>OY723400.1:21492285-22770856 GCA_963210345.1 Inga oerstediana | reverse complement strand
GAAGCTTGGGAATTCTATAAGTGATTAGTACTCACAATACAATACAATACACACAATTCATCCCAACATTTACACACCCAACAAAGAAAACCATCATATACAGATGTATCACACACACTTTCACCTATAATGTATCTTTTGAAAAAAATAAATTAATGCACATGAGGCACACGATTAGAACACTTCCAGAAAATCAGAGAATATTTTGTCAAGAAGATGATGAACTTGATCAGATTATGATGAGCTTTTATTCGCAGTGCAGGTTCAAGTCTGCAAATCCCTTGCTGTCTGTCTTGCTGATGCTGCATTTTAAGTATATGTAAGAGAAGCAAGTCCAGAGACAGAACAAGGAAGGAAGGGAAAACAGAGAAAAAGAAACAGAAAAATTAAAGGTTTTGGTTCAGTTCGAAGCTCTTTAAAATAGGAATATCTCTTAATGAGAGCATTAGACTGTGTGAAGAAGAAGCGTTGTGTTTGTTTTACCAATTAGAACTAGAAAACCATGTTGGACTCTACCTGAAACAACCCCATAATAAGAAAAACTCAAACAGAGAAGATAAAATATAATTATAAAAAACAAGAAATGGTATTTATTATAAAGACAGAAACTTGTCCAGATAGATACCTTCATGATTACCTTTTGGAATAATTCCTCATTACATGATTGAATAATGTATGTGCCACAAAACACTTGATGGAGATCAACAAAACTTTTTGAAGCAGTTCTTCTTAGAAGAGCTATTGATACAAGCCTTGTAGAATTCGCACGATCTGCATAATTTTGACACCAAGTGGATTACTTTCACTAATCCTTGAAGCAAGAACAATGTAAAAATAATAATGGACTATGTAAACGTGTTAAATCGTTTTATGCTTCAGTGTAGGATACGTAACAAGAGTAGCTAAAGTAGTGAATTAATGCTTTGAGCTACATCAATTGTTTATAGAAATCCATCATTCTTTCATCAAATATGTATAATAATTCGATATAAACACAAGAGATTGCACCCTCAGTTTCTTCCATGACGTTGCAGATTATAATACTTCAAGTTAGTTCTAAAAATCAAACACCTATAGTCATCTAATTTCAATAGGAAAAAAACGAAAACAGAGTATAAAGTCACTTAACATATACAACATATTAAACTATACAAAAAGAAAAACTAAACACTTGTAAATACAAAAAAAAATTAAAAAATAGAATTGTTGTTCATTCTCATCATTTGAATTCATAAAAATAATTAGTTACTTCAAGATCCAAATCACAATGAGGACTTTCAGTTCAGGTTAAAAAAAATCTCACATTCAGTTCAAAAGCGAAATGCTTGCAACGACCTTAATTAAAGTCACATGATTGGTGTGATACGATTTCTAAATGAAATAACTGTTTTAATATCTCTAAAGATAATAATCATTCTGATTTTCTCAAAATATAAAAAACAAAGAGAGTTGGAATCGGAAACACAACAAAGCGAATAATTTTGCTAATATCATATAAATTACCAAAAGGTTAACCGATGTAAGAAGCGATTCCAACAATGTGAGTAAATTAATATTGAGAAACATTTATGTGGAAGAATAATTGT
Organism: Inga oerstediana; assembly: GCA_963210345.1. Classification (NCBI taxonomy): domain Eukaryota; kingdom Viridiplantae; phylum Streptophyta; class Magnoliopsida; order Fabales; family Fabaceae; genus Inga; species Inga oerstediana. The sequence continues at coordinate 22,769,270 of OY723400.1, read as the reverse complement.
CTCTGAATCCATTTATAAACTATAAAAACGCAGTACTTGGGAGCAAGAGAGTGGATGATAGATACCTGGTGGATAATTGTATCTTATTCGCGGAATAGATTGATGTGTGGGATGTGGGATATTTGGCGAAAAAGTTGTTCATCCTTGTTGTGATATTTTTCTTCAAGCAACGGACAATTCCAAATGTGAAGCTTTCTCAAAGAAGTAGGCAGCTTTTCGCCTGACAATTTCTCCAGCTTGCGACAATTCATGATCTTGAGTTGTTGGAGAGAGGTTAGGTGTTGAAGTCCAGTGCAATTCAATGTCTCCAAGTCAAAAAGGTGAATAAGCTCAAGCGTTGTAAGACTGGTTGGAAGAGAATAGCCCTCTGGGAAACGCTTGACATCACAACAAGGATGAAGTTCCCTCACAACAAGTGGACTAGAAATAGAAAGGAAAGTGATATTACTTGGGAGGTGCCACTCTGCACGATTGTCACAGTATTGAATATGAAGTTCCCTCAAACTTGGCACAAGGATCCCTTCTGGAAGTGCTCTCGCCAAAAGATTATGTATGTGTAGCTTTCTTAAATTTGGGAGAAGAGCTTCCATGTCATCCGACGTAAACTTCATAGAACCACATCGTTCTAAAGCAACAGACTGGAGATTTTGAAGAGGAACATTTGAACTCATCACAAAATCGACATTTTTAGAGTCACTTATGATTAAATGTTGTAATGATGGGGGCAAATGAATCATGAGCGATGTATTGGAGCAATCACCGATAGTTAATTGTAGCAAATGAGAATATTTAGAGAGCTCCTCCGGCATCCGACCTCCTGAAGTTTGCAGCTTGCAAAGAGAATGATGTAACTCTTGCTCTTGCCATACCACATTTTCACTTCTTATTATCTCTAAATTCTGAAGTCTGGGACACCTCGGAGTACGAGAAGAAAACAATGGACAACGGTCCATTTCCAGAGTTTCTAAAGAAAGCAATTGGCAGGGTAAATTTCCAACTAACTTTGGGCAAACAGCTAGACCAAGTTGTTGGAGTTTAGGGAAAGCTTCCATGTCAATGGAATGCCATTGTTCCCAGGAAGTCATACTTGTAAACTCAAGACATTCAAGGGATGGAAATGGTACTGTGGAAGCAAAATCATTGCCCTTCAACAACTCTTCACCAATGCTTACTACCCTTTCTAAATCAGAAATATATAATTTCTTCAGAGAGGGGAGCTGCCCGAGGGGTGGTAGCATGCAACAGTTTCTGCAATACTCCAGTCGCAACAAAGTCATGTTGTCGTAGGAAGGGCTTCCCAACCAATCCGAAAACAGTGTTCCTTTATAATATACAATTTTCAACTTTTCTAAATCCCAATGAGGTTGAAGATTGACCAAAACTTCTCTCTCAGTTGTTGAATCTTCCGCGTCACCATCCATCGACCATGATAATGTTAAGCCTTTCACATGCTTCTTCTCTATCATCCTCGCTTTAGAGGCTTCATTTCCATTCATGACGTTATGTAATTCGCTAATTACAATCCAACCCGTCAAACTTGACATCCTTCCCAATTCTCCAATCCCATTCTCTTGCTTTTTGCCAACAACGAATTCACTCAAAAATCCCAAACCTTTCAAGTTACCCAGTCCCCTTGGCATTTCTTTCACATTAGTGTATCTTACATCAAGATGCCGCAAGTTTACAAGATCTTGCATATCACATGGCAGCATCTTCAGAGAAGCACAATGTCGCAACCTCAATGTTTGTAGATTGTATAATTTGCACAATGAGTCAGGCAAGCTCGCAATTCTGTGTGACCGAGACAAATCAAAATAGCGAAGATTTACAAGATCTTGCATGTCACTTGGCAAAATCTCAAGAAAGTCACATTCACACAACTTCAACGTCTGTAAATTATACAACTTACAAATTGAATCAGGTAAACTTGTAATGCATGTGTTCGATAGATCCAAATAGTGCAAAAGGATTAATTCCCCAATTGAATCAGGAACTATCTTTAAAGCAAATAGATCTTGAAGTGACAACATTCGCAAGTACTTTGGAATCAATGATAAAACATGAGAAGCATTTCCAATAGACCTAGGGATGTTACGAAAATCCAATCCTATGAAAGTTCGTAAGCCTTTTAATTTTTCAAAAACCTCATGGTCTAAGCATGCATAATTTTGAAAGTTGCAAGATAAATGGCGTGTCTTATTGCCAATTTTGTTTCCTTTCTCCCCTAATCTAAAGTAGAAGTCTCCAGCAACATGAGTTGCTAACTCATGAATGAGATCATGCATTACAAAGCACCTGCCATCTTTTGGTTTACCCTCAAGATCAAAGTCCACATCTATTTTAGGCAAGGGTTGAAAGAACGATCTTGAAGTTAAATCATCAAAGTACCCATAACCAACTTCTTCTAAAGTCATATTACCCTTTGACGGCTGCAAAAAACCTTCCGCCATCCACATCAATATCAATTCCTCCTTATCAAATTGATAATCATCCGAAAATAAAGAACAATAAGCAAAGCATTGTTTTAAATGGGAAGGGAGATAATAATAACTAACTTTTAGTACTGGAATGATCTCATTGTCCAATGAATCCCATATGGAGTCTTTCAAAATATTATTCCAGTCTTCAAAATCAGGATTTGACCGAAAAAGTCCCCCAAGTACTTTTGCAGCTAAAGGCAATCCTTTACACTTGTTAACAACATCTCTTCCAATTTTTTCTAAACATGAATTCATGGTTGAATCTTTCAAACAAAAAGCATGCGCAGCAAAAATTGATAAACAATCTTCGTCGAGCAAGACATTTAGATGATAAAATGATGAGATAGTTTTAACCATCAAACCAACACGCTCTGAACGAGTTGTAACAAGAATTTTACATCCTTCCACTCCATTGTGAAGCAAATTCTTCAAAACATCCCAATCAATGTATTTGTCGCTCCAGACATCGTCAAGAACAACTAAAAACTTTTTACTTTTTAACTTCTCCGTCAAATGAAGTTGAAGAAGATTTAAATCCATATCATCACAGACAAAATTAGGACTAATGGATTTTATTATAGTCTGTGCTATTTTTAAAGGATCAAATGCTTCAGAGACACAAACCCATACTTTGCAATCAAACTTTCGCCTCACATCTTCATCATTATAAACTAAATTAACCAAGGTGGTCTTCCCTACCCCGCCCATGCCCACAATGGGGATTACAGACAACTGACCACCCTCACCATTAAACATAAGCTTAATTATATCTTCTTTTTCTGTATCCCTTCCATACACTTCAGAGGCATCCACACGAGATGTAACTGGAGGCCTCCATGACAAAGTTTCTGTTCCACTAATCTTCTCCAAATTAAGGACATCTTTTTGTCCCACAATATGTTCAATTGTATCAGTTATTTCTTCTAACTTATCTGCCATGCTTGTATCACGCAAATCAAGAGAAGCCAAGGAGAAATCACGCACCTTTTTCTGAGTGGCAGCTCTGGTGACAATTTCACCCACCAAGTCCTCCAGCTCATAGACAGCAACTCTGAGTTCATCAAGCCAATCTTTCACGTCAGGATCGTTGAATTGTTTGAGTTCAGCATCATTGAGAACAACTTTTGCAGCCTTCAAGGATGGCTTCAAACGCCGAAGGAGCTTGGCATCAAGCTTCTTTCCTCCGATTAAGTTGATCGAATGTATCAGTTCAGGCGTCAACCTCTCCAAAAGCACGTTGAAGGCAGAAGAGAGAAGAGCTCCACCTACAAGTGATGCAGCCATATGATCTCTTTCTGAATGACTGATATTTCTGAAAACAGTGAAAATGCTAGCAAAGTCGCACAGCAGGGAAGATGAAATAATACAGGGGGGCAGTGGGCTCTATTCTTTGATTTCAAAAGCTAATGGAATGAATGAAACGAGCAGTTATCACTACAAATACTTGGATTTTTTGTTTTTTGTTTAAGGTGTTCTGAGTAGCAATGATATCCATTTTTTTAATTACAAAAAAAAATCAAAGCATTGCTTCAGGAGAAATTATTATGTACGTCCGCTACATATTATTTACAACATTTGATCATTAATATGAAAGATAGCTAACTAGTTAAAAAACACGAAGGAAATAAAATAAATGGGTTAATTTAAATAAATTTAACCTCTTTAAAATATTCCTGTATAACTTTAAATTATAATATAGGTGTATAAAAAAACTTTAGATTTTAAATAAATTTATAAGTTGGGTTAATTAGTTTGCCAAAAATAATAAATATAGAAAATAAAATAGATTGAGATTTTATATTTGAAATCAAATATAATATTCAGCTAACTCTTATATTGTATTTAACAATAGATAGTATTTAACATTGTATTTCTTTTCTCTCTCCTCTCTCTCTCTCTCTCTCTCTAAGCATAGATATACTCTTGGATGCAATTATATTAGAGACATCATCAAACACTAAATATGGGTATCTCTTTTAGTAAGGATTCAAATATTAACTCATTAAACTCAATCCATTGGTAACATTATATTTCTATCCATTTTCCATCCAGCCTTTGCATGCCATTTAACTTGGCCCATAATTCTAATATTTTATATTAAAATATTTTCATTTTATAATTTATATCCTCTAATCTTTTTTTCCCTCTTAGAGAGGTTTTATGAATCAATATTGCATACGCAATAATAATTTATAATCTTGGAAGACGCAAACGTAGAATAATTATCAATATCGAGAAAGTTATGCAAACAACAAAAACAAATACAAAGATGGCAAAAAAAAAACAAATACAAATACAAATACAAAAGAGAAGTAACTATATAGCCACTAAGTATAGATAAAAAACGATGTAATAATCGCTGACCCTGAAAAATTATGTCTTTATTTGAAATAGCGATTTAAATTTTTAAAAATAATTTTTAATTATAACTTACGGCGCATAAGTTAAATATGTGAGAGGAGTTTATTTCGATTTATGTGAAAAACACTTATAAACTATAAATAGATTATCCCAAATATAGACTTAAAGCATGTTTGAATTAGTTTATTTTTCGAGAATAAACACTTATTATGTAAGTTAAGATAAAACTCCTCTCATATACTCATTTCATATATCATAAACTACTATTTATGAATATTTATTGTTTAAAAATAAACTATCCTAAATTAATAATTAGTATCACTCAGTAACAATTAACCAATGCCAACCTTGATGAAGTATGTGGTGCTTCTTTCTGGGATTCCTTGCTTGTCGCCGACAGGATAGTCAGGCGCCAAAATCAGCCCTAAAGAGGATGGGACAGAGGCCAGCCAGTGATGCTAGTACACATGTGCTCTTTACTGCAGCCTTATTGCCTTGCCTTGAGACAAGAGAAAGTTTCTAACTTGAAAGGGAAAATATTAAACTTTAATTTAATTTAAGGGATAAATGGGTAAATCTACTTATAAGCTTTTACTAATAAAAGAATCACAATGATTAAATCCACTAATACTGACTGTTTTTCTGCGGGCCGCGCTTAGGAGTCCTCTTGTGGGGGGTTTTTAAGTCCCACATTGATGATAATATGTGTGTCTTTTATAATTAAGTTTTCCGCCCGATCAGAAAATAGATAAATTATCATAGCTATCAAATCAATTACGTTAATTATTTAACAAGAAAATCTTTTGTCCCCTTTCAACACATAACTAATTTATAACGATAATGACTACGATTTAAAGCTTGTTAGCTCTAGCAGGGAGATAGTAGTAGCACAATACCCTTTTGATGTATTTTGATGTAAAACTGTGACGTATAGCTTTTGATTTATTAATATATTCCCCTTTTATTCAAAAAAAAAAAACTTGTTAGCTCTGAGGCAAAACTAACGATAACGAAGAAACCAAAATGTTGTGCGACACGTGTGGGACAGTTTGTAAAATAGTTAATCTTAATTAACTTAATAGTAGTAATATTTTTTGTACCATTTCAGAAATTTAATATATATTTTTGCACCATTTTAGTTAACGTTAATCAACTTAAGATATGTTTGGGAATCCGTTTGACATTAAAAAAAACACAGTTTGGGGCTAAAAGCCCCAAAAGTTCAGTTGGGTCTGTTTGGGACCCGTTTCATCTCGCTGGACTTCTCCAAATGAAGCAGCTTCTATCAGAAGCTGGTGAAAGCTGCTTCTGCCTATTGGAAGCTCGGTGTGCCGCTGGTCAGTGATAGTTGGGCGCTTTTCAAATTTTTTTAATATTTTTTTCTTCAATTATCACAATTTATACAACCAATATATATCTATGTGTGTGTAGTATTTAATAAGACTCATGCCCTTTTCAATCATTTCCCATCTAAACGGATTTTTCAAACACTAATCCAAACAGGTTTAAGGTTAGAAAAAAATTCACTTCTGCCACCGTCAATATAAACACAAATTACATCTACAATCTGACTTTTTTAAAAGTCTATCTGTAAAAAAAAACTCTCTCTTCACTACTAATCCAAACAGACACTCAATGAATGCGTTATTTTAAAAAAAAAAAAATTTATTTAGGGTGGCAGAACACCATCCCAAGCAGGAACCTATTTATAAAGGAAAGTTGATAGTTGATAGTTGATATCATGCAGGATTGTCCGGAGAGATGTTTGGCAAAAGGGTCTTTACCTTTTTTTTTTGGAAAAAAAAAAAAAAGGAAATGCAGTCAATAAATTTATTAAAATTGTATACCAAACATAGAGTTTTTAAATCCGGACTAGGAACCAACCAACCTGCCGGTAAACCGATTCGGTTCAGGGTTTTTTTATTTTTTATTTTTAAAAAATCAATTTTTTAATATTTTTTTTTTTAGAATTTCATATTAATGAGTCTAAAATATGCAATTTCTCACCATTTTGACTCCAGATTAATTCCGGTCTAACCTGCTGACACTTGATCCAATACCCTGACCGAACCGGTCACAACCTTAATCAAAAAGTCAATTTTAAATGATTAAATTTGAAAAAAAGTTTTTTTTTTTTTTTTAATTTGAAGTGACAAGAGGGAAAAAAAAACCCTCTTGAGGCCACAGCGGCCAAAAGTACAGGAACCGAAGAAAAACCAAAGCAAGAAGCTACGAAACCCAAAAAGATTAGCTGAGATCAGCTAACATTTGGGCCAAACAAAAAACCGGTGGGAGATACAGTAGATGCAAATCATTATACAAGTCCAGGGCCCTTTTTGCCAAAGCGTCAGCACATTTAAGGGCTTCTCTGTGGCAGTGATGAATCTCTAAATCCCAGTCACTGAAGATTAATTTCCTTACTTCCTCCACTTCGAACTGTAGCGGGTGGTAATGACCCCCAGACTGGTATAGTAGTTGGATTGCTTCTAATGAGTCAGTGTAAAGCCTGATCCTTCTGAAATTTCTGGATTTACAAAACTTTAGACCAATGCTGATTGCTTGAATCTCTGAGGCGGTTGAGCCGGAACTGAAACCCGTGTTTTGCTGGAAACCGCAAATCCAAGCTCCTTGGTTGTCACGCACTACTCCTCCAACAGCAGAGTTCCTATGTCTGTCGACCGCAGCGTCTACATCAATCCGGACATAGCCTTCTGGTGGGACATTCCAACCTTCAGTGTCTCTGTCTGGAACTCTAAAGATCTTATGTTTGAACCTGCCCTCTTCGATGCCTTCATGTAGAAAATGAAGCCCTCTGTGGATTATTTGAGTTGGAAGTTCAGAGTTTCCTTCGAAAACTCTTCTACATCTGTTCTTCCAGATTAGCCAGCATAGAGAGCCGAAGACTCTGAGCCAGGGCCACTTTGATGTCTTGTGGTCACCCGGAGAGTGTTGCATGTTCCATTTGATCCAAACCTGTAAATTACCAGAAAAGAAAGCAGAGTGATAAATGGGGTTAGTACATGAAAGCCACACAGAACTTGCAAGCTCACAGTCTCTCAGTGTATGAATCGCTGACTCCTCACAATTACACTCGAAAGGGCATTCAGGGTTTATCCTCGCATCTCTCATAGCTCGAATTGAATTTGTAGGAACTCTCTCTTGGAACAATTGCCACATAAAGAATTTTACTTTTTCTGGAATAGGCCATCTCCAAATACGTTGCCAGAACGGATCTGCGGAATCCGAAAGCGATGAATAAATCATTGAATAAGCTGATTTGACGCTAAAGTTCCCATCAGAAGATTTCCTCCACCAAAATAAGTCATTGAATAAATCATTGAATAAGCTGAAAAAAAGTTTTGGCCCAAGTCAATTTGCACAAAAATTAACGAAAACATCATTTTGGAACTTCAACGTGTTTCTTGCTTCTCAAAGTGATGCTAAACAGAGCTGGAATTAGCTGTGTAACTTGTTTTTTTTTAAAAAAAAAAATCTCATACTTCATGACTATTTTAGAGACATAAATGAAAAAAAAAAACACTTAAATACTATTTGAATTTTAAAATTTTAAATTGGTTTTATTGACAATAAGAGTAATGAGATTGACAAAAAGGTATAGCAATTAATAACTCAGATTTTTGAAAAATTATTAATTTTAGATTTTAAAGTTCAAGTTGTATTTAAGTGTCTTTTTCCTTAAATAAAAAGCCCTTAGGGTTCCTTTGTTAATTCCTTTAATTCTTTGGGAATTAGGATTTCATCCCCATGTCTACTCTACAACGTTTGGTTTGACACCCTTTTTTTTTTTTTTTAAGAATAGGATTCTCGCCTTTATTTTTTCCCTCTGCTCCCATCCTTTAATAGTTTTGTGGGTAAAAACAAAGAAATAAAGAGAAAGACGTGGGGAAGTTGCATCAAAGACGAGTAACAAATACTTTCATAATAAGGTAAAAGTATAGATTTGGTACTCTAACTTCATGTAAGGTTTCAGTTTGGTCCCTTGACTAGAAAAAAGAAATAGCAAAAGAAAAATATTCAGAGAAAAGGATTGTCTCCTTTGGGCGGAGGAAAAATCTAAAGACGAAGGAGAGTTGATGCCATGAAATTAGCTGGGTAAAATAAAGACATAAAAGGGAAACTCCAGGCTCTAGGGGCTCCTTTGTTCAATTTCTAGCTAATTAGGGGAATCATCATGAAGGCAGGGCAGCCTCTGTGAAATGTTGTCCATGAGGTTCAAAGAACCGTGTGGAAAAGTCAGGCCTAAAACCAATGAGGTAGGGTAAGGAAAACGAATTAAAAATAAAAGACATAGTACTCGCTTGGAATAGTTTATTTTTGGGCAATAAGTGCTTATAAATCGTGATTCACAGTATACGAGATAAGTATGTGAGAGGAGTTTTATCTCGACTTGCGTAATAAGAACTTATTTTTTAAGAAATCGTGATCCCAAACATGCCTATAAACTCAAGATATTTTCACGGAGACTTTATTTTATCAAAGGGATTGACGACAATAATTGAACCGTATAGGACCATATGACACTATGACATAAACCTATCCAGTGCTAATATCAATTTTTACTCCAACCAAGAAGTTTGCTCAGAAAATTATTCTTTCTTGATCAACCTCTGCCTGTTATAGGTGATAGGTGATGTAGATCTTTGTATACAGTTGATCAGCAATGGTTTCAATTACGAAAAAAAACAAAAGAAAAGGAACTCCAAAACCTCATCAACTTGAAGTGTGGGATAGTCTTTTTTGCTTAAACAATGTGTAATGAGATCCTATGTAGACTGTCTTGGCCAAATACAGACTTTCCGTTAATTCTCAAGGACCACTTATTGGGTCCTTTTTTTAATAAAAACTTAGAATAATTATTATTTTTGTGATGAGATCAAAGTAGTCTAATCTAAAGTCTAATAAAATTGGTTGGAATAAATGTAAATTTTGTATTTATCCAGGTTATGAAAACCGGACCGGACCGGCCGGTCCGGCCCGGTAACCGGCGAACCGGCCGGAAAACCGGTCCGGTCCGGGTTGGAGTTTTTCATAAAAAAAAAAAAAAAAATTTCCTTTAGAATTTCATACTATAAGTCTAAAATTTTCAATTTTTCACCGGTTTGGTCCCGGTTTAGCTCCGGTTTGGTCCCGGTTTGACCCACTGACCCTTAACCCAGTACCCCGACCGGTTCAATGACCGGTCCGAGTTTTAATACCTTGGTATTTATAAGTTTTTTAAATGATGATTTTAACAATTAGAATATTATTTTTATTTTAGATTATATATTTGGTATGAAAATAATAAATTTTGAAAATTTCATTAGTATTTTTGTAAAAAAAAAAAGGTTTATAGTTTGATAAATGTCGGTAAAAGTTTATGTATAAATTTACGTCTTTTTCACTAACCCCAAATATTTTAGCGGAAACTTTTATTTTATGGAGAGATGTAGGACAATAATTGAATCGTGCGGGACCATATTGCCTCTGTGGACTGTGGAGGATCTCTTCATTATCAGTTACTCTATCAGGGGGTAAAGTTAAAACAGGAACACTTACAATCCGCCTTTGGGGTAAAGTTAAATGACTTCTGAACTTTCTAAGCAAAATGATATGAAGTTATAAGTATTTGTTTAGAATAATGATTGGAGCTTTTAAAAATAGTTTTTCAATTGTAATTTATGATATACGAGATAAGTATGTGAGAAAAGTTTTGTCTTGATTTACGTAAATAAGCACTTTAACGGTTCCAAACATGATTCCAAACAAGCTTTTAATAATTAAATATTAAATGCTCATTTGGGATAGCTTATTTTTTACTTATAAGTGCTTATAATTCGTGATTTATAGTATACGAGATAAGCATGTGAGAGAAGTTTTGTCTCGACTTATGTAATAAGTGTTTATTTCTCAAAAATAAGCTATTTCAAATATAGCTTTATAAGTGCTTATAAATCGTGATTTACGGTATACGAGGTAAGTATGTGAGAAGAATGTTATCTTGACTTAAGTAATAAGCACATATTTTCCAAAAAAAAAAAACTATTCCAAATATAGTTTAAGAGAATCATTTTATACTTCCTGGCACATCCCGAAGAATCTCGAAGAATGACTTGATTTAAGATACAAGTCGCTCCTTCTGAACTTTCTAAGCAAAATGATATGATCGATTAAGTAATTCGATGTTGGGAGAATCATTATATATTTCCCCGGGCATCGAGAAGAATAACTTGATTTATAAGATAAGTCACTCGTAAGATGATTAATACTTATTTTTAATTTTATAATTATAATTAATACTCATTTACAATTTTGATTACTCGTTAAATTTGCAAACATAATTTTCAATACGAATAAAAGTGGAAAAAAAAGGATTATGATATATTTAATAAATTAAATATTACTTCTTATTTTCCCGCCATTAGTAAAAATGGGGAGTATATGGCGCCAATGCACATTGAGCTATTTCAAAGGAAAGGATCGTCTCAATTGCGCAGCCGAAAATCTAACGATGGAGGAGGGCTGATCCCATAAAGGGTTTGTTTGCATAGATATTTGTAAAAATAACAACTCAATCCGGTCCTTTTTATAAAAATCCAAAATTAAAATTTTTTTATCTTTTTTATAAAAACCCAACAAAAATTATCTAAACATTCAATGAATTTTTTTTTTCATTTTTCCCCTCATTAATTATATATATATTGCATTAATTAAAAGGTTGATAATAACTATATCTACTTTATTTCTCTCTCTTATTTACCCCCTAATATATAAGAGCGTACTTGAAAAAGAAAGTTTATTTCAAATATACTTGTTATTTTTAATTAATTTTAACTGCTTTATTAAATCATGTAATTAATTTATTGAGCTTTTATAAATAGGATCAAAAGGAGTACTTATTAAAAAAAAGGTAGTCTAACATAAATTTATAGCCGGAAATAGTTGTGCAACTTTTTTTCGGAGAAATTCTTGTGTGAATTCAATTTGCCATATCATTTGTGGTCTAATCAATTAAAATATAACACCTCAATAAATATTAATCCTAGTTGATTGGTCATGTAATTCATATTTTTATTTTTCTTAAAAAAATCCCTTAATTAAGATTTCACATATAATGAAAAAAAAGTAAATCTTATAAAATCTTTTAATTTTATTAATATGTTAACTAATATTTAGGAGATCCCAACCCCCTTTTTTTTTTGCCAAAAAAAAAAAATCAAGTTTTGGCTATAAATAACGTAGCAAATCAAGTTTTTTTTTTCTTTTAACCTCACACTTCATATATAAAATAAGACAAATGGAAAGCTCCCGAGATTCCTTTGCTAAATTTCATTGTTTGGTAATCAGGGGTCCATCACCATATCACTCTGTTTGGTTTGACCCCTTTTTTCTTTTTGGTATGAATCCTCATTGCCCTGAAAATGCAAACTATTCAAAACCTATTCAAAGTTTCAGGCCACTCTTCATTTTCTTTTTCTTTTTCTTTTTTATAGTACAAAAAGGAGCCTAAGCGATAAAACAAGCGAAACAGCTCAATAATCAGGTCAAAAACATTTTAACTAAGATCATAAGTATCTCATTAAGACTCTACACTTCATAACTTCAAAAGAAATAAAAGTTACGTGTGGTGGAAAAATGAAATAAAGAGAATACATGGGGAGTTACAGTTTTTAAAATTTGAAAAAAGGGTTAAGAAGCAAATTTACTAATAAAGTTTTATGGAAGGAGTGTGTAGCATAATTATGTTTTAAAATGAGCAAAAATACACATAAGCTATTAAAAGTGGAGCATCCAGTACAAAACCGTTAAATTTGCCCTAACGCCATTAGTGATTTTCTTCTCTTATAATTTAACGCCGTCAGGTCAAATTTAACGGTTTTGTGCTGGATACTCCATTTTTAATACCTTATATATATTTTTACCCCCTTTAAAATATAATTGTGCCAGACGCTCCTTTCGTATAATTTTGTTGGTAAATTTACTCTTAAACCTTAAAAAAATAATGCGTCCCATTCCCGTCACAGCTTAAAAATGAATTGATGAGAACAATTATTAAAAGTGAAGAGATGTTTAATATATTTTTTTTTTGAAGGAGGCATCTGTGAAGATTTGGTGGAGAACAATAATTATTGATCCGCGTGGGGATCCAGAGCTTATTTCTGAAAGAAGAGTACTCAAATTATGTTTGCGATATTTTTTTTTTGAGATATAAGTGTTTTTCATACACTTTGAAATAAAGCTCAAAATCGATGCCCCTGGTTCTGTAAAGCTCACCGGTCTGGTTTGGTGTTCGCCATGGATAGTTGGGAGTTTTCAAACATCTGAGCACCTCAGCCTCCCAAGTCCCAACCCTGTAAAACGTGTTCAAGAAAGAGATGAAAGAGAGAATTGTCTTATCAACATGCGTATTGATTTTGGAAAGATAGAAGGAAGCTTCACGTGGGAGAGAGAAGAAAGGAGAATAGAAAAAGAAAAAAAAAGAAAAGAAATAGTAATAATTCATTAAAAGGGAGAAATATAAGAAAAAAAGGAAAATGAAGTAAAATAAAGTTAGAAAAAAATTTTATAGGCATAAATATTTTATAAAATATGAGGTATATTTAAAAATATTATCTTTTATAATTAAAGTATGAATATTTTTATTCATGTTAATTAAATTACATTATTTTTAGTAAATTATAATATTTTAATATGACCGGTTCGACCTCCGGTTAGACTCCGATTGACCCATTAATCCTTGAACCTGTATCTCAACCGATTCATTGATCGGTCCAGTTTTTTATTCCTTACCGAAAAGTCAGGCCAAAAACAAAAGAGGTGGGGCAGGAAAAAAGCAATAAAAGCAAAAGACTTTTAACAGAAAGTCTTATTTTATGAAGGACCGTAGGACAATAATTCCACCGTGTGGGACCATGTCATCGAGGAGGTTCCTCTCGTTGTTAAGGAAACACCCTCAACTTTCTCAACAAAATTCATTCTATTATCGAGGCGTGTATTAAATGTTGTACATGAGCTTCAAAGTTCAAAGAGACGTGTTGAAAAGTCAGGCCAAAAACAAAAGAGGTGGGGTAGGGAAAAAGATTTAAAAGCAAAAGTCATTTAACTCTTATGGGTGTATTTAACGGAAACTCTTATTTTATGAAAGACGTAGGACAATAGTTGAACCGTGTGGGACCATATCCTCACAGAGGTTCCTTTCATTGATAAGGAAACACCCTCAACTTTCCAAGAAAAATTCTATTATCAAGGCGTGTATTAAGTTACTCCTTTCGGTCCTAATTATAGGATATATTTATCTAATTTTGTAAAAATTAAGGATAGTGGTTAAATTAGTTAATCATATTTATTTTCCTAAAATACTCTTATGTAAAATTTAAAATTAAAAAAAAACAGTAGAATCGAGATGTATGTGGTATTAATGAGTTGCAAGCATTAGTCACTTTATAGAATACATAGGTGTATTCTTAAATTATTATTATGTTTAATTATTATTGAGAAAGTATTAATGGGGGGTATTTTGGGAAGAAATAGATAAAAATTAGAACTTTGTCCTATAATTAGGAACAAGATCAACTTCCAAATATTGTCCTATAATTATGACCGGAAGGAGTAATAAATTTTTTTAAATCTAAGTATTTTTTTAATACATTTACAAATCATTCTCATGTCTTCTTTATCTATTTCTTTTTTTAATAATAATAAGGATAGAATTAAAAAACTATCATTAAATAGTGGTACTTATACTTTAGACAAAAAAATTCCTATCATAAGTGACTTACAATAAGAATCAGAGTATTAGTTTAATAACATGTCTAGAGAATGGTAGGATGTTAGTGAGATAGCACCATTATTAATGCACATTGAGCACTTCTTGAGACAAGGATTGTCTCAATTGATGAAGGAGAGTTGATGACAAACAATTAGCTTTGCAACTTTATTCTTTTTTTCATCTTAGGCTTTATGTCTCAAACACTATGACATAATCACATAAATCTATATAATACTAATATCAATTTTCACTCAGAACAATGAGTAAAGAGTTACAGTAGAAAAGGTGCCCCAAAACCTTATCTACTTAAAGGGTGGGATAGTCTTTTTGCTTAAACCATGTGTAAAAGGATCCCATGTGGACTTTCTTGGCCCAATAAAACTTTTGGGTTAATTTTTAAGGTTCACTTATTGGGCCTTTTTTCAACAAAAACGTAATGCTCATATTAACTACAAATGTTTAAAGTAGTGTCAGTATCATTGCAGATAGATGATAACTCTGTTTCACAGGATTTTAGGAGTTATATACTGAGTATGAAGATGAGAGGCACACTAGACATTGTGCTGTTAAGGCGAGTCATGTTGTTATTGAGATTTGGAGAGGTAACAGCATGGCCATTTGCTTGTGGGTGATAGCAGAACATTGGAAATAATAAGGGAAATTAAAGATTCCATATATGTAGGATTTAGATATTTATTTGGAAAGTTTTGAAAACATGATGCTTCTCTTAGAAAAAGTCTTTGATGAAGGATCATCACATGAAGGTGGATTATAAGATACAACTTGTGCAAGTACGTGAATGATAAATGGAACACCTGGCCTCTTGGTTCACCATGATTTTGCAAGACCCATTTGGTTTGGTTCATCACTTGGGGATTGCAACAGTGAATGTTTCTTGCAGTGATTTAAAGTTTCGTAATCATTTTTTTTCTTTTTTGGTTTTTAATTAGCAGTGCATAAGAAGGTAAGATTTTTTCCCCTTCCAATGAAAATATCATTTCTTTTAATATTGATTTGAAATTTCAAAACAATATCAAAATAAGATGGAGTGATGACACCACGATATACCAAGATGTTCAGATTCAAAAACTGAATCCTACATATTATCTCCCCAAGCAAATGAAGCTTGAGAATTTTATAAGTAATGAGTATTCACAACACATTATCCATAATCTATCCTAAGTTTATACACCCAACAAAGAAAATAATCATACACAGATGTATCGCACACACTTTCACAAAAGTATCTTTGGAAGAAATAAAAATCAATGCACACAAGTCACACAAAAAACACCCCCAGAAAATCAGAGAATCTTTCGTAAAGAAGAGGATGTACTTGATCAGATTTTGATGACCTTTTCTTCTCAGTGTAGGTTCAAGTTTTCAAATCTCTTGCTGATGTTGCGTTTTAAGCATATGAAATAGAAGTAATTAAATATATGGAAGTTCAAATTCAACAATTGAATCCTACAAACTCTCCCCAAGCACGAAGCTTGAGGAATTTATATGTAATGAGTATTTACAACATAATATACAAATTCCATCCCAACATTTTCATAGCTAACAAAGAAAAACATCAAATTGCACACACTATCACCAAAGTATCTTTGGAAGAAAAAACTTTAATACATACACATAAGTCACACAAAGAACACTTTTGTGAGGATGATGATGGTCTTCATCAGATTTCGATGAGCTTTTCTTCTCAGTGCTGGTTCAAGTATGCAAATTCCTTTGTCCTTCTTGCTGATGCTGCATTTTAAGCATTTGAAAGAAAATAAAGTCCAGAAACGGCACAAGGATGGGACAAAAAAGAAAAGGAAATGGCAATCCAATTCCCTCAAGTAGCTCGCTATGATGCTAGTTCATCATAATAAAAGCAAATACAGGGTAGAATAATTAAACAAGCAGACTATGAGAGAAAGAAGAAATCAAAGGCTTTGGTTTAGTTCACGCCTCTTCAGAATAGGAATATATGAAGGATCTTAATTAGGGCATTGCACTTTGTGAAGAAGAAGCACTGTATTTCTATTTCTTTTATCAATTAGAACAAACAAAAAATGTAGGAATCTACTTGCAACAACCACATAATGACAAAAAAATCAGATAGAGAAGATAAAACAATATATAGAGAAAAGCTTGTTTACCTTCATGATTAGCTTTTGCGAATAATTCCTCATTACATGTTTGACTAATCCAAGAGCCGATGGCAAAAATAGAATAATATAAGAGCCACAAAACACATGATAGAGAAACAAAACATTATGAAGCTTGTCTTAGAAGAGCTATTGATATAAGCTTCGTGGAATATGCATCTCTCTGCATAATACTTCATTTATCGTTTAAGTAATGAAAATGAAAATATAATGGACTACGTAAACATGTTAAATCATTTATGTTTCAATTTAGGATAAGTAATGAGAGTAGCGGAAGTACTAAATTAATGCTTTGAGCCATGTCAATTGCTTATCGACATTCATCATTCTGTCATCAAATATCAATAATAATATAATATAAACACTTAAGATCGCTACCTCAGTTTAATTCATGAAGTTGCAAATTATAATACTTTAATCAAATTCTCATAATGCACAGTTATAGTCATCTAGATTTCAATAGGAAAATTACAAATACATAGTATAGAGTCGTTAAATATATACAATAAAATTAACTACAGAAAGAGAAATTAAACAAGAGTCATATAAAAAACAGTTGGTCTAAATTAACCATAAATCCACCATGCACTCTTTACTCCTCTATATGAAAAATTATTATTTTGATAAACAATGCCAAAACAGCAAATCCCATATATATGACAATTCGTCTTTCTGTGTAATAAGTGGTAAATAAATATAGGTAAAGTGATAATAATATCTCTGATCATCTCAAGAGATTCCCTGGATTGCCACCATAACCAACTTCAGTACCCTCTACTTCCCTCAGCCTCACTTTTGTAGCTATATCTTCACTGCTAACAGACTCTGAAATATATCATACCTTTTTTTTAATGGAATATCATACCCTTTCAATCATATAACTAGCTTGAGTCCATACATAGACATCTACTGAAGACAAAGTCATCAAACCGCATGGAAAATTTCTTGGCCGAAGAATAACAAAGATACATGCAGACATAAGGAAAACTTCCACTATATGGCCCTTCGTGCAGGTAGCATTGCTTGTTTCCAAGGAAAATAATATGAAGCCACTTTTAGCATTTACCACTGTTGATACAACTTGCTACCACCCAAAACTTTGTCTACTAGATTCACATGAATATTAAAATTGAATGACCTTGAACCTTCTGAGTGAAATAACATCAATGACAAAGTAATTGCATGTCCAGAGAATCCTAGGAGGTTAGGAGATAACACTAAGGCACTATGCCAATGTCTGAGAAAGAATAGTCTCACTTCCCACATGGAAATTTTGAAATTCATGCATTCTTGAACAGAAAATCATAGCTCTTCAACTCTGGCTATATCCTTCCTATAGATACAAACATTAATATTAATCAAAACTCTCAAGGCAGCTAAATTTCTTCCTTCCTTCAAACAAATGAAATGTCATTAAGAATATTGTTGGATGGCATCAAAAAAGGACCAAAAGGCTTGTATAAAGTAATTTGTGAGCAATGCAATTATTTAACGGATAGAGTACAATGACGTTGCACGGTCCATCTAATGGAAATTTAATACTCAAGGAAAGTTGACGGATAGTAAAAAAATCCAGATTCTATCTATGTAAAAACAAGAGGTAAACAAGAAATTCTAAACAGTGAGATAATCCACAACACTAAAATCATCCCTATTTAAACAGCTTGGCCAAAAATATCTCTACTTAAACAATGAGTTACAATAGAAAAGGTGCAACAACCTCATCTATCAAATCGTGTGAGATAATCAATCATGCTTATATTAGTTCTCTGTGTCACTGATTAGAAACAAAGGTACTAGTGTACAACTTAATCTAACTCCTCAAGGAGGCAAAAACTACCTTCTTTTCAGACACAGAAGTAAATTCCTGCTTACACTAGAGCTCATAAGGTGCTGACCCCACAGAGAATGCTTTCTGTTTAGAGCAGGTTTCTGTTGGAAGCATTAAACTGACACCCAGTCCCCTGATCTCCAGATGAAATAGAACAAAAAAATCATGGAAGGTGATGGGAACTAGAGAGTGGTCGCTTTGAACTGAAGTCTGAGATCATCAAAACTATTAAAGAAACATAGCAGCTTGGTCATTACCACCACCATCATCTTCACCTTAACAGAAGGAATTGTTCAATAGCCACAATTTCATGCCTCAATTTCTCCTCAACAACGCAATACATAAGGCTTAACATAAACTGTCTATAATCCATTATTCTATGAAGATTTTCAGTGCATCCTTCTCTAAAGATAATATACCATCAGCTGACCTCTCAATATCCCAATCTTACAACTGTAGACAAGTATGGCATCTAACTGCTTTGTTTGACAGCAACCCCCCTAAATGATTAGGAACAAAGGAGGCCAAAACAATTGCCATCTTAGCAAAGAGGATGTCAATTCACTCTCAGGCCAAAACACTCAACAATTGCCATCTTCAAAACAATTGCCATCTTAGCAAAGAGGATGTCAATTCACTCTCAGGCCAAAACACTCCGTAAGATTTTTTAACTGAAGTATTACCAATAGTCTTTGCATGAGCAGTTGCCATCATCAAAACAATGAAATCGGTTTGAATCCCTCACAATTATCTTTCTCTGAACAATCTTGGAGATATACTTGATAGCTGTGTGACAGTCTGCACAAGTTCTCAAGTTTTTAAAAACCTTGATTGGTGTTCCTGGTGGAGTTGAAATGACTCCAAAAGCAACAGCAATCTTCTCACTGTGATAGGAAAGGTTTTGCTCTTTCTGCTCCTCCTCCACATCTGTAGCACAAAGTTTGTGTCTGGGACATAACCGTCCTCTTTCATTTTCTTAAAGAGTTCCCCCAAGAACTTATGCATATCATTTGATCTTGGGTGAGATGTGTCACCAACAAGGAACACATGCACTTGTCTTTTGATCTCAATCCAGCTCTTACGTGGCTGCTTCACTATCCCACTAACATCCATAGCCTTTCTAACCTTGGCTACCTCACCCCACATACCAGCGGTAGCATAAATGTTGGCCAGAGTGATATAGGTAGCCGGATTCTCTGGTTCTATTTCAAACAATGCTTTTGCTGCTCGTTCAGCCAATTTTAGGTTCCCATGTATTCTACATCCTCCAAGTAAGGATGCCCAAAGGAATTTACTTAGCTTTATGGGCATTTTGTCCATGATATTCTCTGCTTCTTTAAATCGGCCAGATCTTGCCAACAAATCAACAACACATGAATAATGATCTGCAGTATGCATCAGCCCATGCTTCTCTTTTATGGAATGAAAATATCCTAGGCCTTTATCCACTAATCCTGCATGAGCACAGGCTGGAAGGACCCCAACGAAAGTAACTTGATCAGGTTTAAGGCCAAATTTGAGCAGCAAATCAAAGAAATGAAGAGCCCTTTCAGGTTAATAATGAGTTTTGTCAAGTGCTTTTGAACCTTAGATTAATACATATATTTATTGAAATACTATTTGAGAGGAAATTAATCAAGATTTATGAAGTATAAAGGAAAAAATAATTCTAAATTCTATTTCATCCTTAAAGTTAAAGAATCATTTGCTTTTATTAATTTCTAATTTTAGAAATAGTTCTCAAAATTCTCATTGCACATCAAAACTTTGTCTTAGCTCAACTTAATTGAATTGACTAAGCTTATTATTTAACCAATTTATCTATTCAAATATTTGCAGGAAAAATCTTTACTTATCACTTTATTATTTGGCACGACCTGTACACTTGCGATGTGAAGAAAGCATCATACAATATATAGAAGTTCGATCAGTACAGCATATAGCACCAAAACTCTGAAACTAAATTAACGTTATGCCCCTAAACTTTCAAATATTAATAATGCAATGAAATGCCGTCCACGAGAACCAAGACAAAGTCCCATTTGTTTTCCAGAGATAATTAATTAGAAGAGTCTTGATATATAAACTGTCATTAATGAGAAGACGACGTCCTTTTTGTTTTGAATTAATTACCAGCATCATGTTATTACTCACTGTGCGTCAGAGAAAACTGGAAATATTTATTTGAAAAGTTTTGAAAAATGATACTAGTATGCAGGTGGACACAGAAGGCAACAAGTGTACACGTGAAAGTCAATCAATGGAACATCTCTTTGTACGCTGTGATTTTGCAGTGAGCATCTGCTGCAGTGAGAATGAATATTCTGCAAATACTTGGATCCAAAAAAATAAATTGCAGAAGATACAAAGAACGGCAGAAAAATAGAGCACTTCAAATTTCAGTTACAAATGAATTCGTAATATATATTATATGAAAACAAGCTTTTGTTCGATTAAAAGAGTAATATATCTAATTACTCTTCATAAATGTTTTATGATTTGGAAAAAAAAAAGTTAAAATTAAAAATAAGATGATGACACCTCGATATATAGAGGTTCGGATCCAAAAATTGAATCCTACATCCTCTCCCCAAGCATAAAGCTCGAGAATTTTATAAGTCATGAGTATTCACTATGGATTATACATAATTCATCCACACATTTACACATGAAACAAAGAAAACCAACATATTCAGATGTATCTCACACACTTTCACCAATGAATCTTTTGAAAAAGAAAAAAAGTAATGCACGAGAGTAACATAAAGAGCACTTCCAGAAAATTAGAGAATCTTTGTATCCTTCTTGCTGATGCTGCATTTTAAGCATTTGAAAGGAAAGTAAGTCCAGAGATGGCACAAGGATATTAGGATAAAAAAGAAAAGAAATGACAATCCCTTATCCTCAACTAACTTACTAAGTTAATAACAATCAAAGCAAATATAAGGTAGAACAATTAAACAAGAGAAGGAAGAAACCAAAGGCTTTTGGTTCAGTTCAAACCTCTTTAGAATAATAATATATGAACGATTTTACTCAGAGTATTAATTACACCTTGTGAAGAAGGAGCTCCGTGTTGCTTACTCTACCTGCAACAACTACATGATAGAAAAAACTCAAACAGTTAAGATAACTTTTTTAAAAAAGGGAAATGTCATTTGTTATACAGAGAGAAACTTGTATAGAAGTGTACCTTCATTATTACTTGTTGCCAATGATTCCTCATTACATGAGGGAATAATGCATGAGCCACAAAACAACTGATGGAGAAACAAAACATTTTGAAGCATGTCTTAGAGGAGCTATTGATATAAGCTTCGTGGAATCTGCATCTCTGCATATAATTTTGATCACCAACTGGATTACTTCACTAATCTTTGAAGTAATGAGAATGTAAATATAATAATGGGCTATGTAAACGTGCTAAATCGTTTATGTTTCAGTGTAGGATAAGTAATCAGAGTGGCTAATGTAATGAAATTAACCTGTTTGGGTTCACGTTTTGATGCTCAAACTGCGCGGCCAACACTTGAAAGCACAATGGGGCAGAACTTGTAGTGTTTGGGAAAGCGTTGGATTTCACTGCGCTTCAGGTTCAAAAGCAGCTTCTTGAAGAAGCCCACACAAGCTGCTTTTTCTCCGCGGTGAAGGCGTCACATATATATAGAGTGAATTTGACAAGAAGAGAAAGAAAGAAGGGAATAATAATCAGGAAGAAGAGGTAAGGAGCATCATGTTCTTGAACTCCTGGAAATCAAGGCGGCCATCGGAGTTGGCGTTGAAGGCGCAAATCATGGCTCAGCAGTCCCTGCCATTCTGATCGTCCCATAAGCGGAGCCTCTTCAGCACGCACTCCAGTTCAAGGCTGGTGATGAAGCCATCTCCGTCCAAGTCAAACACGGTGAAGGCCTTTGTCAGGTCACTCTCCAAGTCATCATCTCCTCTATTACTGTTCTGCTCCGATATGGACTCCCAGAAGAGCAAGAATTCATTCAGGTCCAGTAGCCATTTCAGCTCTTCAAGGCTCACCAACCCATCCTCGTTCATGTCCAGCTTCTCAAATATTCGCTGCAAGTCACTGGCCATAAGGGGAGACATAATATTCGGTCACTATATGTATTTGATAAGAATATGTCATGTTAGTGTATTTTGCTTTTTTCCAATAATAATTGATTTTTTTTATTTTATCAAATTTTATTTATATTTCTTACTTCAATCGTGACAATGTATACAAATAATATATATATATATATGTGTGTAGTATTCAATAAGTTTTATGTCTTTTTCAGTCATTTTCCATCTAAATGAGTTTTTCAAATAATAATTCAAACAGGTTTAAGGTTAGAAAAAAAGTCACTTCTCCCGCCGCTAATTCAAACAGAAATCACGTTTACAATATGATTTTTATCTTATCTTACTTTTGCAAAAGTCAAATTGAAAAAAAAACCACTTCTGCCATTGCTAATCCAAACAGGCACTAAATGATTTGAACCACATCACTTATTTATCGAAATTCATCATTCTGTAATCAAATATTTATAATAAAGACAAGTAATACAGAAAGAAGTCAGAATTATCATTCATTTTCATCATTTGAACTCAAAAATTTAATTATTTTTGTCAAGATCTAAATAATTAATGAGTACTTTCAGTTCAGATTAAAAACAAAATCTGGAAGAAGAATTGTTATAATATCTCTAAGGATAATAATCATACAGTTTTCTTAATATGTAAACAGTCAATTAATTGTTTTTTTAAATTGATATATGGACCCGTTAAATTTATTGGAGGAAAAAACGAAGAAACAAGGTATGAAAAATAGCCAAAGTAGGTTGAGAGAGAGAGAGAGAATCTCTTAAGCACAGCAAAGCAAATAATTTTGTTAATATCATATTACTATAAATTAACAAAAGGTTAACTGATCTAACAAGTGATTCCAAAAATGTAAGTAATAATTAACATTGAGAAACATTTATATGGAAGCATAATTGACTCTGAATGCATTTATGAACTAGCATAAAATGTAATACTTGGGAAAAAGAGTGTGGACAACATGAGTACCTGGTGGATAATTGTATCTCATATCTGGAATAGATTGATGAGTGGGATGTGGGATATTTTGCGCAGAAGCTGTTCATCCTTGTTGAGGTATTTTTCTTCAAGCGAGGGGCACTGCCAAATGTGAAGCTTTCTTAAAGAAGTAGGTAACCTTTCCCCTGACATATTCTCCAACTTGTAGCAATACATGATTTTTAGACATTGTAGAGAGGTTAGATGCTGAAGTCCTGTGCAATTCAATGTTTCCAAGTGGTGACAGTGTACGAGTTCCAGGGTGGTAAGAGTGGTAGGAAGAAAACAGCCCTCTGGGAAACACTTGAGATAACTCCGATTTTGATGAGAAATATTTGAATTTGGTTGAAAAATACAAAGGAAAGTGATATTACTTAGGAGGTGCCACTCTGCTTGATGGCATAATAGCTTGTTACAGTTTTCAATACGAAGTTCCCTCAAACTTGGCACAAGGATCCCTTCTGGAAATGCTTCGATATCTTGAAAGTAACCGTTTATACTTAGCTTTCTAAAATTTGGGAGAAGACCTTCCATGTCATCTGACATGAACTTCACAGAATCATATTCTCCAATAGAAATAGATTGGAGATTTTGAAGAGTAGTTGAACTCATCACAAAATCAACTTTTTCACAGCTGCTTATGTTCAAATGTTGCAATGAGGGGGGCAAATGAATCATTGGAGTTGACACATTGGAGCAATGACTGATAGTTAATTGTTGGAGATGTGAATGTTTAGAGAGTGCCTCCAACATTGATCCCAACATCCGACATCCTGTAATCTCCAGCTTGCAAAGGGAAGGAGGCAACTCATGCTCTTGCCATACCACGTTTACACTTCCATATGTCTCTAAGTTCTGAAGTTTGTGACACCTTGGAATACAAGAAGACAACAATGGACATTCTTCAATCTCCAGAGTTTCTAAAGAAAGTAACTGGCAAGGTAAATTTCCAATTAACGTTTTACATTTTGATATTCTAAGTTGTCGGAGTTTAGGAAAAGCTTCCATGTCAGTGGAATGCCATTGTTCCCAGGAAGTCATACCTGAAAACCGAAGAATTTCGAGGGATGGGAATGGAATCATGGAAGCACAACTATTGCCCTTCAACAACTCATCACCAATGCTTACTACACTTTCTAATCCACCAACAATCAATTTCTTTAGAGCGGGGAGCTGCCCAAGGGTGGGAAGCATGCAACAGTTATCACAATGATACAGTTGCAGCTGAGTCATGTTGTGATAGGAAGGACTTCCCAACCAATCTGGAAATATTGTGCCCCTATAAGATTCAACTTTCAATTTTTCTAAATCCCAATGAGGTTGAAGGTTTGCCAAAATATCTCTCTCAGTTGTTGAATCTTCCACATCACCATCCTCTGACCATGATAATGTTAGATCCCTGATGTGCTTCTTCTCCATCATTCTCGCCTCATAGGCTTCATTTCTAATCTTGACATTCTCTAATTTTCTAATTTCAATCCAACCCTTCAAATTTGAAATTCCTCCCAATTCCCCAATCCCAGTCTCTTGCTCTTCGCCAACAATGAAGTCACTCAAAAATTGCAAATCTTTTAGGTTACACAGTCCCCTTGGCATTTCATTCAAATAGGTGCCACTTATATCAAGATGTCGCAAGTTTACAAGATCTCGCATATCACTTGGCAGCATCTGAAGATAATGACAATCACGCAATTTCAATGTTTGTAGATTATTGAATTTGCACAATGAGTCAGGCAAACTTACAATCTTTGAAAAGGAAAGATCCAAATATCGAAGATTTACAAGATTCTGCATGTCACTTGGTAGACTCTCGAGAAAAGTACAACTACACAACTCCAACGTTTGTAAGTTATACAACTTACAAATTGAACTAGGCAAACATGCTATTGATGTGCCAGATAGATTCAAATAACGCAAATGGATGAATTTCCCAATTGATTCAGGAACTATCTTTAATGCAGACAAATTTTGAAGCAACAACGTTCGCAAGTACTTCAAATTTGATAATATAATATCAGAAGAAGCATTTCCGATAGATTCAGGGATATAGAACAAATCCAATCCTATAAATGTTCGTAAGCCTTTTAATTTTTGAAAAACCTCATGGTCTAAACATGGATAATTTTGAAAGTTGCAAGATAAATGGTGAGTCTTATTGCCAATTTTGTCTCCACTCTCCCCTAGTCTAAAGAAGAAGTCTTCAGCAATATGAGTTGCCAACTCATGAATGAGGTCATACATGACAAAGTACTCAAATGTTGTTTTACGATCCCAAGAATCAAAGTGCACCTTTTTAGGTAAGGGTTGAAAGAATGATATTGAAGTCAAATCATCAATGTACCTATAACCAACTTCTTCTAAAGTTGAGTTCCCCTTTGATGGCTGCAAAAAACCTTCTGCCATCCACATCAAGACTAATTCAGTCTTATCAAATCGATAATTCTCCGAAAATAAAGAACAATAAGCAAAACATTGTTTTAAGTGGGGAGGGAGATAATAATAACTAACTTTTAAAGCTGGAATGATCTCATTGTCCAATGAATCCCACATGGCATCTTTTAATATACTATTCCAGTCTTCAGAATCAGGATTTGATCGAAAAAGTCCCCCAAGTACTTTTGCAGCTAAAGGCAATCCTTTACACTTGTTAGCAACATCTCTTCCAATTTTTTCTAAGCATGAATACATGGTTGAATCTTTCAAACGAAAAGCATGCGCAGCAAAAATTGACAAACAATCTTTGTCTGGCAAGACCTTTAGATAATAAAATGATGAGATAGTTTTAACCATCAAACCAACACGCTCTGAGCGAGTTGTAACAAGAATTTTACATCCTTCTACTCCATTGTGAAGCAAATTCTTCAAAGGATCCCAATCAGTGTATTTTTCACTCCAAACATCGTCAAGAACGGCTAAAAACCTTTTTCCTTCTAACTTCTCCGCCAAATGAAGTTGAAGAAGATTTAAATCCATATTATCGCACACAAAATCAGGACTAATAGATTTTACTATAGTCTGTGCTATTTTTAAAAGATCAAATGCTTCGGAGACACAAACCCATAAATTGAAATCAAACTTTCGCTTCACATCTTCATCATTATAAACGAAATTAACTAAGGTGGTCTTCCCAACCCCACCCATGCCCACAATGGGGATTACAGACAACTGACCACCGTCACCGTTAAATATAAGCTTAATTATATCTTCTTTTTCTTTCTCCCTTCCATACACTTCAGAGGCTTCCACACGAGATGTAACTGGAGGCCTCCATGACAAAGTTTCTGTTCCACTAATCTTCTTCAAATTAAGAACATCTTTTTGTCCCACAATATGTTCAATTGTATCAGTTATTTCTTCTAACTTATCTGCCATACTTGTATCACGCAAATGAAGAGAAGCTAAGGAGAAATCGTGCACCTTTTTCTGAGTGGCAGCTCTAGTGACAATTTCATCCACCAAGTCCTCCAGCTCATAGACAGCAACTCTGAGTTCATCAAGCCAATCTTTCACGTCAGGATCGTTGAATTGTTTGAGTTCAGCATCATTGAGAACAACTTTTGCAGCCTTCAAGGATGGCTTCAAACGCCGAAGCAGCTTGGCATCAAGCTTCTTTCCTCCGATTAAGTTGATCGAATCTATCAGTTCAGGCGTCAACCTCTCCAAAAGCACGTTGAAGGCAGAAGAGAGAAGAGCTCCACCTACAAGTGATGCAGCCATGTGATCTCTTTCGGAATGACTGATATTTCTGAAAACAGTAAAAATGCTCGCAAAGTCGCACAGCGGGGGAGATGAAATAATACAGGTGGGCTCTATTTATTTGATTTCAAAAGCTAATCGAAGATGTTTCTTTCTATCCTCCAAAACTACAAAAATCACGAAGGGATAGCACAAACTTATTGACTCGTAGATTTTAAAATCTAACCAGTAATATTTTTTTAATATGCTCAACGGTGGAGATGAAATAACGTACTTATTATTCCTAAAGAAGGCCCCCCCAAATTGAACTTAAAAATTATGCGGTCCCTTTCTTTCATAACTCACCTAATCTACTGAATGTAAAGTTTAATTTGGCCGGCAATGGAAGCATAAACTTTACTTACATCCCGTTTGGTTCGATCCCATTACACCCTACGGTGCAGTGCAATGCGATGCAATGATAATGCAATGCAATATAAATTACAAGGGTAGTGTTTGGTTTGATTTTTAAGCAACATGCAATGAGTTAATATTTTAACAATTATTTAAAATTAATATATTACACAAAGTCTATTTTACCCCTTAATATAATCTTTGTAGAAAAAATAGTTACAAGCCAGCGACGGCAGGGATGGAGGAGGAGGAGGTAGTGGTGGTGGAAATGATGGGGGTGGCGGGGGAGGAGGAGGAGGTGGTGGCGGTGAGTGGTGGGCTGGCTGTGGTGGCGGTGTCGGCGGCGGCAGCGACAGGGGTGGAGGAGGTGGTGGTGGGCGGTGGGCCGGCGGGGGTGAGGGTGGCGGCGGAGGAGGAGGTTGTCGTGGCTGTGGGCGATGGGGGTGGAGGAGGTGGTGTTGGGCGGTGGGTCGGTAGCGGCGGCGGGGGTGAGGGTGGCGGTGGAGGAGGAGGTGGTGGTGGTGGTGCGCAGCGGGGGTGAAGGAGGTGGTGTTGGGCGGTGGGCCGGTGGCGGCGGCGGGGGTGAGGATGGCGGCGGAGGAGGAGGTGGTGGTGGCGGGGGGCGGCGGGCGTGGAAGAGGTGGTGGTAGGCGGTGGGGCGGTGGCGGCAGAGGAGGTGGCGGTGGCGGGGGGCGACGGGGGTAACGGTGGCGGCGAAGGAGGAGGTGGCGACGGTGGCGATGGGCCGGCGGCGGCGACGGTTTGAGGTGACGGCGGTGGAAGAGGAAGAGGTTATGGCGGTGGCAGTTGTGAAGTGATATAGCAAGTGAAATAAGATAAGTGAAACAAAAATAAGGGAAACTAAAGGGTAAATTAGACTTTTTAGACCATGCAATAAGATGGTAATGAGGATTCATAGGGGGGAGGTATGAATGAGGATTACCAATTTTTTGGTAATCATCATTATCATGGTAAACCCTATTACCATGCTAAAGAGCAACCAAACACTCTTCTCTTGGTAATGCAATCATGATTACCATTACAGGCATGTAATGGGGTTGAACCAAACGGGATCTTAGACTTGTGTAATGCGTCACATACAAATTATTATAAATATAAATTACGTTAATTTCAAGCCATTGGGTGCTTTTGTCAAGATAATACACGACTGGCTGGGAACACATGACGTGTGCATGTGAATGTTCAAAAGTAGAAAATTATGTCTCTAAATGTGACAAAAGAATCATTAAAAAAATTAACATGCCTAGTCTTTTTTTACTAATCTCCGGTCCTTTTCGCAGTTTGTCATTCGTCTTTAAAGGAAACGGATTAGGCTATTTGGTCACTGGACTGCTATCAAAGAATTCATTACACTATATATTTACAAATAATATAAAAGAATTAGGTAAAATTACATCTTTAGCTCTCTAATCACTTTATGTAAAGTTTCAGTTTAATCCCTTTAAATATCCCCTACAAGTTCCAATTAATAATTATTGTCATGCGTGAAATAGAGAAATATCTTTTTAGTCCGGAGAGTGCCTAAATACAAAAATCATCAAGCAAAAGAGGGAAGAGCTCCACCTACAAGTGCTGTTGCAGGCATGATATCTTTGGGAATGGCTGATATTTCTGAAAACACAGGAAATGCTCGCAGGATTTCACAGCAGGGGAGATGAAGTAATACTGATGGCTCGATTTATATGATTTCAAAAGCTAATGGAATGAAAAGAGTTGTACACTACAAATACTTGGATTTTTTTTAAATGTATATTGAGTAGTAATGATGTCCGTTTTTCAATTAAAAAACAATCAAAGCATTGCTTCAGGAGAAATAATTTTGTATGTCCGCTACATATCATCTACAACAACTGGTCTTTATTATAAAAGAAAGTTAACCCATTTAACATAAAATTAAAGAAGTGAAGTAAAATGGTTGAGTCTAGTATGTCCTATGAAATTCAATAGACTTAAGTCAGTTTGATATGAGTCTAACAATGATGGTTCAAAATAGTGATCAGAGACTCTAAAAACAATTTTTTAATCGTGATTAACAATATATAAACTAAATATGTGAGAGGAATTTGTTTTTTGATTTACATAAATAAACACTTTTGAGGACCTAAATGTAATCCAAACAAGCATTATATATCTAATCACTAAAATTCAATAGGCTATAATAGCCATTTCATATGTGGAACCAAAAAAAAAAGAAAAAGTAGAAGAAATGATTATTCAAAAAATTATTGTGGAGCTTATTGAAACTCAAGAAGAAGTACAAGTCAGAAAAAAATGATTGAAATAATTAAAAAAAAGGAGTAAAAGAATATTAGAGTAAAGACTCACATTGATTAGTTAGTTATTGAATTGAAGACATGTAAAAATGAGATAGGTCGTTTTAAATTAATTTAAGTTATTTTAATAGAAAACTTCATAAACTCAACAAGATGACGAAAATCAGCCGAATAATACTTTGTATGCAAAAAAAAAAAAAACAGAAAAATAGAAAACTGATACTTAAACAATATCGATAAAGTAATACAGACAACAAATACAAAAGAGAAGCAACTATATAACCACCAATTAATAGTCACTAACTATTAAGTAATAATTAACCAATGCCAAACTTATTGAAGTAGGAGTGTGCTTCTTCCTTGGATTCCCTGCTTACAGCCTACAGGATAGTCACGAGCCAAAATCAGACTTAAAGAGGATAGGTCAGAGGCCAGCCATTGATGCTGGTACTTATATACTCTTTACTGCAGCCTTATTATTATTATTATTATTATCATCATCGCCTTCATTTACTGCAGCCTTATTGTCTTGCCTTGAGACAAGAGAAAGTTTCTAACTTGAAAGGGAAAATATTAAAATTTATTTTATGGGATAAATGGGTAAATCTACTCATAAGCTTTTAATAATAAAATAATCACAACAGTTAAATCAACTAATAATATTGACAATTTAGAAAACATGTCATTTAGAAAAATAGTGTAAAAATATAATGACAATTGTTTAACAAACAAACCCTACATGTTCATTTTGGACTCTTGATAGTTAGAGCTGGTAATATGAGTTGAGACCGTGGGTCGAACTCATATGGTCCCAACCTATGACGGGTTAGGTTCTGAAAATCTGGGATCATTTGGGGGCGGCTCTTTTAGTTCTGAACTCATGTGGTTCCAACCCGTGACGGATTGGACCACCGAGTTGGCGGGCCAACCCATTCTTTTTGTTAGAAGTCAATAATCATATTCCCCTGTTAGAAGTCAATAATCATATCCCCGCCGTCAGGAAGCTAGGAAACAAATGGTGGTTTCACATTGATTTTCAAATATATTTATTTGTATATATTTCTGTATGTACCATTACATTAATGAGAATTTGATTTGAATCCTCACATGGTATCAGAACGTTGGGTGTTTCTTCTCTGATTTCAGCTTCTCTGGCGGCGTGAAGGCCCATCCCGTGGCCATTTGCGATGGAGTTTGTGGCGTTTGGATCAACTCTTCCTCCTCTACCTAATCCTGAAGTTTGATGGTAATCCAACCAAGTTGAGTTCTGGGCTACGTTCTGTTCTTCATTCTTCAGCTAGAGTTTGAAACTCATTTTTTTGCTCATTTGAGTTAAGTACTTCTGTTCCCAAAGCTTCTTGTCTTATTTGGGGTGCTACCAGTTTCTGGTTTGCTTCTTTTCTGTTTCGGCGAGACAGTGGGTTTTCTAGCTTGCTTGCATTTCCAGATGTGGGTCCCTTGATTATTTATTTGTTGAAGACAAAAGTGTTGCAAGGATTTTTCTTCTGGCGTGCCTTGCATTTCCACATTTTCTGTCCTCATCTTCTTTTTTAGTGTGGGTCCTTGTGTTTGTTTATTGAGACATAAGTGTTGCCGACAAGTATTGCTCAATTATTTAAGTTGAGGATTAATTTGTCATTTTGTAAATTTGGAGGACCATTATGTCATTTTGAAAATTTTGAGGACCATTTTGTCATTTTTGTAAATTTGGTGGACCATTCTGTCATTTTTTGAAATTCAGAGGACCATTCTGTCATTTTTCAAATTCGGAGGATCATTATGTCATTTTGAAAATTCAGAAGACCATTCTGTCATTTTCTTTGCTGTGACTATTTTCTTTGGGCAACTCTACCGGTTATTTGGGCTCTTCTTGGTGAGGTTTTCTGCTCACTATTGGAAATTAAGAGTTTATTGGTCTTTTCGGTGGCTGGTAATCTTGTGTGGTTATCCTGTTATTGCTCGGAGAGTTTGTTGTGGTTGCATCCCTGCTTATTTGCTGGCAAAACTTCTTATACTATTTGTTGCGGTGCTGAACTTGCTTTTGGTAAGCATTGATGGCTGAATCTAAGTCTAGATCTTCAGGTGCTCTTGCTACAGGTAACATTAGTTCTAGTTTTGCCACTTCTTCCTCAAAGTGGATTATCGATTCCGGTGCCACTGATCATAAGACAATTAACAAAAATTTGTTCTCCTTTATGCACCTTACTCCAACCCCTCTAGTATAACCATTGCCAATGGTTCTTATTCTCGTGTTCTCGGATCTGGCACTATTAGACCTACCTCGTCTGTTTCTTTACCCTCTGTCCTTCTTGTTCCTGACCTTGCTTTTAATCTTTTGTCCACTAGCAAACTTACTCGACAATTAAATTGTTTTATCAAACTCTTTCCTGACCATTGTTTGATTTAGAATCTCATGACGAAGCAGGTTATTGGTAAGGGCTATAAATTCGGTGGCCACTACATCCTTGATGATCAGGTGTCACATTCTATTGCTTGTTCTGGTAAGTCATCTCTATTTGAAATTCATTATCGTCTAGGTCATATGTCTCTGTCATCTCTCCAAAAATTATATCCTCAATTCTCTTCTGTGTCTGCTTTAAATTGTGAGTCTTGTTAGCTTGCCAAACATTATTGTGTTCATTTGGCACCTCGTGTCAATAAATGAGCTGCGTCCCCATTTAAGTTAGTACATTCTGATGTTTGGGGTCCTTGTTCAATCTTGTCTCAAACTGGTTATCGTTATTTATTCACTTTTGTTGATGATTTTTTCCGAACCACTTGGCTTTACTTAATGAAACAACGTTCTGAAGTATTTACTCACTTTCTTCATTTCTGTGCTGAAATTCAAACCTAGTTTAACACTCCTGTGAAAATCTTACGTAGTGATAATGCAAAAGAATATTTTTCCACCCCATTCACCGAGTACATACAAAGTCATTGTATTCTTCACCAATCCTCTTGTGTTGATACCCCTACTCAAAACGGTGTTGCAGAAAGAAAGAACCAACATCTCTTAGAAACTGCTCGAGCTCTCATGTTTCATTCCTCTGTCCTTAAAATTTTTTGGGCCGATGCCGTTTTTACAGCTTGTTTTCTCATAAATCGCATCCATTCGGCTGTTCTTTATGGGGATATTCTGTATTCCATTTTGTTTCCCACCATTAAGCTGTTTCCTATTGATCCAAAACTCTTTGGTTGTGTTTGTTTTGTTTGAGATGTTCGTCCAAGTGTTAGTAAACTTGATCCCAAGTCCTTACGATGTGTCTTCCTTGGTTATTCTAGAATTCAGGAAGGTTATCGATGTTACTCTCCTGATCTTTGTCGTTACCTTGTGTCCACTGATGTAATCTTTCATGAGTCTTCTCCTTTCTTCGCATCTTCGACCTCTTCTGAGTCTCCATCTGTCATTGCTGAGTCTGATGATGTCCTGGTTTATCGTATCCCAATCTCACCAGTACAGGCTACTGCTTAGGAACCTGATATCATCAACGATGCTGATGCTACCAATGTTTCGCTGTTACCAGTCACTGCTTCGCCAACAGATTCTGGTCATGACTCATTAGTTTCTGTTCCTGATCCCCCAGATCCTCCCATTGATGTCTCTGATCCAGTTGTTCCTGATTCTGCTGTTGATCTACCTATTGCCCTCCAGAAAGGTACTTGTCCTCGTTGTCCTTCCTAAAGATATGCTAACTGTACCTATCCTATATCCTCCTTCGTGTCTTACCAAAATTTGTCTCCTAATTCTTCTTCGCTTGTGGTCACTCTTAATTCCATATCCACCCTTACTACCCTTCACCAAGCCTTGACTCATCCTGGTTGGCGTACAGCAATGGAAGAAGAACTAATGGCCCTTGAAAAAGCTGGTACTTGGACCCTTGTTGATCTACCTCCTGGGAAGAAAGCCATTGGATGTAAATGGGTGTTTGTTGTTAAAACTAAAGCTGATAGTTCTTTAGAATGGTTAAAAGCTTGACTTATTGCTAAAGGGTATGCCCAAACTTATGGTATTGATTATTCTGAGACTTTTTCTCCTGTGGCCAAACTCACCTCGGTTCGTCTTCTTATTTCTCTGGTGGCCACATATCATTGGGATTTACATCAATTAGATGTTAAGAATGCTCTCCTGAATGGTGATCTTCTTGAAGAAGTTTATATGGAGCAACCACCTGGGTTCGTTGCTCAGGGGGAGAATCGGAAAGTGTGTTACCTCCAGAAGTCACTGTATGGTTTAAAGCAAAGTCCTCGAGCCTGGTTTGATAGATTCTATGATGTAGTCAAGAAGTTTGATTAATTCAAAGCAAGTGTGATCACTCTGTGTTCTACCAACAATCTGATGCAGGCATGATTCTTCTAGTAGTATACGTTGATGATATTGTGATTATAGGGAGTAACATTTATGGAATCTCAGAACTTAAAACCTTCTTAAATTTCCACTTTCAGACAAAAGATTTGGGGTCATTAAAGTACTTTCTTGGTATTGAAGTTTTGAGAAACAAGAAAGGTATTCTTTTGAGTCAAAGGAAGTATGTTCTCTATCTATTAAAGGAGACTGGAAAACTTGGAGCTGTACCAAGCAACATTCCCATGATTTTGAATCCCTTCCTAGCTATTGATGCTAGTATGTTTGATGAGCTTCCTGATGATTTGAAGAAGAAAATTGATCCAGAGAAATTGAAACCGTTTCCATTTCCTA
Organism: Inga oerstediana; assembly: GCA_963210345.1. Taxonomy (NCBI): domain Eukaryota; kingdom Viridiplantae; phylum Streptophyta; class Magnoliopsida; order Fabales; family Fabaceae; genus Inga; species Inga oerstediana. Next base: position 22,734,527 of record OY723400.1, on the reverse strand, counting down.
AGAGATATAGAAGACTCATTGGAAAGCTGAATTATCTAACAGTAACTCATCCTAATATAACCTTCTCAGACAGCAGGCTCAGCCAATTCATGACATCATCAACAGTGGCACAATGGGAAGCTTTAGAACATATCTTGTATTATTTGAAAGGTTCTCCAGGTCTTGGTATTCTTTATACAGATTATGGGCACACTAAAGTTGAGTGTTTTTGTGATGTGGATCATGCAGGATCTAAGGCCATAAGACGATCTACTATGGGTTACTGTGTATTTGTTGGTGGAAATTTGATATCTTAGAGAAGTAAGAAGCAAGGAGTTGTGTCAAAATCAAGTACAGAAGCGGAATACAGAGCCATGTTGCAGTCAGTACAAGAAATTGTGTGGGTATTTCAACTCTTGAAAGAAATTGGCATCACTACGACATTACCTACAAAACTATGGTGTGACAATAAAGCAGCACTTCATATAGCATCGAACTCTGTGTTCCATGAACGAACAAAACATATTGAGATTGACTGTCATTTTATTTGTGATAAGATCAAAGAAAATATTGTATCTACAGGGCACATACGATCTAACGACCAACTAGCAGATCTTCTGACAAAAGCCTTAAATGGAACACGGTTCAATATCTTTGTAACAAGTTGGGCTTGATCAATATATATGCTCCAACTTGAGGGGGAGTGTTAGAAGTCAATAATCATATTCCCTTGTTAAAAGTCAATAATCATATCCCCCGCCGTCAGGAAGCTAGGAAATGAATGGTGATTTCACATTGATTTTCAAATGTATTTACTTGTATATATTTCTGTACGTACCATTACATTAATGAGAACTTGATTTGAATCCTCACACTTTTTATATATATAAACCAGGAGGCAAGAGGTAAGAGACTAAGAGCCAAGGCCCAGTTCAGTACTCCACCATTCAGTCTAATCCACCATCCATGCGTCCACTCCTCAGTCCTCACATGACCTCACTGCCTCGATTAGTCGATTTCAGTCTCTCTTTTTTGCTCAAAAGTCAATTTCATTCTCTCACGCTCTCAATCTCTTTTTTGTGGATTTATATTTATTTTGTTATGTGTGGACTTGTGATGAATGTTCAATTTGTAATGTATTTTTAATTTTGTTATGATTTAGGTGTATAGAAAAAACAATCTTAGTATATTGTTAAAAAAAATATGGGTTGGTGCGTTGGCGATTATGGGTTAACACATATTGATGCAGTCTTTTTGGGCCCAAACCCATATGATCCCAACCCGTGATAGGTTAGCCCGAACCCACTGGGCCGACTATATTACCACCTTTACTGGTAGCCTTGCCTTGTCTGCCATTGTGGGGCCTTCAATAAAAAGGCAAGCTGTTAAACCTTCTCCTTTTATTTGGTTTTTTCTTCTTTGTTGGATATTATCCAATAATTTGAACGTGTTATTTTTTATGATGACGTAAAAATCATCATCAACGTTCTCTTATCTCCTTCTAACATATGACTAATTGATAACGACAATGGCTATGCTTTATAGCTTGTTAGCTCTAAGGCAAAACTTACCACAATAAAGAAGCCAAAGAAAATATTTCTAGGTGAGATGGTTAAGGGAGGGGAAGCTCTAGCGCCGAGGAGATGCATCTATTATGTCGTGCAAAAAACCTCGTAATGGTAGATGAAATAGGCAAGCTTCACCCAAGAAGGGGGTGAATTGGGTGATGTGATAAATTTTTCGCTTGATGTGGTGATATGAAAATAGTAGTAGACAGAGTAGAGTTGAGAAGATTGAAACACAGAGAGTTATACTGGTTTGGCCTAAAAACCAGGCCTACGTCTAGTCCTCAGAGATCAAGACCTACTGAGATTTTCACTATTCTTCCAAGATTCAATGGGCTCTCAGAATACCACAAAACAACAATTGTCCTCGAACGGACTACGAGCAGAAATATTCTCACACTAAGAAATTTCTCTCCCCCTTACGACAAGTCTTACGTGCAGAAAAAACCACATATGACCTTTCCCACTTGCTTACGTATACAAGTCTTATGAGCAGCAATGTTCTCTACTGCTTGTATCTTATAAGTCTTATGAGTGGAAGGTTTAACTAGGAATTCTCTCAACTGCTTCTCTCGTAAGGATATCTACCCTCTCAAGGTCCCAATACCTTGAGATCAAATGAAAATAGAATTTGAAATGTATATGGGCTCTCTTACAGAGCAAGTATGGTAAACACTGAAGATCAATATGAATACAGAGAAAATATGAATAACAGAGACTCGTGTATTTGCTTGTGAATTCTTGTGCTTAGTTATATTTGACGATTTCTGGCACTTTGTATTTATAGACGTTCATTTTTTACCGTTTAAATAACGATCGTTGTGGCACGGGGCATGTTATTGTGGAATGGCATGTGCACGTTTGAGAACTTTAATTGCAGTAGGTACGTGCTTGTCATGATGTTGTCTTCCATAGTTTGACTTCCTTCGCGTCTGTTTATTTCAATGTTCATCCTCCTGTATCACACTTATAAAACATTTAAAATGATGTTAAATAATAATAATAAGTGATGAAAAGATAAATAAGTATCATTAAACCATATTCGGATTGAACGCTGTAAGACTAGTGCATTTTGTCTTCTAGCAGAGTATCACTCGAGCATGGATGGGCTCACTCGAGTGAACTCACTATTTTTCTACTTGCTCTTCAGTTTTCTTCTTACACTTGCTCAGGATTTCAGAGAGATAATTTTCTCACTCGCGAGTGATGTGGGGCCTCACTTGAGCACAACTCCTTCTATTCGAGTGGCCTTGCATTTTATACTAGGAGACTCGTCTCTGGACAGCACTCGCATACCATTTTATCAAGAGTGGGATTTTGCACTCGCAGGTGATGTAGGCCCTCACTCAAGCACACATACTCCTGCTCGAGTGAGAAGAATATTCTCATGTAATATACCCTTGTTATCAGCACTTACATCAGAATTAGAGAGAGTTAGATTTCTCACTCGCGAGTGCTGATGTGTCACTCGGGCATATGAAGTCTCACTTGGGCATACTTGTGCTTCTCTGACCTTCATGACTCTCGGCCAAACACTTGCAGTCCCTCACTCGCTAGTACTCGAGTACAAAGCAGCTTCATGCTCGAGTATTGATTTCACTGCTCGAGTGCATCAGAAAGAATGACAGGGATTGCTCTCGGCCAAGCACTCGCAGTCTCTCACTTGCATGTGCTCGAGTAAGAAAGAGTCTTCTGCTCGAGTGATATCTTCAGTGCTCGAGTGCATCAGTAAAAATGACAGTAGTATGCTCTCAGGTAAACACTTTCTGGCTATCACTCGCATCTGCTCGAGCATAAAAGAGCTCTATGCTCGAGTGCTAGTCTTGTGCTCGAGTACATCAATTAAATTTGACAGCAGACATCACAGAACTTTGCCATATGCATTTGGTAACTTTGTAAACATTCCTTAGACTTATAAAACTATGATTTGCACACAATTGTCTTTTGTTATCATCAAAACTTGGGATCTAACATTCTCCCCCTTTTTGATGATGACAAAACCTTTGTGATGGGTTTTAAGAAAAAAAAAAGTTGATTAGAGTGAAAGATTTTTAAAGTATAACATCAATGTTTCCAAATGCATATTTTCACCAAAGTTTAGATTTAAGTTCAGATTTTTGCACTTATCTACATATGTTCCCTGCAACACTTCCTCTGGACACTTAACAACCAAGATAAGCATGGTATCACAGAAACAATCAAAAACTTGAACAGAAAAACTTGATAACATGAAAATAGCCATTAATGATAAACTTATAAACACACAATAGATAGCATAAATCATTAACTACATTAAATACCCATAAAGCCCATAATCCCAATAACATCATCATAAACCTACCCCATTACACAAAAAACTACCCAAATACCCAATACATCCCATGATAGCTCAGAAAACCATTACACATCCTTCTCCCCCGTTTTGTCAACATCAGAAGGGGGCTGAGGAAAAGTGATATCAGATGATGGGACAAAGGGCACCATGGCAGTGGAAGGATCGATTGGCACAAAGGGTGGAGACGAAGGCTGTGGAACAGAGGCTGAGGGCGGTAGTGAAGGCTACCGATCATAGGTAATATCAACATTAGAGTCTGGATCGGTGAAAAGAACATGTGTCTGTTGATGAGGAGGTGAAGTTGAGGCAGGAGTGGTCTCAGGTGGTACTTCTGAAGATGCAGTCGGGAAGTGAGAACGTAAGAAGATCTCCATATCAGTTATCCTTCGTGACATGTCATCCTGAGTCTTGAACATCAAATCAAAGTTGGTATTAGCCTTGTCTACCAACTTTAAAACTTGTAACTCCATCTTGTCGACCAACTTCTCATATTCAGTCATTAATTCCTTTTTCAAGCCAGACACAGCTTGATTGATCACTTCAGTCAGATGATTTGAGAGGGATGCATTCAAAAAGGATGGAGGAGGAACTTGACCTTGAGCAGATGACTGAGCCTCATCACCTCTTGATAGAGTGGCTTCCCTCTGAGATGTAACCTTGGTTTGACTCACTAGAAGATTGATACTCATATGAGTCAGCTGAGTCTTGCCAAACCTTGGAATGAGTACCCTCTCATATCCTTCCAAGTACCATATCTTATTTTTCATAAGGATGAGAGATACAATCTGAGGATATGGTATGGTTGCGGATTTTGATGAAAAAAATCGAAATCTTCTCATCTCACTGAAAATGATCTCTCCCACATTTCTTTGTTGCCCGGCTAGGAAGGAGGCCAACAAGTAATAATCCTTTTGAGCAAAATGGGTAAAATTGTTGGACTTGTTAACCATGCTCCGAGAATATATATAGTGTAGGGCTCTGTGAGAGTCAGGCATGTCAATAGGCTTAAAATTGAGGGGGCCTACTGGGTCTTTTGGTCTCAAAAGCTGGAAGGCTTTATTGGCTGAGAAAAAGGGTGGATCTGGAGGTGGTGCAACATACCCAAGTAAGTCATTAATAATCTTAGCAGATATCATAATGAATTGACTTCTAACAGTAGTAGATACTGCTTCCTCAATCAATTCTCCAGCCCTAGACATAATGTTGTGGGATTTCATGTTGCAGTAAAAAGTTTTCACAATAGAGGGTGAATATGGAATATGGATATTCAGTCAGGGAGCATAGTATTCAAGATAAGGATATAAATCCAAATGGCAATTCTTCTTCAAGTAATCTAGGTCCACATAAACTATAGGACAGAAATGCCTATGTGCAAACTCAGTATCGAATACCTTCTGTTGTAATGCCTTTAGTTCCTCAACATTGAATCCTTCAGGAGGACTTGTAACTTGTTCTTCCTCTGGAGCCTGTGATGTAGAAGGCACTCCTGAAGCAGCAGCACTGGATTGCCCAGCCTGGTGTGAACTTGAGACACCGGCTTGAGAAGCAATTTTCCCAACCAACTTGTCAAGTTTTGACCTCTCCATTGCTTCCCGAAGTTGCATATTGAATGTATCATCGGAGGAAGAAGAGGATTATTATGGTTGCTCAGTTTCCTTCTTCTTTCCTCTTCCTTGGACCTCTTTGGATTGAGACCGGGTAACCACCGGTTCTTTGAACACCACACCCTTTAGTTTCTTTTGTGGAGGTTGATCCTTCTTGGCTATTTGAGGCTTAGGATGAGGTTTCTTGGCCGGTGTTCTCTTTTTGGTTTTGGGTTTAGGAGGAGGTGTAGATGAAGAAGACATTCTAGGAGAAGAAGGAGTTGGTACTGGGGTTGCAAAAGCACTAGCAGCAGAATGAGTGGGAGAGGGTGAGTGAGATCTTTGGGAAATAGGAGGCAACTTCTATTCATCCACCATGTGGACCATTTAGATATTTTGTGGTGTTAATAGATGCATCTATAAGATGATGACATGTGTTTGTTGTCAACACATAACTTAACATTTGTTAGATTACTTGCTCAAATAATTCAATTAAGAGCACAGTTTCCAGATCATGCAATTAAGACAGTTTGTCTTGATAATGCAAGTGAGTTTTTATCTCAAGCTTTTAATGATTATTGCATGGCAACTAGATTAATAGTAGAAATATTTGTTGCTCATGTCCACACTCAAAATCATCTAACAAGATCATTTATTAGCATATATAACGGTAGCTATATAGCAACCGTTTTTTATTTGCTATAAAATGCTAATGGGTTTAATGAAATTATCATCATATACAGTGTATAAATATATAACAATTCTTATTAATAGCCGTTAACTTTTGAGGCAATTTTTTTTTAAAAAAAATGGGGATTCTCCTTTCACGTACCCCTGCATTCAAAACAAAATTGTACAGAAATTTGTATATTATAGAAGCTTGTATATTGGCTATAGTCATGCAATTTGGAATGGATGAAGATTTTCCCAGCTTTGTGGCTAAGCTTAATAAAACTCCTTACCATAAAGGGCTCAAGGGGTAAGTAGCCTTAAGCAAGATTTCATAGAGAGTGAGGGCTTAAATCTACAGTACGGCATCAACTCCTTACCATAATATGCTCCTTCTTGTTGCGAAGCATATGTCATTCTATAGATCTAATCTCTCATTCTCTGTCAAGTCTTGTTTGAGGCTGTATACCCCCTGAGCCCTTTAAGGTAGGGAGTACCATTGATCCTAGCCACAAAACCGAGAATGTCTTGATCCATCCCAAATTGCATGGCAATACTGGATATGTGAGCTTTTGTTTTATTGTATAGTCAAATCCAACAAGCAAAGCTAAAAAAGAAACTCTATTTAATGTATATATATAGGGGTGTTCGAGATCGGGATCGGAATCGAGAAATGCCATTCCTGATTCCAATCCTGAGAAAGGTTTGGGAATGATTTTCATTCCTGATCCCGATCCTGATCCCGAAAATTTCCCGTCCCGATGGGACGGGAAATGTTCGGGATCGGGAATTTTCCGATCCCGAATTTCTTTTATTTTTTTTTTTAAATTCTTATATTAATTTTTTTGTTTTATTTTCTTTAGTCTAGTATAAATATATAATTTATCTAATATCATATTGTACCAAATTAGTCCAATATATACTTAAAGTTGTCGATTTAGCTACAAAAAGTACAAAGACAAGAATAAAAAATTAGAATTATTTAATAAATAGTAAATGAAATTAACTAAATTAACTAAAAAAATAGATATTACCTTGAGGGTGTTAGGAATTTTCACATTTTATTTTGCATTTGGTCTTACTTTCTTAAATATTTTAAAAAATTATACATAATATATATATATATATTTTCGGGATCAGGAAAAAGTCAGGATCGGGAAGTCCCATTCCCGATCCCGATCCCGAACTTTTCCCGTCCCGAAATTTTCGGGACGGGATATTGCTCGAGATAAAGACGGGAAGACCGGGACGGGAAAAACTTGCACAACCCTATATATATATTCACACACACACACCCCCCCCCCCCTTTTTTGTCATATATGGTATGACATTAAGGTGGTTAGGCCAAGCAACAAGTTCAAGCACATAGCACGCAGTTCCTCCTACTAGCATTCTGTAGCAGACACTAGAAGAGCTAACTTAGACTAATGGTGGTTTTTGGCTCTCTAGACTAACATGATTCTGAGGGAGAGACGAGTTGTGAATCGTGTTATCCCTCTATAGATTACATATGTAGCCTGTAGAGACAGTTGTGAATTGTGTTTTACCCCTGTAAGTTATACATGTGGTCTGTAGCAAATGTATACCGCTTAGGGCTATTTGCCACACACTTAACATAGTACATCCAATTCCAAACCATAATAGTATCATTACCATTAAATTTTGATGTGTCATCACCTTTTTTCTAGTTTTCGCCTGAACACTATTCCCATTAAGAATATGACTTTCATCATTATTCACAAATTTTCTTCCAACATGGAAATAACAAAAAGTTTCTATAAAGATATTGACCCATAATTAGATATTATTTTGCATTCCTGCCTAGGTCAGTCTAGGCCTATTTCTCTTGAGAAATGACCTTACGACATGAGCTGACAATGTTATGTCTCACATCAACTAGGGAGAGGAACAAAAGTTGCCTGATAAAGGTTTGAATACCTCCCATCTTGATGTGTTATAAAGCCATAAGGGGTGATAAGGCTTCAAAGTGGACAATATTGAGAACGAGGTACTGTGATGTTACAAATAATATCAGAACCAAGCTTGGGTCAATGTGGGTTGATGTCTCCGCGAGGATGCTGGGACCAAGGTGGGTAGAGCATGGTATCAAAACCAGATTCGGGTTGATGTGGGTTGATACGGCAACGAGGACGTTAGGCCCAAAGGTGGGTGGAGTATTATATCCCACAATGGCTGGGGATGGGAACAAAAGACGCCGTATAAGGGTCTGGATATCTCCTCCTCTTGACGTGTTTTAAAGCTATAAGGGGTAATGAGGCCCCAAAGCGGACAATATCGAGAACAAGACTCTAAGATGTTACAGACAACAACTATGTATCTTAGCTATTGACAACACCATTTCCCCTCCTAAATGTTCATCCTGAAACTTCATGAGCACGCAACCTGAATCTGCCATCCCAAGTGGCTAATCACTCTAAAACCCTACATTAGAATCAACAATGCTCCTTCAACATTTTATTTCTTTCCCCATATAACTCGGGCAATGATGTCTTTTTGCAATATTTCAACATTCCAGATTCCTCTAGCTAGTTTGATATGGTATTTTACATATTGAATATTGTGATTTTCTTTTTAAAAATTTTCATGGTATTTTTCCCTGATTTTTCCAAAATTTCATTAGCCGGTCAAAACAAAAAAAAAAAATACACCATTAAGATGTTCTTATAGAAAGAACGGAAGGGAATACAATTAAAGTTTTAAACAAGATGATTGTTCGTTCTTTACTAATTATTTTCCCTATTAATTACTTCATTAACATGTATGCGTATCATTCATAGACAACCTAATTAAGCATCTTGTTCTGTCTATCAAAGGACTTGAATTCCACCAAGCTGAGATTAACTAATCAGCTTCTTCGGTTGTTTTAAGGAAATAAATAAGCAAATAATAAGTTTCAAAATCTGTACGACTAAATTATGATGTGAATGACATTTATTATAGTCGTAAACGCAACAGAAGCTGATGCTACGAGGTCACAAAATACACGCCTTCGAGGTGGCATCAAATTTCACGTCCTACATTTACATTCTACTGTGGGGAAGCTGACTTTGTATGCCAAACACGAGCTTATGCGTCTCCTCACCTCTCATTTTGGCACCTTCGCTATATTCATAAATGTAACCCAATCTACATACACATCAACAATTTTCACTTTTCATTCAAGACCTCATATACCATCTTGCATTCCGAAGCTATACATAATTTTAGCGCATGCATGTATAAATGCATATCAAATCTGCTCTTACTAATTCAGAAACAGACATCCAGCATTAAAGAAACCGAAATGAAAGCAAAAGGTCTTCAGATAAGTTTTTTTTTTTTTTTTTGTCTTCTGAAGAAAGAAAATAAACACACAGATACACAAAGCAACAATGTAGTCGCCCGGTGCTTCCTGAGACTCCCTGAAATTTTTTGACTCTGTTCTTTGGGAACTTTTTTTGTGTCGTTCGTTTTTCTTCTAGCTTCTTCAGTCAGATGTCATCGGTTGTGTCATGCAACACCGAAATCAAGCCTTACGAACAGTCATCATGATCTCGGTCTCTGCATTCTCCAGCATCACAACGATTTGAGCAAAAGGCGGTCTAACATCAGGGTTGGGATCCCAGCATCTTGTCATGATGTCTCGGAGAATGGGTGAGCAGTCGTTTGGTAGGGTTGGACGGACATTTCGGTTGACAACTGCGAATGCCGCTTGTACAGCTGTCATGTTCTGAAATGGAAGCATCCCAGTGATGAGCTCCTAAAGAATAATCCCATAGCTATATACATCCACCTTTTGTGTGTAAGGCCTATGTTGGATCATCTCTCTGCAACAGATAAGGAGGCAGTAAGTTGAAGTATACATCAAATTGTGCATTTTTTTAATCGAAATGCATATGATAAACCCGAATTTTAGCAGTCACACAGTTAATGCCCCTCAACTGGTTGTCAGGGGTGACACTCATTGCAAACATACAGGCACTTGCTCAATTGAATCACACAGGCGTATAATAAATCAACTTGCTCCTGATGGTAACAAGCAAGAGACATGTTCACCAATGCCCATGTCATGAATTTAGGACATCTGATATATAAAGTTATTAGGTACATAAATGAAAATGTGAATGGAAATGACACTTCAAACAGTAAACAAGATTGGAATCATATTAACTAGATACTGTCAATTCAATGCATTCGGTTTCCTTTTCCATTTCGTTCTGGCAACCACATGACATCTTAAAAATGGTCTCCCGAATAATAGTCCTAGATCGCCATGCAATTAAAATTATTAACTGATTCAAAGAAAAGTCAGAATGCTGGCCTGGTTTTGCTTATAGATAAAAGGAACATTGACCAAGAATAAGTAATACAAGCCAAGTTGTTTTGCAATCTATTACCCATAGGATGTAGCATAAATGACATGGTGGATACAGGTAAGGCCTAAAACAGCTCTCTCCTCAAATCTGCTTCATGCGTCTAAATAAAATTCTCTTCACACTATCTATTTACTGAATCTAAATAGTACAAGTTGTTTGGAGTCATTGGCAGACACTGAATGTGCCATCGGAAACTGAAGTGGTTCATTTAGATCAGAGATAGAGGCTGAAAGTTCCTAGCAACTTGCAGGTTTTTCATTGTTAAACTGCATGCGGATGAAGAGCTACATTTGAAATGGAACATAATGCAAGGAGATTTGGCTGCTTTATTGGATGTTGGACTTAGGGTTTTTTATCATATTTTGTCCTTTTGAATTATAACTTATTCATCCTGCCTCCAAATTTTTTTCTCATTGGTAAAGTATTTTTTATCAAACATGAACAAAATGTAAAAAGGATAAACCAACCTCTTGTAAGAAAAAAACACAATACAAAAACAGAGTAAAAACACTTTAGCAAGAGATATTTACTTCCACACATGCTTGTTTGTTTAAATGGAAAATACAAAAAGGAACTATCTTGAAGATCACCAAAATAATAATCATCCCATACCAAAGCAAGTCTAAGGGTAAGAACTTTCCAAGAATAAACCAAACATTACAACCAGAGAGGCAAGACAGATTAGCATAAAAAGAACATTGTCAGTACACTTTGCCCTTCCACTACTATAAAAAAATTCTCTGAATTTAATCAATAAGAAATTGCTCAAGCTCTGCAGGCACTCCAAAAATTCACTAGAAAGCTAAAAGATGATTACAGAAGACTGTCTAGAAAAGGTAAAAGATTCCAGTTCCCTCTACATAATCTCCAGGGATATGTTTCTAATTCTATCAACCAACCAATCTTATGTTTTATGTTAAACTCATCACTAGTTGCCATGAAATGCCAAACCACAACAGCCTAAATATGGAATACCAATATCATACTAACAGATGATAGCCCAATTTAAAATTATCAGTCATGCAGATTTAATGATAACAGTTACATAAACTAACAAAACAACACCTGCTGCTATAATCGACACTGTCAATAGGACTGCCAAGGTGGGATGGCAGGGTAGTTTTGGTCTTCCCACTGCAAATCCTTCAATGCATGGTAGCGCCGTGGCAGCTGCAATGGCTGTGATCAACATAACCTAAGATATGGTTTGGGCTTGCAACTATACTCCATTGAAAACACTGACTACCTTTGCATGATAGCAATTGTGGATGACAAAATAAGAAATTGATGCAACCAGTGACTATTATCGTGCAGTAAAACTGCATGGTTCTAACGTGATACTATTATTAACAACATGCTGAGGCTGAAAAAACTAATTTCCTAAAGGAAAGAGCCAAAGCAGTTGGGTCTTAGAAAAGTTCATGGTAAGCATGAAAATTTTAATAGCCTAAATAATATTAGAAATAAGAACTATTTTACCTTATTCTTTAAGTCTGTATGACTTGATAGGACTTCTATGATTGGGTTTGTAGCTTCTTAGTTTATATTATTACTTTTAAGTTTATGAACAAACTTGCATTTTCACTTCCAACATACAGAAGTACCTAAAAAGCAGAAAAAGTGCTACCAGGCAAGTAATGCACTATGACAATGTCTGAGAAAGAATAGTCTCAGCTCCCACATGGAGATTTTGAAATTCATGAATTCTTGAACAGAAAATCATAGCTTTTCAACTCCGGCTATATCCTTCCTATAGATACATAGATTAATATTAATCAAAACTATCAAGGCAGCTAAATTTCTTCCTTCCTTCAAACAAATGAAATGTCATTAAGATCATTGTTGGAAGGCATCAAAGGACCAAAAGGCTTGTATAAAGTAATTTGTGAGATGCAATTATTTAATGGATAGAGTACAATGACGTTGCGCGGCCCATCTAATGGAAATTTAATACTCAAGGAAAGTTTATGGATATAAAAAAAAAATCCTGATTCTATCTATGTAAAACAAGAAATTCTAAACAGTGAGATAATCCACAACACTAAAATCATCCATCTTTAAACAGCTTGGCCAAAAACATCTCTACTTAAACAATGAGTTACAATAGAAAAGGTGCAACAACCTCATCCATCTAATCATGTGAGATAATCAATCATGCTTATATCAGTTCTCTATGTCACTGATTAGAAACAAAGGTACTAGAGCACAACTTCATCTAACTCCTCAAGTAGGCAAGAACTACCTTGTTTCAGACACAGAGAAGTAAATTCCTGCATACACCAGAGCTCATAAGGTGCTGACCCCACGAAGAATGCTTTCTGTTTAGAGCAGGTTTCTGCAGGAAGTATTACACTGACACCCAGTCCCCTGATCTCAAGATGAAACAGAACAAAAAAAATCATGGAAGGTAATGGGAACTAGAGGGTGGTCGCTTTGAACTGAAGTCTGAGATCATCAAAACTATCAAAGAAACACAGCAGCTTGGTCATTACCACATCATCATCTTCACCTAACAGAAGGAATTGTTCAATAGCCACAATTTCCTGCCTAAATTTCTCCTCAACAACTCAATACAGAAGGCTTAACATAAACTGTCTATAATCCATTATTCTACGAAGATTTTCAGTGTAGCCTTCTCTAAAGATAATATACCATCAGCTGACCTCTCAATATCCCAATCTTACAACTGTACAAAGTGTGGCATCTAACTGCTTTGTTTGACAGCAACCCCCCTAAGTGATTAGGAACAAAGGTTATCAATGCAGCTGTCGCAGGCAGAGATTATGGCAAAGAGGATGTCAATTCACTCTCAGGCCAAAACACTCTGTAAGTTTGTTTAACTGAAGTATTACCAATAGTCTTTGCATGAGCAGTTGCCATCTTCAAAACAATGAAATCGGTTTGAATCCCTCACAATTACCTTTCTCTGAACAATCTTGGAGATATACTTGATAGCAGTGTGACAGTCTACACAAGTTCTCAAGTTTTTAAAAACCTTGATTGGTGTTCCTGGTGGAGTTGAAATGACTCCAAAAGCAACAGCAAGCTTCTCACTGTGGTAGGAAAGGTTTTGCTCTTTTTGTTCCTCCTCCACGTCATGGAGCACAAAGTTTGTGTCCGGGACATATCCCTCCTCTTTCATTTTCTTAAAGAGTTCCCCCAAGAACTTATGTATATCATTTGATCTTGGGTGAGATGTGTCGCCAACAAGGAACACATGCACTTGTCTTTTGACCTCAATCCAGCTCTTACCTGGCTGCTTCACTATCCCACTAACATCCATAGCCTTTCTAACCTTGGCTACCTCACCCCACATACCAGCGGTAGCATAAATGTTAGCCAGAGTGATATAGGTAGCCGGATTCTCTGGTTCTATTTCAAACAATGCTTTTGCTGCTCGTTCAGCCAATTCTAGGTTCCCATGTATTCTACATCCTCCAAGTAAGGATGCCCAAAGGAATTTACCTGGCTTTATGGGCATTTTGTCCATGATACTTTCTGCTTCTTTGAATCGGCCAGATCTTGCCAACAAATCAACAACACATGAATAATGATCTGCAGTATGCATCAACCCATGCTTCTCTTTTATGGAATGGAAGTATTCTAGCCCTTTATCCACTAATCCTGCATGAGCACAGGCTGAAAGAACCCCGACAAAAGTAACTTGATCAGGTTTAAGACCAGATTTGAGCAGCAAATCAAAGACATGAAGAGCCCTTTCAGGTTGACCATTCTGAGCATACCCAACAATTAATGAAGTCCAAGATGCCAAATCTGGACAAGGCATCTGATTGAAAACTTTTCTTGCACTTTCTGTGTTCCCACACTTTGAGTACAAATGAATAAGAGCACTTACAGCAAATGAGTAGGGGTCATACCCCACTCTTGTCATGTAACCGTGAAGCTCCTTGCCCTGCTCCTCAACAGCATGATCAGCACAAGCATTTAAAACTCCGGCAAATGTATATTCATTTGGTCGGACACCTGATCGCATCAAGTCTCTAAATAGTGCAAATCCCTCTTCTCTTTGTCCATCTTCGAAGTATCTATCAATCATGGATGTCCATGAAACAATATCTCTGCTCACCATCTGATCAAAAATGCCCCTAGCTTCTCTTAAACTCCCACACTTGCCATACATATCAAGAAGAGCACTCAAAACCACCTCATCCAAGTTTGATCCCATTCGCACTAAGTGGCCATGAATTTCCTTCCCAAAATGCAAACTTTTAATTGCAGCAGACGCAGTCAATAAGCTGGACAGTGTAAATTGATTTAATTTTGAATCACCATGCCTTTGCATCATTCTAAACAATTCCACAGCTTCTTTAGGCTGGCTGTGGCGAACATAACCAGATATCAAAGCAGTCCAAGAAAAATTATCTCTTTGAGGCATTTCATCAAACAGCTTCCTAGCTTGTTGAAGCTGTCCAATCTTAGCATAACCAGCTATCAGAATATTCCAAGAACACAAATCTCGGTCAGCCATTTCATCAAACACCTTCTGTGCATCCTTAAGGCTTCCACATTTTGAATACATATCAATCAAACGATTGGAAATGACTTTCCCAAAAACGAAGTTAGAAGCTTTGGTGTGTGCATGGACCCTCCTACCCTCATCAAGAGCTCGATGCTGAAGACAAACTTGAATAAGCGTTGAGTATATTAAAGAAGAGGGTTGATCAATGTGATCGAGTAACTGAACTGCTTCCTTCACTCGCTTTTGTTCACTTAAGAAATCAATGGCTTCCTTAAATTTCTTCTCTTGGCAAAGCCGACTAATGATAGAATCATTGGGATTGCTAGATTTTACGAAGACTTCACATAAACTTGATTTTTCAGACAGATATTGGCAGGAAAGTGATACAGTTCTTCGGAAACTTAGCAAACACATGGCCACAGCGTTTGAGCCTAGCTAGTGACCACGAAGCTAAAGCAGAACAGGAATTCGCACCTTAATTTTAAAATTTAAATAATTTAGCAGTACGGTATTGCTCACTACGAGGTCCAGGAAATTTATGTCTGAGACTTGAGAGTGATACCTTGGCTTTGGTCCACACGGTGAATCAAGCTCGGACCGCTTACAATAGAGTTAAACGACGACGATCGCCGTCATCGGAATTATGCAGAGGGACTTGGAAGTCATGGTTGAACACATTACGCCACATTGGAATCGTCCCGCGGATGAGTTGGCTCGTCATTAGCCTCCGAGTGCGACGGACGGCTCTGAATTCTCGTATAGTCGCCTCGTGGCTCGTGGTCGGAGCTGTGTTAAGTAGTTAACGATCCTCCTCTTTCAGTTTTTCGATCCTGGGCTTTTGTTTTGGACAGAGTTCCGATTCTGGGTAAGTAGGGTACTAATGCCTGCGATCTACATTCGAATCGATGGCGAAGGTTTTGAACCAGATTGGTTTGATTTCAACATGGCATGACGATGTGCAAAAACATCTTTACAAAATTTCTCTATGTTCAAAGATTCTTAGCTATGATTCTGGTTCTTGCCCTGTGAAGGGGTTTCCTTCTCTGAAACTAAAATCCCAGGTTCTCAGATCTCCATCCTTTTCTTCTTCTGAACTCCATGGCAAAAACCTGGTGCTTCACGAGTACACTCGCAGGCCCGGCAGAGGGAAATCTCTTTCTCGATTTTCGCCGGCAGCTCAGATGATGGCCTTTAGAATTGGCAAAGCTCAGAAAGAGGGCTTAAGCCAAATATGAGGGTTCTAACTTCTAATGCCTGCGATTGAAATGTAATAAGCCAGAAAAATTACTCGGTCTTGTCTTCCAAACTCCGAAGAAATACCACACAAATGCGATATAAAAAAAAAGTGCGAAATACTCATAAATAATTTCATTTTCAGTGGATTTGCTATTAATTTTTTTCTGAAGATATGTATTAAAGTTTTGAGCGATATGATTTTGTAATGCTGAGTTATAAAATTTATCCATATGTTTATAAAAATTTCGGGCATGTCCTTTTTTTTTCCTTTTTAAGCATCAAGAGGTTCTGTTAGATGCATGTCATGTTTTATTATATGCATATTAAGATAAAAATATTAAATATTAATTAAAATTAACTGCAAAAATCTTATTTCCTTGTTTCAGGCATCTTCACCGATAAGGACCGCATAAGAAATCCGTATACACTATA
The DNA here is from genome assembly GCA_963210345.1 of Inga oerstediana. Lineage (NCBI taxonomy): Eukaryota > Viridiplantae > Streptophyta > Magnoliopsida > Fabales > Fabaceae > Inga > Inga oerstediana. The sequence continues at coordinate 22,717,872 of OY723400.1, read as the reverse complement.
TTATTATCTTGAAAATTATGTAATCAAGTTGTTAATAAAAAAATAGAATTATTTGCCTTTTAAGAAATAGAGCTGAAATTTTAGAATTTATTTCAAGTTATGAGGGAAAACCTTAGAAAAATACAATTAAAAATGGGAAAAGATAAATTGATGCTCTCAATTTATCAAATACCAAGTTAAAATAAAATAAGAATATGGAATTTTTAAGTATGATCAAATGACCAAATTGCCCTTAGTTAAATTTTGAAACATGAAAATGAAGTTGTTAATGTAAAATCTGATACTGTTAATATAGATACAGATATTATTATTGACTCAAGAAGCTTGTTGATTTCAAAATTATCCTTAAGTATGAATTGGTTTTTGGGATATAAAGTTGTGAAATATAAAAATGGAGTCGTTAATATAAAATTTGATGTTGTTAATATAAATACAGGTGTTGTTATTAACCCCTGAAACTTATACCCTCAATTCAAGGCAATTAGATCATTTAATCATAATTGGAAATCTCATATTCCTACTTCAATTCTGACTTGAGATTTGAAAAATTGACAACATCAATTTATTTTTTCCCATTTTTAATTGTATTTTTCTGGGATTTTCCCAAAAGAAAATGAGTTTTAGTATTTTTACTTGTACCAATAAGAAGGGACTGTTACATTTTTTCCCCTCTTTTCTTTTTTCTTGTATTTTGATTTTGTTGTGTTTCAAGTTTGAAAACCTCAAGAAAAGTTGAAATAATTTTCTCTAAAATAAAAGTGCAAAAAGTTTTTATAGGTCTCCTCACTAAATAATTCAATAATAAATATCTACATGTTTTAGCATATAACTAGGATTCTCTACACTCAAGTAATTATCCTGATATAAATGCCCTAAAACTCGGTTTGTTGTTTGAAATTAGCATCACGAAATACACGTATTGAAATCAATTACCAAAAAGAGAAGAAGAAGCTCTCTTTTCTTTAAATACAGTACAGGGCAAGCCGAAGCTTGAAATAAAGGGGGAGAAGAAGCTCCGTTGCTGGCTCTGAGGCAAAGAGGGGTGTTTACAAAAGGCAACCTTTAATACAAAACAGTGAAAGTTAGAGCTTGAGAACTCATTCACACTGAGTAAAAGAATAGCACTTCAATCTAAACTCCATACCATTTTCCTCAACCATCCCCACCCTATTTGTTCATCTTTAATCAATAGTACAAGATCCCCAAAGGGATGAAATAATACATGTCATGACAACACAACAGAGCACCTACTAAACTTCACCAGGCAAGTTGGTGGACGGAACTCTCTGCCGTTTCTCGACATATGCCGAAGGAAACCACCCTGCTCTCCCATTACATTCTCCTTCTGACCATCCCGTTGCCGTCACCTGTGTCATTTTTTGAATTTTTGATGAGCTGCAAATGTAACAATTTTCCTACCTAATACAAGTATCTCAGGGGTTCTACAAGGTTAGCCAGTAATATACACATACAATGCTAGTGTTTTTAGAAGAGTTTACAATGTTCCTGAAAGAACACTGATATTTCCTTATTCCTCTTTTGGTAAATTTTGTAAAGCATGCACAACTTAAGAATTTTCCATGAGATCACTCATTAGAGACTCCTCCAATCCTAAATGTAAAACTTAGTTTGTAGTGCACTCCTGCATTTAGGATCGGAGCTAGCACTACTTATCCTCAAGGACATTTAACTGCTAAATTCTAACGAGGTCCTGTCAAAGCTGAAAATGTATTTGTCAATGTTGTTACTGTTTGGAGGAAGTTTACATGGAAGATGTATATACAGTGACAAGAAAACCTACCTTTCGCACAACAACAAAGTCACCCTTTGCCAAGCTCAGTTCCTTATCCGCAGTAGCATTAAACGGATGCATTACCTGCAACCAAATGACACATGGTTCATATTATCTTTTCCAACCCCATTATTATTCTAGAGTTAGAATCCCTCAGCTTCCTATATTATAGCAACTAATAATTGATATGACTATAAATTATTCATCTCTAAGGAAGGAAGTACTGAGTTAGAATTTTTTTAAAATTTTTCAGAAAAAAAATGTCCATGTGGTAGAAACAGTAAACAAATAATGGTGTCTGTAAACTCCATTATTCCTTTTCTAAGGAAGGACACCAAAGGAGAAGTGGGCTTAAATGTTTAAAATGACGGTTGCAGGATCAAAAGAAAGGAGAAGGACAAAGAATCTAATTGAAAAAAAAAAAAAGGAAAGGGAGAAAAAAGAAAACATTCAAAGAGGTGAGGGCGAATCTGGAACACTAATAAAGCATCCCAATAAAACCCCATCCACATCATTGTCCACTGATCAATGAATTGAACGATCTTCCGTCTCTAAAGGAAGCTTATGTTGAATGAACCCCTCAACGGACCGCCCAAAAGGGGGAAAAAAAAGAGAAATAAAAAAGCAACCCTTAACCACTTACAAATTTTAAATTAAGCTCTAATGATATTTTAGGGCAGTCTCCTATTCAGCAATAAATTAACATACAAATTTTACGTAAAAGATAAAACAAAAATTATATATCATGTAGGAACTTGCAAAAGGCTAATATAAAACAAAGCTTTGGTATATGGAGCATACTTCAGCTAAGAAATACATAGTTTTTGTGGAGCCATTCTCAGAAACCACTGGAGGGGCAGATTCTTTCCTCTGTCTCTCTGAAACCATCTGACACAAGGTTCAAATGAGAAGAAATTTTATTGCCATTATGATAATGAACACAGCTCAAAGAACAAGAACAAAATTGGAAATAACGCAATCATATAAATATTCTTGAGAAAAAAAAGATTGGTAAATCTGGTTCACACCTCAGCTTCAATTTCACCAAGAATGGCTGCAACTCTTGCATGAAAAATCTTTTCCCCTTCAACCTACAAAAGCATAAAAACAATCTAAATAACCAAAGTCGAAAATAATATGTATGGGTAATTTACCCTTCCTCCCATGACAGTAAGCTCAATTACACAAGCCTATACTCTATTTTAAGATATCAAGAAAAAGATAAGCTACGCTAACAGTGCAATGCTTGGATCAAGTGCAAAAGATCCAGTTCACCTGAAGCAAGGTTGAGAATTCAAGCCTTGTGGGTAGAAAAAATCACGTTAGAAGAGCTAGTCCCAATTAGACCCAACAATATTCGAACTTGACCCAATAGTAATATATAGTAGATAGTTATATCAAGAGCTCAAAAAAGGCAATATAAGCTACAATATTTACCCATTTTGACCAAAATACACTAGAATAATAAAAACTCGATAATTATGTAAGTACTTCTCTAAACATAACCTAACCGCTTCTTTAAATCTAGAAAAAGGTAAAACTATTTCATAAAAGATAATATTTAATTCATAACAATAACTTGTTTATTGTGCAGATAGTTAATCAACATAAGCACTATTATAAATATAATAACAAAAAATAGATATATTTTGCTTATTGGTTATTGGCTTAAAAATTATTAAGAAGTGCATGTTTTCATAAGTTATATTTTGATGAGTTATGGCCCTCAAAGCCCAACAAAAAAAGAGTATGGTTGAAGAACATGTGAAGGGGGGCATTTTTGGTAATTATGGTCGGGTGGCAGTTATTATATATTGATGTGAGTTGGCCGGAGAAAGAACATGTGAAGGGGGGCATTTTTGGTAATTATGGAAGGGTGACAATTATTATATATTGATGTGAGTTGGCCGGAGAAGGGTGTGTGAAGTATGATGAGAGAATTGGGAGAGTCCTGTGCCTCTCGAATGCATAGGGTTATGTTCTTTCTTTTTTGAGACAGTATTTCCTCCATTTAAATATACTCTGTGGAGCTGTTTCTTCTTTGTTTAGGTTTGCCTCCATAAGACTTACACTCTGTGGAAGGGTTTTGTCATTGAATAATATTGTTTTGGCCTGAGTTTTCCCATCATATTTTCAACTATAAAAAACCAATTCTGTTGTTGAGGTATTTGGCCAATATTACTTTTTTTTTTTTTGGTTGATATTTTCAGTTTTAGGAACGGGAGAGTAATTATCACAAAGGGGAGAAAGGAAGAAGGGAAGAATGATTTACCCAAGTTTATATTATCAATCATGTTCATGTGTAAGCATACCATAGCAACGAGTCTCTGGAATGTCAGTCTTTGCTGTTGTGCCTCGACAGCAGCCAGCGCAGCTGCCGCTTCTTTACCCAGAACAGCCATGTTCGCTTTTAGCTCCTGCATCCTTGCTTCTGAAGCATGCAATTTTGCAACATTTTCAGCAGTTGGAGCCTCTCTTACACGTGCTTGTCTTCTTGATATCTCATCCCTCTGAATTTTTAAAACCAAACCAAGTTATAATGCCCAACTTAAAGTAAGAATATCAATGTCTAAATGATGACCTAACATAGCCTGGGATACAAATTTTCTCTCGGGTCACTAGAATGCACCAAACGGAGAAAAGAACCCACAAATTCACTGCATACTTCATGCCACAGATAATAGAGGAAGTGCCCATTGGGCCAAAACTACTGCTTAAGTATAGAGATTGAGGAACTATTCCAACTTTTGACTTACCATTAGCTCTGCTTCATGTCTCATTCGACTATATCGCTGACCAAGATGGCGAGCATCCTCCAAAGGTGCACCATTAATCATTGATCTTAAGGGGTCTAAAACCTGGAAAGCAAAAACATAGGATTCACGCTGCTGTCCTGATAGATTTAATGTCTTTCAGTTATTGGTCAAAAAATGAAGTCATTATCAAAGTCATCACTTTATAGCTGTTTTATACTGCTTTAATGTCTGACCTGAGCATAATTCTGTTCCGACTGCACATAATTTTTTATTCTTTAAAGATTGTCATTATCATTTTAGTACCCCCAAAGGGTGGAACTATAAGAATTCATAGTCTTTTTTTTAACAAAGAAGGAATTCATAGTTTCATGTACCAAAGTGACGTATTCTGAAGAATCAAATTGATAACGAAGCCATTTGACAAGTGCCCAAAAAAAGGGGTTTCTTTGTCAAAACTTAAATAGGAAATATCCCTCTAGTCCACAAGATAAGTCACCTCAACCAATCTATTGGAACCAAGAAATGGTAGTTAACTCATTAAATTTGCCTTAAATTGAAAAGAAAAAAAAAAAAAATCCATCTTTACCCATATTAGATGAGGTTTTGAAGGAGAGAAAAATACATTAAATCATATTTAAACATTAATTACTAGGCATTGATCAAATAAAAAAAAAAAATAATTACAAGGCAAAATTGACAAATAAGCATTAATTACTCTCCAAGTAACTAAATTGTGGACCAAGCCATTTTTCTAGAAGCAACTTATATTGTGGATCGGAGGAATTAACATGGAAATTCACTCTAAAATCAAGGCCCACAAAAGTAAAATGCCTAATTTATTTTGCAATTTGACTTCCACCCTAGTTGGAGGGAAGGGGTGTGATGAAAATTTAAGGAAGTGGTAAGCGGAGAGGGTATATGTGGGTTTTGAAAGTAGAATGGAGGTCTATCAATATTGTTATAGCAGCCAATTAGCAATTTAGTCTTTAAAACTAGTTATTATATATCATGATCTATCTAACAACTGAATATTGTAAGCAATTGTCTCATTCACCTCAAATATAACTAAATTTAAAAACTGAAATAGTAAAGCAAAAGCGAAGTGACGAAGCAATGCGGAAGAGCAACAAAATTATGTGTGCTCTAGAAATTAAACATGCAAATGTCGCCATGTAGCATAGTAAGAAAAATCGTACAAACTATACCACACAGCTAAAGTAGCAACATGGAATTGTTTTTGTTCCCCAGTAACATATCTGGAGGAGCACATAGGCAAGAAGGAATTTTGAGCCTTATGAAAATGGCTAAAATATCTTATGCCTTATCAGATTATCAAGCAAATAAAAAGTTATCCTATGTCTCTGTCCCTATCACTTTTTGTGACGAATCACTAAGTAAACTGTTCAAGCTTTGGCTTGGAGCTGGGAACACAAAATTTGGTGACCCCAACTTGCTTTGCTTTCCAGTAGAAACCTCAAATTAATATATTCAGTCTAGTACCCAGTATGGCAAAGGGTGATAGTGCTGTAGAATTTATGTCCTGAACGATTAATATATCATAAAATAATTCTGAAGTTGTGACATTCCCTTGTCTTAGTTCAAGACCAGTATAGAACAACTGAAATTAAAGGGAGAGGGAGTATAGGAATTAAAATTTGATTCTAATTAACAGCTAAGAACATTCAATGGTTAAATGATGCAGCACAAAACGCTGATAACTAATCATGTTTAAATGGAAAAGACATGAAAAGTCAACCTGTAAAGACAAAAGCCGATTGAATTCCTCTTGCTCTTTTTCAACGTGTTTGCGAGCATCACCATATACTGATGCTGCCTTAGCCAATATGGTGTCACTGCTGTTTTCTGCTCCGTATCTACAGCAATCCTCAGAAAGCTTCGTTCCTGTCTACCATGGAGATTGTTTATAATGATTGCTCAAAAATCACAAGTCTTTATACAAAGTTGCAAGGTGCTTCTTATTGCAAAACATATATTATCATGGGTGTTAAGTGTGAACTTCATGCACATAAGAAAAACAAGTCACCTGCTTCAATATGCTTAAAACCCATTGCTGTAAATGTCTCTGCTGCTTTGACAATTTCCTTTTGAAAATCCTGGATCAGAAATAGCATCACACAAATCAAGAAACAGAAAGCCAACAATAAAATAAAAAACAACCGTCAATAAATATAATATTTACTTGACAAATCTTTACAATAACTCCTACTGCAAGTGATGTTCACAAAGGCTACACAGTCATATTTACAAAAATAAGCCATCAACTAATATGTCATTATGTTTTACCACCTTCCATCATTCGTCCTTGCCCTCCCTTATCAACTCCCTTAACGTTGGGCTCACATAGAGATTCTCAGATAGACATAGCCCATCTGGATTAGTTGACCGAACCAATAAGGAGCACACATGAATACATTAGTTTTCTTTTCAGTGCACCCTACTTCTGACACAGCCAAATGAGTGTGTTATGTAGAAAATAAAAAGGGTTAACGGCTATACTACTTAGCAGATTACTTAGCGGTTAGTTAGTTATAGCCGGTTAGTTAGTTATAGCTGTTGGAATAATTAGAGGCGGTGAGGTTAGTTAGTTATATCTGTTGGAATAATTAGAGGCGGTGATGAGATAAGGGATGGGATTATTATAAATACCCCCTTACGCCTATTATGATGTTTGATTAATTGGTCATTAGTAATAAGATTCTGAGCTTCAGTCCTTCTTTCTCTGTTCTTCTCTCTGTTCTCTTCTATTTCTTGATTCCTCTACAACAGAGTGGTTCACATTGGCTTAGTCTGCCAAAGAATCTCTTGGGCCCATGAGACAAGGAAAAGACACAACCTTGCAATCATTGTTCAGGAAAAACTGCAGTAATAGTACAAGTGTGATTCAAACTTTAATGTTGAATAATGTTCAAGATGAGATCAACCATACTAGCTTGGATTTACACCTATTGTTAATGACCGTATGTGGCATGAAGAGAAGGGGTGGGGGAGCGAAAGTCTGGTAATAGAATGATTTTAAAAAAGATTTAAAATATATTTTAGATATTATTTTTCAGATTTTGTAAAATTATTTTCCTTTTGTTCCCCTTGATCATCAAGATAGAGTAGCTGAGCTTTCAGCCACCAATTCTCTCTTGTTATCCCTGTAACATGCTTTTTGTTGAATGAACAAGGAAAAGGATTTATGGATCAGTTTCAACTTCAAAAATGATTATTGAAAGGCATCCTCGAAATTCCTCAACAAAGCATTAGAGCCAAGCTATCATAAAGCCGGCTGATTCAATTATGTTAACTCATTCATGTGACCCTCAACTCATAAAAAACCATGAATAAACTTTCTTAACATGAACATTATACAATTCTTTGGTTCCTAAATTAAGAAATTCTTTTCTACTCTTAATACATCAGCTAGTGAAAAGACTCACAATTCAGCAAATCTAGTTGATGATCAATCTAACCAAGACAAACAGCAAATTGAAAACACTATACCTTTCCTGCACGGCTGGACCTGTACAATTTCTCTAGTTGTTGATGTCTCTGCATTTCGACCTCATCAATGACCATGACATCTGAACTCTCATAACCACTGGTGCTGAACTGCTTTATCATAGCCTAACAAACAAAAGAACTAAATTAAATCCAACAGCAAATAGGGTACAGAGGGCCCGCCAAAAAGTATCTCAGGAGAAGGAAAAACATTAAGTCACACCAGATGATAAATAGCGTGATTTAGTAATGGTCAGAATGTGGAGGTTGGGTGGGGGGGGATATGCATATTCACTTAAGTTAATTCGACCATGGCAGCATCAAACAAATCTTTCTTTGAAACATTCTTGGAAAATTTTACATCAAACAGAATTTTAGCATCTCAACTATAGTTGAATTCACTAAAGTAGCACCAAACAAACCCACCTTCAATGCATTCTTGAAGATCTTTAGAATATGAAAACAGTAACTCAAATGCTAAAACTCGTCAACTTCTCATAAATTACCAGGGCAAAGGAAAATCCTGGGGAGGAAAAGATGGCAAGAACACACACAATTCTTTTCCTTTTTTGATAAAAGAACAGAATATATTATATAAAAGAGAAGTATGGAACACAATTAAAGCTCCCAATTTCTTTCCTTTCATACAATATCTATAATCAATCTTCAAATGCTTTTCTAAAAGATTTACTGTAAGTAAAGAATTTAAATGCTCAAATTCATCAAATTTTCTCAAACCGTTACCCAGATCAGTGTGAGCTCGAGCTCGTCGGAGTAAAAATTCTGACCCAAGATTAGGAAGAAACATATGGCAGTAGAACACTAAAAAGTTGGGGGGAAACATCAATTTTACTTTCCTTCTCAAAGTGCATAATATGCGCTTCATCATCAGAATGCTAGCCAGACAGAGCATGAAAGAATCGTGGCACTAAAAATTACCTGCTGTTGTTTGGCTACTTGCTCTCTGAACTTGCTTGCCTGTCTCTTGAAAACGTCCATGGCTAACGCCTATGCTCTCTTCCTTTGACAATTACAGAGAAAAAGAAGCAAGTTACAGATTTTGGAGGGTCAAATTACGGCAATCTGAACTTGGATTCGGATTAGGAAGTGTAGCTGTCTCAGATCCACAGGGGGAGAAATGTCAAGCTCTTGGAATGGGCGTCTCCTTCCTCCCTTCAGCACGCCGTTGAATTAAAATTTTAATCATTAAAGATTTTACATAAAAACCTCAAAAAAAAAATACATCCAACACCGTAAATGAATTTTTTTTAGGTATAAAAATAGGAAAATTCCAGAAAACTATAAAGGAAATTAGAAAAGGACAGAAAGATTGGGTGAATATTACAAATCCTAAATCAGTGGGGTATGAGGAATCTGGGATATGAAATGTTAAGAAAATTACCTAAATGCCCTCCTAATAAGTGACTGCCAAAAACGGAAGAAAGAGACACGAGCTGGCATCAGAACAGAGAGTGACGGAGAGAAACGAAGGACGGTGGGACGGTAGGCGGTGCGGCAAGACGAAACTTCGGCGACGGTGGGGTGTGGGACATTGGGCAGTGCGGCGCAGGAAGACAAAGCTTTGACGATGGTGGGGTGTGACAGGTTGGGCGGTGCAACGCGGCGAGACAATAGCTCTGTCAGATCCTTATCTGTATAACTGCATTTACTGGGTAACAAAGGCTCAACGGGGAAAAAGAGAAGGACAGACTAGGCCTCGTTCATTAACATCATTATCTTAGCTATTAACAACTAGGCCTCGTCCATTAACAGCTTCGAAGGAACAAGTTAGGAAATCGTCATGTAGATGGGAAAACACAATATCTATCCACGTAAAAACATCATTACCTTCGCTATTAACGACTAGGCCTCGTCCATTAACATCTTCGAAAGAACAAGTTAGGAGGTCGTCATGTAGATGGGAAAACACAACATGTATCCACGTAATAACATCATTATCTTCACTATTAACGACTAGGCCTCGTCCATTAACATCTTCGAAGGAACAAGTTAGAAGGTTGTCATGTAGATGGGAAAACACAACATGTATCTACGTAATAACATTATTATCTTCATTATTAACGACTAGGCCTCGTCTATTAACATCTTCGAAGGAACAAGTTAGGAGGTCTTCATGTAGATGGGAAAACACAACATCTATCAACATAAAAACATCATTATCTTCGCTATTAACGACTAGGCCTCGTCCATTAACAGCTTCGAAGGAACAAGTTAGGACATCGTCATATAGATGGGAAAACACAACATCTATCCACGTAATAACATCGTTATCTTCGCTATTAACAAGATTATGTTCATTGTTAATGACATTATTTTGTTGATTAACATCTGCCCAACAAGAAATGGAAACTTTTTAGTGTCGCTGTCCAAACGCAACACCTTTCACATCTTCCATTCACATAGACAACAGAAGACGTGTGTAGGAACAAGTTTGCAAAAATAGATGTTCTCAACGTAATAACACCACGTGGCTCTATAATAACAACATGGTTCTGTTGATTAACACATTCATATATTTATCAGTTGCTGTCAGATCACAATTTGCATAATTACATTTAGTAACCATATAAAGCCCAAAAAAGAGTTACACATTGCCCTTTGTACACATTCACATATTTCATGACAAGGGAATATTAACACTGGAGTAGTACATGATGTTTCCTTGTCACAAACATTGCATTACATCAAACACTAAATACAGTAATTACCTACAGGAGTACACAACTGACAGCAACCCATCTCCCAAAAAAACCATAAGTGGGTTGACAGTAACTTTACAAAAACCATGGTTCTGTTAATGGACGAGGCCTAGTCGTTAATAGCGAAGGTAATGATGTTTTTACGTGGATAGATGTTATGTTTTCTCATCTACATGACGACTTCCTAACTTGTTCCTTCGAAGCTGTTAATGGACGAGGCCTAGTCGTTAATAGCTAAGACAATGATGTTAATGGACGAGGCCTAGTATGTCCTTCTCTTTTTCCCCGCTGAGCCTTTGTTACCCAGTAAATGCAGTTATACAGATAAGGATCTGATAGAGCTATTGTCTCGCCGCGCTGCGCCGCCCAACCTGTCACACCCCACCGTCGTCAAAGCTTCGTCTTCCTGCGCCGCACTGCCCAACGTCCCACACCCCACCGTCGCCGAAGCTTCGTCTCACCGCACCACCCACCGTCCCACTGTCCTTCGTTTCTCTCCGTCACTCTCTGTTCTGATGCCAACTCGTGTCTCTTTCTTCCCCTTTTGGCAGTCACTTATTAGGAGGGCATTTAGGTAATTTTCTTAACATTTCATATCCCAGATTCCTCATGCCCCACTGATTTGGGATTTGTAATATTCACCCAACCTTTCTGTCCTTTTCTAATTTCCTTTGTAGTTTTCTGTAGTGCTGGGAAAACGGGCCGGCTCGTTTAAGGTAGGCCTGCAGGCTTTAGGCCCGTTTACGTTTTTTCCTTCTTTTTTTTTTTTTTTTGCCATTCCTTTTTTGTTTCTTATTCTCATAAAGACTAAAATACCTAATTTAAAATATAAATATAATCAATACTAATTTAAAACATAAATATTATCCAAGTTTAATAGAATACAAACACTAAAACTTAAGTCCAAACTATAATTAATGTTCATAACCAATTAAATAAGTTCACAGCCACAATCAAACAAGCCTACAAGCTTCAAATGTCAGTAATAATATAACACCTGATTTGGATTTTGGCGTATACATGCAAAAAAAGAAAAAAGAAAATCAAAGAAGAGAAGCTTCAAATGAGGTCTGAGTAAGTATGAGAGCATTTCTGATATGAGGGTTAGGTTAGGTTAACTCTACCATCTGACCAATGCTTGCTGCCCATTACCTTGTGCCCATTTTTTTAAAAAAAAAAATGTTAAACGGGCCTAAAAGGGCCGGCCCTTGACGGGCTCGGGCCTAAACAGGCTGGCCCGACGGGCCCGGCCCGAATTCCCGGCTCTAGTTTTCTGGAATTTTCCCTATAAAAATATATATAAATATTTAAAATCAAAGGGAGAAGTTTCAAAAAAATACTTTGGAAATTTAGAAAGGACGACTCAGTGCTCTAAAATTGGGGAAGGGTGAATCAAATCGCTGTCAAGTAGGAGGAGGAATCTGAGATTTTGAAATCTTAGGGAAAAAACGAAAATGCCCTTCAACCCTCCTCGGAATAACAACACAGGCCTCTTAATTAACAACTTCGGATTCTACATTAACAACACCAAAATCCCTAAAGAGTCCGTATTTATTAACTGTGAAAAAAGAAAGTGGATTTGTTAATGTAGAATACGATGTTGTTAATAAAGAGCAAGGAGTTGTTATTGGCTCTGAAATTTGTTAACTGTGAAAGAAGAAAGTGGAGTTGTTAATGTAAAATACGGTATTGTTAATAAAGAGATAGATATTGTTATTACCCTTGAAACTTGTTAATTGTGAAAGAAAAAAATAGAGTTGTTAATGTAGAATTCGGAGTTGTTAATTAAGAGGCTCGTGTTGTTATTACGAAGTGGAGAGAGGGAGGGCTGAAGGGCATTTTCGTCTTTTCACTGAGATTTCAAAATTCCAAATTCCTTCTCCCGTCTGACACTGAATTGATTTGTCCTTTCCCAATTTCAGAGCATTCAATCATTCTTTCCCAATTTTCAAAGTATTTTTTTGTAATTTTTCCAAATCAGAGCGAAACTAACAAGTACATTAAAATGAGTTAACATGCATCGCTTTTTGTAGTGAGACCCATGCTATTTTTTGAAAGTACCAAAATACCCCCAACTGAAAAATAATAAAAATACAAAAATACCCGTAAACTTTTATCCAAAATGCACCAAACATCATACCATTTTAGGAGATGCCAAAATACCAATGAATATTTAAAATAGAAATGAAAATACTAAAACACCTCAAACTAATAAAAAAAATACTTTTCTATCTAACTATTTAAATTCTATTTTATTGTTGTCAACATAACCTGGAATTCTATAAATTAAGCTTAAATTAACAAGACAACTAATATTATCTACTCATCTACTTCTATTTAAAAACACTTCTAACATATTTTATTAGAGTTAAGAAAAATCTTATACTTCGTTAATTATGTTTTTAAACTTATTAACTTTCTGATTTTACCCCTAATCAAGGGTAAAAATACATCTAGTACTCTGAACTATTTTTAGATGAGCATCTAGCACCTAAAATATTTATAAATACAAATTTAGCCCTAAAATAATTAAAGCAAAGCAATTATTTTTTTTTTTTTGATAAAACATGAGACAATTGGGATATCATCCCTTATCCACCAGAAGTAGCCTATTCAAGTCAGCAGAGGCTTGACAGACCATATGAAACCCTGGAGCAATCGCTAAGCTTTCTTTGGAAAGATAATCGGCTGGCTAATTCAAATTCCTGCTGATCCTCCTCACTTTAACATGCCAATCCCGTTTCAACATCATCTGGGCTTCGTCAATGAGTCTACAGTAGTCAGGCAACTCATGGCCACTACCTAGCAGCAGCTCAAATGCCTCTGTAGAATTTGTCTCCAAAGTGATAGCCCTAAACCCCATGTCCCATGAAACCTTCAATCCATGTAGGCATCCCCATAGCTTGGCTGTAAGTGCATCACCATTCTCAACTCGGCACATGAAGCCGCGAATCAAATCGCCTCGGTTATCTCATAAAACTCCCCCACATGCTACAGTATTGCACCGATAGGAGAATGCTCCGTCCACGTTTACCTTAATAGTTCCTCGTCCTGGCGGTTTCCACCGCTGTTATGGACTGCTTCGTCTGTTATTTCTATTACCCGGGTTGGAGAGCCTCTCACAGGCCACGTGAGTACTTGCCACCACTGCTCGAACACTGTTAACAAGACCTATATGTGAGATGGTTTTGTCTTCGAATACCAATAAGTTCCGGTGTTTCCAAATCCACCAACACGTCACAGTGAAGAAATCTGCCCACTCGTCCTACCCATTCACGTTCGATTTTGCCAAATTCTAGCGGAGCCAGGACGGAAGGGCTAGGGAGGTGAATGTGGCCATGAACCCCGGCGGCACCAACTCCTTCCACACCGTTTGCGCAAACTGGCAGTCCCGTAATAAGTGTAACATGTCTTCTGCATAATCATGACAGACCGGACACTCATCATGTGTGGTTAAGCCTCGAGCCTTCCTGGATACATTAGTTAAAAGGCGTTTCCGCAAGGTTAGCCACATGAAATGGCGACACCTTTCAGGTACACGCAGGTGCCATATTCTCTGCCATATGGGATCCTAAGGTCTCGTTTCCTTAAGAAGAGATGAATAAGCTGAGTTGACAGTGAAGTGACCGTCCTTGGTTTCCTTCCATCGAACATCATCACCTTGCACCAATTCCATCCGCTGCTGAACAAGTGGCCAAGTAGCTTTAATGCCTGACCAAATATTAGAGCCCTGTCTTTTGGGTTCGATCTTTGGTATGAGATCCGACCCACATTTATATTTGTCACGTATTACTTTCACCCATAGTGCATCCTGCTTCTTGGTAAGATTCCAACCCAGCTTTATGAGGAACGCATGATTCTGGTATCTAGCGTGACGGATACCAAGTCCTCCTACCCTCTTAGGTTTACACACCTCCTCCCATGCTACCAGGTGAACTTTCCATCGCTCGTCCGACCCACCCCATAGGAAGTTCCAGTTTTGCTTGTCTAATTTCTCCCAAGTAGGAGCTGGCATATATGAAGTTTGCATTACATAGTTGGGGATAGCTATAACACCCCAAATTTTGATTAAGGGCTAATGAGGATTTTTGAGAAGGTAATTGTGATTTAGAGTGGATTAAAAGTTAAATTAATGTATATTGGTGACAATATTATTTAATATGTCATAATTGATGGAAAAATTTAAAGAATGGAATTATTGGCATAAGTTGGTAATTAATGGGGAAATTAATTACTAACTAAGAGAAAATGAGAAGTGTAATTAAAATGACTAATAGAGAGATTAGAGTAGCTAATTGGTGGTTTACCTTTATGGGAGCCAATGAAGAATTGACATGTGTCAAGGTTAGAGTATGAGAGAGGCAAAGAAAAGTCAAATGAGATTAAATAATGCATTTCTCTCTCCTCTCTTCCCTCTTGTGCGTTGGAAAAAACTGAAAAGGAGGGAGTATTGTCTTCATTTGTGCTTCTTCTTTACTCCACCTCCATTTCTCTCTCTCGTTCTCTCTCTTCTCTCCTTGGGTGGCGCCATTGTTGCAGAAAATAGAAGAAGAAAAGCTTGCAAAAAGGTAAGGAAAATGGCTTCTATTGCTCAAACTTCCTTCTTTAATGTTGATCCTTGAATGAAGAGCTTCATTGTGATGGTTGAAATGTGTTCATTGGTGTTAGTTTGTGACCTCAAGAGATTGTGAAAGTTGAAGAATCAAGAAATCTCTTTAGCAAAGTGAAAGAGGTGAGTGTTATCTCCCTTTTGATATATATATTGTGATTGTTGGTGAGCATTGATTTTTCTGGAAATTTTTGCCCTATTTTCGAAAATTAGGGTCTTAGGGAGTTTGGCATGTTGTGATCATGGAAATGGTATATTGTGATGTCTTTTGGACAAATGGATTGGTTTGAATCATTAAAAGTAAAGTTTGGGAACTTTGTGTTGGTTTTGGTGTGTTGATCAAAACAGGGCATGTGGTTAGATTGTGAAATTGGTCATTTTGAGGTTACCATTGTGTTCCTTGAGTGATTTTGTGTGGGAATAAGCTTGGTTGTTGATTTTGGATTCATTGGGATCACTTGGGAAAAGTTGGAAAATCTGTTTAGTTTAAGCTCTGTTTTTCGCTGTCACTTTGAACGAGCGTTTTGAATGACCAAACGATATTTGAAAATTATGAAACTTTCCAGTCTTAAATTTCACATCCCAAGCTTCAAAATGGACATATATTTTGTGTCATTTCGTTTGGTATTCTGAGAGTTATGCTTTGCCAAAGTTTGGAACAAAAACAAAACTCTGTTTTTGGAGTAATGTTGGGTTTTGGGTGCTTCTGCATTTATGTGATGATTTTAAGTTATAAGCCATATTTTTCCTTGAAAGAGGACTTAAATACCTTTCATTTGGCTTTGGAATCACTCCATTTCGATTTTTCTAGAATTAGTTATGGTTTTTCTAAGTTCAGCCCAGAGTCAGGAAATTTCTGGGCCGCGGCCCAAACCTTTCTGGCTTGTTTCGGGCCGCGGCCCATGAGAGGCGGGCCGCAGCCCACGGCCTTCTGACCATATTTGGGCCGCAGCCCAAGGAAGGGCGGGCCGCGGCCCACCCCTGTGTTCCAGCACTTTAAGTTTTTGAAAAGAGATCTTCACCCTATTGTTTCCCAACCTTTTAGGGGTTTTATTAGAGGCATTTGTGGCTTCTTAAGGGTCATTATTGATAACCAAATCTAAGAGTTGAAGAGTTAATTGAGTATTGGAATAGAGAATAATGTTTCATCCTTAATTATGACTTTAGGCTTTGATATCTGCCCGGAGCATAGAAGGCCTGTGCCTGCTCAAGGAAGGAAAGACAAAGGTAGTAACACTTTATCCTATATCATGTGTATTGCATTGCTTGTTTGCATTAGTCATTGAATACAGTGAAAGTGGAGAGGACGTGACGAAAGCCCGGACTCGATTATAGTTAAAGTGAAAGGGACGTGGCGAAAGCCCGGACTCGAATATTGATAAAGTGATGGGGCGTGGCGTAAGCCCGACCTCGTATATAGTGAAGGGAACGTGGCGAAAGCCCGGTCTCGAATATCGATTGCTGCATTGTGATATATGTTTACTTGCTTTGTATATATGCATCATATAAATAAACTGTTGCTACTGGGATTCTCTAGAATCTCATTCTTTCCAAATAATATTTTAGACAGGGCAAGTGGATCAAAAAGCAAGCAAGTGGCAAAGGACGATTAGGACTGCCAGCGGTAGTCTTAGATATATATTTTGGTGTTATATTGAGCTGGTTATCATTTTGGATAAATGTACGCATATTGAATAGAATTGTAGTGGTATAGTTTTGTGTAATCCCCGGTATGGATACTGAGATGGGCAATGATGCCCTGTATAAACCTTTGGATTAATGTTATTATCCCGGGTGAACGTCGGGAATTGTGCTTACTCTGATATTGTGTATGTAACAGACCAAACAGGCCATTTGTTTTAATGAATGAAATGAATGGAGATCCAATTGTACAGGTGTTTTAAAAAGTTTTTAATTGTTCCGGATTTCTCATTCGATTATTAAATGTGATTAAACACTAATCCCGGCCTGATTATCGAAGGGGGTTACAATAGCCGTAGTAACTGACTTGATTAGCGTGGTTCTCCCCGCTGTGGACAGTGAATTAATCTTCCATGATGCAAGATGATGTTTTACTTTCTCAACCACACCCATAAACATCGTTTTAGATACCCTGTCATGATGAAGGTGCACACCAAGATACTTCCCCAAATTGCCAGTGACAGTGAATCCAAGTGTCCCACTAATTTCGGACCTAACATTATGATTGACATTAGCGGAGAAGAAGACTCTCGTCTTAGCTACATTAATTTGGGCCCCGAGCTCCTAGTGAAGCTATCCATACATTGCTTTATTACATGAGCTTGTTGCATTGAGGCTTCAGTAAAGAGTATAATATCATCCGCGAAGAACAGGTGTGAGATTGGCGGCCCTATCTTGGTTAGACGGATTGGCTTCCAAGCCCCATTAGCTATGTGCATCTGAATCAGGTGAGCCAATTTTTCCATGCATATGACGAAGAGGTGGAGAAATCGGATCCCCCTGCCGCACGCCGCGTGACGTAGAAAAAGTGTCTGACTTATCCCCATTCCATAGGAGCTGCATACTTGATGTGGACACACAACTAGAGATCGTCTCGATAATATGCTGAGGGAAATTCAATTCTTTGAGACAAGTGGTGAGGAACTCCCAGCTTACACGATCATAAGCTTTTTCCAAGTCAATTTTAACTGCCATAAAGCCATTCTTCCCTTTCATACCACGCATAGAATGAATCACCTCCTGGGCCACAATAATATTATCACTATTGTGTCTTCCTGGGACAAAACTGCATTAATTTGGCGATATTATCTTGGGGAGGATAGCCTTCATCCGGTTGACAATTACTTTTGTAACCACTTTGTAGATCACGTTACATAGACTGATAGGTCTCAGATCTCTCAGTGTCTCAGGATTAGTCTTCTTTGGTATAAGCACAAGGAGAGTCCCATTGATGTGTCGTATTTCCTGTGGATTGGTTAGTAAATACTTAACATAGTTAATTATGGAGGCACGTACCGTATCCCACTGTGATTGGTAGAACAAGGCGTTGAAGCCATCAGGTCCCGGGGATTTTAAAGCGCCCATGCTGAACAAAGCGTCTTTGATTTCATCATCATAAACCTCTCGTCCACACCATCTCATTTCGCTTTGGTCAATGAGGGGAAAGGATACACTGCAGTCAAGCATTTCTCGGTGAGGAATTTCTTCTGTAAAGAGTGATGAGAAGTATTATACCGCCATTGATTTAATTTTGTCCATATCATAGACCCATTCACCCTCCTCATCTTTGATAGTGCTCACACGGTTAATTTTCCTTCTCCCATTAGCACGAGCATGGAAAAAGGTGAGACTAACAGAAGCTTAACATTTGCTATCTCCCATACTCGTTACTGTCCATCATCTTCATTATTAGAGATGCCACTAAACCAAAAAAGGGGAGACGATGTTATAAGATAAATTCTGAAAAGGAAAAAGGTGAGACTGGATTCGTCACTCCGAAGAGATTAACTTACGATTAACACACTTAAATTTTCTATTTCTTCTAAACTTTTTATGAATTGAATTTTAGGTGTAAAGTATAAAAAACATTAAATAATTATGGAGGAAGATAACATGAATTAAGTCATTAAACTAAGCTAAATTCAAGATCCTTTGACCAAACAAAAGAGAAACAAAGAATTATATGTAAGCTCTAAATTTAACTAGATTACATAGCAAAAATATGAAAATCATTTTCATAAAATATATTCGCCGTGTGTGTGCGCAGGTTTTTTTTAACTTGGGGGGGTATTTTAGCACTTTCTTCTCCATTTTGAATATTTTTGTGCATCCCAAAATGATATGATGTTTAATGTTTTGCACATTTTGGATAAAATTTTATGGGTATTTTCGCACCTTTATCATTTTTGAGTTAAAGATATTTTGGTACTTTCAAAAAAATAACATGGGTCCTACTACAAAACAATAACTATGTTAGCCATTTTAACTGACATGTCATTTTTGCTCTGAGTTTGAATGTTTATGGGTGCTCGCTTAAGAAGAGTTTATGATGTTAAGTACGCTTTTAACATAAGTTAGCGGGTATTTTTGCGCCTTAACCCAAATTTAAACTATTAAAATGTAACAAGGCAATTCAAATTTATAAATTATCTTTAAAATACTTTTTTGAGCAAAAGTATTATTAAAAACTTTCTAAAGTAGATTTTTTTTTATTTTTCTCACCCCAATTATTTTTTGTATAAAAAATTAATTTTACGATCCTAAATATGAAAACTAGTAGAAGAATTTATTCTGTTCATAAATATAGGACATCAATCTATTTTATCTCTCAAATTTATAATTTTTTTTCTTAAATTGTTCGTGTTGAGTATACATATTAAAGGATTTTTAAGTAAATGATTAACTAATTACGGAATCCAAGGCACATTTTTTTATAAATAACTAACTGAACAAATTTTTTGAACTTTTTTCAAATTACTCATGGTAATATTAACTCAGTATTTAATACCAATTAGAGTACTATTTATTTTATTTTTCCCTTTAGTTGATCATCATCCAATTATCTTCTTGCCCCCTCCTTATAAGAGATTATGAGAATACAAATGGGTCACAGCCTAGTATCCTTCTTTTGTTAGTAATAAAAATCTGAAATAAGCACCCTTTGTCTACTCTTTGTATAAGACCCGGTTGTCTAATTTAGAGAGATAAATAAATTATTTTAAAGTATTTATATTTATCATATTTCAAACTAATTTGCCTGAGTTATAAACTAATACTTCCATATAATCTAATGATACACGTAAATATTTTAAAGAAATCATATAACGTATGTTATAATTAAGTAATTTATTTAATTTTTTTATAATCTCCCTAAATTAGCCAAATGGATCCTGTATTAAGGAATGGAGGCAATATCTTGCAGAGATTTATTCTTCTGTTCAATCACACATCCTCTCACTTTCAGAAATAACTTACTTATATCTTGATCTTGTTTCTTCTTCCTTTTGTCTTTGTTAGCCAGATACTAGTGTTATTATCCCTACCCCACCATATATGCATGGCTTACATATGCACTTTTTGTCTGAAATTCAGTATCACTAGGTTAAAAGCTATATCGAGTAGTTAAGGGGTAACTTGTATTTTACATAACCATATTACCCCCCAAGTGTTATGGTTTGATTTGAATTTGCCACCTAGATGGGCTTTAATAAAACAACGAGCCAGTACTTCCCGTGCGTTGCACGAAAATATTTGATTAATGTCAGGATTCCATAAATGCACTAACTCATGCCATTTCGATGATGATTATTTCCATCTAAGTGCACTGGCCACAACAACAAAGAAGAATCGAAAGGTGAAATGATGACTTCAATTGCTATAAAAGAAAATCTGTTGTTCATTTATTCATGGTACTTGAGGATACCTAGGTATTGATGTTTCTAAACACTTCTTCATATACAACATTCTTAGTAATGTTATTTGTCCCTAAATCATTAGGGCCTACAAAAATCTTGAGCCCATCCATGCTTCTCACTCTAGAAAGGGCAACATATAATTGTCCGTGAGTGAAAATGGGTTTTGACAAATACAATCCAACATGACGCAGTGATTGGCCTTGACTTTTATTGATTGTCATAGCAAATGAAAGTATAATTGGGAATTGTCGCATTTGCATGCGAAATGGCCGTCTAGACTCAGAAGGATTAAGATTCATTCTATGTATCAGAACCTTAACATTTGGTTTAGAACCATTAAGAGTAACTGCTTCAATGACCTTGTGGCCCAACTTCGTAACACGAAGACATGTTCCATTGCACAATCCAAATGCTTGATCAATATTTCTTATTAGCATTATTCGTGCTCCAACTTTCAAGACAAGTTTATGAGGTGGCGAACCTGAAGAAGTAATGGTGTTGAGGAATTCTGTTGTGTACAAGTTGTCAAAAAAGTCAGAATCTTCAGTTGACTTGCATACTGAGTCACAACTTAAGAACTCATACTCCTGGCCTAGGAGCAATGAACACATGTGATCGTTGATCTTGGCTACCATTTCAATCATTAGTGCAAGGATAGCTCTGTCATTGAAGTAATCGTTGGAAGTTAGGTTGTCCAGAAGCAGGTCATATGTTGCCTACACAATTGCATTTATTGGATCATTGGAACCTGGAATCAAGACTTCATGAGGGATTTCTATATCTGCAACACCATCAACAGGATTTCCTAACTTACCATCGCTAATGTCAAGTAACCATCGTGAGAACCATTCTATTCTTTTGTTAGCATTGGTATGATGAGATTCATTCAACTACATGTTTTTATTCAAGCGGAGAATAGTGCAATGTTACCATAGCCGAGAAGAGCTTATGCAAGCATTAACTATAGCCGTCTGTGAACCTTTTGGAATAACCAGAAGTATTTGTCTAAAATCACCACCCATAAGAATGCATTTGCCTCTAAATGGTATATTGCATTGCATTATATCCTTTAGAGTCCTGTCAAACGCTTCAGTACAATAACGTTGGACCATAGGTGCTTCATCCCAGATTATTAACTTTGTCTGCTTAAGCAAATTTGCTAATGGTGAATTCTGCCATATGGAACAGACTGAAAATTCTGTTATTTGTATTGGTATTGCAAATCTTGAATGGGCTATCCGTTCAGATGGCAGTAATTTTGCTGCTATACCACTTGAAGCAACTGTAAGGACAATATCCCCTCAGGCATGAAGACTGGAGACCAATGCATTTCACAAGAATGTTTGCCAATACCACTAAACCCATAAACAAAAAAGAAACGTCCATAAGGAACTTGCAATGACACTATCACTTGATCATACACAAGCCTTTGATCTGAATTAATAGCCGTCAACAGTGATTCTGCTTGTGCTCGTAGTGATTCTCTTTCATAACACAACTCTTGTAGGATCAAGTGGTTGGTGACATCAATGGTAGGTATTTCAGCTAGAAGAGGAAGAATGTTGAAGTCATGCAAACTCTTTCCTGTTAGAGCAAGTGTTTCACCCAAGAGGGGGTGAATTGGGTGATACTAAATATTTCGTTGCAAATATAAGCTTTGACGGTGAATATAAAGCAGTAAAGAGTAAGGAGAAATATCACCGAAGTGTACACCAGGAGTTATACTGGTTCGGCCACAACCACTTTGACCTACGTCCAGTCCTCAGAGCTTCTCTGAGAGTTTCACTATAATTTTCAAGATTCAGTGGGTTCTTGGCACCTCGGTACAAGCAAGTTCCTTCGCCTGGACACTCGCTCCCCCTTACAAGTTGTAATCCAATCCCAACTCAAGGTTTCACAACCTTAAGTTACCTCAATAACAAATATTGAGTTTGAATGAAATATCTCTCTTATAGAATGAATAAGAATCACTGAAGTACAGAATTACAAGTATGTGTTAAAAATAGAGTATTGAACTTGATAATGCGTTCATGTGTGTTCTTGTTGTTATCTCTGTTTGGATGTTCCCATATATAGATGTGTTGATAATGATCATTGGAACATTTTCTTCTCGCCCGTTAGAGTGTGCGCAGCCACTGTTGACTTTTCCATAATTTGAAAAATATTCATTTGCGGTAGGTGGCGGTAGGTAGCGTTTGAACGTTGCATTTGACTTTCCTTATTTGGTAAGATCTCTTCATTGTTTATCTACGAATATGCTAAGAATACTAATACAATGAAGGGTTAATCACATAGAAAACAAATCAATGAACGTTGGAATGATATCTGAATTTCTGGACTTTAATACTCGAGTAGTCCCTCGAGTATTCATTAAGTTTACTCGAGTATCTTCGTGAAAGTATTGATAAAGAACAAGTTAATAAATGAACATCACATTACTCGGATAGTGCATGGAGAAACAAATTTACAAACCTTGGAAATACCTGTTTACTCGAGTACTTACTGGAATATAGTACAATTTTCTTCACAAGTTACTCGAGTAGCTACTCGAGTAGTCTCTCAAATAATCTTCAGATTACTCGATGCTTCACTCCAATAATGTTGGCAGGATTTCAAGGCCGAGAGCACTTCAAGTTTGCTTACCTGTTTACTCGAGTACCTCCTCAAGTAAACATCTATTTTCTGCATAGTTTACTCGGGTAGATACTTCAAGTGCATTGTATATAACTCTGCAGATTACTCGATTACTGACTCGAGTAATCTTGTTCAAGTCTTTGACAATTTAATAATTTAATACCTGTATACTTGAGTGGTGCCTCGAGTGAAGTGTGATAATAACATTTCATAATAATCGAGTAATACCTTCAAGTTTTGTTTACCACAATGATTTACTCGAGTGGCTTCTCGAGTAACATTGGCAGGATTGAAATGCCGAGAGCAATATATTTCTTGAAGCAGGGGACTCGAGTACTGACTCGAGTAACGTTGGCAGGCCGAGAGCAACTGGAAGTAATTTCCCTGATTACTTGAGTACGTACTCGAGTAACGTTGGCAGGCCGAGAGCAACTGCAAGTGATTTACCTGGTTACTCGAGTACTTACTCGAGTAACGTTGGCAGGCCGAGAGCAACATATTTTCTTGTGGCAGGTTACTTGAGGGTTGACTCTAGTTACTTCAAGTTTCTGTCTCATTACTCGAGTTCTTACTCGAGTAACCTTTTAGATATTTTGTCACTGATGAAGTTTCTCAGCTTTTTCTCTTGACCTTTCTTCATTACTCCAATGCTTACTTCAAGTGATGATTTGCTCTATCATTACTTTGTTCAAACTTGTTTGTTTATCAAATCTTTTTCACATCCATTCTTTGTTATCATCAAAACATGTGAGATCTAACATTTCCATTTGAACGCAACAACGTATCAATCTCTTTGAGGGCAGCATCTTCCTTTTGATACAGAGGGATATGGACACCTACACAATGTAATGCACGATTGTAATAACAAAAACACAAAAGCATAACTTATGTATGGAGTAAATTAAGAACATTGGAGTAGAAAAGTGATTAACCAAACAGACCTGCATAACTATCATCCCTGTGCCGAATGTATAGCATATCATCATATAGGATTTGTGATGTTTCTTTCCACACATAATCTCGGCGTTGCATAGAACCATAAAGCAACATTGTGACAAACAACTTCTGTAATGAATGTCCAGAAGCCCACAAAGATGCTTCTTTAATTGCATCAACATATTCTCTATCATCATCTAATAAGCCACATGCGAAGCAAGCCTCTTTGAAGGTTTGATATGTAATGCCATCAAATGTTCTAATCTGATCAAAGGAATATAGACCACACACTTGTGTTAGAAGCATTCTCAAGTAATATAGCTCGCCTACCGATGGTGATACATGAGCCATTCTTCCAACAGCAAACCCTCTTTTCCTTCTCTTCCATTGCCATTTAGCCCTCTTATATACATAGTGGTTTGGGAATTCAGAGTATGTAAGGGTTGCTGCAAAGGTGTCATCAGCATTAATCATCGTCCATGAGAGAAATTGTGATTCACAAACTTGCGGTTTGTCCATCAATTCGGAGACGTCATCTGTACTTGCGTATATAACAAATTACTGATTTTGAAGATGAAAGCTGAGGCTTTCAACTGCAGGGGTTCCTATGATGGATGCTGAACCCAAAAATTCTCCACGAAGCTTCACATGCTGAAACATACCGACAATTATAATATTGCTTTATCTCATCTGTGACTTTTCTACCGGTGTTATCATTGTTGTTATCAAATAATCCGACAACAACCCTATCATTCCCTTTACTGATGTACTTGAATAAGTATTTAATAGCAGTTGAGTAGTTGGACTTCTCAACATTTATATGTGCATGAAACATTTGGAGTAGAATAGCATTGTAGGAAACAACGTACTGATTGTCTAATGGGATACCCTTCAACTGAATTGTTCTTCCATTATATGCATGGCTTACATATGCACATTTGTTTGAAATTCAGTATCACTAGGTTAAAAGCTATATCGAGTAGTTAAGGGGTAACTTGTATTTTACATAATCATATTACCCCCCAAGTGTTATGGTTTGATTTGAATTTGCCACCTAGATAGGCTTTAATAAAACAATAAGCTAGCTACCCAACATTCACATGTACTTGTATAAATGTAAATAATTGAAAGTAAATGAGTATTCAATTCCGTGAGTTATATCCGGTTCCTTTAGAACTTTCAAAAGATTTGACCATTATGAAATCACCCAACACAATTGATGTAAGTTTTACAATGAGTCCTACAACATACTCGATCTCTAATGCCTCATTTGGTATGGGGGAGTGTTTCTAAAGAAAGAGAAAGTGAAAATAGAAGTAGAAATGGGGGTGGAAATTGAAGTCGAAGTGGGTTTTAAATTATGTTTGGTAGGATGATGGAAATAAGATATAATTTATAATTTAAAAATACAAAAATGCCCTCCAACTAAAAAGAAAATTTACCTCCATTGTGCATTACCACCGGCAAATTTGTCAATAATAAGTCAAACATTGAATGGGAAGGTAGAGACTGGGGAGGTAGATATGAGATGTATTAAATGAAGCAAAGATATGGAAGACCAAATGGAGTCGCATTTGCTATCGTTGGGAGATGATGGACGAGTCGTGTTGACGGCCAGAGGAAGACAACAATAGAGTCGCATTTGCTACTGGAGGGAGACAATGACAAATCATGTTCGCCAAAGGAGAGGAGGACATACAAATTTGTATTTGCTGCTGGAGGGCGAAGTTGCATTCGTCGCCGCCGCTGGTGGAGAAGGGTAGTCGTCTCTGTAAGGTTGAGGACAATCGCCGCCGTCACCATGGAGAACCGTCACCATCATTGCCAATAGAAAACCACTGAGAGTTGGGGCTGTAATGGAAAGGGGTAAAATAGATATGACACTAGTTCCATGGAACTGGAACCTAGTTCATAGGGTGGGTTGATCGAAGTCACTTCCATCATTTTTTATGGAAGGGGGTTCCAGTGTATCACACATCTCATTGTTAGAATCCGACTTCCCCATCTTCAATTCCAATGTACCAAACGTAGCATAAGGATTTTCACACAACTCACTTAGATTAATCCCAAGTACATATAATCAAGGTTCATTCGGGTTACTCTCTGTTAGATGAGGAAAGATTAGTGTTGGTTGCTCTATGTAAGGTAAGTAGCAAATACAATAAGTTTTTTTTTGTTACAGAAAAGTTTAAGTGAATTGTGTTCTAGGGGTTTACTAGAGTCAAGAGCTCAAATAGCGCTTATAAAAGTACTTACAGATTGCCCATCAATAAGATCCTCACATCAACAATGGGAGTTGAACTCACGACTTTGTGGGATATGAGCCAACTCTTTACCAATTTGACCAACTTTTATTAGCACAATAAGTTGACATAACGTCATATTTCCTTTTGCGTGTCCTTTTGAATCATAAAACGATCATTTTCCTTGTTTTCTTGCATTCAATTGCTTAGTCCCTTTATTAATCTCAAATTCTTTCAATGCTATAGCCAACCAAATATTCTCATTAGTTACAATAACCATCAAATCTGATTAAATAATTCAAGATTCTTATCTTGAAAATCATTAAATGGTTGACTGAAAGTCAGACTCAATCCTAACAATGACTAACAATCAAGGTTTGCCATTTTCTATTTAATCATATAATTAGTTTAAAAACATAATTCAACCTTACTTTGATTAGGCATTACCAAGGTAAAATATTAACCCACACAACAATTGTCCCAACACATGCCCATTGCAAATTGTCATCTCAAGAATTCATGCCCATAATCATGATTTGATCTAACTTTGACCCATTAAAAAAAGGGCAAAGGTGCCGATCTACTCCAAAAGTTTTCGCTGAGGAGCAATGTTACCCTAAAAGTTTTTTCAGGTTCAATGTCACTCCGAAAGTTTCAAAACATAACAATGTTGCCCCGTTCAGTTAAAAAACTAATGTTGACTGTTAAAAAATTGGCGTTGACCGTTAACTTTCTGAGCAACATTGAACCTAAAAAAATATCAGGATAACAATGCTTCTGGAGCAAATTTGCACCTTAACCCTTAAAAAAACCACATCAAAGTAAGATATATATTGGCCTACCCAAACAACTATTATAGATTTATGTATAAAAAAAACTATTATTAGATTTCTTATCATTGGTTTGGTACAAGGGAAATGGAGGGGAGAGGAAGGAAATTTTAATGAGTTCAATTTTTTTTTTTAAAAAAACAATATATAAGTGAAGTTATTAAGAAAACAAGATATAAGATAAAATAATAAAAAAAATTAATTAAAAATGTTCAACCCTTCTTTTTCAGTTGAACTTGTTAAATTTTTCTCTCCCCTCCTCTCCATTTCTCTCTTGCCGAACAGACTAAAGGGACTATGGCTTTTTTCCTTTAGCAATAGACTACTAACACAAATTCTTGATTGAAACCTACATGATCTCCTTAATAGATTTGGGAGAAAGTATCCTCTATTGTTACATGAATGACTATAGAAAATGTATTCACACATAAGTGTTAGCTAATCAAGACTTTAAATCTTTGTTAGAAGGAAAAATACAATCAAATTAATATCTACTATGATTCAATCGAGACAACACACATGATTAAAAATGATTACTCCTTTAGGTTCACATCCTAAATAGCGCCATCACGATGATTGAAAAAAAAAATCATAAAGAGATATTGTATCGTTCCATCAAGCATGTCAACATAGTTTTGATGCTACATACTTTGACAACACTCCGAGATTGAATGCACAAACTTTTTCCTGTACACGGTTCAGGGGGTGTGTGGCTTGTTATTAAAAGGTGTCTTGGTGTGTGTTTGGTTGGGCTTATTTTTTAACAATAAGTCCTTATTACGCAAGCCGAGATAAAACCCCTCTCACATACTTATCTCGTATACCGTGAATCATGATTTATAAACATTTATTACCCAAAAATAAGTTATTCCAAACGAGCACTTGGTGAGATTTAAAATCTAACTTGAAAGAGTCAAACTTTAATTGTGAAACAAGTTATATTAAAAATTTAATCTAATTTAAAAATTCTCTAATCTTTTTTTTTTTTTCTGAAATCATCAATCACTATGTGTGTGTGTGTCTCCCTTTCCTATAGAGGAGGGAAGCAACTTTGACAACCCAATGCAGCATCCATCTCATGTAGGAGGGAAGTAACTTCGTGCTCGTTTGGAATAGCTTATTTTTGGGTAATAAGTGTTTATAAATCGTGATTCACGGTATACGAGATAAGTATGTGAGAGGTGTTTTATCTCAGCTTGCGTAATAAGGACTTATTGTCAAAAAATAAGCCCAACCAAACATACTAGAAGATAAGGAGATTGCAATCACATCCATAGGAAAGATTGGATTTTATCATAACCAAGAAAGACTGTAACAATACAAAAGGTAAATTTGTGAGTCTAAACATTTCACATGTATATTACCCAGATGTTTAAGTGTTTGTTTGAAACTGTTTATCATAAATATATTTACGTAAATTGAGATAAAATTTTTTATATATATTTATCTCTGACAATGCACCTCACTATTAAAAATGTACTTTTAAATATTTCAATAATATTGCCAATAACCTTAAAACCTAATGGTATGAGAATTTTTCTATAAGTGAAAGATCATAAGTTTAACCCCCGTTTTTAACCTTATATCGATAGTGTCTGCCTTTTTTAAATAAATAAAAAACAAAAGCTTCAATTAAGAGTCGGCAAGTTCCCTTGTGGCTTGAGGCTCTGCTACGTCACAACGAGGAATCAATTAACATCACATGAATACAGCATGCAGACAGTCTGAGTTGGCAGATTCCTGGCCTCTCTCTTTCCGTCCCCCAGAATCTACGGTTACACACTGATATAACTTCCGCAATAATTCCCAAAATAAAAATACATTCAAGGGAAATAATAATAATAATAATAATAAAATTTTAAAAAAAATTGAACACCAGTCATTCCCTCTATCTCCATCCTGTCCACTCAATAGTCAATATATTGATCTGAAATTGATTTTTATTGATTTCATTTCATATTTGCAAAAACAAAATTCTTAATGCATACAATTAATTTATTTTAAAAAATAATACTCTCTCCATTCCTAAATATAAGAAAGAGTTCAGTTTTTTTTTAGAGATATTAAGAAAGTTAATTAAATTATTTTAAAATATTTATATTTGTCATTTTTTTTCCAAACTAGTTTAACTAACTTATAAACTAATATATAATCTAAGGATGCACAACATATGATATGATTATGTAACTTATGTAATTTCCTTAATTTTTTCAAAAACATCAAATATGTCTTATATTTATGACCAGAAGGGGTATAAGTAATCTCTACTTGAGATAAAAATACTTATTTTTGTGAGAATATTCATTATTTAATCAATTTAGGTTGTTAATTTTTTATTAAATATTTTTAATTTATATTGAATACATTTAGATATTCTAAATTATTCTTATGATAAATCAAAATAAATAATAAATTTGAGAGGCTGCAATTTTTATTAACATTAATCAATTAAAATATAAAATTTTTACTTCAGAGTTCGTAATAGTACTTAGATCCCACATTAAATTAACAAAGTGTACATTAACAGAAACCAATTCAAAAGGTTAATTATTTTGTAAAAATGGAAACTATATAAATGATCAACAAGTATGTGGAAGGGGTTATGATCGCTCTGGCCTGTTTGACAAGAGGGAAATGGAGAGGAATGAAAATTTTTATAAGTTAGATTTTAAAAAATCGGAGAAATGTGGTCATAAAATTTTACTAATGATAAGAAGCAAAAGAAAAGAATAAGAAAAATTCATCAACAACTTTCAACCCCATTTCTCCAATTTTTTTAAGGGTCAAGGAATAATTTTGTCCTGAAAATTTTTCAGAAGGCAATTTTGCCCTAACCATTATTCTAATTAATTTTAATCGTTCGTTGACCAAATATGTTAAGTTGAGAGTCCACATATCATTCACTTTATTTTTGTTAAGAAGCAAATTTTCCCTAAAAGTATATGTGTCATCTACTTCATTGTTTTTTCAAAGTTAGATTTAAAAAATTCTGGGGCAAATTTGCGCCACAAAAATGATGTGGATAATGTGTAAATTGTCAGCTCAGCATCTTTGATCAACTAACGGTGAAAATTAACTAAAATAATTGTCAAAGCAAAAAAGTTCCCATTTTTAGACTACCAAGACAAAATTTCCTCTTAATCTTTTTTTTTTTATAAAATCCAAATCATAAAAATTTTCCCTCCTCTTTCCTCCCCTCCAAATTCCTCAAACCGGACAGCCCTGAATTCATATTTGAGTTCATGTAAAGAGACATTTTTGAGAGAACTACTCTTAACCAAATTGATAAAAGTTTGGCTCAAATTGACAGAACAAACTCTTAGTCATAAAAATTTGACTCAATACTCAAAATATCAAATTTTATATAAAAATATAACTTATGCTTCTAATTAATTTTAAAAGTTGATATGATTTCATAATAAAAATTAAAAAAAATCATAATTAATAGGTGATGAGAAAATTAAATAGAAATGATTTCTCCAAATCTCATTTAATATTACTAGGTATCTAGTTTGGGATGTCTTATAATTATTTGTCTCTTTTTCTTCTCAGAATCTCATCTCCACTTTCAAATTAAAAAAATATATAGTTCATATTTTATATTTTATAAAATTATTCTTTTAAACATAAACAACTAACTTTAAATTGTTAAAATCTGATCTATACAATTAATAATTGCAATACAAACAAAATTTTAAAAAATTAAATTATAAAATGCTATGATAATAGTCTTAGAAAATATTAAATTTGAATAATTCATTTTGTTATCTTAGGGTTGAGATTCTGAGAAGAAAATAAGAAAAAAAGATTCTGAGAGTATCTTCTTTCCTACACAACATGAGTTTTAATATACAAAAATTTAACTTATGAATGACGTAACTAATTATAAATACAAACATTTAACTTGCAAACACTAAAAACTATTAATTTTCTCACGAACACATTTAACTCTAAATCTGCTTTACAAATATGAAAGTTTTACTTATAAATATTAAATCTATTATTTTTAAATTTAAATTAAAACTCTTTTTCTTGGCCGGCTAATTAAAATTATTTTAAAACATCTAATTTAGGATAAAGCTTAGAATCTAAGGAAAAAAAATATAAATACCATTTCAATTTCCAAAACTCAAAAAAGTTCCTTAACACATGCAAATGACAGAGAGGGGATGGGGTGGGAATATGGGTTTTTATGTTTGGAAGAAAAGACCAAAAAACCCACATTTCTCAATCATTTTACACATATTGTCGGTACTAATTGATTTTGTCAAAACCTTACTCTTTTAGTTAATCTTATTACTTAATTGGTCACAATCCAAAATTCTTTGTCAATCATTTTACATATTTTGTTAGTATTTAATTGTCAAAACTATTACAGATTTCGTCAAAACCACTATTCATTTCATCAATCCCATACTTATTGACTTTGTCAAAAGCACTATGCATTTTGTCAACATCATTACTCTTTTAGTTAATCTTATTACTCAATTGGTCACAACCCAAAACTCTTTGTGAATCCTTTTTCACATTTTGGCGGTACTAATTGATTTTGTCAAAACCATTATAGATCTCGTCAACACCACAATTAATTTCGTTAATTACATTACTCTATTGATCACAACCCAAAACTTCTTGTCAATTATTTTACACATATTGTCAGTACTTATTGATTTTGTCAAAACTATTACGGATTTTGTCAAAACATTACTCTTTTAGTCAATCATGTAAGAAGCAATTCAATTTCAAAACAATTAGATCTGCTTCCACTAGAGAGAAGGGGAAGATGTTGAGAACGGAGAGGGAGAAGTGATGAGAGTTTACCGCTGCTGCCATAAAAAATCTCGCATTCACCATTAGATTCGCAATGACTATCGCCGTAGGTCACACAACACCACTATCGGAAGGCACTGGCCGTTCTCCTGTCCAATCTCACCACCACCGACAGAAATCAGAGGAATAGGCCAAAGAGTTAGAGTGGAAAGAGGGAGAGAGGCAGCAACTCAATCGTAGGTGAGGGCAACTTCTTCGATAGTACCAAAGGTATCGAGCTAGAGGCAGGTCTGGTTCTTGGGAAGACAGATCTCAGCGACCCATTTTCCCCAATGCTGCTGCCTGACACCTCTGTACAGCTTGGTAGGCTTAGAAGGCGCACCCATCTACTTCATCGATGGTGACTAAGTTCCTAGGGCAAATGCCTGAAAGAACTTGTTCTCATTCGGGGGAGAGGGGGAGAGGGAAGATGGTGAGATTGGGGAAAAGGAAGAGAGAGGGAGAGAGGGTAAAGTTTTGATTTGAGGGGCATTTTGGTCATTTGATACAAACATAAAAAACACGGATTCCCCTTCAATCCCCTCTTTGTCCTTTGCATGTGTTAAGGGACATTTCTAGGTTTTGACAATTCATAAGGTATTTATTTGTCTTTTTCTCTAGAATTTATAGGTACTCCCCTATTTGTTTGTGAGAGGTTGCGGATCCGACTCCGCTTGTTGTAATTTAGGTCGTTATTGTTTGCGCTTGCAATTAAGGAGGTGAAAAAAGGACAAAGCTTAGAAATGGAGTATCACATAATATAAGAAAAAAATTGTTAAAATTATTTCTTGACCTACACATGGATTTCCAAGTCTGAAATTTTAGACACGGTCCTAGATTTATGACACATGCCTTGAGGTACTCCCCTGTTTGTTTGTGAGAGGTTGCGAATCCAACTCTGCTTGTTGTAATTTAGGTCGTTATTGTTTGCGCTTGTAATTAAGGAGGGGAAAAAAAGGACAAAGCCTAGAAATGGAGTATCACATAATATAAAAAAAATTGTTAAAATTACTTCTTGACCTACACATGGATTTCCAAGTCTGAAATTTCAGACACGATCCTGGATTCATGACACATACCTTGAGACACTGCTTCTAGAGTTAGGAATCTTTCGGGCCAGGTTGGCCCTTTTAGCCTCGGGGTTAGAAAAATCGCAGTTTTTTAAGGTTCGGCACGAGAGCATGCCGGCCAGGGCTGGCCCGCAAGGCCGAGAAGTCATTTTCACAATATTTAACTATTTTTCCTACGTTTGTTTCCCCATAAAGATACAATTAGTAAATAACAACGATTAAAGTTCTAATTTAATACATAAATATTGTCAACATTAAGATTTAAATAACACATCTCATGCAACAAACAACCACAATTACTAATGTATAATCAAAGGTAAAATAATGTCCATAAATAACTCACACAAAAGCCAAAGCATAAGAAGGTAAGAAGCTAAACACACTAACCTCTAAGCAACATGAGTATGACGACTATCATTTTCATCTTCTTCACCACTATCATCAATTTCAAGGACAGTTGATTGTGCTTCACTTTGAATAGTAGGCTCAAGTAGTCAAATAATCACAACCTTCATAAAAAATCATACTCTATTAGGCATAACAATATATAATATGATTTTATTCTAAATAGATAGAACAATAGACTCAAAAGTCACAAT
This sequence comes from Inga oerstediana, assembly GCA_963210345.1. Lineage (NCBI taxonomy): Eukaryota > Viridiplantae > Streptophyta > Magnoliopsida > Fabales > Fabaceae > Inga > Inga oerstediana. The sequence continues at coordinate 22,683,974 of OY723400.1, read as the reverse complement.
ATGATTCAATTAGGCAAAACAGTATACTCAAAAATCATATTCTATACAATATAAAGATAGAATGACATATAGATTCAATAAGGTAATTCAAAAAGGCAATACGATTTCCCTTTTCAAACAAAAAATAAACAAATGGGCTTAACGGGTCGGCCCTTTTTAGCCATCGATCCTATAGGGCCGAGCCTTTTACACTCGACTTCCTTTGAAAGCTATAATTTTTAAACCTGGTCCTTGATGGATCAGGGCCTAAATGGGTCGGCCCGACGAGCTCGACCTATTTTCCTGAATCTAACTGTTTATTGATAACACTACTAATAATTATTTAATAGTCCTCTCAATTTGAAAAGAAAAAAACAGAAAATACTCAAATTAGTCCTCAAGGAGTCTCGCTACACTTCTGTACCTGATAGATACTTGGCAGCGTGGGGCGCAGAGTCGAAGGGTCGCGAGGGAAGGGGAAGGAGAAGAAGACGAATTCACTCTCCTTCTCATCCTGTTGCTACTACATCTGTGGTTCCAACGATTCGTAGGGAAGATCGCTATAGATTATCATTATATTCCTCTTATGTTTTCTTTTGGGTGGAAATTTCTCGTGTTTTTAGCTGTACGAATCTATCTTAATCGTGTCCACGCGGAAAGTAAGAGAGAGATAGGGGTTTAGATTCATTGTGGGTGCGGGGACAGAGGGGGCCAATCATGCCTTCAGGTGCTAAGAAGAGAAAAGCTGCAAAGAAAAAGAAGGAAAAGGAGGCCGACATCAACACACCATCCAATAATCCCCAAGGTAAATTTTGCTTGATGACGTTCGGTACCAAACATTATTAATGCATAAGCCACAAGCAATTAGTCAGCCAAGCATCTTTTTCAATTGCTGATTATATGTGTTGTTTTTAATTATTTTTTTTGGGTTTTGAGTCTTTTTTGGTCAATTTGGATAGATGGGTATCTTTTGATTCTTCTTGCTTTATATATGCTTTATTTGGATTCCAAGGAATATGCGGCTTTCCTGTCTTTTCACTCGAACTCGGTTATACTATATGTGCATTTTCAATTATTGATTATATCTATTTTTTAATAGTTCTTAATCTTTTAGTGAATTGGGATGGCTCATAGATGGGTATTGGTTGTTCTTCTTGTTTTGTATCAACTTGATTGGGATTCCTCAGAGTATGCATCTTGCCTGTCTTTTCCCTTACACTAGGTTGGACTATATGCATCTTTGAATGTAATGATTAATTATTGTGTTTGGGCTAGTTGATCTACTGATTAATAGTTAATTCAGTTGTTTTTGCTTGATATTGATCTGGTTGATTTAATAACAAATGTCAGGAAGTGATGACTTGAAGTCACAAGATGAGAAAGGAAGTGATGGTGGGGAGGGCAGTTCACCTGCATATCATGATCATGACGACCGTCATCACCACCCATTTAATGAAGGGAGTGAAGAAGTGGAGGAAGGAGATCAATCTGTTGCTCATCCATCTATTTCTTACATTAAGCCCATGGAAGAAGTCCCTGGTGATATTACTAAAGCAGAAGTAGTTGGAGGGCAGGAGTTTAGTGTTGTTAAGATAGAGAGTGGTTTGAAATCTGAGGTGCATTCTGATCGAGTGAATGAGAGTGTTGAGAACGTCAGATCTTTTAAGGAATCACTTGATGGGCATGGAAATTCCAGTGGTACTGCAAGTGAAGAGTTCCTCAATGGGAATAACTCAAAGGATGAGCTCTACAATTCACAACGAAAGGCAGCTACATCTGAAGGTTTAACTTATCCTGTTGATTCTAGCGCAGAAGTAGCGGGAGGACACAAAGTTATAGTTAAGATTGACAGTGGCTTGAAATCTGAGAATAATTCTGATAGAATTAATGATAGTGTTGCAGATGTCAATTATACTTCAGAATTAGTAGGAGAGCAGGAAGTTAGTGCCGTTAAGCTAGTGAGTGACTTGGAGTATGAGGAGAGTTCTGATAGAATAAATGAAAGGGTTGATCACATTGAATCTACCAAGGAATCACGTTATGGGAATGGAAACTCTAGTGGTACTTCTAATGTCGAGTCCCTCAATGAGAATAACTCAAAGGATGAGCCCAATAATTCAAAACAAATGGCAATCATATCTGAAGCTTTAGCTTATCCTGTTGATGATTCTTCACCCACCAAAATTTCTCTGACTTCTGAAAATCCTGCAGTCAAGGAGACTAGTAACTTGGTTGTGGAACCTTGTGTTAATTCAGTAAAGGAAGTGGCCTCTCTGAGTGAGGTGAAAAGCAGTGATAATGGAAGTGCTTCGCTGGAGGAGTCTGTCTCTCAAGTGGCAGCTGTGGATCTTGCCATGAAGAAACATGAGGATAAAGTTTTGCCTTTGCCTGATCAGCATGTTACAAAACCAGATATGGTGGAATCTCTGCCAACAGAATATGGTAGTAAAGTATCAACTTCAGTATCTGAAAATCCTTCTCCTGTCCCTGAATCTACTAAAGATGCTGGTCATGCTAAAGATTCTGAGACTTCAGAGTGCTCTGAAAATAAGGTATCGATATGGTTGAAAGTTTTTATAATTTATAAAAGAGCATTGTTGGAGTTAAGTTGAAACTTTTTTTCCCTTAATTTTGTTGAACTGATATGCAGCCTCAGGTAGTATCAGCTCCACATATGGTGCCAAGAGCCTCTTGGTTGAATTGTTGTGGATTGTTTGATTTGCTGTCAGGCTTCAGCAGATAAGTGCAGGTTGGGAATTATTTTGTTGATCAAATTCATTTTTTCTGGGAACTACCTCTCTTCATAATTTTTACTTGCAAAGTTATTACGATAATCATTGTCTCCTGCCTGTTCATTTGTGATTTTTAATTGGCTTCTTTTGTTATACTGTTTTCGACTGGTTTGGTTTGGTTGGGTTGGGTTGGAGCCATTGTTTTTGTAAAACAGCTCAAGGTTATAGAACAGAGTTTTGATCATTTTTAAATTCATTATTCATTGCTTATCTGATTGTTACAGTTCTATTAGGTGGCATCTTTTATTTTAATTTTCATCTATGTCTTGTATGTAGCTGGTTACTGTTAGGCAGGAGCAAATGAATCTTGTGGTGGCGGAACTGGCTCGACTTTGGCTAATTTTTCCATTTAAGGCCATGTCTCCTTAAAGTCCTTAGCTGCCATTTCTAAAAGTGTTTAATAGCATTAAAGCAATCTTGGCATCATCTAATATATCAAGATTGTTCTTGAGTATTAAAAATTGGTATAATTGTTGATGAAAATCCCTAATAAGCATTCCTTGAATGCCTTATTATGATCAAGCACTTAAGAAAAAGTATGTAGCTTTGGAAATCATGATTTTGATTATAGGTGATGAAATGGCACTTGTTATTTTTTCAGTTATTTTTTTAGGGTCACATGGGAAACTCTTTCCTTTTCCTTTTTCAAATTTATGAGGAAGAGCATGTGATATATGCATTCATGAGTCAGGCTCTGTTGCTAGCTCTCATTAGGCATTGCCTTTTTAACTTTGACATCCTGTTTTGTTAAAAGTGATAATAGAGGAAGGTTAATAGAACTTTTCTCTGAACTTCACATCAGTGTGTTATGCAGGAGCCTTTTCTTTTATGGCACAATTCTCAAGTGAATGTGCAATCATGCTGGATGTGTATTATTAATTGGGAACTGACATTGTCTTTTCATGTGTTCTGTTTAAATGTTTAGTCAGTCTAGTAATAGATGGTAAATGTTGGTTTGGTGAGTTGCTAGTTCCCCTCTGACTTAAAGGACTACTGACAACATAAGAAGGCCGCCGAAAATCCACTGTCTTTTGATTTAGATTTGTGACCCAGAATGTTGTTTAGTTTTATATATGTTGCCTATAATTGTCGGGAAATGTACACTGATTTTTTCTTTGTACACTTGTAATTTTGTTTTTGATACCAACTACCATCAATTGTTTTGTATGCAGCTTCTCTTTTTCATTTATGTTGGAACTATGTATTGTATTTATGAAAGATTAGGGCGCCTGAAGTGCCTGGTTTATCTGTTTAATCTTTCTTGCTTTTTTTATTTTTAGTTTGGCTTTAGTTTTGTTTCAATTTGTAGTGTAATGACTAGTGACAACAAGACATATAACGTCATAGAAGAAACAAGAACTAGATGTGCTCTATGAAAAAATGGAAGCTACATTTTTATTCCTTTCAGCAATAAGCATGAGATATAGAGCTTAGGCGTTTGGAAGGTTAAATATGACTTGATCGTTCATGATAGTTGTTTTTAAGCGAGGTCTCTAGGTGTTGTGTCCTTATTTCTTAGATAAGTAGAAAAATGGAAGTTGCATTTTTATTCCTTTCAGTAATAAGCATGAGATTTAGAGCTTAGGCGTTTGGAAGGTTAAATATGATTTGATCGTTCATGATAATTGTTTTTAAGTGAGGCCGTGTCCTTATTTCTTAGCTTGTACTTTGGGGAGGGTGAAGAGAGATAGCTCACGCTGTATTATATGTATAATGAACAAAATACTATACAATAGATGAGAGAAGAAATGTGAGGCCCAGGAATATATAGTTTAGCTTACTATTTACAAAATAATGACAGAAGAAATATATCTGTGGGAGAGCGAATATTCCCATCCTCATGTCACTCAAATTCCTCCAACAATATTATGTATGTTTTTCCTGCATGTCATGTTGGAGCTTGTCTGCTAAATTCTGTATTTGCTGGTAAGAGTGGTCTGCATTGAAGTATCGTATATATGATGTTTAAAACTAATTATGTGGAGGTCTATAAATAAATTCGTAAATTTTCTGAGTCCTTCTGAGGATGCTGATATTGGATACTCTGTTCAAATAATGCCATATACATATTGTTCTGATAAATTTATTTTTAGTTGACGATTTCTGTCTGGTATGTTTCTGCAGAAACAGTGACTAGAGAAGGGGATCTGATCTCAAGAGCCATGCTTGTGAAGACTTGGGAGGATTTTGTTCAAAGAATTTTGTGAAGTGCAAGAGGCCCACCTAGATAGATATATACGAGGTTTATGTTTATATACGGTGAAGTATGTAGTATTTGACAATAATAAAGTTGAGTCTTTGGAACCACATATGCGTTTGTTTGTGCATGTAGTGTTATTTCCTGGTTTTACGCTGTATCCTGGGTTCCTCTTCTGAATATTGTTGAGCAATAGGCCAACAGTGTCCTGGACACTTACATATCGATATTTCGATATTTATTGATTGATTATTGTGTTATGTGCAGTCTCATGCATAACCAGTTACTTTGTGCCAGGGATCCACAGTTGACAAAAGTAATTATGGATACTGTGATTTGATTCTGTTACTAAAATTTGGTCCTAACAAAATTATATCATACCAACGGGTTGAGGTGGCAAGCAGCATTACCTTATAAGGAGAAGAATACTAATTTGAATTTTGGGAAGCGAAGTTATGAGGAGAGGCAAAAATCTTTTACCCTCCAAGCCTTGAAAGAAAAATACCTTGATAAAAAAAAAAAATTGTATCAATCCTAAATTATATGAATTTTTGATAAATTTGGATGATATTATATAAATTTAGTCTGCACCAACTTCTAAAAATACGTTTTTTTAACGAAGTTGATTTTTAAAAACAGTATTAGTCTGATCAATTCTATTGTTTGCTCACCTCCCATTTCATCTTCGTATACTAGTTGCCTTTGGTTCTGGACAAACATGAGAAATGTTTCAGAAACCTTCAGTATTGTGAAGGAAATTTCTGAGTTAGGAGGTTTGTATTTCTGTACTATAAGCAATTGCTAATGGCTTCTTATATACGAAAAAAGGGAAGAAAAGTCGAAAACCAGTGCTTTTTTTTTTTGCTTATAATGGAGGATGATTCATTCTTCACATTCAAGGCAAGAGGAAGGAGCATCCAAGTCTTGGGTACTCTTATTCTTACATGCCACGCTTTTTTTAAGGTCGTTTGTTTCTTGTTTTTTGGATCTGGCTTCAATCTGCTGTCATTCAGTACACTGCCATTCTTTTCTCAAAACTACACCGTTTTGGTGTAGTTTTGGGTGGAAAATAATGGGGCTGAATTTTTCTTTTTTAAAAAATGATGTCTAGTATTTTTCAGTATTTTTCTGGAAGTATCTAGTATTTTCAAATATTTTTTAAGTAACATGCAGTATCCTAAAATAACTTTTAATGCTTATAACCCCTTAAAATATTTTTTTTAGTTGTATACAACGTGTTAACAGACTTATTGTAATTTTACCCTTAATGTATTTTTTCAACTCCAAAAATTACTTTAAAATATCTTTTGGTGTTTTTAATCCTTTAAAATATTTTTTTAGTTGTACCTAGTGTTTTAGGAGACTGACTACAATTTTACCATTAATGTATTTTTCTTAGTAGTAACGAGCACCCAAAACTTAGGATACTAATTTTTTTTATTTTCATCCACTCTAAAATATTTTTTCAGTTGCATCTAATATTTTAAAGTAATTTTTGGAGTTGAAAAAATATATTACGGGTAAAATTGCAATCAGTCTGTTAACACTTTGGGTACAACTGAAAAATATTTTAAAAGATTAAAATCATTAAAAATTATTTTAGGATACTGTATGTTACTTAAAAAATATTTTAAAATATTAAATATATCCAAAAAAATATTTTAAAATGTTAGACATCATTTTACACCCAAAACGGTGTAGTTTGAGAAAAGGATATGCAGCGATCTGAATGGCATCCGACCGAAGCCAGATGCGTTTTCTTTAGCATTACACTGCCTTTATTTTTAGGTTGGACCTTGTTCTCTAGGTTGTTTTCAGGGTTAAGGTCCATTTTTATTTTTTATTCTAAAAATTTCCAAAATATTACTCTGAAAATTTTTTAGGTACAACGTCGGCATGTCATCCCAAAAATATTAAAAATGATGTAATATTGTTCTGACTTTTAGTTGGTGTTAATATTGACTGTTACATCCCTCTTTGACCCATCCTTGCTGACGCAACACTCAATATGCTGCCACCTGATTGCCATCTCATCGCTTCTTCTTTTTTTGAACGTTTTTACTTTTTTAGCCAACCCCAGCTTCTTCTCTTGGACTTCATAAAGAAGAATCATTCTCTTCTCTAGCGTTAAGCAATGGGTTATATGAGTCCTCAACGGCCCATCCATTTATTTTTTAATAGCCCATATTTGTTAAAAGCTCGTTCTTGTCCATGATAAATGGGCTGAGCTAAATCTGTGTGGGCTGAAATAGACATGGGCTGCCCATGAGTGCATCTTTTTAAAAAACTATATTTCTACCTTATATTTTGTTATTACTAATTTCTCAATATAAATCAATAAAAATATCTAGCACTTGACCTGCAGTACTAAAAGCGGATTCTAAAGATATTGTAGAGACTTATGCAACCAATAAATCACGTGTAATCAGATTTAGAATTTTATACTAAGAATCATGCACTTTCCACCATACCAAAAGGTTAAATTTTGATTCACAATATTATATTAAATTGGCTTGAAAATATTCATCCACCTCTGAAAGCTTCTCAGCCCTCTTAGTCACAATCTTTGCATTGACTAAAAACTTCTTAAATGTAGGATCAATGACAGATAAGGACATTTCAGTTTTAGCCTCTGGAACTACAACATTTCCAACACAAGCATTGTCATTCACTTGCTCTAATGTTGACTTAGATGGAGATCCATATGCTTCAGTACAAGGAATGAAGCTACTTGTATACTGACCATATAAACGATGCAGGGTAACCATAATTTGCTTCAACTTGACTTCACGTTGTATCGCATCAGGAAAAATTGCTTCCAAAACAACTTTGGTGTATGTCAATTTGCATCTAGGGTTTAATATCACTGTTATAACCAATAATAGATTCATTTTCTCCAATTTCCCCCAGTATTTATTATACTTTGTTTGCACGTCAATCAATAAAGAATTGGGACTATTTGCACTCGCAGTAAGGTTTGATAGAATTGCAACTACATGTTGAAAACATATTTTATTTTTCCTTTAGAATTGCGTTATCTCTTATACTTAAATAAATATTATATATTATATTATAATCTATATTACATATTTTGACAAAAAATATTATATATTTATACTTAAATAAATATTATATACATACATAAATGGATGGGCACGGGCAACCCGAGGGTGTACCCCTGACCTGTCCTATTTAATATACACGTATGTCCATTTAAGCCCATCCATTATGAGTTTTTATTGGGCTGGCCAAAATAGACAATTTTTTACTAGGTGGATTTATTAAGCCGTGGGTGACATGGTCAGCCCAGCTCCTCTACCAAATACTCTTCCATCATCTCCTTCACAGATATCGTAGATAAAGGATGAAAATCGAACACCACTCTTCCATAAACCCGTTCATCACAGCCAATTTCCCTTCCATAGACTCTTTTATATCATATGGGTGTCGCTGATTTCTCGTCTGGGTATCTTTTTGTCAGGATCAATAGCAAGAGCACTTTCATAACAAATAACCCATAAACTTAATTTACAGAAAGAATGAAATAACAAAGGACAAAGCAATTCAAAAAAAAAAAATTCAGAATCTTGATCCATGACCACCTTTCTTCTTCAGGAATTTTGAAATAAAAACAAAAACGTGTATACGAACCATGAAAGATCAAACCCCAATAATCAATCTTATCGTTTGAAGAAGAAAAATAATTCTCGTCCACTTAGCAAACTCATGCAAACCCATCGACGTATCACTCCACGACCACCGACGAAGGACGGGGAGGAATTGAAGGAGATGTGATCCAGAAGACGAGAACTATTCAGAAAAAACAAGGGTGTTTTGGGGATTTTCTTTCTTTTTGTTTTTATGATTAATCAAATGAGTGCCAACTAGAATTTAAATTAATTGAGCTAGGCCATTATGATGGGTTAGCAAGTCTTATTTTCCAACTCAGCAAAACATCGTATGCATAAACCGGTTAAATATAAGATTTAAGTTTAACAGTCAAAATTAAAGCTTGCCAATAGTCAGGAACAATATTATGTATCAAAAAAAAAAAAAAAAAGTCAGGAACAATATTGCACCAGTTTTGAAATTTCTGAGGTTAAATTGTTCGTTTTGAAACCTAGTGGAACAAAAATGGTTTTTATTTAGTCATGTTTATGAATCAAGTTTGCTTTAAAAGAAAATTTGCTCCTTTAAGCAGCCAGGGTTTAAAAAATATAGTTGTGTATATCATAGATAAGGGAATTATCAATTTATTTTTATTGTGATTTAAATCTTACAAATTATATGATAATATAATGGAGGGAAAAAAATAAAAATATAACTGGCCCATGTAGGCCGAATTGTTAAATGAATTCTCCTCACTTATTTAATTCATAATGCTACTTTTTCTTTAAAAAAATAAAGAATATACTTATATAATTAAAAAAAATTCACAATAGGTAATCAATAGCACATCAATTTCACTTTTTATTACGGAAATAATTATAAATTAAAATTTGACATAATGTATAACTACAAAACATACATACTTATATGTGAGCATAAGCACTAATCCTAATTCTTCATAAAACTGTCCATCAGTTTGTTACATAAGAAAATTTGAACTTTAAATATCTACCCACACTTAATTCAACCCATTATCTATCACCTAAGCCAAGACAAATAGATTTAATCATCTTACAAATATGCAAGTTAAAAGTTAACACACATCCAATGATCTTATTAATTAAAGTGACGAGGACTGAATTAAAGTTAGGGATGTTTATGGAGGAGGGAGGGGTCTCCGTATTTCCCTTATCGTTCACTTCCCTCTATTTCTTTATTTACATTGTTAGATTAGCTCTGACGGTTGAGATTTACTATTCAATAAAAATATTATTCTAATATTAAATAACAAAAATGTAAATAAATAAATTTAAATCATTAAAATTTAATCTAAATAGTTTATATTTTTTATTTTATTAAATTATTCTATAAATGGAGAGACGTTTTTCCCATATGTTTATATTGCCGCAATACACAAGAATAAATGTTTGGCAAGAAAAAATGCACAATAATAAATGCATTCCCAAAATGCAAAATCAATGGTAAAAAACGAGTTCTAAGTTCTAACGATATAAAAATAAAATTCTCTTTTTAGTATCCGAGCTCAAAGAAAGGAGGCATGCGTTGTATCAAAAATTACCACACGAGAGGGTTTTTTATTGGTTGATAGATTAGTGAAACTAGCTCATACTATTTCTGAAAAATTTTATATCTTTGATCATCCTCCACCTTCTAATAATGAGGTGGATCATGATGAAAGAATGTAAGTCCGGATGTCCGTTTTGGATTTGCTTTTCTTGTTGAATGATATTCAGTTTATAATAAAAAAAAAAAAATTACCACACACGAATGTAATAGCGAAAGTAAATCAAAGATATATCCAAGTGTGTCATTTACATCTCACAGACATGCTATTTAGTTATGACTAATTGTATATTTTTCCCCCTATGTCCATAGTTCTGTGTTCACAATAAGACGTTTTAGTTAGAAATTCTCTCTTTACGTTTAGTTTTGGATTAGTTTTTAAAAAATAATTTTTATGATTTATGAGATTATATATATATATATACAAGGAGTTTAATTTTAACTTAAAGAAAAATAACTTTTAAAATCATAGTCCAAACACTCAGCCGTCACCTCGCCCTTGTTAACTCATAAAGGGAGCGTCAAAAATCATGGTATCAAAATCAAACTGATCCTTTGGCCATCGTTAAGCTTCTCAGTTGATCAATTATTACTGACTATATACAATTATAAGGAGGAATATGATCACACAAATAGTAAAACATCAAGAAGTATAAAACCCGTTATTACATAATCATACAAAGCTTTTTCCCAGCAACTTAAAGTGCTAGGTCAGGTGCTGTGAATTTTATGTCAACCGGATTTGGATTTTCTCAGAACCCTTTGTCTCCTCTTATCAGAATCCTATCTCCACTCTTAAGCTTAAAATAATAGATAAATCTTAAATCTAAACCATTCAAATTTTAATGGGTGTGGAGATGAAATTCTAAAAAAAAAAAAGAATTAGAGTATCCCTTCCATGTCAAGCTAACAAAATTGCTAAATCATCTCCACAACACCTTCAAGAAACTGCTTCCTGCAGGCTGCAGATTAGTTTGTAGCCTCTTCTCAAACGGCTGCCTGAATTTGAACTATTTTATCATAATTCGATCTTCCATAAGATAATTTAGGCATGAAGTCGACCATAGAATAATTCAAATAATTATCATATCGTATATTTTGTATGCTACAGTCGCCGGGAAAAAAATTGATGAAAATCCACCATTCATGTGGAAACCAAATAGTCACTGAAAGATACAAAATAGTCAGTCAATTCTATTCATCCTCCTGGCTGCGTAGTCTGGCTGTTCTGTTGGTCACAACAACATCAAGTTGAGCAGCTCTCTCAACTAAGTCTTTTCTCTTCCTTGTGGACACATTGTGAGCAATCTCAGCACAATAAGTCCTGAATAAGAAAGAAATTAAATCGAATCAGTATCTATTATCGTGTTGCCAAACATTACAAAAGATATGGTGCAAATGAACTGCATTCACCTGTTGTGCATCATGAGAAGCTCCAACTCTTTGACGTTGTTCACAACAAATTTCTTAAAACCATTCGGGAGATAGTGGCGAGTCTTCTTGTCTGAACCATAACCAATGTTGGGCATCAACGTGCATCCTTTGAACTTTCTCCTGACTCGTGAATCAATACCCTTAGGCCTGCGCCAGTTTTCCTGTTGCAAAATGAATTTAACAGTAGAGTTTAAATAACAGCTCAAGAGGCATTACTCTAAAATGCACAATCATGACCGAAGCTAACCACAAGTGGTATTGATTAATTTTTCACATTCCTTTTCATAAATATGTTCACAGCTATATAGTAACAGTAGGCTGAGTATAAGCAAGCAAACTGTGTCGCAAGGCCTGTAAGAAATCTCTATATGCCCTTTAAACGAAATGTCCAGCTACAGTAATAACCACAAGTCTGGACATCAGATACCATGGGCAAAAAATCGACATTTAAATATACAATCAAAACAGAAAGGCAGAAATATTTGACATGCAACTTCAGCCGAAAGATGGTGATATCTCTGGTATAATAATCACAGGTAGTCATAATTTTGGACAAAATTTGCATCACCAGTTGCATGAGGCAATGATCAATAACAAATTTATAGGCATAACTTAAAGGAAAACAGCATAGGAAAATTTGCTAGATATATTCTAACTACAAAAGAATTAGCAAGAGATCAGATGGTAGTGCATGTTAGATATTCATCATTCTGATACAGAATTGATGGGTATACATCATCATATCTCTTCACATTATTATGAATTATTAGTTTTCAAATAAAAAACCAAAAGGATGCAAAATGCTAAAATAAATATGGAAACATGTTTAGAGCATCATTTTATATTTTTTATTAATGGTTATGAGGGAATCAGACCGTTAAATATCACCACACTGCACCAAAGAGCAAGTAAGACTGGGTGTCAAAAATTATCATCAAATCCCATCTAGACCATGCAAACAAAGAGTAAAAAAAGATGAATTTACGAATGAAAGATTTATAAATAATCAAATAGCTCCATTTAAACAAGCAAAAATTATGCTTCACATTAGGTAGATGGGATCAGATAGTCGATCATTCACCACGCATCAATAGCTGGTAAGACTGGGTGTCAAACAAAAAGTTATCCTCACATCCCATCACAGAGCCTAACGAAGCATTTAAAAGCGAGCAAGGAAAAAATACATGAAAAAGATGGACTTTCCAGTAAAATTGATACTACAACAAACTGAAAAAATAAATTGCAGGCAATACGGTTGCAAGAAAAACGTTGGGATAAAACGGTAGGATCAGATAAAAAATGTCAATCACCATCTTACACCTGTGGTGCAAATTAAGACTGGGGCGACAAATCACTATCATCATTTCCTTACCATCAAAAGAGAATTCAACAGAGCAATGCTCCACCTAAGAATCTCGATAAACCACTCATATTAAACATCTAATCTTCAACAGATATCACACCCAAAAGGAAGAGAAGACATTCCGATACCTTAACAGAGATCTTGCGATCGCTCTGAGGCCTCTTGAACTTCTTGAGCCTCTTCTTTACGATCTTCTTTGAAAGAAGCGGTACGGCCATTTTCGCTTACCTGGTTCTTCAAAAGGACACGACAACAAAAATATCGATTCAAAAACATATCTATGGAGACCAAGTTGAAGGCGGAAAAAAGAAGGAAGAAAGAGGCTGAGAGAGATGTGAGGCAAGAAAACAAGAGAGGCAGATACATACTGCTAGTTAGGGTTTGCTTCAACCCCGAGATTCAGATTTGTGTGAAGCCAGGGCCGGTTTATATAGGCATGTGGAACCTTAGATTGCGGCTAGGGTTTTCTTATCTAACGTGGGTTCAGAAAACTGTTCAGGGTCTGTTTGGAAGTGCCGCTACACTATTTCTAGTCCCGCTTAAGAACTATCTTTTCGTTTATCTTTTTATTTTTTTTAATGAGAACTGTTACTATTTTTCACCCAAAAAAAAACAGTTCTTTATTTTGACCCAATAGGAGCGACCTGGGAATTTTCATTCATCAATTTTTTTTTATTTGAGGTGGGTTTAAGAATTTTCTTAATATTAAGCAGATCAAGACCTAGTAATGCATATGGGAAAAAAATAAAAAATATTCATTTTAGAATTTTGGGAGGAGATAGTAATTATGGATTATAAAATAACCAACAATATTGGTTTTATATAATACTCCTCCTGTCTTTAATATAAGACATATTTAGAGAGTTGATATAGACCGTAAATAAATATAAAACATAATTTTCATATTTGTTAATATTTTCCTAATTTACCCATATTGATGCTTCCTTCACAATAATCAAGAAGAAGAGGGAATGAGAGAATTAAGCAAAATGACTAAGGTATTTTAGAAAGTACATGTCATGTTAAATAACTCAAAAAATTTCCTTAATCTAATCAAATTAAGTAAATATATTTTATATTAAAGAAAAGATGAAGTATGATGTTTGATCCTTTATGTTTGGCCAAATTATGTTTTTGTAGTTTAAGTTCAAGAGAATTAGTTAGATTCATGAATGATCTGGTATAAAAATATAAACAGTTTTTTTTAAAATAAATTCTAATATATTAGTCTATAAATTTAAATAAATTTTAGGTTTAAATAAATCTAATATGTTTATAAATTAATATATAATAATTATCTGCAAAATGTTCAAGAGATATTTCCCAATTTTTTTCAAGAGAATGAAATCTTCTTTTACATAAAATTAAACTTATGTATTATTTTTAGGGAAAATCCTAGAAAAGTACATATCAGAGAGTCTAATATCACAAATATCATATAAGACTTGTGGGAGGAATCTGGGATTTACAGATGTTTCCAAATGATCGTTCTGCCCCGGACAACATTTAGGAAGCTCAAGTTGTTAATATGCATATTGAAATTACTAATTGCGAATCTTATTCTCTATCCTCAATAACGCTTGACATGTGTAGTTTCAAAATATTACTTACAAGGTTGTTGCCTTGTTGGTATTTAAGGAGCTCAAGTTGTCAGTATGTATATTGAAGTTGTCAATGCGATGCGTAATCAACTTAAGTATAGAGAATAACAACTTAAGAATTGCAACTAACAAACTTTAGTATATATACTAACAACTTGAGCTCCCCAAATGCTATCAGGAATATATTAGTCATCTGAAAATATTTGCAAATCTCGTATTCCTCCCACATGTGGACATTTGTGATATTGGATTCCTTGATTTATCTTTTTCCTATTTTAACGTATTTTTCTGGAATTTTTGCTTATTTTTATGTCTTCACTAATTATTAAATGAAAAATTAAACAATATTACCCTTGGTTCTTACTATACCAGTTTGGGGAAATTAAAGATTAAGGAAACTAAATAAATTACTTTAAAAAATTTATATTGATCATTTTTCTCCAATCTAATTTGCCTGACTTATAAAATAATGTATAATTTAATAATACATATAAATATTTTAAAGACTGTGTAACATATATCATAATTAGATAATTTATTTAGCTTCCTCAACCTCCCCAAGTTAATCAACTGACCTACGAAAATTACGTTCCCATCCTAACATATTTTAGTTAAATACTAACA
The DNA here is from genome assembly GCA_963210345.1 of Inga oerstediana. Taxonomy (NCBI): domain Eukaryota; kingdom Viridiplantae; phylum Streptophyta; class Magnoliopsida; order Fabales; family Fabaceae; genus Inga; species Inga oerstediana. Next base: position 22,668,791 of record OY723400.1, on the reverse strand, counting down.
TTCAAAATATGAATAATTATTCCTATCCTATATAATAGACCAAATATATATTGGTACCATGAGTGATTGGAGGATCCGATAAATAAGATTTTGGTAGCGCCAAAACATGCATCATATATAAATCCAACTTTTAACCCCACCTCTCTTTGCTTTTTTATTTACTCCAACTCAAATATTTTTCTGTGCCCTTACTTTCCCTCCCCTCCACTTACACTTAAGGGATGTTATAAACTTGAAGCTTGAACCCCTTTGTAAAGAATATAATTGGCGTATGAGTTTATGTTAAACAAACACTGAGGTTGAGATCACTTGGTCAGGTAAACCTTGGTATTCCTTGTTTTTTACCTGAGATCTTAGCATATTTGACCCGTCAACAGATTTTATCAATAAAATGAATAATTTTTCTTCTGTTGCTGATAGATCCAACCATGTTTTACATTTTACATCAGTGATTTTACAGTCTTTGCTCTATTCATAGACCAAAGATATTTCATCAACTATTCTCTAACCTCCATTACACAGACCTTATCTAATGAACACACGTCCAAGGAACTATAAATACTGCAACAAAACTCATATGAATTGGGAGTGGAGGATGTGACAGTAACCCAATCTTTGTCAACCTTCTCAACAAAGGAATTTGCCTTTGGGATTGCATTGAATTGGAGATTGTTGATCTGCTTCATCAGCTCCTTCATAAATTCCATTGACAATATCATGTCTATATTTTTGTCTGAATCGACTCCGGTTGGAGAAATTCGGATCCCAATATTGGCTTCTCGTGAATTCACAAACCCAAGAAGGAGCGAGTTTCCACCGACATTTCCTGTGCTAGGGCAGCATATCTGCAACAATGTCCAGCACCGATGAATCAGTCTAAAAAAAGTATATATGGCATCTTATTGCAAGAGATACCCACATTTATTACTGAACAGTGCCTCGAACATGATTGCTTCCAATAGGAGGATAATTGTGCTTGTTTAAAAAAAAAGGGGTATATTTGGCATCATATGCAAGTAAGATACAAATCTTGCTGAACATTTCATTAAACTCAGTCAAATCATCCATTAAGTCAAAGCACTGAATAAACAAAGCAACAAGCTTTATCCCACTAGGATCAACTTTTTACATGATCTGAAGGCGTCATTGTGCTCTATCAATAATGGAATCTTTTGATATATTGTAAATTAAAAAGTTTTGCTCAATAAATTCATTAAGGATATAAAAAATAACAAATATGAAAAAAAAGACCAAGAAATCCTAAATAAATTTTCTGCATGAGTGGAGAGAGAATCAATAGAAAAGCAAAGTTGACATCTAACTGTAACAATGGTAAACCCAAGCCTGTCCAAGATCAGAAAGAAGGAAAGGTCAAAAATTTACTAACACATCCCATATATAAACATCCAACATTCATTAACTTACTCAAGTTCTGGGCATTAAGCCGTAGAGGCTTTAGCATTCAATACCATGAAAGCCAGTGCCAGTAATTGCAACAGTTCAAAAACTAGAAACCCTTATGAAACTTTATTTGCCTGAGTCTTGCTAAAAGGGTTATGTGTCAAAAGCCAAGACATGAAAAACCAAACCGAAAAAAGCATCAACATCGATGCAGAAAAAAGTAAACAAGAATCTAACCTCGACGTATTCAACACCCATATCACTAAGATTATCTGCTATGCCATGTGATGAAAACAAGCTCATTACTCCTCCGGATCCAACTGGTGTTTGGAGTATTTCCCAAGGTGACTTCATTAAAATTTTATCCTTGCTCTGTCCTTCCAGCAAACTGCCAACAACCGGCAGCTTCTCTTCCTCCAAAAACCATACCTGCAGTAGTATAAATTGAGACGCAATAGGAAGAGAAATATGACTAAATTTATAGGAAGGAGGAAGTATTTGAATCAAAATCTAGTGAACAATTGATAAGGCAATACATGTTATAAAGAATATCCTAGGCATGATGAGAACCTTTTCAGAGTCAAATGCAAAGTAATCGTTTCTTGAAAACATCTTTCTTAAAGACACAATTTCTTGGGTTGAGCAGACCAAAATTAAAGGCACAGAGGCACGATCTTCCACCTGAAACAAACACAAATTTATTAGAAGCAACAAAAATCATTACTCTTATTTATGATATTTTAGTGTTTCACTTCAGAAAGTCCCAGTCAAACAATATCTCAAGAGATCAGCTTTACTGATATCAATTTTAATTATATGAACAATGGAATTCTCATGAGAGAGTTCAAAACCTTTATAAAATCTTCATCAGAGAGTAATTTCTGAAGGAGGGGAACTGATGAAATCTCAGTTGCTTCATTTGAAGTAGTATCAGGGTCACAAATGTACCCCCAATTCTCCTTTTCATTTAAAAGCAAGACAATGGCCATTTTGCCCTCAGATATGAGATGAAGTCCTTTCTCATGCATGGTGATATTCTCGCCCAACTTTTCTCTACTTTCGTTGGAGAGAGATCCCTTTGATATTTGTATAGTACTTACAGGCTTTGCAACCAAACCACCAACCAATTCAGCTACTTCCCATCTGGTATAGTAAAGGTAAAACTAAGTAAATGCAAGCCACTAAATTACAGGTGGGATAAATAAAAAGAGAACATCCTTGGCCAAGATATGAACAACTGAGACATTGAGTTACAAGAACCACAAAGGATTAAAAAACATTCTTTTTCAGTGCTTCCAAAAAAAGATCTGACAAATTAACCAACAAGTAATTAGATTATAAGATGCTAAAATATCCTATCATGCACGTTAAAGAGAGAAAGTTGTATTCAAGTCTTGGTATTCAGCAGGCCTTCAAAATTATTGTTTACTATAAAGGTTTCTATATAACATGGTGAACTCTCACATTATTTTTCAAGGTCTCGTATGGTATCAAATAATAAAATAATCAAGACAAAAATAGATTATTCTCATAATAAAACAATTTATCTTTTCCCTTATTGTGGTAGCAGGACAGGGGAGTTGGAACATCATATAATCAGTTCAACTAACTTACCTCTTGGGTGGTTTATCAATATGTTTTAAAGCATTCTGAAGCAATTTAGAGTTTACAGAAACAATCTGATCAGCAAGCAATCTTCCTTGTTCTTTCTCTCCATATCTAAATCCATGGAATATATGTTGTTGCTCCATTTCACACAGTTTCTTTTTTGCAGCTATGAGACGCTTTTGAAACTTCTTCCTTTCTTTCCATTCCTGAAATATACCGAAAAAATGAATGATAAATAAGAAAGAACAAAGTATTGGTATCATTGATCCTCGATACAAACACCAAGTCAAATATGATGAACTCAATCAAACAGAAAAAACTGATCAACAAAAGTAATCCAGTCAATATAGATGGTGATAGGTTCAGCTGAATGCTACATAATGAAAGTCTAAGTGTGTGTTTGGATTAGCTTCTGGAGAATAGTTTTTACGATTTATGAGATAAGTATGTAAGAGGAGTTTTGTCTCGATTTGCGGAAAAGAGCTCCTGAAACCGTGGTTTTGGTGTTACCCAGACACCCACTTTAAGTCCCCTTGGGTAAGGAATCATGTAAATCAACTGGCAGGCATTGCATAAAGTGAAAGAAAGTGTAAAATCAAATCCAAATGATAGATCATAGTGCTTTACTATAAGGATTGAAGACCCAGAGAAAGGAGCCCAAAAAATACCAATACAAAGCATCAATCATATAGACATATAGTCATAAACCAAAGTTGCACATAAAATCCTCAACATCTATTCCCCTTAAGATTAAAGAGATTAAGAAAGGTACAACGGTATCAGCAACAATCAAACTGAAAAGTTCAAAGTCCCTAAAATTAGCAAATTAAAGGTAGAGTCAAAAGAGTATGCCTCACAAGTTGGCGTCTGTCTTTTTTGGACCTCTCATCAGATCGTAAGTTTAGTTCTAGGAGTCCCTTTGGCGGTTTAATATGCATTTCTCTTCTTGTCATATCAACATCTGGTACAATTTCTTCTACAAAAGGCACCCAAACAAGCTGATTGGACGCTTCTGCTGACCTGGGCTTACCACTTTTGTCAAGCATATCAAAAGATGAATCAAGCAAAACTTGCAGGATATCATTGGCTCCACTATTGAAAATATCAAGGACAGTTCCCAAGAGTTCACCACTTTCCTGATAAGAAGAAGTATGGTCAGCAAAGAAAAGATTATTTAGCAAAGAAGGAAGTATATAATAAGAAGCACTGCAATCACATATGTTTGAATATACAAAACATAAGATTCATAACAAGTCCCAACCTTCATGAAAACTTTCATGCCAACAAGATCACTTGTGTAGAATTCACCTTCCTCTAGCTCTGGCCTGTTATCTTTTGTGACAAGCAATGTAGAGCCAATAAGCATCTTAGCCTGCAATATATATTGATGAATGAAGGTAAACAAATATGAAGATAATATGGCTAACCAAGCCGTGACAAATTTAGAAATTTGAAACTCCAGCTGAAAGTATATAAAACAAGAGAACTTCCCAATCAAGGTCATTGCGATTCCTTCAACGGGTATTTAAAGAATATGAAACAAGAAGATTTGAAGCAGCACGCTTTTTACAAGTACCTGCTCCACTGTGTCAATTCCTCTGAATTTAAGTATCCAACTCTTCTGTCCAGGGTGTTCTCTTCCATCCTCCAGTTCAACTTCCTGAATCATTTCTCCACCGGAAACGTTCTGCTTCAACCATCTTCTCCCAGGCTACAGTAATCAATTACCCACCAAATTTTGTCATGCCCAATAACAGACAATGAAACTTACAAAAACAATAGATTGCTAGACAACAATTAATGAAAGTTTTACTTTTGAAAACCGCAATTCAGGAAAATCAGTGTTTGATTTCACACGAATTTCCCCTTGAATACCATGAACGCTGGAGATGTATCCAACATCTACATATCCTGATCCAGTATTGCTGGTTTCAACAATCTCGCCAGTAGCTGTAAGTTGGATACAAAAACATGTGAGTCTAACATGAAAAGTTTGATGAATGAATTTCAAAAGAAAATAGCTAAGAACACGCGCACACCCAAAAACAAAACAATAACCCTGCAGCTCCATCCCCATCAATAATTAATTGATATTTACAAATACACTATTCAAAATTTAATTTGGCTTACACATGGATATATTCACATATTTACATACACCGATTTATTCACACATAAATATTTCATAGTGCTCATGGTCAATAATGTATTTACCAATCTGCCATGAGAAAAAACGGTTCTGAGTGGAGTGTAGACTAATCAGGACAAATACAAGCATGACAGCACAAAGAATTCCAGGATCAAAAGGCAGAGAAGGTCAGAGGGCAGCTTGTATCACAATGGAAAAAATCAACTACAACAATTAACACACAGGCAGTCTATTAGAAGAATGAGCAAAACTTTATTTTGGCCCTCCAAATATTACTTTATTATCAATTAGCTCCACCAAAAAGGATTTTTCTTTATCATTTTGTCATGGAAAGAAACAAATACGATACCATAAAACTTCTAGAAAGAAACAAATATTTCACGTTTATGAGGAAGCCAGAGGCAGTAGAAATGGGGTTTTCCTGAAGGGAAAACTCATTACAACTTTCAATTATACAAAAAACCAAAGGAAAAAAATTAGGCAGGAAAAAAAAAGTCAAGTGGCTTTTACCAGTGGTGTGCAAAGCCGGGAAAGCAAGTAGTCTTATTGAAGTTGCAGACGGATTGAAAGGGAATTGGATGGAGCGGGAAGGTCTAAGAACACGAGAAAAATGTAACTGAAATGGAAGAGCTGGTCGATGAGAGGTTGAAGGTGGGTTGGGAAAGGAAGAGAACGCACTTGAAGAACAGAGAAGCGAAGTTCTCTGCATCATCCTTTGCTCGCTCTGTCACAGACCAGACCTTGGAGAAGCCTACACAGATATTATTACCAGTTTATCACTGTAATAAAATCAGCAGGCTATTCCAAATCCAATTATCCAGAGGCGAAGACAATTAGAATAACAAAAATCAAACTCATTTTCATGGTCCAAAAAAAAGGTTTTTCTAAGGGAACCCTCCAACCTGGGCTGAGGGGCAATTTTTTGTTATTCCATTCTCTTGAGAGAGAGAAAAATTCACAAAGCATTTAATTTAGTTATAAGAAAATAAAGTTCATAAATTTTAAAATAAAATATCAACATTTATAACTATTTTATTTCTAAGAATTATATTAAAGTTATTGAATACTTAAAAATGTTTTTAACAAAATTTCAGTGTGCGCGCGTATAATATAATAGTCTATATATAATATTATAATCATTGTGCAGCTTTTGTTAAATGTGTAAATGCATATTTTCCTTGCAGCAATTTCACCCGCTACGTTTAGATAATATCTCGGTTTTAACTTAACGTTGATATGTTTGTGTGCGCGCGTGAGTGATTAAAAAATTGATCCATTTTGGAGATATCCATATGTACATTTAGATTACTAGAACAAGATTGAGATAACAACACTAAAAAAAAAGGGTAAATAACAAACAAAGAATTGGCAAAATGGGCTTTGTGAGAGATATATAACACATACATAATGTATGTTTTGATTAGTTTTTAGAGAATAAATTTTAGAAGAATTCATTAATTTTAAAAATTCACCTTTCAAAAGAGTTGTACTAATGAGTTTAAGTTCAAATCATGGTTTTTATCTTAAAATCTAGGGAAAATGATAATGGGGTTCTAAGGACCAAACAAAATCATAGTAAAGTCTTTGTAAAAAGAAATTATAATTCATTAAGCGTGTTTTTACAATATTTTGTGAAACACATTTAACGAGTTTTTATTACTTTTTATAGAAATTTTACTGTGATTTTGTTTAATTCTTAAGACCTCTGTCTGCATGATTACACCAAAAATCTATTGGGGTTGCATGTCTAAAGCACTTATTCGGATGGGAAAAAAAAAAAAAAAAGCTTTTCGGCCGCTCTTTCAAAGACCCACTTCGTCTCTAATCCACAAAATATGAATTAAGTATAGGCATGACCCTATAGTAACTAGTCAGAGTTGTTTGGAGTAAATTTGAACAAAAACCAACCCTTATCCAAATTCATATACATCATGCAATGTGCAATTTTGCTGGAATTTTCTTCGCCAAGTGTGACTTCATGTCCCACATTAACAAACTCTTGATAAGGTGGATTATGTTTACATCCAACATTCAATTGTCAATCCTTTTTTTTTTTTGGTAAAACGGGGAAAACCCCTGTCATTCATTATTACAACCGAATTTCTCTTGGGTAAGTAATACCCATTACATCATTCAACAACAATTCTTGATAATCCTCAATAGGACTATATAAATGCAGAACACTAAAATCCTTTTGCAGGCTTAGTGTTCGCCGTTTAGCTTCCGCAAGCATACAGGTTGTAAGTAATAAAGTGATGAATAAATATCGTTCCTACGAGGACTACGACGAAAGCGAACTAACGAATGCAATCATGTGTTCAATTAGGTTGAATAGATTTATTTGAAATTGATCAAGTTGGAACAAAACATGTTGGTTTGGTGAAAAAGAAATTTTAAAACTACTTTTTAACGGAAAATTTATAAAAGCAAATGATTCTTTGAATTCAAGTATTGAATGAAACTTAGGATTGTTTATCCCCCTTGTATTTCAAAAGCATTCACTAAATCCCCCTATATGTGCTACTTAATGAAAAATTATACAGCCAAGGATACTAATTTACCTATAAGTGCTCTCTCAAGTCTCCGAATAGGTGTATAGTTTAATTAATTCATTAATCTCTTAATTAACTAATTAAACCCTGATTTCATTGTAAATTCTATTTGGCTATGTGAGGTCAATGAGTGTATCTCTACCTCATTAATAAAGCTATTCATTCAATTCACAAATTTCAAGCTTTTACACGATTTAACTCAAGTTCTACATTCAATCTAGCCCTCTCAAGCATTAATCAAGTGAACCCAAAAATCTTATTGGTGGCCAATCAATAAGAAACATTAAGAAAAGAGTAAAATCAACATAATCTCATCATTAATCACAAATATAAAGGGGAAATGAGTGCTTAATCCATACAAGGGTTCAAAACAACCCTAAAATGAGGTGCTTAGCTACATATAGTCATGAAAGAGCTACGACTATGCAGAATAATTACAACCATATCAAAAACTTAACAAAAAGAAAGAGAAGAGGAATGAGAAAAACCAAGGATTGGAGCACAAAATCTCTTCTAGACTTCAACCCAAGCTCAATACTCTTCAAGGAAGCAACACCCTAGCACACCCAGTTCCTAGGAACACTTGAAAACTAAAGAATGACATAATTTCAGCCTATCCCTTGCTTAAATACCCTCCACATAGTCTGTCGTATGCTTCGGCACATACGTGTGTGCTGAAGCGAATGACACAGTAAGTTCTGGTCTTGGTTGGCTTCAGCCAAAGGTTGGGTGCTGAAGCATATGACACAGTAAGTTCTGACCTCACCTGCTTCAGCACATATGCTGTTGGCTGAAGCATATGACATAATGAACGCAATTTTCTATTAGTTTCAGCACATGTATTGTTGGCTGAAGCCAACAACACAACAGCTTCCCTCCTGGTGTATGGAGCTGTTCCTTGGTCTTTAAAAGCTTTAGTACTTGTCATCTTTACCTACAAGAGACACTTCATAAGCTCTAACTTGAATGGATAATCCTACTTATATGCTTTTAACTCATGATTTGAACTTTTCTTTTGTTCTATCACATTTTCCTCTATATGTGCACAATTTATACTTAAAAGTAAGTGAACAAACAAGAAAATGTGCTAGAATGTTATCAATTTCTATGAGTTAACACTTAGGTTGGCTAATCTATTAGCAACCTGATTTCCTTCCCTGTATGTATGCTGAAACACTACATTCCAATCCGAACATAGTACTTTTTGAATGTGTCCCAACAAGCCATTTATAGTACCCAAATCCTCTTTTAGCACAGCAAGTCCTGATATAACAGCTTGCGAGTCACCTTCCACAATTAACTGAGAAACTCCTATCTCTTTTGCTAACTCCAGACCCTCCAATGCCCCCATAACTCAGCATTATAAGCAGAACATGCTTCAATCTTCTTCATATAGCCCCTTAACCATCCTCCTCTACTATCTCTAAGTAAGCCACCACATCCTGCAAGTCCATATCTACCTTTCATTGCCCCATCAAAATTTAATTTTACCCACCCATCCTGTGGCAATTCCCATCTACCTTCTAACCTTTTCTTCTTTGCTGCAAAAGGAGCACAACACTCAGATAAGTTCACTAGCTCCCAAACATACTGCTTTATTATTAATTAAGGTGCATAAGGATAAACAAATCCCTCCTCAAACATCATTTTGTTACGCCATTGCCACTGCCACCAACAGGTGACAGCAAAAATCTGAACCCATTCCTCCTGTTTCCCAAAGTTTTTTTCTACCCAATGCTTATATTGCAACCTGAAGAAATCATCATCAATTTTGGTACCACCTACAGCCCTCCATACCTCCTTTGCTACCTTACAATCTCTTAAAGCATGTATGAGATCTTCTTCACCTTCATGACACCTATTGCATATTGGGGATCCTCCCATAATTCTTGCTCTCCTACTACTTGTTAGAAGTCTGTCATGCAATCCTATCCAAATTTGAACTTGCACTCTGCAGGTCCACCTCTATATTTTCCTCCAAATACTGTCTACCAGCACCCCCTGATCACCTCTTATCTTCTTATACATATCAGAGACATTAAATTTGCTATCACCCCTCCCCTCCATCTAATAGTATCCACCCCAATACCCTCACATGGAGTTGGCACCCCATGCAGTCTCAACATATCTTGATCTGACAAATAATCTTTCAGAAAAATAAATCCCAACTCAGCATTTTCATTAAATAGATCCTTCATTGAACACTCCATTAATCTACCCTCTGGCTTCTTACAGCTCTCTCCAATAAAGATTCTCCATCATCCAACCAAACATCACTCTAAAAATTAATACTCCTTCCATCACCATACCCCCAGGCCACCTGCTTTTCCACAAGCTCGAGTCCCACCTTTTCACTGCTACTTCAAAGTATAAGTTAGTCCCCCTTCCATACTTCTCTCTCAAAATGCTAGCACAAAGACTATTCGATTTGGCTAGAATATTCTAGACTAATCTACCAAGAAGCGCTTTATTCATACTGGTTAACTCCTTTATCCCAAAACCTCTTTGCTCCTTAGGCAAACATAGTGTCTCCCAACTTAAGGCATGTATATTCCTTTTTCTTTTGTAGAACCCCATATAAACTCTCTCTGTAGTTTCTCTAATTCCATACAGACACCAGTTGGCAGTTGCTCATACTGTATAGTATACATAGCCATCTGTGATGTAACTGATTGCACTAATATTAGCCTCCCAGCTAAGGATGAACACTGCTTCTTCCAGCCACAAAGCTTCCCTTTCACCTAATTAATAATAAACTGAAACTTGTTTCTTCTCACATGTCCGTTAGTGATGTATGCACCCAAGTACTTCCCCAACTCTTCCTTACACTGAACTCCACATACATGACATAATTCCTCTTGCTTGCTTCTGGAGACATTGCGGGAGAATTATATACTTGACTTCTACTTATTAACTTTTTGTCCTGAGATCACACCAAATATGTCAAGACAATCCATCAAATTACACAATTGACCCACTTCCTCTTCACAAAATATGATGAGATCATCTGCAAACATTAGATGAGATATGGGAACAGCACCTCTTCCAACGCTAATAGGATTTCACTATTTTTGGCTCACAGCATCAGCTATTAAATGAGATAGCTTTTCTATACCCAATACAGATAAGTATGGAGACAAAGGGTCACCTTGTCTCACCCCTCTAAAAGTACAAAAGGACTCCCCCTTGTCCCCATTCCATAACACAACCATACTTACAGCAGATAAGCAAAATTTAACCACATTCACAATATGATCAGGGATACCTATTTCATTCAAGATATTAATAATAAAGTTCTAATTTATACGATCATACGCCTTTTCTAAGTCTATCTTAATAGCCAAATACCCTTTACCTCTTCTCGTGCGATTCATCATATGTGCAGCCTCCTTCGCAATAATAATATTGTCATGTATGCTTCGCCTCTGTATGAAACTAGCTTGATAGGGAGAGACTAGTTTGTCCATTAATCCTCTTAGTCTATGAAGAAGGATTTTAGTTAACCCCTTATAAATCGCATTATATAGTGCAATAGGATGGAAATGCGCTACAACTTCTGGGCTATCTATATTTGGCACTAACACAAGCAATGTCTTATTAATTTCCTGGATCCTCTTGGGATTATTCCATAGCGCTTTGATATAATCACACACGATGCTCCCATTTATATCCCAATTGTGTTGAAAAAAGACAACATGATACCCATCCTGTAATATCCTGAATTGTAATTAAGGGCTAATGACTTTAAGAGTGATGTAACTATTAATGAATAAACACTTTTAAAGTATAAGATGCGCATTGTGATATAAAATGTGCTTGGTGATGATTTAAAAAGTATTGTCATAATTAGGGGCAAAATGATAAATTTACCGACCAATTGGTCAGTTCCGAAGAGAAAAATTATTGGTAACTTGATATCAATGGTTAGAATTAACTCTTAAATGATCAATGGGGCGAAATTAAGTGTGTATAAGAGTATGTGAGTTCATAGAAGGAAGCACAAGATTAAGACATGTAGCAAGATGTGGGCCATTAGATGAGGTCAAAGTTTCAAACTCATTTTTCTCTTCTCTCTTCCTCTAAGTTGGTTGGTGTGCATGGGAAAAGGGAAAATATGAGTGATCATCATCATTTTCTCATCTCTCTCTCCTAAACTCCATTTTCGTTGAGCTTCAAGAGGAAAGAGAAAACCAAAGGTGAGATTTTGATATCCTTGTTGGCCTTTAATGCTATAGACCTCTTCATTAATGTTGTTCACCTTGATGAGAGCTTCATCTTGATGATTTTATATTTATGAAAGAAGGTGTTTTAAAGTTAGAATAAGTTTAGAAGCTAGAGAATCATGAAGCTAATCTTTGGAAATTGAAGAGGTGAGCATTTGTGACATTTTGATATATATGTTGTAATTATTGGTTAAGTTTTGATATTTGAGGAATTCTGCCCTGATTTCATGAGAATTGGAAATGGATGAGTTAGATATGGTAGTGTGTGGGAGATGGTATTAGAATGTGTTATGGTGTCATTGGTTTTGATTAGGATTGGAAAGACCAAGTTCGGTTATTGGTTGGTTTGTGTCCAATGTATTGACCCAAGACCAAACTTGTTGTTAAAGTGGTAATTTGGTTGTTTTGAGGTTACCAATAGGTTCCTTATGACATATTAGGTGGGAATGAGTTTTGGTAGAAGTTTTGGAACCATTGGAAGCAAAATGGGCAGTCTGGAAAATTATATCAGTTGCTGCGATTTGGCTTCTGATAAGTCTCACTCGAGTGAGGTAGGGTCTCATCGAGTGCAGTATGATATTTCCCTTCCTCTTCAGTGTTTTGGTCAAGTCCTCAAGCAGAGATCGTGAGTGAATTTCCTCATCTGCGAGTGTCATGTGTTATCACTCGAGTGCATAGGGTATCACTTGGGTGTATGTGTATGTAGCACTATGGACGTGCGTCTTAGGTTAACACTCACAGGCAAATTGTCAAGAGTGCGTGTGGGCACTCGCGAGTATTAGGAAGCCACTCGAGTGCTAGGGCTAGTACTCAAGTGCACTTGTCACCTTAGGATTTTAGTTGCTTTCAAGGTGTCACTTCTTGCACTCCACTCGATAGGACTTGGGTGACTATGTGTCATCACTCAAGTTCCCAGATGAGTGCTTAAGTGCACTGGCCACTCCAGGAGGTGTTGGTACTCTCGGGTACATACTTCTACGTCACACTTACCGGGACTCGATACGAATGGGGGCATCACCCAAGTGAGGCCTTCTTCACTTAAGTGACTCAGCCAGGAATTAGTGTTTTAGCTTCCAAAAAGGGATCTTTGGGGTAGTTCTTACAACCTTTTAGGTATGTGTCTAGTCTTCTAATAGTCACATAAAGAGTTCAAATGATAACCAACTTTAAGTGTTATAGAAGAAAGAGATGGAATAAGAGATTAATTGACCATTGTAACTTTGGTTTATAGGGTTCAACATTTGCCCTGGTCACGAACGAACTGTGCCGGAGCACGTCAGGAAAGAACAAAGTAGTGACTCTTTCTCTTGTACTGTGTATAGAACATTGTATGTATGTTGTCATGTATTGAGATGCTTTGAGATACCGCTGTCATTATAGTGAAAGCTATCGCATTGAGCATAGTGATTACCGCGTTAGCTGTCATATTGAGCATAGAGATTACAGTGAAAGCTGTCGCATTGTGTATACAGCCATGAGTGCTGTCGTATATGGCGTGAGCCATGTATCATTGTGTTGCTGCTAAACGTGATCTTATATTCTGTGTGTTTATATACTGTGTGAGTGATTTGTTACTATTGGGATTCTTTTGAATCTCATTCTTTCCATTGACTAACCTTCAGATAGGGCAAGTGGCTCCAAGGAGAAGCGAACGACCAGGAGTAGCTAGGACCTTATAGGACTATTTAGTTTTGGATTGTTGGTTATCCACTTTGGATTTGGGATTACTGTATATTATTTTTGGGTTGTAAATAATATTTAGAAACAGTATTGTAGTCCCCTACATGGGAAACTTTAAACCTTTAGTGCCTCTAGTGAATGAACCCCGGGAGTTGCTGGGATTCTGTTATATACTCTAATATATATTTTGAATGCGACTAACTGCACAGGTAATTATATTTGGAATTTGAAAATTGAGACAAGGGGAGGGATGAAGTTTTGAAAAAAATTGTGGAAACCCTACCGTCAGGGAGGGATTGAAATGAGTTTAATTATCCATTGGTCTCTAATTCATTTTAATTAAGCATTTTTTGAATTATAATTACGATTTATAAGGCAGGGGGTTACACATCCTCTCCTGGTGCCTTGAAAGGCCTCATACTAAAAAAGGCCCTTCTTATTTCTTCTATTTGCAACTCTTTCCCAACTCTTCGTACTACTTCCTCCTCCACATACCCCCATATCTACTCTGTTAAATGCCATTGCCTAACCTGCAACTCCTTTTTAAACAATGCTTTATAAAAGTTACGAGCAAGTACTCTCATATTCTCATCCTACGTTGCCCAGTTGCCCTCATTATCTTTTAGCATCACCACCTTATTCCTCCTTCTTCTCACCAAGGTTTTCATATGATAATACCTTGTATTTCTATCCCCTTGATCAATCCATCTCCCCCTAGACTTCTGGTACCATAAAATTTCTTCTTGTTTCAAGACTTTTGTAAGCTCAATCTGAATCTGCTTTTCTATTTCTTCAAGCTACCCATCACCTTCACCCTCCCTTTATTTTTTGAACCTCCCCCAACTTCCAATTCAAATCCCTTTTTTTTATTTCAATTCTACCAAACATAGATTTATTCCAATGACAAAGATCTCTTTGCAATCTCTAGAGTGCCGACAGGGTGTCAATCTCCTTGTTCCATTTTCCAGTTAAGAACTCCCTGAAATTCACATGAGTAAGTCATGCAGCCTCAAATCTGAATGGCCTCCTTCTACTATAACTCCTCTTGGGATCTGTATCAATCATTAAAGGATGGTGATCTAACACAATTCGCACACATACATAGCCTTTAACATCTGGAAACCTGCACTACCATTGCATATTATATAAGCATCTGTCTATTTTTTTATATAATCTATCGTATCCTCTCCCCTTTGGTCCCTTCCATGTGAAAAAAAGACCCTTCATCTCAACTTCCATCAAACCCCATTCTTCAATTCTTCTTTTAAACTTGTTACATTTGAGGACACTTACTTTAGCTCCCCCTTTTGCTCCCTCAGTTCTGCAATTTCATTAAAATTGCCTAATTTAACCACTTCCCCACCATATGTTCAGCTATTCTATTAATATTCTCCCACCATCCTTCATGTCCCTCCTCTCGTAGGCATGCATAAACCCCTGTAAAAAACCATTCCCCTTCCATGCCCATATCAAAACAACAATGCATAAATTGCTCATGCTTTTCAGTTACTTTTAAATTTAATCCAACGTCCTTCCACATTATCCAAATACCCCCCGGCAAAACCTCTAGCCTCCTCTATTTCCAAAAAATCATACCCCAAACTTTTAACAACTTGTTTGGCTCTACCGCCACTTATTCTTGGTTCAAGTAAGACAACCACATCCGGTCTAAAATACCTACATAAATTCTTCATAAAGCTTGCAAATCCTTTATTAGCAGCTCCACAACAATTCTATATTATTATCTTCATAATAACCAAATTAAATCAAGAGCAATTAGCCCAGGACCCTCTATTTCCACTTCGGGTCTCCCCTTCTTCTACGTTGCCCTCTTTGGACTTGCCTTCTACAATATCATTTCCCACATTCACTACCATTTTCGCAAAGTCCATTTGTCCCTTTGCATAATCTTCAACTTCAATCGGCCTCTTCCTATAAACCCGTTGACTCCTTGCACCTTTTATGTGGGTGGCAAAATTAATTCCCTCCACACATCCCCACCCTTGTCTCCAACGCTCAACCTCATTACTTTTCCCATACTCACTCACATTACTTCTAGCTTCCCTTCCTTGCCCTTTTCCTTTATTTGTAATATCAGCTAGAGGTCTATCCTTTTTTTGTTCTTCCAGCTTATCATTTAGCACTACAAATTTGTTGTTAAACTTCACAGATTTCATACCATTTTGCATTTGTCGTTTCCTCCATGGCCTTTTAACAACCTTCCATGGGCTTTCTTTCTCTTGCACTCCCTCCACTTCTTCTACTACTTCCTCCTTACTTAGTTCTTTATTCTCATATATATTTCGCTCCTTCACCTTCCTCAAGCTCAACCAGTCTTCACATGCCTCCCTAACATGCGCAAACCTACCACAGTACAGGCACAACAAACTCATACAATCATATTTGATGGAGTAAACCTTACCTTCAATACTATAGGATGGTATTACAGGCTTAGACAAATCCAACTCAACACATAACCTTGTAAATTTTCTCCTTACCTTTTGTTCAGTTGGGGTATCTACTCTAATTGCCTTCCTAATAGCATTTCCCAAATGAAACAGAAATTTCTTATCATAATGAGTAGCTGGTAAATCAGGAAGCCTTACCTAAGCCACCACCCTGTCTACCACCTCCTCTCTTGGATTGAAGTCAGCTCTCCAACACATCACACTCAAATAGCAGTCAGTAACCACCCACAGACCACCAGTTAGCGCCATGTCATAATCCTCTTGACTCTGAAATTTTACTAAGCAAAGTCATTTAGTAAATCTCAAATCCTAATCTGACCAGCTCTAGCCCACATCTATCTAAACCTTTTACACAGAAAATCATAATTCGGAGTAGCTCCCAGTAGCTTCACAAGCAATGTTTTCCTAAATGGCTTCATCAATCGTTCCTTCTCAAGATCATCAAATACAAAATTTGGACACAATGGATTGCTTAGATCACCTGCAATCCCCTTATTAGGTTCCTCAATATAATCAAAACCTGTCTGAATCTCATGCTCTTTCGCAGATGAATCATCATCAAAATCACACCACGACGGCAACATGTTCTTCATAAGCAAATCCCGATACTGAAGTTGATCCTTCTTTTCAACCTCTTCTTCCATCTAATCCTCCATTCGCGGCTTCAGTAAAACATCCCCCGAGAACTGCCCATTTCCTTGACGTACCTTCTTCCGATTACAATCCAAACCCTCCTTCCCATCAACCTTTGTCGCCCCTGAGGACAGAGACGACCCTCCAAAAGGACCTCCTAGTTTACTTGATCTCATTCAACAAGACACAAAACAAGATCCCACTTTATTTTCTTGTTGCAGTAGGCGACAGAGCCCCACAAACCACCGTCACAGAGGCGCTGTCAGTTCTTCGCACAAAACCACCATCACAACACAATCCTAGAGTGGCTGTAATAAATAGTTCTTTCTTCAATTGTCAATCTTTTAACACACATTTGTTGAAAGTGGTTGGGAATGGCATACATTCAGGTTGTGTTCGGAATAGCAGTGGTAAAAGTGGTTTTTTTGCAATCTGACTTTTGTAAACTTAAGATTGGTTAAAAGTTATATTGTGTAATGTGATTTATGTTTAGATTGGCGACAACATAAATGCCTTTTTTAAAAGTGAAACTTTTTTGAATGATTTTTTTGAAAAGTAAGTTTAGATGAAAAATAACTTAAAAGGATATGAATTTTATTATATGCAACCTCTAGTTCTTAATACAAGGCTTAGTTGACTAAGTTAGGGAAAGTGAGAAAGTTAAATAAATTATTTAATTATAACATATATTATATTGTATCTCTAAAATATTTATGTGTATCATTAGATTATATACCAGTTTATATAAGTCAAATAATGATAAATAAAAATAATTTTAAATAATTTATTTAGCTTTCTCAATTTCTCCAAATTTGAAATATCTATAAATGTTTTTCCTCTCCCTCTCTCTCTCACTTAGGTGCCACCCTTCCCTTTTTCCTCTCTCTTTCTCTCAGTTGTCACATGGCCCCCTTTTCTAAAGCCGGGAAATCAGGCCGGCCCATTTAAAATTGAGCCCGACAAGGGCGGGGCTTGTGATTTAGGGCATAAAAAGGAAGAGGGCCTAAAAGAGCTAGCCCTATAGTAGCCCTGTAGGGTCGGCCCTTTTAGGCCCGTTTAACTTTTTTTTTTTAACTGGGCATAGGGGAGCAAACGGTGGTTAGATGGCAGAGTTAACCTAGCCTAATCCTCATATTAGAAACGCTCTCACACTTATTCGTACATCTTTTGAAGCTTTTCTTCTTTGATTTTCTTTTTCTTTTTTTTTTGTATGTGTACCCTAAAATCCAAATCAGGTATTCTATTATTACTGACATTTGAAGCTTGTAGACTTGATTGATTGTAGCTATAGACTTGTTTGATTAGTTTTGGACATTAATTATGGTTTGGACTTAAGTCTTAGTGTTTGTGTTTTATTAAAATTAGATAATATTTATATTTTAAATTAGTTTTAATGATATTTATATTTTAAATTTGATATTTTAATATTTAGGAGAATAAGAAAAAAAAAGTCATGACAAAAAAAAAGAAAAAGAAAAAACTTAAACAGGTCTAAAGCACACGAACCGACCCGTGGGCTTTACATAAACGGGCTGGGCCTCTAAATTTAGGTAGTTTTTTGAACTCGGGCCTAAACGGGTCGGCTCGTCTTCCCACCTCTACTCTTTTCCATCTCTCTCTTTCTCTTCCCCTCAATCACTATAACTTCTGACTTATCCACCATGATAAGCTAGAAATCGTGGCTTAAGGAAAAAGTGGCTTTTCCCTTCTAAGCCCAATTGACCAAAAAACTAAACAAAATATACCCATTATTTCAAAAACCACTCAAGCTGACTTTTGGAGTCTGAATCGTGTGTTTGGGTGCTATAAAAGTTATTCCAAACACACCCTTTAATAGTTTGTTTTGTAAAGAGGGGACACATATGTCCAAAAAAAATAAAGGTTGAATACACAAAATGTGCATTTGGATTTTGGGGCCCAAGAAACAATAAAATAAAACACACGCTTAGATAGCAGCTTTGCCAAAATTGAGTTTGGAATGGGCTCAACTCTATCACAAAAACTCAATTAAGACCCCCTATAAGAGGTATTTTGATCACAAATCACCGATATATCAATTATTCATATATTTAGTAATAGAATTTAGAAAAAATGTTCGACACCAAATGACCCAAAAGTTTTTAAAAAATAGTCATGGAAAAGACATGCAAGAAAAAGAAAAACAAACCATATCAAAAATAAAAGGAAGGGAGAATTAGAGAGAAGGATCAAGGAAGCAAAATATTTATTAATAAGGATATTAAAAATTGTAAGTATTTTCAAGGACTAAAAGTTAAAATATAGATGTTTAATTATGAAATTAACCTTCCCTACTTTTTGGCGGCTAGTTATCAAATTCGATGATATCTATCTCTGTAAATATTTTGATAAAAAAAAATATTTACACGTAACCCAATATTTTTATGATATTCTCTCTTCACATACATCAAATTATCTTAAAAATTACCTAAATTAAAACAACTTCTAAAATTTATAAATAATTAGAAATCTCCCTCTTTCTAGATTTTGATATTTATACAAACTTAAAAAATCACAAAAAAACTTTATAATATGTTTCTTTTAAACATATGTGATTTTTCGAGGGAAAAAAGCTTAAACAAAGGGGATGCACAAAAAAAAAAAATATTATAAAAATGAAAAATACTAAAATTTAAAATTCTTAAATGATAAATTTCTAAATAAACTATTAATATCATAGGATTCTCAATATCTAAATGAAAGCCAAATTAATTTAGGGAAAATCTCTTGAAAAGCCATTAGAAATACACAAATTCTAATTTAGGTCTCTAAACTTAATAAATTATTAATCAAGTCATATAAAACAAAGTGAGATTTAGAAATTAAGTCAAATTATATCCATAATCCTGAGTTATTAATAAAACAAAATTGAAATGGGCAAGACTTCTGAATCAATCCCTTTTCTTGTGAATACCTATTCAAGTCTTGTGAATATCCAGTTTGAAGTTGTGTGCACAAGATTTTGTCAACACTTTTCTTATAATTGAAATTCATTCGCCTATCTCTTCAAAATTAAGAAGATTAACAACATCAAGAAGATTCATGAATTAATAAACAAAATGATGCCAAAAAATCTCTATACAAATACATAAAGACCTGCTGCTATTTTAAGAATACGAAACTTCATCCCATGGTTCTAAGTGTGTGTTTGGGATCACTTAGTGCTCGTTTGAAATAGCTTATTTTTGGACAATAAATGCTTATAAATCATGATTCACGGTGTACGAGGTGAGTATGTGAGAGGAGTTTTATCTCGGCTTGCATAACAAGGACTTATTATCTAAATATAAGCCCAACCAAACACACATGTACTATTTTAGAGAATAAGTACTTATTACGCAAGCCGAGATAAAACTCCTCTCACATACTTATATCGTATACCGTGAATCACGATTTATAAGTATTTATTACCTAAAAATAAGCTATTCCAAACGAACACAGAAAAGTTTCCCTACGCTATTAATACCTTGTGCATAAAATGAGAGAGCAAAAGGACTCGATCATCGGAAAAACTAAACAAACATCAAATTTTATAGAAAACGATCCTTATCATATTTGAAAACCCCGACGAAAGGGGGCAAAAAAAGTCATTCACTCAGACCGCGAAACTGAAACAACAAATATATTTCTGCAACCTAAATTATCCATCTTGAAGATTTTGAAACCAAAAATTTGACTTCACATCGTCCTCAATCAAATCTTCAACAACCCAAGAACGTAACTGCAATGGAGAAAAAAGGGAATGAATGAAGGTCGAAGAAGAATAAATGAAAGGTTGAAAACAAGTACTCCCTCCTAGCGCTCATCATTGTTGATCTCCTAGCAGTGAATTTGAATAATAAATATCACTTTTATTTTGTATGGAACGTTGATAATGTAGCATTTAGTAATATTATATTTTTAACCGAAGAATTATTAAATGTTATATATATTGGCAAATATATAAAATCTAAAATATCTGCAATTTTTATCGTCAAAGATATTTAAAATTTCAGAAATATTATTACTCCCATGGTCTCAAATATAGGACCTAGTTAGAGGGTGAATTTTGATTTTAAATGTAAGATTTTTTGTTTTCCATTTTATCTCTTATATTTATTATTTTTCTCTAAATAAATATTCACAACTTATAAATTGATATATATGATTTAATATTTTAGTATTACACATATATATTTTAGAGTAGTTATGTTACACATATTACATTGCTTCGAGTCCTTGATATAAAACCCATATAATTTATTTGGAGATACTAAGGAGCTAAATAAATGTTAAAATATACTTTTAGTCATTTAAGTTTACATGAGATGTACTTTTAATCCCTTAATTTTATAAAGTATACTTTTGGTCCTATAATTCTAATATCATTAATATTGTTAATAGAAAATATTGACGCAACAGACATAAATGATGACAGTTTAAACTTAAGTAATAACTGTGTAAAAATTGCTATCAATCTTAAATTTAAAATATGTGTAAATTAAAAAATATCTAAAAAACAAATAGACAAAAAAAAATCTAAAAATCAAATGAAGTAGTCAATATCAAAACTTGGATTGTATAAAAAAAAATAGTTTAATAATCTAAATAACACAACCTTAATTTTATTTGTAGCGATTTGTTAGTTTATTTTAATTTAATAATATACATATATTATATTAAAAACTTAAAAATTAAATATGCTTTGTTAGTTACGATCATCACTTGAGTTTACTTATGTCAACATTTTTCATTAGTAATATTGGCCATGCTAGAAATATAGAACCAAAAATATACTTTAGCCTTAAATAATTTAATTTAAAGTATTTATATCTATCATTTTATGCTAAATTAATTTTTCTAACTTATAAACTTCGTGCTCCTTCAGTCCTTTATATAAGATATGTTTGAAAAGTTGATCTTAGTTCTAAATATAAGACATAATTTTTATATTTGTCATTTTATTTTCTAATTTACTTCTATTGATGCCCCTCAATAATAATCAAAGAGGTGAATGACTCAAGGAATTAAAGAAGATAACTTAGGTGGTTTAGAAAATACATAGCATATCAATTAACTTAGCTAATTTACTTAATCTAATCAAATTAGGTAAATATGCCTTATATTAAGGACCAGGGGAGCATATAATACGATAATATATAACATATGTTATGATTAAATTACTTATTTAATTTTCTTAATCCTTCTATAAAAGTCAACTAGATCTTATATTATATTAAGGTACATATGTTATAATTAAATTCCTGAATATTTCTAAATTAGACACATAAGCATTACACGAAAACAAGAGAATTTTTTTTTAATTAATTGTTCTTGGCGAAATACTTCTGGTATGGTCCAAGTTAATTTTCGCATCCCTGCGTGCTCGACCGAACTGGAGGGCCATACAGTCTCTTCGAGGACTCCGATCGGAGAAAAGACGCTTTGTCCATCTCCGTCGTCGCTCAAATATCTTAGTGGCCTCTAATGGCGGACCTATGCTCTCTACAATCAACCCGTAATTTTCGTGTTTACTTCATTTTTTTGAAAATTCTTTAATATCCTTCTGGTGCTCTCTCTTTAAGCGGATGAATGTCTCTCAGTGCTAGCGGATTTTTTCTACGTATGAAAATTAGGATTGTTTCTAACGAAGCTTTTGGGCTAATGTAACAAGAACAAAGTTAGGAATCCTGTTATGCAATGGAGGGGATATCCCAAGTTTCTGAGTAGTTTAATATCAGATCCCAAAGATAGGAAGTTCTTTCTTTATTATGAAGAAAGGTATTATGTTCACATTCTGCAGAAATTTATTTATCATATGGGAAAGTATACGACACATTTGGATTATTAAGTCAATTGGTGGATCATTAGTGAACTTCTAGTCTTCTTGATCCATAATATAACTTACTTGGTGGATCATTAATGAACTTTTTCCAAATATTGCCCCTGTTACAATCTACTAGGAGAAGACTAGAAGTCTAATGTAGTGTTTCTTTATGCTCTTAAATATGGGCAAAGTTGGAAAAATGTTTCATTTTCAGACAAAGTTAATGAGTTGACCACCTCTCTTTGGTTGAGGTGAGGTGGTTAGAGGTGACTTATAATATGGACAGTACGAACTAGGAAGCATCTCATATCCGTAGTTGAACTTTTTTTTTTTTAGAAACAAATGTGCTTGCTACTATCTATTTGTTTCTATAGGGCATGCTTCTGTAGTCCTGGACACTTCTTTCAGGGAACTACTGACTCCTCTCTCTGCAGCTTTTATTTTTGGTGCTTTATATCTTTTTTTCCCAGGTTTTCAGAGATTAGTTGTTATTTACATTTTTCCCCTATTGGATTGGTGTAAGTTTATGCCAATTGCTAATCTGTTTTATAACTTTCTTTTGCTTGTCCAGCTAATTTAAGAAACTTCTGAATTTATTCTTGCAGCTGCCTTTGATGATCTCGAACTTAAAGAAGTTATTTCTGAGGATTCTTTAGATTTTGATGGATGGACTGCACTAATTTCAAAGATTGAAACTATTTATCCTGTAAGTTTATGCCAGCTCTTGAGAATGGTAATTGAGTTTCTCTTTGTTGACCATATGTCTGATGTCAACATGACATATTTATGTTTTTCATAAGATGGATTGGCAATTAAGTACTAACCGTCTTAGGTGGTTTTCAGGCTCTATAGTGTGGTTATATATTTGTTTTTGTCAGTTTTTGGGTAATTTTGGCTGCCGATTATAGAGGCTGATTCAGACCCAGTGTTTTTTGTTTTGGCCGGCCCCAGTGTTTTATTCATTCCTCAATTTAATTTTTTTTCACTGTATTAAAATTGGTTCATCATTACCTTGGGATTTATTGATGTGCTGAACCTGAATACTTATCAGGTGTTTGCTATGATTTCTGCAGGACGACATGAAGAAAATATGCCTAGTTTACGACCATTTCTTGTCTAAGTTCCCTTTGTGCTATGGGTATTGGTGGAAATATGCTGCGCACATGATTCACCTATGTACGATAGATAAGGTTGTTGAAGTCTTTGAACGAGCTGTGGAATCAGCAACATATTCAGTAGAAGTGTGGGTTGACTACTGTAGCTTTTGTATTTCAGCTTTTGAGGATCCATCTGATATTCGAAGGTGACATAATGGATGAAGTTTATTTTTGTTCCCGTCTGCACCTATAAATATTATAAAAGCATTGCATTACATACTCTTTTTATGAAGGAAAATTTAAATGTTTGTTTTTTCAATGAATGAGTTCGTGGAGTCCTCTTTAATTAATTTAATAAATTGATGTCATGGTTATTTGCCGATATTTATCATGTTTCTTGTAATAATATGATACTGATTTAATTTTACTAATCTCTTTTCATACTCAAGTATCTCTGCATGGTTACTCTTCTATTTTGAGACTTAAAGGTAATTAGATAGTTTGCTCTGTGATTTTTGGCAGATTATTTAAGAGAGCCATTTCATTTGTTGGGAAGGACTACTTATGCCATACCTTGTGGGATAAGTACATTCATTTTGAGTTTTGCCAGCAACAATGGATTTGTCTTGCTCACATATATGTCCAAGCTCTGAGATTTCCAACCAAAAAGTTACATCAGTATTATGATAGGTATGTCTTGCTTTCTGAAGCTTGTAGAAACACCCCCCCCAAACAAACAAAAAAATTGCTGGGTGATTCTGTAAGCCAAGGGATGCCATTGAAGTTTCTTGTGGCTGCACAATGAAATATGTGTCATGTGATCTTACACTCTACTGATTTTTAGGTTTATGGAATTTGAGGATAAGTTCTGTATTTTATGGTTGTTTAATTTTCGTTTAGAAAGCATTTTTTGAAAAATAAATTAAAGGACTGCAAATAGATCATAGGAATGGACTCCTATTAAAGAATGAGAAGAGAGTGATGCTTTACAACTTCCTTCCCAATGCTTGAAGGGCACAGAAAGAATTTCTGGAGTATTTGCTGAATTTGTAGGGCTTCTATCATTAATGATGAAAAAATAGCACTTAATTTGAAATCTGGAGTCTTGAGCTCAAGAATGAGTTTGACAAGGTTGCCAGAATTTCCATGTGATCTGTGAATAAAGATTGTGGGGGGGGGGGGGGGGGGGGTCTTTTACCTGATAGAAACAAAAATAAAAAATTGCAGGTTCTGAATTGTTCTAGAATTTGCTGTAATTATGGAATGTGCAATGAATAAGTTGAATGGGATGGAGATGAAAAATGTGAACTGACAAAGGAAATTACCTGACAAGAATGGTTTATTTCAATAACTTGGTTTTGGGTTTTGCATTGTAAGTTCTGCCTTTGCAGAATACTCCCTCCGGTCCTAATTATAAGGCAAAGTTGATTTTTTGGAGAAATTAAGGAAGCCAATTAAACTACTTTAGAGTGTTTATATTTTTAGTATCCTTACATTATATATTAGTTTAGTAGTCAAATGAATTAGTTTGGAGAAAAAAATAAAAATAAAAATACTCTAAAGTAATTTAATTGGCTTCCTTAATTTTTCCAAAAAAGTCAACTTTGTCTTATAATTAGGACCGGAGGGAGTATTATTTGGTATCTTCAATGAATATTGGGTTCTCCTTTTGTTGACAAGTTTAACAGATTTTAAAGGAAACCATAGACAGAATATATGTGGCATTTGGCAATTTGTTGCTCTGATGCATTCTAGTTAAGGGTCAATCTTGTCTCATGATGTGCAGTAGGAAATGATAATTTGCGTGACTTCCTGTTGGCATTTTGCAAAAGAGGGGGAAGGGGGAGAAATAAAAGAGAGGAGAGAAGTGGAGGGAGATGTAGAAGAAGGGGGGGGGGGGGGAGAAAAGCTGGCTGCGAATAATCCAAGAAAGTTTTATTAATAATCAATTGAATAGGCTACCCTATATATAATTCGCTGCTTTATATAGAGCCCAAAATGCAACATTTAAAATACAAGATAAGATAGAAATCTTAAGAAAATAATGAAAAAAATACTTTAAAATATTAAATTCTAATCATAATTTATTCTTAGTGAAATTTTTTCTAAGCTTATTTAAAATCATTTTCCATATTTGTCTATAATTCCTAATTTACAAATAATTAACATGATCTTTCCTAATCTCTTTTTAATCTCCATTTGATACACAGGTTTAAGTTAATTTTATCTTGAATGAGTCCAACTTTGTGATATGAATGCTTGTACTGGTATTCATTATTCAGTTGAATAGCACACTTACTAGATATTGGTTTTATATGTATTCAGTTTTAAAAAGTTGGTAACCCTCTTGGAAGAGGATATGGCAAGCCAGGGTTACTCTACAAAGGAGTCACAGTCTGAACCATTGATTGATGGCGGCATCTCCATATCATGCAAGGATGATGATGTTTATTGCATTATCAAAGATGTGGTGGATTCATCTATTGGCTTAAAAAGGTTGACAGCCCTGAAAAAGTTCAAGAATTCAGGAGAGCAGCTATATCATGATGCTTGCCAGTTGGATTTGAAAATTAGTTCTTTTGAGGCTAATATTCAGAGGTCTTACTTTCATGTCAAGCCACTTGATGCCAGTCAATTGCAGAATTGGCACCATTATCTGGATTTTGTTGAACAGCAAGGGGATTTTGACTGGGTATTATTCTATCCAGTATTCCCAATAAAGTAACTTTACCATTTGGCTGTTGCTCCCCCCCCCCCCCACAAGATAGTCTGAGCTTTTCTTGATTTTCTATTTCCTTGATTGACAATAGGCTGTAAAACTTTATGAGAGGTGCTTAATTGTTTGTGCCAACTACCCTGAATACTGGATGCGTTACGTGGATTTCATGGAGACTAAGGGAGGAAGAGAAATTGCAAAGTATTCATTAGAAAGAGCAACAGAAATTTTTTTGAAGGTATCTTCTTTGCGATACTCATTTTTTTTATCGAGTTTCATTTTGATCAACCTTTGCTTCTGATTATTGATTAATTCAGTTTTCCTAACATAGGTTTGACAAAAATCAAAAAGTGGTATGGAATTTTAAAAAAGGGTTTACTAACAACATTACAAAATGAATGGGTATTGAAAGCCCAGATATTTTGTAATTTTATTTCTTTAGAAACTACTCAGTTCTCATTAAGAAAAAACTCTGTTTTTCTTCTATGATCTCCCTGATTTAGGCTGGTAGGGGTAAATATCTTATCAAACACTCTCACCGGTAAGAAATTTAAGTGATTTGTAAGCTAAATCAAGAACACCATGCCAGATGATAAGACAATATTGCTGTAGTAATTTTGTGCTCCCTCTCCCTTCTCTGAATGAAGCTAAACAAATACTGTAGTTCTACATTAGTCAGGTATAAATTTACATATGCTGTTATTTGAGAGATTTTACTGTATTATGCAATATATAATGAAATTTTGCTAATCATAAGCTAGGAAATATGAATAAATATATTTTCCTTACGAGACAATTTTAATTCTTCCCTTGTCCATTTTTTCTTTTTGACTTCATGACAAGGTTTCGTCTTACTTAAATAGATAAGTTCTTTTCTTCTCTAGAATACTTTGGTTTAGTAGCTTTATGCATGACTTGGCAGTGTTTATTTTCCTCTATCATATGTTTGATGCAGAGAGTTCGAGTAATTCATCTCTTCAATGCCAGGTTTAAGGAACAAATAGGAGATGTTTCAGCTGCACGTGCCGCATATATTCATGGTGGTGCAGAATCAGATTCTAACTTTGTGGAGACTGTTATGTCAAAAGCTAACATGGAAAAACGTCTGGTATGTGATTAGCTCTTACTACCATATTTGAAATTTGACTCTATGCAATGCCCAGATATTGGAAAGTGACTGCTACTTATATCACTACTCTTAGGGAAATATGGAGGCAGCTTTCAATATATACAAAGAAGCTCTAGAAATGGCTGCAGCCGAGGAAAAGATGCATGCTATACCTATTTTATATGTTCATTACTCTCGTCTAAAATATATGGTAGGTTTTATAGATTCATCTGCTTTGGCGTAGACATTTTGAACTTTTTCTATTACTATAGTAGAATAAATTGTCCTTGCAGATGTCAGATGTGACAATTAATTAATTTGTTTTTGTAACTTTTTGGGTTTTAGAGTACAAACAGCGTTGATGCTGCCAGAGATATCTTAATTGAAGGTATAAAAAATTTGCCTGAGAGCAAATTTCTTCTGGAAGTAAGTCTATTTCAATCTAATTTTTATTATATCTTAACTGAAAACAGACCTACGCTGGAACTGCAGATATGATTTACCGATACATAATTGTATATAACCTATTTGGGCTTCGTTATCAACTTTCTGACGACTAACCTGATTGATCCCAAGTCTAAGAATGACAAACTCATGATGCCAGTTGAACATTTTTTGTATGGTTTATGAAGTTACTAGTTTCTAGTCATGAGTCAGAACTTTGAATTACCAACTAAACAATAAAAGAGGCACGAGAATTGGAAAGGATCAAATCATTTTCTTATATCTAGGTTATCAAGAACAAGTTGATCTAAAAACACCAAAGTGGCCAGGTGTTGGCCTTTGGACAGTTATCATGTCTGAGACAGCTGCTTATCCCTTGAGTTGAAGCATGGACATGGTACAGACTTGCCACTACCACATGCTTGAATTTATTTTAATGAAGAGAATTATTGAAATCTCAAGATTATTGGCTTACTCATTTTTTTACTAGCCTTGTTTACTAAATGGGATTTCATCATCGGAGTCAGTTTATTCATTTTCCTTTTGTTAAGTCCCTTTATTTGATTGTAATAATCAGACCTTAATTGGGTCCTTTTATTATGAATTTTCTTTCTGCTTTTGTTGTATTTTATTTGTTGTCTGATCTGGTCATTCAGTGTGGACTGCCACCTTTTCCGTTATAAATCCTAGGATTTTTCTGCCTTTCCAGGCTTTATTTCAGGAATGGCAGATATGTTTCCATCTGCTTTCTTATATAAATTTTGTCTCCCTGCCCTGAATAAAATAAGAAATTTTAGAGTTATGGTTTTCTGAAATTCTTCAAGAATGATGGCAGCGAGAATTTTAACTCATGGCCAGTTGGGCAAAATCTCTATACAATGTTAGTAATTAACTGTCATAAAAGCTTGAGCTGTCCGGTGCAGGGAATTATTTTTATTTTTTGTGAGCATCATATTTGAATTCAAACTGCAATAGAAGTTTCTTACAGTTGTCCTTTACTTGTGCAGGAATTGATTAAGATATCAATGGCGCATCCCGGTCCAGAGCACATAGTTGTAATAGATTCAATTGTTGCTGGTGCAATATCTCCAAGGTCAGATGGATCCCAAGTTCTGAGTACAAAAGATGCAGAGGATATATCAAACTTATACCTAGAGGTTAGATCTGTCTCAACTTAATTCTACTTGAATCACTCATTATGATTCATGCGTAAAGTAATTCAAGGCATGCCAAATAAGATGCGTTAAGGCCTATTTATAAGGGCTTAACTCTAATCCTATCATTAAAAGTAACTATAAATCTTGAGTTTAATGCAACTATTCTAGAATAATTTAAAAGATAACCTAGTCATCTAAAAGATTACATTTATTTTAACCTGATCCTAATATCTCGTCACTAGGCCTTTTATTTCCAGATGTTGGTTATATTTCTATAGGTTTTCTGAGATGCATAAAGATGAAATGGTTGTGTTGCATTTTTTAGCCTTTTAAGCTCTCTTTTTTTGGTTTATTTATTTTCGTGGTTTTCTGTGATGCATAGAGACGGTAACTGTCATTTAGAAACTCTCATACCGACACTTGGATAACAATATCAGTTTGTAGACTGCTGTGGAACTGTACATGATGTATCGAAGGCTTGGAATAGACATGTAAGGTTATTTCCAGGCTTTGTTAGGACAGATACTCGTCAGCAATCAGCCAAATGTCAACAATTGGTGAATTCAGTTGATAATAAGGGAGAAGAGACTTCAGTTACCATTCCAGATGCCCGAAATGCTGGAGTTGCATTGCAGGAAAGTCCTAGTACTGAGCCTGACAATGCTGTCAAGCACAAGTTTCAAGTTATAGAAGTGGATAACTGTGTACAAGAGAAAGGAAGAGAATCCCCTCTCAGAGTTTCGGAGGAACCAAGTCATAACGATGCTGAAGAGAATGTGTCATCTGCAGCTCAAGTGGAAGTGAAAGAGGTGTCTCCAGAAGCTTCTAAAAATTTTAAAAAAGAATTTTCTGAAGCTGAAGTCTTTTCAGAAAATTTAGAAAGCCAAGTAGCTGGTGAAAAGGAATTGCTAAAAAGTTCACAATCATACTCAAAAGAAAATAAAGCTTATGCCCAGGGAACGTATGAGGTTGAGTTGACAGAAGAGGAATCATTTCCTCTGGAGAGCCCTTCATTAAAGCCCCAGAAAAGTACATGTTCTGACTCAGTCCCTGTGGCATCGCGCAAGTGTGAATCTACACCAGAAATCTACAATTCAAATGATGGGCTGAGAGGAGGTGGCTATAATTCAAATCAATGCAACTCTGCAAGTGCTCAAGATTCTGAGTCAGCCCAAACTCCTATTGAAATAAATAATCCTTCATCTTCAGGAAGACATCATGACCAAGCAGCAAGAAGACCATTTCTACAGCCCCGGCCTAGCAGAAATGGTGGAAATTGGAATCAGACGAGGAATGCCGGTAAATTTCATAGAGGTCTTAAACATGGGCGTCGTGGACATGGATATAGGAAGGAGCACCAGCGGCATCAGCAGTCTCCTAAAATATCCCATCCACCTGAAGGGGGTTTTCAAATGTCTGCAAGTTATCCCCCCCAACCTGCTTTGCAGATTCAGCAAGGCAGCCAAGGACAAAATCAGTTTCAACCATCTGCCACTCCTGATTTTGCAGCAGCTCATAGCTGGCCAATGCAAAGTGTGCCGCTACAAAACCCCGCATCTCAGTCTCAACCACCTGTTATGCACAACACATCAAATGCAATGCAAGGACATGATCAATATGGAAATATGCAGAATGCTCAAGCATATGATCAAATGTGGCAATATTATTATTGCCAGCAACAGCAGTTTGTTCAGCAGCAACAGCAACAAATGCAGCCGCAACAGGCAACGATGCTCCAGCAACAGTACCAGCAGCAATGGCAGCTGCAGCAACAGTACTTTCAATGTCAACAGCAGTCCTTTCAGCAAGAACAGTCACAACAATTTCTGCAACAAGAGCCAGAACATCCTCAATCGCAACAATCACAGCAACAGGTTCTTCTGCTGCAGCAGCCACAGCTTCTACAGCAATACCAGTTTCAGCAGCAGCAACCTCTGCACCAAGAGTATCCTGTTTATGCCCAGCAGTTACTGCCGGCTTCACAGGTACAAGAGCAGAACGACCAAGAGCAAAAACAAGAAGATCAATCAACAGCTTCTCTACATAGTCAGTCATTGGATTATAGTCAGCATCAGCAGGTGGGTGAACAAAATGAAATTGTTTGATATAAAGCTGAATTGTGACTTTATGGTTGGGTTGTAAACATACGATTTAAAATGAAATTGTTTATCCATGATCATGTGCATGTAATTTTATTTGATTTTGGGTCATGTAGGGGCAAGGAGCAAAACTGGTTTCTTCTCCCGTTCCATCTGAGAAATCTTCCCTAGGAGAGTAATATATTTCCTCAAGTTTCCCCAGGTGCTTCAGCCGTACATTTTAGAGTTTATTCTGGTTGTGGTGCATAGACTTGGCTCATAGATACTTGATTTAGACGTTAGATTTGTTGTACTTGGTGGCTAGAATGAATGGAATTTTGTCATTATTATGCATTTATTTTTAGTTAAGAAGTTTGATAGAATTGTTTGCGGATTTTATTTTCATCTTGATTTTTAGAAGACAGTGAGGGTTCACCCACAAGGACATACTTTTGTATTTTTTAATCAACCACTTGAAGGAACCCATGATGTGTACTATTATTTTATGTTTTCTTGGAATAGGAATTATTTACACACTGAATTCATTTAGATTAACCTGAACATGTATCGAATTACAAATTTAGTTTTCTCTTCGCATTTAATGATATATGCATGATGAAGGACCACTTTGTCTTGCAATTTTTAATGAAAAGCTTCATAGGTAAAGGAACTTGAGAGAAAATATTGAATTTACATGCTAGTGTCATAACGTTCATTTGGGTATGTTTCTTTTTGAGAAAAATCTCATTCAGGTCCTATCCTAAGAACAAAAAATAATAATAATAATAATAAATAAATAAATAAAATTTTAGTGTAAAATCCTCTATTAAAAAAATCCCTATAGACCTCTATGATATATATTCCAAATGTGAAGTTGTTTTATTGATAAGTGTATTTGATTATATTGACAAGTTATAGAGTAGTCATTGTCAAACTCATATGTTAATTAAAACAACTCTTGTTGACAAATATATATAACTATATTGACAAGTCATAGGGTGACTATTTACAAGTCCATCTATGTTAACTAAATCAGCTCCCGTTGACAAGTGTATGTCACACTATATTGACAAGTTATAGAGTGGTCATTCTCAAACTTATCTATGTTAACTAAATAACTTTCATTGACAAGTGTATGTGATTATATTGATAATCCATAGAATAACCATTTACAAACATATCTATGTCACTGAAGGCCTTAAGGATTTTTTTGACAGAGTATTCCATAGTGGCACTTTTTTGATAGAACAATATACATTGGGACTCTCTTGATTTTTTTTTTTTTTTTGCTTAGGACCTGAGTGACATTTCCCGGTTTTTCTTCGGCTGCAACGCATCCAATGTCTAGAGCCACCTTGGGCTTAGCTGGATCAAGCCTGGTTAGCATTCTACACTGGCACTTTTTTTATTGAACAATATACATTGGGACTTTCTTGATTTTTTTGTTTTTGCTTAGGACCTGAGTGACATTTCCCCCTTTTTCTTGGCTGCAACGCATCGAATGTCTAGAGCCACGTTAGGCTTAGCTGGATCAAGCCTGGTTAGGCCCAATGGGAGTAGTTTTCCAAATAGTGTATTCTACGTTTAGACAGACTTGAATCCAAATCATTGCATTTAAGTGGAAAATGGCCAAAAAACAAAAACAAAAAAGGCAAGACCAATGTCTTTTAGTTATAGTTATTTGGATAGGAATAGGATATCATTATTCCAAACATATACTGTAATTATAATATCAGTACATAAGATGTTGTTCAAGCCAACAGTATCATCCTTTATTTAAGATTGGGTTAAGGTGTGAATCTATCAATGAAGTATTGTCTGAGAAGTATCCACCATAAATATCTTTTAAAAGGGGCAAAAATACCAATAAAGTTTTAAAAATGGGCATCCACCACAATTTCCGTTAAATCCGTACTAACGGCTTTAAATCATAAGAGAAGAAAACCCCTAACGGATTTGTACGGATTTAACGGAAATTATGGTGGACACCTCTTTTTAAAATTTTATTGGTATTTTTGCCCCTTTTAAAAGATATTTGTGGTGAATACTCCTCAGACAATACTTCATTAATAGATTTGCACCTTAATCCTTTAAGATTTAACTAAAAAATAATGTAGAATAGAATAGGAACCAATTCTTGAAATTAAACTACGAGATAAATTTTAACCTCTCTAAGATAACAACAACAACAACAAAGTCTTTATCCCCATTAGGTGGGATCGGCTACATGGATCGCACGACGCCATTGTGCTCTATCGAAAACCATATTTTTTGGTATATTATTAATCAAAAGGTTTCTCTCTATGACTTCATTAAGCATACGCTTCGGTCTTCCGCGACCTCGTTTTACAGGACTCCATACGGCTTGATCCACCTTCCTCACCGGTGCATTCAACGGCCTTCGTTGAACATGTCCAAACCACCTCAAACGATTTTCTACCATTTTTCCTTCAATAGAGGCTACTCCAACTCGTTCACGTATATGATTATTACAAATCTTGTCTTTTCTTATATGACCACACATCCATCTCAACATCCTCATCTCGGCCACCCCTATTTTATGCTCATATAATCCCTTTAAAGCCCAACACTCACTACCATAAAGCATTGCTGGTCTTATAGCAGTGCGGTAGAACTTCCCTTTTACTTTATTAGGTACTTTTCGATCACAAATAATTCCAGTAGATTTTCTCCATTTACATCATCCAGCTTGAATTCTGTGATTGACATCCCCATCAATTTCACCATCTTGTTGTATAATTGACCCAAAATACAGAAATTTTGTCACTTATGGAATGACTCGCCTTCCCAAAAATGACTGAAATTTTTGTAATTACATAGAAGGAGTTTGATTTTTAACTTGTAAACTCAAGTTTTAATTTCTAAATTTGTTTTGGTTATTTTTTTTTTGTAAATATTCACTGATAAGCAGTTCTAATTCCTGTTGAGGGATGTGCCTATATTTAATGATAAGCAATTCTAATTCCTATTAGGAGATGTATCTAAATTAGTAAATTTAATGTCTAACTATGCATTGAACAATATTACCTTCAACATCAATATGAAAACACTTGTGTGCAATTAAAAAAAAGGTTCCACGTGATATTCAATGTTATAGGTGATAAGGTTACCAAGTAAGTTATGAAGTGACAAGTCACTTAATATCTTTATTGACCATAATAGAAGCCACATAATATCTTTAGAAAACCTATATTTATTCACATAAGATATAAATGAAAGTCCACATCTCACACAGATGGAGATTATGAAGTCTTGGGGATTTTTTTGTGGCTGAAATTCCAAGAAGAAGTGCATACAGGAAAAGTGGGTTCCAGCACAGAAAAGCTCTGGCTTCATAATAAAAGGAAGATAATTCATAGTATGTAGGAAGAAGGAAAGAATTATGCTTGTGTATAATATGTGTGATACTTCCTTCTATCTTAATTATAAGATAAAATTGATTTTTTTTGGAGAAATTAAGGAAACTAAATAAATTACTTAATCATATCATATATTATGTATCTTTAGATTATATATTATTTTATAAGTTAAACTGATTATTTTGAAGAAAAAACTAAAAATATAAACACTCTAAAATAATTTAATTAGCTTCCTTAATGGGAAAATTCCAAAAAAATACATTGAAAATATAAAAAGGACAAATCACTACATTGAAAATGAGAAAAGACGAATCAGGCGAGTGTCAAAAAAAGTGAGGAATCTATCCTTTTGAAATTTCGGCCAAATTACGAAAATGCCCTTCAGCCATCAGTCGCAATAACAACATAGAAGTTGTTAATGGCGAATTCGGAGTTGTTAATGGTGAGGTAAGTGTTGTTATTGGCATGAAATTTGTTAATTATGAAAGAAGAAATTTGAGTTGTTAATTTTGAATCCCGAGTTGTTAATTAAGATATGGGTGTTGTTATTGGCCCTGAAACTTGTTAAATGTGAAAGAAGAAATTGGAGTTGTTAATGGCGAGATAAGTGTTGTTATTGACCCTAAAACTTATAAAGTGTGAAAAAAGAAATTGGAGTTGTTAATATCGAATCTAGAGTTGTTAATTAAGAGATAGGTGTTGTTATTGGCCCTGAAATTTATTAATTGTCAAAGAAGAATTGAAGTTGTTAATACCGAATCCGAAGTTGTTAATTACGATGATCATGTTGTTATTCTGAAGTGGGGATGAAGTGCTGAAGGGCATTTTCATAATTTGGCCGAGATTTCAAAAGGACGGATTCCTCACTTTTTCTGACACCCGTCTGATTCATCTTTTCTCATTTTCAATGTACTGATTTGTCATTTTTATATTTCCAATGTAGTTTTTTGGAATTTTCCCTTCCTTAATTTCTCCAAAAAAGTCAAATTTATCTTATAATTTGGACCGGAGAGAGTACCATTCATTAATAGTTCAAAAGCTACCCTTAACAAATATGACAATTACCCAATTCTTGAGACAATTTGACCATGACAACTTTTTTTTTTTTGATACATAAATTTTAGGCAAGGGGTTAGGCTCACCCACGATCCAAGGGTAGGGCTCCAAGTTGAGATGCCTCCCCCAGCACCTCAACTGGATCACAACTAAATGAACTTTCCCAGGATCAAACCCTCTCCCTTTGATGAGAATGTCCGACCCCTTTGCCAGCTAAATCCAAGAATGAGGGGTGACCATAACAACTTTGAAATCATATCCCTGTGAAAATGTCATGTTAAGATCCTTTGTTTCTTCCATAATATCTCTGCTTCTCTTGAAGGAAAGGTAAAGTGTGTGTGAGAGAGAATATATGCTCATTCCGATTATAATATAGGGTATTTTTATAAAAAAAAATAATATAATCCATAATATAAGTCACCTTTTGATTAATTAATTAATACTCTTTTTATTATTTTACCCTTATAATTAATACTCACTTTCTTTCTTTCTTTTTTGATAACTAATACCCATTTTTCAATTTTACCCCACTCATTATATCCCCTCTTTATAAAATAATATTCCAAATATAATTAAACACGTTTCTAAAAAAAAAGATAAAAGTGAAAAAAAATTATATTTTAAGATATTTTAAATAATTTAACTATAATTTTTTATTTCCCGTAATATAATTAATAGACATCTGTATTATGGTCTGTATTGTGGATGAAAGGGACTGTACATGTAGATGAGCTGGTATATGTAGATATTATTGAGGGTTTAATGGTACTTTAGTGGCCACTATTGAAGCACAGGGTCCCCACCTAGCAATCTATTCCTGTCCTGTCTTCTTACTTTCATTAATGTTTGTCTTAATGGTCCCTTTTTAGTGTGCAATTTGCTGTCTTGGTGATGTGTCTTATTAAATATGCTGTCGTCTGTACTAGGTTCAATAAAGGCAATCAAATAAATAATTGAACTGGAAGTTGTAACCGTCACTTGTAAATTTTGCCTGTGTAAAGTATCATTGTAGCCTGTTAATTCTAGAAATACAAGCATCTCCCATTTATAAATGCTAATTAATTAATTTTTATATATTAAAAAGAGTGAGTTAACTTATTAATTATATACTAAATTTTCAATTTTTCTATTATTTATGAATAGTTCAAAGAGTCAAAATGAATAATTTTTTTTGTTTATTATAATTAATAGGAAAAAATTGTAAAAATTGCATTAGTTACTAGGAAAGTAGACTTATAATAATGATCAAAATTTTTCCTCAAAACGGATTTGTAAATAGGACTGAAATGGTAAATGAATGATGTAAAAGTTGCACATTTTTTGAAGTTGTAACCTTGGAGTCTATTTGATACAAAGGAGGAGGGGAGGAAAGAATTTTTTTTAATAAATTTGATTTTAAGAAAATAGAGAATAGGGTTATAAGCTTTTAATTAATTTTTTCACTCCTTAATCTTGTACCTTTTCTTTATTAAATTTTTTTTACCACACTTCTTTGTTTACTATGAAAGTAGACTTGTAAATTTTGCTTGTGTCAAGGGTCATTGTAAGGCGTGGTACTGTTTATAAATCCCAATTAATTAATTCTTAATATATACTAAGGAGAGTTATAACTCATTAATTATGGAATAAATTTTCAATTTTACCTTTATTTTTATGAATAATTCTAAGAGTCAAGATGAATAAATTCTTTTTATTTATTATAATTAATAGGGCAGAATTGTAAAAATCACATTAGTTACAATGAAAATGGACTTATAATAAGATCAAAATTTTTCCTCAAAAAGAATTTATAAATATGACCAAAATGATAAATAAATGACATAAAAGTTGCAAATTTTTTGAAGTTATAACCTTAAGAGTCTGTTTGGTACAAAGGAAGAGGGGAAATAAGAAATTTTTTTAATAAATTTGATTTTAAAAAAATGGAGAATAGGGTTATAAGCATATAATTAATTTTTTTACTCTTTAATCTTGTATCTTTTCTTTATTAAAATTTTTTACCACACTTCTTTATTTATTTACAATTTTCCTCCCTCCTTCCATTTCCCGTCTACA
Organism: Inga oerstediana; assembly: GCA_963210345.1. NCBI lineage: Eukaryota > Viridiplantae > Streptophyta > Magnoliopsida > Fabales > Fabaceae > Inga > Inga oerstediana. The sequence continues at coordinate 22,631,162 of OY723400.1, read as the reverse complement.
TTTCCTGTTTACCAAACAGACGCTTATATTTAAATAATGGAATTGGCACTTGCCAATTTTACTTTGTGATAGAGTGCAAGTTTTGTATTTTTTTTTTTTTTTATAAAAATGAAGAGAGCGAGTTGTGAATTTTGGACGTGTGAGCATTAAATAATTGAAGTGAAAGTTGTAAATTGGTGTTGTTTTACTGTTAAATAATGAACCCGTTAGAAAAGTCTTCAATGGCAATTCCATAATTTACTTTTCAAAAAACAACAAAGACCTTCATAATAATTTCACGTATTCGAATCTGATCCATAAATGTAATTTCTTCTTTTTCAGCCTCTATTCATATTGTGGTATTGTTTTCCACCATATTTGTTGTTTTGTCGCTGGTCCTTTATTAGTCTGATGAAAAAGATCACAGTATGATAAGTTTCCATTGACAAAAATAAGAAAATACTCCTCCTGTAAGGGATATATTTGGAAAATTGATTTGAATGTGATTGAATTAATTAAGTTTATACATTTTAACATCAATTTTGAATTAAAATATTATATAAAACATGAAAAATAAAGTTAAAAGAACTATAACCTAACATTTAAACAAATTAATGTTCATTTATAGTCGCTATCTAATTTAAAATGGATAATGAATGGCCATTAACAATCATATTACATAATACATATATAGTACTAAGTACTAACTATGATATGATATGACTGGATAAGAGATAAGGTTTTTTTTATGCCGGGCTGTTGGAGTATTGTTGTCAAACTTGTGAGTTGACTTTCTGGATAAGAGATAAGATTTTATATTTTTAGTTTACAAAATGGAGCAGATCGTAATTAAACTCATGTTAGATATAAACTCGATTAAACTCAAAAGTTTATACACCAAGTTTATCGTTTTTACCTTTTGAAATTATGTTAACTCCCTCTTAAATTCGTATTATTTTATTCGTTTTGATAATATTCAAGGACTTTATATATAAATTTTATAGAAATTTTTTTATTGAATATGATAAATTATAAATGTTGATAGATTTAATTTCAGTTTTTCATATTTAAAATATATTTAAATTAAATTATTGTATTTTTTATAATTTTATTATTATTTTATATACTTTTAATATCTATTTATTAATAAAAGCACACTCTTACCCGGAAAAAAAAAAGTAAACTCTTACGAGTTTATAATTTGAATTCACGATATGAGTTTATATTATGGTCACAAGTTTATTTAGGCTCGTGAGTTTAACAACCTTGGATTGGATGCTTGATTTTGATTTCTAACACTTTATTATAAAATGAATTTAATTGAAAAATGGTTATAATTTGCTTTCCTTATTCTAAGAGAGATTAATTTCAACTACTGTTTCTAACGTTTAGAAAACAGATAATAGATGTATGGTGGTACAATTATTGCAAAAAAAAGCTCCATATCAAGCTTAAATCATTTATTTATTTTTTCAATCAAAGCCTCAAACTTTTTTATTTTATGAATTCAAATTTATAAAAAAAAATATTAATTTGTTATTCTTTATAGTTGTTTTATCTTATTTTTAACTAGGTCTTTATAATTTTTTTCTTTTAATTAATTGAGTCCTCATAATTTTCTCAATTATATGCATTAATTCCTATGCCCATGATATGTTTTATTAGGGTTGATGTGGATGCTCTGCCACAAAACAATAAAATGATACATATAAATTCACCAATTGATATTAGATTAGGACCAAATTGGGAGCCAAAGTCTTAAAATATAATAGAAACATGTTACAACAAACTAACAAAAATATAAATACTCACACAACAACATAAAAGACAAATAAAACTTGAAGCTGCAACTCGACGACAATAAACATTTCAAACATAAGCCAAAACTTAAGTCCCATCTCGAACTAACAACAAGTGAGCAACAATACTAAAGCAGACACTGCTCGAGTTCTTAAAGAGCAAGAATAGATACCACAAGGCAATATTGATAAAACCTCATTACTTTTTTTTTAAGCTTGTAGATAAAACCCCATTACATTTTAAAAATGATGATTGAAATCAGGAAGATAAATCAAACATGTTCGGTTCCTTCACGAGGGAGTGCTGGCTAGACAATGGACATAATCTGTAGAGGGAGGCAAAGAAATTAAAGAGAGAGAAAAAGGTGAAGTGTCCCTTTGAAAATGCAACACCAAGTGCCATACAATAATATAGACAGCTTTGTCGTGTCCATATATATATAAACACACACACACACACACAACATATTGTGGTGAACAAAGAATAAGGTCCACAAATATATGGCCGACCACTCTACCCCTGTATGATTTTACATATTGTTCCTTTTCTTTATCCACTCATCTGAATCCTCTGCATCACCAAATTATGTTTCTTATAAATGGAATGTAAGTAAGAGTTTTCTTTTCTTAAAACATGGTTATTTTCTCTACAAAAATTTTAAGGCTTAAATTGTATTATACATTATAAAATATTTTTTTGGTAGCATACTAGAATAATTTTGTGTGTGTTCGGCTATCCTAAATTTAGGATGCTTCTCGCTACTAAAAAAATATTTCAAAGACGAAATTACATAAAAAATTATTTAAGATAAATATTAAGTGTTATTGAAAAAATATTGCTTATGAAATAATTTTAGGTTTGCCTAAAATTTAAATGTTTAGTAACTTGTATAAAATTGCTTATTGATATAATTAAATATTGTTAACTATCCATACATCTTTTTCATTTTAATAATGCATTGGTTTAGAGACATTTTTATTTTTCCTCAGTTTTTTTACCTGATTTTCATCAGTTTATTTAAACTTTATAGTTATTGACTTACTGTCATCATTACTTTAATATAAAATTTTTCCTTTTTCCTTTTTTAACCTGAATGTTGCCTTTTACTCATAGAAAAACAATGCACATGATTTTTTTTAGAGTAAAATACTCTAATCTCCCTTACATTTTGTTTTAGTTATACGAACCTCCCCTTCTATTTTGAAAACATACACTTAAGTCTAAACCGTTAACTCCATTAAGAATTTTTATTTTTTTAATTAAATTTTATATTAAAATAAATTTTATTTACTAATTTATCCTTCATCATTACTAATTTCCTAATTTTGACTAAAATTGTTTAAGTAATTTAAGAGTTTTTTTTCCTTTTTCCTAACTTATTTTTTAATTTTGTAAATAGTTATATGTTAATTTTTTTTCATATTAAGATAAATACTTAATTAATTTAATTAATATAGACATAGAAAAATTAATTTAAAATATGATTAATCCTATTAATAGATTCATACTAAAATAAACATGTTTATAAATGTTTGTGTAAACAATGTATTTAAAAAATTAAAATTAATATAAGTCATATACTATATCAAATTTACATTATTAATAACATATTATGAATAAAACATATTTCTTTCTTTTTCATTTTTCCTTTCATTTAAAAGAATACAAAATAAATAAGTTTCAATAAATATGATAAAAATTTAAAATTTTATAATATAATAAAAATTTAAAAAATTTATAATATATTGAAAACTTTGAACATACATGTATTAGAATTATTTTTTTGTATAAAAATTTATTTTCAGACAAATATAAAAGTTTATTCATTTATTAAAAAAGGGTATTTTGGTCAAAGTAAAAGTTTAATAGTCAAACTTAACAGTCGACTAACGGTTGGATGGATAGAAATGAAATATTAAATATGTAAGGAAGGTTTCTGTAACTTATATTTGAATTTCAAGGGAGATCTATATACGTTTTTAAAATAAAGGAGATGTTTGTGTAATTTAGGTAAAATAGAGAGTTAATCAATATATTTTACTCATTTTTTTAATGTTACAAAATATCTGTAACAAAGAGAAATAAAGACCGAGACATGGGCCACTATACCCCACCAACGTGGTGAAAAAATTCAAGGGAAAATGACACAAGTCCCAAGGACCAAACAAAACAATAAAAAAATCCCTTTGAAAAGTCAAAGATTAGAAAAGTCTTTAGGGACTTTTTTATGATTATTTCCCAAAGCTAAATGACAAAGTTGCTCCCAAGTCATTTTATAGCCGCCAACTTCATCAAAAAAGTCCCTTTGTTTTGATATGCTTCTGCGTCTTCCTATGAGTGGTCGTACGTCGCTCCTTAAAGTCCCAGCATTGGTGCGTTCGTCTGTCACTCCTCCACTGCCCAAGCCTCCATCGTGATGTAGCAAGGTAGAACAGCGAACTATTTTTTTTCTGTGTGTACAACGTTATCTGGATTGAGATTGAGGGGTTGGTCAAAGGTTCGAGCTTAGGCTCACTAGTAGACTAAGTAGTAGGAGGTAGATAAGTAATGCTAAGATTTTGCTAAAAATATGATCTTGACCATTGAAGTTGGGGTTTCACTGTGATTGGGTTGTGTGAAAGTTATAGTGCTGTGTTTTTGGGGACGGTTACAGAGGGAGTGCTTTGTTTTAAGTGAGAATGGTTGAATGTGATGGTGGTTGTTTGCTGTGAAAACGCTGATATGAAAAAAAAATGTTGTTAATTTGTACTGTTGTAGTTTTTAATATGACTGTTATAGTTGTTAATATAGAATTTGTGCTCTGTTAAGGGCAATATAATAGAGGGAATGCTCTGTTTTTGGTCAAGGTAACAAATGGATAACTTTGTTTTAAGTGGGAATGATTGAATATGATTGTAGTTTCTTTGATTAGAAAATGCTGATATAATATTAAAAAAGTGTTGTTAATATGTGCATTTGTAGTTGTTAATATTACTGTGGCAGTTGTTAATATGAAATTCATGTTGCATATTGTCATGAAAGATGAGAACTAGTTTGGGGAAGAATCTACTATGTTTCTTTCACGTGGGAGCAGTTCTTAAATGGTGGAGAAGATAAAATGTAATATAACTCGTAGTATTGTAAATATAACTCATGCACTTGAAAAAAAAGCAGAAGAAGTTGTTAAAAACTAATTCAGCTGTTGTGATAGACCATATGGGAATAACCCATGCAGTTGTAAAAATTGGAGTTATGCAACTTGTTATTTTAGTCAAGCATGAAATAGTTATAAAAATGACTCATAATGTTTTAAAAGCAAGCATCATTGGTTGTTAAAAAAGCAATTTGCAGTTGTGAAAGTTGGAGTTTTGAACTTGTCATTTCAGTTAGGTATGAAAAAGTATATGTTGTAAAAATACGCTTAACTAGTTGTAAACTGAGAAATTTTCAGTGCTGAACTTGATGTGTAAAAAGGTAGTTTCATTCGGACAAGAGAAAGAAGTTGTTAAAATACTCAATATATTGTGAAAACACGCTTAATGAGTTGTAAACTAAGCAATTTGCAATGGTGAACAATTGTTAAAAATGTAGTCTTATTATGACCTAAAAAATATATTGTAAAAAATACTAAACATGTTGTAAACACAAGAATAACCAGTTATTAAACAAGGCATATGCAGTTGTCATATTTGGAATTTTGGAAAAGGTCATTTCATTTAGGCAACAAAAAGAATATGTAAAAATCACTCAAGCAGTTGTTATAACACGCAATGATAGTTGTGAACGTAGGGACTTGGTAAACTTAAAATAAACTCATTGCCATAAAAACATGTTGTGAAAATGACTGATGAAGTTGTCAACTATAAAATGACTGATGAACTAAGGGTAACTTTGTCATTTGACTTTGGGAAATAATCACAGAAAAATCCCTGGAACTTTTCTGATTTTTAACTTTTCAAATAGACTTTTTTGTTGTTTCGTTTGGTTCTTAGGACCTATGCATCATTTTCCCAAAATTCAAATCATCAAACAATAATTATTTGTTCGGAATTTTTTGGGAAAAATAAGCTGTCCGGCTAATTTAAATATTGTTTTCGTGGCCATGCATTATTTTTATTTGTAACCTTCCATTGTGGTTTGTGGATTGAAAAAAATGTTTTTAAACCAAGTATGATTAGTTTGCATGAAAGAACTATTTTTAATTGGACTTAATAATGTTTTAATAAAACAGCCCCTGTATCTATAAAATGTATTCTCAATCCCTTAATTAGCTCTTTTGATTAATAATCCCTTAATTAGCTGAGTTAGTACTTTTTGTTAATTAAAGTATGAAACTAACTGTGCTAATATGGAAAGACTGAAAGTACATTTTATGAAAGCCAACAAGTTGAAACTTTAGAGGCATATTAAAGAGACACGTTTATACTTTATTTAGTCTTGTTCTTTTATTAAGAAAAGGCAAAAAGAGCATTAATTTTCTTTCAGTGAACATTTCAGTTAATCTCAGCAGGAGCAAGTTTAATTCAGTCAGTTCCAAAAAATACTGAAATTTCACTGTAACTCTTCTGGACCAATATGTAATTAAGTTTTGTTGGCAAAAAAATAATGATGCTTTTGCTTTATAATTTTTTTAAGAAGGTTCAATCGTTGTTAGAGTTCCGGTGACTGGTCATCGGCAGCTACCTAGCTGGAGCAACCTCCCGACCAACTATCAAAGCTCCCGCCACTGGAATTTAATTTGGGTTGTTCATGAAAAGTTGTACGTATACTTGTAAGTGAGACTTATTCAATTTGTGTTGTTTATATGTTTTTTCCACCTTTTCCACTTATTCAATTTGTGCTGTTTATATGTTTTTTCCACTACACACTTACTATGAACACCCTATTTTGTTCGGGCATCACTTAAAAAATAAAAAATAAATGAAAATCCTCTCATTGATGATAATTGGTGTCTAAATTAGCAATTATCATTAAAGGAAAAAAAAAGAGAAAATAAGAGAATTCTTTCGTTGATGACGATTGGTGTTTAAATTGGCAATCATCATTAAAAGGGAAAAATAAAATAAAATTTGAAAATAAAAAAAAAAGAAAAAAAAAATCCTCTTATTAAAGATGATTGATGTGCAAATTGGCATTGTCATCTATTAAGGAAAATAAAAAAATAAAAAAAATATCTCTCATTCATAGGTTTAAATTAAGAAATTGCTTTTAGGGAAAATATAAGAAAATAAAAAAAAAATTGAAAAAAAAAAAATCTCTCATTTATGTTGATAGGCATAAATTAGGAAATTGCTTGTGGGAAAAATAAAAAAAAAAAAACAATTTTTTTTTAAAAGAAGAAATCTCTCATTGATTGTGATTAATAGAAAATATCAAAAAAGGCACACTACTACAAAAAGATTGAAAGGTGGCGCATATTTTGTGGCACTTTTTTAAAGAAGTGCCACAGCTGCCCTTTTTTTTTTTTTTAATTTTTTTTTTAAATTTTTGGAACCAGCTGTGGCGCCTGGTCCACCAGGCGCCACAGCTGGGGGGGACAATTGTGGCGCCTGCCTTGCCAGGCGCCACAATTGGGTCCTAAAAAAAAAAAAATTAAATAGAAAAAAAAAGGGGCAGCTGTGGCACTTCTTTAAAGAAGTGCCACAATTGGTTGAATAATGAATTTTTTCAACTCTCCCGCCAATCAAATTTCCCTCCTTTAACTTTACTTTTTATCTTTTCCCTCCCTTTTTCCTTTTTATTCCCTCTTCCTTAGCTCATGTTGACGCCTCTCCCCCGTAAAAGATATCACTTTCTCTTGCACAACAAAAACACACACTCGTCTTCTTCATTAAATTCTCTTGTCCCTTTTTCCATTTTGTTTCGTCTGTCCCCACTTTTGTTCCTAGTTGTTCCCTTTTCTTCATACTCTCTGTCTCTCTTCCTCTTTTGAACCCCATACAGTTGATCCCTACTCCACTCCACAGCTCACATTTGCTCATCCTCGTCACTCAAGCTAGCGTCACCAACGTAAGAAGAAGATTGTTTCATTCTAGCTTGCTTTGTTTAAATTTTTTTAGTAATCTTTTAATTTACTTAATCAGTTGTTGATGTACTGTGTTCACATATCAAGTTCTTGTATTGTGATATTTTTTATGTTAGCTTTGGAGAGTATTAATGTAAGAACATTATTGTTGAGGAAATGACAATAAATATATTGTTGTGTAAGAAAATTATTGTTGGGGAACTTGAATTTTAAATGTGAAAATTATATATAAATATATATATAATAGGTTGAAATATAAAATAGAAAGATTGAAAATTTGAGAGATGATAAACATGAAAGTAACTCATTATAAAATAAAGCTTCACAATCAGAAAGCAAAAAAAAGGACCACAGGAAAGAAAAGAAAAAGAAAAAGCAAAAAAAAAAAAAAAAAAGAGGCCTTCTGTGGCGCCTGGTATGCCTCCTGTGGCGCCTGGTTGGTCAGGCGCCACAATAGGCTATTTAAAAAAAAAAAAATTTAAATAGTTGTGGCGCTTCCAAGCGCCACAGCTTTTTTTAGTAGCGTTAAGATATGTGGCATTTCGCAAGCGCCACAGCTAATGCAATTATAAGCGCCACAGATTTGGTTTTTTGTAGTAGTGGCAAAAGGAAAATTAAAAAAAGAAAAGAAAGAAAACTCCATTGATGATTATTGGGTCAAGTTAAAAAAAGCATTTATGAAGAAAATCCTACATTAAGACTATAAATAGGGGAGTAAATGTTGAAAACAGATACACAAGAATTTGGGAAGATTTCTTGGAGAAAAGAGGCAACTTAAAAGATACAAGTTTGTTGCTTTTGTCTTTGAATATGTATGGCTTTGGTTCTTATCTTAAGTTGCTAGATTACAGTTTCTTTGCTTGCGTGATGTCTAATTTGTGCGACAAAGTGATTACTTGGTTCTTTTTATGTCCCACAAATGCATATACAATGATGAGAAATATGTATGTGTGACATTATTTCCTTAAATCTCCATGCACGTTGATAAGTGTGATTAATATGACTCTATTGAAAATAATATGATGACCATGTCTTCTCCATTTTCTCTTTATTTGGTGGATGAACTCTCCTATTAATCTTTTGGTTTAACTTTATCAATAACATTTTAAATCACCAAGAAGATTCCTTTTTAAAAAGAAGAATGGAATTCATTTCACGTGAGGTTTTTAACATGCATGTGAATTTGTTGCTGAAATAAGGGGATATTAACTTAGACCCAATTTTCATAAATAAAATTAAATGGTTCTTTTTGAAAAAAGAGGATAAAACGATAAAATAAGGAAAATGATTTTTTTAAAAAAAAAATTAAAAAATACAAACCAAACAAAATTTTTTTTCTCAAATAAATTAAATAAACCTTTTTTTCTAAAAAAACACCAACCAAGTGTCATGTCTTTCTACCCCTAATGAACTACGTGAGCTTTGATCCCTCTAAAGGATACGTAGGCCCTAAGTTTTTTTCAAGGTATTAAAACCTGGACCGGGTATTGAACCGGTCGAGGTACTGGGTTAAGGGTCAGTGGGTCAAACCGGGGCCAAACCGGTGAATAATTGAAGATTTTAGACTTATAGTATGAAATTCCAAAGAAAAAAATTAATTTTTTTTTTTTAAATTGGGACCCGGACCGGACCGGGAACCAGACCGGTCTACTGACCGGTTCTGCGGGTTCCGGGCCGGACCGATTGATCCGGTCCGGGTCCAAGAACCCTGGTTTGTTTTAGGTAAAGTTCGATTTTGTAAATAAATATATATTTTTCTCTTTTTTTGGTAAATAAATGTTCCCTTTTTTTTTTTAGTTTTCATTTTATTTGTTTTTGTAAATATTCTGTTTTATTTAGGTAATTATAATAAAATTAAAGGCCATATTCATTTTTAAATAATTAGTTTAGGGTAACCATTCTTATGAATGAGTGTTGTGGGATGCCTAACACTTTCCCTATAAACAATCGACTCTCGAACCCTATCTGGTTTTTATTTTCAAAAAAAAGTTTTTAAAATTATCCTTTCTTAAAATTTTGGTGACGACTCCATATTTTCCAAATTTCGGTCGCTGCACAAACAAACAGAACTTATTTAATTTGTGTTATTCATATGTTTATTCCTAATTTCATCAAAAGTTGAGCATTTGTAAATAAGACCTGTTTGTGATCCTATATATTATTGTTAACCAATTAATTGTTGTTAGATCATATGTCTATTTCACTTATTTACGAGGAGTTTTATTTGCAAGTATCAAATTCCTCGTAAACAAGTGAAATAAATATATGAACTGACAAAAGTTAATTTTTGTGAGTGGGCTGGAGGTTCGGCGGCCACCCATCGGAGGCAGCTCCGACTGGACAGTAACCTTTAAAAAAGTGAAACAAGGATCTCATTTATCTTTTTTCGAATAAAACTTAATTTTATTTTAAGCCTCAATATATAATAAAATTTCAAAATTTTTTGGGTTGAGTGAAACAAACTTGTTCCTCTATGGGTTAAATGAAGTTTCCCCTATCTTTTTTTACGTGTCCGTACAGTTGCTTGAGTCTCTTCAAATAATGTTAAAATAAGCTGACGTGTGTGCGCCCAGACATTATAAATCGGAACATGTGAAGCAAAGGACAGTACTTCGTATGATCTATAGCCGGAGTAAAGGCTTGAACCTTTCCTCTTCAGATTTCCATATTCGTACTGACGGAGCCAGAGAGAGGGAGTGAGAGAGATACTATCTTATTACGAAGTGTGATACATGTCGTTGCTTTTGCATACCCAGATACGAATGCTTTAACGATTTTAAGCAGCATGTAACCCACGAGCTGCAAGATGAAAAAGACGTGTGTGTAAGCCATCTTCAAAGTAGAGTCCATCCACATCACAGAAACTTCTGAACCATGTGGTTTTATATTTATAAAGATCCTTTCTAAGCTTTCAATACTATTATGAGTTTTTCTGAGTGACAAAGAATCAGAAACCCTTGCAAGAAGGAACCAGAGGCCTTAAAAAAAAAGATGATTAGCAAAGGAAGCAGAGATATAAAGAAGGAGGAGACCTCGCCTTCTTCCTCCTTCTCAGCTTCACCTGCGAGCAAAATGAACACCAGCGGTAGAATCTCCGATAAAGACAAAGCAATTGCTCAGTACAGTGCTGATGCAGGGATTTTAGCCGAGTATGAACAATCTGGTGTGTCGGGTAAGTCATTCGATTACTCAAGGTCCGTTCTTGATGCTCCAAAATCAGTGTCAGACGAGAAAATGACGGCTTACTTGTCGAGAATCCAAAGAGGTGGTCTTGTTCAGCCATTTGGGTGTATGCTTGCAATTGAAGAGCCCACTTTTCGTATTATTGGGTACAGTGAGAATTGTTTTGAAATGTTGGATTTAAACGGAAAATCTCATTCAAAACGATTTGCTAGTTTAATTGGAGTTGATGCTACTACTCTATTCACGCCTTCTTCAGGGGCTTCTCTTGCAAAAGCTTCGGCTTTGAGGGAAATTTCGCTACTAAACCCCATTTGGGTGTGTTCTAGAACAACCCAGAAGCCATTTTATGCTATAATGCATCGAATTGATGTGGGGATTGTAATTGATTTGGAGCCTGCAAGGTCTAGTGATCATGCATTGTCACTTGCTGGCGCTGTACAGTCTCAGAAACTAGCTGTACGGGCAATTTCAAGGCTACAATCTCTTCCTGGGGGAGATATTGGAGCTTTGTGTGATACTGTTGTTGAAGAAGTTCAAAAGCTCACTGGATATGACAGGGTTATGGTATATAAGTTCCATAAGGATGATCATGGGGAAGTTGTGTCTGAAATCAGAAGGTCAGATTTAGAACCCTTTTTGGGTTGGCATTACCCTGCCACGGATATCCCTCAAGCTGCTCGCTTCTTGTTCAAGCAGAATAGAGTCAGGTTGATCTGTGATTGCCATGCAAAACCAGTTAAGGTGATTCAAAGTGAAGAGTTAAGGCAGCCTCTTTGCTTGGTCAATTCTACCCTTAGGTCACCACATCAATGTCATGCACAGTACATGGAAAACATGGGCTCAATTGCTTCTCTGGTTATGGCTGTTATTGTCAACGGGAATGATGCCACAAAGCTATGGGGTTTGCTTGTTTGTCACCACACTTCGCCACGTCATGTCCCTTTCCCGCTTCGCTATGCTTGTGAGTTCCTCATGCAGGCTTTTGGATTGCAGCTTTACATGGAGATGCAATTGGCGTCACAGATGGCAGAGAAGAGAACTCTTAAAACCCAAACCTTACTATGTGACATGCTTCTCCGTGATGCTCCTTTTAGTATTGTTACTCAATCTCCTAGCATAATGGATCTTGTGAAGTGTGATGGTGCTGCACTACTTTTTGGTGGAAACTGTTGGCTATTAGGCACATCCCCAACTGAATCACAGGTAAAAGACATTGCAGAATGGCTACTTAGCAGTCATGGGGACTCAACTGGTTTGAGCACAGATAGTTTGGCTGATGCTGGTTACCCGGATGCTACTTCACTGGGGGATGCAGTTTGTGGCATGGCAACAGCAAGGATCAATTCAACAGATTTCTTGTTCTGGTTCAGGTCTCATGCTGCTAAGGAGATCAAATGGGGAGGAGCCAAGCACCATCCAGAGGATAAAGATGATGGAGGAAAGATAAATCCTAGACTTTCATTTAAAGCATTTCTTGAAGTAGTAAAAAGCAAAAGTGTGCCGTGGGAAGCGTCAGAAATCAATGCTATTCACTCATTACAGCTTATAATGAGAGATTCATTCCAAGATGCAGAGAACTGTGGTCCTAAGGCTCTATTTCATGTGAAGCAAAAGGACTCTGGTATGGGCGGGAATGAGATAGAAGAACTCAGTTCAGTGGCATTTGAAATGGTTAGATTGATTGAAACAGCAACAGTTCCAATTTTTGGGGTTGATTCAGCTGGTATAATCAATGGATGGAATGCCAAAATTGCTGAACTGACAGGTCTACAAACCAGTGAAGCTATGGGACAATCCCTTGTAAATGAAGTTGTAGTTGAGGACTCACGGGAAACCGTTGATAATATTCTAAAAAGAGCACTGGAAGGTAAAATCTTTTCTTCTAAAATTGTTCAATCTTAAAAACCTTAAGTTATGACATTAGTATTGTTAGGAAACAATGTATTAGGAAACAATGTAAATATCCCATTTAATTAGGATTGTTAGTATCCCACTAATTAGGGGATTATGATTAGTGTCAATCATCATAATGAGTGATAATGAGCCATTAATGCTAAGGCTCTCACTTTGTATATAAATACCTAGTGATTACATGAATGATATACAACTTCTTCAGTGAATATTTCGCTTACGCTTACATGGTATCAGAGCCTAGGAGCTCTCTGAATTTCGGTTTTTTTCTTCCCGGAGCTGTTCTGATTTCTGGTGCTCCTCTGTCCGTTACTGTTCATGCGCAAGGGGGTCCGGTGGCCGAGGGATTTTGGGAACACGCGCCCCACAGGCAGCCTCGCCGTCGCCCGATCGGCCGTTCCCCGGAGGATCGCCTCCATCTGAGCTGCGCGTGGCCGTCACGCGCCGCCCCAAGCCTCGCCGGAACTCCACGCGCCGGCGCGTGAGCGTGACCGCCGGCGAGTTTTCCGCCGCCGTTTGCTGTGCTGCCGTCGACTCACCGCCGCCGTCCTTCCTGGGGTGATTTCGTGTTGTGGGTCTCTCCGTTTGGGATCTTTGTGGTTGTTTTTTGGCATTTGGTCTTGTTCACTGTGGGTTCTTGCTTCTGTTCTGGTATGTTTCTGCCGTAATTGCTCTCTTGGCTGTCTTTGGGAACTGCTGTGGACTTATTTCAGCGTTTTTGGTTGTACCTTGCCTCTGTCTCCGGTGTGTTTCTGCCCTATTCACTTCTATTAGCTTAGAAGCCTATTTGGTTTTCCTTTGTGTTGCGTGGCTGCACGCACTCTTTTGGGACTGTTTGGTGGTTGTGGTGGTGAGCCCATTTGTGGCTGATTGCTCCTTTGGTGAGTGTACTTGGTTGGGTTTCTCTATTTTTTGGTGTGGTGCTCTCTATTTGCATTAATGGCTGAATCCAAGGCTAATGTTACTACTGAAATTGTCCCTGTGACCAACAAAATCACTGAGCACAAATTGACCTGGACAAACTATATGGATTGGAGCAAGACTGTACGCATGTACTTGCTTAGTATTGAGAAAGAGGGTCATTTGACTGATACGCCTCCTACGGATGACCCTAAAATGGCTTGGGCTCGAGCTGATGCCCGTTTGTTCCTACAAATCCAGAATTCCATTGACAGCGAAATCCTTCCCTCGGTCAGTCACTGTAATACTGTTAAGGAACTGATGAGCTGCTTGGAATTTCTGTACTCTGGAAAAGGAAATATTACTCGCATTCATGATGTCTGTAAGGGATTCTACCGTGCTGACCAGCAGGGCCGTTCTTTGAAGATTTTTTATGTGGAGTTTAAGAAAATGTATGAAGAGTTGAAGATGTTAATGCCGCCAACTCCTGACCTTAAAGTCCAGGTTGATAATATGGAGAAACTGGCGATTATCAGCTTTCTTACTGCCCTTGATCCAGCCTATGAGACAGTTCGTTCCCAGGTTCTGTCTAGTTCTGACCTTCCTTCGCTTCAGGATGTGTACTCTCGTGTGCTACGTGCAGATAGTCTCTTACACCCGACTCCTACTCCTAATGCTAGTGCGTTAGCTGGCCGTGGTCCCACTGATACCCGTCACCAGAGTTTCGTGCAATCTGGCAGTAGTACACCATCTTCGACCTCTGCTGATTCGCGACACCAAGGTCCTCCTCGCTCAGGGAACAATACCCCGACCCCTGGTCCTATTGTTTGCTTCTATTGTAAAGAACCTGGTCATACCAAACGATATTGTCGTAAGTTGCAAAACAAGCTGCAACGTACTGGAGCTGCCCATATGGCTCACTCCTCAGATCAGTCGACCAATGTTTCCTCCACTCCGAGTGCACTTGCTACAGGTAACGGTGACTCCTGCCTTGCTACTTCTTCCTCGAAGTGGATCATCGATTCCGGTGCCACTGATCACATGACAGGTAACCATCATTTGTTCTCTACGTATGCACCTTATGCCAACCCCTCCTCCATCACTATTGCTAATGGTTCTGCTTCTCGGGTCCTTGGATCTGGCACTATTACTCCTACCTCCTCTGTTTCTTTATCGTCTGTTCTTAATGTTCCTGACCTGGCCTTTAATCTTTTGTCTCCTAGCAAGCTTACTCGTCAGTTGAACTGTTTTATCTCACTTTTTCCTGACCATTGTGTGATTCAGGATCTTACGACGAAGCGGATTATTGGTAGGGGATATGAATCTGGCGGTCATTACTTTCTTGACGATCGGGTTCCGCGTTCAGTTGCTTGCTCTGGTGGTTCCTCTCCGTTTGACGTTCATTGTCGTTTAGGTCATGTGTCATTGTCTTCCTTGAAGAGGTTATATCCTCAGTTTCATCATTTGTCATCTTTAGAGTGTGAGTCGTGTCAGTTTGCCAAACACCACCGTGTTCACCTGGCACCTCGCGTCAATAAACGGGCTGCGTCCCCCTTTGACTTAGTTCATTCTGATGTTTGGGGTCCTTGTCCTGTCGTGTCCACGTCTGGTTTTAAATACTTTGTTACTTTCGTTGATGATTTCTCTCGAACCACCTGGCTTTATTTAATGAAAAATCGTTCTGAGTTATTTTCTCACTTTTGCAATTTTTGTGCTGAGATCAAAACTCAGTTTGGTGTCTCTGTGAAAACCTTACGCAGTGATAATGCTAAAGAGTATTTTTCTACCCAATTTCACGACTATATGCTTACACATGGAATGCTTCATCAGTCCTCTTGTTCAGATACACCTGCTCAGAATGGTGTAGCTGAAAGAAAGAACCGACACTTATTAGAAGTTGCCCGAGCCCTCATGTTTCAAATGCATGTTCCTAAATCCTTTTGGGCTGATGCTGTGTCCACCGCCTGCTTTCTTATTAATCGTATGCCATCCCCTGTTCTCAGTGGTGACATCCCATACACAACTTTGTTTCCTTCCAAACCCTTGTTTCCTATTGATCCAAAAATCTTTGGTTGTGTCTGTTTTGTCCAGGATATTCGTCCCTGTGTCACTAAACTTGATCCTAAATCTCTCAAGTGTGTCTTCCTTGGCTATTCTAGGGTTCAGAAGGGTTATCGGTGTTATTCTACCGATCTTCGGCGCTATCTTGTGTCAACCGATGTTACTTTCCATGAGTCCACTTCGTTCTTCCCTGTCCCTGCTCTACCTCCATCTCCTACCCCTGACCCTGATCTTGATCACCTGTTAGTATATGAGGTTCATTCCCCACCAGTGCAAGTGTCTGTGCCGGTTCCTGCTCCACCGCCGATCCACCATGTTTATCAGAGACGTCCTAAGGAAAGTAATGCTGCTGCTCGTATTTCTGACCTACCAATACCCGCCTCGGCGCCTGATCCGCACTTAGTCCCTTCGCCTTCTCCTCTTTCTGACACTATACCAGTGCCTGATACTCTAGATCCTACTGCCCCTTCTGCTGACCTGCCCATTGCCCTCCGTAAAGGTAAACGCACGTGTACGTACCCGATTTCCTCGTTTGTTTCCTATAATAACCTGACGCCCACATCCTGTTCCTTCATAGCATCCTTAGACTCTCTTACTATTCCCACCAATCTTTCCCAAGCCTTGGCCCATCCCGGTTGGTGTGCTGCGATGGAAGAAGAAATGATGGCCCTTGATAAGGCTGGCACTTGGACTCTGGTTGATTTACCTCCTGGAAAGAAGGCTATTGGGTGTAAGTGGGTGTTTGCTGTTAAGACGAAAGCTGATGGCACCTTGGAACGATTGAAAGCTCGATTGGTTGCTAAGGGTTATGCTCAAACGTATGGTGTTGACTACTCCGAAACTTTCTCCCCTGTGGCCAAGTTGTCCTCTGTTCGTCTGTTTGTCTCTATGGCAGCTACCCATGGATGGGCTCTTCATCAACTGGATGTTAAGAATGCGTTTTTGAATGGTGATCTTCTTGAGGAAGTCTACATGGAGCAACCGCCTGGCTTTGTTGCTCAGGGGGAGCATGGCAAGGTATGCCACCTTCAGAAGTCTTTATATGGTTTGAAACAGAGCCCTCGTGCTTGGTTTGACAGATTCAGTTCTGTGGTTAAGAAGTTTGGTCTGAACCAAAGTAAATGTGATCATTCTGTGTTCTATCAACGAACAGAGGCTGGTATGATTCTCTTAGTGGTCTATGTTGATGACATTGTTATTACAGGTAGTGATACGTCAGGGATCTCATCACTCAAAGCCTTTCTTAATTCTCATTTCCAAACAAAGGATTTGGGTCCGTTAAAGTACTTTCTTGGGATCGAAGTTATGAGAAGCAAGAAAGGTATTCTCCTAACCCAGCGGAAGTATGTCCTTGATCTACTGAACGAAACTGGGAAACTCGGGGCCACACCCAGTAGCTGCCCCATGATTCATAATCCTTTTTTGGACATTGATGATAGTGTGCCGTTTGATGAACTACCTGAGGATATGAGAAAAAAGATTGATCCTGAGAAGATTAAACCGTTTGCCTACCCTGAACGATACCGAAGGCTGATTGGAAAATTGAACTATCTCACGGTAACTCGCCCTGATGTAACCTTTCCTGTCAGTAGACTTAGCCAATTCATGGTCGCACCAACCGTTGCTCAGTGGGAAGCTTTGGAACATGTCCTGCATTATTTGAAGGGGTCCCCTGGTCGTGGTATACTCTATACAAATCATGGTCACACAAAGATTGAGTGTTTCTGTGATGCAGATCATGCGGGGTCAAAGACAACTAGGAGGTCCACTACAGGCTATTGCGTTCTTGTGGGTGGAAACTTGGTATCTTGGAGGAGCAAGAAGCAGGACGTAGTGGCCAAGTCTAGTGCAGAGGCCGAGTATCGAGCCATGTCTCAGTCCGTACAGGAGATTGTGTGGATTCACCAGTTAATGAAGGAGGTTGGTCTTGCCACATCATTGCCTGCAAAGTTGTGGTGTGATAATAAAGCTGCCTTACACATAGCCTCCAACTCCGTGTTCCATGAACGTACGAAACACATTGAAATTGATTGCCACTTTGTACGTGATAAGATCAAAGAGAACTTTATCTCTACAGGACATGTACCGTCTAGTGATCAGTTGGGTGATTTTTTGACTAAGGCCTTGGAGGGCACACGGGTTGACTATCTTTGTAACAAGTTGGGCCTGATTAACATCTATGCTCCAACTTGAGGGGGAGTGTTAGGAAACAATGTATTAGGAAACAATGTAAATATCCCATTTAATTAGGATTGTTAGTATCCCACTAATTAGGGGATTATGATTAGTGTCAATCATCATAATGAGTGATAATGAGCCATTAATGCTAAGGCTCTCACTTTGTATATAAATACCTAGTGATTACATGAATGATATACAACTTCTTCAGTGAATATTTCGCTTACGCTTACAAGTATCAAAGTTGAAATGTCACGGTATACCTGATTAATTGCCTTACATCGAGAGGTTTTCTTTAGAAGTATTCAATTTAAGAAACTTAGTTATAACCATAAGTATCCTGACCATCTGACTTGGTTGCCAAGGGCTGCTGAATTAACTAAGTATGAATAGATCCATATCTTGTGACAAGATACAGGATTTATTCTGGTTTGCCCAATTTAATTCTCTTAAGTTCTTAAATTAACTATTCATTTATTCTCATCATTAGCTCACATTTAGCAGCATTTCTGCCAGCTATGCAAGCGTAAAATCATGAAACTTTCTCTGAGACTTTCCAACTGATTATCCCATGAGCGAATGCTTGCACTTCAGAGACTCTGGGAAAAATAAATACTTCTCAAATGTTTTCTACTTACTGTTGTGGATGAATGTTGAAATAAGTCACTAATGTTAACTACGATGACTTGGATCTTGATTCGCATGTTTAATTTACTCCCCCCCCCCCCCCCCCCCCCCCCAAAAAAACTATCTTTCTACCGTTATTGAAGAAAAATATAGCTGATTCCTATGCAAGTTTCTTTTGTACAAACTATGGTTAATAATTCAGTCATTGCATTCTCCAGGTCAGGAGGACAAAAATGTTGAGTTGAAGTTAAAACACTTTGGTCCGCATCAACAAAAATCAGTTGTATATATTATGGCCAATGCCTGCACAAGTAGGGATTACAAAAATGCTGTTGTTGGGGTCTGCTTTGTGGGTCAAGACATCACTCATGAGAAATCTGTTCTTGATAAATTTATCAAGTTGGAAGGTGATTACAAAGCTATCATACAGAGTCCCAACCCACTAATTCCTCCCATATTTGCTTCAGATCAGAATGCCTGTTGTTCTGAATGGAATATAGCCATGGAAAGGCTAACCGGTTGGAAGAGAGATGAAGTTATTGGGAAAATGCTTACTGGGGAGATCTTTGGAGGTTTATGTCGGTTGAAAAGCCATGATACGCTTACTAGTTTCACAATTTTATTGTATCAAGGAATCAGTGGCCAAGATTCTGAGAAGTTCCCAATTAGATTTTTTAATAGAAAGGAGGAATTTGTGGAGGTTTTCTTGACAGTGAACAAGAGGATTGATGCAGCTGGTAAAATAATTGGCTGTTTCTGTTTCTTGCAGATTGTACCGCCAGACCTGCATCGACCCTCAGAAGAACAAAGGTCACAATGCAGGGGAAGGCTTTCTGAATTTAAGGAATTAGATTATATACTACAAGAGATAAAGAATCCTTTAAATGGTATGCGTTTCACACAAAATCTCCTGCAAAATACAGCTGTCTCAGAAAATCAGAAACAATTTCTTGATACTAGCAATGCTTGTGAGAGACAAATTATGACAATTATTGAGGATGTGGATTTTGGAAGTATCGATGAAGGGTAAGTGTCTCTTGTTGCCCTCTACCCTGCATGGATTGCCCGTATAAAATTGTACTTTCCTTTCATCACTACATATCACTGATGTTCAAGGCATCATTGTCTACTAGCACTGGGATATTTTTGTATATGTAAATACTTAAATAAAAGACTAACAGTATTCCAAAGTTACTCACATGTGATGCTAACATTTGCAGAACTATGCAGCTAAAAATGGAGGAGTTTCTTCTGGGAAATATCCTAGATGCCATAGTCAGTCAAGTCATGATCATGATAAGAGAAAGAAACTTGCGGCTCTTTCATGAAATTCCTGATGAAATCAAAACACTCACTCTATTTGGTGATCAAATGAGGCTTCAGGTCGTCTTGTCTGACATTTTAATTAATGTGGTCTGCCACACACCATCTCCCAATGGCTGGGTAGAAATAAAGATTTCACCTGGGCTGAAGATAATACAGGATGGAAGTGATTTTATTCATCTGCAGTTCAGGTACACAAACTGACCCTTGTTTTGATCTGATGATCAGCACAGGTGGTTAATGGGTTGCTAATGCTTCTCTGCTTAAGTGATTTTCCATCATATTACTCCCTCCGTTACTTTTTATAAGAGACAATTAACCTAATCACATTGATGAAAAGGTTGGTTTAAATTAGTTAGAGACAATAAACATGTTAAAAATGAAACCTTTTTTTCCTCAAAAGTACCCATATTTTTGGGGGGGGAGAACATGAGAGAGAAATAGGCAAATTACTAGAAAAAAGAGGTGTGCGGAAGAGGGAATGTGTAGTGGAGAGAGAATGTCAATATGATCAATTAAATGGGGGCAAAGTAGGAAATTAACAAAAAAATTGGACACAACCTCCAAGTGTCTCTTGCAAACAGGAACAAGTCATACCCTAAAATTGTCTTTTATGAAAAGGAACGGAGGGAGTATATAAGCAAAGTTCGAGTTTAAGATATTTTGAGTCTATTTGGTTTGATATTCCTGTTTTCATTTTCTTTGAAAATGTAAGTGGAAAAAAAATGCTTTTGAAGAGGTTGAAGAGAGAATATCACCTTGGGAACATTTTTTCTAAACTAGGCTGAAAGTAGAAAATGTCTAAAAGATGTTTCTAGCAGTTTCACAGAATCACTTGTAAAAATTTTATAATCTCACAGGAGAATTTAACATGAACTTAGGTTTCAAGTCCATTTTCACTATTGGATGGATGATCTTGACGGTGCTACTTCTATCATAGTTTTCCATGTTGCGTTTATTTATTGTGATGGTCATATTAGATGATTATGCAGAGAATAAAGTCTCATTTTGTTATCCTGTTCATGCAGAATGACCCATGCCGGTGAAGGTCTTCCTTCTGAAATTCTTCAGGAAATGTTTGAAGGAGGGAATCAATGGACTACACAGGAAGGTCTAGGGCTATACATGTCGAGAAAAATCCTCATAAAGATGAATGGCCATGTCAACTATGTAAGAGAACAAAACAAGTGTTACTTCCTCATTGATATTCAACTTAGAACAAGGAAAGAAAGGTAGATGATTTTTCAAGCGTTAGACACGAGCATGGTTTCTTAGATTTGTGTTCCACCTATGCTCCTCATAGTCATCAGCAAATAAGTCCCTAACCCAGCTTGGGGGACCTGGCAGATCTCTCTGGTAAGTACTGATTTTTTATTCTGGGTTCAACTATGAAGCATTGGTATCTAAAAAATGAAGTTGTATAGTGTTCCATATGCATTTGACACTTGGAGAAAGTGTCCTATTGAGAATTTTCCCCTACTTGTGGGGAATATTTTAAAATTAGATCTTCTACTTTCACGCAGTCATGTTTTCTAGTGAGAGTGATAGTACAAAATAGTACTGTCTATGACTGATGCTGTACATATTCTTTGCTAACCCTCTACCACCCAACCAAGGCTACAAGAATTTCTAATTGTTGTTGTAATGTTATTCTGTGTACGAGTAATTTTATCTGGAGGCTATATGCGTGTTTGGATTAGCGGTGGAGAAGGAAGTTTTTTTGCAGATGGGCTTTTGGAAAAGTCAGATAGAAAAAAAGTTAGATTGTAGATGTGATTTGTGTTTGGATTGGTGGTGGCAGAAGTAACTTTTTTTTTTAACCTGAGACCTGTTTAGATTAGCATTTGAAAAGCCCGTTTAGATGGAAAATGACTGAAAATGGCATGAATCTTATTAAATACTATATATATATATATATATATTAGGAAGAATGACAAAAAAATACCACTTGAACTTCAAAATCCCCAATTAGTCTTTTGACAAAGATTTGCGTTGTCAATCCCATTATTATTCTTGTCAATCCCATTACCATTCTTGTTAGCGGGATTTTGAAGTTCAAATGGTATTTTTCTGTCATTCTCCCTATATATTAGTTGTATATATTGTGATAATTGAAATGAAAAAATTAAAAAAAGAATTGATAAAATAAAAAAAGGTGCAATTATTATTGAAAAAAAGAAGAAAAAAGCACGAAAATATTGAATTAAAAAAGAATAAATTTATATTTAAATTAGAATGCATACACGAAATGTCTGATTATTAGATCATCTACCCTTAACAAGTTGTTCTCTGATTGTGTCACGAACATGATTCATTTGTGTTAACGATAATTTACGGATAGTTGATGTGGATGCGACAGCAATTGGATCATTAGTATCTTGATTAGGTATACTCATTCAGCTTTTTGAAAATTCATATCTGTTTGGGAATTTCTTCAGATAAGATTATGTATAAACATTGTCGCACAAACTATGTGGACTTGTGTTTCAAAGCTATATGATTTCATTTTCCCCAAGAGCTGAAACCTATTCTTCTAAACTCCAAACGTCCTTTTTATAGTTGTTTGCAAACTTGAATGATAATAATTGAACATTTCGTTCGGATTTGCAAATCCCTTGCGTCGCCCGAAGTCTAGAATATTGTAACGCTCACATCTATATGGACCAAGATATCCAATTGGTGTTGGATAGCCAGCATCGACCAAATAATATTTTCTTGAGTAATACACCAAAAATGTCATCTACACGGTAAAATTATAGCAAGTGTGAGGAAAAAAAACAACCACACAATGTAGGTTCATATGAGGAATATATACCTTAAGGTGGATGGGGGAAATTCATAGATAGAGTTGAGATTGTAGTTTGGAACACATGAGCATCATGTGCAGTTCCCTCCCAGCCTGTCAACACAAAAGTGAAACACACATCCCAATCATATATGGCCATGATATTTTGAGTTGGATATCCCTTTCTCCTGATATATTTCTCTTGCTCAGATTGACTGACCACACACCGAATGTGAGTTCCATCAATTGCTCCTATTGCATCCTTGAAGTATGGGTAATATCGCCGATCGTTGCAGATTTTTGGGTGATAATGACTGAACTCGGGATCAACCGGTTTGATAAGTTCTGTCGATAGATTCACACAAGCATGTAATACTATGTGGAAGATCCTACTAACAGTTTCTCCTGAACGTTGAAATCTGTCCTGTAGGATTCTATTTCCTTGGGCATGTCCAACAATAAATAAGAACATGGCAACCATTTCTTCAATTCCAAGGTTCCTAGTCTTCCGTAACCCATGTTCTACCAATTTAGAGCATAAGAGATAGAAGATATGCTTTTCAACTCAAAAATTTTCAAGACAAACTTGATCATGGCCTTCCAGTACCTCTTACACCCACTTTGCACCGGTTTGCTTACTAGTTCTGCGTGGTTCTTTGCAAACATATGGCATGACATATTGAGCCATCAAGACAACCACCTGTTCATACTATGTTATCTCTTCATCTATAAGGGATATGAGTTGGGACTTTCGATCTGCACGAGACGATCCTACTTTCGTCATTTCTTCCGAAATATCGTGACCACTTGAACTTACCATAAACGATGTAATCTATGTGATTGCCAAGATTGTATGAAATCAAGTATAATGACAAATTGTTCAAGTAAATTAACATCATATAGAAAAAGTTGGTAACATTCATAATAATAATAATAATAATGCGTCCTCTAATAACAATAAGTTCTACCATAACATATCACATAATCGAGTTTGCAAAATTAAGGTTAGACATATCATCATGATCTACCATAACATACATTTGGTCAAACATATCACTATAATTACACATAACCGAGTTTGCAAAAGTGACATAAAATATAGTTCAGTGATTCGGGGCAAGCTGAAGATGTGGGTTGTTATAAGCATGGTGCCGCAGCTACGTTAGCAAGGTAGGTTTATCCCCTTATAAGCCACGAAACATGTCGCGTCTAATCTGATGCATCATCATGTTAGAACATCGGAAACAAAAGTCTTTGTCCTCAACAACCTTAGGAATGGTCAGTAATTTAGCTACGACGTCAGTCACATTTACATCATTCGTGGACAGCAGCTTGTTTAGGGCATCTAACCTATTCTCAGATGTTGCAACTATCTTACTAACCACATCCGCTATAACCCTCGAGGTTGCTGTTTTTTTTTTTTTTCTTTTTTCCTTTCTTTGACCCTTTAACCCCCTTTCTCTTCCCACTTTCGTTTGAAGCCCGAGGTGTGGTTGTTTGAGTGTTTGTTGTTAAGGTGATTCCTTCCAAATCACCTATTACTCCCACGCTACCTCCAGTACAAGGACGAACAAGATCTTCCTCACTATCTTCTGATCCTTCTTCTAAGTCCATTATGGGTCGATAAACATCATCTTCGTCGTCAACTACTGGCATTCGCTATCCAAAAGACGGTGTGAACATACTGGAGCCCGATGCCATAACATCCCTAAAAATGATGTCCAATTCTTTAGCGAATATGAGGCCTTTGCACCTATACTTTGCGTAGTCTGCATTCTCCTGTACGTATTCAAGTAACCAAAATGAATGCATTATCTTTACTAATAATAACAACAACAACAATAATTTTGTACATGTATTTTCCTCTCCCACCCTCATCTTCTGCAATCACCATATGCCTTGCAGAGCCATATTGAATGCCAGTTTCTTTTGAGAACAACTTGTTCCACACTTTCCATTCTTTCTTCAAGCTATCCCATCGATTTTTTAGTTGTTTCTTGTCATACGAATTTCTTGTTTTTCATTAAATCTAGAGAAAATATTCTTCCACCCATCCTTCGTGAAGGATGATCCAAGACGTTCTTTCTTGTATATTTGTTCAATGCAAAGTTTGATGAAAATTGTAGTGGAACTTACATCCATGATGCTTTATCTTTACTCTTGTTCATATTTCTATGTAATCAATTGACCAAAAAAGAAAAAACAAATGTCCCAAGTGAAATTAATCAAAAAATTCAGCAGCAAAAGGCAATGCATAATGCACACACACATAGAGCAATCCATAATCCCAAACAAAATTAAATAAAGAATAATTATAATCACATACATTAATTATGAACAAAAAACCCAATCACATCCAATCCAATGATTAAAGTTTTCATTTTCAAACAATTGCAGGAAAAATTCCTTACTTTTCTACTGGCAGGTCCTTTATATCTATATATATACATATATTGTCCTCTTTTTACCAATAATTATTCCTGTTGAATTCTTTTATAGATGCCATCAATATTTCATTTAACCCGGAATACACACATATCCAAGAACTAGCAGACCTCAACAAATATGGTAAAGATAAATATCCAAATGACTAAGCACAGACATAATTAATCATGTAACACAGGACCAGAGGGGAACTTAAAGTTGTAGTGTAGCTAAACACTTGTATCAAAGATAAAAAACAGAGATCCATTATTAGCTAGTTACAGGGAATTGAAAGCTTGGCCTTCCTCTTAGCCATAAAGGGCATCAACCATTTCAAAGCATGTTGGATTTTCACAAAATTGTTAAACCAAACTGTCGTAAAATTGTTGTTATCATCAAACACACACAATTCATCACCATAAAAATTCATATTCCAATATTTGATCATCATACACACACAGATCAGCCTCTACGAACGCATGGGTTGAAACTTTCAAAGCCAGAGGGACTGAAACACCATGGCAACAGATCTCAAACCAAGTACACTTGAAGCAAAAAAAACAGGGGAAGCCAAACAAGACCAATATCAATCAAACACACATAGATCATCACCATAAAAATTCATATTCCAATATTTGATCATCATACACACACAGATTAGCCTCTACGAACGCAGGGGAAGAAAATTTCACAACCAAAGCCACCGAAACACCATGGCAACAGATCTCAAACCAAGTCCACTTGAAGTAAAAAAAACAAGGGAAGCAAAGCAAGACCAACATTCGACCACTCACCTATGAACGGACGCCAAAGATCACAGCAGGGGACAGCAAACCACAGCAAAGAGATATGGCCACCACATGGGCTCTAGCCACCACGAATGCCAATGCCTACCAACAGATCGGGCCAACCAACTCGAAGGAGAAGCAAGTGGAGCAACACCCGACAGCTGACACTAGGGAAAACTCAGAATGACGACCGATCAAGGGGGACACATTGATCGGTGGCAGCTTCCTTCGACCTCCGACGACGCCGACACTCAATGCTCCTGATTTGGCACTTGAATACAAGGATGAAGAAGGGAGAGGTAAGAGAAGCAAGACCTCTGAGCTTGGACCTAGCCACCGACGGCGTCTTCGACTTGGCAGCTCCAACGTCTCTTGCCTCTCAAAACCGCTGACGGGGTGCGTTCAAGAAGGATGAAAAGAAATGCAACTCCGATACTGTAAGAAGGAGTGGAGAGCCATAATGGTTTAGGGGAGGAGCCGCTGGGAAGTAATAGTCGAAGAGAAGGGTGATTTTGAATGGCAATAATTGCCCTAACGGTCACTACTGACACTCGCTCCTCAATGCTCCTTAGATGAGCTTCTCTTCTAAAGCTCCTTCGACCATTGAAGCCCAGCGAAGGCCGACGCTCTCCCAAACATACTCCTATCGGCCAAATGGGCTTTTGCCTTGTCACTGGGCTTTTTTTGGGACGTACCAGGTTCCCAAACAGGCCCATATTTACACACTTCACCTATCTGCATCAATGACAACATAACTTTTCCTTTTCCTTCGACATCAAGATGCTTTGCTTGTTTTTTCACCATACTAGTTGAAAAACAATAAGAAGAAGCCTTATCCAACTAGGTAAGATTAGCTACATAAATCTTATTGTTGTGCTATATCATTAATCAAACATATTACTACCTCTAGTTTTTAATATAAGGTCCACTTTATAGTTCAATTTGAAACTATAAAGTAGATCTTATATTAAGGACCAGATACTAAAAGTACAACCAAAATTTGAAGTTGGGATTCCGAGGATGCATAGCTTTTTACACGATTGATTTGTATGTTAAGAGCTTAACATGGGCAAAGAGATTGGTTGACAATATGAACATGTAGTTGTTGGATGCGTGTGTTGTGCCCTAAATGTATTTGACTGTTGAATGGCTAACCGCTGTTGACGAAGGAGAAAGAAAATGGATAGCAAGAGTATGATTCAGACTTGTGAAATCCAGTTTTTCAACTCAATTTTGCTTGACTTCATGACTTTAACATTAAGGAACTAGAACTCCCAAACTTGGATGATTTTGAGTTAAATGGAGTTTAAAAACCATTGATATGCTAATTTTTCCTGCTTAAACAATCATATAATTCATAATTATTAATGATTATTTTGGAAGAAAAGTTGAGGGACAAAAGTTTTTGCAACTTGATTTTAGCAAGTTGTTGAATGTAACTAACGTACTTCATTTATTAAACAGAAGGGTAAATGACATGAGTTTCATAGGATTACAAAAATTATAAATGGAAGACTATTATCCAATAACTTATTACTCTAATACTGCAGAAAAGTATCTTCAACAACCTACTAATCTTTTTGGTTCTACAACTTCTGTTTGCTTAATGATCAGCTAAAGGGTACTGAACGATGAAAAATAAATAACAAAGGAAGATTCTTAACTGGACCTAACATATCAAAAGACACATAGACCAATTAAACAAAAAAGAGACATTCGCATGTCAGACACAACTTTTCAGTCTGAACCAATGTTGACATGCATACATATCTCTCTATTCATAACTGATTTAATCTATTCATCTTTGATAGATTAAGTCTGACTAAGAATTCTCCCATAACAAAAAAAATGGCACTTTTGATGTGATTCTCTGCTTCCCCATGAGGAAAAATGAACGAATAGGCGAGTTGCAGAGTACACTATGAAGAAAAATTGAATCTTTTCCTCATCTAGGTGTGATTTGGCACCAGAAGGAAGACCCAAATGGTACATGTGATGAACAACAAAAGCAAGGAAGAAGAAGGAGATGTGGCTGAGTTAGGGCTTTCTGTTGGCTCCAAACCAAAATCTGTCGGTCCACCACCAGGCATTGCTGTGGTTGGAGTTGTTGGAGTCATAATAGGACTTGGTGGAGTCATAATAGGACTTGGTGGACTTACATAGGTTGGTGGACTAATGCTGCAACCAAAGAGAGGAAAAGAAAAGATTATTGGTTATACTTATAGTGTTAATCACATTTTTCATTTTATGTTCCTTGCAGACTGAAGTTCTATGGATTCTCACCTTTGTGTTTTGGGTGTTGAATAGTGACAATTCCCATTACCTGCAATAATGTAAGGTAATGAATAAAATGTTATAGTCTTGTTACTAGGATTCTGTTCACAGTCTCTCTTTTTCTCATGCAACCATCTGGTATTGACTAATCCAGATTTTTTTTGTTTGGCCCAAATAGAGAGTAGCTCTCCTAATGTACTACCTCTGATCCTAATTATAGGAGTTAAATAAGGCGTTTGTTTACTTTCATTCTAAATATAGAACCTCAATCCACATTGTCTCTTAAATTTATAATTTTTTCCCCAAAGTTTCAATATTAATTACACATAGAAGGGGGTTTCCATTAAAGAGTAATTACAATGCACATGATTAAAAAGAGTATTTTAAGGAAAACAATACATATTTATTACAAATAACTAAACTAATCATCTAATTTCCTTAATATCTACAAATTAATTATGTAGCTCTTATATTAATGATCAGACGATGTAGTTTCTATTTTTATTTTTCATTGATTAAGGGATATCGAATCTCTTCTACTCAACCCGATCACTATTGGTACTTGGTAGGATGCTATTGACATTCTAATCCTACTTCAAACAGAGGATTTCTAAACATAAATTAAGTCCTTAAAAGTAATTTCCTTTTTCACTTGAAAATGACAACATAGAAAGATCTAAGAGTGATGGGCATGCTTACTTGGGTCAGTGCTGGTGAGTGTGGCAGTTCCTCCAAACACACAGCTTGTGGGAGCAGGATTCTTCTGGTAATAATCATTGAAAGCATAAGAAGCATGGTCCTTAACAGTGTTAGGGTTATAACAGCTTGCTCCTGCTTGGATTGCTGAACAATCTGCTCCTCCATAGCCACAAGCATAATCAAGAGCCACTTGCAGAGCTGTGTCTGAAGCTCCCTGGCTTGCAACACACCATTGACCCCCTCCTGTTGAAGATGTTGCAGGAGGATTAGGATTAGGGTTTGGGTTTGGGTTTGGGTTTGTGTTTGGGACTGTTGGAGTTGGAGGAATCTGCCCTGTTGTGTCTGGGACTGTTGGAGTTGGAGGAATCTGCCCTGTTGTGTCTGGGACTGTTGGAGTTGGAGGAATCTGCCCTGTTGTGTCTGGGACTGTTGGAGTTGGAGGAATCTGCCCTGTTGTGTCTGGTGTTTGAGGAGTTGTTGGGGTTTGCCCTGTTGTGCCTGGTGCTTGAGGATTTGTAGGGTTCACTGTAGGGTATGGATTATCTGTTCCTGGGGTTGTAGGGTTCACTACTGGAACATCATCTGATTGACTAAACTCTGATCTTGACAAGATTTCTTGTTGTTCTTCTTCTGTTAATAATTTTGCAGTCACTACACCTGCAAACAGAAACCAAGTATTTCAAAAGACTTGCTTTTTTTGTTTAGTTTAAAGAGGTTATTGTCACAAAGATTGAATCTGGGTTTGAGTTGTTTCTTAACCGGAAACTTATTGGGGTTGGCTTATTGGGGTTGGGATATTAGTATGGATCTATTTATTTATGGCTTAAAATGTAGTAGATATTTTTCTGTTGGATTAAAATTTGAGGCTTAAATGTAGTATGAAAAATTGATATGGTGATAAATTACGAAGCACTAATTAAGGTTAAAATAGAAAAATTGTAAATTTAAGGTTAAATTGATTTTTCATGTGTCAAATCCAATTTAGCTGACTTAATTAACACCAGATTAAATTGAATCAATAATGTGATATTTTTTTGGGTGATGAATGTATTTATTAGTGTTTTTTTAAGAAAAAGAAATGTGTATATTCTTGAAGTGGATTTCTAATAGAAAATCGCAATAAAATATTTTAAAAAATAAATCACTTAAAAATTGTAAATCATAAATAAACTGGTCAAACCTTTTTTTTCTATAAAAAAAAAAAGTCAATTAAGTCAGATTCATCCTATAAACGCCCTCAAATATAAGAAATTCCTACCAAGATTCTTACATAATGTTTTTGAAGTTACAATATTTCCAGTAAACAAAAAATGATTTACTCACATAACATACAAAATATCAGTTTCATAATGTTCATTTAAGAAGTTTACAATAAAAGAATAACTTGTTGCTCTGTGTTAATTAATGACCAAAATTTGCCTCACTACTGATGTTAGTGAATCAATATGCTTGAAGCTAAAACATAAAAATGAAAGATAATGCTACCACAAAGACCAGAGAATAATTCAGAAACAAAAATAAAAATAAATTACCTGAACTGGAGAAGAAGAAGAAGAAGAGAAGACTGAAAGAGAAGAAGAAGGCAAAAAACCAGAAAGGACGAGCTGTTTCACTCATTATTTCTGGAGATTTAGAATTTGTGTGTTTCTTTGTGTTTTTGCTTTGAAACAATGTTAGATAAGCCAAGATTTATTACAACTCAAGGGAAGCATCAATGGAGTTCCTGTTGGGAAGAATTTCATCTTTTTTGTTTCTGCATCTTATATAGATATATTCATATGCATATATAATAATTAAATAACTAAAGCTTCAAGAATCATAGCTTTCTTGGATCAAACCCCAGAAGGAAGAATATAAGAAAACTTGAGAAAGGAGACTTACCATTGTTGAAATCAGCAAGCAAGTGACGGTGCAAAAAGCAGCCCAAAAAAGTAACTGTTTGAACTTAAATATGATGATATATATATATATATATATATAATATGTGTATGTATATCTATGAGAATGTCCTTTGTGGATAGTGATAATATTTTCTACTGTTTCATGGGACTGAAACAAAAGCTAAAGCTGATTCAGGGTGTGGTGGTTTTGTGCTTTTGTTGGCTTTCTGGTTTTGTAACGATGAGTCTTGTCCCCTTTATAATTATCTCCTTCTACGGCACACCATTTTCTTTCTCTTTGAATAAAGAATCCTCCTCCTCCTTATGAGTAAAATAATTATTACATCTGATTTTTAATATAAGAGTTATATAATCAATTTGTGGTAGTATTAAAGTAAATCCCTTATTTAGTTCTTATATTAGGGAAGGCAAGAAAAAGCTCTTGTATTAGATACTGGAGGGAGTAATTTATAGAGATTAAGAAAATTAATTCAATTAGTTATTTATAAATAATTTGTGCTAACTTCCTAAAATATCCTTTTAATTATTTGCATTTGAAACTATTACTCATGAAAACCCCATAATGAGATCATAGAGATAATTTGGAGAATTATAACTTTCGAAGATAAAGTGGATTCAGCCTTATATTTCAGGTCAAAATAAATATCTTTACTGGTTCATATATTTAGGACAAGAGGAAGAATTTTTAATTTGGGTTTATAAATCATCTGGTATTTGTTACTATCAACTAATGGATTATAGTCCAGGTAAGTTTGAATCAGGAGAAAACTCTTTCAATATGTTTTTTTTACTTTCATAATTATTTTTTCCCCTTTTTTGCAAGGAAATGAAGAGGAATTCATTCAAAGATACAAAGTACAAGGTTGAACAACAGAAACAAACAGCATCAGGTTTTAACAATATGAAAATCAAAATGCTTCATCTTTAGATTTAACAATGGGAATATTGTACACAATGTTTGTGTGTGTGTGTGTGTGTGTGAGAGAGAGAGAGAGAGAGAGAGAGAGAGAGAGAGAGAGAGAGAGAGAGAGAGAGAGATCCTTCTATATACACTTTAAAATCCTAAAAATAAATCTCTTAATATTTCATCAAAAATAAAAAGTTTATATATCAAGTGAAGCAAATGCTAAAAACTTCCATGTGCGCGCTTGCTTAGATATTGGCATATTGATATATCAGCTAAATAATTAATGGTGGGCAAAAAAAAAAGGCTAAACAATTAATGAATTTTTTTAACTAAAAAATTATGATATGAAAGAATGTACATTTATTTAATTTTTTTTATTATTTTAAAATACTCAAGAAAATTCATCTACTAGTATTTTATAGGTTGAGTATAAAGGATTTAGTATTCTTTGAGTAAGATTTGGATTTCAGATATTGTTAAAAAAATAAACAAATAAAGTGTGTGTTTGACATCACTTATTTTTGAACAATAAGTCATTATTACATAAGTCGAGATAAAACTTCTCTCACATACTTACCTTATATACATTTATTTAATTTTTTCTATTATTTTAAAATACTCAAGAAAATTCATCTACTAGTACTTTATAGGTTGAGTATAAAGGATTTAGTATTATTTCAGTAAGATTTGGATTTCAGATATTGTTAAAAAAATAAACAAATAAAGTGTGAGGTTGGCATCACTTATTTTTTGGATAATAAGTCCTTATTACGTAAGTCTAGATAAAACTTTTCTCACATACTTACCTTATATAATATATCATAAATCACGATTTATAAATACTTATAAATA
The DNA here is from genome assembly GCA_963210345.1 of Inga oerstediana. Lineage (NCBI taxonomy): Eukaryota > Viridiplantae > Streptophyta > Magnoliopsida > Fabales > Fabaceae > Inga > Inga oerstediana. Next base: position 22,598,566 of record OY723400.1, on the reverse strand, counting down.
AAAAATAAGCTATCCTAAGCAAATACAAAGTTGGAAAGCTTAAAGATAAGCGGGTTGTTGTCCAATATCATATGTCAATGACAAAAAATTAATACAAAAATAATTTGATTTTGATTTTGATTAAGACAATAATTCTGAAGAGCAACTAAATCTAAAAGAAAGAAGAGATGCGATTCTTCGTATAGGAAATCTCTAGTTCTGTGATTACAGCCTTTTTCAATAAGAAGTTGGTGCTTTTTTGTCTTTCTCAAGCTTCTCTTGCCTATGGTTCTTTCTTACATAGAATTGATTATAATTATTAATTCTCAATTACAGCTATTTGGTATTTAAGACTTAAAAAAGGCATTGCTAGTGTTATACAATTGTGCCGTATCAAAAAATATTACTCCCTCCGATCCTAATTATAGGACATATTTACCTAACTTTGAAGAAATTAAGAATAGTAGTTAAATTAGTTAATCTTATTTATTTTCCTAAAATGTCTTTATTTAATACATACAAGAAATCATGTTCTGTTCATGTTGATCACTTGCCTTGATGTAAAGCAAGTGATCTTGCCTGTCATTAAAATAGAGTTATGCCGGTTTGGTTTAAGTGGAATTAAAGAAAAGAAAAGTTACAATTTTTAAAAATAGAGATGATAACGTTGATAGTGTTAAATTGATTTTCTTACCCTTTATTCTTATAAAATAAAAGAAACAGTAGAATTGAGGTGTATATGACATTAATGAATTGTAAGTATTACTTACTTTATAAAATATACAGGTGTGTTATAAAATTATTATTGTGTTTTATTATTATTGAAAAAGTATCAATGGGGGTATTTTGGGAAGAAATTGACAAAAATTAAAATTTTGTCCTATAATTAGGACTAAGATTAACTCCCAAATGTTGTCCTATAATTAGGACTGGAGGGAGTACTATAATTTTGTGCTATTAACAAAATGTTGATATAGTCGTGTGCTAGGATCAAAACATCCTTAGTGTTGCCAAATGATGATTTTATTATTAATATTATTAAACTTTAGTGGAGTTATTTTAACTTCTTCTTTTTTTCAAGTATACTTGTATGAATCTATGCGCATATGTTCTTAGGCATAACACATGAATCATTAATGATGAGTTGAGATGAGACGATGAGGATTATGATATATTCTAACCACGCGTTATATGATCGCTAATCAGTGCATAATTGTTGGGCCTTTAATTTGTACCATTTTCTCAATATCTACTTAACTGAGTTGGCAAAGAGAGAATGTGGAATTGTGACACCTCTTGATTTTCATTTTTTAAAAAAGAGAAGACATAATTAGGATACCTTGGTTAATTTAGTGTGTAGGTTGGACTATAGATTTTGGATTAGCATATGGCTTCAAGGGGTTGAATTAATTTTCAGTCGCGGTCCTTGCGTTCTCCCTCTCCCTCTGTGGGGTTTCTATTGTTTCATTCTTGTGCGTGCAGGCAACTTCAAGTGGTGGTTTTCTAGTGTCTCTTCCTTTAGCTTTGGCCGGAGGAGAGGTCGTCTAGCATAGGTTTTTGTCTCCTTTAAGGTTAGGGTTTTTTGTTTTTCCGCTTTTGGTGCCAGTCTACTGGTTTTATGTGGCGGCTTTCATAGGTTTTGCAATGATGTGGAGAAAGGGAAACCTCAAGCAAAGTGCTTAATCGAAGATGACTTCGCCTTTTCCTAACTTCTTTAAGCAAGATTGGTCAATGGGATTGGGTTGGATGGTGAAGATTTGGGGGATGACTGAGTTTGAGCAAGTTGCAGATCTTCAAAGGACATCATCTCCTTCCGTCCTTCTCTTCACGGTATGTTTCTTTACTCCATTGTTTGATTTGCTTTGGTTTGCTTGGCGCAAGTCCTTACGGTTTTTGCTCAGAGCTGGTGGGCTTTGGTTGGGGATTGATCGGTGCCAATGGTTGGGGTCTCTTGAGGCTTATGACTATGAGTTCTCTTTGTTAGCAGCTGCGCTTTTCTCTACGCGACTAGTGTTGCGTTGTGATGGTAAATCTGCTCTTTTAGTAGCAGACGAATTTTCATATAGGATGGACTTGTTAAAGCGGTCCTTGGAAGCCCCATCCCTTATTTTCGATATCGTTCCAGATTTTCTTCCTCATTTAAGTGGCGGTAGTGGGAAGAATTCATGTTCTTCTCTGACTCTGACCTAGGGTTAGAGTTTTGATAGTGATGGTGGTATTGTTTGAGCTTAGGGTTATTATTGTTGGGCTTTGGCCTTTTGTTTGTTATGTGTTTGGTTTGGAAGTTATCTCTTGTAATCCTTAGTTTATTTTAATGCAATTTTATTTCTGGCAAAAAAAAAAAAAAAAGGAATTAGCATATGATTTCAGTCAACAAAATAAAGATGGAAAAAAAAAAAGAATTAGCATATGGTTTCGGTCAACAAAATAAAGATGGATGAAGTGATAAGAAAATGTCGCATCACATGATTATTCATATGATTGTAGTGTAAATGTGGATATTTTGTTGTGATTTATGAACGTGTAACATGATGCACATGGTAAGATTGCGTGTATAATATATATTTATTATTATATTGTATGTGATGGTGTGGTTTGCATGTTATGGTAGGATTCTATATAAAATGTTTGTGGTCACTTCTTATCTCAACATTGTTAGTCGAGAGATTGGACACGATGCACAGAAAGAAAGGCATCAAAGAAGTGAACCTAACGTGCTCTACAGCACATGCTATGTTTATTTCTTGCCACGACATTATAACTTTTATTGTTGCTAACATTTTCGAGATTGTAAACTGTAAATATTTTCCAATTGCATCAAACACACTGATCTTATTTATGACTTCAATAACATTCATTATCCTGATGATAAGCACCATAATTTTATTTACAGTGCACCCAAACTCTAAAATCATAAATAAGATTAGGGTGGGTGTTTGATGTTATTTGTCTAAAATGTATTCTCCAATGGTTGCTGTTTTTTCCCTCTAAGTATAAGTATCCTTTCATTAGAAGCAATTCTATTTGACGCATTGTCAAGCACTACATGTGGGTACTTCTCTCAGCAAGGATTCAAATATTGATTTATCATATTGTAAATAATTAACCCTTTCCTCTAGATCCAACCCCTATTAGTATGATTGTTGTTTTCTTAGCAAAGTTCTCAGAACCGGATTGGCCGATTTGGTCCGGAAACCGCCGAACCGGGTACCAGACCAATCAGGTTCGGTGACCCGGTCCAGTTTGAATTTTTTATTTTTTAAAATCAATTTTTTTAATTTTTTCCTTTAGAATTTCATATTAATAATCCTAAAATCTTTCATTTATCACCGGTTCAGTCCCGATTTAGTACCGATTTGACTCTAATCTGATCTACAGACCCTTAACCCAATTCAGTGATCGATCCGGATTTAATTACCTTGTTTCTTAGTGTGTGTTTGGCAAAGCTTTTTTTAATAGCTTCTGGGGGAAAAGTGAAGAATAGCTTTTAGAGAATAGATTATGAGAAGAATAGATTATGAGAAAAAAGTGATTTTGATAAAGTAAGAGTGTTTGGATGTTATGGTCAGAATAGCTTTTTTTCATAGTCAAATTACTAAAAAGGACATTAGTTTTTGTGATAATTACATGTAAGGGATCAATTTATATTTTAAGTATTATTAAATATTAATGGTATAATAAATATAAAAAAATTCGAAATAAATTTTTTAAAAAATTATAATGATAAAATTAGTCAAATATATAATATCAAAAAATAGATAAATTTTTTTTATAAATTATAATATTAATTAATTATGTGATATAAAAAATTGGATCAAACATATATATATGTTTGGATGTTTTGATCAGAATAGCTTTTTTTCATGGTCAAATTACTAAAAAGGACATTAACTTTTGTGATAATTACATATAAAGAATAAGATTATATTTTATGTATTATTTAAGGATTAATGTCAAATTTAACAGCCAAGTTTTTCCTGAAGAACGTCTGATACAAATAAATTTTGGAAGATGGAAAATAACAATGAACAATTAACAAGGATGTAAATTTAACAAAACCGTTAAATTTGACCTAACGGAGTTAAATTATAAGAGAAGAAAACATCTAACGGTATTAAAAATGATATATCTTAACCCATTATTTAACATTAAATTTCATAATTAATACCAAAAATGAAATAATTTTGTATATATGTAATGTTAATTAATTTAACTAATTTTTTTTAATATAATTAAATTAGATAAATAAGTCTTAAATAGGATAAGAGGAAGTATTAAAATTTTAAAATTCTAAAAAAAAAAAAAAGAGAGAAAAAACGTTGAAATTCAAAAAAATAAAAAAGATGAGAGAGAGTGTGTGACGTGGGGCCCACAAACAGAAAAAGAACCAATGAGAATGAGAGGGTGGGACCCACAAAGTTGAAAAAGCTAAAAAAAATGGATTCTTCCCAAACCAAGGTTTGGGCCTCCCAAACCATGGTTTCACATGCAAAATAGATTCTACAAAAATTATGAGTGTTTGGATAAATTTTTTCCAAACCATGGTTTGGCCTCAAAAGCAATTTTTTTAATTGCATCCAAACACACTCTTATACACTTCCAAGTCCCATGATTAAAAGAAGGGCCAATACACTTCAATATTAAAAAAAAAAACGCAGGGAAACAGAATGAGGGGCAGGACGAAGCCCAAAATTTGTCCACAATTTAGCCCAATAACTACGAGAAAGAAATATTGATACACCCGGGTTTGCTGCTACTTGGGCACTGGCAGCAAAATCTAAACCCCCATTTTTGTGAGATATAAAAGGCATTTTTACTCGCTAAACTAAATTAACTATTCCTTATATTTTCAATAATATATATTTTTGCTAAAGGCAAAAAAAGAGTATGTATTTTGGTTGCTAAAAAAGAATATAAGATAAAATGGCCGATGGTAAGATTCCATAACATTGGCCTGGAAAATCCTTAATCTAAATTCCATATTTATACTAATATATTTAAATTTATTTTATAATAGATAATTTATTATATTTATTACTAACCACTCAAAATTTAAATGAGTTCTTTAAAAATTTACTATTGGATTAATACAATCTTTTTTTTTTTTGGGTGAAGGTTAATACAATATTTTTTTATCAAGTTTGTCCTTATTTTAGTTTTAGTCTCTCAAATTTCAAATCATAAATTTTATTCCCCCAAATTTCATTCATTTTAAAACATTGGCCCTAATAATAAAAAAAATTGGATCATTTTATCTCTTGAGGGATCAAAATTAAAATGAAGTTGAACTTAAAGGTTCAAATATCATATTAACCCTTTATGGTAACATGGTCCCTCTAATTTTATTAAATAAATGATCTTAAATATAAAATATTTTAGAACGGTTTTACAAAAAACCGGTCTAAAATATGTTTTTAAGACCGGTTGTTAGTGACAACCGGCTTAAAAGGTGTTTTATTGCCCAGTCTAAAATTCCGGTGCCCAGATCCCGCGCCCTCTGAACCTTTCTTCTCTTGTCTTCATCCATTTCTCAGTGAGCTATGTCCCTGCTTGTTCTGAACACCTCTATCGCAGCCTATTCCTGTTTTGGTCAACGCTCCTCCGTCATTACCGCTGTCATTGCTGTGTGCCCTAATCGCTGTTTTTTGATCATCGTCGCGCTCCTCCTTTGCCGCCACCTCTATGCTCTACCATAACCATTCTCCTCTGCCATGACTTCGTTTTGTTAGTGCGGCAAATTTGAGGACTTCATTTTAACCTCAGTCAACGCTGCCGTGACTTTGGCTAGAAGCTCACTCCTTGGTTTTCAATCAGGTTAGTGTGCTGTTTTTGAGTTGTTGTTCAATAATCAATAATATCCTGTGAAAATGGCCTTTGATTTTGTTTTAAGCATTAATTCCTATAAGTTTCTGTTATAGTTTGTTGGAAATCCAACTGTTTTGTGATTTGGAAAAAAAAAAAATCTGCACATCTAGGTTAGATGCTCTGACTTGTACATCCCTGTGATATTATATTTGGCTTAGAATAATACCATTTTAAGTTCTATTTTAGTGTGATTGTTTGATTGTCACTGTTATTGGTTTGTTGAAACAATACTAGTTTCAAATAGTACATATATGTTAGAATTAGCTTAAACCTGATACATAAACTGAATAGCTTTGCAATGCAAGTTTTAAAACTTGTATCTATATACCTTTATTATGAAATATTACTTGGTTCTTATCATGCCATAATTTATTGGTATATTGCTACAAGTGTAGTTATTGTCTTCTGGCATACATACTTCTTAATTTCGTTGAAATCTCTAAAACTCTATGGTTGTTGGTTTTTTATCTATCATTTTGATGTTGGATAGGGTGCTACAAGGTGCTGAGATATATGAATCGAAGTTGGATAAAAACTAAACGGACGGGTGTTGAATATGATAATGGGGTAAGGGGTTTTTTAGACTTTGCTAGAAGAAATGTCAATGATGAGAGTGGAATGTTTTATTGCCCTTGTGTAGTACGTTTGAATGAGAATCCACCAAGTGCTGTAGATATATATACACATAAAATTTATGAAGGATTTTGTAAGAGTTATACAGTATGGGTATGGCATGGTGAAGAATTAGAAATATCAAGTTCATCTCAATAGGGTGGAGTGGCCTTTGATAATAATGACATGGATATGGATGATCGGATAGAGGATATTATTCGTAATGTAAGAGAAGAAGTTTTTGAGCAATCACATACATATAGTAATATATCGAGGCATTTGTCGAATATGATCTTTAACATATTTTGACTAGGTTTTGTTTCTTCTTCAATACTATTTATAGTAAAGTCATTGAGACAGAAAAATTGGATGAATTGAAAAATGAAAAAAAAAAATTTACATAGAAATACGAAGTGGCAAAGGGGTATTCACCATTATCCCGTTCTAGTTGGACCATCTCCATTCCAGACATATAGGGATAGCACAAAACAATCTTACTTGGAAAAAAAAAAGAGTTCAGATGGAAATATGAAGCTACAAAGGGTGTTCACCATCTTCGCCAGACTCTCTTGGTCTCTGACGTATAAGGACATAACAAATTCAAGACATTACAGAAACTAACCCGAGATGGGATGCCCGAACAAGTGGCATCATCCCAAGTCCCAAGTATGTATACATACATACATACATGTATAAAACTCAAGTCAAGTTTTCACTTTTCATTGTTTTAATTATTAACTTTTTACCGTTAAATGATCGTTATCTTTTTAACAGAAAATATCACATCAGATTATGAGATGACACTTGATATCATATGTGTCATCTTTAAATTACTATTTTCATAAAACCCCCTTAAATTTAAGTGTGTGTTTGGTATTGCTTATTGGGGGTCAATAAGCACTTATTATGTAAGTCGAGATAAAACTTCTCTCACATACTTATCTTGTATACCATAAATAACAATTTATAAGTACTTATTACCTAAAAATTAGCTATCCCAAACGAGCACTTAATCAGTTACAAATAACCCTTTGATATTTTAAAATTTAAATTTAACTCCTTTTAAATTTTGATTTATAATATTAAACTATATGCCATTACTTTTATCATTTTAATAAATTTATTAATATTTTTACTATCATTTATCAATTAAAATATTAGTACTTTTTTTATATGACAAAAATTTAAATAATAATATTTAGAAAAGAATATAAACATAAGCATTGAACCTCTTATTCAAGAAAAAATATGTATTACTAATAAAAAATTAATGAGGATAAAAGTTATCCTTTAACACAAATGTAATATCTAAACCATCAATATTTAAAAATCCCAAAAATATATTTAACATAAATGATGAAATTTTTATACTATTAATGCTCAATTATCCTAAAAAAATAAATAAATGTTATATAAATGATGATATTTTTATTTTATTTTTTTAAGTATTATTCTTCAAGTCTTTGCCATACAAAAAAAAACTATTTTAATTGATAGAGAGTAAAAAACTTATTAAAATTATTAAAATTATAAAAGTAACAACATGAGGTTAAATATAATAAATCAAAATTTTAAAGAAGTTAAATTTAAATTTGAAATATTAAGGGGTTATTTGTAACTGATCAAAATTTAAGAAATTTTATGAAATTAATAATTTATATAGGATACTATGTAAGATACCACATGTCATTTAATTACATGAAGTGATAATTTCTGTTAAAAAAATTATAATCATTTAACAGCATAAGATTAATAATTAAAAAAATAAAAGAATTAAATTTAAATTTTAAAATATGAGGAGTAACAATTCATCTAACTTAAAATTTATGGAAATTCTGTATAACTTGCGCCTTTTCTTTTACCCACTCTTTTCGTCGGCGTCGATGTAGCAGCCTTCAATTTTCTCGACCGCGCCGGCTAGCCTCTCCGACGCTAATTGCCTCTCGCCTCAGCTGGCGCGGAGATTGTATCAATCAATGAGGTTAGAAAACATGCGAATATGCCGTTAATTTAGCGCTGTTCAATGTTACCGATCCTCCGCGACAATGTTGGTCGCCTTCTTCCTCGTTTCCACCCTCACAAAGCCATTCACCTCTCTCGTTCTTTCCAATGGAAGCTTCGGGACGAATACAAGCTTCCTCCGACAGAATTGGTCGACCGAATTTGTCGCCTCCTCGCTCTCCATCGTTTCCAGGCTCTCCAGCAACTGTCCTTTCACTTCTCCGACCAGCTCATGGATTCTGTTCTCCGCAGGCTCAAACTTAACCCCACTGCGTGTTTAAGATTCTTTGAACTCTCTAGCAAGCAGCAGAGTTACAGACCCGATGTCAAGTCTTACTGCAAGATTGTTCACATACTGGCCAGAGCTCGAATGTACGACGAGACAAGGGTCTTCTTGAACGACTTGGTGGTGAGGCACTGTAAGAATAATTACGGGGCAGTTCTTGTTTGGGATGAGATTGTTTCAATTTATCGGGAGTTCTCGTTTTCTCCAATTGTCTTTGATATGATCTTGAAGATATATGCAGAGAAGGGTATGACAAAGTATGCCTTACATGTGTTAGATAATATGGGCAAGTGGGGTCGTATCCCCAGTTTGAGGTCCTGCAATTGCTTGTTGAGTAAGTTGGTTAAGAATGGTGAGTGTAGCACGGCGTTACTCGTTTTCGATCAGTTGATGAGGTTAGATATCGTGCCTGATATTTTTATGTGTACAATTATGGTGAATGCTTATTGTCAGGAAGGCAGAGTGGCAGGGGCTTTTAGTTTTATGGAAGAGATGGAGAGGAAGATGGGATTTGAACCAAACGTTGTGACTTACAACGCCTTGATTCATGGGTATGTTAACGAGGGAGGTATAGAAGGGGTAGAAAAAGTATTGAGTTTGATGTCTAAAAGGGGTGTTTTGAAAAATGTGGTTACTTTTACCTTGTTGATAAAAGGTTACTGTAAGCAATCCATGATGGATAAAGCAGAGAAGGTGCTTCAAGATATAGAGGAGGATGACTTGCTGGTAGTGGATGAGCGTCTGTATGGCGTACTAGTGGATGGGTATTGTCAAATAGGCAAAATGGATGATGCCATTAGGACCCGAGATAAGATGTTAAAAAAAGGCTTGAAAATGAATATATTTATCTGCAACTCCTTGATCAATGGGTACTGTAAGCATGGTCAAGTTTGCAAAGCAGAGGAAGTCTTTAGGCAGATACTGGATTGGAATATAAGGCCAGATTCGTATAGTTATAATACATTACTAGACGGATATTGCAGGGAAGGACATATGAGCAAGGCTTTTATGCTATGTGAAGAGATGTTGCGAGAAGGAATTAATCCGTTAGTTGTCTCTTACAATATTATTCTCAAGGGGTTAATTTGTGCTGGTTCTTATGATGATGCTTTGTGCCTTTGGCATTCAATGCTAAAAAAGGGTGTAACTCCAAATGAAGTTAGTTATTGTACTCTGCTTTATTGCTTCTTTGAGATGGGAGACTCAGATAGGGCTATGATGTTATGGAAACACATGTTAGGCAAGGGATTTGCAAAGAGCAAAGTTGGTTTCAATACAGTAATCAGTGGATTATGTAAGATGGGTAAGGTTGTGGAAGCAGAGGCAGTTTTTGACAGAATGAAGGAGCTTGGATGTTCACCAGATGAAATGACATATAGGACTCTAAGTGATGGGTATCGTAAGATTGGTAATGTCATCGAAGCTTTTAAAATTAAGGACGTGATGGAAAGACAAGAATTTTCTCCTTCCATTGAAATGTATAATTCTCTTATTAATGGACTTTTTAAGTCTAGGAAGTCAACCAAAGTCAATGATCTCCTTGCTGAGATGCGGAGCAGAGGATTATCTCCTAATATTATCACCTATGGAACCCTTATTGCTGGTTGGTGCAATGAAGGGATATTAGATAAAGCCTTTAGTGCATATTTTGAGATGATTGATACGGGGTTCTCACCCAATTTGGTAGTCTGCAGCAAAATTGTCAGTAGCCTTTATAAACTCGGTAGAATCAATGAAGCGACTGTCCTCCTAGACAAGATGGTGGATTTTGACCTTCTTGCAGTTCATAATTGCTCTACAAAATTTCTCAAGACTGATGTAATTAGTATAGAAACTGAGAAAATTGCTGGTTCTCTTGATAGAAGTTTTATAAGCAATCATCTTCGCAAACCCAATAATGTCATGGCCAACATAACTATAGCAGGACTTTCTAAAGCTGGGAAAGTTGAGGAAGCAAGAAATATTTTATCAGCTTGGTTACTGAGAGATTTTCTTCCAGACAATTTCACATATGGTCCCTTAATTCATGCCTACTCAGTTGATGGCAATGTGAATGAAGCTTTCAACTTGAGAAACGAGATGCTGGAGAGAGGTCTTGTTCCAAATATTACTACGTATAATGCATTAATAAATGGGCTGTGCAAGTCAGGAAATATGGATAGAGCACAGAGGCTTTTCCGGAAGCTTCCTCAGAAAGAGTTGGTTCCCAATGTTGTTACTTATAAAATAATGATGAATGGATACTGCAGAACTGGTGATTTGACTGCAGCCTCTAAATTGAGAGAAAAGATGGTTGAAGAAGGGATTTGTTAATCACATACCTTGCCTTGATGGGTTATTTTTGGGCATAATCTCAAGCTTTGGATCAGAGTATTCTTCAGGTTTGATGAACCTTGTCTAATACCGATACATAACTCTTCTGAATGGAAAGCAAAAATGATAGATTTGCAATTGATTTATGTTACCTGAAACCAATTTTCAATTCACTAACTTTATTTAATTACAATTCTTATCTTTCTGGCTGTCACTATTGTGGTTTTTATTATTTTGATTTTCCAAACAGTTACTCTTCTCATGATACATATGTTTACATTGACCTGGTTGGACTGAGGTTTCCTATGGTTTATTTAAATCAAGTCCAATTAGGTCTCTCTAGGAAGTCATTTATAGGGACAAAGATGTCTATTAAGGTTTTCATAAAGAAATGCTTCTGCACTTTTTATTATTTTGATCCATTTGCAATGACTTATTTGTCTTTCTTGAGTAGTACTTTGGTAAATATGACAAGAGACTAAATTTGAGTATAAATGGTTATACTTAACACTTTCTAAGTGAGGTTGATTGAACTCGAGTGTAAATCTAGCCACATGCTAGTTGTGAGAATTGTAATAAGAAAAAGTTGTGCAACTAACTTTACTTGTTTTCCTTCTTTGGTCTCAACGTTTCCTTGAAATTGAGAATAATTAAAGAATATGTAAGTACCAATTAGTAACTAACGATAGAAAGTCGGGAGTTGTAATGGGGCTTGTTGATCATCTGGAATGGAGATACATTTGGGCATTGGATTTTTTTTTTTTTTTGGGATTTTCAGTTTATATCATTTGGTTCTGTTATTGATCCTTCAGTGTGCTAGTGGCACAGGAGTCACAATCATAACCTTTTACAAGAAAATGTGAAAGTGCCTCATGACAACTATACAGCCTTCAAGAGGGCCACTTGCTTTCCAGGAAACAAGAGATAAAAGATTAACAATGGTTAGAACATCCATAAAGAATATATCTGTTGCTGCAACTTCTTAAATAATGGTATACCTCAGTTTCATCTTTGCCCACTCAAATTTGTGAGAATCATGGTTTTCTTGCCGATCATGAATATTTGACTTTTCAACAAGTGCAGATGTCTCATTTGAATGGTTCATATCTTTCCAGCAACAAATGGCCAAAAACAATGTTGTTTAAGGGCGGGGAGATTCATGAAGATTTGGGAAGACATGGATGCTGCTGTTTTGCAAGACTTGTCAAAGAACATTTTGACTCAAAAGCTTAAGCTAATTACTGAAGGCCACAAATGATTTTCATGAATATCTCTATCGTGCTCCCTCTAGCAGAAGCCCTTTTGAGCTTGAAATGTGGACAGGGCAATGGCTCACCATGCCTCAACCGAAACTTAATTTTAATTAAGGAGGGTGGTAAAGAACAAACTTAGACTATATGCTCAGAGAAGGTTTGATTCCATGTCAAGGACCATTTAGGCTTAAAAGGGTAACAATGTCTACTGAAAATCCATTTTTCTTGTTCCGATTAGGAACATAAACTGAAACCTTGAAGTTACTTTTATTTTTGGTCCTTTGCTAGCTGTAATTATTGTTTTTGGAAATCTCTCAAGTACCAAGTATATATGTAATCTCTCCTTTTTCTATCTTTTAATTATTCTAGAGATATGGATTCACTGTGTTGCTTCATGTGCACCAGATCAAGGAATTTGGAATTTGGGTTCCTCCACTAGATCATGTGTATGATCCACTAGCGGGAGTGTATATGAGCCCCACTCTTCCACTAGCGGGAGTGTATATGAACCCCACTCTCAATGTTATAACTTCTTAAATTCAAACCCAAATTTCACTAATAAGATTGGGTCTAGTGGAAGAGACTAGTCCCTTCTCTCTCAATGTTATAACTTCTTAAGATTCAAACCCAAATTTCACCAATAAGATTGGGTCTAGTGGAAGGGACTAGTCCCTCACAATATAGTGAACCAAGGTTTGAATCCCGCTGATAGAGATGCCCACATTTAGTGCTCGACTTTACCTCAAATAAGAGGATACCTATACTATAGGGAAAAAAATCCCACATTTCATTTTCTGTTTTGGATAAACTTTTTATCGTTCTTCGTCCTGTATATTCTTTGACTTGAACTTCTATTGCTGCAGATAAAGAATTTAAAATTCAACGTTGTAAGCAAGTTGGTTGTTAAAGGCGGAGGTTAGCTATTGTTTCAGGATGAGGAACTGAGAGAGTATGTTATGTTTGGTACATTAGGTAGGAATTCGGAAGGGCTATAGAAAAACAGATGGTGTATGAATATCATTCTAGTGTCTTTGCAGGAATAAATATTCCCTCCTGTCTTTAATATAATACACGTTTATTTTATTTAATTTTATTAAAGAAGTTAGTTAACATGACATGCATATTTTAAATCATCCTATTCATCTTCCTTATTTCTCTCATTCCCTCTTCTTATTGATTATTATTGAGGGAGTATCAATAAGGATAAATTAGAAAACTATTGAGAAATATGAAAAATATGTTTTATATTTAAAACTAAGATCAACTTTCCTAACATGTTCTACCCGGAGGGAGTAATAAAAAAGAGGGTCCCTCATACTATATACTGTTTGTGTTTTTGTTAGAGTTTGTCCGTTTGGAATGAGGGATTTGGAGAGGAAGGAAAATTTTTATGAGTAGGATTTAAAAAAGTTCGAGAAGTGGGATTAAAAGCTTTTAATTAATTTATGTTACTCTTTTATCATATATTTTCTCTTGATTAAAATTTTATAACCCAACTTTCTAAAATTTTTTAAATTCAACTCAAAAATTTTTTTTCTTCGTTCACTTTCCCTCCCATCTCCTCGTACCAAACAACCCCCTTTTTAAGAGTTCTACAAGTATACTGATTAGATAAAAACATGGCAGACTTTGGATGTCCACAAGTCTTTTTTTTTTTTTTTTGTTCCGTGATTGTTTTACCTTGCTAATTTCCTTTAATTGTTGTACCAATCTACCAAGTTTTTTTACTTTTAAAAAATATTGGAAAATATAAAAAAAAAAATCAAATTGGGTTATATTTTGGCCTTCCTTGTCAGAAGAATATTTAAAAGTTGAAAAAGTATTTATTAATGTATTTACTAATTATCCCTTAATGAAACACTTTATATTAGCCACAAGATTTGAACTTACGCGTTGTGAATAGCATCTTATAGTTAGGTCAGTCTTTTTCATGGGCTTCATTGTATTTTTCAGAAAGTCTTTTTTAAAAAATTCAGGAATATCTTTCTACTCATATTTTTGTAGATCAAGAAGAAGAGCATGAGATCAGGGTAGAAAAGAGAAGAACAAGAGCATGAGTTACTGTCTGTTTGGATTAGAGGTAGAAACTACTTTTTTAATGTGATTTACGATATACGAGGTAAGTTTGTGAGAGGAGTTTTATCTCGACTTGTGTGAACGTGCTTTTCCACCACTTTCTTAAACTGGCCCTTAAGCCAATATTGGAAAACGATCAAGCTCGATTAACCTGCAATTTTATTGATATCAACTTGATTATGATTGTTTATTTAGGTTTTTTTAATCAATTTATGATGAATCTATTATTTGTGATCAAAGAATTGGATCTTGAAATATCTGTAATTCAAACAAAATTTTATTATTATTATTATTATTTTTATTTCTTGGTAGAATACACTTTGAGGAAGGAATTTGGTGCCGAAGTCTAAATACGCCCACCACTAATTAAAATATTTAGAAAAAGAGAATGGACAAAAAATTAACTTTTTGATAGAGTATGAAATATTGAAATTAGTACATCTGCCTTGTGCAAGCATACAAGAATAATTACGTAAGGTTAAGCATTAAATCACTGAAGTATTCTTAGTATTTAATTTAATGCCATGTTGTGTGGGCTGTGTATGATGATTGGTGAGTGAACTTGATTAAACAAGTACCAGATCAATATCTACTCATATCCAACATAAAAATTCTAAAAATTAATCTCTCTTATCCATAATACAAAGCACTTAAACATATCATGGGAAATAAGAAATGATAGTTAAATCATTTAATATATCCTAAAATATAATATTTTTCCATTTTTACCCTTCTTGAGAAATGTGTTTAATTGCATTGTAGATGTTATTTTAGAAAAAGAAGGGATATAATGAGTGGGTAGAGTTGAAAAGTGAGTACTTCCTCTTGTCCTATTTATAAGAGTCCAATATAAAATTAGTTAAAAATAATAATTATATATTTTGGTATAGGTAGTAAGTGGCATTGTCCCAGTGAGGAGGAGAACACAAGTTTAAATCCTGTGAAGTGCATTTGTTTGGGAGAGGTGAAAATCCTTTACGCTCTAAACCTCGAAAGGGAAACTTTTCATATTATAAAAAAAAACAGAAAAAAGAATATTGATTAAATTGGAGGTGACTTATATTCTGAATTATGCATTCTTTTTAGAAATGCCGTATATTGTAGACATGAGGGAGTATAAATAATACAATTTCTTAACTAACAAATGTTTTTATTTGATGAAGACCCTCTCGAAACTTAATGTGCAAAATGTTTTCATCTCTCTAGATAAATACGGTGTCCGGGATTCGAACTTGTGCTATTTTCCATATAAAAATGATGTCACTGACTATCTCAATCAATAGCTTATTAGTTCTTAACCAACAAATGTTGATAATAGTGGAAAGGGCTTTAATTGCTTAAGTGCGAACTCTTGAGTTAAATAATATACAAAACACTTGGAGAACTACTTTCAAACGATTAACTCAATAATTTTATCTGAAAAATAAAATATTCGTTAACTATACCCATACTTGTTTTTTACTTGAAAAAAAAAAGCATAGGTATAGTTAAAAAATATTTTAACATAGAGAAACACTATAATACCTACTAAATTAATAAGCAAAAAGCTTCTTTCATTAATAAGGCTACCAAGGGATTTATGTCGTAAACAAAGAACTTCTTTCAAAGAAGTACCTTATTACGAGAGCAACAAACAAAAGCAATAATAAATCTGATATCATAATGAGTAGAATCCGGTACATGAATGATTGAGGCAATACCAAAAAGAAAAGGGGACACGTGTTCATTCATATGCATTAGAGAATATTGTTCGAAGCAAAAGTGGTTTGAAACTTTGAATGGCTTCAACGATATGCATGACCAGATATTATTTAGGACACTTGGCAGGGATATCTTGATTAAGATATTTGTGTACGACAACGCTAACCTATTTAAATATGTTACGTATTGGCATATTATATAGTATAGTTGAATTAGATATGTGGCACAAAAGAAGAGTTGTCCCTAGTTTCTGTCTCAAGAAATGAGTCATCAAATAAATTTTAGGTGCATTTGAGTAATAAATATTTTAATGAGAGATTTTCAACAATTTTTTTTTAAAATTATTTAAGATAGTTTGAAAATAGAAATAAAAATACTTATAGAAGTGCCAACGAGCTATTGGTTGAGATAATAAGTGATTACATCTTTATAAGAAAAATAACATAAATTTAAATATCGGGAAGCACATTTATTAACAGAGAGATAAAAAACACTCTTTGCCAAAAAAAAGGGCCAGTTGTGAACAGTTAGATAGTTATATAAAAAATTAAAAATGAAAATGAAAATAGACTAATATGGCATATAGAGAGAGTTTATGGTGAAATAGAAATATAGGTGAAAATAAAAATGAAAATGTCTTCCAAAATTTGATTGATATGATTTTCTCCATGTGACCAAAGTCACCAGACAAACATTTTGATGAAAACTAATTCCAATTTTAATTCCACATCTCCCAATTTACCAAATTTCTGAGTTTCTTTTCTTTTTTGCCTCCAACAACCATATTTTAAAAGACTTAATTAATAAACTAATTTTCTTTGTATCCATTAAATTATTTTCTCCCCCCCCCCCACCCGGCCCCCCTTTCTAAATCATTATAATTAAAAAAAATGGTGATGCTTATAGTTATTATTTACTTCTTAGAAAACTAATTTTAGGAAGTTGAGATGTATTTTCCCACCTAATTCCTTGTCCATTAGGGATTTTCGTCCATTCCTTTATCAATATGGCATGAACAGTTTATTTATAAACAACACATAATGTCAACACTAAATATAAGCCCAAAAAAAAAAAAAAACTTGTTCATGGCAATTTTTGCATGAAAATTAAGAAACTTCCTTTGTGATTTGCGCTCTAAAATCTATATATGGGAATTAGTCTAGTTTTAAAGTGGTACCCTTGATCAAATCAAATCCAAAATTTGGAATTCTATTTGTTTACAAATTTTATATTTTTTTAAAATTTAATTTTTTTATTATTAATTATTAATGTTCTGCGTTTAATCATTCATTATTTATATATAAATATCAAATTAAATTATCATCAATATAATATGGAAAAATAAAATGGATTGGTACTATTTCTTATCGTTATTATATTATTAATTTCTTAATGCATCTTTTTTCCATTTATATATTTTCCTATTATTAAGTATTCATTTAATCCCTTGATATGCATAAGAGCAATGCACACATATTATACACTGATTTGCGAGATATATATAGAAAATCGAACATCAATGCCAGATGCATAAAGAAAATTCGGCATTTTAACTTAAATTTTTATGCATATTACACATATTTACATATGATGAAAAAAAAAAAGTAGGGTGAATGTGCAAAATACAATGAACTTTTATCAAAAGTGCGTCCAGCACTTTATATATCTCAGAAATATAAAAATACTCATGAACATTAAAAATGAAAGTAAAAATACTAGTACTGTTATTTTTTATAGTGAGACCCACACTCCTTTTACACATATATATATAACTATGTTATGTCAAATTTAATGGGTTGACATTTTTGCTCAAATTTTAAATATTTAGGGATATTTTTACACCTCCAAAATGCATATAGAGCTAGACGCACTTTTTGTAAAAAAACTTATAGACACTTTTGTTCCTTAATTCAAAAAAGTATTGCGACCAAATTTGTTCACTTTAATTTAAAACTGATTTAATCAATTTTTATATATAAAAGTTATTTTTTATGATGTATAATTCAATTTATTATTCCCTTTAGTGTTGAGCACAATATAATTGATGTGAGCACAGGAAAAGCTTCAAACTTGGATATAAAGATTCTTGGGAGAATGACAGTGAAGTCCCAAGGAAGAGAAGAAATGAAGAAATGGTCCCTATAGATTGCAAAATGAAAAATTGGTCCCATGGAGTTGTCAATACAGGCTCCTGGAGTTGTCATTAACAACTCCAGGAGCCTGTATTGACAACTCCATGGGACCATTTTTTCATTTTGCAATCTATAGGGACCATTTTTTCATTTTTTTCCTTACATGGGACCTAAATGTAAATCTCCCAAGATTCTTTTGATAGGCATTGTAATCATCACATTTTCCGTTCCTGCACTGTGTCTATGTTAAACTCGTATGTATATATTTAAAGGCCAGTAACATGTTAATCATTTTTTTTTAAAAAAAAACTTGGATTATATTACACCAAAAAATTTTTATAAGCAAAAATTTGTGCCAACATCAAATCAAATCTGTGAGAGTTATTCTCACTCCAAAAGAAGTTGCCATCAGTTTGACACGAATTATGGTCATTCCCAGAAAACTTAAAACATTAAAAAAAATTAGAAGCACTGAGAGAGAAAAGGAGGTGGGACTGAGTGAGAAGGGGTTTTCGTTTTCGCCTTTTTTTCGGGGCAAATCGTGAGAGAGAGAGAGAGAGCTTCGGTTTCATCATCTCCTTCTTCTCCGTCGTGCGGCGCAACCCTAGAAAGAACCGTAGTAAGGGAGCCCTCTGGGGCGTTTGCAGATCTGGGTTTGGTCACGGAATCAGAGAAGAGGGTGAGGGAGAGGGGGGAGTAGTGGAGAATGAGCGGCAAGGGCGGTGGAGGCGGCGGCTCCGGCAATGGGAAGGGAGGTAATGGATTAGCCGGGGTTCCGGCGGTTTCGAGGAAGATGGTACAGAGCTTGAAGGAGATTGTCAGTAATTACCCTGAGCATGAGATCTATGCTATGCTTAAAGAGTGTGATATGGACCCCAATGAAGCTGTCAGTCGCCTCCTCTCCCAAGGTTCTTTCGTGTCAACTGCTAATTCTTTTTGGTACCCGGTCTTTTTAGTGTGTTGAAACAAAAATTTGTTTTTTATGAAAGGTGGTTAAGTTTTTGTTTGCTGCGTAGTTGTTTGGTCTTTATATGGACTTGAAGGAAACTAGTCTTGGTATAAGTTCTTGTTTACTGCGTAGTTGTTTGGTTTTCATATGGACTTGAAGGAAACCAGTCTTGGTAGTTCTTGCGGTGTCTCATCTTTCGGGTAACATTGACTACTGATATTGTGCAACTCACTTGTATGGCTTTATCTTTAACTATTTGTTGGGTATGGGTTTAAGTTTGAAAAATAAAAAAAGAAGTCTGCTTTCTGAAGTTTAAGTTTCCATAACACAGGCTTTTGATTTTAGTAGCACGCATAGTGGTATGGATAAATCTTTGCCTCAAGTCTGTTCATTCGCTATTAATACATTAACTGTATCGTTGCAGAAGAACCTGTAGATTTTTCTATCCTCCTACTAATCACTCCAAGGAACAAATTCACTTAGCACATGTATTGTTTTAGGGCTCTTATTTAATCTCTTTACAGTAGATGCAACGTAGGTTTCCTTTTCATTTCCATGGACTTCTGATGTTGATTTTGTACATAATACATTAGAGATATGGTGGTCAGAAGAATGGTGAGATATTGCATGCGCAAAGTAGTTTGATGTTGAAATTTATTTCTAATTTTCAGCTTATTAATTGTGCAGATCCTTTTCATGAGGTGAAAAGCAAACGCGAAAAGAAAAAAGAGGTGTGTCTATATGCGAAACTTGCATGATGTTTGTCCTCCACTGCTCTTCAGAGTGGAGTTTATATTTGATGAACCAGGATTTTCCGTATATATTGAATTTGTTCCATGACTTGAGTCGTGGGTTGTATATATTGCATAATAAGTGTCTACCTTATGTTATAATAGGTATAGCCCTGTCTGTGTTCCCTGGTCAATTTATTGTGATTAAAAAAATAGGAAGTTGAATGGTGAACTTCAAAATAAATCTCACTATACATACATTTCTGTTGTTTAGTTTCATGTATTGCATGTGTGATAGCATTCATAATATGCCTTTTTTCCATAGTTGGTGATAAATTACTTAGTTCTTAATCTATCCATTTGGTTAACACTTCTATTTTCCACTTTATTTTTCCATATAATGTGATTATTTTTACCTGTTTCTACTGTTGCATCAGCATAAGGACGTACCTGATTCCAGGTCTCGTGCAACAAATTACTCATCTAGTCGTGGTGGTAGGGCTGGCACAGATCGTTATGCTGGGCGTGCTGGGACAAATCAATTCAATAGCAGTGGTACTGGTATGTGTACGATAGTTTTCCCCCAACCACTGTCTTATATGCTCTTAATTTGATATTTCTGGTAAATTGAAAAAGGTATTTAATCTGCAAATTTTTTTCTTTTAAAAAAATTCTCTCTTTTGGGGATCAGATTCTAGTCTCCTGCAGGGAAGACCTGTGTACAAGAAGGAAAATGGAACAAATGCTTCCGGAGGTCCTACATCTTCTTCTGGCGTCTTGGGGAATAATGTGAACCGGCAATTCCCATCCCACAGGTTTTGTTTCCTTTATATCCATACACTCAAATTCATTTGTGTTTGTGCATGTATGTGCGGGGTGGGGAGGGGTGTGTTCATTTTACTAGCCATTTTCACTTTGGTTGTTTAACTAGTATTCTCTTCTCCGCTTGTTATTATATTCTTGTCCATCCATTCTGTGTATCTCTTGATGATTCTACTTTTAACGTGTATGCACCCGTCGAGTTTTAAGAATATTTAATATCTTGCAAGGAATCTCATGAAGACCTAAGGTAGCCAGGGAAACTCATCTCACATAAATTACTTGTGCCTTTCTGGTAGGGGATTCCATCAGAATCTTACTAAAAATGGACTCGTCAGAATTTTGATATTTCTTTATTTCTCATGTTACTTATACAGTACAGCTCTAGAATTAGAAATACATGATGTTATTTAAGTCCATCCTAAAGTGGCAGGTCTATTTTATTTTCTCTCAGCCATCTTGGTTACACGAATGATTATTTGCCTTTTGTTTTCTTAATACAATATATTTTAAATTTTAAGAATATTTATTTCTTACTTATGTTGAAATTGGTTTGTCCGTGTTAAAGCATCCCGCTTTAATTAGTTACAAAGCATGTTTATTTCTTTGTATCGAATTATATTTTGTTCTCATTTTCAAACTCCTGGTGCGTTTTCTACCATTTATTCTCTGGATTACATTTGGGTTATAATCTCAATCCTGATACAGTAGTGTACTTTCTGGTTATCCGGAGTTTTTGGAAAATGACTATTGTGGAAAAGATTGGTCAAGTTGGGGTTGTCAGGGTTTTGATTTTTTTCCCTCTTAATGTAACATTGTGGTTCCTCTATATATTACTAGAAGCAAAATTATATGAAATAAATACTTATAAGTCCTCAATTATTTGTCTAGTTATTGCTATTTTTTGTTTAGCTACTTTCATGTGATGATTGTTTATCTGCCTACTTCGATTTTTCCTAAAAGTGCTTAGACTCAACACTTTGGTGTTAATATGTTGCCAAGCTAGAGGTCACATGATTCATGTATAATAAAATTGTTGCAGTGATTCGGCGGCAACTGAAGTATGTGTGGATGATGGGCTATCTTCATCATCACAACATGGGGGATTGCAATCCTCATGGATAAGGGCCCCAGGTCAAGTATCAATGGCTGATATTGTCAAGAAGGGTAGGCCACAGGCTAAAGCTTCTGCTCCTAGCTCTTCCATTAACAGCAATAACCATCACAATGTTTGGGTACCTCCATCTGCATCACATCAGAGTTCGCACTCATTGCATGTGTCAGAGGCAAATGCTGACCAAGGCTTTCCTATTAGCCATGATTTTTGTCAGAACGATGAATGGCCTTCTATTGAGCACCAATCAGGTGCTAGTGCTTCCTCTATCGCTGGTGTGCTTCCAAATTCTGAGTACTATGGAGTCTCAACTAACTTGGATGAAGCTAATCGGCAGCAAAGGTCCCATCTAGAAGAACGTTTAGCTGAAGATGCTCCTGTTGAGACTGCAGACAATGTTGGACCTACTTCTATTTCTGCTAAAAGTATAACCGAGGATAATGCTGGAGGTGCTTCTGTTTTTGATGATAGCTTTTACGGGGATAAAAATCCTTACCAACCTCAAAGACATCCTTTCAATAATAATGAAGGTTACCATGATGCTTCAAACTTATCTACTGTTGTGCAAATTTGTCTTCTGCCTTTGTCATTAAATGTTAAATCATGCCTGTTTGTGGTTTCTCAGCTTTACTTTTAATTTCTTTCAGCAGAAGATGGCGTTTCTTCAATGTCTGCTCACTTGGAGCAGCTAAATTTACAGAAAGATGATCAGGTGGAAGAACCAGAGGAGGAAAATGATTCTGTTGTCATTCCAGATCACCTGCAACTCCATAATCTGGAATGCTTGAATTTGAGCTTTGGAAGTTTTGGATCTGGAGCAAATACTGACTTTCCTTCTTCTGGGCCTTATGCATCTAGGCCTGTGAAAAGCAACTCAGACGAGACATCTGTAGCTACTGATGTTGCGACAATTGGTCTCTCAGATTCTAGGTAAGTTTGTATATGATTATATATGGTGCTCAATTTTATGGTCATTCATAATTGTTTCATATTTTTTACGCAGGAATTCTGACTATTATGAGGACGAACATCTCACGAGTACCTCTGATGGAAACTTGGTTCAAAGGACTGATGTCAATTCTGGGTCATATGGTTCTCCCTCCATTTCACAACCAGAAGTGTTAAAACCAGAATCCCCGCCTGAAGCTGTGCAGGGAAATCAATATTCATTCCCTTCATCTTCACATGGGTTTACTTATGATAATAGCCAACAACCAGATGTCTCATATTCTCATTCACAGACAAATTCTCAGATGCAGAACCTTGCACCCTTCTCAAGTGTAGTGGTAATACATAGTTGTAGATTTTTAAATATCTAATGGTGAACATGTTCAATCATTAGGTCTTGATTCTGGTTTTCTGTGAACACGATTTGGTTATGTAATGATGGGGGAGTGATTTCAGGTGAGGGTTTAGAGGAGTAGCTAACTACCATTAGACATTTGTTCAAGATTAAAGCAAAAATCTTCATAAATCTTCACTTAATATTTTCATCGAATTTCACATTTATAATTTGGTATTAGTTTAGAACAATTTTTTGTGATCTTGTGGTGATAATTTAAACCTCTCGCTTGATGCACCCCCTATGTATGTGCATATAAATTTGTCTCTTGAGTTGCTTTACTTTATAAACTTGTATGCATTGGACCTTACCTTTCCTATATGTGTTTTTATGGTTGTTTTCTCCCATTAAACTATGATGTGATGATATGCCGATTTTCATATGCAACTTATAGCAATCCTAATTAATTTATGTAGTTTTTTTAATCATTTATTCTCTCAGTATCTTGCAACGCTGGCACCTTCATCTAAATTTAGTGTTCATTATATGGCAGGGTTATACAAATTCTTTGCCCAGTGCTTTATTGGCTTCAACTGTTCAAACGGTAAGGGAGGATATCCCTTACTCACCTTTCCCTGAAACTCAATCAATGCCTGCAAAATATAGCAACATTGCTTCTTCAATTGGTGGTCCCACTATATCCATGTCTGAGGTGCACTTCTACCGTTGCACTATTGGTATTTTAGTAAATCTGGCTGGCAATATTACCACATCTAATAAGGGATTGCAAATTTCACCAAATCTATGTGACTGCTGTTTTTATCTGCTTATAAAAATAGCTTTATTAGAAAGATGCCTCTCGAATGCCAAAATCTATGAGACCATATTTTTTTGTATTTTTGGGTGTGGTGGGGAGAGACTAGCCTCTCGAATGCCAGTGGTTATGTTATAATCCTGAGTGTTGAGTTTTAGTATTTGCTTGTGTCTTAGAGATTTCTGGGTGTAATGGGAATAGGGTTTCGGCTAGAATAAGCGGAGTTTATTGCAATACTGATTCGTTATTTTGAAGTATTAATATTAAAACATTGCAATTCGGTATTTTGAAGTATTAATATTAAAACCTGAGGATTTTCCCCATTTATTGTATCTGCTGTCCTTTATTTCTGCATTTGACTGCTATTATTAACCAGGGTTCTATCAGAGACCAAGTTCACCTATCTGCATTGAAGGAAATATGTATGGTCAGAATCTAGGTTAAGTAGAAGGATAGTAAAAGTCCTGAACGTTTCTCACCCAATCCTTATTTGTTAATAATTGGAAATTCCAAAAGACAATAGGACTCTGACAAGATGAAAAAGGTTCTGGATGGAAGCATTATGTGAAGAGAAAAAATTGGTTATTGGATGATATGTGAAGGCCTACATAAAAGAAATAAACCCTGTTTACTCTTTAGTTATTCCCCAATATCTGATATGACTTCTGTTGTCCACATTGGTGGTCAACTGAAGCTATTAGAAGATATACTGGTGCAGTTCCTGGTGTTCATGTTAGGTAGTTAAAACTAGAACAAATAATACGTGGCATTTCTTACTTTGAACTGAATGATTAATGATCACTGGTCAGTTCAGCGTCAATGTAAGAGCTCCACGGGTCTTTCGTAAAATTTTATTGTTTAAAAATAATACCGAAGTTTGTATTCTATGTAAATATAATATCATAATTTCTTTGTATTCAATGAGTTACGTACTGAATTTTTGATATACTGATAGACGATGCTGCTCATTACGTGTCTATAATGAATCATCTTTATTATTGATGGAAATCTGTGTAATACAGAAATTTGATCATTTTCTGTCTGTGCAGGCTTTAAGAGCAAACAGCATTTCTACACCTCAACCAAATTCACAAACTCTGCCTGGTGCCAACGTTGCTACTGGTCCTTCACTTCCTCAACACATGGCTGTGCATCCATACTCTCAACCAACTCTTCCTTTAGGGCATTTTGCTAATATGGTTAGCTATCCGTTCTTGCCTCAAAGCTATACCTATATGCCTTCGGCTTTTCAGCAGGCTTTTCCTGGAAATAGCACATACCACCAGTCACTGGCAGCAGCTCTTCCACAATATAAAAACAGTGTTTCTGTCAGCAGCTTACCCCAATCTGCTGCAGTTGCTTCTGGATATGGTTTTGGGAGTTCAACCAACATTCCCGGAGGAAACTTTCATCTGAATCCACCTGCTGCCCCTGCTGGCACATCCATTGGCTATGAAGACGTCATAAACTCTCAGTTTAAGGACAACAATCATATGATTTCCCTACAGCAGGTACAAAGAGCTACGCCTCAAAATGCTCTACTATTAATTGTTTTCCATTATTGCTAATTTGGCTATCAATAGCATCCTCATGAGAAGCTTATTAATCGATATGAATGGCAAGCTAACACAAAGCTGATATGGCTATCAAATGCCCGGTTATTGCTGAAAACATGTCATGATGGCTATCAGATACTGTGACAAGTGATGACTGGTATATGTCATGTCATGTTTTCCAGTGACTGCTGGGTTCTTAAATGACGACGATTGTTCTACATTAAGCCACATCACTTGTCTCAATGAACTTAATTTGAGTGCCATATTAGAGATTAAGTACTCTTTGGAGGATTGAAATGAGATTTTCAAGCTTTAAATTATTGTATTGAAAGGGTATATATCTCTTGAGAACCAAAATTTTAGTTTACTAAATTTAATTAACAGGGCTTGGAATTGTGGTGTTTTATCTTGCTGTGATGTGAATCTTAGTGGGTTTTGTTGTTTGTTCCTCTAGAATGAGAATTCTCCTATGTGGGTTCATGGACCCGCCTCCCGGACAATGTCTGCAGTTCCAGGCAGCATATATTACAGCTTCCAGGGACAAAATCAGCAATCAACTGGATTCCGGCAAAACCAGCAGCAGCAACAGCAGCCATCCCAGCATTTTGGACCTCCTGGGTACCCTAATTTCTATTCTCAGACAGGCATTTCTCTGGAGCACCACCACCTCCAGCAGCAGCAACAGCAAAATGCAAGGGAATCATCACTTGCTGGTGTTTCTCAAGTACCTCAACCTTCCAAGCAATCTCATCAGCAACTATGGCACAACAGTTACTAATAACAAGTTACCTCTTGGTTTTTCAGGGCCTTTGATGTGAGTTTGAAAGTAGCCAATCCAAGGCAGTTCTATGAATTAATAATTTAAAAATGTATCATTATTTGGTCTTGAACAGACCTTGACTGGCTACTGCCCTGTACCACGAGGTCCCCATAATTATGGTCGTGATGTTTTAACGTAGTTACAAAGTGTGCTAATTTGGTTTCTGCAATACATTCTTTTTCTTTATCTTTTTAGTTGTTCTCTCTCGATTGGAAAGCTCAGGTTTTGTATCTTTTTTCTTTTGGTGCGTGCGGAAAAAATAGTATACTCTTTATTCTCTTAAACTAAGACTTGTACTTTTGATCCGGCCACCTTTAAAATATAGGGAAAATTTCAATGCACCCCAGCAACCTGAATAAATTGTGTTTTTTTAAGCTCAGGGTATCTACCCGCCGGTAGAGTGGCTAATCCTCTTATACCATATATTTCTTAAAGGGATTTTAGTGGTGGTTAGGAGACCCTCTTCATATACATTGTTAGAGGTCGAACCTTTGACTAGATGGTTAAAGAACTTAGATACATGCCAATTGAGTTAGGCCTTGTGGTTAAAAGGTAATGATGTCTTGTCCTTATTTTTATTGTAAAAAAAGGTTCAATCGTCGTTGAAGCTTCTGTGATTGGTTACCAACAACCGTATCAGTCGGAGCTTTGTTCTTGTAAATTAAGTTGTGTTGTTTATATACTTATTTCACTTATTAATGAAGAGTTGTATACTTGCAAACGAGACTTGTTCAATTTTTGTTATTTATATGTTCATTTCACTTATTCAATTTGTGTTGATCATGAACAAGTCCCATTTACAAGTGCCAAACTCATGAACATGCGGAATAAACATATGAACAAAAACAAATTAATTAGTTGATAAAGAAACATAAGATCATGAACCAATCTCATTTCCAAGTGTTCAACTCCTAATAAACAAGTGGAATAAATATATGAATAACACAAATTAATTGGTTAACAAAAAACATATGATCATGAACTAGTCTTATTTTCAAGTGTTTAACTCCCAAATGAACAAATAGAATAAATATATGAACAATACAAACTAATTGGTTAACACAAAAGCATATTTGGGATTTGTTTATATATTTATTCCACTGGTTCATCATGATGAGTTGAACATTTGCAAATGTAACTTGTTCATGATCTTATATTTTCTTGTTAACTAATTAGTTTGTGTTATTCATATGTTTATTCTACTTGTTTAGGAGTTGGGCACTTTTAAATGAGTTTTGTTCATGATCCTATGTTTCTTTTAAGTTCCATTTACAAGTGTCAAATTTCTCATTAATAAGTGGAGTAAACATATGAACAAAATCAATTGAACAAGTCTTATTTACAAGTGTGCAACTCTTCGTGAATAAGTTGAATGCACATATGAACAAAACAAATTAATTTCTGCTAGTTGGTGTTGGAGTTTCGATGGTCAACTGTCAGAGCTGCTACGGCGGGGTAGCTACCTGTGATCGGTCGTCGAAGCTTCGACAACAATTGGACACCTTTTTGAAAAATAAGGTAAAGGCATCATTGTCTTTTCATTTACAAAACTTAATTTCATTTCGGTTTACAGGGTGCAACGAAGGTTCAATATTCTTTGGGGTTGACTAACATAAAATGGTTATAGCTAGGGGTGACTAAAATTTTCCCTAAAATACAACACATCTCCTTGTAACTGTGGGTTGAATGAACAATCCAACGCATTCTAAAGTTTTAACTATCATAAAAAAAGTAGAGAAAATGACACTAAGATCCCAATTAAGGGAAATAATATTAGAAAAGTTCTATAGCTTGTTAATGATAAGTGAAAGAGCAACCATTAACAATTGAAGAAGCTACCATTGACAAGTTGTAAGACTTTTCTGATATTATTTTCCTTAATTGGGACCTTAATGTCATTTTCCCTAAAAAATATAATCTTAACATTTTTTTCTCTGGGTTCAAATGCCAAAATCTTCCATATTCTATTATAGAGTTCAAATTGCAAATTAAATTATAAACTTTCTCTACCCTAATCCATTCACGATATTCTGTTCTTGTCCGGGATACCGACAGAATACAGATAGCATGCAAAATGACAAAGTCAGAAACATTTTGACCTTCTAATTCTAAATTTATAAAAGTTATCTTCTTCAGCAAGTCTCCATTTCCTTGTTGATTGCGACAACTTTCCTTCGACTTCTAAAATGTTTTTTCTGAAGTTCGAATTCGACAAACCTCTTCTGCAACTTTCGGTTGATCAATAAAGAGACAGGCATGTCAGTTTAATTCTCAGCCTCTGATTTATTCTGCTTTCCTCCCACTGATCTGTTCTTTGGCCAGTTGAGCACTATGAAGCACATGTTAATGGAATCTGATACCCCAATTCTTCCCCAAGAAATCATCACAAACATTCTCAGACGACTTCCTGTAAAATCCATAATCTGATCCCAATGTGTGTGCAAATTCTCAGGCGATTTTCCAGGTGAGTGCTGTTTAGGATTTGGGTATAGTCCTATTATTAATGGTTACAAAATAGTGAAAATATATGTCACTCATACAGTTTGTAAAGTTGAAGTGTATTCATTTAGCACAAGATCATGGAAAGTCATAGAATTTGAGAATTCAGAGGGTCATGTTCGTCCTCTTACTAATGCCATAGAATTTGAGAATTCAGAGGGTCGTGTAGGTCCTCTTACTGATGCCATCACTGTTAATGGAGTTATGTTTTGGTATACTTGCTGCTCCCATGCATTCAGGCTAAAACCTAAAACCATTTGGAATGATCAAATTGTCTGTGTTGCTTATGGATTTCCTGGACTTGGTAATCAAATTGAACGTGAAATGGAGGATGATCCACAAAAAGTGGGCCTATATTTGTTCAGTGTTAGTGCCAATGAATGTAAGAAGCTTACCATCCCTAAACAAGGCTTTCGCGTATATGTTTTCAATCATGTGGAAAGCTTTGTTTCGGTCGGCAACTTCCCCATTGAAGAACCTTAATTCTCATTGTTAATTATTATATTGCAGATTTACTTTGCTGAAATATGTTTGGTCAAAGTGTATCCACATGTGTTGTAGATCATTCTATACTTATAAGGATTGATGTAGCAAATCTCTCTCGCTCTGTTTGTCCTATCCGTGATATTAAGTTGTTTAGTTTTTTTTCCCAAAAGATGGATATATAGTAGGGAAAATCCCTTATAAAGAACTTTAAAAATATTAAAAAATAAAAAGGTGCTTCCAATATTCATAATATCAGAGAAGTGTTAGTGTCTGATTTGTCATTTTTAAAATCAAAAGAAAATTACACCAATGCCTTCGACAAAAGCATCTTTTCCATCCTTCGACAAAATCATCTTCTCCTCCAACAATGGCTTCTGCAATTTCTCCAACTCCCACATCAACATTGATCTTTGTATTCATCGACCCATCTTCTACAATCACTCAAAACTGACTCGATTTGCCATATTTATTTGTCAACCCATTTCGACATTACAGACCGAGCATATCAAAATCTCTCCGGCAAAGAAGTTGACAACAATGACGAGTTCCTATGCCGCCAATCAACAACGGCGGCATCATTCTAGAACTTGACCCACCTCGGTGTTCTTCCTCTTGCACAGATTGGGTTTGGATTTTGCCGTATTTTGGGTTGCCGCACAAAGGTCACTGTCAAGGTACCACCTAGTGAAGGAATATGTACAAAATCTTCCATTCACTCAAGTTCTGAATCTGTCACTCAAGTGATGATGTTAAATAGGTACATCACTTGTAAGGTACCCAGTGGTAATATTTGAAAATCACACCCAATCACTCGAGTCTTGAACATGTCACTCGAGTGATTAAATGAAAACATTGTGTCACTATCAAGTAACCTGATAGTGACACAGTGTTTTGAGTCCCCACTAAAAAAATTGTTGTCCAAAATCAAGATTAGCTTGTCTCAATATACCATTGCATTTTCCCAATGCCATATTAAACTTTCATAGGTTCATCAAAATCCCCAATTACTCGAGTCATGAACATGCCACTCAAGTGATTAAACGTGTCACTATCGGGTAACCCGATAGTGACACAGTGTTTTGAGCCCCCACTAAAAAAACCGTTTTTCTAAATCGAGATTAGCCTTTCTCAATACGCCATTGCATTTTCCCAATGTCATATAAGACTTTCATATGTTTATCAAAATCCCTAATCACATGAGTCATGAATATGTCACTCGAGTGATTAAATGTGTCATTGTCAAGTAACCTGATACTGATAGTGTTTTGAGTCCCCACTAAAAAAACTGTTTTCCCAATTGAGATATGCCTTTCTCAATACACCATTATATTTTCTCAATGTCATATAAGACTTTCATAGGTTCATTCATTAACAGTAGTAGTGCTATGCCAATATAAGATTTAACTCACTTGAGTGAATCTCATAATCACTCGAGTGCTGTGAGACTTGACCAAATATATCACTCTCTAGTTACCCTCTAGTGCTGGGGAATGCTCGAGTGCTTACAGTATCACTCGAGTGATGTTGTCATTTGGCCTTCTTCTTCCACTTGCTAGTTACCCGATTTTGAGGTGAATCACTCGAGTGCTGAAGAGTTCTACTCGAGTGATTTTCCTAACTTATTCATCACTTCTTCTGATCACTCGAATGTTCTTAACACCTTTTCTCTGTTTATCCCTATTTTTCAGCGCATATACAAAGGATCCTGCAGAACAAGTAACTAGACACTCTGATGCTTAAGTTAGTAAACAAGTAACTCCCACCCACTCTCCTCCTTCAGTGTGACGAACCCAAACTCTGTCGAAGGTGATTTCTAACCAACTCAGGCAATGGAGTGTTCAGACTGTCCCTCCACCTCAAAATTGACCACACCGACTTCCCAGCCACTCTTCTCTCTTAGTGCGATGAACCCAAGCTCCAGCAACCACGCCAATTCAATTATTTAGTCCCACTCGTTATCAATGGGATTAGGGATATTCCAGCAACAAATATATTGAAGACTTCACGACGGCAAATGGAGATGAAGAGTCCCGACCTGTTTTTCGTGCACGAACGCCCTTATAATGCCTCCATCACTATTGTTATTTTAAAACTGTTAGGGTTACTTATGTAATTTCATTTCAATTTGGAAAATTTCAGTTCAGTACTAGTACCTCTATGGGAATATGAAAATTCATATAACCTTTTTGTCTTTTCCCTATTTTAAAGTTCGTTTTCAAGGATTTTCCCTATATAGTACTCATTTTAAAAATTTAAGAACCATATGATTTTTAAAAAATTGCCAAAATCCCTTAAAAATACCACTTTAATTCTAAAATTCTAAAAAGGTGATGCCAATATATGAAAAGACACATTGATTGATGACAGAGTCGAAATCTGGAATTTTAATGTTTGGGGCATAGGACGAAACTCCCCCTGAAATAATCTATTTCACTCTCAAATCCTTTTCCTCCTTCGACTTTTTCCCCGCCCCAGTGGCTATGCTTATCCTTCAGATCAATATTTTCCCACCGAACTGGAATTTTGTTGGAGATGACAAAGTGCAATATGCTTATCCTTTCAGATCAAGATACTCATTGATTGGCAAAGTAATAGGTTTGTACCTATTTGCATAGCAAGCGCACGAGTCGCGGATACAAATATCAAGTGAAACAAATATCATTAATGAAGGGAAACTAATTTTAAATTAAAAAAATAAAAACAAGTGATTCATAGATTTTAAGGAACAAATGAAGCCTAGGATTATTTATTCCCCTTATATTTATTAACAAAAGGGACTTTTAAAAGCTTTCTCAAGTCAAGAACAAGTGTTTAGTTCCATTAATTGCTAATCTCTTATCACAATTTATAAAACCCAATTTTCAAGCTCCAACCCTAATACGCCTATGCAAAGTTGGCAAGTATATTTCTATCTTATCAACAAAACCATTCATTCAACAAGAAAAATTTTAAGTTCTCACACAATTTTATCTAAGTTCTACACTGAGTCTAACTCTCTCAAGCATCAATCAAGTAAACAAATCATCTAAATGATGATCAAGCACTTAGAAGCATTAGGACAAGAGTAAAATAAAGCACATATGTATCATTAATCACAAAAAAAAAAAAAAACAAGTAATGAAAAATTAATTCATACAAGGGTTGAAAATAATTCTAGAACAAAGTATTTAGCCTTTCGTGTTCAAAAAATCCATGAGAATATACATATACATCAGCAAAACAGGGAAAAAGAGTAGAGGAAGCAAGATGGAGAGGAAAAACGAAGAAAAGAAGCCCAAATCTCTTCAAAGCTCTAAACCCTAGCTCAATCTCCACCAAGAGGCAAGCCCTAGTACAGAAAAATACTCCCAAATAATCCAAGAAAGTCCAAAATGACGGCCAGGAATGAGTTTGGCCTTGAATACCTGAAAACCCTCAAATTTTCCAGTTTACTGGTGTTGTGCATTTTGCTGTCATCAACTCAGCTGCAGTCGAATTGTTTAAAGCCGTGGCCAAGTTTCTTTTGTTTTGAATCTGGCTGTAGATGAGACAAAGTGAGCTGCAGCTCATTTTGCTTTCGAAATATTGAGTTCTTCTACCTCAAGTGAAGTGTTCTACCTATGGTTTAGCCTCAATTTGCTTATCTTTGATCTCCATGATGTGTTTCCCAATCAACTTTGATCCTCAAATCCTTCCAAAGCACTTCCAAGTGGCTTGAAACATCTAATTCTTCTATTAAAATTTACCTTGCAAAATAATAAACTCCATAAGCTTATATCTAACACGGATGGAAGCCAAAATATGCACAATTAAACAATAATGTGCAACCAAAAACCCCATGCACATTTTTTTTTTATCTTTGAGCGTTCAAAATATGCACAAATGAACCTAAAAATGTATAAAACTCAAGGAAAATGAACTGAAATGACATAAAGTCCTAGAGGCTATTAGTACCAACAGCATATTTGTCTGAGACACGAAGTTTGGCTGCTCAAAACTTTTTTTAGTGCCTGTTCGGATTAGCTGTAAAAGTTGCTTTTCCAATATGATTTAAGGCATAAGAGGTAAATTTGTAAAAGGAGTTTTGTCTCGACTTACGTAAATGTGTTTTTCCACCACTTTCTCAAACAGGCCCTTAGACTGCCATCTAATCATGTTATGAGCAAGGGGGGCCAGCCAATCCAATATTCTTGACATAGTTTCAGCTCATTCTTCTGCTACACTTGCGTCATCGACTCATGCCGCCATGGCCTTGGCATATGGCTTTAGCTTGTCCGTGAGGGTAGTAGACTCAATTGTGGGGCTTTGCGTGAAGAAGAAACATACAATCTGTAAATACATCAGGGTTACTTTTGTGGTGGTCATTTGTCCAAACCCTTCATAATTTTTTGGGAGAAGGATTGTGGTAAACAACTTATTCTTTTTGTAACTAATGTATTGTTAGTGGTATATGTTTTTTTTTGTCAATAACAAGAAAACATTAGGTGCATATAGAATCTTAATGTTTACTTGTCATTTGAACATATCATGTACTTGATGTGATGCGGATACTGTTTTTGATAAATATGTTTATTGTACTGGTCAATTTCATTGTAAGGGTTGTCAATGAATGTTAATTAAAAGTGGTAGTCAATAACACTACACAACTTGTTAAATTCATTATACACGAGTTGTCAATCCTTTCAAAAGTGTAGTCAAGTTCATAAATTCTAACCCAATTGGTTTAATTTTCCCAAGTTTTTCACATATCAAAAATGACAAATATTGGGTTATGCAACTTGTTGAAATCTTTACACGTGTTCTCAATCCTTTTAAAAATATAGTCAATTTTACAAAACCTAACCCAATTGGTTAAATTTTTCTAAATGTTTCATATGTCAAAAGTGGCAATCAATAGCGTTACAAAATCCCTTAAAATCATTACACAAATTGTCAATCTCTTAAAAAGTGTAGTCAATTTTACAAAACTTGACACAATTAGTTAAATTTTCCTAAGTGTTTCAATTGTCAAAAATTGTAGTCAATGTCATTTGAGAAACTTGTTAAAATCAGTAAACAAGTTATTAATCCTTTGAAAAGTGTAATCAATTTTACAAAATATGATCTCATTATTGGTTAAAATTTCTCAAATATTCCACATATCAAAAGATGGTAGTCAATGACGTTGCGGAATTTATCAAAATCATTACATGAATTACCAGTCCCTTAAGAAGTATAGTTAATTTTATAAAATCTAACCCAATTATTAAATTTCCCCCTGTTTCAAATGTGAAAAGTGATAGTCCCTAGTCCTCTACGAAAGTGAATGGAAAGTGAACAAAATAAAGTATAGCCACTAGTCTTCTAGGAAAGTGAATGGAAGAAATTAAAACGCGTTATGTCCGGGAGGTAGTGACGGGCTAATTGACCTGAGTCTGTAAAAGAATTAATATAAAAATAAAAATAAAAGTTAATGGAAAAATCCCTCAAAACAACTTTAAAAATAATAAAGGATGAAAAGATGTTTTGAATATTTATAATACCAAAGAAATGTGAGGGTCTAATTTATTCTTTTCAAAATTGGATGGAAATGACATAAATATTCCTTTGAGTTTAAAAATGTTCTCTCATTTCTTAGAAGAGTTTAATAAGTTTAGATAAGGTTTTAAAAAGTTTTGATAAGATTTTCACAAATTTCAATTCAAAATTTACCACTTGCCACAATAGTAAAATATTGATTTCCACTTCTGAAAGGGGTTTCACAAGTGCAAATAAGGTTTTAACAAGTTCTGATAAGATTTTCACAAATTTCAATTCAAAATTCACCACTGGCTACAATAGCAAGGTATTGATTGCTATTCTGATAAAGGTTTCACAAGTTCTAATAAGGTTTTAACAAGTTCTGATAAAAATTTATCAAAAGTGAGAATTAATAACTTGTCATTGTAGAAAGTGGTGATTTTTGAAATAGAATTTATGAAAATCTTATCATAACTTGTTAAAAATTTATATGAACTTATTAAACCCTTATAAAAGATGGAATCACATTTTTTAAACTCATAGGAATATTTCTGTCATTTTCATTTAATTTTAAAAAAGATAAATCAGGCCCTCACACATCTCTGACATTATGAATATTCAAAACGCATTTTTTGTCCTTTAGCATTTTAAAACTTTTTTTTCATGAATTTTCCCAAAGTTCTTAAAAATGACATATAATGGGGTTACGCAATTTGTTGAAATCTTTATACGTGTTCTCAATCCTTTTAAAAATACATTCAATTTTACAAAACATAACCCAATTGGTTATATTTTCTTAAATGTTTCACATGTCAAGTGGTAATCAATAGCATTACATAATCCTTTAAAATCATTATACGAATTGTCAATCTCTTAAAAAGTGTAGTGAATTTTACAAAACTTGACACAATTAGTTAAATTTTCCTAAGTGTTTCAAATGTCAAAAATGGTAGTCAATGTCATTTGAGAAACTTGTTAAAATCAGTAAACAAGTTATTAATCCTTTGAAAAGTGTAATCAATTTTACAAAATATGATCTCATTATTGATTAAATTTTCTCAAATATTTCACATGTCAAAGGTGATAGCCAATATCAGTTGCGGAATTTATTAAAATCATTATATGAATTATCAATCCCTTAAGAAGTATAGTTAATTTCATAAAATCTAACCCCATTATTAAATTTCCCCGTTTCAAATGTGAAAAGGGATAGTCACTAGTGCTCTAGGAAAGTGAATGGAAAGTGATTAAGTGAACAAAATAAAGTATAGCCACTAGTCTTCTAGGAAAGTGAACGGAAGAAATTAAAACGCGTTATGTCCGGGAGGCAGTGACGGGCTAATTGACCTGACTCTGTAAAAGAATTAATATAAAAATAAAAATAAAAGTTAATGAAAAAATTTCTCAAAAAGAAATTAAAAAAAAAAAGGTAAAAGATGAAAAGATGTTTCGAATATTTATAATATTAGAAAGATGTGAGGGTCTAATTTATCCTTTTTAAAATTGAATAGAAATGATATAAATGTCTTTCTAAGTTTAAAAATGTTCTCTCATATTTTATAAGAGTTTAACAAATTCATATAAGGTTTTAAAAAGTTTTGATAAGATTTTTATGAATTTCAATTCAAAATTTACTACTTGCTACAATAATAAAGTATTGATTTTCACTTTTGATAGAGATTTCACAAATTTAGATAAAATTTTAACAAGTTCTGATAAGATTTTCATAAATTTCAATTCAAAATTTATCACTTGCTACAATAGCAAGATATTGATTGTCATTTTGATAAGGGTTTTACAAGTTCATATAAGGTTTTAATAAGTTTTGATAACAATTTATTAAAAGTGAGAATTAATACTTTGTCATTATAACAAGTGGTGATTTTTGAATTATAATTTATGAAAATCTTATCAGAACTTGATAAAACCTTATATAAATTTATTAAACCCTTATAAAAAAATGGAAACAAGTTCTTTAAACTCATAGGGGTATTTCTATCATTTTCATTTAATTTTAAAAAAGATAAATCAGACCCTCACATATCTCTAACATTTTAAATATTCAAAACGTATTTTTATCCTTTAGTATTTTTAAAGTTTTCTTTCAAGAATTTTCCCAAAGTTATTAAAAAGCATTAAATATCAAAGGAAAAGAATATAAAGTTAAATAATTAAATTTATAATTATTTATAAGAAAAATTAATCTTTTTGTCTTTAAACTATTAACTTGCTTATACTTCAGTTCTCTAATTATGATTTGGTGTGACTCAGTCCTTGAGCTTTTGTTTCACTTAAATTTTTTTTTTTTGGTTCAAGATCTCACTTATAATTAAGTAACTAATCTTTTTTTTTATATATATATTTTTATCCTTTGTCATTATAACTCAGTCCTACTTAACAAAAAAAAAAGGCTAATATGACCCTTCCGACTCGGCTCCGCCTCTATCTATTTTGTTTTTTCCCCCACAAAATTAACCAAAAGAAGGAAAGCCATTGTACCGGTGCGAATACCTTTTCCTGCAGCTTGGCCGCTTGGGTGAGTCTGCCCAAGCTTCATCATAGTTGCAGGTAGAACATTTACATCAGCTGAGATATCGAAGCCATTAGCTTCATTCATGAAGATCTTAGCAGCACCACCATTTTTTTCCCCCTCTTCTTTCCCTTTATCAACTCTTGCAATACCTCCTCCTCTCTCACATAAAATAACCTTGCCTCTGAAATTTTTGCCACTCAATGATCCGTTAGAACAAAAGGAAGAATCTTGCCGGCATGTACCAATGGCAGCAATGTCGGAGGGAAAACATGAGGCTGGAAAACAGATCTGCCAGTAAATTCTCTCTGTTTCCAAGCTTCGCTGTGGCTGCAATGGTTCTGTCAATAGTGCTTACTCCAACTGTGAGAAGCCATGGGGCTCTATTAGGTATAGAGCCACTAGAAGAGCCAAAGCTTCCGGTCCATTTGCTTACAAATATCCCCTTCTGAATTGCTGCAACTGTGGACGAGAGAGATGAATCTCAAGGTTTACATGGTGATGAAGGCAGACTCACCCAAGCAGCAAGGAGGACGGTATAGCGGTTTTCCAACTTTTAGTTAAATTTTGTTAAAAAAACAAAACAGGTGGAGCTAAGTTGGAAGGGTCATATCAGTAATTTTGCCATGTAGGACTGAGTTATAATAGCAACATTCGGTAATATAAAAAATAAAAAATCAGTGATTGAGTCATCTAAATCATAATTAAGGGACTGAATTATAAATGAGATAAGATAACAATTAAGAGACTAAAAAAATATGGTCAAAAGAGACTAAAAAAAAATATGGTCAAAAAGACTAAAAAAAATTAAAGAAAAAAGAGATTGTATATGGTGAGAATTTTAAAACTTGAAATTTTCTTATCGCTGAAGGCCTGGAAAAAAGGTGGGCTGGAGCTAGAGTCGGGAAAACGGGCCGAGTCCGTCGGGCCGGCCCTTTTAGGCCCTAGCCCTTCAAGGGCCGTGCTTATAAATTGTAGCCTCAAAAGGAAGTTGGGTCTAAAAGGGCCGGCCCTGTAGGGCCTCGGGCCGGCCCTGTAGGGCCTCGGGCCGGCCCTTTGGCCCGTTTATTTTTTATTTTTTATACTTAGAAATGAACCATGTCACATTTTTGAATTACCTTATTGAATCTATATGTTACTCTGTCCTCATATTGTATAGAGTATGATTTTTGAGTATATTGTTTTTTCTAATTGAATCATATTGTGATTTTTGAGTATGATTTTTGAGTATATTGTTCTGTCTATTTAGACTAAAATCATATTATATACTATTCTGCTTGATAGAGTGTGATTTTTGATGGAGATTGTAATTATTTGACTACTTGAACCTACTGTTCAAAGTGAAAAACAATCAAATGTCCTTGAAATTGATGGTAGTGGCGAAGAAGGTGAAAATGATTGTCGTTATACTCATGTTGTTTAGAGGTTAGAGTATTTGGCTTCTTGCCTTCTTAT
The DNA here is from genome assembly GCA_963210345.1 of Inga oerstediana. Classification (NCBI taxonomy): domain Eukaryota; kingdom Viridiplantae; phylum Streptophyta; class Magnoliopsida; order Fabales; family Fabaceae; genus Inga; species Inga oerstediana. The sequence goes on along the minus strand of OY723400.1, from coordinate 22,559,815 downwards.
ACTTTGGCCTTTGTGTGAATTATTTATGGTCATGATTTTACCTTTGATTATACATTAGTAACTGTATTTGTTTGTTGCAAGAGACGTGTTATTTAAACATTAATGTTGACAACATTTATGTATTAAATTAGAACTTTAATCGTTGTTATTTACTAATTATATCTCTTTGGGGAAAATACGCAGGAAAAATAGTTAAATATTGTGAAAAGAATTTTCCGGCTCTACGGGCCGGCCCTGGCCCTAATGCTCTCGGGCTGGGCCTTGAAAAACTGCAATTTTCCTGATCCCAAACCTTTTAGGGCTGGCACTGTTAGGCCCTGGCCCGTCAAGGACCAGCCCTGTAGGGCCGAGCCGGCCCTGATTCCCAGCTCTAGCTGGAGCCACATGCATAAGCTTACATGATTCATTGTATTGTTCATTCGAATTTGAATACTAAAAGTAAAGAGGAGTTACAATGCTTGTGCTATTATATTGGCATAATAGTAAACAGTTATTTTAAGTATTTTATATAGATACCCTCTACTCCCATCAATAAATCCAAATTAGATAATTCTCATGAACTAAGGAAAATTAGTTAGCTCAATAAATATAATTGATAAGTTTTTCTAATATTGTCCTTATTTATAAATGTGTATTTTTCACCCTTTTTTCTTCTTTCTCTTCTTTTAATAGGTCCAAAATTGTAACACTTATTTATTACTTGAAAATAAATTTGTAATAAAGATCAATTTTTTTAAAAAATAGACTTATAAATAAAATCAAAATAATACTAAAGAGGGGGGGGGGGGGGGGGGGGAGATTTATAGGACTTTACTGGTCTTTGCAGGAGGGGTGAACCGTGGAAACGGAACAAAAGGATCCGCTTGTGGGAGGAAGAAAAGTGAAGGCTACATGAATATGATGAGGTGACATACTATGGAATATTTGGCTAGTTTAACGGTAAACGGTTAAAGGTAACATTATAGGATGGTTGGGTAAAATTATTATGTTTTGTAAAGTTTCAGGGTGACTTTATCTCTAAAAAAAAACTATTGGATATCTATTGCTCTCCAGTTTTACTGAAGTAAAAATGACTTCTATCTGTTTAAGGTTTCATTTTTTAACCACCAAACATTTAACTATACAATAAATTACGTATTTCAATATAAAAATATTATTTTAGATACTTATTATTTATAAATTATTTTTTACTATATAATTTATTAATATATATATATATATATGATTGATCTATTTTTTTATGTTACATAATTTATTAATGTTATAATTTTAATTTTGTAGATAAATTTATTTAATTTTTGGTATTTATTATGAAATTTAATATTAAAAAATATATAAATATATAATCTTATCCTTTTATATGTAATTATCACAAAACTAATGTCCTTTTTTATAATTTAATCATAAAAAAATGATTTTGATCATAATATCTAAACACTATCATTTTATTAAAAAAAATTTATCCCCTAAAATCATTTTTATCATTTTTTTTTTGCACACTATTTTTTACAAGTTTATCCAAACATTTTACGGAGGCTTGCCCGTGGGGAGGCGTACGTCTTTTAAAAATCTTCTGTGTTTTTTTTCCCAGCTTTTCTCAATCTTCTGTTTTCCACCTCCCATCATTCTTCTCTCTCTCAATCAATGGATTTTGTCATTTACCCATCCGGCCTTCCGAAGTCTGTCTCCAAATATTTTTTAAAATAACTTTCTTCTACAATTATAAATCATTTTAATTAATTCTTTGTTTAGCCAATATAAATCATTTTAATTAATTCACTAAAATTAAAAACTGTTAGCTAATCCATTAACTTTATTTTAAATTAAAATTGATATAGTTGTGGACCAAACAAGTGGACATTACCAAAATAAATTAGGATATAGGATAAGTGGGACGATGTTGGTTGTTAGCACCTGATATATGATTTTTGTTGCACCATAAATCAAAGGATTGTAGGGATATTAATAAGCTATTAGTTGATTTTGACAAAAAAAAAAAAAAAAGCTATTAGTTGAGGTGGCAAAGGATCTTATTCTATAAGAAGGAAAGTATAAGTTTAAATCCTGAAAGCGTACTTATTAAGAGAGATAAGAACCCTTGTTATTAAAAAAAAATGATTGTAGGGATTGTGATTTGGAGTAACCTATCACCAAAATAAGCATCTAGAGTTGAAGAATATCAGGATTTTTGAAGAACATCTAGGATGAAATTAACCAGAAATAATAATATTGTTTCATTTTCCAATAAATAAATAAATAGAACACACCCGCACACAATTATTATTTAAAGAAAAAGATAAAAAAATATCACTTAAACTTCAAAATTTCTCAAACAATTGAGTTATCAATTATTATATTTTTATTCTCAATCCCATTATTCTTATCGTTAACAAAACCAATTTGAGATTTTAAATTTTAAGTGATATTTTTTTGTTTTTTTCCTTATTATTTAACTATAAAAAAATTGAAAAATTATATTCAGGTGGCTCAGAAAAAAAAAAATGGTTCCATTAACAAATGAAAGGGCTCAATTGACAAATCCAAAAGACCAATTTTTCTTTTTCTTTTTTTCTTAAACGGGACCAAATGTAACTCACTGTAAAAAATTCTCCCAACATTAATTTTCTTTCTTTTTTCCGGTTAAGAAACAAAGCTGACCTTTGTTTCGTGTTCTGCAATTTACCCGAGTGATCCACTATTTGTCTATCAGAATAGTCAAATCTGAGTTCATACCTTCGTCGCCCACAGTAATTATGTCTTCCATGGCTTGTTCTTCATCTTCATCCTCCAAATCCAAATTAACTTCCTATTTCGACGTCTTCTTAACTTTCAGAGCGGCCGAAAACTTCCACGAAGGATATCTGGTAAGATCTCTAAGAGACGATGCCATCAAAATCTTCGTAGACTGTATATATCCTTCGGCGATGGCCACCCCTTTGTCTTCAGCACTGGAAGCCATGGAAAGTTCGAGAGTTCTTATGGTTATTTTCACACCAGATTTCCTTCATGGCTCCAACAAATTATTTCTTGAGAGGCTCCAGAAAGTGATGGAGTGTCACAAATCTATGAACAGACCTGTAGTTCCTGTATTCTGGGGAGCGAAACAAAAACAAGTGGTTGAACATTTGGCGATAAGATATAAGAATCTGGACTGGACTGGAATCGCCGTTGAAGCTGCCTCCCAATCCGGCTTCACATTCTCCACTAATTTCAGGTAACAACTTCTTCTTTTCCTGTATCAATCTGGATCTGCTAAGTGTTCATTCGTTTTATATTTACTTTACCTGATTGGATAAATCAATGTTTGTTCAGATTATTCAATGTTGTGGGTCAAATAGAGTAATCTCATTCCGTATGCCTCGTCTTTTTGCCGTCCGGAGTGAGTATTCCATAATTCATATATGTAATAATAATAATAATATAAATATAAATATAATTACATATAGGGTTAAGGGGGCATTTTTGCCCCAAAATTTTTATGAAAAACTTAAATCCTTACAAAGGGAAGGGATGTATATATACGAAGGGAGGGAAAAACAGAGGAGCGTAGAAGAATAAAGAAAAACAAGTACACACATGAATTCATCCCAACTATTTGGCCTACATTTAGCCCCCACTAATATTTATATGAAATTAAATATTCCTTAGATATTTAAAATTAGAAACCAAAAAGTTACGCAATTTACACGAAAATTGATTTCTCAAAATTTGATTCCATAGTAATAGGCATTAGGTCTAATGGTGTCTTAGATTCGAGTTTGTGTTAATATAAAAGATTCTTTTGAAATAGCTATCCCGTTTGGGTCCGATGATGTTTACATTTAATCCAGTAGTACCAGATATTATTTATTGTATAAGAAATTGATTCCATCAAATAAGTAAATTATTTGTCTACAAAAGTCTCGCTAATACTTTGATGTAGATCTGCTAGCTAGGTCATGTTTGGATCATGTGAGAAGTTGATAAAAGCAACTATATTCATAGTCCCTAATAATTAGTCACTAATAAGAAGAAATTTTTGCTGTTGTGGAGTTCGAAAGTTCATCTTAAAGCCTTGCATTGGTGGTAGCTAGGCGTTTAGAAACTAATTACGTAGAACAGTAGTATGATATTTGTTTCTCATTGGGTCTCTGTCTGACAAGAATGAGTATGATTATTTTCTTAAAATAAATGTAGTGATTCACAAGACCCGCTTATATCATTATACGTTATGTTCAGTTAAAGAGTGAGCTTTACTAATTAAATTCTAGGGTTAATATAACTTTTGGTCCCTGAAATTTTATCCGATTTTGGTTTTGGTCCCTCAAATTTGAAATCGGTGGTTTTGGTGCTTGAAGTTTGACCCGATTTTGGTTTTAGTCCCTCAAGTTTGAAATTGGTGGTTTTGGTCTTTGAAGTTTGATCCAATTTGGTTTTGGTCCCTCAAGTTTGAAAATGATTTGGTTTTTTTAGGGTGCAGTTCGGGTTTCAAAATCGGGTCACCAAATCCTTTTCAAATTTGACGGGTCAAATTTCAAGAACCAAAACCACCGATTTCAAACTTGAAGGATAAAAACCAAAATTGGGTCAAACTTCAGCAATTAAAACCACCGATTTCAAATTTGAGGGGCCAAAACCAAAATTGGATCAAATTTCAGAGACCAAAAGTTATATTAACCCTAAATTCTATTATATAAAATTTGATACTTACACGCATACATATTTCTTTTTACTGATTCTGAAATCATTTTGTCCAGCAAAGACGGTGAGATTATGAGTAAATTACTTATGGCAAAACTAGATAAATACTTGTTTCGCTTTCTTCCGACCCATCCAGTGGGGTTACTCCGTCGTGTGAAAGATGTACTTCGTCTGTTGATTGGTGGTAATTGTTCCATGATTGGAATATGGGGGGTTGCAGGTATTGGTAAGACTACTTTTGCTAGAGCTATTTATGATAGAATTGGTGGCAGGTTTAAGAGAAAAAGTTTCCTTGCAAATATCAGTGATGAATGGAAGAAAGATAATGGTCTAGTTCATCTACAACATCAACTTATTTCAGATGTTAAGATGGGAACTAGTCAGATGAAGGAGGCACTCTCCAATAAAAGTGTCCTAGTGGTATTTGATGATGTGAATCATATAGACCAACTCACAGCGTTATGTGGAAGTAGTGATGTGTGCGTTGGCAAACAGAATTTGGTAATTGTTACATCACTAAATAAGGATCTACTACTTGGCCTCCGACTCCACTTTTATGAATTGAAGGTACTGGATGAGACTGAGTCTCTTGAGCTTTTCAGTTGGCATGCATTTAAGAAATTTCATCCAACAAATTATTCCATGGATCTTTCAAGGAAAGCAACAAATTTTTGTGAAGGAGTACCATTGGCTCTTGAAGTTATTGGCTCTCTTTTGTATAAGACTCCAATATCAAAATGGAATAATTTGTTGAAGAAATTGAGAGGAATTCCTCATGGTCAAATACAAGAGAAACTCAAGATAAGTTTGGACTTTTTAACCGATTCAGAGAAATATTTATTCTTTAATGTAGCTTCCTTTTATGTGGGTCTGAATAAACATGATGTTACACAATTGTTAAAGGGCTCAAGATTTCCTGTAGAAAAGGCAATGCATGAGATTATAGAGCGGGGACTTGTAAAAGTTGATAAGAGCGACAGGCTTGATGTTCATGATTTGCTGCGAGAGATAGGAAGAGAAATAAGTCCTAAAAAGATAAAACATGAATATATCTATGAAGTTTTCTTGAGTTTTAGAGGTGAAGATACACGTAAAGCTTTTGCAACTCATCTTTGCAGTGCTTTAAAGAAAGCAGGTATTGAGGTCTTCATGGATGAAGAGGGGATTGAAAGGGGTGAAACAATTTCTTCCTCTTTACTGCAAGCAATTGAAAGTTCTAGAATGTCGATAATTATATTCTCAAAAAATTATGCCAGCTCGAGCTGGTGCTTGCAAGAATTAGAAAAAATCATGGAGTGTCACAAAACAACTCATCAAGAGGTTCTACCAATATTTTATGATGTGCAACCATATGAAGTTCGTAAACAACAAAATACTTTTGGAGAAGCATGGAAAAGACTCACACTGAGAAACACAACTAGCAAAGTGAAGAAATCACTCATCAATTGGAAGAGAGCACTCATTGAAGCTGCAAATATATCTGGGTGGGACATGCATGAATGGAGGTAAGTTTGGTTATCATTCTTTTTAGGTGAACAAGTTTGATTACCTTTTAAATCTTTAAATTCCTTAAGTTCCTATTGGTGGTATGCAATTCAATATATTGAAACAATCTTATTAATACTTGGTTGTATGATCAAGCTGCTTACTATTACAAATCACACTTTGAACACTAAAATGAATGTAGCTAGGACAATTGCAAAAGGTTTTTTTTAATTTTCATAGAGAAGATACGACAGAAGAGGGGGTTGAATTTAGTTTCACATGTAACAAATACCTTCAAACAAATTTTAGCTAACATCCACTTTAAGAGGAAATATATATATATATATATATACACACACACCCAATCATTTTGAAAAGAATTGTTTGTCTCCAAGATTAATAATTGAATGCCAAAAGTGATCCTAACATAAATGTAACTTGTTTTTGCCAGAACTGAAACAGAGTTGATAGACCATGTTGTTGAAACTATAACAATGAAGCTAGACAGCAAAGATTTGTTTGTTGCTCAGTACCCAGTGGGAGTGGAGCCTCGAGTGCAAGATATCATCAAGTTGCTAATTAATAAATCAAATGAGGTTATTATAGTAGGAATATGGGGAATGGGTAAAACCACTATTGCTAAAGCCATCTTCAATGAAATTGGTCAAAATTTTGAAGGAAAGATATTCCTCTCAAATGTGAGGGAAGTGTGGAAGCAAGATAATGGTCAAGTTTATCTGCAAAAACAAATTCTTTCAAGCATCTCTAATGCAAGAAGAGTGAAGCTTACAAGTATAGAAATGGGAACAACTCTAATCAAGAAAATGCTCTGTAAGAAAAGGGTACTTGTTGTTCTTGATGATGTAAATAATGAAGATCAATTGAAAGCTTTATGTGGAAGTCGTGAATGGTTTGGTCAAGGCAGCAGAATAATCATCACTACTAGAGATGAACGGCTCCTCAAGATCCTCGGTGTGGAAGATCATAAAATATACAATATGAAGGAGATGAATGACAATGAATCTCTTGAGCTTTTTAGTTGGCATGCGTTTAAGCAACCATTACCTGAAAGAGATTTTCTTGAATTTTCAAGAAGGATAGTTTCATACTCAGGAGGTCTACCACTAGCTCTTGAAGTTCTTGGCTCCTATTTGTTTGATAGGGAAGCATTGATATGGAAAAGTGTTTTAGACAAACTACAACAAATTCCAAATGATAAAATACATGAAAAGCTGAAAATAAGTTATGATGGTTTGAGTGACCAAACCGAGAAAGATATATTCCTTGATATATGTTGTTTTTTTATTGGGAAAGACAGAAGCTGTACTACACAAATATTAAATGGTTGTGGACTTCATGCTGAAATTGGAATTGTTCGTTTGGTAGAAAAGAGCCTAGTAAAAGTTGGTAACAAAAATAAGCTTGATATGCATGACTTACTGCGTGATATGGGAAGACAAATCATTCGTGAGCAATCACTAGAGGATCCTGAGAAGCGGAGTAGATTATGGTCTCATGATGATGTTTTAGATGTGTTAAGAAATTGCACGGTAAGAATATCTCTCAATAACTTAAAATTATGTTGTTTCAATTGTTTCTTCATCACCCAATTTGCACTCCCAATTTTTTACTTGACTATTTTGTGTTCAAACATTTAATATATGTTGCTTGTTTGTATGATATTAGGTTTCAGTAACTGAAATATAATTAATTTTTATTTTCCACTATTTGTACTTTAATAGGGAACAATAGCGATTAAGGGATTGACTTTAAACATGTCAACAAACAATTCAATATCCTTGAGCACCAAAGCATTTGAGAACATGAAGAGACTTCGTTTGCTTCAACTTGATCATGTACAACTTGCTGGAGACTTTGGCTATCTATCAAAGGACTTAAGATGGCTTTGTTGGCATGGATTCCCCCTAGAAAACTTGCCAGCGAATCTAAGTCTACAAAAGATTGTTGCCATTGACTTAAAGTGGAGTAATCTCATAAAAGTATGGGAGAAAATCCAGGTATTAACAATTAAATTTTTAAATTAAATACTAGTTACAATAGTTGTATTAATTGGTTTGCATATATTTTATTCTTTCCATTTATTGTGTGATTTATTTTAGAATGTTCTCTTCGTGTAGGTGCTGGAGTGGTTGAAAATTATCAATTTGAGTCATTGTCATTATTTGACAAGAACACCTGACTTTTCAAACTTTCCATATCTTGAAAAGTTAATACTCAAGGATTGTCCATGTTTGTCTTTGATTCACCCCTCCATTGGAGATCTTAAATGTATTGTTTTGTTAAATTTAAAGGATTGCAAAGGCCTCAATCATCTCCCAAAAGGTATATATAAATTGAAATCCTTGAAAACTCTCAATCTTTCTGGTTGTACAAGGATTGAAAAGCTGAAAGAAGACATTGAGCAAATGGAATCCTTGACGACTTTAGTGGCAAATCAAACTTCCATAACACAAGTTCCCTTCTCATTAGTGAGAACGAAAAGTATTAAATATGTGTCCGTATGTGGCTACGAAGGATCATCACGTGATGTATTCCCATCCATTGTTTTGTCTTGGATGTCACCAACAATTCATTCCAAGTCCTTGTTACGGGCATTTAGGGTCATGCCATTTTTAATCAAGGGTCTATCACATCCTTTGTTTGTTAGAAGCCATGAAGTATTAGAAGCAAGACCAAGCACATCTCAAGATTCATGTGGAACTCAAGCGTTAATTGGTTTCCATGAGCAATCTCACTTGGAAAGGCTAGAGACATTCATGAGTTCTTTAACTATTCATGTAGGTGGCTTCAACAAAGTTATGGATGCACTTTTAAGGAGTATCTCACAGGTTATTTCTTTATCTCTCTATTTCTATCTTAATATTTCTTTATCGCTTTCAGGTAACTTGTTTTGACTTGAAATGTGCATATTGGCGTAATAATATTTAATATACTTCTAACAAATTTTGTGTGTGTTTGTGTATAAATGCGTAATAATGCATTTATACTAACCATTCAAGGTAGTTATAAAATTTTTAAATTTAATAGACTATTCGTTTTTTGAAGAAAGTCATTGGAAATTGTCACTATATTAATTAAACATATAAATTAGCTAGAATACTGGTAGTGTTTAACTAATTTTGTATTAGCAATCCTTAGAAACCACCACTAATGTATTTTAAATTAAAAATAGGTGGCTTAATACCCCTGTTGGTCTTTGCTTAAGCGATATGTCTGCCAAGTTCTAAGAAAGAGTAATTGGAAAGTATCAAGTATGTATGCTAAATGTTAAACCAGCTTGATGATCATTTTCATTAGTGTGAGCATTATACTATTATATTTCCTCTGTTCTCAATCAATTAGTGTATTTCTTGTGTTCATGGAATAGGGATGGAGTGATGGTGTCTCTGACTATTCTCTTCCTCAAGATAATTATCCTGATTGGCTATGTTTTGAGAATAAAGGATCTTCTATGTCATTTAAAATGCCTCATGTTGTTGGTCGTTGTTTAATAGGAATGATAATCTATATTATCTATTCATCTTCTCAAGATAGCATGGCATGTGTATATCCTGTTGGCTTCATGATAAAGAATTTCACAAAGGGTACTATGGACTTTTACAAAAGAGATGATGCAACGATTTCTTCTCATGATGAATGGCAACAAATAATACTTAATCTGGACCCTGATAATGAGTTGGAAATTATGATCAACTTTGCTCAAAAACATATTGTGAAGAAGACTATAATCTATATGGTATACGATGAAGGAACTCAGCATCACTTGATAATGTTAAATAGCATTGATAAGAAAGAAGGTTTGTAAATTTTTTTTGGTCATTTGGGATTGTCATATAAGATTTGCAAGTGTATATTCTGAAAATATTTTAATAGTTGTTTCTATGGATATAATGTTGCAGGGATTCATTGAAAGGAATAAAAGAAGGTGAAGAGTGACAAGTAGAAGGCTTTAGGTTATGACACTCCTTTACTTTTTCTTTTGGTTCATTTTTTTATTTGTTGAGGAAAGCAGCAAAATGAACAAAAAAATTCTTAAAATAGTTAGTGTCTTTCACAGTACTATGGTCCCTTTGGTATCATTATACTACTTCCAATTCCTAACACAAGAGCTAGATAACTAATTTGTAAATATTAAGAAGAGTAGTTTAATTATTTGTAATAAATTGAGTTCTTAAATAACACCTTATATAAGTCTTATCTTTAGGATAGGAGGTAATATTTTATTTATCACTCATTTATCTTATAAACAACCTGTCATACAGAACCCACTTGTCTAATTTTTAATGTTAATTGGGCTTTTTTCTAAATGACCCAAATCCTTGACCCATTAACCCAAATCCTTGCCTAACCAGTTAAACTGACTTATCTGACATTTCATTTCATTTCATTTCTAAATTGACTGGCGTTAAAGGTGATTTTTGAAAAGGTGAGAATTGAATGATCTCTAGAGTTTAAGTTATAGGGTGGGGTAGACAAGAGTAAGGTTAATATAATATCTTTTATATTGATGTGTCTGCATCTTTATGATTTATTGTTTTTTTGAGTATTTCGTTTTTTGACCCATTCACAGGGGAATGGAGTTGATAATTATGGTCTTGGTTTCCAGGATGGCTGATTTTGGTAAGCCTCTCTAATCTCGCTGAAAACTTAATCTTCTATCACCAGTCATCTGTCTCTTTTGCGTTCTGGCTCTCTGCTGCTTACCTACATATTATGTCCTGTATTAGGCTTCCGCAACATGTTTGTGATAAGATTGATTCGAGGCGTATTAATTTCTTCTGGGGAAACTCTGGTGATAGGAGGAAGATTGATCTCCTTAACAAAGAAATCCTCTTTCTTCTAATCAATGAAGCTTTTCAACCAAGCTTTGCCGTCTGTGGACACTCTTCGTTGTCATCATCTGAAAAACTTATTTCTTCATCTCAAGTCTCAAGGCCAACAGATCAAGTTCAGGGTATTATTGTGCTCATCAACATGCTTTGGCTAAAAAAGAAATGTTGTTCCTCACCAAGGCAAGATTCCAACCTCCATATTTGGCCATTAATAAAATTTTTGGATCACTCTCTTATTTGTCTTTGGCATTTTCCTTGCCTCAACACTCTCCTGCTGTTTTTGTACCTTTTAATGACATTAGCACTTTTCTTTTCCTTTTTTCCCATTACATGTATTACTATAGCTTTTACCTCAGAATTTTTTTCATAATTCCCTTCTCTATTGTACCATCACTCTGACTATGTAATGTTTCTTTTTCTGATAATATTTTGCTTATTATAAAAAATACAGATGAATTATTGTATCATGGAGAGATAGTAAAATCAATGTTTGATTTATGATGTATTATTGAAATATGGAATGGAGACTCTTGACTATGGTGATGGACCATATTGATACATGGAGATGAAAATTAAATATTAGTGATAATAACTAGGTAATAAGTTGTAGTAATATGAAAATTCTGATAGTGAGTATTGTGTTAATTCTTGAGCAATGTACCTACAAAGACACAAAGTGCTACAAAAACAACTCCTTGTAAAACTTCTCTTTGATCACGCATATTTTTATTTCCAGGCATAAGTGCTTATATTTTCATACTTGAGTTGCTATTATATGTGTGAAAGTGGTCTTAGTTACTGCCTTAAACTACTCTTTCACACACACGTACACACTCAGATGTAGGCATTATATGCAAGTAGATTATATCATTCATATATACCTTAAATCGTAAATGGCTCAGGAATTTTCCTAATACATAGCCAGATGCATCAATCACCTGGGAAAGCAAAGGAACTTAATGATGGTACGTTATCATGGATCAGAAGAAAGTTGTGAAGGCGAAACCAAGAGCATTAAGCAGGGATCAGTAGTTATCATTCTCTTAACTTCAAGATTTTTAAGGACTTCAAGCAGCAGAACTCTGACGTTTAAGATCTACTTGATCACGCACGTAAGAATGATTCTTAAGTTGGGTCACTAGTATCTTGAAGATTCCACGATTGCCTTTTACAAATGTCGAATTTAATTATTTTTTTCGTGAAGAATTCCTGAATTCACCCGCTTTGGACTTCATTTTCCAAGATAGCAAGCTCCTATGTGGGTTGTTTTGGAGGCTGCTGCATATCCTTTCAGTGTCTTGACATCAAATCACACATAAAGGCTATTGTTGAATTCTACAAGCAAGATGCAGAAACGGCTCTAATGCCACTATAACAAGTTTATTTTAGTCAACTCTTGAAGAATTATGAAATTTTACTACACCCCACAATACTATTATCACACTCTCCCGTCTCGATCATAATTGAAAGCTACCTAATTCTATCAGCTAAAATTGTTAATTATATTTACTAAATAATTCTATTTACTAAACAACTACTACTATCATGCGAGAGGTGAATCTCTTTCCACCTATATACATGGACACCTTGTTTTTGGTCACTTTATGGAGAAAAGGACAAAACCGTTGCATTCCACTGGAATTTGTGCCTCACAATTTTTTTTTTAAATTACAACCAGGAATGTTTTTGAAACCGGACTGGACCGAACGGTCCGGCCGGTCCAGCTGCCATGAGTGCCGCCCGGAGAAGAAGGCGGATTGAGTTAGGCATGGAAACCGTTTTTCACGTTTAGCCGTTTTGAGTCGGCATAAATCTGTCTTTAGCCCGGAAACTGGAGTTAATCTAGGAGCCGGAACAGTTTTTTAGTAACCGTCCGGCCTAAGTTTCATGAAGCAAATGAAAGAAGAAGTAGAGGCCGCTGGAGTCATAGAAGAAAGATGAGGGTCGAGGAAGAAAACAATTTTTGAAGAAGAAAGAGAAAACAGTTTTTGTCAATAACTTTCTTCTGACTTTGCATGTTTGAATTTCTTTCTTTTCAGACCTCGATATATGTCTCTTGATATGATCTTAACTGTGTTTTTTTTGCCTCAGATATTAATGACGTTTTTTTAAACCAAAGATTCTAACAACGATTTAAACTTTTTTTTTTTTATAATTTTATTTGTATATCATATATATTCTGACATGTATTTCAGCTGAATTTTTTTAAGGCCATCTCATTTTTTATTTTACTTATGTTATGATATGATAATAATTTTTAACCATTTAAATTTTTATTTAATTTTATGACTGTGAACTAGTTTAAAATATATTGTTGGGATTTTATTTTTTATTGGGTTACTTTGAATAATTTTATTGTGCTATGGCTTGGTATTTGGGGTAGTTGGGATAGATGCTATTACATGTGAGTTTATTTGTATTTATTTTTTAATTTTTAAAATTATGTTACAATTTAATACTACCTTCTGTTCTTTTTTTTGTTGGACATAATACTACTTTCTGTTCTTAATATAAGACATAGTTGATTTTTTTAGAGAGATTAAGGAAGTTAAATAAATGACTTAATCATAATATATACTATGTATTATTAGATTATATATTACTCCTTATAAGTTACACAAATTAGTTTGAAGGAAAATGATAAATATAAATAATCTAAAGCAATTTATTTAGCTTCTTTAATATTTACAAAAAAAGTTAATTATGTTTTATATTTAGGACTGAAGATAGTGTTTACTTCTTATATTTATATTATTATATATGTATATTTTTTTAATTATTAAGTCACCGGTTCGACTGATCCAACCGGATGAACTATGACCCATTTATACCTCCAGTTCAACATCTGGTTCGGCTTTTAAACTTAAAACAGGCTAGCCCTTTGACGGACTCAGGTTTAAAAGGCTCGGCCTTAAAAAGCCCGTGGTGTACCATAAAACCAGCATATTATTGAAGCTTGGCCCTCAAACATGTGGGCTCAGGGCCGACCCGAGGGCTTTTATATATTTTTATTAAATTTTAATTTGTTAAACTATTTTGAAATATCTAAAAATACAATAATAAATTTCTTAAAATTTATAATTCAAATAATATATATTAATAAAATAAAGTGTCAAACTATTGTCTAAATATAAAAGACAAATGCCAATCAAACACCAAACACTAATAAATTGTTGTCTCAAATCAAAAAAAGAAAAAGAAAAAGAAAAACTAACTAATTCACCTCTTTTTTGAAATCACATATAAAAAATTTTAATGGTTAAAAAAAAGAAAATCACATAATTATTATATATAAAAAATCTATGTATGACTATTAAATTTTCTTTGTCATTAAATTATTTGATTAGAAACTTTTGAAAAAAAGGAAAATTTATAGTAGACTTATTTTATTCTAAGAAAATTTTGAAAGTATTATCATATATGCCGTGGATGCATGCATGAGAGTAATATATATATATATATATATATATATATATATAACATCATTGACTGTATGGGTGATGACTACAGCTAAACAAGTTAACCTCAACTTGAATCTTTGAAGTTTTCATTAGAGCACAAGTGTGTGTTAACTTAAGTACCTAAGTTTATTTATTTTTTCTCAAGCAAGAGGTGTTGTATAATAAGAGTGAATATTTTTATTTTAATAAATAAAATTAGACGAGTTTAAAAGGGTTGGCCCTCGGCCTTAGTAGACTAGTCCTTTTATTTTTGAGCCCTAATGGGTGAGCCCGTTTAAGTCCGAGTTTCTTTTACACCACCTAAAATACAAAGTCTAGCCCTCTACTTAGATGGGCTTAGGGTGTATTTGGTAGAGCCGGAAAATCGGGCCGAGTCCTTCAAGGGTCGGGCTTATGATTTAGAGGCTAAAAAAGGAAGCGGGCTTAAAAGGGCCGGCCTACCTTTTGGGCCAGTTTAATATTTTTTAAAATAAATTAATATATATAATATTATTATATCAAAATATCAATATCAAAGACACCTAAGTACCTCATAGAGTATTAGTAACAGACAAACACTTATTAAATGGTTTGATTTATTTTATTTTCTATAATGGTTTATTCATTTAAAGTTTAAAAACAAGGCTAATTTGGACATTAGATGATTATTTTAACTAAAAATTTATGAGTTTTAAAAATAATATATCTCAATTTAAAGTAAAATAATAAATAAATTGTAAAACTTGAAAAAGAATTTTTTTTGAATTAAAATGAGTGTAAGCCTGAGCTCGTGAAGGGCCAGTCCTGTAGGGCCGCGGGCTTTAAAAATTAGGGACTTTTTAGAAAGCGGGCCTAAATGGGCGAGCCTGTGAAGGGCCGGCCCTACCGTATTCCCGGCTCTAGTGTTTGAGATAGTGGTTTGAAAAATGACTTATTTTGAATTTGACTTATTAAAAATGGCTTTATAAAAAAGTCAGTTTGTGTAATATGATTTATGTTTGGATGAGCGATTTAATAAGTGCTTTTACATAAGTCATAATTTGTTTGGATTGGCAATTGCATAATTGCTTTTTTAAAAGCCAAAACTTATTTAGATTGGTGATTACATAAATGCTTTTGTATTAATAGAAAACAAGATGTTTAATATTAGAAACAAGTGGAAAAATTGAAATTAGAAAATGTGATGCTAAAATACATAATTTCACAAAAAATATTACATAACTAATTGGATCATATGTCCCATACAAGTTGGTCTCTAATCATGCCACAAATGCGATTCATACGGGTTAAAGATGTTCCGGCATAATTGGTCGAGGAAGCCACATCGTCTACAGTTATTATCTTCATAAGTTACATTATCAATTTCTGCTGCACCGAAATTAACATCACTTTAAGAATTTCTCCTAATAAAGTTAGAAAGGAACAGAAACTTAAATTATCTATATAATTATTTAAAAATATTTGGGTGGATGGCATTGGCCAATTAAAAATGATCTTACTAAGTCTATTAATATCAACCGTAAATGTAAGAAAGGAACATAAACTTAAATTATCCATATAATTATTTAAAAGGGTTAAGGTGCAAAAATACACATGAGCTTTTATCAAAAGTGCATTCAACACCAAATACTTTTTTTAGGTGCAAAAGTAACTATGTGGTTATAAAATAGGTGCAAAAGTCACATTTTCTGTCAAGAGGGAAACATTGACTGTGATAGAAATTTGTTGACTAATTAGGATGACATGGCTGGTGACTTGGCAGATGAAGTTGCTGACTAAGAAATAAATATTGAGAGAAATAAAATAAAAGGCAGTTGGATCAACAGGTCAGGTTTAAGTGCTGCATGTGTAGATGGCGATTGAGAGAGTTGATGGAGAAGAGGGAATCGCTGCAGGCGGCAACAGCGGTGTCGGAGGTGAGGGCAAGTTAGTCGCTAGGGAAATTTTTGGGTCAGAACGACTGAGAGAGCGAGGGGTGAGGGAGTTTGGCTGGGACTTGACAGAGAAGAGGAAATCGTCGCCGGAGTTGGCAGCGGTGCAAAGGCGATAAAAAAATTGGTGGATTTGAGTGCGTTGGAGGGCAAAATTATCAATAGCTCTGCATGTCCCATGACTTTTCTGGGAACAAGAGGAACTAATATGGAAGAATAGCCATTGAAAGTAGCAATATTTTAGCAAAAGGAACAATAAAAAAAATTCATGTTATTCAAGAGTAACTGAAGAAGCATGCATTGCTACTCACTGTGAAAGAAAAATGCAGGGTGTTTTTTTATGGGACCTTCAATTTTTAGTACAATCGAAGTACACTCCTTGCAATGGAATGTCCCTAGTTTGACCTGGTTTTCACGAACCCATTTTTCCGACTGCCTCTGATCGGCGTCAATTAGAACCTTAAGAGACTATTGTCGAAGTGGTTCGGTGAATACCTAGCACTCCGATTCCTTTCCAATACAAACTCATCTTTGGCCTTCTTTCCCTGTCCATTATTAGCCTGAACAGTATCATTCTTCCTCAGAGGGCACCAAATGATCCACCAATGCCCTAAGCATTTCTCCAGCTCACACTGCTATTACTTCGAAACACCTTCGCACTGAAACTACCTCTGGCGTCTACATTGCGATTCCCTCTTAAGTCTGGCCAAGATTCTGAGTAAGAACGTTCAACCCCATAACTCAACTATACCTGTCTTCATCCTCGTCTTTATTCCCGCCTCTAAAAAAACTCCAAATGCTACAGGCCTTGTTCCACCGGCCGAATTTCTTAGACCCTTTCCGTTCTCATAACCGGCACCGAATCATCTTCAACCACAGAAAGCATAGTGGGCATCTCGAAAATGTTGTTCCGATCAAGTAACCATTCCAGGAAGCCCTGGGTTCTTCCAGAGAGTAACGAGGATCATCGAAGGACATTTAAGCGACATTCGGCCAGCGTCAAGTGACATTCAGTTGGCGTCCAGTGAGAACCTTGGATCAGTTTCGTGCGATCTTCACCCAAATCCATAATCTGCGATCTCCGACCGTGTGTCTCTAAATTGCCTCCTAATGGGCTTCTCCACAGGTAGTCTGGGGGGAGCCACCACATTTCTTCATGTTCTGATTTTGCCAAGTCACCAGCCACGTCATCCTAATTAGTCAACAAATTTCTATTTCATAGTCAACGTTTCCCTCTTGACAGAAAATGTGACTTTTGTACCTATTTTATAACCACATAGTTACTTTTGCACCTAAAAAAAGTATTTGGTGTTGGATCCACTTTTGATAAAAGCTCATGTGTATTTTTGCACCTTAACCCTATTTAAAAATAAGGCTTGAGATTTTTCATTTTGAAAAAATAAGGAAAAAAATATTATTTGAGACTTCATAAAGAGGATCTTGCCTTCAACTTGCCAGTATAGGACAATCATTCAATATGGAAGCCATATGGAGAAAGTGAATTGGATGAGAAAAGCAAATGCAATTATAGCATGCTACTATTTCTACCTCAAACATCAAACTGCAAATTCTGCTGATTCCTGTAGAAACGACACTTTTCCTTGCTCTGCTGGATCATCTGATTATGCTGCCTCACCAAAGCCCTCCCAAGGTTCGACTTTTGCTTCTTGCCCATTGTAATCACAATCGAAAGGAAACCCCCAAACTAGTGTCAACACGAAACTCTCGTCCAAAACCCTAAAATTTCCCTGGCGTCTGGAAAGATTTTCTTCTCCGTTCTATACTTCTGTTGTCGCCTTGTCGAGATGAGGATGGGCTGCACCGATTTTCCACAATAGGACCTTCAAAACATAAGGCTAAAGCTAAAGGAAACAATCCAGCTTCAATGACTTTCGCTGGCCGCCGAGAGAGGGAAGATCGGCAATGAGAGTGGCGAGATTTTCGTGTCTCTTGTTCAGCTCGACGATGCCAAACTCGGAGAAGAGAAGAGAAGAGAAAGAAACAAAAAACAAAAGGTGGGACGGCAACCAACGGTAATAAATTCCCAAATCATAAGTTAGCTAAGTACTCGTTTGTAATAGTTTTTTATTTATTTAATGTTTGTTTGGGATAATTTATTTTTTATTTATAAGTGCTTATAATTTGTGATTTACGGTATATGAGGTAAGTATATGAGAGGAGTTTTGTCTCAACTTATGTAATAAGTGCTTATTTCTCAAAAATAAGCTACCCAAACATAGCTTTATAAGTGCTTATAAATTGTGATTTATGATATACGAAGTAAGTATGTGAAAAAAGTTTTATCTCGACTTACATAATAAGCACTTATATTTCAAAAATAAGCTTTTCCAAATATAGCCGATAAAAAGCTCCTTATGGCAATCGTGATCCAATTCGGCAGACGCTCACCAAAACATCAGATAAAAGGAGAATAGTGCCATTCGGGCTTATCTACCACCTAATCGGGCTTATATAGGGCCGAAACGCTGTAACACCCCAAATTTTATTCACCAAAAATATATTGTAATTATTTGAATAATTCAATAAAATGGTGAATATTCATGAATTTGGATCTTGTGAATTTTGAAATATTCATATTCATATGGAAATGGGCAAATTAATTCAAAAATTGAATTAAATTACAAAAGGGATAGCAAAATCATAATTTTGCCAATTTAGCCCAAGATTAATTATTTTCCAATTAATTGGAGTTAATTTCAATTAATCAAGGAAAATAAAGAAAAATGCATAAAAGGGATTATTCTCGGTGGAATAAAATCAAGAATTTGGGGAATTATACATAGTTCAATTAGATAAATTGTGGAATATATGAAAAACATTTCTCTCCTCTACCTCCCCTCAAATTCGTTTAACACATGGAAAGAAGAGGGAAATTGTAAATTCAAGAAGCAAGATGAAGGTGATGTTGACAAAACTACATGCACAACTCAATGATGGCAAAGTTGGAGTGCACACAAAAAAGGGGAGTATGGTGAATGCATGAAAAGAAGCTTGAGTGTATGAGTGGAATACTTGAGTGATTGGAAGAGGACACTTGATTACATGTAAGAAGCTAACTTGTCTTGTAAGAGAGGATGAGAGGGATGGATTTTTAGGAGGAAGAAAAGGAAGCAATTGAATTAAATTAATGGCAAGACAATGGAGAAATTATGAGGAAGAGAAGAGTGTGACCAGTGTCACATTGGAAGCCCTTGATCAAATCAATGGATAGGAAGATGGAAGATCAAAATAATAAACCATACTCCTTCCTCCTTTCATGCACTTCACGCACAAAGAAAAAAAAAAGAGAGAAGAGAGAGCTTGAGAAATAGAGAGAAGAGGAGAGCTCAAGGAAGAAGAAGCTAAGGTAAGTGTTGTCTTTTAAGCATTTTCCTTGTGATCTTCCATGAAATCCTTCTCTAAACTCTTATTTCTCATGAATCTATGGTGGTGAAGAGACACTTTGATATCAAGAAGAAAGGGAGGAGGAGCCTAGATTAAGAGGAAACCAAGAAGCCAAAGAGGGTAACTTCATGAACTTGCCTTCTTAAGTTGTTGATAATTATTGTTTGGATTTTATGATTTTTGAGTTGAGTTGTAAAATTAGAAAAGCCATAACCCTAAGGGGTTATGTAACACCCCAAAATTTATATTCACCAAAATTATTGTAAATATTTGAGAAATTCAATAAAATGGTGAATATTCATGAATTTGGAATTTATGAATTTATAAATGTTCAATTTCATAGGAAATTGGGCAAAAATAATTATGGAATTAATTTGGGTAATTTAAAATGCCCAATATTAAGGTCCAAAAATGAAGGAATATTAGAGAAAATATTTGGTCCAAAAATATATGGAAATTGGCCAAAGAAAAATAAGAAAAGAAATTGGATTAGAAAGATAATGGCAAAATCGTAATTTTGCCAAAATAGCACGAAATAAATTATTTTCCAATTAATTGAAGTTAATTTCAATTAATTAAGTAAAATAAAGGTTAAAAATATATTTAGAATATTTTGGTCAATTTAATATGAATTTATGGAAAATTTGAGCAAAAAGTGTAATTTTGACCAAAATTGAGACTATACGTGTATACGTAACCGGAACAAGTTATGAAGCCAATTGAGACCATAGGGAGGGACCCCTAGGAGTCTCCTACATGTGGCATGGAGAAGGAAATATTGGTTGGGCTTAATGGGTATGATTACATGTACATAAGTTTATGTACATAAAAACTAGTTTTTGAATTTTTGGAAAATTAATAAATAAATACATGTCATACAATATATATGATAAAGCAACATCATCATCTTCATATCAGCCCCTAAACCGACGTTGTGCAGCTGAAACTAAAGTGAGAACGTTGAGAGCATTTGGAGAAAGAAAGAAGAAGAAATCTCACAGGGTAAGCCGATTTCTCCGACGATTTCGCTCCTAACGCGTATAACCCTGATCCTAAGCTACTCCTCCTTGTTCTTTAAGGTTTGGAAAGCTCAAATTTGGTGATATAAAAGCTAGGGTTTTCTGCAATTTTTGGGAAAAGCTTGTGGGAGCTTGAGGTAACTTCCAAACCTTCGTATATTGTCTATTCTGGCTGCTGTGGGCAATTTAATCGGTGAAATTTCGCCGGATTGCCATTGGTTTTAATTTTTGGAAATGGGTATGTGGGGCTATTATGCTGCCCAAATTGATACTAAATGGTAGTTATAACCTAATGGAATAGTCAATAAAGTGGTTAGGAGTAGAAAGGAACGCGTTTACGGAGCCGAAATCACAAAACCCCGATTTTTCCCGGAGAAAACCATTATTTCGGCCAGGGATGTTTGAGGGCCTTAGAGTTGGATTTTCAATGATTTTATGGTTCCATTGGATTCAGTGGGCGAAAATAGGTGGGGTTACAGTTAGGCACTTTTTCGGAAAAGGCCGAGAAAGCATAATTACGGAAACGCCCCTAAAACCCTAAAAGTAGAGCTGCCAAGGGCAATTTCGTAATTTGACATTGAATTTGATAATTTTGAGTCCGGAAATGGATTCCTTGGATGAAAATATGTCAGGATAGCCCTAGTCAAAATTTTGGGAAAACATGCCATCGGGGCCGGGCCGGGGTCCCGGGGGCATTTTGGTAAATTTTCACCATAGGCTAATATAACCACAAGAAACACTATGGAAGTGTCTAAAATGATACTTGGATAGGTTATAACCTATTTCTTGTACATTTAATATTTTAGGACCGAATCGGGAGCCGAAAGTCAACACGTTTCACGAGGCGCACAGAAAGGGGTCGATAGAACTTTGAGGTAGGGACATTATCCTTCATACATTATGCCATAGTTATATGATTGTGTGAATGCCAATGTTTGTAAATGCGCTTTATTAATCAACATGTTTTGCCCAGAGAGGGGCTAGTAGTGCTAGAGGCACTTACACTGGAGTTGGCGGAAGACCAACCGGTGCAGAATAGTGGGGCCTGGCCCTACTCATGTATACATGCAGATGATATGTTTATATTGTTCATTAATTGGTGCATACATGGCATATATCATATTTACTTTTCGCATTTTCTATGAACGATAGCATGTTTCTACTGAGATTCTTCAGAATCTCACCCCTTTTTTCTAAACCAAACATCTCAGCGGGCGCCAGTGGATCAAAAGGCAAGAATGTAGACGAAGGGAAGTGACTGACATGTGCCTCAAGGCAAATCCAAAGTTCGTGGTTATAGATAGTCTATGTCTAAAATACTTTTGGATATTTTGTAATAGTGGTGTATATTGTCGCATTCTGTAGAGTTGACTTTGGACTGTAAACAAATACTTTTATCAGTATATATATACTCTTCTGTATGCCTGTGGAACTTGGTCTCTATTACTCTGTGTATATCGAAATGGAAACGGGTGTTGACATTTTTGGTATCAGAGCCCATAAGCGGTTTTGGCAGAGCTTAATAAGTGGTTCTGGCATTATCAGAATAGTATACTGATATGGTTTTGTTTGCATGATGGCAGGGAAATAGTGAGTTATGGAGATGGTACAACCAGAAGAAGGCGGTAGAGGCCGAGGTAGAGGTCGAGGCCGAGGGCGTGGTAGACATGGTACCAACGAGGGAGAACCAAGGCCTGACCCTATCCAGCAGCGAATTCTGGATTTATTGGAACAACAACAACAAACCATGAATGAGATAAGAGTTGACCTCCAGGGGGTACAGCAGAGGCAGGATCACTTAGAGAATCGTATGGATGAGTTCATGTGGGGGAATTACGAAGAAATTCATGAAGAACCTCCGCTAGCAAATCTACCACCAGAGCCTGAGGTGGATATCCAAGCTTGGCTGAGTAGATTTAGTAAACAGCAGCCACCTATGTTCAAAGGGAAATTTGATCCTCAACAAGCAGAAGACTGGTTAGCTCGTTTGGACAAGATCTTTGATATGTTGCAATGTCCAGATGAGGTGAAAGCTCGGTTAGCCATATACAAGCTGGAAGGTGATGCTGATCGCTGGTGGAAAGGCATGGACCTCATCCTGAAGGGGAAGAATGCTCCAATCACATGGGAACTATTCCAAGAGGAATTTAACAAGAAGTACTTTCCTCCGACTATTAAGAGAGAGAAAGAGAAAGAGTTCCTCAGCATCAAGCAGCATGATCGGGAGAGTTTTGATGACTATCTAGCCCGGTATATCCGACTGTCACGCTACTCATCATATGCCAAGCTGGACGACAATGATGAGTGGAATTCAGAAATGATGATAGAGGGGCTGAGACCTGAGTTCAAGGAGAGGCTGATCTCCCAACACTTCACCGAATTTAGCAAAGCGGCAGAGGAGTGCCGATACATCGAGAAACGTCTGACAAGCTGGTTAACACAGACTAGGAATCGTAGTGGTTTTGAGAGCGGTAGCTCCGCACAAAAGCGAAAGGATCAGAGTGGATATTCCGGAGGGGATCCTAAGAGGCCAAATCAATCTGGGGGCCGAGGAGGCCAAAGCTCTTCTGGAAGCAGGACTTGTTGGCGCTGCCAAAAGCCAATTCACCCTGGTAGATCTTGCAGTGGAATTCCGTTTAGGCCAGACCCGAGTAGACTACCTGTTTGTTTTGTGTGCAATAAGCCGGGACATATAGCCAGGGATTGTCCACAAAAGCAGCAGCAGCAGGAGACAAGACCCAGAGCTTCTGGAAGGGTCTATACACTGACACAGGAAGAAGCCAGAAAGTCTCCAGAGCTGATTCAAGGTACGATTTCTTTGAACGGTAGTTTAGTATATGTTTTGTATGATTCTGGTGCAAGCCATTCATTCATTACATACAACTGCATGAGATGATTATATTTATCGATGCATAAATCCCCGTACAATTTTGTTGTATCTACGCCTAAGAGCATTTGAATTGTGATGGCCAAAGTTTGTTTAAATTGCGTGGTAAATGCTGAAGGGCACAAATCGACCGTAGTTGGGGAAGTGGAGTTCTCGATTGATTTGAAATCTGGAGCAGGTCCAATTTCTAAAACCTTATATCGTATTGTACCAAGCGAGATAGCAGAGCTAAAGAAGCAGATCAAGGAACTACCTGAGGAAGGGTTCATATGACCTAGCGTATCACCCTGGAGTGCTCCAGTGCTCCTCGTAAAGAAGAAAGACAGAAGCTTGCATCTCTACATCGATTACTAAGAGTGGAACAAGGTGATCGTAATGAACAAGTATCCGTTCCCTAGAATTGAGATTTGCTCGATCAAATGTCTGGTTCCTGTGTATTGTCAAAGATCGACTTGCGATCGGGATACCATCAGTGAAGGTAAAAGTAGAGGATGTAGCAAAGATTGCTTCTAGAACCAGATATGGGCATTACGAGTTCCTAGTGATGTCATTCGGGTTTACTAATGTGCCTGTTGTGTTCATGGACTACATGAATTGAATCTCTAGTCCATACTTGGATCAGTTCGTTGTAGTCTTCATTGATGTCGTACTGATACACTCACGGAGTAAGGCTGAACGAGAAAAGCATCTGAAAACTGTGTTAAACGTATTACGGGATAGGCAATATGCCAATTTGAGCAAGTGTGAATTCTGGCTTACAGAGGTAAGATTTATGGGCCATGTAGTCGCTCAACAAGGGATCCTGGTGGACCCTAGTAAAGTGGAAGCAGTACTGAACTGAGAAGGCCAGAAACTGTGGTTGTGATATGCAGTGTTCTGAGTCCAGTTGATTATTATGAGTAGCTTAATAATAGTAGCCTTGTTCAGGACCGCGATCTTATGCCCTCAGGGTCGTGTGTTTGAGGCTACGGGAGGCAAAAGAAATGCGGTTGAGTTGGAGGGGCCGCAGATATCCTGGTGAGTCCACGCTCATAGTCTGCTCGTAGTCCCTGGATTGGGGAAGTGCGGGGGAAGTGTGGGGTGTGACAATAAAAAGGATGAGATGTTTATACCGAAATTTCCCAGAACTCAACATTATGCATGGGATAATGATTGTAAGAGGAGCTTCAAAGAGCTGAAACGAAAAATTTATTAAAGTGCCAATATTGATAATCCCAGATCTATAGTGGGTCATTGTTGTCTTCACTAATGCCAGATGGCATGGATTGGGAAGGGAATTGAGTCCCAAATGCAAGTAGGAATAGATTGAGATGAGAATTGATGCAAGACGAGTGAGAGCGTATGCATCATGTCAGCTGAAGTTTCAGGAATTGAACTATCCCATCCATAATCTTTGAGTAGATGGTAATAAAGTTTGCTTTGGAATCTAGAAATGCTGCCTTCATAGCATAGTTGTGGAATTGTATTGCGACCACAAAGATTGAAAGTTCTGAACGGAGAGGGCTACCTACGGTAAAATCTGATCGGAGAGGGCTACCTACGGTGAAATCTGATCGGAGAGGGCTACCTACGGTGAAATCTAAACGGAGAGGGCTACCTAAGGAAAGTTCTGACCGGAGGGGGCTGACCAGGTGTATGGGCGCCTGTGTGAAGCACCGAGTACAGAACCCTAGAGTGCAGCCACCGTGACGATAAACCCTAGAGTGCAGCCACTGTGATGATAAACCCGCGAGTGCAGCCACCGTGACGATAAACCCGCGAGTGCAGCCACCGTGACGACTAACCCTAAGGTGCAGTCTCTGTAACATTGAATTGTAGAATAGAGCTACAGGAGCGTTGGCTCTCAAAGATGGTGCATTGTAATGAGTTTCATATTAAAGGAATTTTTTTTTATAAGAGTTTATATGGCATAGAAAATTGGGCCAAAGTTTAGCATAGAGAAACACAGATTTTAGGTGTAGTCAGGTATTATGGAGATTCCTGTGGGACTCCTATTTAATCATCCTGACATTATTGATGCACAAAAGAGGAGATAAACCTCAAAGTGAATACCACATCGCTTTTCCACCGAATCTGAGCAGGCTACATGATGTTGTTCATGTTTCCCAACTGAAAAAGTACCAACCTGCTCCAGAACATGTAATAGAGTATGAAGACATAGAAATGCGCAACGATTTGACTTACGAAGTCACACCTGACCGAATCATCGATCAGCAGGAGAAGCATCTCAGGAATAAGAGCAATCCATTCATCAAGATTGTCTGGGAAGGTTATCACCCAGAGAGGCTACATGAGAAATAGAAGAAAGTGTAAAGAAACGTTACCCGGAATTTATGGTTGATCAGGTGTAGCAAATTTCGGGGACGAAATTTATTTAAGTGGGGGAGAACTGTAACACCCCAAAATTTATATTCACCAAAATTATTGTAAATATTTGAGAAATTCAATAAAATGGTGAATATTCATGAATTTGGAATTTATGAATTTATAAATGTTCAATTTCATAGGAAATTGGGCAAAAATAATTATGGAATTAATTTGGGTAATTTAAAATGCCCAATATTAAGGTCCAAAAATGAAGGAATATTAGAGAAAATATTTGGTCCAAAAATATATGGAAATTGGCCAAAGAAAAATAAGAAAAGAAATTGGATTAGAAAGATAATGGCAAAATCGTAATTTTGCCAAAATAGCACGAAATAAATTATTTTCCAATTAATTGAAGTTAATTTCAATTAATTAAGTAAAATAAAGGTTAAAAATATATTTAGAATATTTTGGTCAATTTAATATGAATTTATGGAAAATTTGAGCAAAAAGTGTAATTTTGACCAAAATTGAGACTATACGTGTATACGTAACCGGAACAAGTTATGAAGCCAATTGAGACCATAGGGAGGGACCCCTAGGAGTCTCCTACATGTGGCATGGAGAAGGAAATATTGGTTGGGCTTAATGGGTATGATTACATGTACATAAGTTTATGTACATAAAAACTAGTTTTTGAATTTTTGGAAAATTAATAAATAAATACATGTCATACAATATATATGATAAAGCAACATCATCATCTTCATATCAGCCCCTAAACCGACGTTGTGCAGCTGAAACTAAAGTGAGAACGTTGAGAGCATTTGGAGAAAGAAAGAAGAAGAAATCTCACAGGGTAAGCCGATTTCTCCGACGATTTCGCTCCTAACGCGTATAACCCTGATCCTAAGCTACTCCTCCTTGTTCTTTAAGGTTTGGAAAGCTCAAATTTGGTGATATAAAAGCTAGGGTTTTCTGCAATTTTTGGGAAAAGCTTGTGGGAGCTTGAGGTAACTTCCAAACCTTCGTATATTGTCTATTCTGGCTGCTGTGGGCAATTTAATCGGTGAAATTTCGCCGGATTGCCATTGGTTTTAATTTTTGGAAATGGGTATGTGGGGCTATTATGCTGCCCAAATTGATACTAAATGGTAGTTATAACCTAATGGAATAGTCAATAAAGTGGTTAGGAGTAGAAAGGAACGCGTTTACGGAGCCGAAATCACAAAACCCCGATTTTTCCCGGAGAAAACCATTATTTCGGCCAGGGATGTTTGAGGGCCTTAGAGTTGGATTTTCAATGATTTTATGGTTCCATTGGATTCAGTGGGCGAAAATAGGTGGGGTTACAGTTGGGCACTTTTTCGGAAAAGGCCGAGAAAGCATAATTACGGAAACGCCCCTAAAACCCTAAAAGTAGAGCTGCCAAGGGCAATTTCGTAATTTGACATTGAATTTGATAATTTTGAGTCCGGAAATGGATTCCTTGGATGAAAATATGTCAGGATAGCCCTAGTCAAAATTTTGGGAAAACATGCCATCGGGGCCGGGCCGGGGTCCCGGGGGCATTTTGGTAAATTTTCACCATAGGCTAATATAACCACAAGAAACACTATGGAAGTGTCTAAAATGATACTTGGATAGGTTATAACCTATTTCTTGTACATTTAATATTTTAGGACCGAATCGGGAGCCGAAAGTCAACACGTTTCACGAGGCGCACAGAAAGGGGTCGATAGAACTTTGAGGTAGGGACATTATCCTTCATACATTATGCCATAGTTATATGATTGTGTGAATGCCAATGTTTGTAAATGCGCTTTATTAATCAACATGTTTTGCCCAGAGAGGGGCTAGTAGTGCTAGAGGCACTTACACTGGAGTTGGCGGAAGACCAACCGGTGCAGAATAGTGGGGCCTGGCCCTACTCATGTATACATGCAGATGATATGTTTATATTGTTCATTAATTGGTGCATACATGGCATATATCATATTTACTTTTCGCATTTTCTATGAACGATAGCATGTTTCTACTGAGATTCTTCAGAATCTCACCCCTTTTTTCTAAACCAAACATCTCAGCGGGCGCCAGTGGATCAAAAGGCAAGAATGTAGACGAAGGGAAGTGACTGACATGTGCCTCAAGGCAAATCCAAAGTTCGTGGTTATAGATAGTCTATGTCTAAAATACTTTTGGATATTTTGTAATAGTGGTGTATATTGTCGCATTCTGTAGAGTTGACTTTGGACTGTAAACAAATACTTTTATCAGTATATATATACTCTTCTGTATGCCTGTGGAACTTGGTCTCTATTACTCTGTGTATATCGAAATGGAAACGGGTGTTGACAGGTTATGCTGCCCAAAATCCTTTAAATCATGTTTAAGAAGTGTTTAAATAAGTTAATCAAGGATTAGAAGTGGAAAAGTACAAGTTTTGGGAGCTAAAACACAAAACCTCATTTTTCCATTTTCCCCCTAATATTTCAGCCAGGACCAGAACTGGTAGTAGGAGTTGGATTTTCATGAAATAAATGATTCCATTGGACTTAGTGGGCAAATATAGGTAGGGTTACAGTTGGGCACTTTTTCGGTAGAGGCCCAAAAAGCATAATTACGAAAACGCCACTGAAATCCCTAAATAGGGGCTGTCAAGGGTATTTTCGTAATTTGACAGCGAATTTGGTGATTTCAAGCCCAGAAATGGATTCCTTGGGCGAAAATAAGTTAGAATAGCCTTAGTCAAAATTTTGAAAGAACGTGCCATTAGGCCGGTACAGCCGGATCGGACCGGGGTCCCGGGGGCATTTTTATAAATTTTCACCATAGACTAATATAACCACAATAAACACTATAGAAGAGTCTAAAATAATACTTGGATAGGTTATGACCTATTTCTGATACATTTCATATTTTAGGACCGATTTGGAGGCCGGGTTCGACATGTTTTTCGAGACACATTTAGAAAGAGGATATTAAAGCTTTGAGGTAGGGACATTATCCTTCATTCACTATGCCATAAGTTATGTGATTGTGTGGATGCCATTGTTTTGTAAATGCACTTTATTAATCAACATGATTTGCCTAGAGAGGGGCAGTTAGTGCCATAGGTGCACTTACACTGGGAGTTGGCAGAAGTCTAACCGGTGTAGATTGTGGGGCTGGGCCCTACTCATGTATATATGACGATGATGTGTTTATATTGTTCATTAATTTATGCATACCTTGGCGCATGTCATATTTACTTTTTGAATTTTCTATGAACGATTTTATGTCTCTACGGGGATTCTTCGGAATCTCACCCTATTTTTAAATAAACACCTCAGCGGGTACCAGTGGGCCAAAGGGAAAAGATGTAGACACTGGTAAGTGAGCGGCATGTGTCTCGAGGCACAGACAAGATCGTGGTCATAATTAGTCTATTTTGAGATATTTTGGTGAAATTTGTAAATATTAAAACTTCCGCTGTATTTTCCGTTTCCATCGACAAACACTATCGGAATTGTAAACGAACGACGTTGGGATCGTAAACGAATATTTTTATCAGTATAATTGTACTTTTCTGTATGCCTATTGAATTTTGTCTTTATTACTCTTCGATTATCAAAATGGAAACGGGTTCTGACAAACGTCCCTCCAAACACTCACTTGAATGGGTTAGCATGAAGGGCTCAGCCCCTTTTAATGGCCATAGAAATAGTAATAATCCAGATCCTTTAAAATTATCAAATTAAAGTAGAATCCATGAGAACTGGGTGACATCCAAATATTAAAATAATTAAATCCAAATATGAAAATGCCTGATCAAAAAGAAAAAAAAAATCATTGCATTGATATATCTTTAATAATTGAAAGAAAAATGCAAGACCAAACTTCTTGTCTTCCGAGCAGGTGAAAGAAAGTAACTAGCTGCTTCTTTCCGTATTGACGTTGTCTTTTTGTCGAAAATTCCGTATTGATTGACTCCATTAAATAAAAAAGAAAGAATAAAAGAGGAAATTTTCCCTACCCCCTTTAGAGCAATTTAATATCCATTTGACTTCTAAACATTATGAAATTTCACCGCATCTGTAACATCTTTTTTTTTTTTGCACTTAGAATTACTTGTAGCTTAAATTTTTTTGTCAAAGAGTTAGAATAAATTAATAATTTAAAAAGAAGAATCAAGTAAAAAAAAAAACAGAGAGAGAAAAAAATACCTCCTTCAAATAGTTCTTCTAAATATATGGGTATATGTATGTAAATATATCTTGATATTAGGATAAATAATATAAAACAAAAATGATGAAAGAATATTACAAATAATATTATTTTATTGTTTAAAAAAAATATTTTAATAGGAGAAAACCTAATATCTCTCCTACAAATACCCTACTTCCTTACACTCTAATCAGTTAGAGGCGCCGCACCCTCAGGTACTTCTCTCTTCTTCATTCCACTTGCCCTTCTATCTCTGATTTATATGGGATAATTGGTCTTTCCAATAATTCTTCTTGTTTTCCCTCACCATTTTGTTTATGATGAATGGTCTTTGTCAGTCGATCCCCTCATTATCCATATCTTTACTTGTCATGTGTTTACTTGCCTCCATCCCTCTTTCCTTTGAATACTTTGATTGTTGTATTTATAAATCTAAATTAGCTAATTCTCACGTATCAAAAAGAGTTAGTTAACTTATTAATTATGAGCTAAATTTTCAATTCTGACCTTATTTATGATTGGTTCCAAAAGTCAATATCAATTATTCTTTTTGTTTATTGTAATTAAAACGGGCAAAAATGTAACAAAAGCATTTATTACTTTGAAACTTGACTTATAATAAGAATTAAAATTTTTGGTCAAAATGGATTTATAAATAGAATCAGAGTGATATATCTTAATCACTTCAGAACCTATTACTTTTCTTTTTACCTTTGGAAAATTTGTGTTTGCAGATACATTTACTTGTCTTCATCCCACACTCCATTGCATTTCTGTAGGTGTTAAGTTTTTTTTTCCCTCTCTTTGGAACCCTACTAACTACCAACTAAACTAGCAATTTCTCCTCCTCTTCTTTCTCCGGTCTAGGTGCCCATATTAATTGTCTTCTTACAATGTTTTATCCTCTTTGGAGTGTGTAGCTTATTCATTAGTCAAGATTCCATTTTTTCTTCCTATATCCTTTTCATTATACCTTGTGCATATATGAACCCACTCACCTTTTTCCTTCTGTTCACTAAGTTTTTCCTTGTGTGTATGTAGCTGTCATTTTTCCACTGAAGGTGTATGTATTGTTATCATTTATCAATAATAACTAAAACCTCTTTCTCTTACCTTTGATCCGCGTGAGTGTGTGTATATTTTACTGAAGCTTCCTCCAATATCTTCGTTCCCTCTTACACAGTCATGCGCATGTATATGTGTGTGTGTCTATATCTATATACTTCATTTATTTATATTATCTTCCTCTTCTGATAATGTGTTGTGAGTGGGTATATTTTTAATTTATTTTATTCCTTTATGGCCTTACATGGATTAATTTGCTACTGTGCCTGTCTTTAAGGCTTTAAAGACCAATAAACCTATATATACACATACATATATTCTTCTCTTCTTCACATCCGTCATGTCCTCTTTTTTCTATTACTAAAGTCTTGTCCTTTTCTTCATTACATGGCAGTAGGCCTTACCATTTCAGCAATACACTTTGATATATATTTTTCTCTTTCTACACATATAAAACTCGTCTACCCTCCTGTAACCTATTGAATTCATTAGCTACTGTTCTCAAAAATCAAAACTCCTTATACCTTCATGATAAACGCTTTTCACAAACAATAAATAAATAATTAAATGTATCAGGTTCTCAGGTTCAAAGACTTTTATATATAAACAAGATAATTTCTGTTTTCAAATAGATAAAAATTTTAATAGAAAATGTTTTGGTCTAGATAACTAAGTTTTTAGAGGGTAGCTTTAAAACTATACTTGAGTTTTAAAAAAATTTTAGAATATTTTTAATTAGTATATTAATAGATATATATTTGTGTGATTTGTAGATTCTTTTTAAGAGTTTTGGAGTAATTCTTGTGTACTTACCTGTGAGCTAGGAAGTAAAGATAACTCTGAATATTCTTCCATATACTTATGAATTGTGTATGATTGTAAATAACTATTTTTTTATTATAAAAAAATGGACTGATTTATATGTATATGTGTATGTATTGTAATTTCTCAAATAATTAATGTTACAAGTAAATTTCTCTATAACTAATTTTATTCACACAAGTAATACATTAATTGTAATTAATATATTGTTATATTATTATTATTTCCTTTTTAGCATGTTTGAATATATGATGATATTTAATATGAATGGAAGCATGAATTATTGTATTTTTTTATGATATTATAATTATTGATAATTAAATATAACTATCATGATGGTTGCATTTATGTTGGGTTGGAGTAAAGAGGAATTTGTATATTGAAATCTTTTATCACGTGGTATGCTATCACTTGGTGCATAGAGGATGACATTTGTCAGGGGCTCTTCTTCCATGTTCTCCTTTGTCCAGGATTGCATTAGAGCTGTGAGACATGTGACACCTCTTTAGTTGTATTATTTTAAGGAGAGGAGTCATAGTCCAGACTTAAGCTCTATACCTTTGGTTGGATGTATCTTAAGAAATGGTGAGGTTGAGACAATCCAGTCAAATAGATGGGTTTCTGTTAGACTATATGTTAGCCTATGGCTCCAGTCAGTGGTATAAGGATGGGTGGTGATATAAGGGAGGCTGCATTTTGCATATTGTATAATTGTATATTATATGTTGTGACAAAAATGTTGATTGACATAATGATAATTAAATTTGCAATTGATTTGTATGAGAGTTATGGTACATGTAAATTTATACGCAATTAGTTTCTTCCTTTTTATCATATGTGGTTTGCTTGTGTACAGTAGAACCTTTCAGTATTTACTAAGACGTCGAATCTCATATCTATATATTAACATTTTTCAGATGATTATTCTAATAGGGCGTAAGAGAATACACTTCTGGAGTGAGCTTTGAAGGCTCTTTTGTGCCCCTAGAGCTCATGTTATGCCATTTTTATTTGTCATGACCCTAAAACTTCCTCATGCCATTTTGTTTTGTTGAAATATTTTGAGGATTTGACTTAATACTATGATGTGGGCTTCATTTGAACTGATTTTGTATTTTAATAATATGGATGTTGGACATTCTTATTAACGATATTTCAAATACTTTGGTTATGTATTTGGTTGTTTGGTTTGAGGTATTACAACTCCTCTATAGAATAAAATGAAATGAAATTTTATAAATAAAAAAATATTGATGCCTTTTTTTTTCTGAAAAAAACAGGTCAACACCTCTAGTTGCCGTCAAGCTAAATATGCTAATGGTAGTTGTACATACATCAGGTTGTAAATATGAGAAATGGGAGATACCCAAACACTTTTTTTCACAATCTATCTTTTATCAAAAAAGACCATAATTTTTCATAAGCCAATTTTTATACTTTTTAAAATTTACTATAAAAAAATTATGTTACAAAAGCTAATCAACATCAAAAGACAATGGTCAAACAGGGAAGGCATAATATGACCTATAAATTAAAAAAATATTCCGGCATTTAGTATAAGACTCATTTATCTTTTATTATATTAAGGAACTTAATTAATTTGATATGTATTTTCTAAAATACTATAGATGTCTTTCTTAATTCCCTCATTCACTCTCTTTCTTAATTATTGTTGATGGAACATCAATAGAGATAAACTAAAAAATATTAATAAATATAAAAAATATACTTTATATTTAAGATTAATATCAACTCCTTAAATATGTTTTATATTAAAGACAAGAGAGAGTATTAAATTTTGTAAATAAAAAGACATTAGTGCCTTTGATTTTTTTTTTCTTTTAAAAGGACAACATATCTAGCAACCAGAGCTCTGGCCACTGGAGAATAAATTTTCAAGAATGGGAGCGGGAGTCATGACCCCTTGACACCCTAAAGGTTGATGGCCAACAAGCTAAATTGGCTAATTGTAGTTGTAAATAAGGTTATGAATATCAGAAAGAAACAGGAGTTGTTAATTCTCTTATCTGATGTTGTAAATTTCCTCATATGTTAATTGCTGTAAATTTACTAATTGTAACTGTGTATCAGGTTGTAAATATGGGAAATGGGAGATAAACACTTTTTTTTTTAAAAACAATATATATCTTTTACAAGAAAACCATAATTTTTCAGAAGCTAATTTTTTATACTTTTTGAAATCTATTATAAAATTTACCTTGCAAAATATATATCAACTTTGATCCTCAAATCCTTCCAAGGCACTTCCAATTAAGTGGCTTGAAACATCTAATTCTTCTATTAAAATTTACCTTGCAAAATCATAAACTCCATAAGCTTATATCTAACAAGGATGGAAGCCAAAATATGCGCAATTAAACAATAATGTGCAACCAAAAACCCCATGCACATTTTTTTATCTTTGAGCTTTAAAAATATGCACAAATGAACCTAAAAATGTATAAAACTCAAGGAAAATGAGCTGAAATGACATAAAATTCTAGAGGCTATTAGTACCAACAGCACATTTGTCCAGAGACACTAAGTTTTGCTGCTCAAAACTTTTCTTAGACTGCCATCTAATCATGTTATAAGCAAGGGGGGTCAACCAATCCAATATTCTTGACATAGTTTCAGTCCATTCTTCTGCTACACTTGCGTCGGAGACTCATGCCGCCATGGCCTTAGCATATGGCTTTAGCTTGTCCGTGAGGGTAGTAGACTAAATTGTGGGGCTTTGAGTGAAGAAGAAACATACAATCTGTAAATACATCAGGGTTAATTTTGTGGTGATCATTTGTCCAAACCCTTCATAATTTTATGGGAGAAGGATTGTGGGAAACAACTTATCCATTTTGTAACTAATGTATAGTTTGTGTTATATGTTTTTTTGTCAATAACAAGAAAACAGTAGGTGCATGTAGAATCTTAATGTTCACTAATCATTTAAACATATAATGTACTTGATGTGATGCGGATACTGTTTTTGGTAAATGTATTTATTGTACTAGTCAATTTTATTGCAAGAGTTGTCAATGAATGTTAATTAAAAGTGGCAGCCAATAACACTACGCAATTTGTTAAATTCATTATACGAGTTGTCAATTCTTTCAAAAGTGTCGTTAATTTCATATAATTTAACCCAATTGGTTAAATTTTCTCAAGTGTTTCACATATAAAAAATGGTAGATACTAGGGTTACGTAACTTGTTGAAATATTTACATGTGTCCTCAATCCTTTTAAAAATACAATCAATTTTACAAAATCTAACCTAATTGGTTAAATTTTTCTAAATGTTTCACATGTCAAAAGTGATAATCAATAGCATTACAGAATTCTTTAAAATCATTACACGAACTGTCAATCCGTTAAAAAGTATAGTCAATTTTACAAAATTTGACACAATTAGTTAAATTTTCCTAAGTGTTTCAAATGTCAAAAATGGTAGTCAATGCCATTGAAAAACTTCTTAAAATCATTAAACAAGTTATTAATCCCTTAAAAAGTGTAGTCAATTTTATAAAATATGATCTTATAATTGTTTAAATTTTCTTAAATATTTCATATGTCAAAGGTGATAGTCAATATTGTTGCAGAATTTATTAAAATCATTACATGAATTATCCATCCGTTAAAAGGTATAGTTAATTTCATAAAATCTAATCCAACTATTAAATTTCCCTATGTTTCAAATGTGAAAAGTGATAGACCTTTGAACAAAAAAAAAAAAAAAAGTGATAGACCCTAGCCCTCTAGGAAAGTGAACAAAATAAAGTATAGACACTAGTCTTCTAGGAAAGTGAACAACCCGTTATCTCCACGAGGCGGTGACGGGCTAATTGACCTGACTCTGTAAAAGAACTAAAATAAAAATAAAAATAAAAATAAAAATAAAAGTTAATGGAAAAATCCGCCAAAAAGGAATTTTAAAAATGATAAAGGTTGAAAATATGTTTCGAATATTTATAATATCAAAGAGATGTTAGGGACTAATTTATCTTTTTTAAAATTAAATAGAAATGATATAAATATTCCTTTGAGTTTAAAAATGTTCTCTCATTTTTTATGAGGATTTAATAAATTCATATAAGGTTTTAAAAAGCTCTGATAAAATTTTTACAAATTTCAATTCAAAATTTACCACTTGTTATAATAGTAAAATATTGATTTTCACTTCTGATAAATGTTTCACAAGTTCAGATAAGAATTTAACAAGTTCTGATAAGATTTTCATAAATTTCAATTCAAAATTCACCACTTGCTATTATAGCAAGGTATTGATTGTCATTCTGATAAGGGTTTCACAAGGTCAGATAAGGTTTTAACAAATTCTGATAAAAATTTATTAAAAAATGAGAATCAATACTTTGTTATTGTAGCAAGTGGTGATTTTTGAATAAAAATTTATAAAAATCTTATCAGAACTTGTTAAAATCTTATATAAACTTATTAAACCCTTATAAAAAATGGAGTCACATTCTTTGAACTCATAGGGATATTTTTATCATTTTTATTTAATTTAAAAAAAAACAAATCAAGCCCTCACACATCTCTGACACTTTAAATATTCAAAACACATTTTTGTCCTTTAGTATTTTTAAAGTTTTCTTTCAAGAATTTTCCCAAAGCTATTAAAAAGCATTAAATATCAAGAAAAAGAATATAAAGTTAATGGAATCTTTTACTCTTTAAACTATTAACTCGCTTATAATTCAGTCTTTCAATTATGACTTGATGTGATTCAATCTTAAGCTTTTATCTCTCTTATAACTCGGTAACTAATTTTTTTATTTTTTTTAATATTTTTATCCTTCTTCATTGTAACTCAGTCCTACTTAACAAATGGCTAATATGACCCTTCCGACTCGGCTCCGCCTCTTTCTATTGTGTTTCCCCCCACAAAATTAGCCAAAACAAGGAAAGCCATTGGACCGGTTCGAATACCTTTTCCTGCAGCTTGGGTGAGTCTGCCCAAGCTTCATCATAGTTGCAGGTAGAACATTTACATCAGCTGAGATGTCGAAGCCATTAGCTTCATTCATGAAGATCTTAGCAGCACCACCATTTTCCCCCCCTCTTCTTTCCCTTTATCAACTCTTGCAATACCTCCTCCTCTCTCACATAAAAGAACCTTGCCTCTGAAATTTTTGCCACTCAATGATCCGTTAGCACAAAAGGAAGAATCTTGCTGGCCGTTCTTGCCGGCGTATACCAATGGCAGCAATGTCGGAGGGAAAACATGAGGCTGGAAAACAGATCTGCCAGTAAATTCTCTCTGTTTCCAAGCTTCGCTGTGGCTGCAATGGTTCTGTCAATAGTGCTTACTCCAACTGTGAGAGGCCATGGGGCTCTATTAGGTATAGAGCCACTAGAAGAGCCAAAGCTTCCGGTCCAATTGCTTACAAATATCCCCTTCTGAATTGCTGCAACTGTGGACGAGAGAGATGAATCTCAAGGTTTACATGGTAATGAAGGCAGACTCACCCAAGCTTCAAGAAGGACGGTGTGGCAGTTTTCCAACTTTTGGTTAAATTTTGTTAAAAAAACAGAACAGGTGGAGCTAAGTCGGAAGGATCATATTAGCAATTTTGCCATGCAGGACTGAGTTATAATGGCAGGACGCGGCTTCTCTCCTCTGCTCTTCGGGTCCGCTGCCCTCCTTTTCCTTCAAATTGCGCCGTTTGGCTCAAAACAGTGCACCAACTTTTTTTTTTTTTGAAAAACATTATTTAATGTCCTTGTATTTTTTCAGTACTAGTCAGTTTCTTAAAATATTTTTTTAAGATCTTAAAATAATTTTCAATATTATCCAGCCTTTTGAAAAATACTATTCATCATGAAGTATTTTTTCAGTATCAATCAGTTCCCTAAAATAATTTTGAAGTATCATCCAGTATCCTGAAGTATTTTTTTAGTGCCAATCAGTACTTTGAAATATTTTTGGTGCAATATTTTAGGATGTTGGGTGCACTAAAAATTAATTCAGGTGCACCAAAAATATTTCAAAGTACTAAATGACACTAAAAAAAAAACTCCATGATACTTATAATATTGAAAAATTATTTTAGGATCTTGAAAAAATATTTTAGGAAACTCTGACTGGTACTGAAAGAATACTTCAGGATGTTAAATATTATTTTTCAAAATGCTGGATAATACTGAAAAATTATTTTAGGATCTTGAAAAAATATTTTATGGAACTAAGTAATATTAAAAAAATACATCAGGATACTGGATGATACTGAAAAATTATTTTAGGGAACTGAATGGTACTGAAAAAATACTTCAGGATGAATAGTATTTTTCAAAATGCTGGATAATACTGAAAATTATTTTAGGATCTTGAAAAAATATTTTAGGAAACTGGCTAGTACTAAAAAAATACATCAGGACATTAAATAATATTTTTCAAAAAAAAAAAAAACACAGTTGGTGCACTGTTTTGCGCCAAAACGGCGCAGTTTGAAGGAAAAGGAGGGCAGCGGACCGGAAGAGCAGAGGAGAGAAGCCGCGTCCATAATGGCAACAGACGGG
This sequence comes from Inga oerstediana, assembly GCA_963210345.1. Taxonomy (NCBI): domain Eukaryota; kingdom Viridiplantae; phylum Streptophyta; class Magnoliopsida; order Fabales; family Fabaceae; genus Inga; species Inga oerstediana. The sequence continues at coordinate 22,521,180 of OY723400.1, read as the reverse complement.
AATATAAAAAAATAAAATATTAGTGATTGAATCGTATAAGTCTTAATTAAGAGATTGAATTATAAGTAACTTAAAAATTAAAAGACTAAAAAAATTAATTTTCTCAAAAAAAAAATTAAAGAAAAAAGAGATTACATATGGAGAGAATTTTAAAACTTGAAGCTCTCTTACAGCTGAAGGCCCTCGAGAGGGGAAAAAAGTGGGTTGGAGCCATGTGCATAAGTAGAGCTGGTAATTTGGGTTGACCCACCAGCCCGTCCAAAAAAAACTTAAACGGGCTCCCATTTTGGCAGCTCGTTTAAATGCGGGCTAAACGGGCTCATCCCGTTTACCTTGCTGGCTGGCCCGCTTTTTTTTTTTTTTTTTTTTTTTAATTTTTTGGTTTTTTGGTATTTTTAAATAAAATAAATTTAAATACCCTTATTATTACCTTTCATTTGATGCCGTGTTTAATCAATTCCTCATACTTTTTATTTGACATTTTTATTTTCATATTATATTTATTTATTTTATTATTATTAAATTTAAAAGAGATGTGTTTATATGTTTTTATTATGTGAGTAAATGAAAAAAAAGGAAAATAAGAATAAAATTGACTTCATAACACAAATGTATAAAAAAAAAGAAATGTGATATGAGCGGGTGAAAGAGAAAGAGAGTAAATCTTTTTTTTTAAAAAGAACAATTTTTTAAAAAAAAAGGATGACGGGTTGGCGGGCTAGCCCGCCAGCCCGCCTAAACGGGCTCTGCCAGCCCGCGAAGGGGGCGGGCTGCACCAACCAGCCCCGCCTAAGGTTCTAACTCGTGGACCAGCACGCATTCCCAATGCTATCAGCATAAGCTTACAAGATTCATTGTATTCTTCATTTGAATTTGAATAGTAAAAGTAAAGAGGAGTTACAACTTACAATGCTTGTGCTATTATATTGGCATAATGGTGAATAGTTATTTTGAGTATTTTATATAGGTACCCTCTACTCCTATCAATAAATCCAAATCACATAATTCTCCAGTACTAAGAAAAATTAGTTAGCTCAATAAATATAATTGATATATTTTCTAATGTTGCCCTCATTTATGAATGTGTATTTTTCACCCCTTTTTCTTCTTTCTCTCCTTTTAATAGGGTCAAAATTGTAACACCCATTTATTATTTTTGAAAATGAATTTATAATAAGGACCAACTTTTTTTAAAAATAAACTTATAAATAAAATTGAAGTAGTGATAAAGAGGAGGGAGAGAGAGATTTATGAGGCTTTTGCAGGGAGGGGTGGACCATGACAACGGGACAAAAGGATCCACTTGTGGGAGTTAAAAAAAAAAGAGAGGCTACATTAAGCGCCCTTGACTTAACACCCTTAAAAGAATCAGGGTTAAGGTGTAAATCTACCCTGAAATATCAGTTGAAGAGTAACATTACCTTAAAAAAATTTTTAATCTGAATGTTATTCTGAAAATCTCAAAATGTAGTAATGTCACCCCTCTTTTAATCACCGCTTACTTTAACTGTTAATTTTGATTATAATGACTTAAAGGGTAGCTACATGTATTATAATTTTTTCACCTCAAGTCCATGAATAATCAACAAAAAATAAAAAATCCAAAAGCCGGATGAACAATTAATCTGGAAAAGATCTAATCTTTGTGTTCGAAAACAATAGAGTTCGAACTCAATGATTATACCTTGCATCATAATCTTTTGTTGAAAAACTGCGAGTGAGCTGTAATCACCTGTTGCCCCAAAGTGATTCTGCTTCTTTCAGTTTTCTTCTCTGTAATTTTCTCAAGTAACAACTCTCTCTCTCTCTGTCTCTCCATCTTTTTATTTTTGTTTCTATTAAAATAGCTAATTTGTTTGTTAGAGCTGGATTTCTGGTGTTGCTGATGAATTTAGTTGGATATTTGATGTGGGGTGTGTTCCCGGTTGGAAGAAATTTAGTTGATTAAAATACTTTTTCTTATTTGTTTTTCAATCTTGAGATTTAATTTGCTGAAGACTTGGGAGAGGCTTCACCGCCGAGGCATTTGGCGGAGGAGTAAATTGTTTTTATATGAATGGCTCCAATGCTCAATTCAGTTTACTCGGAGGATAACGCCACTTTTATGAATTTACCTTTCCTTTACTCATGACTTCGAACTCTTGAACCTGGGCCTTTTTGTTCTTGTATGGTGCGATTTTTGCTGGCTCTTTCTCAATTGTGTATATTCTCTGCGGTTCATCTAATGTATCAGTAATAAACGAGGAAGAGAGCGATGCAATGGTGGTGATAGTAGAAGGAAAGGGAAGGAGGAGAGGAGAGTGATGCATTGGCATTGGAATCTTGGGTTGAGGCTGGAACTGACTTTCACCGGCGACAATAAGGGAGGCGGCGGTGGCGAGGGTGGGCTTCATCTCCATGATTGTGATGATCGAAGAAGAAGCCGATGATAAGAGAAGGAACCTTATTTTTCCTCCAGAAAGACGGAAGGAAGGAGAGAGAATGGTGGGAGAAAGGATGAGTTGCGTGATGAGGTGAAAAAATTGGATTTGGCTGCGGTCCGCTGCCTAGCGGTCCGCTGCCAATCCTTTTCTCCCAAACTATACCGTTTTGGCGTAGTTTGGGGGTAAAGGGGTGAGTTTTTTTTTTTTTTAAAAAATAAGATATAGTATTTTGAAATATTTTTTTGGAAGTATTTAATATCTTAAAATATTTTTTAAGTAACATATAGTATCCTAAAATAATTTTTAGTACTTTAACACTTTAAAAAATATTTTCAGTTGTATCCAGTGTATTAGCAGACTGATTGTAATTTAACTCTTAATATATTTTAAAGATTTTAAAGCACCAAAAAAATATTTTAAAGGGTTAAAAACACCAAAAAAATATTTTAAAGTGATTTTTGGAACTAAAAAAATACATTAAAGGTTAAATTGCAATCAATCTGCTAACACACTGAATACAACTGAAAACATATTTTAAGGAGTTAAAGTACTAAAAATTATTTTAGGATACTATATGTTACTTAAAAAATATTTTAAGATAATAGATACTTCCAAAAAAATATTTCAAAATACTATATCTTATTTTTTTTAAAAAAAAAAACTCACCTCTTTATCCTAAACTACACCAAAACGGTGTAGTTTGAGAGAAAAGGATTGGCAGCGGACCGCAGCCAAATCCGAAAAAATTAAGATACATGTCTGCTCTGTCAGTCATTATAATCAAAATTAATGGTCAAAATAAACAGTGGTTAAAAGAGGAGCAATATTATTACATTTTAAAATTTTTGATATAACATTGAAATTAAAAAAAATTTCAAACCAACATTTCTCCTTTGTGAATATTTCTAGGTGGATTCACATCTTCTCTCCCAAAGAATTAACAATATCAAACTAAAATTAAAGTTAAAAAAGTTACTAATTCCAAATAATAGTAAAACTCGAATTACTGAATACTGAGTGTGTGTTTGGATATTATGTGAAAGAACATCTTTTTAGATAAAACCATAATTTAGAGGAAATTTATCCTAACACATGATAAAACTCCAGAAAGATTTTTTTACACAAAATCATGGTTTGGGACCTAAAACCATGGTGTATGAAAAAGATCCTCTCTTTTTTTTTTTTAACTTTTTCAGTCGTTGGTCATTCATGTCTGCAACCTGCCCTTTTTCTCTTTCCTTCTCTTTTCTTTCTTCGATTTCTCATAACCGTCAGTCTCCTGTTGTAATTTTTGAACTTTCTTCCATCATTCCCGTGAGTGTCGACTTTGTTCCAGCCAATCGGAGAGGCGGTGGGTGTTGGTGGTGAGCGGCGGTTGGAGAAAGTGGTGCGTGGTGGTGAGTTTCTTTTGCTTCCATGATTTCTCTTGGTTCCGTCGCTCTCTTTTCTGTCAACTGTGGACTTCCTTCTTCTAGACGATCAGAGAAGGCTGTGGGTGCTGGTGGTTCGTGGTGGTCGGAAAAGGTGGTTTCACAAAGAAGATGCGAAACATATGGGTAAAGTGGGGTACGATTGATCATAGGCTGATCCCACTGTCCCTCCATCGAATGCACTATTATTGATAAAGCTAAATAGAGGGAGGAGTTTGAAGTCGTTAATAGATGAAGGGAAGGGAAATATCGAGAATTTGGTGGTGAATGGTGATGGAGTATGACTCTGACTCTGATTTTTCATGAAATTTCATTGGATGTTACCAAAGATCATGGTTTTTTTCTTTTCTTTTGCTTTCCTTCAATAGGGGTATTATTATGGAAAATTTCACATGGAAAAACCTCATCATCTAAAGGTTGGTATGTCACACCTTTATCTTATTTTCAAATTGCAGTGGAAATTAATGCGCGGTTCGGTGGGAAATACATGAATAGCATAATTATACTGATAATATGTGCATGATTACAGAAATTCCCCATAGGGGTTCGTACATGAAAATTACCATTATTGTAGCCACATAGGGCTACTTGGGTGTCTAAACTCGTTCTAGTAAAACTGAGACATCTTCCCGTCTTCATTTCACTAATGCAATCCTCTCGTATAGTTCTTTTCTCTGATCTCTACAAACCTTCCATAATCACCTGTCTAAATTGTTGGTAGGGGAGGGTGAGGTTCGAGAGAATCTCAGTAAAAAATAGTACTAATATGCATGCAGGATAAGTGCTTAATACATGACATGCTTGCATTACATAAACTCATGCTAATACAATGACATATCTGCGTGCTCAATGTTTCAAACAACATACTTACGGCCATAGCATAAATAGAAACAAGCTTTAATCATTCATATATGTTTCATATAATTAAGCAAAGTAATAATATGCATCAATATCAAATACATACAAGAGAGGTAAGTTCCCCACCTTAAATATTTTTCCATCTCGAATTACATGCTTCGTAAAGCGTGTTGCACCTTGGCTCTCCACTCGGTCCTACAATTCCAAATGTACCATTTATATACTTCCATAGCATTTCTGGCGGTTATATGAAACTATTGTGAAAATTTACCAAAATACTCTCAAGGACCCCGCTCGGCCCTGCGATACCCTGTACGATCGTACTTTTTCTGAAATTCTGACCTAGGCTAATTTGACATATTTTTACCCAAGGAATCCATTTCTGGACTTAGAATTACCAAATTCATTACCAAAAAACCAGAATGCCCTTGGCAACCCCGCTTTAAGGGTTTCAGGGGCGTTTTCGTAATTATGATTTTTTGGGCTTTTCCGCAAAAGTGACCAGTTGAAACCCCATCAAATTTTCCCTCTGAACTTAATGGAATCATTAAATCATTGAAAAACTAACTCTAAGGACCCTAACTAGAGCTGGCTAAAACTTGGGTATTTTCTGGGAAAAATTGGGGTTTTTAGATTCCGACTCCGCAGACATGTTTTTTTATACTTCTAACTACTTTATTAACTATTTAATTACACTATAACCACCATTTAGACTCAATTTGAGCAGCATAACATTTATATCACCAGATTTCCCAAATTTAAAATCGAAGCAAATCAATTGGAATTTCACCGATTAAACTACTCACAGCAGCCAGAACAATCAATATTCGAAGTTTCGGAGGTTATCTTAAGCTCCTTCTGGCTTATCCTTCTTATGGCTGAGCCTTAGCCTCTTTTAAACAGCAAAATTCTTGCTTTAACACCTTAAATTACATAGGGTAGAAGCTTAGGAGAAGTATTGCATCAGTTATGAGCAAAATCATCGGAGGAATCGATTTACCTTGCAATTTCTTACTCCTTCTCTCTCTAGAAATCAACCAGCTCCTCTCTCTCTTGTCACACCATGGCTGACATGAAAATGAGCATGGAAGAGGTAGGGAAATGTTTTAATATACTTCGCCTTTATCCCTTCATTTAATTATTACAAGAAAAATTGAATTATATGACATAAAGGTCTTTGACCTTATCTTGACCAAAGTGATGTCATAAAGTCCCATTGAGATTTAACTAATCCTTCCCTCACTTGGTTACATGAAAATCGTCTAGGGTTCTTCAATTAGCCCAAATGACTTTTCTCCATTTATCTCATATTTATAAGATTGCCATCACATTTTTTCTTCATTTTTGGATTACTTGGTAATTCTAGGCAGATTTTCTATCTAAGTTTTGAAAAATCATAACTAATTTGTAGACATTGTATCAAAGTGATTCTAAAGGTTATAAAACCCTTATTGAGTCTAGTTTCAAAGAAAAATATAGAACTTTGCTTATTGGAAGCACAAAAAACCCAGAATTTAAATCTTTGAATGTTTTCCACAAACTTTTTAATTTTTTTGGGTTAACTTCAAAAATTCATAACTTTTTTTATATAACTTTAAATGATTCATATGACCTATCAAATTAAAGCTTATGATGTCTACTTTCATCCTGTAAAATTTCATAATTTACGGATATCATTTGGTCATCTAAAATCACATGACAATCTCACTGCCTCATAAAAAATTTCACTGGAAGCACAATCTCATTCTCCAAAATTCACTATTTTACTTTCTTTAATACCCCAAAGATATAAGAAATATTAGGAAATAAATTTGGGGCACCTGCTAAACCCGGTCTTAACAGTCCACTTAATTTAGTCTTATTCCTAAACCTCCGATCCTAAAATTCAGGATATTACATAGGAAGGGTTTTTCCCCCACAAAAGAGTGAATGAGGAAGAGGGAAAGAAAGAGATGATGTGGTGTCATATTAGGCCCAGTGACGTGGATGATGAGGTGGTGTGTCATGTGGAATGTTTAGTTGGTTTAACAGTGAACGGTCAAAGTTAACATTATAGGACGGTTGGGCAAAATTGCTATGTTTTGTAAAATTTCTGGGTGACTTTGCCCCTAAAAAAACTTCTGGATATCTACTACTCCTTAGTAAGGTATTCTGATATTAAAAATGACTCTTGTCTGTTTAAGGTTCTAGTTTTTAGCCGCCAAACATTTAACTATACAATAAATTGCGTATTTCAATATAAAAGATATAATTTTAGTTACTTACTATTTATAAATGATTTTTGACTATACAATTTATATGTGTGTGTGTGTGTGTGGGGTCTATTTTTTTATGTAACATAATTAATTAATGTTATAATTTTAATTTTGTAGACAAATTTATTTCATTTTTGATATTTATTATGAAATTTAATGTTAAAAATATATAAAATATAATCTTATCATTTTATGTGTAATTATCACGAAAACTAAGATCATTTTTAGAAATTTGACCATGAAAAAGTGATTCTGATCACAATACCCAAACACTATCATTTTATTAAAATCAATTTTTTTTTTTCAGAATCTATTAAAATCAAAATCTATTATCTAAAATCACTTTTATCACTTTTTTTTTTTGGAAACTATTTTCTCAAAACTAATCTAAAACACACTTTGAATCTCATGTCATGACAATGTGAAGGCTTGCCCATGGGGGAGACGTCCTCAGAGGTCGTCTTTTCTCAATCTTTTGTTTCACTTGCCCATACCCACCTTTCCACATTGTTGTCTCTCTCAATCAATGGATTCTGTCATTTACCCATCCGGCCTTCCGAAGTCTTCCTCCAAATATTTTTTTTAAAAAATTTCTTCTACAATTATAAATCATTTTAATTAATTCACTACAATTAAAAAATGTTAGTTAATCCATTAAATTTATTTTAAATTAAAATTGATATAGTTGTGAACCAAACAAGTGGACATTACCAAAATAAATTAGGATATAGGATAAGCGGGGCGATGCTGGTTGTTAGCACTTGTTATATGATTTTTGCTATAGCATAAAGCCATAAATCAAAGGATTGCAGAGATATTAATAAGCTACTAGTTAAGGTGGTAAAAGGCCTCACCTTGTAAAGAGGACATCATAAGTTTAAATCTCGGAAGCGTATTTATTAAGAGAGGTAAGAATCCTTGTTATTAAAAATAATGATTGTAGGGATGGTGATTTGGAGTAACCTATCACCAAAATAAGCATCTCGAGTTGAAGAATATCAGGATTTTTGAAGAACATCTAGAATGAAATTAACCATAAATAATAAGGGAAAATTTTAAAAAATGACATTGGAAATTGTAAAAGGACAATTTAGTACATTGAAAATAGGAAATGACAGATTAGGTGGGTATCATACGGGCAGAGGAATCTGTCCTTTTGAAATCTAGGCCAAATGACGAAAATGCCCTTCAGCCCTCAGTCGAAATAACAACATAGGATTTGTTAATGGCAAATCCAGAGTTGTTAATGGGGATATAAGTGTTGTTATTAGCCCTGAAACTTGTTAATTGTAAAAGAAGAAATTGAAGTTGTTAATTTCGAATCCGGAGTTGTTAATTAAGAGATGAGTGTTGTTATTGGCCCTGAAATTTGTTGAGTGTGAAAGAAGAAATTGCAGTTGTTAATATCAAATTCGGAGTTGTTAATTAAGAGATAGGTGTTATTATTGGCTCTGAAACTTGTTGAGTGTGAAAGAAGAAATTAGAGTTGTTAATGTTGAATTAGGAGTTGTTAATTAAGAGATAGGTGTTGTTATTCCGAAGTGGAGGAAGAAAATGGAGTTGTTAATGTAGAATACGGTGTTGTTAATAAAGAGAAAGGAGTTATTATTGGCCCTGAAACTTGTTTAGTGTGAAAGAAGAAATTGAAATTGTTAATGTCGAATCCGGAGTTGTTAATTAAGATATAGATGTTGTTATTGGCCCTGAAACTTATTTAGTGTGAAAGAAGAAATTGGAGTTGTTAATGTCGAATCTGAAGTTGTTAATTAAGAAATAGGTGTTGTTATTGGCCCTGAAATTTGTTAACTGTGAAAGAAGAAATTGGAGTTATTAATGTCGAATCCGGAGTTGTTAATTAAGAGATAGATGTTATTATTGGCCTTGAAACTTGTTAATTGTCAAAGAAGAATTGCAGTTGTTAATGTCGAATCCAGAGTTGTTAATTACGAGGATCATGTTGTTATTCTAAAGTGGGGAATGGAGGGCTGAAGAGCATTTTGGTCATTTGGCCGAAATTTCAAAAGGACAGATTCCTCTGCTCGTCTGACACCCGCTTGATCTTTCCTTTCCCATTTTTAATGTACTGAATTGTCTTTTTATAATTTCCAATGTATTTTTTGGAATTTTCCCAAATAATAATATTGGTTCATTTCCAATCAATAAATAAACATAACACACCCGCACACAATTATTATTTAAGGAAAGATAAAAAAATACTACTTGAACTTCCAAATTTCTCAAAAAACCGAGTCATCAATTACTATACTTTTATTGTCAATTCTATTACTTTTATCGTCAATAAAACCAATTTGAAATTTTAAAGTTCAAGTGATATTTTTTTATCTTTTTTTCTATTATTTAACTATAAAAAAATTGAAAAATTACATTCAGGTTTGGCTAAGAGGAAAAAATGAAAAAATGGTTCCATTAATAAATCCAGAGGTTCGAGTGACAAATCCAAGGGACCGATTTTCATGTTTTTCTCGTAAACGACACCAAATGTAATTCACTCTAAAAAAATTCTCCCAACATTAATTTTCTTTTCTTTTTTTTTCGTTAAGAAAAAGAAGTTGACCTTTGCTTCGTGTTCTGCTATTTACCCGAGTGATCCACTATTTGTCTATCAGAAGAGCCAAATCTGAGTTCATACCTTCGTCGTCCACAGTAATTATGTCTTCCATGGCTTTTTCTTCATCTTCATCCTCCAAATCCAAATTAACTTCCTATTTGGACGTCTTCTTAACTTCCAGCAAGACCGAAAACATCGACGAAGGATTTCTGGTAAGATCTCTAAGAAACGATGCCATCAAAATCTTCGTAGACTGTATATGTCCTTCGGCGATGGCCACCCCTTTGTCTTCAGCACTGGAAGCCATGGAAAGTTCGAGAGTTCTTATGGTTATCTTCACACCAGAATTCCTTCATGGCTACAACAGATTATTTATTGAGAGGCTCCAGAAAGTGATGGAGTGTCACAGATCTATGAACAGACCTGTAGTTCCTGTATTCTGGGGAGCGAATCAAAAGAAAGTGGTTGAACATTTGGCGATAACATATAAGAATCTAGACTGCACTGGAATCGCCGTTGAAGCTGCTTCCCAATCGGGCTTCACATTCTCCACTGATTTCAGGTAATAACTTCTTCTTTTCCTGTATCAATCTGGATCTGCTAAGTGTTCATTCGTTTTTGATTTACTTTACCTGGATTGGATAAATCAATGTTTGTTCAGATTATTCAATGTTGTGGGTCAAATAGAGTAATCTAAATCCGTATGCCTCGTCTTTTTTCCGTCCGGAGTGAGTATTCCATAATTCTTATACGTAATAATAATATAAATATAAATATAATTACATATAGGGTTAAGGGGGCATTTTTGCCCTCAAAAATTTTATGAAAAACTTAAATCCTTACAAAGGGATGTATATATACGAAGGGAGGAAAAACAGAGGAGCGTAGAAGAATATAGAAAAACAAGTACACACATGGATTCATCCCAACTATTTGGCCTACATTTAGCCCCCACTAATATTTATATGAAACTAAATATTCCTTAGATATTTAAAATTAGAAACCAAAAAGTTACGCAATTTACACTAAAATTGATTTCTCAAAATTTGATTCCATAGTAATAGGCATTAGGTCTAATGGTGTCTTAGATTCGAGTTTGTGTTGATGTAAAAGATTCTTTTGAAATAGCTATCCCGTTTGGGTCTGATGATGTTTAAATTTAATCCAGTAGTACCAGATATTATATATTGTATAAGAAATTGATTCTATCAAATAAGTAAATTATTTGTCTATAAAAGTCTTGCTAATACTTTGATGTAGATCTGCTAGCTAGGTTATGTTTGGATCATGTGAGAAGTTGATAAAAGCAACTATATTCATAGTCCCTAATAATCAGTCACTAATAAGAACAAATTTCTGCTGTTGTTGAGTTCGAAAGTTCATCTTAAAGCCTTGCATTGGTGGTAGCTAGTCGTATAGAAACTAATTACATAGAACACAAGTATGATATTTGTTTCTCATTGGGTCTCTTTCTGATAAGAATGATTATGATTATTTTCTTAAAATAAATGTAGGGATTCACAAGACCCACTTATATCATTATACTTTATGTTCAGTTAAAGAGTGAGCTTTACTAATCAAATTCTATTATATAAAATTTGATACTTACACACACGCATACATAATTCTTTTTACTGATTCTGAAATCATTTTGTCCAGAAAAGACGATCAGATTATGCGTAAATTACTTATGGCAGAACTAGATAAATACTTGTTTTGCAATCTTCCGGCCCATCCTGTGGGGTTACTCCATTGTGTGAAAGATGTACTTCGTCTATTGATTGGTGGTAAATATTCCATGATTGGAATATGGGGGGTTGCAGGTATTGGTAAGACTACTTTTGCCAGAGCTATTTATGATAGAATTGGTGGCAGGTTTAAGAGAAAAAGTTTCCTTGCAAATATCAGTGATGAATGGAAGAAAGATAATGGTCTAGTTCATCTACAACATCAACTTATTTCAGATGTTAAGATGGGAACTAGTCAGATGAAGGAGGCACTCTCCAATAAAAGTGTGCTAGTAGTATTTGATGATTTGAATCATATAGACCAACTCATAGCGTTATGTGGAAGTAGTGATATGTGCTTTGGCAAATAGAGTTTGGTAATTGTTACATCAATGAATAAGGATATACTACGTGACCGCCGACTCTACTTTTATGAATTGAAGGCGCTGAATGAGACTGAGTCTCTTGAGCTTTTCAATTGGCATGCATTTAAGAAATTTCATCCAACAAATTATTCCATGGATCTTTCAAGGAAAGCAATAAATATTTGTGAAGGCGTTCCATTGGCTCTTGAAGTTATTGGCTCTCTTTTCTGTAAGACTGCAAGACCAAAATGGAATAGTTTGTTGAAGAAACTGAGAAGAATTCCTCATGGTCAAATACAAGAGAAACTCAAGATAAGTTTTGACTTTTTAACCGATTCAGAAAAAGATTTATTCTTTAATGTAGCTTCCTTTTATGTGGGTGTGAATAAACACGATGTTACACAATTGTTAAAGGGCTCAAGATTTCCTATAGAAAAGGCAATGCATGAGATTATAGAGCGGGGACTTGTAAAAGTTGACAAGAGTGACAGACTTGATGTTCATGATTTGCTGCGAGAGATAGGAAGAGAAATAAGTCCTAAAAAGATAAAACAAGAATATATCTATAAAGTTTTCTTGAGTTTTAGAGGTGAAGATACACGTAAGTTTGGTTTTTTGGTATTTTTAAATAAAATAAATTTAAATACCCTTATTATTACCTTTCATTTGATGCCGTGTTTAATCAATTCCTCATACTTTTTATTTGACATTTTTATTTTCATATTATATTTATTTATTTTATTATTATTAAATTTAAAAGAGATGTGTTTATATGTTTTTGTTATGTGAGTAAATGAAAAAAAAGCAAAGTAAGAATAAAATTGACTTCATAATACAAATGTATAAAAAAAAAAGTGTGATATGAGTGGATGAAAGAGAAAGAGAGTAAATCTTTTTTCTAAAAAAAAAACAAAATAAAAAAAAAAGGATGGCGGGCTCTTTAAATCTTTAAATTCCTTAAGCTCCTATTGGTGGTATGCAGTTCAATATATTGAAACAATCTTATTAATACATGGTTGTATGATCAAGCTGCTTACTCTTACAAATCACTCTTTGAGCACTAAAAAGAATGTAGCTAGGACAATTGCAGAAGGTTTTTTTTTTTTCTTAAGGAAGATACGACAGAAGAGGGGGTTGGATTTAGTTTCACATATAACAAATGCCTTTAAACAAATTTTAGCTAACATCCACGTTAAGAGGAAATACACACACACACACCCAATCATTTCGAAAAGAATTGTTAGTCTCCAAGATTAATAATTGAATGCCAAAAGTAATCCTAACATAAATGTAACTTGTTTTTGCCAGAACTGAAACAGAGTTGATAGACGATGTTGTTGAAACTATTACGATGAAGCTAGACAACGAAGATTTGTTGCTCAGTACCCAGTGGGAGTGGAGCCTCGAGTGGAAGATATCAAGAACTTGCTAATTAGTAAATTAAATGAGGTTATCATAGTAGGGATATGGGGAATGGGGGGAATGGGTAAAACCGCTATTGCTAAAGCCATCTTCAATGAAATTGGTCAAACTTTTGAAGTAAAGATATTCCTCTCAAATGTGAGGGAAGTGTGGAAGCAAGATAATGGTGAAGTTTATCTACAAAAACAAATTCTTTCGAGCATCTTTAATGCAAGAAGAGTGAAGCTTACAAGTATAGAAATGGGAACAACTCTAATCAAGAAAATGCTTTGTAAGAAAAGGGTACTTGTTGTTCTTGATGATGTAAATAATGAAGAACAATTGAAAGCTTTATGTGGAAGTCGTGAATGGTTCGGTCAAGGCAGCAGGATAATCATCACTACTAGAGATGAACAGCTCCTCAAGATCCTTGGTGTGGAAGATCATAAAATATACAATATGAAAGAGATGAATGACATTGAATCTCTTGAGCTTTTTAGTTGGCATGAGTTCAAGCAACAATTACCTGAAGGAGATTTTCTTGAATTTTCAAGAAGGATAGTTTCATACTCAGGAGGTCTACCGCTAGCTCTTGAAGTTCTTGGCTCCTATTTGTTTGATAGGGAAGCATTGATATGGAAAAGTGTTTTAGACAAACTACAACAAATTCCAAATGATAAAATACATGAAAAGCTGAAAATAAGTTATGATGGTTTGAGTGACCAAACCGAGAAAGATATATTCCTTGATATATGTTGTTTTTTTATTGGGAAAGACAAAAGCGATACTACACAAATATTAAATGGTTGTGGACTTCATGCTGAAATTGGAATTGTTCGTCTGGTAGAAAGGAGCCTAGTAAAAGTTGGCAAGAAAAATAAGCTTGATATGCATGACTTACTGCGTGATATGGGAAGACAAATCATTCGTGAGCAATCACTAGAGGATCCTGAGAAGCGGAGTAGATTATGGTCTCATGATGATGTTTTGGATGTGTTAAGAAATTGCACGGTAAGAATATCTCTCAGTAACTTAAAATTATATTGTTTCAATTGTTTCTTCATAACTCAATTTGCACTCCCAATTTTTACTTGACTATTGTGTGTTCAAACATTTAATATATGTTGCTTGTTTGTATTATATTAGGTTTTAGTAACTGAAATATAATTAATTTTTATTTTCCACTATTTGTACTTTAATAGGGAACAATAGCGATTAAGGGATTGGCTTTAAACATGTCAACAAACAACTCAATATCCTTGAGCACCAAAGCATTTAAGAACATGAAGAGACTTCATTTGCTTCGACTTGATCATGTACAACTTGCTGGAGACTTTGGCTATCTATTGAAGGACTTAAGATGGCTTTGTTGGCGTGGATTTCCCCTAGAAAACTTGCCAGCGAATCTAAGTCTAGAAAAGGTAGTTGCTATAGACTTAAAGTGGAGTAATCTCAAAAAAATATGGGAGAAAAGCCAGGTATTAACAATTAAATTTTTAAATTAAATACTAGTTACAATAGTTGTATTAATTGGTTTTCATATATTTTATTCTTTCTATTTATTGTGTGATTTATTTTAGAATGTTCTCTTGGTGTAGGTGCTGGAGTGGTAGAAAATTATCAATTTGAGTCATTGTCATTATTTGACAAGAACACCTGACTTTTCAAACTTTCCATATGTTGAAAAGTTAATACTCAAGGATTGTCCATGTTTGTCTTTGATTCACCCCTCCATTGGAGATCTTAAATGTATTGTTTTGTTAAATTTAAAGGATTGCAAAGGCCTCAATCATCTCCCAAAAGGTATATATAAATTGAAATCCTTGAAAACTCTTAATCTTTCTGGTTGTACAAGGATTGAAAAGCTGAAAGAAGACATTGAGCAAATGGAATCCTTGACGACTTTAGTGGCAAATCAAACTTCCATAACACAAGTTCCCTTTTCATTAGTGAGAATGAAAAGTATTAAATATGTGTCTGAATGTGGCTACGAAGGATCATCACGTGACGTATTCCCATCCATTGTTTTGTCTTGGATGTCACCAACAAATTTTTCCAAGTCCTTGTTACGAACATTTAGGGTCATGCCATCTTTAATCAAGGGTCTATCGCATCCTTTATTTGCTAGAAGCCATGAAGTATTAGAAGCAAGACCAAGCACATCTCAAGATTCATGTGGAACTCAAGCGTTAATTGGTTTCCATGAGCAATCTCACTTGGAAAGGCTAGAGATATTCATAAGTTCTTTAACTATTCGTATAGGTGGCTAACAAAGTTATGCATGCACTTTTATGGAGTATCTCACTGGTTATTTCTTTATCTCTCTATTGCTATCTTAATATTTCTTTATCGCTTTCAAATAACTTGTTTTGACTTGAAATGTGCAATAATGTAATGATTTAATAAATATCATATTGGCGTAATAATGTTTAATATACTTCTAAAAAATTGTGTGTGTGTGTGTGTGTGTAAATGCGTAATAATGCATTTATACTAACTATTCAAGGCAGTTATAAAAGGTTTAAATTTAATAGACTATTCATTTTTTGAAGAAAGTCATTGGAATATATTAATTAAACATATAAATTAGCTAGAATACTGGTACTATTTAACTAATTTTGTATTAGCAATCCTTAGAAACCACCACGAATGTATTTTCAATTAATACCCCTGTTGGTCTTTGCTTAAGCAATATGTCTACCAAGTTGTAAGACAGAGGAATTGGAAAGTATCAAGTATGCATGCTAATGTTAAACCAGCATGATGATCATTTTCATTAGTGTGAGCATTATACTATTATATTTCTTCTGTTCTCAATCAATTAGTGTATTTCTTGTGTTCATGGAATAGGGATGGAGTGATGGTGTCTTTGACTATTCTCTTCCTCAAGATAATTATCCTGATTGGCTATGTTTTGAGAATGAAGGATCTTCGGTGTCATTTAAAATGCCTGGTGTTGTTGGTCGTTGTTTAATAGGAATGATAATCTATATTATCTATTCATCTTCTCAAGATAGCATGGCATGTGTATATCCTGTTGACTTCATGATAAAGAATTTCACAAAGGGTACTATGGAATTTTACAAAAGAGATGATGGAACGATTTCTTCTCATGATGAATGGAAAAAAATAATACTTAATCTGGAGCCTGATAATGAGGTGGAAATTATGATCAGCTTTGCTCAAAAACATATTGTGAAGAAGACTATAGTCTATATGGTATATGATGAAGGAACTCAGCATCACTTGATAATGTTAAATAGCATTGATGAGAAAGAAGGTTTGTAAATTTTTTTTTGTCATTTGGGATTGTCATATAAGATTTGCAAGTGTGTGTTCTGAAAATATTTTAATATTGTTTCTATGGATATAATGTTGCAGGGCTTCATTGAAAGGAATAAAAGAAGGTGAAGAATGACAAGTAGAAGGCTTTAGGTTATGACACTCCTTTACTTTTTCTTTTGGTTCACATTTTTATTTGTTGAGGAAAGCAGCAAAATGAACAAAAAATCCTTAAAATTGTTAGTATCTATCACAGTACTATGGTCCCCTTTGGTATCATTATACTACTTCCAATTCCTAACACAAGCTAGATAACTAATTTGTAAATATTAAGAAGAGTAGTTTAATTATTTGTAACAAAAATTTATCTTGATTTCCTTAAATTACCTTATTTAATTATGTTTATTGGAACTATCTCTTAATTGAGAGGCCCCCTTAATATGTGTAATCAATGGTAATACTTTAGAGAGAAATTATAAATTTGGAAGGTAAAATAAATTGAGTTCTTAAATAACACCTTATCTAAGTCTTATCTTTCGGATAGGAGGTAATATTTTATTTCTCACTCATTTAATGTTAATTGGGCTTTTTTCTAAATGACCCAAATCCTTGACCCATTAACCCAATCCTTACCTACCCAGTTAAACTGACTTATCTCACATTTCATTTTATTGAGTATTTCGTTTTTTGACCCATTCACAGGGGAATGGAGCTGAAAATTATGTTCTTGGTTTCCAGGATGGGTGATTTTGGTAAGCCTCTCTAATCTTGCTGAAAACTTAATCTTCTATCACCAGTCATCTGTCTCTATTGCGTTCTGTCTCTCTGCTGCTTACCTACATATTATGTCCTGTATTAGGCTTCCGCAACATGTTTGTGATAAGTTTGATTCGAGGCGTATTAATTTTTTCTGGGGAAACTCTGGTGATAGGAGGAAGATTGATCTCCTTAACAAAGAAATCCTCTTTCTTCCAATCAATGAAGCAGTTCAACCAAGCTTTGCCGTCTATGGACACTCTTCGTTGTCATCATTTGAAAAACTTATTTCTTCATCTCAAGTCTCAAGGCCAACAGATCAAGTTCAGGGTATTATTGTGCTCATCAACGTGCTTTGGCTAAAAAAGAAATGCCGTTCTTCACCAAGGCAAGATTCCAACCTCTATATTTGGTCATTAATAAAATTTTTGGATCACTCTCTTATTTGTCTTTGGCATTTTCCTTGCCTGAACACTCTCCTGCTGTCTCTGTACCTTCTAATGACATAAGCACTTTTCTTTTCCTTTTTTCCTCTATTACATGTATCACTATAGGTTTACCTTAGAATTTTTTTCATAATTCCCTTCTCTATTGTACCATCACTCTGACTATGTAATGTTTCTTTTTCTGATAACATTTTGCTTATTATAAAAAAAAACAGATGAATTATTGTATCATGGAGAGATAGTAAAATCAATGTTTGATTTATGATGTATTATTGAAATAAGGAATTGAGACTCTTGATTATGGTGATGGACCATATTGATACATTGAGATGAAAATCAAATATTAGTGATAATAACTAAGTAATAAGTTGTAGTAATATGAAAATTCTGATAGTGAGTATTGTGTTACTTCTTGAGCAATGTACCTACAAATTGCTACAAAACAACTCCTTGTAACACTACTCTTTGATCACGCATATTTTTATCTCCAGGCATATGTGCTTATGTTTTCATACTTGAGTTGCTATTATATGTATGAAAGTGGTCTTGGTTACTGCCTTAAACTACTCTTTCACACACACGTACACACTCAGATGTAGGCATTATGTGCAAGTAGTCATTCATATATACCTCAAATCGTAAATGGCTCAGGAATTTTCCTAATACATAGCTAGATGCATCAATCACCAGGGAAAGCAAAGGAACTTAATGATGGTACGTTATCATGGATCAGAAGAAAGTTGTGAAGGCGACACCAAGAGCATTAAGCAGGGATCAGTAATTATCATTCTCTTAACTTCAAGATTTTTAAGGACTTCAAGCGGCAGAACTCTGATGTTTAAGATCTACTTGATTACGCACATAAGAATGATTCTTAAGTTGTGTCACTAGTATCTTGAAGATTCCACGATTGCCTTTTACAAAAAAGTTAACTATGTTGTATATTTAGGACCGAAGATAGTGTTTACTTCTTATATTTGTATTATTATATATGTATATTTTCTTAGTTATTAAGTCATCGGTTCCACTTATCCAACCGGATGAACCATGACCCATTGATCTCTCCGATTCAACATTCGGTCCGGCTTTTAAACTTAAAACAAGCTAGCCCTTTGACAGACTCGGGTTTAAAAGGCCCAACCTTAAAAAGCCCGTGTACCATAAAATCAGCATATTATTGAAGCTTAGCCCTCAAACACGTGGGCTTAAGGCCGACCTGAGGGCTTTTATATGTTTTCATTAAATTTTAATTTGTTAAACTATTTTGAAATATCTAAAAATACAATAATAAATTTCTTAAAATTTATAATTCAAATCATATATATTAATAAAATAAAGTGTCAAACTATTGTCTAAATATAAAAAACAAATGCGAATCAAACACCAAACACTAATAAATTGTTGTCCCAACTCAAAAAAAAAAAAAAAAAAAAAAGCAAAACTAAATAATTCACCTCTTTTTTGAAATCACATATAAAAATTTTAATGGTAAAAAAAAAAAAGAAAATCACATAATTATTATATATAAAAAATCTATGTATGACTATTAAATTTTCTTTGTCATTAAATTGTTTGATTAGAAACTTTTGAAAAAAAAGGAAAATTTATAGCAGAATTATTTTATTTTAAGAAAATTTTTGAAAGTATTATCATGTATGCAGTGGATGCATGAACGAGAGTAATATATATATATATATATATATATATATATAACATCATTGACTGTATGGGTAATGACTAGAGCTAAACAAGTTAACCTCAACTTGAATCTTTGAAGTTTTCATTAGAGCACAAGGGTGTGTTAACTTAAGTACCTAAGTTTATTTATTTTTTCTCAAGTAAGAGGTTTTGTATAACAAGAGTGAATATTTTAATTTTAATAAATAAAATTAGGCGGGTTTAAAAGGGCTAGCCCTCAACCTTAGTAGACTAGTCCTTTTATTTTTGAGCACTAATGGGTTAGCCCATTTAAGCCCGAGTTTCTTTTACATCACCCAAAATACAAAGTCTGGCCCTCTACTTAGATGGGCTTAGGGTGTGTGGGCTAAGGGTGTGTTTGGGATAACGGTTTGAAAAATGGTTTATTTTGAATCTGACTTGTTAAAAACGGCTTTATAGAAAAGTTAGTTTGTGTAATATAGTTTATGTTTGGATGAACGATTGAATAAGTGCTTTACATAAGCCAAAATTTGTTTGGATTGACGATTATATTAGTGTTTTTTTAAAAGCCAAAACTTGTTTGGATTGGCGGTTACATAAGTGCATTTGTATTAATTATAAGAAAACAAGATATTTAATATTAGAAACAAGAGGAAAAATTGAAGTTAGAAAATGTGATGCCAAAATACATAATTTCACAAAATATATTACATAACTAATTGAATCACATATCCTGTACAAGTTGGTCTATAATCATATCACAAATGCGATTCATACAGGTTAAAGATATCCCATCATAATTGGTTGAAGAAGCTGCATCATCTATAGTGTTATTATCTTTATAAGTTACATTGTCAATTTCTGTTGCACCGAAATTAACATCACTTTGAGAATTTTTCCTAATAAAGTTAGAAAGGAACAAAAACTTAAATTATCTATATAATTATTTAAAAATATTTGGGTGGATGGCATTGACCAATTAAAAATGATCTTATCTTACTAAGTCTATTAATATCAACGGTAAATGTAAGAAAGGAACATAAACTTAAATTTTCCATATAATTATTTAAAAATAAGACTTGAGATTTTTCATTTTGAAAATATAAGGACAAAAATATTATTTAAAACTTCATAAAGAGGATCTTGCCTTCAACTTGCCAGTATATGACAATCATTCAATATGGAAGCCACATGGAGAAAGTGAATTGGATGAGAAAAGCAAATGATATTATAGCATGCTACTATTTCTACCTCAAACATCAAACTGCAAGTTCTGCTGATTCTTGTAGAAACGACCCTTTTCCTTGCTCTGCTGGATCATCTGGTTGTGCTGCCTCACCAAAGCCCTCCCAAGGTTCGACTTCTGATTCTTTCCCATTGTAATCACAATCGAAAGGAAACCAGTGTCAACACGAAACTCTCGTCCAAAACCCTAAAATTCCCTTGGCATCTGAAAAGCTTTTCTTCTCCGTTCTATACTCCTGTTGTCGCCTTGTCGAGACGAGGATGGGCTACACCGATTTTCCACAATAGGATCTTCAAAATAGAAGGCTGAAGCTAAAGGAAACGATCCAGCTTCAATGACTTTCACTGGCCACCGAGAGAGGGAAGATCGGCAACGAGAGTAGCGAGATTTTCGTGTATCTTGCTCAGCTCGACGATGCAAAACTCGAAGAAGAGAAGAGAAGAGAAAGAAACAAAAAAACAAAAGGTGGGACGGCAACCAACTGTAATAAATTCCAAAATCATAAGTTAAAAGCTTATTTATGGTGGTTTGTGATAGTTTATTTTTTATTTATAAGTACTTATAAATCGTGATTTATAATATATAAAATAAGTATATGAGATGAGTTTTATCCCGACTTACATAATAAATATTTATATTTTAAAAATAAGATATTCCAAATATAGCCGATGGGAGCTTTTTAAAAAAGCTCCGTATTGCAATCGTGATCCAATTAGGCAGACGCTCACCCAATATCAAATAAAAGGAAAACAATACCATTCGGGCTTATCTACCACCTAATTTGGGTTTATATAGGGCTCAAACACCCCTCCAAACACTCACTTAAATGGATTAGCATGAAGGGCTTGGCCCCTTTTAATCGCGTTAGAAATAGTAATAATCCAAATCCTTTAAATTATTAAATTAAAGTAGAGTCCATGAGAACTGGGTGCATACTGACATCCAAATGTTAAAATAATTAAATCCAAATATGAAAATACCTTGTCAAAAAGAAAAAAAAAATCATTGCATTGATATCTCTTTAATAATTGAAAGAAAAACGAGAGACCAAACTTCTTGTCTTCCGAGCAGGTGAAAGAAAGTAATTAGCTGCTTCATTTCATATTGACATTTTTTTTTGGTAAAAAATTCCGTATTGACTTGACTCCATTAAAGAAAAAAGATAGAATAAAAGAGGAAAATTTTCCCTACCCCCTTTAAAGCAATTTAATATCCATTTGACTCCTAAACATTATGAAATTTCACATCTGTAACATCTTTTTTTTTTTAGCACTTAGAACTAATTGTAGCTTAGATTTTAGGGAAAATCCCTCAAAAAGAACTTTAAAATTAATAAAAGACGTAAAGGTGTTCCGAAATTCCATATCCCAGATCAGTGCGAGTGTCTGAACTAGAATATTAGAATTCGAGACAAAATGACGTACGTGACATGAAGTACCAAAAGTTAAACAATATCAATAACTCCGATGCCATGAGTTGAGATAAACTAGAAAGAAAACATAATGAAATCTTGAGCACTCGTCATCTTCTTCTCGGTTGCCAACAACTCCGATGTCATCACCCCCAACAACTCGCCATCTTCTTCTTTTATAGGATCCTGTGTATATGAGCTAAAAAACAAGGATAAACAGAGAAGAGATTGTTAAGAACACTCAAGTGATCATAAGAAGTAATGAATAAGTTTGGAAAATCACTCGAATTGTCTGAGTCTTTACCCAATCACTTCCTAGGAAAATTTAGTAATGATCGCAGCTATCGACAATCAACGCCAACGACTCGTCATCGTCTTCACAGTTATCATCGACATCTGCTTCATCATTGACATGATTCCCAACTTGACATTAGGCTTTACCAACACATTGTTACATTTTCACAACATCCTATTAGACTTTCACAACTCGAGTTTGCCATTCACAACTCGAGTTCATATCATCACTGGAGGGTAACTGGCGAGTGATTAGCTTATAGGATGCAGAACTCGAGTTATGAATTGATAACTCAAGTTTACCAACACATTCTTACATTTTCACGACATCCCGTTAGACTTTCACAACTCGAGTTTGCATTTTCACAACTTGAGTTCATATCGTCACTGGAGGATAACCGGCGAGTGATTAGCTTATAGGATGCAGAACTCGAGTTGTCCATTGATAACTCGAGTTCACCAACACATTCTTACATTTTCACGACATCCCGTTAGACTTTCACAACTCGAGTTTACATTTTCACAACTCGAGTTCATATCGTCACTGGAGGGTAATCGACGAGTGATTAATTTATAGGATGCAGAACTCGAGTTATGAATTGATAACTCGAGTTGACCAACACATTTTTACATTTTCACGACATCCCGTTAGACTTTCACAACTCGAGTTTGCATTTTCACCTATTAAATTGTCCACAACAGCTAGAATAGTGAATATACAAAAGTTTGGAAGTTACCTTAAGCTCCCACTAGCTTTTCCTCTTCCTGGCTGAAAACCCTAACCCCTTTTACACTGAAATTTGCTTCAATAACACCCTAAGTCATGTAGAGAACAAGTTTAGAGGAAGGTTTATGCAGGTTAGGAACTAATTTACCGAAGAATTTCAACTTACCTTGCAAATTTCTTTTCCTTCTCTCTCTAAGGCAAACACAAGCTTCTCTCTATTATGGCTGACTTGCACGACAGAAAATGGAAGAAGATGAAGCCAAAAAGTGCTTTTATCATATATTACAATTTCCTTTATTTATTTCTCCATTTTTGGATTTTTTACAAATTTCTAGCCAAACTTTGAAAAATCATAACTAATTCTAGAAAAATCGAATTAAAGTGATTCCAAAGCCTATAGAACCCTTATTGAGTCTAGTTTCAAGAAAAAATATAGAATTTTGCTAACTGGAATCACAAAATTCCCAGAATTTCAATTTTTGCATACTGTTCTAGAAACTTCACAGTTTTTCTGTGTTGACTTCAACAATTCAGATCTTTTTGTATATAACTCTAATTGAGTCATATGACCTAGAAAATTAAAGATTAGGATGTCTAATTTCATCCTGTAAAATTTCATAATTTTTTATCATCATTGGTTCTTCCAAAACCTCATGACAAACTCACTACCTCAAAGGCGATTTCACCGAAAATATAATTATATTATCCAAAATTCACCATTTTACTTTCTTAATACCCCAAAGATACAAGAAACATTAGGGAATACATTTGGGGCACATGATAAACCAGGGCTTAGCAGTCCACTTAATTTAGGCTTATTCACAAGCCTCTTATCCCAAAATTCAGGGTATTACATATACCCTCCTGTACCTATTGAATTCATTAGCTACTATTCTCAAAACTCCTCCTTATATCTTCATGACAAATGGCTTTCACTAACAACAAATAAATAATTAAATGTATTAGGTTCTCATGTTCAAGTACTTTTATATATAAATAAGATAATTTCTGTTTTCAAATAGGCAAAAGTTTTAATAGAAAATATCTTGGTCTGGATAACTAAGTTTTTAGAGGGTAGCTTTAAAACTATGCTTGAGTTTGAAAAGAACTTTAGAATAGTTTTAATTAGTATATTAATAGATATTTATTTGTGTTATTTGTAGATTCTTATTAAGAGCTTTGGAGTAACTCTTGTATACTTACCTGTGAGCTAGGGAGTAAAAATAACTCTGAATATTCTTCCATATACTTGTGAATTGTGTATGATTATAAATCACTATTTTTTTATTATAAAAAAAATGGACTGATTTATATGTATATATGTATGTATTGTAATTTCTCAAATAAGTAATGTTACAAGTAAATTTCTCTATAACTAATTTTATTCACATAATTAATAATTTAATTATAATTAATGTATTGTTATATTATTATTTCCTTTTTAGCATGTTTGAATATGTGATGATATTTAATATTATTATTCACTTAATTCCCTCATTCACTCTCTTCCTTAATTATTATTGATGGAGCATCAATAGAGGTAAACTAAGACAATATTAATAAATATAAAAAATATACTTTATATTTAAGATTAATATCAACTTCTTAAATATGTTTTATATGAAGGACAAAAGAGAATATTAAATTTTGTAAATAAAAAGACATTGGCGCCTTTGATTTTTTTTCTTTTAAAAGAACAACATATCTAGCAACGAGAGCTCTAGCCACTGGAGAATAAATTTTCAAGAATAGGGGCGGGAGCCATGACCCCTTGACACCCTAAAGGTTGATGGCCAACAAGCTAAATTTGCTAATTGTAGTTGTAAATAAGGTTATGAATATCAAAAGCAGGAGTTGTTAATTCTCTTATCTGTTGTTGTGAATTTCCTTATATGTTAATTGATGTATATTTACTAATTGTAACCATGTATCAGGTTGTAAATATGGGAAATGGGAGATACCCAAACACTTTTTTTTTAAACAATATATATATTTTACAAGAAAACCATAATTTTTCAGAAAGCTAATTTTTTATACTTTTTGAAATCTATTATGAAATTTACCTTGCAGAATATATATCAACTTTGATCCTCAAATCCTTCCAAAGCACTTCCAAGTGGCTTGAAACATTAATTCTTCTATTAAAATTTACCTTGCAAAATAATAAACTCCATAAGCTTATATCTAACAAGGATGGAAGCCAAAATATACGCAATTAAACAATGATGTGCAACCAAAAACCCCATGCACATTTTTTTATCTTTGAGCTTTCAAAATACGCACAAATGAACCTAAAAATGTATAAAACTCAAGAAAAATGAGCTGAAATCACATAAAATTCTAGAGGCTATTAGTGCCAGCAGCACATTTGTCCAGAGACACTAAGTTTTGCTGCTCAAAACTTGTCTTAGACTGCCATCTAATCATGTTATAAGCAAGGCGGGCCAACCAATCCAATATTCTTGACATAGTTTTTCAGTCCATTTTTCTGCTACACTTGCGTGGTAGACTCATGCCGCCATGGCCTTGGCATATGGCTTTAGCTTGTCCGTGAGGGTAGTAGACTAAATTGTGGGGCTTTGCGTGAAGAAGAAACATACAATCTGTAAATACATCAGGGTTACTTTTGTGTAGCTCATTTGTCCAAACCCATCATAATTTTTTGGGAGAATGATTATTGTGGTAAACAACTTATCCTTTTTGTAACTAATGTATAGTTAGTGGTATATGTTTTTTTTTGTCAATAACAAGAAAACATTAGGTGCATATAATGCATTTGATGTGATGCGGATACTGTTTTTGGTAAATGTGTTTATTGTACTGGTTAATTTCATTGTAAGGGTTGTCAATGAATGTTAATTAAAAGTGGCAGTTAATAACACTATGTAACTTGTTAAATTCATTATACGAGTTATCAATCCCTTTAAAAGTGTAGTCAATTTCATATAATCTAACTCAATAGGTTAAATTTTCTCAAGTGTTTTACATATAAAAAATGGCAGATATTGGGGTTACGCAACTTATTGAAATCTTTACACGTGTTTTCAATCCTTTTAAAAATACAATCAATTTTACAAAACCTAACCCAATTGGTTAAATTTTTCTAAATGTTTCACATGTCAAAAGTGATAATCAATAGTGTTACAAAATCCTTTAAAATTATTACACGAATTGTCAATCCCTTAAAAAGTGTAGTCAATTTTACAATACTTGACACAATTAGTTAAATTTTCCTAAGTGTTTCAAATGTCAAAAATGGTAGTCAATGCCATTGAGAAACTTGTTAAAATCATTAAACAAGTTATTAATCTCTTAAAAAGTGTAGTCAATTTTATAAAATATGATCTCATTATTGGTTAAATTTTCTCAAATATTTCACATGTCAAAGATGGTAGTCAATGTTGTTGTGGAATTTATTAAAATTATTACATGAATTATCAATCCGTTAAAAAGTATAGTTAATTTCATAAAATCTAAACCAATTATTAAATTTCGCCGTGTTTCAAATGTGAAATGTGATAGTCACTAGTCCTCTAGGAAAGTGAATGGAAAGTGAACAAAATAAAGTAAAGCCACTAGTCTTCTAGGAAAGTGAATGGAAGAAATTAAAACGCGTTATGTCTGCGAGGCAGTGACGGGCTAATTGACCTGACTCTGTAAAAGAATTAATATAAAAATAAACATATAAGTTAATGGAAAAATCGCTCAAAGGATCTTTGAAAACCAGAAAGAGTGAAAAGATGTTTCGAATAATTAATTATAAGGAAAAATTAATTATTTAGTCTTTGAACTATTAACTTATAATTCAGTCCCCCAATTATGACTTGGTGTGACTCAATCTCTCAACTTTTTGTTTCACCTATAACTCAATAACTAAACTTTTATTTTTTTTATATATTTTTATCCTTTGTCATTATAACTCCGTCTTACTTAACGAAAATGGCTAATATGACCTTTCCGACTGGGCTCCGCCTCTTTCTATTTTGTTTTTTTCCCACAAAATTAGCCAAAAGAAGGAAAGCCATTGTACCGGTGCGAATACCTTGTCCTGCAGCTTGGGTGAGCCTGCCCAAGCTTCATCTATAGTTGCAGGTAGAACATTTACATCAGCTGAGATATCAAAGCCATTAGCTTCATTCATGAAGATCTTAGCACCACCACCATTTTGTTTTCCTCTTCTTTCCCTTTATCAACTCTTGCAAATTCTCAGGCGATTTTCCAGGTGAGTGCTGTTTAGGATTTGGGTATAGTCCTATTATTAATGGTTACAAAATAGTGAAAATATATGTCACTCATACAGTTTGTAAAGTGGAAGTGTATTCATTAAGCACAAGACCATGGAAAGACCTAGAATTTGAGAATTCAGAGGGTCGTGTAGGTCCTCTTACTGATGCTATCACAGTTAATGGAGTTATGTTTTGGTATACTTGCTGCTCCCATGCATTCAAGTTAAAACCTAAGATCATTTGGAATGATCAAATTGTCTGTGTTGCTTATGGATTTCCTGGACTTGGTAATCAAATTGAACGTGAAATGGAGGATGATCCACAAAAAGTCGGCCTATATTTGTTCAATGTTACTACCAATGAATGTAAGAAGCTTACCATCCCTAAACATGGCTTTCGCGTAGATGTTTTCAATCATGTGGAAAGCCTTGTTTCGGTTGGCAACTTCCCCATTGAAGAGCCTTAATTCTCTTTGTTAAAGATTATATTGCAGATTTACTTTGCTGAAATATGTTTGGTCAAAATGTATCCGCATGTATTGTAGATCATTCTATACTTGTAAGGATTGATGTAGCAAATCTTTCTCGCTCTGTTTGTCCTATCCGTGATATTAAGTTGTTTAGTTTTTTTTTTCCCAAAAGATGGATATATGGAAAATCCCTTATAAAGAACTTTAAAAATACTAAAAAATAAAAAGGTGCTCCCAATATTCATAATACCAGAGAAGTGTTAATGCCTGATTTATCATTTTTGAAATCAAAAGAAAATTACACCAATGCCTTTGACAAAATCATCTTTTCCATCCTTCGACAAAATCATCTTCTCCTCCAACAATGACTTCTGCAATTTCTCCAGCTCCCACATCAACATTGATCCCTGTATTCATCAACCCATCTTCTACAATCACTCAAAACTGACCCGATTTGCCATATTTATTTGTCAACCCATTTCGACATTACAGACCGAGCATATCGAAATCTCTCCGGCAAAGAAGTCGACAACAATGACAAGTTCCTATGCCGCCAATCAACAACGGTGGCATCATTCTAGAACTTGACCCACCTCGGTGTTCTTCCTCCTGCACAGATTGGGATCGGATTTTGCCGTATTTTGGGTTCCCACACAAAGGTCACTGTCAAGGTACCGGCTAGTAAAGATTGTACAAAATCTTCCATTCACTCAAGTTCTGAATCTGTCACTCGAGTGATGATGTTAAATAGGTACATCACTTGCAAGGTACCCAGTGGTGATATTTGAAAATCACACCCAATCACTCGAGTCCTGAACATGTCACTCGAGTGATTAAATGAAAACATTGTATCACTATCAGGTTGTAACCTGATAGTGACACAGTGTTTTGAGTCCCCACTAAAAAAACTATTTTCCCAAATCAAAATTAGCTTGTCTCAATATACCATTGCATTTTCCCAATGCCATATAAAACTTTCATAGGTTCATCAAAATCCCCAATCACTCGAGTCATGAACATGCCACTCAAGTGATTAAATGTGTCACTATCGGGTAACCCGATAGTGACATAATGTTTTGAGCCCCCACTAAAAAAACCGTTTTTCCAAATCGAGATTAACCTTTCTCAATACGCCATTGAATTTTCCCAATATCATATAAGACTTTCACAGGTTCATCAAAATCCCCAATCACATGAGTCATGAACATGTCACTCGAGTGATTAAATGTGTCATTGTCAAGTAACCTGATACTGACACAGTGTTTTGAGTCCCCACTAAAAAACTGTTTTCCCAATTGAGATCTACCTTTCTCAATACACCATTATATTTTCTCAATGTCATATAAGACTTTCATAGGTTCATTCATCAATAGTAGTAGTGCTATGCTGATATAAGATTTAACTCACTCGAGTGAATCTAATAATCACTCGAGTGCTGTGAGACTTGACCCAATATATCACTCTCTGGTTACCCTCTAGTGCTGGTGAACACTCGAGTGCTTACAGTATCACTCGAGTGATGTTGTCATTTGGCCTTCTTCTTCAACTTGCCAATTACCCGATAGTGAGGTGAATCACTTGAGTGCTGAAGAGTTCTACTCGAGTGATTTTCCTAACTTATTCATCACTTCTTCTGATCACTCGAATGTTCTTAACACCTTTTCTTTGTTTATCCCTATTTTTCAGCGCATATACAAAGGATCTTGCAAAACAGGCAACTAGACACTCTGATGCTTAAGTTAGTAAACAAGTAACTCCCACCCAGGTCACTCTCCTCCCTCAGTGTGACGAACCCAAACTCTATTGACGGTGATTTCTAACCAACTCAGGCAATGGAGTGTTCAGACTGTCCCTCCACCTCAAAATCGACCACATCAACTTCCCAGCTACTCTTCTCTCTTAGTGCGATGAACCCAAGCTCCAGCAACCACGCAAATTCAATTATTTAGTCCCACTCATTATCAATGGGATCAGGGATATTCCAGCAACAAATATATTGAAGACTTCACGACGGAAAATGGAGATGAAGAGTCCCGACTTGTTTTTCGTGCATGAACGCCCTTATAATGCCTCCCTCACTATTTTTATTTTAAAAACTGCCAGGGTTACTTATGTAATTTCATTTCAATTTGGAAAATTTCAGTTTAGGTACTAGCACCTCTATGGGAATATGAAAATTCATATAACCTTTTTGTCTTTTTCCTATTTTAAAGTTCTTTTTCAGGGATTTTCCCTGTATAGTACTCATTTTAAAAATTTAAGAACCATATGATTTTTAAAATATTGCAAAAATCCCTTAAAAATACCACTTTAATTCTAAAATTCTAAAAAGGTGATGCCAATATATGAAAAAACACATTGATTGATGACAGAGTCGAAATCTGGAATTTTAATGTTTGGGGCATAGGACGAAACTCCCCGTGAATTTATCTATTTCACTCTCAAATCCTTTTCCTCCTTCGACGTTTTCCCCGCCCCAGTGGCTATGCTTATCCTTCAGATCAATATTTTCCCACCGAACTGGAATTTTGTTGGAGACGGCAAAGTGCAATATGCTTATCCTTTCAGATCAAGATACTCATTGATTTGCAAAGTAATAGGTTTGTACCTGTTTGCATCGCAAGCGCACGAGTCGTGGATACAAATATTAAGTGAAACAAATATCAATAATGAAGGGAAACTAATTTTAAATTAAAAAAATAAAAATAAGTAATTCATGGATTTCAAGGAACAAATGAAGTCTACAATTATTTATTGCCCTTATATTTCTTAACAAAAGGGACTTTTAAAAGCCCTCTCAAGTCAAGAACAGGTGTTTAGTTCCATTAATTGCTAATCTCTTATCACAATTTATAAAACCCAATTTTCAACTCCAATCCTAATACACCTATGCAAAGTTGGCAAGTATATTTCTATCGTATCAACAAAATCATCCATTCAACAAGAAAAACTTTAAGTTCTCACATAATTTTATCCAAATTCTACACTCAGTTTAGCCCTCTCAAGCATCAATCAAATAAATAAATCATCTAAATGGTGATCAAGCACTTAGAAGCATTAGGACAAGAGTAAAATAAGCACATATATATCATTAATCACAAAAAAACAGGAGTAATGAAAAATCAATTCATACAAGGGTTGAAAATAATTCTAGAACAAAGTATTTAGCCTTTCGTGTTCAAAAAATCCATGAGTATACATATACATCAGCAAAACAGGGAAAAAGAGTAGAGGAAGCAAGATGGAGAGGAAAAACGAAGGAAAGAAGCCCAAATCTCTTCAAAGCTCTAAACCCTAGCTCAATCTCCACCAAGAGGCAAGACCTAGTACAGAAAAATACTCCCAAATAATCCAAGAAAGTCCAAAATGGCGGCCAGGAATGAATTTGGCCTTGAATACCTGAAAACCCTCCAATTTTCCAGTTTACTGGTTTTGTGCATTTTGCTGTCGTCAACGATCAGCTGCAGTCGAGTTGTTTAAAGCCGTGGCCAAGTTTCTTTTGTTTTGAATCTGGCTGTAGATGAGACAAAGTGAGCTGCAGCTCATTTTGCTTTTGAAATATTGAGTTCTTCTACCTCAAGTGAAGTGTTCTACCTATGGTTTAGCCTCAATTTGCTTATCTTTGATCTCCATAATGTGTTTCCCAATCAACTTTGATCCTCAAATCCTTCCAAAGCACTTCCAAGTGGCTTGAAACATCTTCTTCTATTAAAATTTACCTTGCAAAATAATAAACTCCATAAGCTTATATCTAACAAGGATGGAAGCCAAAATATGCACAATTAAACAATAATGTGCAACCAAAAGCCCCATGCACATTTTTTTTTATCTTGGAGCGTTCAAAGTATGCACAAATGAACCTAAAAATGTATAAAACTCAAGGAAAATGAGCTGAAATGACATAAAATTCTAGAGTCTATTAGTACCAACAGCATTTTTGTCAGAGACACGAAGTTTTGCTGCTCAAAACTTTTCTTAGTGCCTGTTTGGATTAGCTGTAGAAGTTGTTTTTCCAACATGATTTAAGGTATAAGAGATAAGTGCCCGTTTGGATTAGCGGTAGAAAAGTAGCTTTTTTTGCTAACTGACTTTAAAAAAAGTCAGATAAGAAAAAAATCAAAATGTAGATGTAATTTGTGTTTGGAATTGCGGTAGAAAAAGTGACTTTTTTCCTATCCTTAAAAGTGTTTGGATTGGTGTTTCAAAAGCCCGTTAAGATGAAAAATGACTAAAAAGGGCATGAATCTTATTGAAAACTCCATATATATATATATATATATTAGTTATATTTTTTGTGATAGTTAAAGTGAAAAAATACAAATAAAATTTGGTAAAATAATAACAGTTCAATTAATATTGAAAATAATAACAGTTCAATTAAAATAATAACAGTTCAATTAACAGGAGTGTATTTAAAACATTAGTACAAATTTAAAAGTAACTTTAGTCCTTATATTTTATTTTATTTATTTTTCCCTTTTATAAAAAGCAGGACTAACCTTTTAATAAAAGCAAAAGGAACAAAAAGAACTATACCCTTTCATTTTTTTTTTCATGTTTCTCTCCTCTCTCCACGGGTTGACTGAAATTTACTCATTTTAAAATGCCCCCCATGCCAAACAGAAAGCATTATCAATGTCCTTTTCTGAATTCTGCCGTGCCGTGTGAAAAAGTGGGAGCTTCAATCTTCAGAACTGAACCCACGTTAATAGATAAAGCTCAGTCTAATTGTCGTGAATCCAAACAGGGCCACTTCACACTTACCGGGCTTTTTTGCATTAACGCGCGTTTTTTGGTCTTACTGCTTTGCCAAACAGGTTCTAAGTTTATAAGAGGAGTTTTGTCTCGATTTGCGTGAATGTGCTTTTCCACCGTTTTCTCAAACAGGCCCTTAGACTGCCATCTAATCATGTTATGAGCAAGGGGGGCCAGCCAATCCAATATTCTTGACATAGTTTCAGCCCATTCTTCTGCTACACTTGCGTCGTCGACTCATGCACCATGGCCTTGGCATATGGCTTTAGCTTGTCCGTGAGGGTAGTAGACTCAATTGTGGGGCTTTGCGTGAAGAAGAAATATACAATCTGTAAATACATCAGGGTTACTTTTGTGTAGCTCATTTGTCCAAACCCTTCATAATTTTTTGGGAGAATGATTATTGTGGTAAACAACTTATCCTTTTTGTAACTAATGTTTAGTTAGTGGTATATTTTTTTTTTTGTCAATAACAAGAAAACATTAGGTGCATATAGAATCTTAACGTTCACTTGTCATTTGAACATGAGGGTTACATTAGGTGCATGTACTTGATGTGATGCGGATACTGTTTTTGATAAATGTGTTTATTGTATTGGTCAATTTCATTACAAGGGTTGTCAATGAATGTTAATTAAAAGTGGTAGTCAATAACACTACGCAACTTGTTAAATTCATTATACACGATCTATCAATCCCTTCAAAAGTGTAATCAAGTTCATAAATTCTAACCCAATTGGTTAAATTTTCTCAAGTTTTTCACATATCAAAAATGGCAGATACTAGGGTTATGCAACTTGTTGAAATCTTTACACGAGTTCTCAATCCTTTTAAAAACACATTCAATTTTACAAAACCTAACCTAATTGGTTAAATTTTTCTAAATGTTTCATATGTCAAAAGTGGCAATCAATAGCATTACAGAATCCCTTAAAATCATTATACGAGTTGTCAATCTCTTAAAAAGTGTAGTCAATTTTACAAAACTTAACACAATTAGTTAAATTTTCCTAAGTGTTTCAAATATCAAAAATGGGAGTCAATGTCATTGAGAAACTTGTCCTTAAAAAGTGTAGTCAATTTTACAAAATATGATCTCATTATTGGTTAAATTTTCTCAAATATTTCACATGTCAAAAGGTGGTAGTCAATGACGTTGCGGAATTTATCAAAATCATTACATGAATTACCCATCCTTCTTATAGTTAATTTTATAAAATCTAAC
Source organism: Inga oerstediana (assembly GCA_963210345.1). Lineage (NCBI taxonomy): Eukaryota > Viridiplantae > Streptophyta > Magnoliopsida > Fabales > Fabaceae > Inga > Inga oerstediana. The sequence continues at coordinate 22,487,656 of OY723400.1, read as the reverse complement.
CCAATTATTAAATTTCTCCATTTTTCAAATGTGAAAAGTGATAGTCACTAGTCCTCTAGGAAAGTGAATGGAAAGTGAACAAAATAAAGTATAGCCACTAGTCTTCTAGGAAAGTGAATGGAAGAAATTAAAACGCGTTATGTCCGGGAAGCAGTGACGGGCTAATTGACCTGAGTCTGTAAAAGAATTAATATAGAAATAAAAATAAAAATTATTGGAAAAATCCCTCAAAAGAACTTTAAAAATAATAAAGAACAAAAAGATGTTTTGAATATTTATAATACCAAAGAGATGTGTGGGTCTAATTTATCCTTTTTAAAGTTGGATTGAAATGACATAAATATCCCTCTGAGTTTAAAAATGTTCTCTCATTTCTTTTAAGGGTTTAACAAGTTCAATTAAGGTTTTAAAAAGTTTTGATAAGATTTTCACAAATTTCAATTCAAAATTTACCACTTGCCATATAGTAAAATATTGATTTCCACTTCTGAAAGGGGTTTCACAAGTGTAGATAAGGTTTTAACAAGTTCTGATAAGATTTTCACAAATTTTAATTCAAAATTCATCACTGAGTACAATAGCAAGAAATTGATTGCTATTTTAGTAAAGGTTTCACAAGTTCTGATAAGGTTTTAACAAGTTCTGATAAAAATTTATCAAAAGTGAGAATTAATACCTTGTCATTGTATAAAGTGGTGCTTTTTGAAATAGAATTTATGAAAATCTTATCATAACTTGTTAAAAACTTATACACACTTATTAAACCCTTATAAAAGATGGAATCACATTTTTTAAACTTATAGGGATATTTCTGTCATTTTCACTTAATTTTAAAAAAAGACAAATCAGGCCCTCACACATCTCTGACATTATGAATATTCAAAACACGTTTTTGTCCTTTAGCATTTTTAAACTTCCTTTTCATGAATTTTCCCAAAGTTATTAAAAATGACAGATACTGGGGTTACGCAACTTGTTGAAATCTTTATACGTGTTCTCAATCCTTTTAAAAATACAGTCAATTTTCCAAAACATAACCCAATTGGTTAAATTTTTTTAAATGTTTCATATATCAAAAGTGATAATTAATAGCATTACAGAATCCTTTAAAATCATTACACGAATTGTCAATCCCTTAAAAAGTGTAGTCAATTTTACAAAACTTGATACAATTAGTTAAATTTTCCTAATGCTCTGTTTGGTACGCTGGAATTGGAGCACATAGATATGAAATGGAATTGATTTCCATATATAAGCTTATTTGGTACAAAGAAATGCATATAGAATTGGATTCCATGTGGAGGCCAATTCCACCAAAATTGGTGGAATTGATTTCCAACATACAACCCATGGAATTTGAAAAAACTCCATGGAATTCTAATTTTACCCCTCTTCCTTCATCTTCTTCAAACCCCAACTTCGGACTAAACTCCAGCCACCCATGACAACAACCTCCAACGACCAGTGATGTCGATCTCCAGCTAGCCATGACGGCAACCTCTAGCGACCGGCAATGTTGATCTCTAGGTACCCACGACGGCAACCTCCAACGACCGCCGACAACGATCTCCAGCCACCTGCAATGGTGCTTGACTTCTCTGGCTCCATCATCATCATCATCGACAAAAAGATCGGCGGATCTTCAACTTCTAGGTCCAGTTCCGCCACTCCTTCGGTGATGGTGGTGAAATGGCTTCCATTACCACATGGAATTCCAAAATTTCCTTCGCAAATTTGGCTGTGCACGATGGTGATGGTGGTGAGATGTTGGTCATGAATTTTTATAAAGCTCCTTTGCAAATCTGGCCATGCACAGTGGTGATGAAAGCGAAGGAGGGGGGTTCCAAATCAGATGCCTTGATTGATTGTCTCCATCACGAAAACAACATCACATGTGGAGCTACAACTTGTTGGGTTTTTTGGTTGAATATTTTGTTATTCATTTTTCTGAAAATGGATTTGGATTTCGGTGGCCATCCTCTTCACTTCTATTGAAGTGAGGGCTTGCTATGGTGGGTTGTGGCAGCTGACTTTGACAGCTATGTTGGCATTTTGTTTTTTTTTTTTTTTTGAAGAGGGCATTTTGGTTTTTTTAATTGAAAATTCCATGTACATATCAATGGTACTTTTAAACCTCATTTCCATGTATAATTCTATATCCATATTCATTTCTATTTCTAAATCCATATCCATTTTCATCAAAATTAATTCTGCGTATCAAATGGGCCCTAAGTGTTTCAAATGTAAAAAATGATAGTCAATGTCATTGAGAAACTGGTTAAAATCATTAAACAAGTTATTAATCTCTTAAAAACTGTAGTCAATTTTGCAAATTATGATCTCATTATTGGTTAAATTTTCTCAAATATTTCACATGTCAAATGTGGTAGTCAATGTTGTTGCAGAATTTATTAAAATCATTAAATGAATTATCAATCCCTTAAAAAATATAGTTAATATCATAAAATCTAACTCAATTATTAAATTTCCCCATGTTTCAAATGTGAAAAGGGATAGTCACTAGTCCTCTAGGAAAGTGAATGGAAAGTGATTAAGTGAACAAAACAAAGAATAGCCACTAGTCTTCTCGGAAAGTGAATGGAAGAAATTAAAATGCGTTATGTCCAGGAGGAAGTGACGGGCTAATTGACCTGAGTCTGTAAAATAATTAATATAAAAATAAAAATAAAAGTTAACAAAAAAATCTCTCAAAAGAACTTTAAAAATGATAAAGAATGAAAAAATGTTTCGAATCTTTATAATATTAGAAAGATGTGAGGGTCTAATTTATCCTTTTTAAAATTGAATAGAAATAATATAAATGTCTTTTTGAGTTTAAAAATGTTCTCTTATTTTTTATAAGGGTTTAACAAGTTCATATAAGGTTTTAAAAAGTTCTGATAAGATTTTTATAAATTTCAATTCAAAATTTACCACTTGTTACAATAATAAAGTATTGATTTCTACTTCTGACATGGGTTTTATAAGTTCAGATAAAGTTTTAATAAGTTATAATAAGATTTTCACAAATTTCAATTCAAAATTCACCACTTGATATAATAGTAAGGTATTGATTGCCATTCTGATAAGGGTTTCACAAGTTCAGATAAGGTTTTAAGAAGTTCTGATAAAAAATTATTAAAAGTGAGAATCAATACCTTGTCATTGTAGCAAGTGGTGATTTTTAAATTAAAATTTATGAAAATCTTATCAGAACTTATTAAAACCTTATATGAACTTATTATGAGTTTTGCTATAGCATAAAACCATAAATTAAAGGATTGTAGGGATGAGGAAAAAGGAGCCGCTGAGAGGATCTGCTTCCGGTTGTTAGCTCCTGTTATATGAGTTTTGCTATAGCATAAAACCATAAATTAAAGGATTGTAGGGATATTAATAAGTTATTAATTGAGATAGTAAGGGGTCTCACCCTGTAAGAAGGAGAGTATAAATTTAAATCCCAAAAGCGTACTTGTTTGAAGAAGTAAGAACTCATGTTATTAAAAAAAATGATTGTAGGGATTGTGATTTGGTGTAACCTATCACCAAAATAAGCATCTCGAGTTGAAGAATATCAGGATTTTTGAAGAACATCTAGGATAAAATTAAGCAGAAATAATAATATCGGTTCATTTTCCAACAAATAAATAAACATAACACACCCGCACACAATTATTATTTAGATAAAAAATGAAAAAATATTATTTAAACTTCAAAATTTTAAATCAGTAATTTTTTCAAAAATTTAGTTGTCAACTACTATACTTTTATTATTAATCTCATTACTCTTATCGTCAACAAAATCAATTTAAGACTTTAAAATTCAAATAATATTTTTTTATCTTTTTTATTATTATTTAATTATAAAAAAATAAAAAAATTACATTCAGATTCCATTAATAAATTCAGACACACGATTGACAAGCTTATGAGACCAACTTTTTATTTTTTATTTTTTTCTTTTAGAAGGGGGCGAATGTAGTTTACTCTAAAAAAATTCTCCGAACATTACTTTTCTTTTCTTTTTTCCGTAAAGTAAAAAAGTTGAACTTTCCTTCGTGTTCTGCTATTTACCCGAGTCATCCACTATTTGTCCATCAGAAGAGCCAAATCTGAGTTCATACCTTCGTCGTCCACAGTAATTATGTCTTCCATGGCTTGTTCTTCATCTTCATCCTCCAAATCCAAATTAACTTCCTATTTTGACGTCTTCTTAACTTTCAGCAAGACCAAATTCGACGAAGGATTTCTGGTAAGATCTCTAAGAGGCGATGCCATCAAAATCTTCGTAGACTGTATATATCCTTCGGCGATGGCCACCCCTTTGTCTTCAGCACTGGAAGCCATGGAAAGTTCGAGAGTTCTTATGGTTATTTTCACACCAGAATTCCTTCATGGCTACAACAAATTATTTATTGAGAGGCTCCAGAAAGTGATGGAGTGTCACAAATCTAAGAACATCCCTGTAGTTCCTGTATTCTGGGGAGCGAAACAAAAACAAGTGGTTGAACATTTGGCAAAAAGATATAAGAATCTGGACTGGACTCGAATCGCCGTTGAAGCTGCTTCCCAATCCGGCTTCACACTCTCCACTGATTTCAGGTAATAACTTCTTCTTTTCCTGTATCAATCTGGATCTGCTAAGTGTTCATTCGTTTTTGATTTACTTTATCTGGATTGGATAAATCAATGTTTGTTCAGATTATTCAATGTTGTGGGTCAAATAGAGTAATCTCATTCCGTATGCCTCGTCTTTTTTCCGTCCGGTGTGAGTATTCCATAATTCATATATGTAATAATAATAATAATATAAATATAAATATAATTACACATAGGGATAAGGGGGCATTTTTGCCCCAAAATTTTGATGAAAAACTTAAATCTTTACAAAGGGATTTATATATACGAAGGGAGGGAAAAACAGAGGAGCGTAGAAGAATATAGAAAAACAAGTACACACATGAATTCATCCCAACTATTTGGCCTACATTTAGCCCCCACTAATATTTATATGAAATTAAATATTCCTTAGATATTTAAAATTAGAAACCAAAAAGTTGCGCAATTTACACTAAAATTGATTTGTCAAAATTTGATTCCTTAGTAATAGGCATTAGGTCTAGTGGTGTCTCAGATTCGAGTTTGTGTTAATGTAAAAGATTCTTTTGAAATAGCTATCCCGTTTGGGTCTGATGATGTTTAAATTTAATCCAGTAGTACCAGATATTATACATTGTATAAGAAATTGATTCCATCAAATATGTAAATTATTTGTCTGTAAAAGTCTTGCTAATACTTTGATGTAGATCCGCTAGCTAGGTCATGTTTGGATCATGTGAGAAGTTGATAAAAGCAACTATATTCATAGTCCCTAATAATTAGTCACTAACAAGAAGAAGTTTCTGCTGTTGTGGAGTTCGAAAGTTCATCTAAAAGCCTTGCATTGGTGGTAGCTAGTCGTTTAGAATCTAATTTCATAGAACAGAAGTATGATATTTGTTTCTCATTGGGTCTCTTTCTGATAAGAATGAGTATGATTATTTTCTGAAAATAAATGTAGTGATTCACAAGACCCACCTATATCATTATACTTTATGTTCAGTTAAAGAGTGAGCTTTACTAATCAAATTCTATTATATAAAGTTTGATACTTACACACACGCATACATATTTCTTTTAACTGATTCTGAAATCATTTTTTCCAGCAAAGACGATCATATTATGCGTAAATTACTTATGGCAGAACTAGATAAATACTTGTTTCGCAATCTTCTGGCCCATCCAGTGGGGTTACTCCGTCGTGTGAACGATGTACTTCATCTATTGATTGGTGGTAATTATTCCATGATTGGAATATCGGGGGTTGCAGGTATTGGTAAGACTACTTTTGCCAGAGCTATTTATGATAGAATTGGTGGCAGGTTTAAGAGAAAAAGTTTCCTTGCAAATATCAGTGATGAATGGAAGAAAGATAATGGTGTAGTTCATCTACAACATCAACTTATTTCAGATGTTAAGATGAGAACTAGTCAGATGAAGGAGGCACTCTTCAATAAAACTGTGCTAGTAGTATTTGATGATGTGAATCATATAGACCAACTCACAGCGTTATGTGGAAGTAGTGATATGTGCTTCGGCAAACCGAGTTTGGCAATTGTTACATCAAGAAATAAGGATCTACTGCTTGGCCTTCGACTCTACTTTTATGAATTGAAGGCGCTGGATGAGACTGAATCTCTTGAGCTTTTCAGTTGGCATGCGTTTAAGAAATTTCATCCAACAAATTCTTCCATGAATCTTTCAAGGAAAGCAATAAATTTTTGTGAAGGAGTACCATTGGCTCTTGAAGTTATTGGCTCTCTTTTGTATAAGACGGAAAGACCAAAATGGAATAATTTGTTGAAGAAACTGAGAGGAATTCCTCATGGTCAAATACAAGAGAAACTCAAGATAAGTTTTGACTTTTTAACCGAATCAGAAAAAGATTTATTCTTTAATGTAGCTTCCTTTTATGTGGGTCTGAATAAACAAGATGTTACACAATTGTTAAAGGGCTCAAGATTTCCTGTAGAAAAGGCAATGAATGAGATTATAGAGCGGGGACTTGTAAAAGTTGATAAGAGTGATAGGCTTGATGTTCATGATTTGCTGCGAGAGATAGGAAGAGAAATAAGTCCTAAAAAGATGAAACATGAATATGTCTATGAAGTTTTCTTGAGTTTTAGAGGTGAAGATACACGCAAATCTTTTGCAACTCATCTTTGCAATGCTTTAAAGAAAGCAAGTATTGAGGTCTTCATGGATGAAGAGGGGATTGAAAGGGGTGAAACAATTTCTTCCTCTTTAATGCAAGCAATTGAAAGTTCTAGAATGTCAATAATTATATTCTCAAAAAATTATGGCAGCTCGAGTTGGTGCTTGCAAGAATTAGAAAAAATCATGGAGTGTCACAAAACAACTCATCAAGAGGTTCTACCAATATTTTATGATGTGCAACCATATGAAGTTCGTAAACAACAAAATACTTTTGGAGAAGCATGGAAAAGACTGACACTAAGAAACACAACTAGCAAAGTGAAGAAATCACTCATCAATTGGAAGAGAGCACTCATTGAAGCTGCAAATATATCTGGGTGGGACATGCATGAGTGGAGGTAAGTCTGGTTATCATTCTTTTTAGGTGAACAAGTTTGATTACCTTTTAAATCTTTAAATTCCTTAAGTTCCTATTGGTGGTATGCAATTCAATATATTGAAACAATCTTATTAATACTTGATTGTATGATCAAGCTGCTTACTCTTACAAATCACACTTTGAGCACTAAAATGAATGTAGCCAGGACAATTGCAAAAGGTTTTTTAAATTTTCTTAGAGAAGATACGACAGAAGAGGGGGTTGGATTTAGTTTCACATATAACAAATACCTTCAAACAAATTTTAGCTAACATTCACGTTAAGAGGAAACACACACACACACACACACACACACACACACACACACACAATCATTTCGAAAAGAATTGTTAGTCTCCAAGATTAATAATTGAATGCCAAAAGTAATCCTAACATAAATATAACTTGTTTTTGCCAGAACTGAAACAGAGTTGATAGACGATGTTGTTGAAACTATTACAATGAAGCTAGACAGCAAAGATTTGTTTGTTGCTCAGTACCCAGTGGGAGTGGAGCCTCGAGTGCAAGATATCAAGAAGTTGCTAATTAATAAATCAAATGAGGTTATTATAATAGGGATATGGGGAATGGCGGGAATGGGTAAAACTACTATTGCTAAAGCCATCTTCAATGAAATTGGTCAAACTTTTGAAGGAAAGATATTCCTCTCAAATGTGAGGGAAGTGTGGAATCAAGATAATGGTCAAGTTTATCTACAAAACCAAATTCTTTCAAGCATCTTTAATGCAAGAAGAGTGAAGCTTACAAGTATAGAAATGGGAACAACTCTAATCAAGAAAATGCTTTGTAAGAAAAGGGTACTTGTTGTTCTTGATGATGTAGATAATGAAGATCAATTGAAAGCTTTATGTGGAAGCCGTGAATGGTTTGGTCAAGGCAGCAGAATAATCATCACTACTAGAGATGAACGGCCCCTCAAGATCCTTGGGGTGGAAGATCATAAAATATACAATATGAAAGAGATGAATGACATTGAATCTCTTGAGCTTTTTAGTTGGCATGCGTTCAAGCAACCATTACCTGAAAGAGATTTTCTTGAATTTTCAAGAGGCATAGTTTCATACTCAGGAGGTCTACCGCTAGCTCTTGAAGTTCTTGGCACCTATTTGTTTGATAGGGAAGCATTGATATGGAAAAGTGTTTTAGACAAACTACAACAAATTCCAAATGATAAAATACATGAAAAGCTGAAAATAAGTTATGATGGTTTGAGTGACCAAACCGAGAAAGATATATTCCTTGATATATGTTGTTTTTTTATTGGGAAAGACAAAAGCTATACTACACAAATATTAAATGGTTGTGGACTTCATGCTGAAATTGGAATTGTTCGTCTGGTAGAAAGGAGCCTAGTAAAAGTTGGCAAGAAAAATAAGCTTGATATGCATGACTTACTGCGTGATATGGGAAGACAAATCATTCGTGAGCAATCACTTGAGGATCCTGAGAAGCGGAGTAGATTATGGTCTCATGATGATGTTTTAGATGTGTTAAGAAATTGCACGGTAAGAATATCTCTCAATAACTTTAAATTATGTTGTTTCAACTGTTTCTTCATCACTCAATTTGCACTCCCAATTTTTTACTTGAATTTTGTGTGTTCAAACATTTAATATATGTTGCTTGTTTGTATAATATTAGGTTTCTGTAACTAAAATATAATTAATTTTTATTTTCCACTATTTGTACTTTAATAGGGAACAATAGCGATTAAAGGATTGGCTTTAAACATGTCAACAAACAATTCAATACCCTTGAGCACCAAAGCATTTGAGAACATGAAGAGACTTCGTTTGCTTCAACTTGATCGTGTACAACTTGCTGGAGACTTTGGCTATCTATCAAAGGACTTAAGATGGCTTTGTTGGCATGGATTTCCCCTAGAAAACTTGCCAGTTAATCTAAGTCTAGAAAAGGTAGTTGCCTTAGACTTAAAGTGGAGTAATCTCAAAAAAGTATGGGAGAAAAGCCAGGTATTGCCAATTAAAATTTTAAATTAAATACTAGTTGCAATAGTTGTATTAATTGGTTTTTACATATTTTATTCTTTCCATTTATTGTGTGATGATTTATTTTAGAATATTCTCTTGGTGTAGGTGCTGGAGTGGTTGAAAATTATCAATTTGAGTCATTGTCATTATTTGACAAGAACACCTGACTTTTCAAACTTTCCATATCTTGAAAAGTTAATACTCAAGGATTGTCCATGTTTGTCTTTGATTCACCCCTCCATTGGAGATCTTAAATGTATTGTTTTGTTAAATTTAAAGGATTGCAAAGGCCTCAATCATCTCCCAAAAGGTATATATAAATTGAAATGTTTGAAAACTCTTAATCTTTCTGGTTGTACAAGGATTGAAAAGCTAAAAGAAGACATTGAGCGAATGGAATCCTTGACAACTTTAGTGGCAAATCAAACTTCCATAACACAAGTTCCCTTCTCATTAGTGAGAATGAAAAGTATTAAGTATGTGTCTGTATGTGGCTTCGAAGGATCATCACGTGAGGTATTCCCATCCATTGTTTTGTCTTGGATGTCACCAACAATTCATTCCAAGTTCTTGTTACGAGCATTTAGAATCATGCCATCTTTAATCAAGGGTCTATCACTTCCTTTATTTGCTAGAAGCCATGAAGTATTAGAAGCAAGACCAAGCACATCTCAAGATTCATGTCGAACTCAAGCATTAATTGGTTTCCATGAGCAATCTCACTTTAAAAGGCTAGAGACATTCATGAGTTCTTTAACTATTCATATAGGTGGCTTCAACAAAGTTATGGATGCCCTTTTAAGGAGTATCTCACAGGTTATTTCTTTATCTCTCTATTGCTATCTTAATATTTCTTTATCGATTTCAAGTAACTTGTTTTGACTTGAAATGTGCAATAATGTAATGCTTTAATAAATATCATATTGGCGTAATAATGTTTAATATACTTCTAACAAATTTTGTGTGTGTTTTTGTGTATAAATGCGTAATAATCCATTTATACTAACCGTTCAAGGCAGTTATAAAAGTTTTAAATTTACTAAGACTATTCATTTTTTGAAGAAAGTCATTAGAAATTGTCACTATATTAATTAAACATATAAATTAGCTAGGATACTGGTACTGTTTAACTAATTTTGTATTAGCAATCCTTAGAAACCACCACGAATGTATTTTCAATTAAAAATAGGTGGCTTAATACCCCTGTTGGTCTTTGCTTAAGCAATATGTCTACCAAGTTCTAAGAAAGAGTAATTGGAAAGTATCTAGTACGTATGCTAAATGTGAAACCAGCATTGATGATCATTTTCATTAGTGTGAGCATTATACTATTTTATTTCCTGTGTTCTCAATCAATTAGTGTATTTCTTGTGTTCATGGAATAGGGATGGAATGATGGTGCCTCTGACTATTCTCTTCCTCAAGATAATTATCCTGATTGGCTATGTTTTGAGAATGAAGGATCTTCTGTGTCATTTAAAATGCCTGGTGTTGTTGGTCGTTGTTTAATAGGAGTGATAATCTATATTATCTATTCATCTCCTCAAGATAGCATGGCATGTGTATATCCTGTTGGCTTCATGATAAGGAATTTCACAAAGGGTACTATGGACTTTTACAAAAGAGATGATGCAACGATTTCTTCTCATGATGAATGGCAAAAAATAACACTTAATCTGGAGTCTGATAATGAGGTGGAAATTATGATCATCTTTGCTCAAAAACATATTGTGAAGAAGACTATAGTCTATATGGTATACGATGAAGGAACAGCATCACTTGATAATGTTAAATAGCATTGATAAGAAAGAAGGTTTGTAAATTTTTTTTTGTCATTTGGGATTGTCATATAAGATTTGCAAGTGTATATTCTGAAAATATTTTAATATTTGTTTCGATGGATATAATGTTGCAGGGCTTCATTGAAAGGAATAACAGAAGGTGAAGAGTGACAAGTAGAAGGCTTTAGGCTATGACACTCCTTTACTTTTTCTTTTGGTTCACAATTTTATTTGTTGAGGAAAGCAACAAAATGAACAAAAAAATTCTTAAAATAGTTAGTATCTATCACAGTACTATGGTCCCCTTTTGTATCATTATACTATTTCCAACTAGAACTATCTCTTAATTGAAAGGCCCCCTTAATATGTGTAATCAATAGTAATACTTTAGAGAAAAATTATAAATTTGGAATGCAAAATAAATTGAGTTCTTAAGTAACACCTTATCTGATTTTTATCTTTAGTTTAGGAGGTAATGTTTTATTTCTCACTCATTTATCTTGTTAAAGACATAAACAACCTGTTATACACTACCCGCTTGTCTATAAAATGCAGTCGTTTTTTTTTAATGTTCATTGGGCTTTTTTATAAATGACCCAATTCCTTGACCCATTAACCCAAATCCTTACCTACCCAGTTAAACTGACTTATCTCACATTTCATTTCATTTCTAAATTGGCTGGTGTGAAAGGTGATTTTTGAAAAGGTGGGAATTGAATGATCTCTGGAGTTTAAGTTATAGGGTGGGGTAGACAAGAGTAATTTTAATATAATATCTTTCATATTGATGTGTCCGCATCTGTATGATTTATTGTTTATTGAGTATTTCGTTTTTTGACTCATTCACAGGGGAATGGAGCTGAAAATTATGGTCTTGGTTTCCATGATGGGTGATTTTGGTAAGCCACTCTAATCTTGCTGAAAACTTAATCTTCTATCACCAGTCATCTGTCTCTTTTGCATTCTGTCTCTCTGCTGCTTACCTACATATTATGTCCTGTATTAGGCCTCCGCAACATGTTTGTCATAAGATTGATTCGAGGCATATTAATGTCTTCTGGGGAAGCTTTGTTGATAGGAGGAAGATTGATCTCCTGAACAAAGAAATCCTCTCAATGAAGCTGTTCAACCAAGCTTTGTCGTCTATGGGCACCCTTCGTTGTCATCATCTGAAAAACTTATTTCTTCATCTCAAGTGTCAAGGTCAACATATCAAGTTCAGGGTATTAGTGTGCTCATCAACATGCTTTGGCAAAAAAGAAATGTTGTTCTTCACCAAGGCAAGATTCCAGCCACCATATCTGGTCATTAATAAAATTTTTGGATCACTCTCTTATTTGTCTTTGGCATTTTCCTTGCCTGAACACTCTCCTTCTGTCTCTGTACCTTCTAATGACAAGCACTTTTCTTTTCCTTTTTTCCTCTGTTACATGCATTACTATAGGTTTACCTTAGAATTTTTTTCATAATTCCCTTCTCTATTGTACCATCACTCTGACTATGTAATGTTTCTTTTTCTGATAATATTTTGCTTATTATAAAAAAAAACAGATGAATTATTGTATCATGGAGAGATAGTAAAATCAATGTTTGATTTATGATGTATTATTGAAATAAGGAATTGAGACTCTTGATTATGGTGGTGGATCATATTGATATATGGAGATGATAATCAAATATTAGTGATAATAACTAGGTAATAAGTTGTAGTAATATGAAAATTCTTATAGTGATTATTGTGTTACTTCTTGAGCAATGTACCTACAAAGTGCTACAAAACAACTCCTTGTAAAACTACTCTTTGATCACGCATATTTTTATTTCCAGGCATATGTGCTTATGTTTTCATTTTTGAGTTGCTATTATATGTATGAAAGTGGTCTTGGTTACTACCTTAAACTACTCTTTCACACACACGAATACAATCAGATCTAGGCATTATATGCAAGTAGATTATATCATTCATATATACCTCAAATCGTATATGACCCAGGAATTTTCCTAATATATAGCCAAATGCATCAATCACCAGGGAAAGCAAAGGAACTTAATGATGGTACGTTATCATTGATCAGAAGAAAGTTGTGAAGGCGAAACCAAGATCATTACGCAGGGATCAGTAGTTATCATTCTCTTGACTTCAAGATTTTTAAGGACTTCAAGCAGCAGAACTCTGACGTTTAAGATCTACTTAATCACGCACGTAAGAATGATTCTTAAGTTAGGTCACTAGTATCTTAAAGATTCCACGATTGCCTTTTAGAAATTTCGAATTTAATTAGGTTTTGCGTGAAGAATTCCTGAATTCACCCGCTTCGGATTTCATTTTCCAAGATAGCAAGCTCCTATGTGGGTTGTTTTGGAGGCTACTGCATATCCTATCACTGTCTTGACATCAAATCACATGTAAAGGCTATTGTTGAATTCTACAACCAAGATGCAGAAACGGCCTCTAATGCCACTATAACAAGTTTATTTTAGTCAACTCTTTGAAGAATTATGAAATTTCATTGCACCCCACAATACTATTATCACACTCTCCGTCTCGATCATAAGTGAAAGCTACCTAATTCTATCAGCTAAAATTGTTAATTATATTTACTAAATAATTCTATTTACTAAACAACCACTACTATCTTGTGAGAGGTGAATCTCCTTCCACCTATACATATGGACACCTGGTTTTTTGTCACTTTTCGGAGAAAAAGACAAAACCATCACATTGCATTGGAATCTGTGCCTCACAATTTTTTTTAAAAATTGCAATTAGGAATGTTTTCGAAATCGGACTGAACCGGCCTGAGTCAGGCATGGAAACCGTTTTTCACGTTTAGCCGTTTTGAGCCGATATAAATCTGTCTTTAGCTCAGAAACTGGAGATAATCTGGGAGCCAGAATGGTTTTTCAGTAACCGTCCGGCCTAAATTTCATGAAGCAGGTGAAAGAAGAAGCAGAGGTCGCTGGAGTCATAGAAGAAAGGTGAGGGTCGAGGAAGAAAACAGTTTTTGAAGAAGAAAGAGAAAACAGTTTTTGTCAATTACTTTTTTCTGACTTTCTATATTTGAATTTCTTTCTTTCCATACCTCGATATATGTCTCTTGATATGATCTTAAATTTGTTTTTTTTTTTTGCCTGAGATATTAATGATGTTTTTTTTTTTAAAACCAAAGATTCTAACAATGTTTTAAACTTTTTTTTTATAATTTTATTTGTGTATCATATATATTCTGACATGTATTTCAACTGAATTTTTTTAATGTCTTCTCTTTTTTTATTTTACTTATGTTATGATATGATAATAATTTTTAACCATTTAAATTTTTATTTAATCTTATGACTGTGAACTAGTTTAAAATATATTTTTGGGATTTTATTTTTTATTGGGTTACTTTGAATAATTTTATTGTGCTATGGCTTGGTATTTAGGATAGATGCTATTACATGTGAGTTTATTTGTATTTATTTTTTAATTTTTAAAATTATGTTACAATTTAATACTACCTTTTTGTTCTTAATATAAGACATAGTTGCTTTTTTTTAGAGAGATTAAGGAAGTTAAATAAGTAACTTAATTATAATATATGTTATGTATCATTGGATTATATATTACTTCTTATAAGTCACACAAATTAGTTTAAAGGAAAAATGATAAATATAAATAATCTAAGGCAATTTATTTAGCTTCCTTAATCTTTACAAAAAAGTTAACGATGTTTTATATTTAGGACCAAAAATAGTGTTTACTTCTTATATTTGTATTATTATATATGTATATTTTTTTAATTATTAAGTCACCAGTTTGCCCGATCCAATTGGATGATCCATGACCCGTTGATATCTCCAGTTCAACATCTGGTCCGGCTTTTAAACTTAAAATAGGTTAGCCCTTTGACAGACTCAGGATTAAAAGGCTCGGCCTTAAAAAGCCCATGTACTATAAAACCATCATATTATTGAAGCTCGGCCCTTAGACATGTGGGCTCAGGGCAGACCCGAGGGCTTTTATATATTTTTATTAAATTTTAATCTGTTAAACTATTTTGAAATATCTAAAAATACAATAATAAATTTCTTAAAATTTATAATTCAAATCATATATATTAATAAAATAAAGTGTCAAACTAATGTCTAAATATAAAAAACAAATGCGAATCAAACACCAAACACTAATAAATTGTTGTCTCAACTCAAAAAAAAAAAAAAAAGCAAAACTAAATAATTTACCTCTTTTTTGAAATCGCATATAAAAAATTTTAATGGTTAAAAAATAAGAAAATCACATAATTATTATATATAAAAAATCTATGTATGACTATTAAATTTTCTTTATCATTAAATTATTTGATTAGAAACTTTTGAAAAAAAGGAAAATTTATAGTAGAATTATAACATCATTGATTGTATGGGTAATGACTAGAGCTAAACAAGTTAACCTCAACTTCAATCTTTGAAGTTTTCATTAGAGCACAAGTGTGCGTTAACTTAAGTACCTAAGTTTATTTATTTTTTCTCAAGTGAGAGGTGCTGTATAACAAGAGTGAATATTTTAATTTTAATAAATAAAATTAGGCAAGTTTAAAAAGGCTGGCTCTCGGGCCTTAGTAGACTAATCCTTTTATTTTTAAGCCTTAATGGGTTAGCCTGTTTAAGCCCGAGATTTTTTTACACCGCCTAAAATACAAAGTCTAGCCCTCTCCTTAGATGGGCTCAGTGAATTCGATGAGAAAAGCAAATGCAATTATAGCATGCTACTATTTCTACCTCAAACATCAAACTGCCAATTCTGCTGATTCCTGTAGAAACGACCCTTTTCCTTGCTCTGCTGGATCATCTGATTGTGCTGCCTCACCAAAGCCCTCCCAAGGTTCGACTTCTGATTCTTTCCTATTGTAATCAGAATCGAAAGGAAACCCCCCAAACCAGTGTCAACACGAAACTCTCGTCCAAAACCCTAAAATTCCCTTGGCATCTGAAAAGCTTTTCTTCTCCGTTCTATACTCCTGTTGTCGCCTTGTCGAGACGAGGATGGGCTACACCGATTTTCCACAATAAGATCTTCAAAATAGAAGGCTGAAGCTAAAGGAAACGATCCAGCTTCAATGACTTTCACTGGCCGCCGAGAGAGGGAAGATCGGCAACGAGAGTGGCGAGATTTTCGTGTATCTTGCTCAGCTCGACGATGCAAAACTCGGAGAAGAGAAGAGAAGAGAAAGAAACAAAGAAACAAAAAAACAAAAGGTGGGACGGCAACCAACTGTAATAAATTCCAAAATCATAAATTAAAAGCTTATTTGTGGTGGTTTGTGATAGGTTATTTTTTATTTATAAGTGTTTATAAATCGCGATTGACAATATATAAAATAAATATGTGAGAGGAGTTTTATCTTAATTTATATAATAAATACTTATATTCTAAAAATAAACTATTCCAAACATAATCGATGAGAGCTTTTTTTAAAAAGCTCCGTATTTCAATGGTGATCCAATTAGGCAGACGCTCACCTAACATCAAATAAAAGGAGAACAATGCCATTCGGGCTTATCTACCACCTAATCGGGCTTATATAGGGCTAAAACACCCCTCCAAACACTCACTTAAATGGGTTAGCAAGAAGGGCTCGGCCCCTTTTAAACGAGGTAGAAATAGTAATAATCTAAATCTTTTAAAATTATTAAATTAAAATAGAGTCCAGGAGAACTGGGTGACATACTGACATCCAAATGTTAAAATAATTAAATCTAAATATGAAAATACCTTGTGAAAAAGAAAAAAAAAAATCACTGCATCGATATCTCTTTAATAATTGAAATAAAAACGAGAGACCAAACTAAAGTAACTAGCTGCTTCATTTCATATTGACGTTTTTTTTGGGGTCAAAAATTCCGTATTGACTTGACTCCATTAAAGAATAAAAGAGGAAAATTTTCCCTACCCCTTTAGAGCAATTTAATATCCATTTGACTCCTAATATAATATCCCGAATTTTGAGATTGAAAGCTTTGGAATAAGCCTAAATTGAGTGGACTACTAAGCCCCGATTTAGTAGATGTCCCAAATATATTCCCTAATGATTCTAATATCTTTGGGGTATTAAGAAATTAAAATGGTGAATTTTGGAGAATATAATTATGTTTTTGATAAAATCGCCTATGAGGCAGTGAGCTTATCATAAGGTTTTGGAAGACTAAATGATAAGTAAAAATTATGAAATTTTACAGGATGAAAGTAGACATCCTAAGCTTTAATTTGATAGGTCATATAACTCAATAAGAGCTATACACAAAAAGATATGAATTTTTGAAGTTAGCCCAGAAAAACTAGAAAGTTTCTGAAACAACATGCAAAGAATGAAATTCTGGGAATTTTGTGATTCCAAAAAGTAAAAGTCTATATTTTTCCTTGAAAATAGACTCAATAAGAGTTCTATAGGCTTTGGAATCACCTCATTTCGAGTTTTCTAGAATTAGTTATGATTTTTCAAAATTTGGACAGAAATCTGCCAGAATTTTGTAAAATCCGAAATTTTTGGAAAATTAGTAAATGAATAAAATAGAATATATAATATGATATAAGCATATTCCTTCTTCTTCCTTCAGCTTAAACTGACGCAAATATCAGCTGAACATAGAGAGAGAGTTTAGAGAGAGAAGGAGAGGAGAAAACTCACGAGATAGGTCGATTTCTTCGGTGAATTCGTACTTAATGTGTATAATCCTTCTCCTAAGCTTCTCTTCTATGTTGTTTGAGGTATTTGAAGCAAGATTCATGGTGTTTTGAAGTTAGGGTTCAGCACGAGAAGGAAAAGCCAGAAAGAAGAAGAGGTAACTGCCTGAACTTTAAATATTGACTATTCTGGCTGCTGTGAACAATTTAATCGGTGGATTTCTGCTGATTTTGTTCTGAATGTAAATTTGGGAAATATTGTGTTATAGGCGTTATGCTGCCAAAATTGAGTCTAAATGGTAGTTATAACGTAATTAAATTGTTAATAAGGTGGTTAGGAGTAGAAAGAAGCAAGTCTGCGGAGTCAGATTTGGAAAACCCCAATTTTCCCCGGAGTTCCTCTAAGTTTCAGCCAGCTCTAGAAATGGGTCTTAGAGTTGGATTTTCAATTATTTGATGGTTTCATTGAGTTCAGGAGCGAAAATTAGGTGGGGTTACAGTTGGGCACTTTTTCGGAAAAGGCCGAGAAAGCATAATTACGAAAATGCCCCGAAAACACTGAAAAAAGGGCTGCCGAGGGCAATTTCGTCTTTTGGTAGTGAATTTGATAATTCCGAGTCCGGAAATGGATTCCTTGGGCGAAAATATGTCAGGATAGCCCAGGTTACAATTTAGAGAAAAGTACAGCCGGACCGGGTACGATGGGGCCGGGTCCCCGAGGGTATTTTAGTAATTTTTCAAGATAGAATCATATAAACCCCAGAAACACTATGGAAGTGTCTAAATAGTACATTTGACATTGTAGGATCGAATATGGAGCCCCGAGCTGTTTGCACGTAGATCGAGGCACTCGTTTCGAGACGGAAAAATGTTAAGGTAGGTGACTTACCTTACTTGCATGTATTTGATATCTTTGCTTGTGTAATGATGTATGTGATTGCTTTACTTGATTATGTAGAGCATATTTGAATAAATGAAGCTCTGTTTCTGTTTTCGCTGTGGTCATAGTCTTGTTGTATGAAACATTGAGCATGCAGAAATGTCATTATGGGGCATACATCTAGATAAAGCTAACATGTCATACACATAACATCAATCATGCATGCATTATGGTATCTGTTTCCTACTGAGATTCTCTCGAATCTCACCCTCCCAACAAATTAGACAGGAGGCGACAGAAGATATGCAAACAATAATGCAGAGTACTGTACGAGGGAATTATAGTAGTGGAACGAAGACGGGAAGAAGTCTCCATTTCACTGGGGTGAGTTTAGACACCAAGTAGCCCTGTGCAGCTACACTAATTGTAATTATCAGGTACGAATCCCTGAAGGGAATTTATGTAGTCATGCACATATTATCAGTATAGTCATGTTATTCCTGTATTGCCTACCGAACCGCATATCATTTTCCGCGAATACTCTGGTAAAGGTGAAATTAAAATAAGGGTGTGACACTTAAACATTATGAAATTTCCCCACATCTGTAACATCTTTTTTTAGCACTTAGAACTAATTGTAGCTTAGATTTTATTTAGTCAAAGAGTTAGAATAAATTAATAATTTAAAAAGAAGAATCAAGTTCAAAAAGAAAAAGAGAGAGAGAAAAATAGCTCCTTCAAATAATTCTTCTAAATATATGGGTATGTGTATGTAAATATATCTTGATATTAGGATAAATAATATAAAACAAAAATGCTGAAAGAATATTACAAATAATATTATTTTATTATTTTCAAAAAAAAAATTAATAGGAGAAACCCTAATATCTCTCCTACAAATACCTACTTCCTTACACTCTAATCAGTTAGAGGCGCCGCACCCTCAGGTACTTCTCTCTTCTTCATTCCACTTGCTCTTATGTCTTTGATTTATACAGGATAATCGGTCCTTTCAATAATTCTTCTTGTTTTCCCTCATCATTTTGTTTATGATAAATAGTCTTGTCAGCCGACCCCCTCACTATCCATATCTTTGCGTGTCATGTGTTTACTTGCCTCCATCCCTCTTTCTTTTGAATACTATGATTGTTGTATATATAAGTCTAAATTAACTAATTCTCATGTATCAAAGAAAGTTAGTTAACTCATTAATTATGACTTAAATTTCAATTATGTCTTTATTTATGATTGGTTACAAAAGTCAATATCAATTAATTCTTTTTGTTTATTGCAATGAATAGGGGCAAATATGTTACAAAAGCATTTATTATTTTGAAACTTGACTTATAATAAGGACTAAAATTGTTGGTCAAAATGGATTAATAAATAGGATCAGAGTGGTACATTTTGATCACTTCAAACCCTCTTATTTTTCTTTTTACTGTTGGGAGATATGCGCGCGCAGATACATTTACTTGTCTTCTTCCCACACTCCATTGCATTTCTGTAGGTGCTACATTTTTTCCCCCTCTCTTTGGAACCCTATTAACTTCCAACTAAACTAGCAATTTCTCTTTCTCTTCTTGCTTCGGTCTGGGTGCCTATATTAATTGTCTTCTTACAATGTTTTATCCTCTTTGGAATGTGTAGCTTATTCATTAGTCAAGATTCCATTTTTTCTTCCTATATCCTTTTCACTGTACCTTGTGCATATATGAACCCACCCACCTTTTTCCTTCTATTTACTATGTTTTTCCTTGTGTGTATGTTGCTGTCATTTTTCCACTGAAGGTGTATGTCTTATCAATAATAACCAAGGTTCATGAACCCGGACTGGGTACTAAACTGGTTAGGGTATTGGGTTAAGGGTTAGTAGGTCAGATAAGGACCAAATCGGAGCTAAATCGAGACTAAACTGATGAGAAATTGAAGATTTTAAGCTTATTAATGTGAAATTCTAAAGAAAATTGAAGACTAAACTGATAGGAACCTGGACCAGACCGCGAACCGGACTGGTTTTCGGGCTGGTTCTACAGTTTTCGGGCCGGACCGGCCAGCCCGGTCCAGGTTCCATAACCCTGATAATAACTAAAACCTCTTTATCTTACCTTGATCCGCGTGAGTGTGTGTATATTTTACTGAAGCTTCCTCCAATATCTTCATTCCCTCTTACACAGTCATGCGCATGTATATGTGTGCGTGTCTATATCTATATACTAAACCAATTATTTCATACATTCCTATATCTAAATCTAATGAAATGTGTATATCCTCCCATGCTTTCTTGAACTCATGCCCTGCGTCTTTGTTGCTGTGCTTCACACACAATAATTCATTTATTTATATTATCTTCCTCTCCTGATAATGTGTTGTGAGTGGTTATATCTTTAATTTATTTTATTCCTTAATGGCCCTACATGGATTAATTTGCGACTGTGCTTGTCTTAAGGATTTAAACTTTAAAGACCAATAAACCTATATACACACATAGATATGTTCTTCTCTTCTTCACATCCGTCATGTCCTCTTTTTCTATTATTAAAGTCTTGTCCTTTTCTTCATTACATGGCAGTAGGCCTTACCATTTCCTTTTTGTTTTTTTACAAGGCGGGGAATTACATTACTCTAGGAAATAAGAGAGACCCTCTATAAATAAGGTTCTCCCTCAAAAACTTCAAACATCTTGAATGTGGGATTGGAAGGATTATTAGCCCCCACAACAATGATGAGCCTCTCTGGCTAGAAAGTTGGCACACCAGATTATTTCTCGTTGTGCATAACAATGCTCAATATGCCAATCTGATAGGCCTTACCATTTCAGCAATATACTTTCATATATATTTTTCTCTTTCTACACATATAAAACTCTTCTACTGTTACGCCCTGATTTTAATTTCACCTTTACCTAAGTATTCGAGGAAAACGATATGCGGTTTGGTGGGCAACACAGGAATAACATGAAAATATTGATAAAAAGTGCATGATTACCGAAAATCCCCATAAGGGCTCATACATGATACTTACGATTAAGGTAGCCGCACAAGGCTACTAGGGTGTCTAAACCCATCTTAGTGAAACGAAGACTTTTTCCTGTCTTCGCTTTACCACTGCAACCCTCTCTTATACAATTCTCTTCTCTGATTCTCGCGTACCTTTTGTATTCGCCTGTCTAAATTGTTGGTAGGGGAGGGTGAGATTCGAGAGAATCTCAGTAGGAAACAGATACCATAATGCATGCATGATATATGCTATGTGTATGACATGTTAGCTTTAACTAGATGCATACCCCATAATGACATTTCTGGATGCTCAATGTTTCATGTAACAAAACTATGGCCACAACAAAATAGAAATAGAGCTTCATTTATTCAAATATGCTCTACACAATCAAGTAAAGCAATCACATACATCACTACACAAGCAAAGATATCAAATACATACAAGTAAGGTAAGTCCCCTACCTCCAGTCATTTCTCCTCGATTTGTGCGCCAGCAACTCTGGCTCTCAATTCGGTCCTACAATTCCAAATATACCATTTAGACACTTCCATAGTATTTCTGGGGGTTATATGAGTTTATATTGAAAAATTACTAAATTACCCATAGGGACCTGACCCGGCCCCGCCGTACCTGGTATGACTTTACTTTTCTTGAAATTCTAACTTGGGCTATCCTGATATATTTTTGCCCAAGGAATCCATTTCCGACTCAGAATTATCAAATTCACTGCCAAAAGACGAAATTGCCCTTGACAACCCTTATTTCAGTGTTTCAGGGGTGTTTTCATAATTATGTTTTTTTGGCCTTTTCCGAAAAAGTGACAAACTATAACCCCACCTAATTTTCCCTCCTGAACGCAATTAAATCATCAAATTATTGAAAATCCAACTCTAAGACCCCTAACTAGAGCTGGCTGAAACTTATGGATTTTCCAGGGAAAATCGGGGTTTTTTAGTTTCGGCTCAGTAAACACGTTTCTTTCTACTCCTAACCACTTTATTGACTATTCCATTAGATTACAACTACCATTTAGTACCAATTTGGGCAGCATAACAGCCTCACACACCCATTTTCCATTTTTACAAACATAGGCAATCCGGCGAAATTTCACCTATTAAATTGTCCACAGCAGCTAGAATAATGAATATATAAAGATTTGGAAATTACCTTAAGCTCCCACTAGCTTTTCCTCTTCTTGGCTGAAAACCCTAACCCCTTTTACACTGAAATTTGCTTCAATAACACCCTAAGTCATGTAGAGAACAAGTTTAGAGGAAGGTTTACGCAGGTTAGGAACTAATTTACCAAAGAATTTCAACTTACCTTGCAAATTTCTTCTCCTTCTCTCTCTAAAGCAAACACAAGCTTCTCTCTATTATGGTTGACTTGCACGATAGAAAATGGAAGAAGATGAAGCCAAAAATTGCTTTTATCATATATTACAATTTCCTTTATTTATTTCTCCATTTTCGGATTTTTTACAAATTTCTGGCCAAACTTTGAAAAATCATAACTAATTCTAGAAAAATCAAATTAAAGTGATTCTAAAGCCTATAGAACCCTTATTGAATCTAGTTTCAAGAAAAAATATAAACTTTTTGCTAACTGGAATCACAAAATTCCCAAAATTTCAATTTTTGCATATTGTTCCAGAAACTTCACAGTTTTTCTTTGTTGACTTCAAATATTCATATCTTTTTGTATATAGCTCTAATTGAGTCATATGACCTAGAAAATTAAAGATTAGGATGTCTACTTTCATCCTGTAAAATTTCATAATTTTTTATCATCATTGGTTCTTCCAAAACCTCATGACAAACTCATTACCTCATAGACGATTTCACCGAAAACATAATTATATTATCAAAAATTCACTATTTTACTTTCTTAATACCCCAAAGATACAAGAAACATTAGGGAATAGATTTGGGGCACATGATAAACCAGGGCTTAACAGTCCACTTAATTTAGACTTATTCCCAAGCCTCTTATCCCAAAATTCAGGGTATTACATCTACCCTCCTGTACCTATTGAATTCATTAGCTACTGTTCTCAAAACTCCTCCTTATATCTTCATGACAAACGGCTTTCACTAACAACAAATAAATAATTAAATTTATTAGGTTCTCATGTTCAAGTACTTTTATATATAAATAAGATAATTTCTGTTTTCAAATAGGCAAAAATTTTAATAGAAAATATCTTGGTCTGGATAACTAAGTTTTTAGAGGGTACCTTTAAAACTATACTTGAGTTTGAAAAAAAATTTAGAATAATTTTAATTAGTATATTAATAGATATTTATTTGTGTTATTTGTAGATTCGTATTAAGAGCTTTGGAGTAACTCTTGTATACTTACCTGTGAGCTAGGGAGTAAAAATAACTCTGAATATTCTTCCATATACTTGTGAATTGTGTATGATTATAAATCACTATTTTTTTATTATAAAGAAATGGACTGATTTATATGTATATGTGTATGTATTGTAATTTCTTAAATAAGTAATATTACAAGTAAATTTCTCTATAACTAATTTTATTCACATAATTAATAATTTAATTATAATTAATGTATTGTTATATTATTATTTCCTTTTTAGCATGTTTGAATATGTGATGATATTTAATATGAATGGAAGCATGAATTATTGTATTTTTTTATGATATTATATTTATTCATAATTAAATATAACTATCATGGTGGTTGCATTTATGTTGGGTTGGAGTAAGGAGAATTTTGTATGTTGAGATCTTTTGCCACATGGTATGCCATCACTCGGTGCACAGTGGATGACTCTTGTCAGGGGCCCTTCTTCCATATTCTCCTTTAGCCAGGATTGCATTGGAACTGTTAGACGTATGACACCTCTTTAGTTGTATTCTTTTAAGGAGGGGAGCCATAGTCCAGACTTAAGCTCTATACCTTTGGCCGGATGTATCTGAAGAAATGGTGAGCTTGAGACAATCCAGTTAAATGAATGGATTTCTATTGGGCTATATATTAGCCTATGACTCCAATCAGTGGTATAAGGATGGGCAGTGATATAAAGGAGATTGCATTTTACATATTGTATAATTGTATATTATATGTTGTGATAAAAGTATTGATTGACATAGTGATAATTAAATTTGCAATTAATTTGTATGAGAGTTATAGTACATGTAAATATATATGTAATCAATTTCTTCTTTTTTATCATATGTGGTTTGCTTGTGTACAGTAGAACCTTTCAGTAGTTACTGAGACGTGAAATCACATCCTTATATATTAACATTTTTCAGGTGATTGTTCTAATAGGAAGCAAGGGAATGCACCTCTGGAGTGAGTCTTGAAGGCACTTTTGTGCTCCTAAGGCTCATGTTATGCCATTTTTATTTGCCATTACCCTAAGGCTTCCTCATGTCATTTTGTTTTGTTAAAATATTTTGAAGATTTGACTTAATACTGTGATGTGGGCTTTATTTGAACTGATTTTATATTTTAATAATATGGATATTGGATATCCTTATTGGTGATATTTCAAATACTTTAGTTATGTTTTTGGTTGTTTGGTTTGAGGTATTACAACATCTCTATAGAATAAAATGAAATTAAATTTTATAAATAAAAAAATATTGATGCCTTTTTTTCTCCTTAAAAAAAAAAAACACCTCTAGTTGCCATCAAGCTAAATATGCCAATGGTAGTTGTACATCAGGTTGTACGTATGAGAAATTGGAGATACCCAAACACTCTTTTCTTCACAATCTATCTTTTACAAAAAAAAGACCATAATTTTTCATAAGCCAATTTTTATACTTTTTAAAATTTATTATAAAAAAATTATTTTACAAAAGCTAATCAACATCAAAAGGCAATGGTCAAATAGGGAAGGCAGAATATGACCTATAAACTAAAAAGATACTCCGGCCCTTAGTATAAGACTTATTTATCTTTTATTATATTAAGGAATTTAATTAATATGATATATATTTTTTAAAATACTATAGCCGTCTTCCTTAATTCCCTCGTTCACTCTCTTCCTTAATTATTGTTAATGGAGCATCAATAGAGGTAAATTAAGACAATATTAATAAATATAAAAAATATACTTTATACTTAAGATTAATATCAACTTCTTAAATATGTTTTATATTAAGGACAAGAGAGAGTATTAAATTTTGTAAATAAAAAGACATCAGCGCCTTTGATTTTTTTCTTTTAAAAGGACAACATATCTAGCAACAAGAGCTCTGGCCACTGGAGAATAAATTTTCAAGAATAGGGGCGGGGAGCCATGACCCCTTAACACCCTAAAGGTTGATGGCCAATAAGCTAAATTTGCTAATTGTAGTTGTAAATAAGTTTATGAATATCAAAAGCAGGAGTTGTTAATTCTCTTATCTTTTGTTGGAAATTTCCTTATATGTTAATTGATGTATATTTACTAATTGTAACCATGTATCAGGTTGTAAATATGGGAAATGGGAGATACCCAAACACTTTTTTTTTTTTTTAAACAATATATATCTTTTACAAGAAAACCATAATTTTTCAGAAGCTAATTTTTTATACTTTTTGAAATCTATTATGAAATTTACCTTGTAGAATATATATCAACTTTGATCCTCAAATCCTTCCAGAGCACTTCCAAGTGGCTTGAAACATCTAATTCTTCTATTAAAATTTACCTTGCAAAATAATAAACTCCATAAGCTTATATCTAACAAGGATGGAAGCCAAAATATGCGCAATTAAACAATGATGTGCAACCAAAAACCCCCATGCACATTTTTTTTATCTTTGAGCTTTCAAAATACGCATAAATGAACCTAAAAATGTATTAAAATCAAGAAAAATGAGCTGAAATGACATAAAAATCTAGAGGCTATTAGTACCAACATCACATTTGTCCGGAGACACTAAGTTTTGCTGCTCAAAACTTTTCTTAGACTGCCATCTATTCATGTTATTATGAGTAAGGGGGGCCAACCAATCCAATATTCTTGACATAGTTTCAGTCCATTCTTCTGCTACACTTGTCTCATAGACTCATGCCGCCATGGCCTTGGCATATGGCTTTAGCTTGTCCGTGAGTGTAGTAGACTAAATTGTGGGGCTTTGCGTGAAGAAGAAACATACAATCTGTAAATACATCAGGGTTACTTTTGTGGTGGTTATTTGTCCAAACCCTTCATAATTTTTTGGGAGAAGGATTATTGTGGAAAACAACTTATCCTTTTTGTAACCAATGTATAGTTAGTGGTATATGTTTTTTTGTCAATAACAATAAAACCATAGGTGCATATAGAATCTTAATGTTCACTTGTCATTTAAACATATAATGTACTTGATGTGATGCGGATACTGTTTTTGGTAAATGTGTTTATTGTACTAGTCAATTTTATTGCAAGGGTTGTCAATGAATGTTAATTAAAAGTAGGAGTCAATAACACTACGCAACTTGTTAAATTCATTATACGAGTTGTCAATTCCTTTAAAAGTGTAGTTAATTTTATATAATTTAACCCAATTGGTTAAATTTTCTCAAGTGTTTCACATATAAAAAATGGCAGATACTGGGGTTACATAACTTGTTGAAATATTTACACGTGTTCTCAATCCTTTTAAAAATACAATCAATTTTACAAAATCTAATCCAATTGGTTAAATTTTTCTAAATGTTTCACATGTCAAAAAGTAGTAATCAATAGCGTTACAGAATCCTTTAAAATCATTACACGAACTATCAATCCCTTAAAAAGTGTAGTCAATTTTACAAAACTTGACACAATTAGTTAAATTTTCCTAAGTGTTTCAAATGTCAAAAGTGGTAGTCAATGCCATTGAGAAACTTCTTAAAATCATTAAACAAGTTATTAATCCCTTAAAAAGTGTAGTCAATTTTATAAAATATGATCTCATTATTGGTTAAATTTTCTTTTAAATATTTCACATGTCAAAGATGATAGTCAATGTTGTTGCGGAATTTATTAAAATCATTACATGAATTATCAATCCATTAAAAAGTATAGTTGATTTCATAAAATCTAACCCAATTATTAAACTTCGCCATGTTTCAAATGTGAAAAGTGATAGACACTAGTCCTCTTGTAAAGTGAGTGGAAAGTGAACAAAATAAAGTATGGCCACTAGTCTTCTAGGAAAGTGAACAAAATAAATGTCTCCTTCAATTATTGTCTCCACACGGATCAATTATTGTCCTCCACCCTATCTTCGCAAATGTCTCCTTCAAAATATTAATATCTCTTCACTTTTGCTCATTGTTCCCATCAATTAATTTTAATCAATGACGAGAGTGATCACCTTAAAAAATGTTAATGTTAACCTCCCCATGTCTTCTCTTTATGTCTTTTTCCACCACACGTCTTCTCTTTATATAAGAGTTAAATGTCTTTTGCTTTTATTTCTTTTTCCCTGCCCACCTCTGTGTTTTTGGCCTGACTTTTCAACACGTCTCTTTGAACCTCATGTACAATATTTCAGAGGTGGCCTTCATGATGTCCTTCGTTCTGTCACTGTCCTGCCTAAAACCAAATGACTGAAATGACCCCCAAGATGGCTCCAACCCTTTTCTCTGAAATTGCTCGGTGTGCATTGGTGCTATCTCACTAACCTCAATTTCTTTCTTGTTTATATTATTTCTTGTGATCAATATAAAACATATTCAATTAATTTGATTAGATTAATAAAAGGAAAAAAAAGATAGAAAAATATCATTTGAACTTCAAAATTCCGCTGACAAGAATGATAATGGGATTGACAAGAATGATAATGAGATTAACAATACAAATCTTTGTCAAAGGACTAATTTGAGATTTTGAAGTTCAAGTGGTATTTTTATGTCTTTTTCCCTTAATAAAATTAGTTAATATAAGATATATTTTATAAAACACCCTGATCGTTTTCTTTAATTCTCTCGTTCTTTCTCCTCATTGATTATTGTTGACTTTTGTCTAATTCCTTTTAACATTTCAACAATCATTTTCCTCCCAAGAGGTTTTGTTAACGGATCCGATAAGTCTATTATTGACCTCATCAAATTAATTGAGATAACTCTACCATAATTCTTAAACGCTTATTTATATAATATCTCAAACGATTTTCCACTTACATCATTATTTTTCCTACAATAGTTATCGCCATATTTAACAAGCACATATAATTGTTATCATGTAAAAAAGATAACTCATCATTTAAAAAACTTATAAATACAAAATTTACATCGATTCCGTCCAATTTTAATTTTTTTTGGTCTGAATCATCCAATTTTAATTTAGACTTTACAGTTAGACTACTTTGATCTCATCACAAAAATAACAATTATTATATGTTTTTATTGAAAAAAGACCCAATGAGTGGATCTTAAAGGTGTGTTTGGTTTGAAGGAAGGGGAGGGGGAAAATTACCTTTTTGGGTTGGTCCCCTCCAAAATTTACTCTACACCCTAAACCTAAACCTTTTAATAAAAAGGTAAATTTTAAAGGGGTTCAATCCAAAAAGATAACTTACCTACCCTCCAAAAAGATAATTTTTTTGGTCTGAATCATCCAATTTTAATTTAGACTTTACAGTTAGACTACTTTGATCTCATCACAAAAATAACAATTATTATATGTTTTTATTGAAAAAAGACCCAAGGAGTGGATCTTAAAGGTGTGTTTGGTTTGAAGGAAGGAGGAGGGGGAAAATTATCTTTTTGGGTTAGTCCCCTCCAAAATTTACTCTACACCCTAAACCTAAACCTTTTAATAAAAAGGTAAATTTTAAAGGGGATCAATCCAAAAAGATAACTTACCTACCCTCCCTAAAACCAAACACACCCTAAAGATTAACCGAAAGTTTTATTGGCCAAGAAAGTCTATGTAGGATCTCATTACACTTCAAGTAGATGAGGCTTTTGGGTTGCTTTTCTTTTGTTTTTTTTAAATAACATTTGGGGTTCCTTTACTCTAACTCCTTTTTCTATTTTAAATATAAACTGAATCCATTCATGATCAATTATTTACAAAGATCTTTTTTTTGAACAGCATATACAAAGATCTACATCACGTAATTTTCCTCATCATCCTCCGCCTATTAACAGGTGGAGATTGACGAAGGAACAAAAAATTTCTGAACAAACTTATTGATTTGAGTAAAAATTGATACTCCCTCCGATCCCAAATATAAAATAAAATTGAAATTTTTAAAAAGATTAAGAAAGCTAATTAAATTACTTTAGAGTATTTATATTTATATTTTTTTCTCCAAACTAATTAGTTTGACTAATAAATTGATATATAATACAAGGATATACAACATATGATGGGATTAAGTAACTTATTTATCACCATTGGATTAACATTTCAATAGTCAAAATTTAACATTTTATAAGAATATTATCATAATTTTTTCTTTAAAATACAAAATAAATTTAAATTGGTAAAATTTAATCTAAACTATAATGAAAAAAATGGAAAAAAAATTTACTCTACGGTGATAATATTAAAGGAGCTTTGTAAGCCATGGAAGGAAGCTCTTATTTTAACGGTTTTAGGCAGGAAGACCAATCTTGTTACAATGAAAGATAGAATCAAATGGTTATTATGGTCTGATGATTTTGAGCTTATTGATCTTCCAGATTTTTTTTAGAACAGCAGAAGAAGACCTATGCAATAAACTTTTGTGTTGACAGACCTTGGCTTATTCAAGGATACTACTTAGCTGTTTAGAGGTGGAGTCCAAATTTTAGCCCACACTGCAACAAGGTTCGCAAGGTTGCAATTTGGGTAGGAATTCCCACCCTTCCTATGCACATCTACTCGGAGGAATGTATTATGGAGATAGGCAACCTTATTGGAAGAGCTCTCAAGGTTGATGTGCATACTTTAGCTCAAAAAGAAAACCGTCAACATGTGGTGGAAAGAGGGAAGTTTGCTAGAGTGAGCATTGAAGTAGATTTGAATAAGCAACTTCAATCTAGATTCTCTCTTCAGAATCGAGTTTATCCAGTGGAATACGAAGGCCTTGATATAATATGTTTTACTTGTGGTTTATATGGACATATTCAGGAGATGTGCCTACAGAAATCACAGAACCAAACACATGCTACAGATCAAGGATCCTTGTAAAATGATCTGAGGGAGACCAATTGACTGAAGGTCAGAAAATAGACAGTTATGAGTGTACCTGATATTTCGGTGGAGGAAGAGTATGGAGTATGGATGAAGGTTATAGCAACTGGGAGGTGCCATGCACAGAAACCAGAGATCAAAAAGAAACAAATCCCAAAGGTGGCAGGTAATGTTCGATCAACAGGGAAACAAGAAGAAATAGCCGCTGGGTCTCGTTTTGGGATTCTGAGAGATATGAATTTGGATATCCCTTCGAAAGATAAAATAAATCCTAGTACAAAAAAAGTATCAAGTACACAGTGGAAGAAGAAAGAAGTGACTGAATCCTCTCAATTGAAGAAGGTGTTGCAGACAAATCATATCACTAGTGTTATGAAAGCTCTTGTAGCCCCGACAGTAGTGACCGATAAAGGTAGCTCAAAGAGCTCTAGAAAAAATACAAAGCTGAACATCATACGTGGATCAGTTTCAAAGGCTAAATTGTCATCTATAAGTATTAAAAGGAAACAAGTGGAATGAGCACATAGCCTAGTTTTTGGTTCAATTATACAAGGTGGGTCGCAGGTTTACAATTAAGCAATGGAACAGGATTTATAGGCGGATTTTAGTCAGAATATTGAGAAAGGACGTGACGTAACTACTTTTAAGGAAGGAAATGGAGCAACCAATTTTATAATTTCATAGGGTACTCAAGATCAGCAACAAATTTCAACAAATCACCTTATTAACTCTCCTGACCTCCAGATCCTGCAGTGGTGTATATTGGATCACAACTAAACAATCAATTGATAGATCAAAATGATATGTGGTTCGAAACTCAAGATGTAGTCTAGGAAGAGATACAGGAAGCTAATGAAGCCATAAAACTATATGATTCAAGACAATAATTCCCAGGTTATGTGCTCTTTCTCTTTTAGTTTTATTTTAATTATGAATATCTTATCTTGGAATTGCAAGGGCGCAGCCTCAAAAACTTTTCCTGGAAGGTTGAAGGATGTGATGCATGGAAGAAGTATTAATATTCTTATTCTTAGTGAGACTAGAATCAGCGGCAATAGGGCAGACAAAGTTATTCGAAAATTGGGTTTTAATACTTGGTTGAGATTGGAAACTACGGGTTATGCAGGAGGAATTTGGGTGCTATGGAATGTTGAGGATGTTGCAGTTCACTATGTTGCCTCTTCTACGCAAGCCATCCATCTTAAAGTGATTCCGACAAATAACCTGGAGACCTTTTTATTATCCAGCGTTTATGCAGAACCAAATTGTATCCTTAGATGTAATCTATGGGGTGAGCTTGTTGACATAAGTCAGACTGTTAACGGACCATGGGTTGTTATGGGTGATTTCAATACGTATCTTTATGTGGATAACAAAACAAGTAGAGCTCGTCCAAATTTTAGATCTATGAGGCAATTTGGAGATTGTATTTCTCAATCTCACATAATTGAAACTGATGTAGTGGGGGAAAAGTATACTTGGGAGCGAGACCTACTAAAAAAAAGGATTGATTGGGCCTTTACAAATATTGATTGGAACCAGATGCACCCTTTAACCAAAGTGTATCATTTGAACAAGTTTGGTTCAGATCACAAACCAATTCTGCTCAGAAGAAAACCTGACTCGACAAACCGACGTCAATATCACCTTTCCGATGTCAAGCCGTTTGGTTTCTTGAGGATGGTTTTAATGAAGTGGTGCGA
The DNA here is from genome assembly GCA_963210345.1 of Inga oerstediana. NCBI lineage: Eukaryota > Viridiplantae > Streptophyta > Magnoliopsida > Fabales > Fabaceae > Inga > Inga oerstediana. The sequence goes on along the minus strand of OY723400.1, from coordinate 22,455,323 downwards.
AAAAGTTGGGGTATGGATAGTTGGAATGGTAAAATTGTGAACTTTTCAAGGAGAGCCAAGGAATGGAATAAAAACAAGTTGGGAAATGTTAATTCAAAAAAGAAAAATCTTCTCAGAAGAATTGAAGGAGTAGAAAGAGCCAGGGGGAGATGTGATAGTCAATATCTAGTTCAAATTGAAAAGGAGTTATGGAAGGAGTACAACAAGGTTCTGGCTCAAGAAGAATTGATGTGGTGCCAGAAATCGAGGTGCAACTAGCTAAAGTAGGGAGACAAAAGTAGCAAATTTTTCCATACTACGGCTACTATAAGGAGGAGAAGAAATAGGGTTGAGGCTCTCAAGGATTTTCAGGGAAGTTGGGCTGTTGATCAATATACCCTCAAGGATTTAGCTATTTCTTATTACAAGGACCTCTTCAAAATGGGCAACAGAGTTACTCAAGAGATTAGAATAAGATCTCATTTTCTTATGCTAAATCAGACTAAGATAAGGCAACTTCTAGCAGAGGTAACAGATGAAGAAATTCGGTATGCTACTTTTGATCTTGAAGCTTTCAAAGCACCTGGACCTGATGGATTACAGGCTGGTTTTTATCAAGAGTACTGGAATTTAGTAGGAGGCTCTATATGCAATTCAGTTTATGAGGTTTTGGATAATCCATCAAAGGTGAAGGATATAAACAATATAAACATTGTTCTTATACCAAAGATGGAAAACCCAGAGACCATCAAGGACTTCAGGCCCATTTCCTTATGTAATGTGAGTTATAAGATCATTACTAAAGTCATAAGTCATTGACTCCGTCATATAATGGGGAAAATTGTAGGGGATCATCAGTGTAGCTTTATAGCAGGGAGACAAAGCAGTGACAATATCATTATTACCCAAGAGGCAATTCATTTTATGAGATCCAAATTGAGAATGAAAGGATGGATGGCAATAAAAGTTGATCTGGAAAAAGCTTATGATAGACTTGAATAGGATTTTATCAAGGACACTCTTCAAGTAGTGGGTTTCGATCATAAATGGTGTGAAACAATAATGGCCTGTATCACTACACCATCCTTCCAGGTTTTGTGGAATAGGGAGGCAACAGAGACCTTTACTTCTTCTAGAGGTATACAGCAGGGAGACCCAATCTCTCCATACCTTTTTACTTTATGTATGGAGAGATTAAACCATATCATCAATGATGCCATAGAGGACGGGTCATGGAGGTCGATCCAACTCAAAAGGAGAGGGCCCTTCATTTCTCACTTATTTTTTGCGGATGATCTCATTTTATTTGGTGAGGCTTCAAAAGGACAAGTTGAAGGGATGATGAAATGTTTAGATACTTTTTGTGGGGCGTCTGGACAATTGATAAATAAGAATGAAACTAGAGTTTGTTTCTCCAAGAATGTTAATGGTTCTAGAGCTCTATGTCTTAGTCAAAGTATGAGGGTTAGACTTACAGAAGATTTGGGCAAGTACTTAGGGATACCCTTGATACATAAGAGAACATCTCTTGGAATTTTTGCACCAATATTGGAGAAAACCTAAAAGAAATTATCAGGGTGGAAACATGGATGTTTAAACCTCGCTGGGAGGACTACCCTTATTAAATCGGTGGTCAACGCCTTGCCATCCTATTATATGCAGACTATGCTATTGCCAAGAGGTTTGGCAAAGGAATTGGAAAAGAAGAACAAAAGTTTTTTATGGGGTGATGACGACAAGGGAAAGAAGCTTCATCTTATATCACGGGAGCAAGTGACTAAGGAAAAGAAGGATGGTGGCTTAGGAATAAGGGATTTGCGAAAACAAAACGAGGCTTTCTTGATGAAATTGTGCTGGAATATTTTGAACAACAGAGAGGCGCTTTGGGTCAAGGTGCTTTGCAGCAAATATAGGTGTGGGGAAGTTTTCAACCTTGATATTAAAAAGAAGGTAGGGGCATCCCTCACATAGAGAGGAATCTATACTATCTGGGAAAAGTTTTGAAAAGGGGTGGGGGTAAAGATTGGTAATGGCGAATCGACATCATTTTGGTTCGACAACTAGTCTGAAATCAATAGACCTCTTATTGATTTTATTCCGGGTCTTGAAGCATTTGCAGACAAGAATGGAAAAGTTATTGATTATTGTTAACACCCATTTCTATTTTGATAATCGAAGAGTAATAAAGACGGAATTCCATGGGCATACAGAAAAGTACAATTATACTGATAAAAATATTTGTTTACAATCTCGTCGTCGTTTGTCAACAAAATATAGAAAATACAGTGGAAACTTAATATTTACATAATTCTCCAAAATATCTAAGGCATAAACTAATTATAACCACAATCTTGTCCTCGCCTCGAGACACGAGCCAATTACTTCTCGGCTTCTACGCCTTTGCCTTTAGACCCACTGGCACCCGCTGAGATGTTTATTTAAAAATAGGGTGAGATTCTGAAAAACCCTAATAGAAACATGCTATCGTTCATAGAAAATGCGAAAAGTAAATATGATATATGCCATGTATGCACCAATTAATGAATAATATAAACATATCGTCGTCATGTATACTTGAGTAGGGCCCAGCCCCACAATCTACACCGGTTGGACTTCTGCCAACTCCCAGTGTAAGTGCACCTATGGCACTAACTGCCTATCTCTAGGCAAATCATGTTGATTAATATAGTGCATTTACAAACATTGGCATCCACACAATCACATAACTATGACATAATGTATAAAGGATAATGTCCCTACCTCAAAGCTTTCTAGATCCCTTTTCAGATGTGTCTCGTAAAACGTGTCGTTCCGGCTTCCTACTTGGTCCTAAAATATTAAATATACAAGAAATATGTCATAACCTATCCAAGTATCATTTTAGACTCTTCCATAGTGTTTCTTTTGGTTATATTAGTCTATGGTGAAAATTTACCAAAATGTCTCAGGGACCTCGGCCCAATCCTGCTGTACCCGGCCCGATGGCAAGTTTTCTCAAAATTTTGACTACGAGTGTGTTTGGTTTGAGGGGAGGGGAGAGTGGGGAAATTATAATTTTGGACAAAAGAAACACAAAACTTACTTTCTCATTTTTTTAAATTTTGGGTTCCCGCCCAAAATTTAAATTCTTTCAACCCAAAAAGGTAATTTACCTACTCTCCTATTCCCTCCCACCCCTCCCCTCCCCTCAAACCAAACACACCCTAAGGCTATTCTAACGTATTTTTGCCTAAGGAATCCATTTCCAGGCTCGAAATCACCAAATTCACTGTCAAATTATGAAAATACCCTTGGCAGGTTTAGGGATTTCAATGGCGTTTTCGTAATTATGCTTTTTCGGCTTCTACCGGAAAAGTGCCCAATTGTAATTCCACCTATTTTTGCCCACTGAAGCCAATGAAACCATTTATTTCAAGAAAATCCAACTCTTAACCTCAGTTCTGGCTCTGGCCAAAAGTTTGAGAGAAAATGGAAAAAATGTAATTTTGTATTTTAGCTTCCAAAACTTGTACTTTTCCACTTCTAATCCTTTATTAACTTGTTTAAATATATCTTAACCATGATTCAAAGAAATTTGGGCAACATAACCCCTTAGGGTTATAGCTTTTCCAGCTTTTCAACTCAACCAAGAAACTTGAAAAGTCAAGAAACAACAACAACAACAACACCACAAGAAAACAAGTTCATGAAGTTACCCTCACTAGTACAAAATCAGCTTTTTAGATCACCTTTTTTAAATCTGATATGGAGGATAAGGTTTAAAAAATGTGACTAGTGGTATTTTTGTAAATATGATAAAATTTTTAGACCGATTCCTTGTAGATGAGGTCTAAAAGGTGTTTTCTAAATTTGACTTTTAGACAAACGGTCCAAAAGAAAATAAGATAATTTAAAAAAAATCAAATGAAATATCTTTTAGTCCTAATATTTAAAACAATCGGTCTAAAAGATCAACTCTGAATCTAGGTTCTCATCTTTGCCTCATTTTCTTACGGAAATCGTTGCGCGATAGGAAAAATAGAGTTTCTCAATTTAGCGTTTGGTAATTTTATTTTTAGTAAAAGCCCGATTGTGTAATGTGATTTATGTTTGGAACATCGATTGTATAAATGACTTTTGTAAAAGTAAAACTTGTTTGGATTGACTTAAGCATAAGTGAATTTTGAGATAATAGTAAGAGAGAGTGGGTGAAAAAATATTTTAAAGGGTTAAAAACACCAAAAAATAGTTTAAAATAAGTTTTGGAACTGAAAAAGTACATTAAAGATAAAATTGCAATCAATCTGATAATACATTGGGTACAATTGAAAAAATATTTTAAGGGTTAAAAACACCAAATAATAGTTGAAATTAATTTTTGTAGTAAAAAAATTATATTAAGGGTAAAATTGCAATAAGTATGATAGTACACTGGACAGAACTGAAAAAATATTTTAACCATTCTCACTCTCCCCAAAAACTAAATCAGTAAAAATTGAGAAATATAACTTATGGAAAAAACTATTAAAATAGAATTAAACTCTATTGTTCACTTTAAAAAAAAAATACTCATAATTTTTTCCAAAAAAACAAAAACACACCCTCCACTTTAAAAAACAAATACTCATAATTTTTTCCAAAAAAACAAAAACACACCCTCGGAAGTTCGCTGTTGCTATCGCCGAGGTTTGAATTCGAAACTTACCTCCTTTAGATTCCTTTAATTTGGTGCCCTACGAGCTTTCTCTATTGATATGCCTTTTTAATATAGACTCGGGATTTGGTGTCATATGTTTTAGTTTTGATTGTCTATAATAAACATCCGCGGGGGTTCAAGAGGATCGAGGGTCGCGGGTGAGTTGCAAATCCATTACCTTGTTCTTCCCTGCTTTCCCTTTTCTTTTGTTTGGGTAGCTAATGCTTTCATTGTCTATTATTTCAAAATTTCTTGTATGAGTATCCGTATTTCTCTGTTTGATTACCTATTGAACCCTCGATGTTCCCAATTCTGAATATCTATCTTCATTCCAAACAAATGGATTCGTTTTTTTTCCTTGTTTCGATTTGTTCATATTTTTCTGATCTTCTACCCGAGTTCTTTCATTCTTGCCGCTGATTAGGATACTAATTGATAATTGATTCGGTTGTAAATCTGATTGTTTTTGTTTGATCCTCCTTCCTATATTCTGATTTTTTACCATAAGTGTTAATCAAAGCAGAAAATCTGAGATTTAATATGAAGCGGTCAAGGAAATCGAACAGGGTTTCGTGGGCTCCTGGATTTAATCTGTGTCAGTTATGTATAAATATATATGACTGCAACATTCTTTTTCAAAATTTTGTTCGTTAGGGCAATTTTTTGTTTTCCTTCTTCTTGGTTGATTCGTGGCTCTTTAGGGTTCTACCGACGGAACAGGGCATTCCACTGACAAAAAATTGATAAACTTTGAAGGGCAAAGTTATAATGTGCTCTTCTTTTGGATAAACTTTTTCATTAACATCAATAAGATTAAAATCAAGCAAGTTATTGAAGATATTAGGTGCTGGTGGGGTGGACATGTTTATATATGTTGTGTAAGTTTATGATTTATCTTTACTCTTAGTAGCTGGCCATATATCTTTAAGTTATAGAAGATTCCACTTATAGAGATTTTCATCTCTCTAATGCCATTTCCGTCTGCCTCGAGCTTGATTTGTCTTTTGATGATCTCCAGTTGTCTTCGTCTGCTACTGAAACTCCCTTAGGTACCATTTCCTATCTTATCAACCAAACTATTATGTACGACAGACATGCAAGTATGCAACATTTTTCTATCTATGGATATCATTGTTTCTATCATTCTTCTTCTTCATCTCCTTCTCCTTCTCCTCAGGATATTCTGAACCAAAACTGGGCGAATATTTTGGTGGTTGTACATAATTCTTTCCATGTTATGAAATATATCTCTTTGTACTTAAATCCATATTATATCCAAATTTTATCAACAACTCTGTTCTCTTTCCTCTGCACTATGCTATTTAAACACTGGAGATCTCTATGTCCCCAAATGCCACATTGTATCCAAGTTTTATCAATATCTCTATTATGTTTCCACCGTTTTATCTTATTTGAAATTGAGGAAGCCATTATTTGGGGTTGCCCCTCTTGTGTGTCATTCACTTTGTTACTTTGACTTGCTCGTAGAAAGCGATTATGCTACTAATCTTCCATCTTGGTCCTCAGCTGCTTTACCATAATAATCCAACAAACTCATTTATAATTAGTACCCTCCTATTTCCTTCCGTATCAAAAAGATTAAGACTCGGGTACAACGTGTTATTATAATGTTTGGTAGAGCAATCCAATGGATCCCAAACCACCCTACTCTCCTTAGTCTTTGCCCACAACGTTATCTGAATCCCTGTATATTAAGTGTATTTGGATTGAACGTCACATGAGTTGTATATGTTTGTGTATTTTGTGATTTGTGATTGTTTAAGATTTCTAGTGAAATTCTAGTGAAAACTATAAGCATCATGCTAAAATAGTTGGCTCTTATAATTCATTTATGCTGTGGATGGGGAATTAACATCAAGGATAAAGATTCAAATCATGCAGCAATGCAGTTCTATTTTACAAGGCTATTTGGTCCAAATTCTTGCAAAATTTGCTTTTTTAAACTGTAAGTAAATTATCTCTTGAATCTTTTCTCTAGTACAATTTACAAGTCTTTTTATTTTAGGTGTGGGTTCAATTCTGCACTAAGCACTGATTTTGTCTACCTTCTGAATCTGTTAGAGCAATGCAGTTCATTCCTCCTTGGAAATGTGTTCTTTCACAATTCTTCCAATTCTCAAAAATGTGTAATTGTTAAGATACATGATGTTATTTATTTCATTTTCATTTACATGTATTTTGGCTCATGTTAGTTCATGTATGTAGTTCATGAACCTTTGTATGATGAATTATTGTTTAATTAAATTTGTTCACACTTTAATTGCAAGATTGAAATATTTTTTATTAATCATTGTTAAGTTTTTATCTTGTGAGTTGTTGTTTTTCATCATTTATTTACGGTTGTCATAGTTAGCTTAAAATTATGTGATAGTAAAAAAATAGGGCACTTTTTTTTGGATTGGGGTGATTTTAAAACCCTTCCAATAAAAAAAAGCCCTATTTATTTTTTTTTAAAAATATCACTTTTTAGACTAGTTGTTTATACAATACGTCTAAAAAGTGTGACTTTTAGATCAGTTGCATAAACAACCGGTCTAAAAAGTGGCTTTTTAGACTAGTTGTTTATGCAACGCGTCTAAAAAGTGTTTTTTTAGACCGGTTGTATAACCGGTCTAAAAAGTATCACACTTTTTAGACCGGTTGTGTTAAGACCTCATCCAAAACAAGTTTAAAAAGTCATTTTTACCCGATTTAAAAAGTCATTTTTCCACCGATGCCTCTTTGGTTTCTTGGTTCCCTCTTACTTTGAGCACCTCCTCCCTCTCTTCTTAATCTCAAAGTGTATCTTCACCACCATGGATTCATGAGAAACAAGAGTTTAGAGAAGAATCTAAGGAAATGCTATAAGAAAAACCAAAAAGACCACACTTACCTTAACCTCTTCTTCTTCCTTCTCTCTAACTTTTTGAAGTTCTCCAAGTTCACTCTCTCTCTCTCTTTTCTCTTGCTTTGGCCGAAATGTGTCCAAGAGGAGGGAGAAAATGTGTTTTATCATTTGAGTCTTCTTGCCTCTTAGCCCTTGATCTCATCAAGGGTTGAGATTTCACCACTTATTCTTACACCATCTCTCCTCCCAAACCTCCAACCATGCTTTCTACTTTATGCCATACCCCTTCATCATTTGGCTTCAATTGGATTTTGACTAGATTTCCTTCTAGTTACACAAACCGTCCCCTTTCCTCTTTACTCTAACCAAACCCATTTCTTCTCCCAACTAACCAAACTAACACTTAACTTCATGTGGCATTTTAACAAGTTCTCTTGGAATTTAATTTTTCTCCCTTATTTTCATGTGTTGGGCGAAATTATGGAAGAGAGAGGGAATAATATGTATTTCATTAATTCCATAATTCAATTAAATGAATTATGTATAATTCCCTCTAATTTCATAATTCTTGATTTATTCCATCAAGAATAATCCAATTATGCATTTTTCTTTATTTTCCTTGATTAATTGAAATTAACTCCAATTAATTGAAAAATAATTAATCTTGGTGGTGAAATCATGATTTTGCTATAACCTTTGTAAATTAATTCCTTTCTTGAATTTATTTGCCCATTTCCTTAAGAATATGAATATTTAAAATTCACAATATCCAAATTCATGAATATTCACCATTTTATTGAATTTCTCAATTAATTACAATATATATTTTGTGAATATAAAATTGTGGTGTTACAATTATGTTGATTGCTGGGGAGAATGGGACAGAAACAAATTGAGCAGATGGTTCTAGCCACAAGTTGTTGATCAAATCATGTGCGCTTACCCACCCAGGGAAGAAAGAGGGAAGGATATTTATTTTTGGAAACCTTCATTTGATGGTCATTTTTTCTATGAAATCTGCTTATCAATTTATGTTTGCAGGTGCATATCGAGGAAGGGAATCTATCTAGAAGATGCTGTGGAGGTGGGACGTACCAGAGAAGATTAAGTTTTTTATGTGGATATTTGCACAGGTAGAGTACACACAGTGCAGCTAAGGGTTCAGAGAGTTTTGGAAGAGTCAGCCAGATGTCCATTTGGATGTGAGTAGGAGGAGGATTTGATGCACTTAATAAGGGATTGCAGCAATGCGAAAGAATGATGGATATCTATTGTGGCCCCGACCTTATGGGAAAAGTTCACAACCTTCCAAGGCACGGAATGGCTGCAGTGGAACCTCAATCATGAAGCAGGAAGGAATTTCACCAAAAAGATTCAATGGGCGTCGCTATTTGGCTATATCTGCTGGGATATTTGGGCGGATCGATGCAAAAAACTCTTCGCCGAGCAGATCACTACAGACAACACAAATACGCATGACAGTCTTTTCAGGGCAAGCTGGGATAGGGATTTACGAGCTTATTGCAAATTCTACACTAACCAGAATAGTGCAGGTGTAGGAAGGAGTAGCCAAGATCGTCAACAGGGTTATACCACCCTAGTTATGGGTGCTTTAGTTCTTGAGTCTGGGAGAAGCAACTGTGGGGGCACTATCAGTGGAATAGAGATTACAAGGTCTTCAGATTTGTTGGAATAGAGATTACAAAAAGGTCGTCGTATTATTGGATTATTGGATTGTACAGAGGCTGTGAATGTTTTGACTAGGGGTTGTGATATTACTTACCCATTTAGAGATATTATTAATGATGCGAGGTTGTGGATATCTAAGAATTGGCAAGCGTTGGTCAGTCATATTCCTAGAGAGCAAAATAACTTAGCTAATTATTTAGCTAAGTCTGCCCATAATATTGAAGGAAATTTTTGTATCCTTAACCACCCACCACTTTCGTATCAGGAGGTAGTGTTGGGTGAAGAATATTAGGTTTGAGGTTTGTTTTTTCTGCTTATATTTGCATTTGCTCTTTCCAGTTTTCATTCAAAAAAAAAAAAATTAAAACGCGTTATGTCCATGAGGTAGTGATGGGCTAATTGACCTGACTTTGTAAAAGAATTGATATAAAAATAAAAATAAAAGTTAATGGAAAAATCCCTCAAAAGGAACTTTAAAAATGATAAAGGATAAAAAGATGTTTCAAATATTTATAATACCAAAGAAATGTGAGGGCCTAATTTATCCTTTTTAAAATTGAATCAAAATGATATAAATATCCCTCTCAGTTTAAAAATATTCTCTCATTTTTTATAAGGGTTTAACAAGTTCATATAAGAGTTTAAAAAGCTCTGATAAGATTTTCACAAATTTCATTTCAAAATTTACCACATGCTACAATAGTAAAGTATTGATTTCCACTTCTGATAAGGTTTTCACAAGTTCAGATAAGGTTTTAATAAGTTCTGATAAGATTTTCACAAATTTCAATTCAAAATTCACCACTTACTATAATATCAAGGTATTGATTGTCATTCTAATAAGAGTTTCATGAGTTCAGATAAAATTTTAATAAGTTCTGATAAAAATTAATCAAAAGTGAGAATCAATACCTTGTCATTGTAGTAAGTGACGATTTTTGAATTAGAAATTATAAAAATCTTATCAGAACTAGTTAAAACCTTATATGAACTTATTAAACCCTTCTAAAAAATGGAATCATGTTCTTTAAACTCACAGGGATATTTTTGTCATTTTCATTTAATTTTAAAAATGACAAATCAAGCCCTTACATATCTCTGACATTATGAATATTCAAAACACATTTTTTAAGTTTTCTTCAAGGAATTTTCCCAAAGTTATTAAAAAGCATTAAATATCAAAGGAAAAGAATATAAAGTTAAATAATTAACTTTATAATTATTTATAAGGAAAAATTAATCTTTTAGTCTTTGAACTATTAACTCACTTATAATTCAGTCCCCTAATTATGACTTGGTATGATTCAGTCTCTGAGCTTTTGTCTCACTTAACTTAGAAACTAATCTTTTATTTTTTTATATTTTTATCCTTTGTCATTATAACTTAGTCCTACTTAACAAAAATGGCTAAAATATGACCCTTCTGACTCGGCTCCGCCTCTTTCTATTTTGTTTTCCCCCCACAAAATTAGACAAAAGAAGGAAGCCCATTGTACCGGTGCGGATACCTTTTCCTGCAGGTTGGATGAGTCTGCCCAAGCTTCATCATAGTTGCAGGTAGAACATTTACATCAGCTGAGATATCAAAGCCATTAGCTTCATTCATGAAGATCTTAGCAGCACCACCATTTTTTTACCTCTTCTTTCCCTTTATCAACTCTTGCAATACCTCCTCCTCTCTTACATAAAAGAACCTTGCCTCTGAAGTGTTTGCCACTCAATGATCCGTTAGCACAAAAGGAAGAATCTTGCTGGCCGTTCTTGCCGGCATATACCAATGGCAGCAATGTCGGAGGGAAATCATGAGGCTGGAAAACAGACCTGCCAGTAAATTCTTCTCTGTTTCCAAGCTTCGCTGTGGTGGCCGCAACGATTCTTTACATCAATAGTGCTAACTCCAATTGTGAGAAGCTATGGCTGTAACACCCAAATTTTATTCATAAAAAATATATTGTAATTATTTGAGTAATTTAATAAAATGGTGAATATTCATGAATTTGGATCTTGTGGATTTTAAAATATTCATATTCATAAGTAAATGGGCAAATTAATTCAAGAATTGAATTAAATTACAAAGGTGATAGCAAAATCATAATTTTGTCAATTTATCCCAAGATTAATTATTTTTCAATTAATTAGAGCAAATTGCAATTAATCAAGGAAAATAAAGGAAAATGCATAATTGGAATATTCTTGGTGGATGTAAGCTTGTGACAAGTGTCACATTATGGTCCCTTGATGAGATCAAGGGCTAAGACGCAAGAAGACCCAAATGATGTGAAGTCATGACATAAAGTTGAGAGAGTATGGCTTAAAGTAGGAATGGTATGGTGGGAGGTATGGTTGGAGGAGTGATCTCAACCCTTGATTAAATCAAGGGCTAGGAAGAAAGAAGACCAAATGAATAAATATTTTCTCCTTCCTCTTTCATGCATCATTTTGGCCAAAGCAAGGAGACAAGAGAGAGAGTGTGTGAGCTTGAGAGTTTTTGAAGATTAGAGAGAAGAGGAAGAAGAAATCTTAAGGTAAGAAGCTAAACTCTTAAGGTTTCTTGTGATTTTGTCTTAGATCCTTCTCTAAACCGTGATTCTTCATGCATCCATGATCTTGAAGACACCATTCTTAGCTCAAGAAGAGAGAGAGGAGATGTCTAGAGAGAGAAGATTCAAGATCTCAAGAGGTACCTCACAAACCTTAGATCTAAACTAGTATGGTGTTATTGTTGAGGTTTATATTTGGTTTTGGTGATTTTTGTCAAGTTTGTAAATTTGGAAAGTCCTAACCCTAATAGCCCGTTTGGTTCAATTACATGAGTGATGATTACATGTAATCCTGATGCAATAGAGTGATTACAGCATTTGGTTGCACTTATGTAATGTAAACAGGATTACATTTTGTAATCCTGATTACATCATTTGATGTAATCAGGATTACACTGCTATGACTGATGAATGACGATGCAGATATCCTGTAATCAAGTGAAAATGACACTATTGCCATCATAATTTTTTAAATTGACCAAAGTGCCTACCCATAATATTAAATAATTTTATTATCACCATTAAATATTAAAAAATAATTAATAATATAGAAACTTAAGAAATATTCCCCATTAAAAATTTAAAAATTATATTCCAACTTTAAAAAAATTAAAATATATCATTAAATAATATTTCCATCATTAAATATTAAAAAAATTAACATGAACCCAACCTATACACTGAATAATTTTTCATCATTAAATATTGAAAAATTACCATGAATCCAACGTGTACATTGCACATAATTAAAAAATTATCATGAACCTAATGTGTACATTATTATATATGTAAACAATGGTAATTTTGTCCCTTACTATATTATTTCCATATATTTCTCATTTTCAATGTAATCCAACCAAACATTGTTATGTATATATATAATCTTTCTCTAATGACGAACCAAACAAATTATGTAATCATCATTACATTACATTCCATTACATTGCATTACATTCCATTATATTACCTTCAATTCTGTGAACCAAACGGGCACTAAGGGAAGGTGCTGTCCAAATTTAGTCTAATCATATTTAGAATGTGATTAAGTGATTAAACAAGTGATTAAAGGTCATAAGAAGGTGTTTTATGAATTGAAATCATAAAACTCCATTTTCTCCAATTATTAAAGAATTTCGTCCAGATCTGTGTTGGACAGTGTTCGGACTGGATTTTGGTGTTTTTGATGATTCCATTGTGTTTAGAATGGAAAATTGTGTAGGGTTCATGTTGGGGGCGAAGTGAGAAAAGCCCTAGAAAGTGAAATGACAAAAATAGCCTTAAAACCCTCACATAGGGGATGCTAGGGGTAATTATGTAATTGTGTAATTGGAGCTGGATTTTCATAAAATAGATGGTTCCATTGGATTCAATGGGAAAAAATAGATGGGGTTACAGTGGGTCACTTTTTCGGAAAAGGCCGAAAAAACATAATTACGAAAACACCACTGAAATCCCTAAATCGAGGTTGTCAAGGGTATTTTCGTAATTTGACACTTAATTTGATGATTTCGAGCCCAGAAATGGATTCCTTGGGGGAAAATACGTCGGAATAGCTCCAGTCAAAATTTTGGGAAAATGTGCCATCGGGCCGGGTACGGCCGGGGTCCCGAGGGCATTTTGGTAAAATATCACCATAGACTATTATAACCACAAGAAACACTATGGAAGTGTCTAAACGGTACGTTTGACGTTTTAGGACCAAGTAGAGAGTCCGAAGGACTTGCACGCAAATTGAGGCACGTTATTCAAAGATCAGGGAAGGGCGATTAAGGTAGGGAACTTACCTCTCCTGCATGTATTTGATATTTGTGCTGGTGTATTGATGCATGTTATTGCTTTGCTTGATTTTATGAAACATATATGAATAATTGAAGCTCTGTTTCTGTTTATGCTATAGTCATACGTATGTTGTTTGAAACAATGAGCACACAGATATGTCATTGTGTGAGCATGAGTTATGTAATGCAAGCACGTCATGCATTAAGCACTTATCTTGCATGCATATTGGTATTGCTTTCCTACTGAGATTCCCCATAATCTCACCCTCCTCTACCTACAATTTAGACAGGCGAAGACAGAAGCCATGCTAAGAGCAAAGAAGAGAACTGTACGGGGGATTGTAGTGGTGGAACGAAGACGAGAAGATATCTCCATTTCACTAGGATGGATTTAGACACCCACGTAGCGCTGCGAGGCTACATTAATTGTAATTATCAAGTACGAACCCCCTTATGGGAATTTCCGTAATCGTGCACATAATATCAGTATGTCTATGCTATTCCTGTGTTGCCTACTGAACTGCGTATCATTTTCCGCAAATATTCTAAAATAGGTGAAAATAAGATGAGGGTGTGACAATGGGGCTCTATTAGGTGTAGAGCCACTAGAAGAGCCAAAGCTTCTGGTCCAATTTCTTACAAATATCCCTTTCTGAATTGCTGCAAGTGTGGATGAGAGAGATGCATCTCAAGGTTTACATGGTGATGAAGGCAAACTCACCCAAGCTGTAAGAAGGAAGGTATAACGGTTTTCCAACTTTCGGTTAACTTTTGTTAAAAAAACAAAACAGGTGGAGCTAAGTTGGAAGGGTTATATTAGCAATTTTGCCATACAGGACTGAGTTATAATAGCAACAGACGGGAATATAAAAAAAAAAATCTATGACTAAGTCACATAAGTCATGATCGAGGGGCTGAATTAAAAGTGAGTTAATAATTAAGAGATTAAAAAAAATTAATTTTCTTAAGAAAAAATTAAAGAAAAAAGAGATTATATATGGAGATAATTTTAAAACTTGAAATTCTCTTATAGCTGAAAGCCTCGAGAGGGGAAAAAAAGTGGGTTGGAGTCATATGCATAAGCTTATAAGATTCATTGTATTCTTCATTTGAATTTGAATAGTAAAAGTAAAGAGGAGTTACAATGCTTGTGCTATTATATTGGCATAATGTAATGGTGAATAGTTAATTTAAGTATTTTATATAGATACCCTCTACTCCTATCAATAATTCCAAATTACATAATTCTCCTATATTAAGGAAAATTAGTTAGCTCAATAAATATAATTGATAAATTTTTCTAATGTTGCCATCATTTATGAATATGTATTTTTCACCCCTCTTTCTTCTTTATCTCCTTTTAATAGGGCCAAAATTGTAACACTCATTTATTATTTTGAAAGTGAATTTATAATAAGGACCAACTTTTTTTTTCAAAATAAACTTACAAAATAGAATCGAAGTAGTATTAGGATGTGTTTGATTCAGCGGAGGTTAAGTTAGGTGAGATCTATTTAAGTTAGGTTAGGGGAGGTTATAATTTTGTTTGGTTCAAGAAGAGTGGAGGGGAGGTTTGGTATCTTGTTTGGTTCAGAAGGGGAGGTGAGGGGAGTTAATTATAAGTGGATAAAAATATCCTTCTACATATTTCCATTCTTCTTTTACAATGTATTTATTAATAATTATTATTTGTAAACTTAATATTTATAAAATAGTTATTCTAACAATTATATACACTTTTTTCACACTTGCCTCAAAGTAAATTGCTCCAAGTTTAGTTCATTTTTATAAACCTACCCCAACACTCATCATTGTCTTCATCTCTTTCCCTATGTTTTGACAGATACAAAATGAAAAAAAAAAATTTAGTAGTCATGGAACATACATAAAGCAACACTTCTATATTAAAGAGATAATTATATATGTTGTACATTAACTTACATCATTACATGAAAAAGTCCTATATATGAGTACCCATATGGTGAGCAAGCTACACAAGTCCTATATTGCTAGTTCTTTCCTTTCGAGCTCCTCCTCCTCGTAGTTGTGAAGTTTTTTTTCCAAAAAACATGACTAATGTAATAATAAGATGTGCACTTTTTATTAATGAATGCATTGTAGAATGCCATTAGAGAACATGTACTCTGATTGAAGAAATGAATGAGAGAGATTGATGGTGCAGGGGACTAACACAGAATACAAATTTACCACTTCATACATCAATAGCGGTTATTATTATATATGGAAATCTCCCAAACTATGCTTTTCATAATGCCAAACTATCAGTTCTCTCTCTCTTATGTACATATATATGCAATTCATATCGCACAAACACTATCTTTTCATCCAAGCACTGTCTGTATATCATTTCAATTGCTCCAAATCACAGAATATAGTGAAATAACAAACATCCCTTGACGAATCAAATAAACTGATTGCTTACCAAGAAAAACCCGCCAGGTGTTCCTTCCACCTAGTTTGGGAGGTGTATTGAGCTTCTTCAACGAACACATATATTTCAGTCTCCGCACGGAATGTTGCCCGAATGATCTTAGCAAATAGCCTGAGCATTTCTCACACTCCTCAACATCTTGGGAAATAGCCACTGAAGAAGCAACCTCAGCCCATGGATTCCTCAGCAAATTCTTCATACTAGAACTTATCCTGTGGTCTTCCAGCATAACTCGTACTAAATTTGAATTAAAAATACAACAATTTCATAATTATTTCTCTGTATTCTAAATTACAAGGGGTTCCTTTTTCATTAACTCACACCGACACAGGCTGCGCATTGCTTTTCCCATAAGTGCCATAGCAACAATGCTCAGAAACTACTTCTTTTGAAACCCTTCCGTCACAGGCTTCAAATCCATTGTGTCATCCTTCGTAGGGGAAGAAGCAGAAGGATTATGACTCCAAGTCACAGTAGTTACCAAAAATGCTAGATAGAAACAGGGAAGTGCAAAATTGACAGAAACAAAGAATCTCTGTTTTTTTTACAGAAAAATCATGACAAAAAATAATATTACCTGAATGAAGGAGCAACCGACAGAGTAGACAGTGACGGCGGCGGCGTCTGGAGGAGGAGCCCTATACGACGTTGGAGGAGCAGAATTGCGAAGGAGTCGACACGATCTATGGCTTAAACGGACTGGCAGCGATCTTCGAAAACCAACCGATGGTGGTTGCAAAAGCAGGAGGCGGCGATGACGGCAGGAGGAGCGGCTGGAGATGACAATCAACTGCCAGGTGCGCGAAGTAAAGGAGGGAAAAAGGGATTTCGAGCGGGAGAAGGGATGAAAACACGGAATGGCAGAGGGAAATATGTTTTTCAGAGGAGAGGGCAGTAGTGGAAATATGAAAAATGTCATAGGTAATTTAGTTAAGGTTGGACATAAATATTTTTTAACCTAGAAAAACCCCAAATCTGGAGGTTTTATAAAAGGGGGTAAGTTACCACTAAAAGACAAAAACTCCTCCCACCCCTCACCTCCCCTCCTTCCAAACAAACACTTAGTTTTAATCTTCAACCCTCCCCCAACCCAACCTAATCTAACAAAATTTTCAACCAAACATAGCCTTAGAGAGGAAGGGGAAAGATATTTATAAGGCTTTTACTGCTTTTGCAGGAGGGGTGGACCGTGGAAATGGAACAAAAGGATCCGCTTGTGGGAGCAAGAAAAGTGGAGGCTACATTAAGCGCCCTTGACCTAACACCCTTAAAAGAATTAGGGTTAAAGTGTAAATCTACCCTGAAATATCGGTGAAGAAGTAACGTTACTTTAAAAGTTTTTTCAGTATTAATGTTACTCCGAAAATCTCAAAATGTAGTAATGTTACCCCTCTTTTTACCACAACTTATTTTAACTTTTAATTTTGATTATAATGACTTAAATGGTGGCTACATGTATTATAATTTTTTCACCTCAAGTCCATGAATAATCAACAAAAAAAAATCCGAAAGCCGGATACACAATTAATCTGGAAAAGATATAATCTTTGTGTTTAAAAAACAATAGAGTTCGAACTGAATGATTAGAGCTAGCATCAGAATCTTTTGTTGAAAAACTGCGAGTGAGCTATAATCACCTGTTGCCCTAAAGTGATTCCGCTTCTTTCAGTTTTCTTCTTTGTAATTTTCTCAAGTAATAACTCTCTTTCTCTCCGTCTTTTTATTTTCGCTTCTGTTAACATAGCTAATTTGTTTGTTAGAGCTGGATTTCTGGTGTTGCTGATGAATTTAGTTGGATATTTGAGTGGGTGTGTTCCCGGTTGGAAGGAATTTAGTTGATTAAAATACTTTTTCTTATTTTTTTTCAATCTTGAGATTCAATTTGCTGAAGACTTGGGAGAGGCTTCACCGTCGAGGCATTTGACGGAGGAGTAAATTGTTTTTATATGAATGGCTCCAATGCTCAATTCAGTTTACTCGGAGGATAACACCGCTTTTATGAATTTACCTTTCCTTTACTCATGACTACGAACACTTGAACCTATGCCTTTTTTTCTTGTATGGTGCGATTTTTGCTGGCTCTTTCTCAATTGTGTATATTCTCTGCGGCTCATCTAATGTATCAGTAATAATGTGGAAGAGAGCGATGCAACAGTGGTGATAATGGAAGGAAAGGGAAGGAGGAGAGGAGAGTCATGCATTGGCATCGGAATCTAGTGTTGAGGCCGGAACTGGATTTCATCGGCGAATATGAGGGAGGCGGTGGTGGCGAGGGTGGGCTTCGTCTCTATGATTGTGATGATCGAAGAAGAAGCCAACGACAAGGGAAGGAAACTTATTTTTCCTTCAGAAAGACGGAAGGAAGGAAAGAGAAGGGTGGGAGAAAGGATGAAGTGTGATGATGCATGGAAAAATTAAGATACATGGCTACTTGTAAGTCATTATAATCAAAATTAATTGTCAAAATAAATAGTAGTTAAAAGAGAAGCGATATTATTATATTTTAAATTTTTTTTACAACATTAAAATTAAAAAAATTTTAAACCAACATTCCTCCTTCTTGAAAATTTCTAGGTGGATTTACATCTTCTCGCAAAGAATTAACAATACAAACTAAAATTAAAGTTAAAAAAGTTACTAATTTCAAATAATAGTAAGACTCGAATTATAGAATACAACGTGTGTTTGGATTAGCCTTTGGAGAATAGTTTTTACGATTTATGAGATAAATATATGATATGGGTTTTATTTTGATTTACAGAAAGGACTTTTGAAACCGTGGTTTTGATAAAACTCTGGAAGCACTTTTTTACACAAAATTTTGGTTTGGACCTAAAACATGGCTCATGAAAAAGCTGTTTTTTTTAACTTTTTCATTCTTTGGCCATTCATTTCTCCAACTTGCCCTTTTCTTTCTTCGATTTCTCATTCCCATTAGTCTCTTGTTGCAATTTCTGAACTTTCTTCCGTCATTCCCGTGAGTGTCAACTTTGTTCCAGCCGATCGGAGAGGCGGTGGGTGTTGGTGGTGAGCAGTTGTCAGAGAAGGCAATGCATGGTGGTGAGTTTCTTTTGCTTTCGTGATTTCTCTCGGTTCCGTCGTCTCTCTTTTCTCTCAACTATGGACTTCCTTCTTCCATACGATCGGAGAAGGCTGTGGGTGCTCATGGTTCGCCATGGTCGGAGAAGGTGGTTTCACAAAGAAGACGTGAAGCAGAAGGGTAAAGAGGGGTACGATTGATCATAGGCTGATCCCATTGTCCCTCCACCGAAGGCACTATTATTGATAGAGTTAAATAAAGGGAGGAGTTTGAAGTCATTAATGGATTAAGGGAAGGGAAATATCGAGAATTTGGTGGTGAATGGTGATGAAGTATGACTCTGACTCTAATCTTTTATGAAATTTCATTGGATGTTGCCAAAGATTATGGTTTTTTTCTTTTCTTTTGCTTTCCTTCAATGGGGTATTATTATGGAAAATTTCACATTGAAAAACCTCATCATCCAAAGGTTGGAAGGGTTTTCTTCCCACAAAAGACTAAATGAGGAAGAGGGAAAGAAAGAGATGATGAGGTGTTATATTGGGCCCAGTGACTGACGTGGATGGTAAGGTGGTATGCCACGTAGAAAGTTTGGTTGGTTTAATTGTGAATGGTCAAAGTTAACGTTATAGGACGGTTGGGCAAATTTGTTATGTTTTATAAAGTTTCATAATGACCTTGCCCCTAAAAAAACTTTCGGATATCTACTGCTTCTTAGTAAAAACTTCCGAAGTAAAAATGACTCTTATCTGTTTAAGGTTCTATTTTTTAGCCTCCAAACATTTAACTATACAATAAATTACGTATTTCAATATAAAAGATATTATTTTAGATATTTATTATTTATAAATGATTTTTGACTATACAATTTATTAATATATATATATATATATGTTTGATCTATTTTTTTTATGTTACACAATTTATTAATGTTATAATTTTAATTTTATAGATAAATTTATTTCATTTTTGGTATTTATTATAAAATTTAATGTTAAAAAATTTATAAAATATAATCTTATCCTTTTATATATAATTATCATAAAAACTAATGTCTTTTTTAATAATTTGACCATAAAAAAGTGATTCTGATCACAATATCCAAACGCTATCATTTTATCAAAATCATTTTTTTCTAGAATCTATTAAACTCAGAATCTATTATCTAAAATTACTTCTTTTTTTTAAAAAACTATTTCTTAAAAACTAATCTAAACACACTTTGAATCTCATGTTATGAGTGTGAAGGCTTGTCCATGGGAAGGCGTACTCAGAGGTCGTCTTTTCTCAATCTTCTATTTCACTTACCCATTCCCACCTCCCCTCATTCTTCTCTCTCTCAATCAATAGATTTTGTCATTTACCCCTCTGGCCTTCCGAAGTCTTCCTCCAAATATTTTTTAAAAAAACTTTCTTCTACAATTATAAATCATTTTAATTAATTCACTACAATTAAAAAATGTTAGTTAATCCATTAAATTTATTTTAAATTAAAATTGATATAATTGTGGACCAAACAAGTGGACATTACCAAAATAAATTAGGATATAGGATAAGCGGGACGAAGCTGGTTGTTAGCACCTGTTATATGATTTTTGCTATAGCATAAACCCATAAATTAAAGGATTCTAGGGATATCAATAAGTTATTAGTTGAGATAGTAAGGGGGCCTCAAACTATAAGAAGGAGAGCATCAATTTAAATCATGAAAATGTACTTGTTAAGAGAAATAAAAACCATGTTATTAAAAAAGGTAAAGGTGTTAGTGCTCGTTTGGAATTGTTTATTTTTAGGCAATAAGTGCTTATAATTCGTGATTCACGATATATGAGGTAAGTATGTAAGAGGAGTTTTGTCTCGACTTATGTAATAAGTGCTTATTTCTCATAAATAAGTTATTCCAAACACTCAATTAGTTTACCCATCAACTTTTATCAAAAGGGCACCCACCACGCAAAAATATCTATAAACATTAGCAAAAGTAACATCACCGTTAAAATAAGCTAACCAGAGTTTTTTTTTTTTTTTTTGCAGTGGGACACACAATACTGTTATGAAAGTGCCAAAATACCCTAAACTCAAATAAGCTATGCTAAACACTCAATAAGTTTACCCATCAACTTTTATCAAAAGGGCACCCCCCAACCACGTAAAAGTATCTATAAACATTCAGAATGAAAGCAAAAGTAACGTCACCGTTAAAATAAGCTAACCAGAGTTATTTTTTTGCAGTGGGACACACAATACTGTTATGAAAGTGCCAAAATACCCTCCACTCAAAAAGAAAAAAGACAACCCTCTCCATCCCAGCCTCTCCTTCATCCTTTGATTCATCAATACTTCTAGAACAACTATCACCATTCAAACCAGAATCATCATTGAACATTAACCAGATTTTACAAATAGAAAAAAAAAATTGCTGGAGAACACATTCAACAAGGTGAAGGTCTTGTGCCATGGTTTAAGAAAATTCTTAACAAATGCCAAATACAATGAAAAAGGCTAAAAAAGTATGAATCAGTGAAAGATGTAATCTAGCTAGAAGCTTATCAGAAATATTACAAAACCATATCCAAGTGAAGCCATCACAGCATAAGGCAAAAAAAGCCAAAAGCATCTGACCTTGAAGGGATAACACCGAACAAACAAGAATGAACTCTAAAGCCACATATCTCGTTTATAGCAAGAAAGACGTTCAACAAGCCACCTATTATAGACCAAGATTTGAAGGCAAAAATCAAGGCATGGAGAGTGATGGAAATCTAATCCCAGAACAATTGAGAGAAAAAAAAATATTTTATTGAAAGAGGTATCTTACAATCCATACTTTGGATCAAAGTATGATCCCTATTTATACACAGTACCTATTCAACAATCCTAACAACTAATCACACTATATTGGGCCCAACTCACTTATTGGGCCTATTCTAACACTCCCCCTCAAATTGAGGAGTGTAGATATCTACAGTATTCAACTTTCCTAATAATCGTTTCAATACAATTTTACTAACTGGCTTTGTCAGAAAATCAGCCTCCTGATTACAAGACTTTACATGACATAAATCTATAACTTTCTCTCGTAGTTTCTCACGTACAAAGTGGCAATCTATTTCAATGTGCTTTGTACGTTCGTGAAAAACAGGATTATTAGCTATGTGTATTACTGCCCTGCTGTCACAATATACTGGAACTGGACATACAGTGGGATGATGTTGTTCTTTTAATAACCCAGCCATCCACATGATCTCTGAGACAGGTGAAGCTAGTGCCCGATATTCCGCTTCTGTTGATGATCGTGAAACAGTGCTCTGCTTCTTGGTTTTCCAATGAATCAGAGAGCCCCCTAATTTTAACAAATAACCAGTAATCGAACGCCTAGTACTTCCACATGCGCCCCAATCTGAGTCACAGAAGCAGCTAAGCGCCAAATATTTATGGGAACTTATAAGAATTCCTCGTCTCGGGCTTTGTTTTAAGTACCGAACTACATTAAGAGCCACTGCCATATGTGTCTTTGTTGGAGTTTGCATGAACTGACTTAGTGTTTGCACAGGAAAAGAGATATCAGGCCGAGTATTGGTTAAGTAAATAAGACGACCTATTAGTCTTCTATATTTTTCAGGATCTTCCAAAAGATCAGATTCTTGATCCCTTCCTTGTTCATAGGCTAGGAGCCTCAAATTTTCAGCCATTGGCATACCAAGTGGCCTACAACCACTCATGCCCATATCTGCAAGTAAATCAAGCACATATTTACGTTGTGACAATACAATACCCTTCTTAGATCTAGCCATTTCAATCCCAAGAAAATACTTCATAGTCCCAAGGTCCTTCATTTTGAAATGACTATGCAAAAATTCCTTTACTTCCTGAATCCTTTTATTGGACCTGCCAGTAATAAGTAGATCATCAACATAAACAAGTATAAGAACAACACCATCTTTAAAGTTTTTACAAAAAAGAGAGTAATCATGTTTACTCTGGGAGAATCCTCCTTGAATCAGAGCTTGTGAAAGCTTATGATTCCATTGTCTTGAAGCCTGTTTGAGGCCATATAATGATTTGTTCAATTTGCATACTTGACCCTCCCCCTTGGCCTCAACACCTAGGGGAATTGTCATATAAACATCCTCATGTAAGTCTCCCTGCAAAAAAGCATTGTGAACATCCATATGAAACAAGGGCCAATTATGGACAGCAGCAATTTTAAGGATGGTTCGAACTGTGATCATCTTAACAACAGGGGAAAAAGTTTCGTGGTAGTCAATCCCCTCCCTCTGAGTATACCCTTTTGCTACGAGGCGAGCTTTATACTTATCAACCTCTCCATTTGCCTTATATTTAATTTTGTATACCTATTTACAACCTATGGGCTTCTTACCCTTAGGGAGTGGGACTATATCCCAGGTTTTGTTTGATGCAAGGGCCTCAAGTTCTGCCCTCATTGCTGTAACCCATACACTATTTTTTATGGCCTGATGGTAGTTGCTAGGTTCAGATTCAGAATCCAAATGACATAAGAAACACATAAAAGCAGGGGAAATATGTTCATAACACATATAAGCATGAATAAGATATAGACATGTAGAAGCAGAATTAGAAAGAGATGCAGAATCATGTGTGGAAAGCAAACTGCAGACATAATCTTGTGCCCAAATAGGAGGTCTCCTATCCCTGGTTGGTCTAACAGAAGGCGCTGTGGGTGCTGCATCATGACTGGGTAGATTGATGGCATGATTAGAAGGTGTCTGTGCTGCACTCATATTAGCAGAATGAGCCGTGCCTGTGGGCCCTGCACTGCTAGAAATACTAGAGGGAATTGTATCATCAAAGAAAAACATGTCTTTAATGGGTTGATTAACTCCCCCTTGATTAAAACCAGATTTTTCTCTAAAGGGAAACCTGTGTTCTTGAAACGTGACATGCCTAGACACCATAAGACTATTTTTCTTTAGATCTAGCAGTAAAAATCCCTTTTGGTGATTGGGAAAACCTAGAAACACACAAGGGACAGTTCTGGGTTGAAGTTTGTCTGGTTCATTAAGGTTGGTTGCATAAGCTAAACACCCAAAAACTCGTAAAGAACTATAATCTGGATGTTGCCTATATACACGCTCATAAGGGGTTATATATGATAGCACTTTAGATGGAATCCTATTGATTAAATGTGCTGCCATTTTGACACACTCACCCTAATATCGAATTGGTACCCCGGATTGAATTAAAAGGCTCCTAGATACTTGCATTAAGGTTCTGTGTTTCCGTTTGACTATCCCATTTTGTTCTGGTGTATAGGGGCATGTGGTCTCATGGATAATACCCTTTTCCCAAAGATACCTTCGTAAATCAGTATTGACAAATTCCAGGCCATTATCACTTCTTAACTTCTTTACATGAACCGAAAATTGAGTAAGGATATGAGCAATAAAATTTTTAATGTAATCAACGGTTTCAGATTTGTATTTCATAAGAAAGATCCATATGGCACGAGAAAAATCGTCAATAATGGTTAGAAAATAACGGTGCCTTTGATGGGTGGGTATCCGATAGGGTACCCAAACATCAAGGTGTAGTAATTCAAAACAAGCTTGAGATTTAATGCAACTAGGTGAAAAGGGAAGCTTTGTTTGCTTAGATTGAATACAAACATCACATATGTCTTTGAGGGATACATTGGAAGATTTAACAGAACTCAAATGTTTTAAAACTGACATGGGCGCATGCCCTAATCTTTTATGCAACAAATCTAAATCAGCAGATTTAAGAGGCACATCATGAACAGAATTCAAAACAGCAGAATGTCTATTCAAGTCCAGCATGTATAATCCTTCATATAGGCTACCAATCACCTTCTTCTTCCCATTCTGAAGGCCCTGCACTATGCATTTGTCAGGAAAAAAGGCAACCATGCAATGTTGTTCTCTAGTGAGTTTAGGAATAGAAATTAAATTAAATCTTAATTCACGAGCATACAACTCATCATGCAAAACAATGTCATCAGTAAGTTTTACTGTCCCTATATGAGTTACTGTGACACGGTCTCCATTAGGGATCTTGATAGTTTTAATTACATCATCATTAATTCTATATGTATCTAAAAGTGTAAGATCTCCTATCATGTGTGTTGTTGCACCAGAATCAATAACCCATTTATTAAAGCCATGAATAGAAGGAGAGTATCCCAAACCTGAACCAGTACCAGTAAGGGCATGCACATTGGCTTCTGAATCTTTTCTGAGCAGCTCAAGTAGGCGTTCATACTGCTCCATGGTGAAGGAGGGTGAAGTCACACTACTCTTCAGGGGAACAGGTTCATGGCCACGTGGCTGATCAGTCCCTAGCTGATTCGTAGTTGCTTCGGCAAGTTGTTTCGTTTTCTTTCCTTTGAAATCAGTGGGATATCCCACTAATTCCCTTGGTATGCCCTTTTTTGAGGCAATGGGAACACTCTGGAATGGGACCACCTCGTCTTCTTCCTCGACCCCTTCCTCTTCCTTTGGCAATCATAGCCACACCCTCCATAGGTGTGCTCTTTACTACATTTGCAATGGATTTTTGAGCCTCATCTTCAACTATCATTGCGTATTTGACCTCTGGCAGCCGAAAAACAATCATTCAAGCCCATGAGAAATTGAAGTAACTTCTGCCTCTAGATCATTTCAGCATAAACTTGAGACGTATTGCATTTGCAAGAGGGTATGGGAAATATGGAAGATTCTTCCTCCCACAACTCTTTAAGTCTACAGTAGTAGTTTGACACAGAGGAAGCATCTTGACGCAGGGAATTAATTTCTCTATGTAGTGTAAAAATACGTGAGCCAGAAGTCTTATCAAAACGTTCCTTCAGTTCTAGTCATACCTGAGACGCATCTTGGTAAAAAATGAGGCTATTCCCAAGGTCTTTGGATATTGAATTGAGGATCTAGGACAGTACAACTGCATTGCATTTCTCCCACTGCTCTTGAAGACCTTCCTGTTGCGATTCTTGTTTGCAGGACCCATCGATAAATCCTAACTTGCGTTTTCCCCGGAGAGCGATTCGCATGGCTTTGCTCCAGAGCAAATAATTTTCAGAACCAGTTAGGGTGTGTTGAATGATGGTTGTGCCCTGAGTCTCAGAAGGATGAAGATACAGCGGGTGATTAAAACTGAGATTGTCGACTGCAAATTCACCTGAACCGCTGGAATTTTTCTTGCCTGACATCTTGTAAACGTGGTGACGTGGCTGGGAGTTCAGATCAACGACGAATAGCGTCGGATGCCTCCGAAGATGAACAAGTACGACTGAGGTGCGGCGAACGACAGTAGGAAAGATCCGGTGATTCTTCGAAAGGACCAAAAATCCTCGGCGACACGAAATTGCAGAGAGATGATGGCTTCTTGGCGAAGTCCTATCACCAATGAATCGGCGACGCGAAATTGCAGCAATGCCTTCACTCGGAGTCCCACCACCGACGAAGATTCCGACTCAGATTTCTCTCAGCGACGTTTCACGGCACTTAGGGCTTCGATGTCCAGATGTGGGTAATTCATGGAAATCGCTGTGAGTAACTGCGCTGGCGGGTCAGAAACCCGTTTCTTGATTTTCAGTAGTGCCAAATTCAATTGATGCACTGTGATTCTTGGGCTCTTGGATTTCGGCCTATTTCTTGATTTTCTGCAGCACCAGATCACTATCAGTACGTTGTGATTCTTGGGCTTTCTTGGATTTGAGCCCACGATGAGCCTAATAGATGATGGATTGCTGGAAAAACCTATGCTCTAATGCCATGATGGAAATCTAATCCCAGAACAATTGAGAGAAAAAAAATATTTTATTGAAAGAGGTATCTTACAATCCATACTTTGGATCAAAGTATGATCCCTATTTATACACAGTACCTATTCAACAATCCTAACAACTAATCACACTATATTGGGCCCAACTCACTTATTGGGCCTATTCTAACAGAGAGCCTACCATCGGTCCAAGCCAAAAGTCGTGGTTGCTCCGAAGTACATCGTTGAGGTTCTTAAATCTGAATCACCACTGTGGTGAACATTTGAAGGGGTGAGTCTCAGATCTGCAAGCCATTACGTCTATGACGAAGTGAGAGGCAGAAGTCGCAACTTAGATCTCGCCGTCGTTGTCGTCATGTTCTGTTGTCTCTGATCTGGATCGGAGGACGGCATAGAGGATTTCCTTCCGTCCTAGATCGCCGTCGAAGGTCAAAGGAGACTCCCAAAATCAGAAAAATGGCGGGGCTGATTCTGGTCCTCATTGGGTGATCGCCGTCGCATTCTGTCACCACTTTGGAGGCTCACACTCAGATTGAGGGTGGTTTTTCAGTTGGGGTATTTTTGGTATCTTCATAACAAAAGTGTGCGCCCCACCACACCAATAACAGCCGTTTGCTTATTTTACCGGTCGTAACACTTTTATTTTAATTTTAAATGTTTATAGATATTTTTGCATCTAAAAAAATTTATAGTGATAAGTGTACTTTTAGTGAAAGTTAATGGATAAATTTACCTCTTTACCCTATTAAAAAAAAGATTGTAGGGATTGTGATTTGGAGTAACCTATCGCCAAAATAAGTATCTCGAGTTGAAGATTATCAGGATTTTTGAAGAACATCTAGGATGAAATTAACCAGAAATAATAATATTGGTTCATTTTCCAATAAATAAATAAACAGAACACACCCACACGCAATTATTATTTAGGAAAATAGATAAAAAAATACCACTTAAACTTCAAAATTTTAAATCAGTGATTTCTCAAAAAATTGAATTGTTAATTACTATGCTTTTATTATCAATCCCATTAGTTATCATCAACAAAATCAATTTAACATTTTAAAGTTTAAGCAATATTTTTTCATCTTTTTTCCTATTATTTAACTATTAAAAATGGAAAAAATTATATTTAAGTTCCCATTAAAAAAAAATAAAAAAATGATCTCATTAATAAATTTAAAAATATGACTTAAGACTAATTTTTCATATTTTCTCTTTAAATGGGTCCTGCATGTAATTCAGTCTAAAATAAATTCTCCGAACATTAGTTTTCTTCTTCCTTTTTTCGTAAATAAAAAAAGTTGAACTTTGCTTCGTGTTCTGCTATTTACCCGAGTGATCCTCTATTTGTCTAGCAGAAGAGCCAAATCTGAGTTCATACCTTCGTCGTCCACAGTAATTAGGTCCTCCATGGCTTGTTCTTCATCTTCATCCTCCAAATCCAAATTAACTTCCTATTTTGACGTCTTCTTAACTTTCAGCAAGACCAAAAACTTCGACGAAGGATTTCTGGTAAGATCTCTAAGAGACGATGCCATCAAAATCTTCGTAGACTGTATGTATCCTTCGGCGATGGCCACCCCTCTGTCTTCAGCACTGCAAGCCATGGAAAGTTCGAGAGTTCTTATTGTTATTTTCACACCAGAATTCCTTCATGGCTCCAACAAATTATTTCTTGAGAGGCTCCAGAAAGTGATGGAGTGTCACAAATCTATGAACAGAGCTGTAGTTCCTGTATTCTGGGGAGTGAATCAAAAACAAGTGGTTGAACAATTGGCGATAAGATATAAGAATCTGGACTGGAGTGGAATCGCCGTTGAAGCTGCTTCCCAATCGGGCTTCACATTCTCCACTGATTTCAGGTAATAACTTCTTCTTTTCCTGTATCAATCTGGATCTGCTAAGTGTTCATTCGTTTTTTATTTACTTTATGTGGATTGGATAAATCAATGTTTGTTCAGATTATTCAATGTTGTCGGTCAAATAGAGTAATCTCATTCCGTATGCCTCGTCTTTTTTCCGTCCGGAGTGAGTATTCCATAATTCATATATGTAATAATAATAATAATATAAATATAAATATAATTACACATAGGGTTAAGGGGGCATTTTTGCCCCAAAATTTTTATGAAAAACTTAAATCCTTACAAAGGGATGTATATATACGAAGGGAGGGAAAAACAGAGGAGCTTAGAAGAATATAGAAAAACAAGTTCACACATGAATTCATCCCAACTATTTGGCCTACATTTAGCCCCCACTAATATTTATATGAAATTAAATATTCCTTAGATATTTAAAATTAGAAACCAAAAAGTTACGCAATTTACACTAAAATTGATTTCTCAAAATTTGATTCCATAGTAATAGGCATTAGGTCTAATGGTGTCTTAGATTCGAGTTTGTGCTAATGTAAACGATTCTTTTGAAATAGCTATCCTGTTTGGGTCTGATGATGTTTAAATTTAATCCAGTAGTACCATATATTATATATTGTATAAGAAATTGATTCCATCAAATAAGTAAATTATTTGTCTATAAAAGTCTTGCTAATACTTTGATGTAGATCTCTAGCTAGGTCATGTTTGGATCATGTGAGAAGTTGATAAAAGCAACTATATTCATAGTCCCTAATAATTAGTCACTAGTAAGAAGAAATTTCTGCTGTTGTGGAGTTCGAAAGTTCATCTTAAAGCCTTGCATTGGTGGTAGCTAGTCGTTTAGAAACTAATTACATAGAACAGAAGTATGATATTTGTTTCTCATTGGGTCTCTTTCTGATAAGAATGAGTATGATTATTTTCTTAAAATAAATGTAGTGATTCACAAGACCCACTCATATCATTATACTTTATGTCCAGTTAAAGAGTGAGCTTTACTAATCAAATTCTATTATATAAAATTTGATACTTACACGCATACATATTTCTTTTTACTGATTCTGAAATCATTTTGTCCAGCGAAGACGATGAGATTATGAGTGAATTACTTATGGCAAAACTAGAAAAATACTTGTTTCGCTTTCTTCCAGCCCATCCAGTGGGGTTACTCCGTCGTGTGAAAGATGTACTTCATCTGTTGATTGGTTGTAGTTATTCCATGATTGGCATATGGGGGGTTTCAGGTATTGGTAAGACTACTTTTGCCAGAGCTATTTATGATAGAATTGGTGGCAGGTTTAAGAGAAAAAGTTTCCTTGCAAATATCAGTGATGAATGGAAGAAAGATAATGATCTAGTTCATCTACAACATCAACTTATTTCAGATGTTAAGATGGGAACTAGTCAGATGAAGGAGGCACTCTCCACTAAAAGTGTGCTAGTAGTATTTGATGATGTGAATCATATAGACCAACTCAAAGTGTTATGTGGAAGTAGTGATATGTGCTTTGGCAAGCAGAGTTTGGTAATTGTTACATCAATAAATAAGGATCTACTACTTGGCCTCCGACTCCACCTTTATGAATTGAAGGCGCTGGATGAGACTGAGTCTCTTGAGCTTTTCAATTGGCATGCATTTAAGAAATTTGATCCAACAAAATCTTCCATGGATCTTTCAAGGAAAGCAATACATTTTTGTGAAGGAGTATCATTGGCTCTTGAAGTTATTGGCTCTCTTTTGTATAAGACGGCAAGACCAAAATGGAATAATTTGCTGAAGAAATTGAGAGGAATTCCTCATGGTCAAATACAAGAGAAACTCAAGTTAAGTTTTGACTTTTTAACCGATTCAGAGAAAGATTTATTCTTTAATGTAGCTTCCTTTTATGTGGGTCTGAATAAACATGATGTTACACAATTGTTAAAGGGCTCAAGATTTCCCGTAGGAAAGGCAATGCATGAGATTATAGAGCGGGGACTTGTAAAAGTTGATAAGAGTGACAAGCTTGATGTTCATGATTTGCTGCGAGAGATAGGAAGAGAAATAGGTCCTAAAAAGATAAAACATGAATATATCTATGAAGTTTTCTTAAGTTTTAGAGGTGAAGATACACGTAAATCTTTTGCAACTCATCTTTGCAGTGCTTTAAAGAAAGCAGGTATTGAGATCTTTATGGATGAAGAGGGGATTGAAAGGGGTGAAACAATTTCTTCCTCTTTATTGCAAGCAATTGAAAGTTCTAGAATGTCAATAATTATATTCTCAAAAAATTATGCCAGCTCGAGTTGGTGCTTGCAAGAATTAGAAAAAATCATGGAGTGTCACAAAACAACTCATCAAGAGGTTTTACCAATATTTTATAATGTGCAACCATTTGAAGTTCGTAAACAACAAAATACTTTTGGAGAAGCATGGAAAAGACTCACACTAGGAAATACAACTAGCAAAGTGAAGAAATCACTCATCAATTGGAAGAGAGCACTCATTGAAGCTGCAAATATATCTGGGTGGGACATGCATGAATGGAGGTAAGTGTGGTTATCATTCTTTTTAGGTGAACAAGTTTGATTACCTTTTAAATCTTTAAATTCCTTAAGTTTCTATTGGTGGTATGCTATTCAATATATTGAAACAATCTTATTAATACTTGGTTGTATGATCAATCTGCTTACTCTTACAAATCACTCTTTGAGCACTAAAAAGAATGTAGCTAGGACAATTGCAAAAGGTTTTTTTAATTTTCTTAGGGAAGATACGACAGAAGAGGGGGTTGGTTTAGGGCATATTTGGTACAAGGAAGATCTGGGAAAGGAAGGGAACATATACAAGTTCCCTCGTTTGGTACGCAATTTTGGCTCAATCTTTCCGGAAACTCAAGTTCCCAGGCCCACATATGTTCTCTTATTCATGGGAAGATGAGATCCCACCAAAATTGGTGGGATCCTAAGTTCCTTTAATGGAGGAAGATTCGAAAGACAAATATGCTCCTAAAATATTTAAATTAAATGGCGGAAAATTTGAATTTACTACAGAATTTGCTTATCAAATTCGAATTTTTAAGGATTTCCGCCTTGCAAATTCGAATTTCATCAATAAATTCGAACTTTTCAAGATTCCCGCCTTGCAAATTCGATTTTCTACAAAATTTGCTTATCATATAAAAAAATAATTTCAATTTCATTAATAAATAATATTTTGTATTTATTTAAATTATAATTTATATTTTATTCATTTTATTTAATTTTTAAATTATTGTACTACTAATTATTTAATTTATGAATTGAAATATAAATTTAATTAATATATAATTATTAATTTATGTTGAGGGTAAAATGGGCATTTCTCTTTTTTTTCCCCAAGTTCCACCCTCAATTTCCTTCCTATCAAACAACTCATCTTCTCTCAACCCTTCTTCCATCACCCTTTACAATCTTCCTTTCCCTTTCTTTCCCTTCTCTAAGTTCCTTTCCCTCCTCAAATTTTCCTTTTACCAACAGGCCCTTAGTTTCACATATAACAAATACCTTCAAACAAATTTTAGCTAACATCCATGTTAAGAGGATATATATATATACGCACACACAAACCCAATCATTTCGAAAAGAATTGTTAGTCTCCAAGATTAATAATTGAATGCCAAAAGTAATCCTAACATAGATGTAACTTGTTTTTGCCAGAACTGAAACAGAGTTGATAGACGATGTTGCTGAAATTATTACAATGAAGCTAGACAGCAAAGATTTGTTTGTTGCTCAGTACCCAGTGGGAGTGGAGCCTCGAGTGCAAGATATCAAGAAGTTGCTAAGTAATAAATCAAATGAGGTTATTATAGTAGGGATATGGGGAATGGGGGGAATAGGTAAAACCACTATTGCTAAAGCCATCTTCAATGAAATTGGTCAAACTTTTGAAGGAAAGATATTTCTCTCAAATGTGAGGGAAGTGTGGAAGCAAGATAATGGTCAAGTTTATCTACAAAAACAAATTCTTTCAAGCATCTTTAATGCAAGAAGAGTGAAGCTTACAAGTATAGAAATGGGAACAACTCTAATCAAGAAAATGCTTTGTAAGAAAAGGGTACTTGTTGTTCTTGATAATGTAGATAATGAAGATCAACTGAAAGCTTTATGTGGAAGTCGTGAATGGTTCGGTCAAGGCAGCAAAATAATCATCACTACTAGGGATGAACGGCTCCTCAAGATCCTTGGTGTGGAAGATCATAAAATATACAATATGGAAGAGATGAATGACAATGAATCTCTTGAACTTTTTAGTTGGCATGCGTTCAAGCAACCATTACCTAAAAGAGATTTTCTTGAATTTTCAAGGGGCATAGTTTCATACTCAGGAGGTCTTCTGCTAGCTCTTGAAGTTCTTGGCTCCTATTTGTTTGATAGGGAAGCATTGATATGGAAAAGTGTTTTAGACAAACTACAACAAATTCCAAATGATAAAATACATGAAAAGCTGAAAATAAGTTATGATGGTTTGAGTGACCAAACCGAGAAAGATATATTCCTTGATATATGTTGTTTTTTTATTGGGAAAGACAAAA
Organism: Inga oerstediana; assembly: GCA_963210345.1. NCBI lineage: Eukaryota > Viridiplantae > Streptophyta > Magnoliopsida > Fabales > Fabaceae > Inga > Inga oerstediana. Next base: position 22,422,107 of record OY723400.1, on the reverse strand, counting down.
GCAATACTACACAAATATTAAATGGTTGTGGACTTCATGCTGAAATTGGAATTGTTCACCTGGTAGAAAGGAGTTTAGTAAAAGTTGGCAAGAAAAATAAGCTTGATATGCATGACTTACTGCGTGATATGGGAAGACAAATCATTCGTGAGCAATCACTAGAGGATCCTGAGAAGCGGAGTAGATTATGGTCTCATGATGATGTTTTAGATGTGTTAAGAAATTGCACGGTAAGAATATCTCTCAATAACTTAAAATTATGTTGTTTCAATTGTTTCTTCATCACTCAATTTGCACTCCCAATTTTTTACTTGACTATTGTGTGTTCAAACATTTAATATATGTTGCTTGTTTGTATAATATTAGGTTTTCGTAACTGAAATATAATTTATTTTTATTTTCCACTATTTGTACTTTAATAGGGAACAATAGTGATTAAGGGATTGGCTTTAAACATGTCAACAAACAATTCAATATCCTTGAGCACCAAAGCATTTAAGAACATGAAGAGACTTCGTTTGCTTCAACTTGATCATGTACAACTTGCCGGAGACTTTGGCTATCTATCAAAGGACTTAAGATGGCTTTGTTGGCATGGATTTCCCCTAGAAAACTTGCCAACGAATCTAAGTCTAGAAAAGGTAGTTGCCTTAGACTTAAAGTGGAGTAATCTCAAAAAAGTATGGGAGAAAAGCCAGGTATTGACAATTGAATTTTTAAATTAAATACTAGTTACAATAGTTGTATGAATTGGTTTTCATATATTTTATTCTTTCCATTTATTGTGTGATTTATTTTAGAATGTTCTCTTGGTGTAGGTGCTGGAGTGGTTGAAAATTATCAATTTGAGTCATTGTCATGATTTGACAAGAACACCTGACTTTTCAAACTTTCCATATCTTGAAAAGTTAATACTCAAGGATTGTCCATGTTTGTCTATGATTCACCCCTCCATTGGAGATCTTAAATATATTGTTTTGTTAAATTTAAAGGATTGCAAAGGCCTCAATCATCTCCCAAAAGGTATATATAAATTGAAATCCTTGAAAACTCTTAATCTTTCTGGTTGTACAAGGATTGAAAAGCTGAAAGAAGACATTGAGCAAATGGAATCATTGACGACTTTAGTGGCAAATCAAACTTCCATAACACAACTTCCCTTCTCATTAGTGAGAATGAAAAGTGTTAAGTATGTGTCCGTATGTGGCTACGAAGGATCATCGCGTGATGTATTCCCATCCATTGTTTTGTCTTGGATGTCACCAACAATTCATTCCAAGTCCTTGTTACGAGCATTTAGGGTCATGCCATCTTTAATCAAGGGTCTATGACGTCCTTTATTTGCTAGAAGCCATGAAGTATTAGAAGAAAGACCAAGCACATCTCAAGATTCATGTGGAACTCATGCATTAATTGGTTTCTATGAGCAATCTAACTTGGAAAGGCTGGAGACATTCATGAGTTCTTTAACTATTCATTTTGGTGGCTTCAACAAAGTTATGGATGCACTTTTAAGGAGTATCTCACAGGTTATTTCTTTATCTCTCTATTGCTATCTTAATATTTCTTTATCGCTTTCAAGTAACTTGTTTTGACTTGAAATGTGCAATAATGTAATGCTTTAATAAATATCATATTGGCGTAATAATGTTTAATATACTTCTAACAAATTGTGTGTGTGTTTGTGTATAAGTGCGTAATAATGCATTTATACTAACCATTCAAGGCAGTTATAAAAGTTTTAAATTTAATAGACTATTCATTTTTTGAATAAAGTCATTGGAAATTGTCACTATATTAATTAAACATATAAATTAGCTAGAATACTGGTACTGTTTAACTAGTTTTGTATTAGCAATCCTTAGAAACCACCACGAATGTGTTTTCAATTAAAAATAGGTGTGGCTTAATACCCCTGTTGGTCTTTGCTTAAGCAATATGTCTACCAAGTTCTAAGAAAGAGTGATTGGAAAGTATCAAGTATGTATGCTAAATGTTAAACCAGCATGATGATCATTTTCATTAGTGTGAGCATTATACTATTATTATATTTCCTCTGTTCTCAATCAATTAGTGTATTTCTTGTGTTCATGGAATAGGGATGGAGTGATGGTGTCTCTGACTATTCTCTTCCTCAAGATAATTATCCTGATTGGCTATGTTTTGAGAATGAAGGATCTTCTGTGTCATTTAAAATGCCTGGTGTTGTTGGTCGTTGTTTAATAGGAATGATAATCTATATTATCTATTCATCTTCTCAAGATAGCATCGCATGTGTATATCCTGTTGGCTTCATGATAAAGAATTTCACAAAGGGTACTATGGACTTTTACAAAAGAGATGATGCAACGATTTCTTCTCATGATGAATAGCATTGATAAGAATGAAGGTTTGTAAATTTTTTTTGTCATTTGGGATTGTCATATAAGATTTGCAAGTGTATATTCCGAAAATATTTTAATATTTGTTTCTATGGATATAATGTTGCAGGGCTTCATTGAAAGGAATAAAAAGAAGGTGAAGAATGTAGAAGCCTCTAGGTTATGACACTCCTTTACTTTTTCTTTTGGTTCACATTTTTATTTGTTGAGGAAAGTAGCAAAATGAACAAAAAAATTCTTAAAAAAATTTAGTATCTATCACAGTACTATGGTCCCCCTTGGTATCATTATACTACTTCCAATTCCTAACATGAGCTAGATAACTAATTTGAAAATATTAAGAAGAGTAGTTTAATTATTTGTAACAAAAATTTATCTTGATTTCCTTAAACTACCTTATTTAATTATGTGCATTGGAACTATCTGTTAATTGAGAGGCCCCCCTTAATATGTGTAATCAATAGTAATACTTTAGAGAAAAATTATAAATTTAGAAGGTAAAATAAATTGAGTTCTTAAATAACACCTTATCTAAGTCTTATCTTTAGGATAGGAGGTAATATTTTATTTCTCACTCATTTATCTTGTTAAAGACATAAACAGCCTATCATATAGTAGCCACTTGTCTATAAAATGCAGTCGTTTGTTTAATGTTAATTGGGTTTTTTTCTAAGGGTGTGTTTAGTTTGAGGGGAGGGGAGGGGGGCAAAATTACAATATTGGATAAAAGAAACCTAAAATTTACCCTCTCATTCTTTTAAATTTTGGATTCTCGCCCAAAATTTACTCTCCTATTCCTTTTAAATTTTGGGTTCTCCCCAAAATTTAACCCAAAAAAATAATTTAACCTTCCTCCCCTAACCTCCCCCTACCAAACACACCCTAAGGCTCTGTTTGGTTTGAGGGAAGAGGAGGGGAATTCCTCCCCTTCCCTTTATTGGTAGGCAAAATAATTTAGGAGGGGAAGGGAAATTTTTTTAAATTTTCCCCTCCCTCCCCTCAAAATCATTCCCCCCCAAATCGGAGGGATTTGGTGGAGAGGTTAAAATTTATGTGTCATTGGACCAAAATATCCCTGCCATTTTTGTGATAACCCAACACTGCCCTTGCTCCTTTTTAACCTCCACTGAGCATCAGAACTTGTTATCTTCGACAGGTCTAGAACAAGGCGGAGGAGGGCAGAAGAGAGCATGGGAGTAGCGAGTAAGGTCGGAGATTATGCATTCATGGCGGGTCTTGGACTCGCTACCATTTACCTCACTGCCACTTTCTCTGTTAATGTTTACCGAGGCTTTTCTTGGCACAATGCCCAATCGGTACTTTATCTTCCTCTTCCTCTCTTTACTTCCGTGCTGTATCTAATTGTATTACTGTGAAAGTTTCTTTCCATTTTCCAGTGATTATAAAATAGCTAGACTTGAGGGCGAGGAATTGTGATTTATGACAATAGCCCTGTATAATCTAACAAGATTAGTTTTAGACTTAGGGTGCGTCTTTAGGTGCAAAGAAGCATGATAATTCTTTTTAAATCAGTTGATTAATTAAGATGATGGTGCATGGAATAAACAACCCATTTTCCCTTTTTTAATTTTGAAAATGATCTTTTCTATTCTTGTTTCAGAAGTCAAGACTTATAATTGAACTATGGAAAAGAACCTTTAATATCAAGTTTTAATCCATGTAGCAAAAGCGCTGAAGCTTTTTGGTTGATGAATTTGTATCGACCTTGTTAAATTCTCTAAACACGTTACTCTGTTTCTTGCATGGTGATGGTGATTCTGTGGTACTTACAAAGATCATTTTGCAAAGATGTTGGTTTGCAGTCCCTGTATTCAAAATCTTGCATTTCATTGGGCCGGCGTTTTATATGTTTATTGAAAATGATTATTCTTTCATGTTTGTCTGGTGTAATTGAAGGGGAAAGGTGGAGATAAGGAGAGAAAGTGAAGTTTAGGTAGTTCTTATGATGGGGGATTTTAGAAGGGGGTGTGAACGAACAGGGTTCACACTTCAATGCCTCTCCAGAATTCACATTTCATTATTCCCAATCTGTGAGCTTTTAGCATGTCCTCTTTTTTCCTTTTGCTCTTGTACATTTCTCAAGCAAAGCTTTCTCCCGGCCCTTTGTTGTTTCTAGTTCAGCTTAGACAGCAAAGTTTCTTTTGGGTGAGCTGGACAAACAGAAGGCTTCTTTTTACATGCACTATAATAATATCTTCATGAGTTAGAGATGATTTGGTTGGATAACTCTGTACTTTGGGTTTATAGCTATCATGTCTGAAGGGTTAGAGTGGAGTAACAATGGTGTGGGTTGTGGATTTGGACTTTAGAGACAATTTTATCTTTGGTTCTTCAGTTCATCATTTAAGTTTTAAATGAAGGAGTTAAATAAGCTTATGTTTGTTTGGATTCTGAGATCTCAATCGTGTTCTTAGTGGACCTTGATTACTGTAGTCTCGACTCTCGAAGGTTCCAAGCAATCAACTTTGAAATTTGGGGACTGTATACATGGTTTGTTGCCAGCTTTCAGCTTATTCATCCACCAGTATTATACTCAATTGAGCAAAGTTTTTGAATTCTTGAATTTTGCTTCCTTGTGTAATGGATATTGCCTAGAATGTTGTGTCCTACTTCACTTGGTTGGATTGTTTCTGTAAGATGCTGCCGAAACATCATTGATTTTGATGTGTTATCACGTTGCCATTGTCAAATTACCTATCGGCATTCACCTCTTCAACCTAATATTTTATTTATTATTTTTTATTTTGCAGAAACCTGAACGGCAAGACTCTAATGATCAGAACCAAGCTCCATGACTGGATCTCATATTTGCATTCATCTGCATATTATGCTTAAAACTGTGTAGAAATACAATGTAGGCTTTTAGAAAAAAAAAAAAAAAAATCCAAACGGTGAGCCAATAATTAATGTATCATGAGGAAGTCATATATAATAGCTTGAATGGCTTTGAAGATTTACAGGGAGACTGAGTCCTCTTCATCTATTCCTTGCACTGGACATCTGAAGACTTTCTGGAAGGCCTCCTTTTGGAATTTGGACATTAATAGGAAAAATGAAATTCAAGAGTTGTACTACGGATGTTGATCAAACAATTAGGAATCTTATTTATTATCTTTGGATTCATTTATGTTTCAACATTCCGTATTTATCTTCAAAGACAAGTTGTTTGGGAAAAGATAAACATTTGGACATACATACATAAATTGAATCTGGTACAATTTCACCAAGTGGTTGGCATTTGATTATAGTTGATTATAATTTAAGTCGTACAAAACAATTAAAATCCCTTCTCGAACCAAACAAGGTAATATTAAAATATCTCTCCTACCCTTTCTTTTGATAAGGGTAAAATTGTCCATATCAAAATAATTTCCCTCCCCTCCCCTTCCTTCTAATCAATCCAAACTAGGTAATATTAAAATCTCCCCTCTCCCCTCCATTAAAATCCTTGCCTTCCCCTTCACTCTGTCGAACCAAACAGGCCCTAAGGGCCTGTTTGGTTTAAAGGGAAGGGATGGAAGCGGAGGATGGAGGATCACGTAGTTTGGTTTGGTTGGAGGGGGAAGAAGGGAAAGGTTTGTTAATGATCCTTTGTTTGGTTTAAGAGGGGAGATAATATCTAATTTACCATTTTACCCTTAAACATTAGTTTATATATTTTTCCTTATATAAATGATTTAAATTAGTTTACACCTTAATATAAATTATATAATTTATAAAAAAAAAGATGAAGATATAAAATGAAAATATTTTTCAATTTCCCCCAACTTAATTTCTCGTTATATGAATATTCTAGCAATTATCATGTTAAATTAAATGAAAAATTCCTTGTATTGAAAAAAAAAATATCGAGGACTTAAAAAAATTGTTTCTAAGCGGCAATGTTTAATTACGTGCAAAATGACAATGAAACATTTTTACTATCTTTTATTGGAAATAGTTTTTTTAAGTTTAATTGGAAAAAAATCCAAAAACAAATGAAAAAAACAGTCCTTTTTTTTTCCCAACGAAAAAAGTAGTCCTGTTAGTACCAAGGTTCATGAACTCGGACCGGGCACTGAACCGGCTGGGGTACTGGGTCATAGGTCAGTGGGTCAGACCGGAGTCAAACCGGGAGTCAGACCGGGGTCAATTAAAAATATATATATATATAATTTAAATATTCATCCATACCATTTAAAAAATTACATAAGAGTTTTTTTCTAACCAATAGTCCAATATAACCTTCAAAACCTAATATCCACAAAAATATTGTTAAGTACATAAGAATTTTTCTCCAACTAATGCCAAAAATATTCCATAATCCTTTTAAAACTCATTGAAAATAAAAAAATTTTAGGAAAATAATTTTTCTGAAAAAAAAAAGTAAGAAAAATGTCATTTAGAGCATAAAAAAAAAGTTTTTTTTTTAAAAAAAAAGAGTCAACCCGTGAACCGGTTCACCCCGAGTTGACCGGGTCAACCTCGGGTCAGACCGGGTCGGAACAGTACTGTTCTGCTAGCTGAACCGAGGTTCGCCGGTTTCCGGTCTGAACCAGGCTGGTCCGGTCCGGTTTCATGAACAATGGTTAGTACATAAAGATGGGACAAAATTAACAAATCCATAAAGCTTAACGAGGCATGAAGCAGGACGAAGTGATATTTTTATTTTAGACTCAGGGTATAATTGGGAATATGAAAAGATCATGGGGGCAAAATAGTCCTAAATTTTTGGCTCCCTCCAAAACCCCCCAATTTGGAGGGAATCAATTTGAGGGAGTGGGAGGGATTTGGAGCCCATTTTTTGGGGCCCTACCCCTCCTACTTTTCATATCAAACAAGAGTAAGGGGTCATTTTTCATCCCCTCCCATCCCATCCCCTCCAACCAAACAGGCCCTAAATGACCCAAATCCTTGACCCATTAACCCAAATCCTTACCAACCCAGTTAAACTGATTTATCTCACATTTCATTTCATTTCTAAATTGACTGGCGTGAAAGGTGAGAATTGAATAATCTCTGGAGTTTAAGTTATAGGGTAGGGTAGACAAGAGTAAGGTTAATATAATATCTTTCATATTCATGTGTCTGCATCTATATGATTTATTGTTTGTTGAGTATTTCATTTTTTGACCTATTCACAGGGGAATGGAGCTAAAAATTATGGTCTTGGTTTCCAGGATGGGTGATTTTGGTAAGCCTCTTTAATCTTGCTGAAAACTTAATCTTCTATCACCAGTCATCTGTCTCTTTTGCGTTCTGTCTCTCTGCTGCTTACCTACATATTGTGTCATGTATTAGGCTTCTGCAACATGTTTGTGATAAGATTGATTCGAGGCGTATTAATTTCTTCTAGGGAAACTCTAGTGATAGGAGGGAGATTGATCTTCTTAACAAAGAAATCCTCTTTCTTCCAATCAATGAAGCTGTTCAACCAAGCTTTGCTGTCTGTGGACACTCCTCGTTTTCATCATCTGAAAAACTTATTTCTTCATCTCAAGTCTCAAGGCCAACAGATCAAGTTCAGGGTATTATTGTGCTCATCAACCTGCTTTGGCAAAAAAAGAAATGTTGTTCCTCACCAAGGCAAGATTCCAACCTCCATATTTGGCCATTAATAAAATTTTTGGATCACTCTCTTATTTGTCTTTGGCATTTTCCTTGCCTCAACACTTTCCTGCTGTCTTTGTACCTTCTAATGACATTAGCACTTTTCTTTTCCTTTTTTCCCGTTACATGTATTACTATAGGTTTTACCTTAGAATTTTTTTCATAATTCCCTTCTCTATTGTACCATCACTCTGACTATGTAATGTTTCTTTTTCTGATAACATTTTGCTTATTATAAAAAATACAAATGAATTATTGTATCATGGAGAGATAGTAAAATCAATGTTTGATTTATGATGTATTATTGAAATATGGAATGGAGACTCTTGATTATGGTGATGGACCATATTGATACATGGAGATGAAAATCAAATATTAGTGATAATAACTAGGTAATAAGTTGTAGTAATATGAAAATTCTGATAGTGAGTATTGTGTTAATTCTTGAGCAATGTACCTACAAAGACACAAAGTGCTACAAAAACAACTCCCTGTAAAACTTCTCTTTGATCACGCATATTTTTATTTCCAGGCATAAGTGCTTATGTTTTCATACTTGAGTTGCTATTATATGTGTGAAAGTGGTTTTAGTTACTGCCTTAAACTACTCTTTCACACACACGTACACACTCAGATGTAGGCATTATATGCAAGTAGATTATATCATTCATATATACCTCAAATCGTAAATGGCTCAGGAATTTTCCTAATACATAGCTAGATGCATCAATCACCAGGGAAAGCAAAGGAACTTAATGATGGTACGTTATCATGGATCAGAAGAAAGTTGTGAAGGCGAAACCAAGAGCATTAAGCAGGGATCAGTAGTTATCATTCTCTTAACTTCAAGATTTTTAAGGACTTCAAGCATCAGAACTCTGACGTTTAAGATCTACTTGATCACACACGTAAGAATGATTCTTAAGTTGGGTCACTAGTATCTTGAAGATTCCACGATTGCCTTTTACAAATGTCGAATTTAATTAGTTTTTGCGTGAAGAATTCCTGAATTCACCCGCTTTGGACTTCATTTTCCAAGATAGCAAGCTCCTATGTGGGTTGTTTTGGAGGCTGCTGCATATCCTTTCAGTGTCTTTACATCAAATCACACATAAAGGCTATTGTTGAATTCTACAAGCAAGATGCAGAAACGGCTCTAATGCCACTATAACAAGTTTATTTTAGTCAACTCTTGAAGAATTATGAAATTTCACTACACCCCACAATACTATTATCACACTCTCCCGTCTCGATCATAATTGAAAGCTACCTAATTCTATCAACTAAAATTGTTAATTATATTTACTAAATAATTCTATTTACTAAACAACTACTATTATCATGCGAGAGGTGAATCTCTTTCCACCTATATACATGGACACCTTGTTTTTGGTCACTTTATGGAGAAAAGGACAAAACCGTCGCATTCCACTGGAATCTGTGCCTCACAATTTTTTTTTTTTAAATTGCAACCAGGAATGTTTTTGAAACCGGACTGGACCGAACGGTCTGGCCGGCCCGGCTGCCATGAGTGCCGCCCGGAGAAGAAGGCGGATTGAGTCAGGCATGGAAACCGTTTTTCACGTTTAGCCGTTTTGAGCCGGCATAAATCTATCTTTAGCCCGGAAACTGGAGCTAATCTAGGAGCCGGAACAGTTTTTTAGTAACCGTCCGGCCTAAGTTTCATGAAGCAAATGAAAGAAGAAGTAGAGGCCGTTGGAGTCATAGAAGAAAGATGAGGGTTGAGGAAGAAAACAATTTTTGAAGAAGAAAGAGAAAACAGTTTTTGTCAATAACTTTCTTCTGACTTTGCATGTTTGAATTTCTTTCTTTTCAGACCTTGATATATGTCTCTTGATATGATCTTAATTGTGTTTTTTTTTTTTTGCCTGAGATATTAATGACGTTTTTTTTTTAAACCAAAGATTCTAACAACGATTTAAACTTTTTTTTTTATAATTTTATTTGTATATCATATATATTCTGACATGTATTTCAGCTGAATTTTTTTAAGGCCATCTCATTTTTTTATTTTAATTATGTTATGATATGATAATAATTTTTAACCATTTAAAGTTTTATTTAATTTTATGACTGTGAACTAGTTTAAAATATATTGTTGGGATTTTATTTTTTATTGGGTTACTTTGAATAATTTTATTGTGCTATGGCTTGGTATTTGGGGTAGTTGGGATAGATGCTATTACATGTGAGTTTATTTGTATTTATTTTTTAATTTTTAAAATTATGTTACAATTTAATACTACCTTCTGTTCTTTTTTTTGTTGGACATAATACTACTTTCTGTTCTTAATATAAGACATAGTTGATTTTTTTAAAGAGATTAAGGAAGTTAAATAAATGACTTAATCATAATATATATTGTGTATTATTAGATTATATATTACTCCTTATAAGTTACACAAATTAGTTTGAAGGAAAAATGATAAATATAAATAATCTAAAGCAATTTATTTAGCTTCCTTAATATTTACAAAAAAGTTAATTATGTTTTATATTTAGGACCGAAGATTATGTTTACTTCTTATATTTATATTATTATATATGTATATTTTTTTAATTATTAAGTCACCGGTTCGACTGATCCAACCGGATGAACTATGACCCATTTATACCTCCAGTTCAACATCTGGTTCGGCTTTTAAACTTAAAACAGGCTAGCCCTTTGACGAACTCGGGTTTAAAAGGCTCGGCCTTAAAAAGCCCGTGTACCATAAAACCAGCATATTATTGAAGCTTGGCCCTTAGACATGTGGGCTCAGGGCCGACCTGAGGGCTTTTATATGTTTTTATTAAATTTTAATTTGTTAAACTATTTTGAAATATCTAAAAATACAATAATAAATTTCTTAAAATTTATAATTCAAATAATATATATTAATAAAATAAAGTGTCAAACTATTGTCTAAATATAAAAAACAAATGCGAATCAAACACCAAACACTAATAAATTGTTGTCTCAACTCAAAAAAAAAAAAAAAAAAAGCAAAACTAACTAATTCACCTCTTTTTTGAGATCACATATAAAAAATTTTAATGGTTAAAAAAAAAGAAAATCACATAATTATTATATATAAAAAATCTATGTATGATTATTAAATTTTCTTTGTCATTAAATTACTTGATTAGAAACTTTTGAAAAAAAGGAAAATTTATAGTAGACTTATTTTATTCTAAGAAAATTTTGAAAGTATTATCATATATGCCGTGGATGCATGAATGAGAGTAATATATATATATATATATATATATATATAACATCATTGACTGTATGGGTGATGACTACAGCTAAACAAGTTAACCTCAACTTGAATCTTTGAAGTTTTCATTAGAGCACAAGTGTGTGTTAACTTAAGTACCTAAGTTTATTTATTTTTTTCTCGAGCAAGAGATGTTGTATAATAAGAGTGAATATTTTTATTTTAATAAATAAAATTAGGCGGGTTTAAAAAGGTTGGCCCTCGGTCTTAGTAGACTAGTCCTTTTATTTTTGAGCCCTAATGGGTGAGCCCGTTTAAGCCCGAGTTTCTTTTACACCACCTAAAATACAAAGTCTAGCCCTCTACTTAGATGGGCTTAGGGTGTATTTGATAGAGCCAGGAAATCGGGCCGAGCCCTTCAAGGGTCAGGCTTATAATTTAAAGGCTAAAAAAGGAAGCGGGCCTAAAAGTGCCGACCCACCTTTTGGGCCAGTTTAATATTTTTTAAAATAAATTAATATATATAATATTATTATATCAAAATATCAAAATCAAAGACACCTAAGTACCTCAGAGTATTAGTAACAGGCAAACACTTATTAAATGGTTTGATTTATTTTATTTTCTACAATGGTTTATTCATTTAAAGTTTAAAAACAAGGCTAATTTGGACATTAGATGATTATTTTAACTAAAAATTTATGAGTTTTAAAAATAATGTATCTTAATTTAAAGTAAAATAATAAATAAATTGTAAAACTTGAAAAAGAATTTTTTTTTGAATTAAAATAAGTGTGAGCCTAAGCCCGTGAAGGGCCAGCCCTGTAAGGCCGCGGGCTTTAAAAATTAGGGACGTTTTAGGAAGCGGGCCTAAACGGGCGAGCCTGTGAAGGGCCGGCCCTGCCGTATTCCCGGCTCTAGTGTTTGAGATAGTGGTTTGAAAAATGACTTATTTTGAATCTGACTTATTAAAAATGGTTTTATAGAAAAGTCAATTTGTATAATATAATTTATGTTTAGATGAGCGATTGAATAAGCGCTTTTACATAAGTCAAAATTTATTTGGATTGGCGATTGCATAAATGCTTTTTTTAAAAGCCAAAACTTATTTAGATTGGTGATTACATAAATGCTTTTGTATTAATAGAAAACAAGATGTTTAATATTAGAAACAAGTGGAAAAATTGAAATTAGAAAATGTGATGCTAAAATACATAATTTCACAAAAAATATTACATAACTAATTGGATCACATGTCTCATACAAGTTAGTCTCTAATCATGTCACAAATACGATTCATACAGGTTAAAGATGTTCCGGCATAATTGGTCGATGAAGCCACATCGTCTACAGTATTGTTATCTTCATAAGTTGCATTGTCAATTTCTGCTACACCGAAATTAACATCACTTTAAGAATTTCTCCTAATAAAGTTAGAAAGGAACAGAAACTTAAATTATCTATATAATTATTTAAAAATATTTGGGTGGATGGCATTGGCCAATTAAAAATGATCTTACTAAGTCTATTATTATTTTTTTTTTTTTTGCCATCACTTACTAAGTCTATTAATATCAACCGTAAATGTAAGAAAGGAACAGAAACTTAAATTATCCATATAATTATTTAAAAATAAGGCTTCAGATTTTTCATTTTGAAAAAATAAGGACAAAAATATTATTTGAGACTTCATAAAGAGGATCTTGCCTTCAACTTGCCAGTATAGGACAATAATTCAATATGGAAGCCATATGGAGAAAGTGAATTGGATGAGAAAAGCAAATGCAATTATAGCATGCTACTATTTCTACCTCAAACATCAAACTGCAAATTCTGCTGATTCCTGTAGAAACGACCCTTTTCCTTGCTCTGCTGGATCATCTGATTGTGCTGCCTCACCAAAGCCCTCCCAAGGTTCGACTTCTGATTCTTGCCCATTGTAATCACAATCGAAAGGAAACCCCCAAACCAGTGTCAACACGAAACTCTCGTCCAAAACCCTAAAATTTCCCTGGCGTCTGGAAAGCTTTTCTTCTCCGTTCTATACTTCTGTTGTCGCCTTGTCGAGACGAGGATGGGCTGCACCGATTTTCCACAATAGGACCTTCAAAACAGAAGGCTGAAGCTAAAGGAAACAATCCAGCTTCAATGACTTTCGCTGGCCGCCAAGAGAGGGAAGATCGGCAACGAGAGTGGCGAGATTTTCGTGTCTCTTGTTCAGCTCGATGATGCCAAACTCGGAGAAGAGAAGAGAAGAGAAAGAAATAAAAAACAAAAGGTGGGACGGCAACCAACGGTAATAAATTCCCAAATCATAAGTTAAAAGCTAATTTGTGCTAGTTTGTAATAGTTTTTTTTTTTTTTTAAATTTAGTGTTTGTTTGGGATAGTTTATTTTTAATTTATAAGTGCTTATAATTCGTGATTTACGGTATACGATGTAAGTATATGAGAAGAGTTTTGTCTCAACTTACGTAATAAGTGTTTATTAATTTCCCAAAAATAAGCTACTCCAAACATAGCTTTATAAGTGCTTATAAATTGTGATTTATGGTATACGAGGTAAGTATGTGAAAAAAGTTTTATCTCGACTTACATAATAAGCACTTATATTCCAAAAATAAGCTATTCCAAACATAGCCGATAAAAAGCTCCTTATTGCAATCGTGATCCAATTAGGCAAACGCTCACCCAAGCATCAGATAAAAGGAGAATAGTGCCATTCGGGCTTATCTACCACCTAATCGGGCTTATATATGGTCGAAATGCCCTTCTAAACACTCACTTAAATGGTTAGTATGAAGGGCTCGGCCCCTTTTAATGGCCATAGAAATAATAATAATCCAAATCCTTTAAAATTATAAAATTAAAGTAGAATCCATAAGAACTGGGTGACATTCGAATATTAAAATAATTAAATCCAAATATGAAAATGCCTGGTCAAAAAGAAAAAAAAATCATTGCATTGATATCTCTTTAATAATTGAAAGAAAAATGCGAGACCAAACTTCTTGTCTTCCGAGCAGGTGAAAGAAAGTAACTAGCTGCTTCATTTCGTATTGATGTTGTTTTTTTGTCGAAAATTCCGTATTGACTTGACTCCATCTATATATCTATATCTATACATCATACAACGAGCAACTTCTCCCCCGCGCCTTGCGCGAGGAGCATTATTTCCCACAAAAAATAATATTAATTGGTAAACTCAATTTCACTAAAACTTTAAAATGTGTAACATCATGACAATCAAATGGATATTTAATTATACGTGGAATACATTAAAAATGATTAAAAAGAGGAAATAAAATGACTCACTCAATTGATATAGAGAATCAATAGAGCAATATAATATAATATATATAAATTTTATCTAAGAAATGAATATGTGTTTGTACTTGATAAAATCCATGATTACATTACATTAATAAAATAATTGAAAGTTGTGGATATATGATTTCAAAAACAAATAAGAAAAGACAAGATGAAAGAAAAACTAAATGCCAGTACATGTACAAAAAGGAGAACTACAATATATACCGAGAAGATAATTATGACTATAAGAATGATGTACGGCAGTATTGAGTTGTTGTATTCATATTTGCAGTCAATCAGCAGATAAATAAAGTATAATTTATGGAAATAGAAGAAACAGAAACAGATTTCATACATGTAACTAAATCAACCGAAACAATATTTTATTCTCAGCAGGTAATGGAGATAAGTCATGTTGAACATTAAAATAAAAGAAATCAAGCTCATACCAAGTTCAACTACTTGATGATTAAAAAAGAGAATGATAAATGTTTGGTCATAGATAACATAAGACACCTCCAAGATAACACCATAATACAGCCTAGCAAAAATAATTGCTTGATTCCAGCTAACTACTATAACCTGACGAGAAAAATAATTGAAGAATGACGTGGAAGGAATTGGACCACTGCCATGACAGATCCAAGGACACTATTGAGAGTTAGTCCATAAAAAATAGTTATGTCTTCTGTGCGTTTGAATGTTCCCACAAGTTTTGGGATGTTGGTGGTAGCAAAGTTTATTAAATCTCCACATCTTCTCATTCATTCCTTCATTGCATTAATTAGTTTGGTTCTGGAGGACCTCCCAGTTTGCTAAAATCTCCCTTTCTTTATTCAGTTTGCTCACAAGGTTCTGAATTGGTTCGGTAGTGCTCACTTTTATAGCGATTAATCCATTCTTCTTGTTTTCCAAGAGTTAAGCAAGAGTATCAACCTCCAATTTTAATTTTTTGCAAGGGCCATTATATTGTAACTGTTTTTCTTTTTTTTTTTGGTCGAAAATATTGTAACTGTTTTTCGAGTCACTCTTTTCGGTAGTCATCTTCACCTAATAAACCCTGCTATTCTTCATTTGCCTATCATTTTCTCACCTAACCTTTCTTAAGCTTTCAGTTTTTCCAGCTTCATGCCTCCTGAATTTTCTTATTCCAAGTGTTTGCGTGCCTCACTTTTCTGGATGCGCAACTTTGGCCTAGTAAATGCAAGATCCAAGCCATTACTAATTGTTAACTGTGTCCAAAAGTTCATTATCCGTATTCCTATTGATCCTTTTTATTTATCTACCATAACTGGGCAGGAACTTTTATCAGTGCTTCAAATATTTTTATACTCAGTCAAAATTGTGTCCTTATCTTATTTTCATAGGTTTTCTAACAATTCTATTCGTACATTAACCTATTGTACTAAGGAAATTCTTATTTTGTTAATATCATTGTCTTAGGACATGTAAATTCTAATTTACTTTATGTATTTTGATTAGGTTGAAAACCCTAATTAAAATAGTCCTTTCATCGAGGGCGGACACGAAGTCCAACATTTTTAATTAAAGAGAAACTTAAATAAGATAAAGCTATTATAATATATATAGCCCAATGGGAAACCTACCAGAAATAGACAAATTAAGCTTGAGTCAAATTAAAATCAGCTCAAAGTTAATTAGGTTAAACCCCATTTATGTAATGTTCATATTCATAGTCATGTGCAGCTTATTCACATCTACGATAATTTAATCTTAGAATAATTAGAAAAGCTCAGAGGTTGAGGCATGTTGCAGAAGAATAATTGCATCTTACACTTTACACGCTCTAGAATATAATAGCAACTCATTATGTCTTAACTTTTCCTTAAAATATGCATTAAGACAAGCATGTTTTGAAGGATGGGATTAAACAATGTTAAATAAAATTATTAATTTACTATTAAACCAGGCGCGCTAATACCTTTAATGAGTGTCCTCATTCATTTGCTTACTGGATAAAACTTAAATAGGTCAAGTTGATTTTATCCATTACATCAATAATTCTTGAATCACACTTGTTATTTTACTATTTTAAATTGTTAAAATGTGTATTGCACTTGTGAATTCACCTATAAACACTTGAAATTTTTTTTTTATAAACTCTTAAAATGTAAATTAGGATTAGTAAATTTTCATATAGACACTTGTTATTTTATTATTGTTAGTTGTTAAAATTAGTATTTTTAAATTTTCTTATGGACACGTTTATTTTACAATGTTTAGCTGTTAAAACATGCATATGTACTTATAAATTGACCAATGAACCTAACCTAACGAATATAAACAATTTGACCTTAGTTTTCTGCAAGATGATGACTGTCTATTACGTTAAGAACAATCGCTTTTAAAATCAATAGGACTGAGTGAGTGTTGTGTACGTACAGATCGAGCTCATTTATTTGAGGGCATATGACAGGGTTGGAGATGGAAGATGATATTGGAAAAGAAAAATAAAAAGAATTTGGGATATTAAAATTTTATGCTTCCCAAAAGCGTTGAATTATAGTCAATTTTCATTACAATATATTTAAGTAAATAAAAATGTTGTATAAATGGAAATGAAAAATAAGCAATGTGAAATATAAAAACTCGGATTAATCATTGTATTATATATTAAGCTCATACCAAGTTCAACTACTTGACGATTAAAAAAGAGAATGATAAATGTTTGGTCATAGATAACATAAGACACCTCCAAGATAACACCATAATACAGCCTAGCAAAAATAATTGCTTGATTCCGGCTAACTACTATAACCTGACGAGAAAAATAATTGAAGAATGACGTGGAAGGAATTGGACCACTGCCATGACAGATCCAAGGACACTATTGAGAGTTAGTCCATAAAAAATTTTATATTTGAATAAAGTTGAATCAATGACATCACGCATGTTTGCATCAACCTGCAAGGCAATAATGGATAATTTGTATCTTTCATCATTATGTTTTAACTTTAGGTGGGCAATGATGGATACTGCTTTTTTAAAAAGAAAACATAGTGGAACTCTATGAAAGGCATCCGGAAAGCACCTCAGAATACCGCAGAGCACTTCAGTCTTCTTTCTCCCTCTACCAACACTTCAGTCTTCTTTCTCCCTACTACCGCAGAGCACTACTCATCCTTCCTCCACCACAGCTGTCAGTTTCGGAGTTGGTCACTGCAAGCTGAGAACTAAGAACTTCCTTCTCACTTCGCCCTTCTCACTAGCGCCGTCAACAACCACTGTAATCTCCACCTCCGTCGAGTCACCATCATCCCTCCTTCGCAGCCACCGCGGGTCTTCTTCATCACCATCGGAGTTCGCTATACCAGATCATCACTGTCCAGATCTAATCAAAAGCAGCGTTGGAGCATTTTTCCGACGAGCGTTAAGTTTTCCGACCCCCATTTCTGGTGAGTTCTTGAATATTCTGGTGAATTTCAGAGAAGGACCTTAAGGTAGGAACACCTACTTTATAAAAGATAAGGAACTACGTGAAGCCCCTCAGAATACAGTGTACCTGATCCCTTGCCCTGTAAACACATAAAGAATAGACCTTGAGACAATAAAATCCATTTAACAACCCAATAGTATCGATTGAGAATAGTTTAGATAACAAAACCTCTTCTGTATGTCTCCTGTGTTAAGACCATCTCCTTCTCATATAAACCCATAATTGTCACCAGCTGAATTGGAGATGCATACCTGATAAAGCCACAAACATATACAAGAAAAATTACATAAGTGAAATCTGCGCAGTTTATTTCTCACTCTTCGTTGTTAAAAGGAGGAAAAGGGAAATGTAAATTAAATAAGAAGACAACAAAAACTTTTACACTTGCCTTCTCTCATCTTTGCTCATCGATGTACACCAAAAATTGAGGTCAATGTGGGCGGAGCGATTTGCCATCAGAGGCTACATGTCTTATTTAATTGCAACAGACCTATCGAAAAAGGCAGAGAAGAAGGAATTAAAAGAGGTTGAGACAAACTTCAATAGAGGTGAAAGAATGAAGTGAGGAGGTAATAGTTTTGTGGATGAAGAAGTTTGTGATGGGTATCGACGATTATAAAGCAGACGTCCTATGTTGATGGCGCGATTTTTTAAAGTTTGAATTCATCAGTTTGAAAGCAAACATTCCTTACTGTCAGTGGAGGAATTTAAATTCAACTTTAAATTCAACTTTGAAAGGAGGGAGAATTCTTGGGCAGAGGAGGGAATAATTTATTAGACAAAATTTGTCAGACGTTGATTTATTGTGAAAAGATTTTCTGGTTGCGATTTGAGCCGTTCATTTTCTTATGAACAGTGATTGGTGGAAGAGATTATATATTGATGATACTCTTCCACCACAATCACTATTCATAAGAAATGAACGGCTTCGATTTTTTCTTCCATCCAATGCCACTGTTCATAACCAATCAATGGACTAGATTTTCCCCTCATATATTTTGAAACCTCCCGCCTTTTCCAACTTTCACATCTTCTTTCAAATTTTGAAATTTGAAATTCAAATTCTAAAATCGTTATGTATAAAAACCATAACATTAGCATTGTCATTGCATTTTGCTGTGCCTACAAGACAGGTGGGTTTCCTTGTGGCTCTTCCTTTCTCGGTTGTCCCTGTGCCCCAGTTTGAGGTATTACTTGATTTCCTGTCTATGTTTTGTAAATCACCAGCCATGGATTGACTTTCAATCATCATTTTGAAGAACATGGAAGACTTTATTGCAGTTGCAAGATGCGAACGCTTGCTACCTTTCCATTCGGTCAAGCCGGATATATTTTGCAGGACGCTGAAGCAACAAAAACTCGAATGAGGGGGATGTCGTCTGTTCGTTTATATCATCGTGCCAGTGATTTTATGTTCTAAAATTAACTGGTTCTCTCTCTGCAGTGTTTACTCTCTCTTCTTTCTCCCCTCCCCATGCCTTTGATCTCTTTTTTCTCATTTCAGTCACAGAGGTTACTGTAGAAGGAGGGATGGCTGGCAGATCTGGCGAGAGAGTGAGTGATTACTAATATGAGATTTGTTGAATCGGTGGCAGAGAGTGAGTGATTAAGATCGCCTTTATAGGTGACTACTAATGTGTTCTTGGAGCTACACTTGTCGCAACCCAAGTTCTCGGACCTACACTTTCTCTTCGGCGAAGAGGAAGAAAGCGGAGGCTTTCCCGCTGAGCATATCTGAGACAGATTCATGATCTGAAAAGCGGTCGCCGACGATGACGAGGACGGGTGTTTACTATCAGTATCGCCAGGTTTGTTGTTTGGGGATGTTGTTCGCCGAGAGATTGGTGTTGAAGAACGGCCGGCAGGATCTGCTGCAACGGCGTCGCATAATAACTCTGGGCTCATAAGGTTAAGGCTTGGGGTTTTGATTAACGGCAGGAGGAGGATGAGATGGAGGTTGCGGCAGAGGGGCTCTTCTGAATCGAGCATGACCGGTTCTGAGTCTAAGAAATTAACCAGAAGAGAAATAACCTTCTTCAACTTGGAATCGGCGACGTTGGCGAGCAATCGCGGCAACGGCTTTACAATCCATCTCGATATCGAGTAAAGACTTAGAAGCGGAAGATGAAGAAGAGTGAAATTGTTGCTGAGTCTAAGAAAGCAACCTGATGAGCTTCTCGACATTAGAGGCAGTTTCCTAAACAACATTATCATCCATTTTGGCCGTGAAGCTATCGTTCTTGTAACCCATCATGAGTTCCACGGCCATACTCACACAACCATGAAAGAGGCAGAGACTAACAGAGAAGAGGAAAGAGGATAAGAGAGAGAGAGGAGTAGCTAGGATTTCCCCTTTATACTTTGCCAGATTAGCTAGCTTAGCTATAATGCACCATTCCTCATCATGAAGTGAGGGCCCTGAAATAATATTCAACTCAGAGGGAGGGAGGGGGGGAGAGAGAGAGGAGTAGAATTCTTACACTTGTGTGTGCTTTTTCTTTGTAAAATAATCATTGACTCTTATAACTCCCACTTGTGTGTTCTATTTTATCTGGTTTTGATTAAAGAACAGAACAGTAATATTGGTTCTGTTATGATGAGGGCCATGCGTGCTTGCTTCTGCTGTGAAAGTGATGATCCAAAATGGTGGAAGACTTTGCCTAACAATCATGGATATTTCCCTCGCTTTTATCTGTGAAAGAAACAAGCATGATGACAAATTAAGCACATGATGCCTGAAATATACAAAGAATGCGACAAACAGACATGTAGAAAAAAACCCACCACAAATTTCTTTCCTTTTATACATGAAAAACAAAATCACATATCAAAAAGATAGCTAGCCTCCTCCACCTCCAATATGAAAATGAACTTTGATATTTGACAACAATAACAAAAACAATACTAATAAATAAAAAAAACACGAGAGCATACATATATATGGATATATATTCATATGATCTTGATCCCATATAATAAATACCCCATAACAATTTCAGAAGCTCGTCAAAATTCAATATTTAAGCAGAAGACTCGGTTTTCAAGCAGTACAAGAGCATCTTCTTCTTGGAGCTTGGATTGTAAATGGTGAAAATCACTTTGCCAAGCTCCCCAATCTCAAAACTATTGCAAACCACTGGTTCTTCTGATGAATCCACTTTTCTAGCCTTTTGAATAATCACTGTGTAGCTTCCTTCAGCACTTAGCACAAACTCTGCTACAAAAAATGTTGTCTACAAGAAGGTATTTAGGGGTTTGAGTTGCTGATTTAAAGCTATTGTACTTGATTAGTGAACTTTATGTTGCTCCTTACATACTTGAATTTATAAGTGTGGATGTGATTCATGCATCAATGATGTAATGAAAGTAATGAGTGGATTGTTGAATTATTATTTTTAAATGTGTTATTTATACTTGAAATCTAGTGCTCCCCGCGCAACGCGTGGGGGATTTAATGCTAGTTAAAGAAAAAAGAAAGAATAAAAGAGGAAAATTTTCCCTACCCCCTTTAGAGCAATTTAATATCCATTTGACTTCTAAACATTATCAAATTTCACCTCATCTGTAACATCTTTTTTTTTTTTTTTTGCACTTAGAACTAATTGTAGCTTAAATTTTTTAATCAAAGAGGTAGAATAAATTAATAATTTAAAAAGAAGAAACAAGTTAAAAAAAACAGAGAGAGAAAAAAATACCTCCTTCAAATAATTCTTCTAAATATATGGGTATGTGTATGTAAATATATCTTCATATTAGGATAAATAATATAAAACAAAAATGCTGAAAGAATATTACAAATAATATTATTTTATTATTTTAAAAAAAATATTTTAATAGGAGAAACCCTAATATCTCTCCTATAAATACCCTACTTCCTTACACTCTAATCAGTTAGAGGCGCCGCACCCTCAAGTACTTCTCTCTTCTTCATTCCACTTGCCCTTCTGTCTCTGATTTATGGGATAATTGGTCTTTCCAATAATTCTTCTTGTTTTCCCTCACCATTTTGTTTATGGTGAATGGTCTTTGTCAGCCGACCCCCTCATTATCCATATCTTTGCTTGTCATGTGTTTACTTGCCTCCATCCCTATTTCCTTTGAATATTTTGATTGTTGTATTTATAAGTCTAAATTAACTAATTCTCATGTATCAAAGAGAGTTAGTTAATTCATTAATTATGAGCTAAATTTTCAATTCTGACCTTATTTATTATTGGTTCCAAAAGTCAATATCAATTATTCTTTTTGTTTATTGCAATTAAAAAGGGCAAAAATGTAACAAAAGCATTTATTACTTTGAAACTTGACTTATAATAAGAATTAAAATTTTTGGTTAAAATGGATTTATAAATAGGATCAGAGTGGTATATCTAAATCACTTAAGACCCTATTACTTTTCTTTTTACCTTTGGGAAATGTTTGTTTGCAGATACATTTCTTCATCCCACACTCCATTGCATTTCTGTAGGTGTTAAGTTTTTTTTCCCCCTCTCTTTGGAACCCTACTAACTTCCAACTAAACTAGCAATTTCTCCTCCTCTTCTTTCTCCGGTCTGGGTGCCCATATTAATTGTCTTATTACAATGTTTTATCCTCTTTGGAGAGTGTAGCTTATTCATTAGTCAAGATTCCATTTTTTCTTCCTATATCCTTTTCATTATACCTTGTGCATATATGAACTCACTCACCTTTTTCCTTCTGTTCACTAAGTTTTTCCTTGTGTGTATGTAGCTGTCATTTTTCCACTGAAGGTGTATGTATTGTTATCATTTATCAATAATAACTAAAACCTCTTTCTCTTACCTTTGATCCGCGTGAGTGTGTGTATATTTTACTGAAACTTCCTCCAATATCTTCGTTCCCTCTTACACAGTCATGCGAATGTATATGTGTGTGTCTATATCTATATACTTCATTTATTTATATTATCTTCCTCTTCTGATAATGTGTTGTGAGTGGGTATATTTTTAATTTATTTTATTCCTTTATGACCCTACATGGATTAATTTGCTACTGTGCCTGTCTTTAAGGCTTTAAAGACCAACAAACCTCTATACACACATACATATATTCTTCTCTTCTTCACATCCGTCATGTCCTCTTTTTTCTATTATTGAAGTCTTGTCCTTTTTCTCCATTACATGGCAGTAGGCCTTACCATTTCAGCAATACACTTTCATATATATTTTTCTCTTTCTACACATATAAAACTCGTCTACCCTTCTGTACCTATTGAATTCATTAGCTACTGTTCTCAAAAGTCAAAACTCCTTATACCTTCATGACAAACGCTTTTCACAAACAATAAATAAATAAATAATTAATTAAATGTATCAGGTTCTCAGGTTCAAAGACTTTTATATATAAACAAGATAATTTCTGTTTTCAAATAGATAAAAATTTTAATAGAAAATATTTTGGTCTAGATAACTAAGTTTTTAGAGGGTAGCTTTAAAACTATACTTGAGTTTTAAAAAAATTTTAGAATAGTTTTAATTAGTATATTAATAGATATATATTTGTGTGATTTGTAGATTCTTTTTAAGAGCTTTGAAGTAATTCTTGTGTACTTACCTGTGAGCTAGGAAGTAAAGATAACTCTGAATATTCTTCCATATACTTGTGAATTGTGTGTAATTGTAAATAACTATTTTTTTATTATAAAAAAATGGACTGATTTATATGTATATGTGTATGTATTGTAATTTCTCAAATAATTAATGTTACAAGTAAATTTCTCTATAACTAATTTTATTCACACAAGTAATACATTAATTGTAATTAATATATTGTTATATTATTATTATTTCCTTTTTAGCATGTTTGAATATATGATGATATTTAATATGAATGGAAGCATGAATTATTGTATTTTTTTTATGATATTATATTTATTGATAATTAAATATAACTATCATGGTGGTTGCATTTATGTTGGGTTGGAGTAAAGAGGAATTTGTATATTGAGATCTTTTACCATGTGGTATGTCATCACTCGGTGCATAGTGGATGACATTTGTCAGGGGCTTTTCTTCCATGTTCTCCTTTGGCCAAGATTGCATTAGAGCTGTGGGACATGTGACACCTCTTTAGTTGTATTCTTTTAAGGAGGGGAGTTATAGTCCAGACTTAAGCTCTATACCTTTGGTTGGATGTATCTTAAGAAATGGTGAGGTTGAGACAATCCAATCAAATAGATGGGTTTCTGTTAGACTATATGTTAGCCTATGGCTCCAGTCAGTGGTATAAGGATGGGTGGTGATATAAGGGAGGCTGCATTTTGCATATTGTATAATTGTATATTATATGTTGTGACAAAAATATTGATTGACATAATGATAATTAAATTTGCAATTGATTTGTATGAGAGTTATGGTACATGTAAATTTATATGTAATTAGTTTCTTCCTTTTTATCATATGTGATTTGCTTGTGTACAGTAGAACCTTTTAGTATTTACTGAGACGTGGAATCTCATCTCTATATATTAACATTTTTCAGGTGATTGTTCTAATAGGGAGTAAGGGAATACACTTCTGGAGTGAGCTTTGAAGGCTCTTTTGTGCTCCTAGAGCTCATGTTATGCCATTTCTATTTGTCATAACCCTAAAACTTCCTCATGCCATTTTGATTTTGTTGAAATATTTTGAGGATTTGATTTAATACTATGATGTGGGCTTCGTTTGAACTGATTTTGTATTTTAATAATATGGATGTTGGACATCCTTATTGACGATATTTCAAATACTTTGGTTATGTATTTGGTTATTTGGTTTGAGGTATTACAACTCCTCTATAGAATAAAATGAAATTAAATTTTATAAATAAAAAAATATTGATGCCTTTTTTTTTTCTGAAAAAAACAGGTCAACACCTCTAGTTGCCGTCAAGCTAAATATGCTAATGGTAGTTGTACATACATCAGGTTGTAAATATGAGAAATGGGAGATACCCAAACACTTTTTTTCACAATCTATCTTTTACCCAAAAAGACCATAATTTTTCATAAGCCAATTTTTATACTTTTTAAAATTTACTATAAAAAAATTATTTTACAAAAGCTAATCAACATCAAAAGACAATGGTCAAACAAGGAAGGCATAATATGACCTATAAATTAAAAAAATATTCCGGCATTTAGTATAAAACTTATTTATCTTTTATTATATTAAGGAACTTAATTAATTTGACATGTATTTTGTAAAATACTATAGATGTCTTCCTTAATTCCCTCATTCACTCTCTTTCTTAATTATTGTTGATGGAACATCAATAGAGATAAACTAAAAAATATTAATAAATATAAAAAAATATACTTTATATTTAAGATTAATATCAACTCCTTAAATATGTTTTATATTAAAGACAAGAGAGAGTATTAAATTTTGTAAATAAAAAGACATTAGTGCCTTTGATTTTTTTTTTTTTCTTTTAAAAGGACAACATATCTAGCAACCATAGCTCTGGCCACTGGAGAATAAATTTTCAAGAATGGGAGCGGGAGTCATGACCCCTTGACACCCTAAAGGTTGATGGCCAACAAGCTAAATTTGCGAATTGTAGTTGTAAATAAGGTTATGAATATAAGAAAGAAACAGGAGTTGTTAATTCTCTTATCTGTTGTTGTAAATTTCCTCATATGTTAATTGCTGTAAATTTACTAATTGTAACTGTGTATCAGGTTGTAAATATGGGAAATGGGAGATAAACACTTTTTTTTTTAAACAATATATATCTTTTACAAGAAAACCATAATTTTTCAGAAGCTAATTTTTTATACTTTTTGAAATCTATTATAAAATTTACCTTGCAAAATATATATAAACTTTGATCCTCAAATCCTTCCAAGGCACTTCCAATTAAGTGGCTTGAAACATCTAATTCTTCTATTAAAATTTACCTTGCAAAATAATAAACTCCATAACCTTATATCTAACAAGGATGGAAGCCAAAATATGCCCAATTAAACAATAATGTGCAACCAAAAACCCCATACACATTTTTTTATCTTTGAGCTTTCAAAATATGCACAAATGAACCTAAAAATGTATAAAACTCAAGGAAAATGAGCTGAAATGACATAAAATTCTAGAGGCTATTAGTACCTACAGCACATTTGTCTAGAGATACTAAGTTTTGCTGCTCAAAACTTTTCTTCGACTGCCATCTAATCATGTTATGAGCAAGGGGGGCCAACCAATCCAATATTCTTGACATAGTTTCAGTCCATTCTTCTGCTACACTTGCGTCGGAGACTCATGCCACCATGGCCTTAGCATATGGCTTTAGCTTGTCCGTGAGGGTAGTAGACTAAATTGTGGGGCTTTGAGTGAAGAAGAAACATACAATCTGTAAATACATCAGGGACATCAGGGTTACTTTTGTGGTGATCATTTGTCCAAACCCTTCATAATTTTATGGGAGAATGATTTTTGTGGTAAACATCAGGGACACAGTGGTATATGTTTTTTTGTCAATAACAAGAAAACGTTAGGTACATATAGAATCTTAATGTTCACTTGTCATTTGAACATATAATGTACTTGATGTGATGCGGATACTGTTTTTGGTAAATGTGTTTATTGTATTGGTCAATTTCATTGCAAGGGTTGTCAATGAATGCTAATTAAAATTGGTAGTCAATAACACTACGCAACTTATTAAATTCATTATAAGAGTTGTCAATCTCTTCAAAAGTGTAGTCAATTTTATAAAATTTAACCCAATGGGTTAAATTTTCTCAAGTGTTTCACCTATAAAAATGGCAAATATTGGGGTTAGGGTTACACAATTTGTTAAAATCTTTACATGTGTTCTCAATCCTTTTAAAAATATAGTCAATTTTATAAACCTTAACCCAATTGGTTAAATTTTTCTAAATGTTTCACATGTCAAAAGTGGTACATTACATAATCCTTTAAAATCATTACACGAATTGTCAATCCCTTAAAAAGTGTAGTGAATTTTATAAAACTTGACACAATTAGTTAAATTTTCCTAAGTGTTTCAAATGTCAAAAATGGTAATCAATGTCATTTGAGAAACTTGTTAAAATCATTAAACAAGTTATTAATCCTTTGAAAAGTGTAATCAATTTTACAAAATATGATCTCATTATTGGTTAAATTTTCTCAAATATTTCACATGTCAAAGGTGATAGCCAATGTCAGTTGCGGTATTTATTAAAATCATTATATGAATTATCAATCCCTTAAGAAGTATAGTTAATTTCATAAAATCTAACCCCATTATTAAATTTCCCCATGTTTCAAATGGGAAAAGTGATAGTCACTAGTCCTCTGGGAAAGTGAATGGAAAGTGAACGGAATAAAGTATAGCCACTAGTCTTCTAGGAAAGTGAATGGAAGAAATTAAGCGTGTTGTGTCCGCGAGGCAGTGATGGGCTAATTAACCTGACTCTGCAAAAGAATTAATATAAAAAGAAAATTTAATGGAAAAATCACACAAAAAGACTTTAACAATAATAAAGGATGAATAAATGTTTCGAATATTTATAATATCATATATATATGAGGACGTAATTTATCTTTTTCGAAATTGAATAAAAATGACAAAAATGTCCTCTGAGTTTAAAAATGTTCTCTCATTTTTTATAAGAGTTTAAGAAGTTCAGATAAGGTTTGAAAAAGTTCTGATAAGATTTTCATAAATTTCAATTCAAAATTTACCATTTGCTATAATATTAAAGTATTGACTTCCACTTCTGATAGAGGTTTCATAAGTTTAAATAAGGTTTTAACAAGTCATTTATAAGATTTTCGCAAATTTCAATTTAAAATTTACTATTTGCTCCAATAGCAAGGTATTGATTGTCATTCTGATAAGAGTTTAACAAATTATGTTTTAAGAAATTCTAATAAAAATTTACCAAAAGTGAGAATCAATACCTTGTCATGTAGCAAATGGTGATTTTTGAATTAAAATTTATACAAATCTTATCAGAACTTGTTAAGACCTTATATAAACTTATTAAACCCTTATAAAAATGGAATCACGTCCTTTAAACTCATAGGGATAGTTCATTTTCATTTAATTTAAAAAAAGGAAAATCAGGACCTTACACATATCTAACATTATGAATATTCAAAATGCACTTTTGTTCTTTAGCATTTTTAAAGTTTTTTTCTAAGAATTTTCCCAAAGTTATTAAAAAGCATTAAATATCGAAGGAAAAGAATGTAAAGTTAAATAATTAACTTTATAATTATTTATAAGGAAAAATTAATCTTTTAGTCTTTGAACTATTAACTCGTTTCTAATTCAGTCCCCCAATTATGACTTGGTGTGACTGAATTCCTGAGTTTTTGTCTCACTTATAATCAAGATATTAAAATCCGGATCGGATATTGAACCGATTGGGGTACTGGGTTAATGGTCAGTGGGTCAAACCGGGGCTAAACCGGGACCAAACCAGTGAGAAATTGAAAATTTTATGCTTATATTATAGTATGAAATTATAAAGGAAAAATTTTTAAATTTTTTTTTAAATAGGAACCCAGACCGGAATTGGAACCGGATCGGTCTACCGGCTAGTTCGTCGGTTTTCGGACGGGAACAACCTGTCCGGTTCGGATTCCTGAACCTAGCTTATAACTTAGTAACTAATCTTTTATTTTTTTTTATATATATTTTTATCCTTTATCATTATAACTCCGTCCTACTTAACAAAAATGGCTAATATGACCCTTCGGGCTCCGCCTCTTTCTATTTTGTCCCCCCCCCCCCCCCCCCAAACACAAAATTAGCCAAAAGAAGGAAAGCCGTTGTACCGGTGCAAATGCCTTGTCCTACAGCTTGGGTGAGCCTGCCCAAGCTTCATCTATAGTTGCAGGTAGAACATTTACATCAGCTGAGATATCGAAGCCATTAGCTTCATTCATGAAGATCTTAGCAGCAGCACCATTTTGTTTTCCTCTTCTTTCCCTTTATCAACTCTTGCAATACCTCCTCCTCTCACACAAAAGAACCTGCCTCTGAAATTTTTGCCACTCAATGATCCGTTAGCACAAAAGGAAGAATCTTGCTGGGCGTTCTTGCCGGCATATACCAATGGTAGCAATGTCGGAGGGAAATCATGAGGCTGGAAAACAGATCTGCCTGTAAATAGCAAATTAGCAACAGACGGGAATATAAAATAAAAAATAAAAAATCAGTGACTGAGTCATATAAGTCATAATTAAAAGACTGAATTACAAGTGAGTTAATAATTAAGAGACTAAAAAAAATTAATTTTCTTAAAAAAATTAAAGAAAAAAGAGATTATATAAGGAGAGAATTTTAAAACTTGAAATTCTCTTATGGCTGAAGGCCTCGAGAGAGTAAAAAAAGTGGGTTGGAGCCATATGCATCAGCTTACAAGATTCATTGTATTGTTCATTTGAATTTGAATAGTACAAGTAAAGAGCAGTTACAATACTTGAGCTATTATATTGGCATAATGGTGAATAGTTATTTTGAGTATTTTATATAGATACCCTCTACTGTCAAAAAATCCAAATTACATAATTCTCATGTACTAATGAAAATTAGTTAGCTCAATAAATATAATTGATAAATTTTTTTAATATTGCTTTTATTTATGAATGTGTATTTTTCATCCCTCTTTTTTCTTTCTCTCATTTTAATAGGGCCGAAATTGTAACACTTATTTATTACTTGAAAATAGATTTATAATGAGGACCAAATTTGTTTTTAAAATAGATTTATAAATAAAATCGGAATAGTACTAGAGAGGAGGATGAGAGAGATTTATGAGGCATTTGCTGCTTTTTGCAGGAGGAGTGGACCATGGAACAGGAACAAAAGGATCCGCTTGTAGGAGGAAGAAAAGTGGAGGCTACATTAAGTGCCCTTGACTTATCACCCTTGAAAGAATTATTAGCAAAGGAGTGATGTTGCCTTAAAAATATTTTTAGTTTTAATGTTACTTCAAAAATCTCAAAATATAGTAATGTCACCCGTCTTTTAACCACCGTTTATTTTAATTTTTATTTTTTATTATAATGACTTAAAGGGTAGCTACATGTATTATAATTTTTTCACCTCAAGTCCCAGAGTAATCAACAACAAAAATCCAAAAGCCGGATGAACAATTAATCTGGAAAAGATCTAATCTTTGTGTTCAAAAAACAGTAGAGTTTGAACTCAATGATTATAGCTAGCATCAGAATCTTTTGTTGAAAAACTGCGAGTGAGTTGTAATCACCTGTTGCCCAAAAGTGATTTGTCTTCTTTCGGTTTTCTTCTCTGTAATTTTCTCAAGTAACAACTCTCTCTCTCTCTCTCTCTCTCTCCATTTTTTTATTTTCATTTCTATTAAAACAACTAATTTGTTTGTTAGAGCTGGATTTTTGGTGTTGCTGATGAATTTAGTTGGATATTTGAGTGGGTGTGTTCCCGATTTGAAGGTGTGAGTAAATAAGAGTTTAGAATCACTTGATTTATAAGTATACGATTACATGATTATATACACAAGAGAGATTTACGTTTCCTATGGTTTCTTATCGTTAGTCAATGCGTTTCCTATGTTTCTTAATCCTACGGGATTTGATTCCACCGACTTTAACACTTCCCCTCAAGTTGAAGCATATATATTTATCATGCCCAACTTGTTTCAAAGATACTCAACATGTGTCCCATTTAAGGCTTTCGTTAGAAGATTTGTCAGTTGGTCGTTTGATTGCACATGCCCTATAGATACAATATTTTCTTTAATCTTGTCACAAATAAAATGACAATCAATTTCAATATGTTTGGTACATTCATGGAATACAAAGTTCGATGCTATATGAAGAGTTGTTTTATTGTCACACCATAGTTTTGTAGGTAATGTTGTGACGATGCCAATTTCCTTCAAGAGTTGAAGTACCCACACAATTTCTTGTACTGATTGTGACATGGCTCTGTACTTGATCTTGACACAACCCCTTGCTTCTTACTTCTCCAAGATATGAAGTTTCCACCAACAAACACACAGTAACCCCTAGTAGTCGTCTTGTGGCTTTAGATCCTGCACGATCCGCATCACATAAGGACTTAACTTTAGTGTGCCCATAGTCTATATAAAGAATACCACGACCTAGAAAACCTTTCAAATAATATAGGATATGTTCTAAAACTTCCTATCGAGCCACTGTTGGAGATGTCATGAATTAGCTAAGCCTACTGACCAAGAAGGTTAAATCAGGACGGGTTACTGTTAGATAATTCAGCTTCCCAATGAGTTCTCTATATCTCTCAAGAAATTCATACAGTTTCATTTCCTCTGGATCAATATTTTTCTTCAAGTCATTAGGAAGCTAATCAAACATGCTATCATCAAGATCCAAGAACGGATTCGAAATCATAAGAATGCTGCTTGGTGCAGCTCCAAGCTTTCCAATCTCCTTTAAGAGATTAAGAACATACTTCCTCTGAGTCAAAAGAATACCTGTCTTGTTTTTCAAAACCTCAATACCAAGAAAATACTTTAATGAGCCCAAGTCTTTTGTCTGGAAGTGAGAGTTAAGGAAGACTTAAAGTTATGAGATTCCAAACATATTACTTCTAGTAATCACAATATCATCAACACATATACAAGAATCATGCCTGCATCAGATTACTGGTAGAACACAAAGTGATCACTCTTGCTCTGTCTTAACCCAAATTTCTTTACCACAACACAAAATCTATCAAACTAGGTATGAGGACTTTGCTTTAGACCATACAACGATTTTTGGAGGTAGCACACTTTCCTATTCTTCCCCTGAGTAACAAACCCAGGTGGTTGCTCTATATAAACTTCTTCAAGGAGGTCACAATTCAAAAAAGCATTCTTAATAACCAACTGATTCAAATCCCAATGATATGTGGTAGCCAAAGAGATAAGAAGATGAATAGAGGTGAGTTTGGCCACAGGAGAAAAGTTTTGGAATAATCAATACTATAAGATTGTGCATACCTTTTGGCAACAAGCCAAGCTTTTAACCTTTCCAAGGAACCATCAGCTTTAGTTTTAGCAATAAACAACCATTTACATCCAATGACCTTCTTTCCAAGAAGGAGATCAACAAGAGTCCAGGTACAAGCCTTTTCAAGGGCCAAAAGTTTATTTTTCATCGCGGCACGCCAACCAGGGTGAGTCAGGGCTTGGTGAAGGGTAGTAGGGGTGGAGATGGAATCAAGGGTGATAACAAGAAAATAGGACAGGGACAAAATCTGGTAGGATACAAAGGATGAGATAGGATAGGTAAAGTCAGCATATCTTTTAGGGGGATAATGAGGACAGGTACCTTTTTGGAGGGCAATGGGCAGGTCATCAGAGGTATCGATAAGAGAATCTGGAACAAGTGGTTCAGTGACAACAAAGGGAGGATCTGTGAAAATAAGAGCAGGAACTAGGGAGGCATCAATGAAATCAATAGGCGAAGCAGTAACTGGCGAAGATGAATGATTGGCAACATTAGTATTATTGATGATATCAGGTTTCGGAACAGCAGCTTGTACTGGTGAGATGGGGACATGATAAACTAGGACATCATTAAGTTCATTGTGGGTGGATGAGGACTCAGGTATGACCGAAGATTTGAAAAATGAAGATGATTTATGAAAGATCACATTAATGGAGACAAGATAACGATGGAGATCAGGAGAGTAACACCGATAACCTTTTTGGATGTGAGAATAACCAAGAAAGACACATTTTAAGCATTTTGGATCAAGTTTACTGACACTGGGACGAACATCCCAAACAAAGTATATTCAACCAAAAATTTTGGGATAAATAGGAACCAACTTATTATTGGGGAATAGAAGGGAATATGGAGTGTTACTATTTAGAACAGTTGTAAGCATGCAATTAATAAGAAAACATGTACTAGACGCGGTATTAGCCTAGAACAGTTGAGTAACAAAGGTGTGAAACATAAGAGCTCTGGCAGTTTCTAATAGGTGATAGTTCTTTCGTTCAGCAACACTATTTTGAGCAGGCGTATCAATACAAGAAGATTAGTGAAGAATACCATGATGTTGCCATAGTCGGTGAAGTGGGCCGAAAAATATTCTTTTGCATTATCACTTCATAGTATTTTCACATGAATGCCAAATTGAGTACGAATTTTCGTACAAAAATTAGAAAACAATTTAGAACATTGTTTCATCAAATAAAGCCAAGTTATTTGTGAATACTCATCAACAAAAGTGACAAAAAAGTGAAAACCATTCTGAGATGTAACTGGACAAGGACCCCAAATATCAGAATGGACTACTCAAAGGGGAAGCAACCCGTTTATTTAGACGAGGTGCCAAGTGCACACGATGGTTTTTGGCAAACTGACAAGACTCAATTTAATGCAGACACAGATGAAAATTGAGGATACAACTTCTTTAGGGATGATAGTAACATATGACCAAATGACAATTGATTTCAAAGGGAAATGACCCACCATAACAAGAAATGGAACGTGGGACCATATCATCAATAATGTAATGTTTGCCAGATTCATAGCCTATACCAATAAGCTGCTTCATCAATGGATCCTGAATCAAACATGGTCAGGGAATAGTGAGATAAAACAATTCAAATGACGAGTGAGTTTACTAAGGGATATAAGAGTGAATGTAGGACAAGGGGTATTAAGAACAGAGGATAATGAAATAGATAAAGTTGGGTTAGCTATGCCTAAACCAAGTACACAGACAGAAGAACCATTGGCTACAAATATAGAGGAGGGCTTGGCATAAGGAGCATAAGATGAAAATAAATTATGGTTACCTGTCATATGATCGGTAGCGCCAGAATCTATTATCCATTTCGTGGAGGAAATAGCAAGACCAGAGGATAAATTACCTGTAACTAGGGCCCTTGCATGTCATGGACCAACATCTAACTGATCAGGTGTTTATGTAATATGGGCAAAACCATGTTACTAATCATGTTGTTTCTTATTCTATAATTTACAGCAATTTTTCTTAATGTGATCAGGTTCCTTTCAATAATTGCATATAATATGGCCATAATTCATGTGTTGAGTGCTAGTGCCATGTTTAGACCCATAATGCTTGTTTTCAAAGGGGCCACACCCAGCTAGAGCACTTACAGGTGGATCAACAGAAGAACAAACCAAATTATCAACATGAAGTACTCATGAAACCACATCTTCAAAAGAGGGAAGCTTTTGACTAGACAAAATCTGAGAACAAATCGTTTCATATGAAGGGTTAAGAACTTCTAGAAAACTGATAATGGCCTAAAGTTCCAAATTCAAAAGATCTGCCTACGGAGACATGATTACTTTCATTTCCTCATACAACCGTTTGAAGTCAAGGAAGAAGTCCTTCAAGGGACGGCCCTGCTGCTGAGAGCGATAGAAGCCTTTACAGACTTCATGAACCCGAGTGATATTTCCTCTTCTATAAAACATAAATTCAAGATACTGTGTAATTTCTTTAACGGTATTACAGTGGCTAACAGAAGACAGAATCCATGATTCAATAGAATTTTGAATTTGAAACAAAATTCGAGCATTCACTTGTTGTCAAGCCAAAAGTTTTGTTTCATCACTAGAAGAAGGATCCTCAGTTAAATGGCTTTCCATCTCAATTCCCAGAATATAAAATCTAATAGTTTTGTTCCAATCACTATAATTTGTCCAGTTCAACTATGAAACAGTAATCTTAGCAGACATAGGTAACATATCAAAGTTCTTAGAGTCAGCCATGTAGAATAACTATCCACTATAGCAAGCAACTCAAACAAAAAGCACAAAAGCCACAAAGTATCTCAAAGAAATAATGCCCAATAGGAACTTGCCACAAAATGCCAAAGGTATAAATTCCTCAAAAAAATTGGAAGCCAGACATCACACGGTGACCAAAGAAAGGACCTGAATGCCAAACTCCATAAGAAAAGAGAACAATAGCAACAAAAAGGAGGTGATCAAAGAACTAAATGCCAAACTCCATAAAATGGAACTCAGGGTATTACGGCAGAGACAAAGGTTCAAAGATACCCTACAACCAAAGTCAAAATTGGATAACACAACCACTAGAAACGGAATGGGCTCAAAAAACCAATCAATACTCCCTATCAGAAAAAGTCATCGGAGGAGGCTCCATACACCGTCACATGTGTTCCTGTGGAGGAGATGGTGGCACGTACAACGGCCCTCGACGGCAGATTGGAACGTCATTCAGGGGACTTACCGATCGGGGGATGTAGAATCAGATCCTCAGGGGTGTGTTATTAAGGGATGCTTGGATAAAGGAGATCTGAAAATGACTTATGGTCAAAATCCAAGCTTCTCGCGGGAAAAAATGGAGGAAGAGGGAAGAACTCTGAGACACTCAAACCTCACAAACTCTCTGATATCATGTGAGTAAATAACGGTTCATAATCACTTGATTTATGAGTATACGATTACATGATTATATACACAAGAGATATTTAGGTTTCCTACGGTTTCCTATCGTTAGTCAATGTGTTTCCTACGTTTCCTAATCCTACGGGATTTAATTCCACAATAGAAGGAATTTACCTTTCCTCTACTCATGACTACGAACTCTTGAACCTGTGCCTTTCTGTTCTTGTATGGTGCGATTTTTCCTAGCTTTTTCTCAATTGTGTATATTCTCTGAGGCTCATCTAATGTATCAGTAATAAATGTGGAAGAGAGTGATGCAATAGTGGTAATAGTGGAAGGAAAGGGAAGGAGGAGAGGAGAGTGATTCATTGGCATCGGAATCTTGTGTTGAGGCTGGAATTGGCTTTTGCCGGCGAGGATAAGGGAAAGGCGGTGGCAAGGGCGGGCTTCATCTCCATGATTGTGATGGTCGAAGAAGAAGCCGACGACATGGGAAGGAACCTTATTTTTCCTCCAGAAAGACAAAAGGAAGGAGAGAGAAGGGTGGAAGAGAGGATGAGCTGTGATGATGAGGTGAAAAAATTAAGATATATGGCTACTCTGTAAGTCATTATAATCAAAATTAATGGTCAAAATAAATAGTGGTTAAAAAAGAAACGAATTATTATGTTTTAAAATTTTTGGTAAAACATTGAAATTAAAAAATTTTCAAACCAACATTTCTCCTCAGTGAATATTTCTATGTAGATTTACATCTTCTCCCAAAGTATTAACAATATCAAACTAAAATTGAAGTTAAAAATTTTCTAATTCCAAATAATAGTAAAACTCGAATTACTGAATATGCGTGTTTGGATATAATGTGAAAAAAAAAACCTTTTTTTAAGATAAAACCATGGTTTAGAGGAAATTTATCCAAACACATGATAA
This sequence comes from Inga oerstediana, assembly GCA_963210345.1. NCBI lineage: Eukaryota > Viridiplantae > Streptophyta > Magnoliopsida > Fabales > Fabaceae > Inga > Inga oerstediana. Next base: position 22,385,837 of record OY723400.1, on the reverse strand, counting down.
GGCTGTAGAAGCACTTTTTTACCCAAATCATGATTTGGTACCTTAAAACCATAACATGGTTTATGTAAAAGCTCTTTTTTTTTTTTAACATTTTCAGTCATTGGTCATTCATTTTGCAACCTGTCCTTTTTCACTTTCCTTCTCTTTTATTTCTTCGATTTCTCATTCTCGTCAATCTCCTGTTGTAACTTCTGAACTTTCTTCCGTCATTCCTGTGAGTGTCAACTTTGTTCCAGCCGATTGGAGAGGCGATCGGTGTTGGTGGTGAGCGGCAGTCGGAGAAGGCGATGTGTGGTGGTGAGTTTCTTTTGCTTTCGTTATTTCTCTCAGTTCCATCGACTCTCTTTTCTCTCAACTGTGGACTTACGTCTTCTAGACGATCAGAGAAGGTTGTGGGTGCTGGTGCTTCACGGTGGTCGGAGAAGGTGGTTTCACAAAGAAGACGTGAAGCAGAAGGGTAAAGTGGGGTACGATTGATCATAGGCTGATCCCACTGTCACTCAACCGAATGTACTATTACTGATAGAGCTAAATAAAGGGAGGAGTTTGAGGTCGTTAATGGATGAAGGGAAGGAAAATATCAAGAATTTGGTGGTGAATGGTGATAAAGTATGACTCTGACTCTGATTTTTTTTGAAATTTCATTGGACGTTGCCAAAGATTATGGTTTTTTCCCTTTTTTTTTTTTTTTGCTTTCCTTCCATAGGTTTTTATTATGGAAAATTTCACATTGAAAAACCTCATCATATCCAAAGGTTAGGAAGGGTTTTTTCCCCACAAAAAGACATAATGAGGAAGAGGGAAAGAAAGATATGATGAGGTGTCATATTGGGCTCAGTGACGTGGATGATGAGGTGACATGCCATAGGAATGTTTGATTGGTTTAACAGTGAATGGTCAAAGTTAAGATTATAGAATGGTTGGGCAAAATTGCTATGTTTTGTAAAGTTTCGGGGTGATTTTGGCCTTAAAAAAACTTTCAGATACCCACTGCTCCCTAGCAAAATCTTCCGAAGTAAAAATGATTGTTCTTTATTTAAGGTTTTATTTTTTAGCCACCAAGCATTTAACTATACAATAAATTACGTATTTCAATATAAAATATATTACTTTAGATGCTTACTATTTATAAATGATTTTTTAATACACTATATATATATATATATATATATGTGTGTGTGTGTGTGTTTGATCTATTTTTTTATGTTACATAATTGATTAATGTTATAATTTTAATTTTGTAGACAAATTTATTTCATTTTTTTGTATTTATTATGGAATTTAATGTTAAAAAATATATAAAATATAATCTTATCCTTTTATATGTAATTATCACAAAAAATAATGTCCTTTTTAGTAATTTGATTATGAAAAAGTGATTCTGATCACAATACCTAAACACTATCATTCTATCAAAATCATTTTTTTAGAATCTATTAAACTCAGAATCTATTATCTAAAATAACTATTATCACTTTTTTTTAGTAACCTAAACATATTTTGAATCTCCTGTCATGACAGTGTGAAGGCTTGCCCATGGGGAGGTGTACTCAGAGGTCGTCTTTTCTCAATCTTCTGTTTCACTTACCTATACCCACCTCCCCTCTTTCTTCTTTCTCTCGATCAATGGATTTTGTCATTTACGCCTCTGGCCTTCCGAAGTCTTCCTCCAAATATTTTTTCAAAAAACTTTCTTCTACAATTATAAATCATTTTAATTAATTCACTATAATTAAAAAATGTTAGTTAATCCATTAAATTTATTTTAAATTAAAATTGATATAGTTGTGGACCAAACAAGTGGACATTACCAAAATAAATTAGGATATAGGATAAGTGGGGCGATGCTGGTTGTTAGCACCTGTTATATAATTTTTGCTATAGCATAAACCCATAAATCAAAGGATTGTAGGGATATTAATAAGTTATTAGTTGAGGTAGTAAAGAACCTCAAACTAAAAGGAGGAAAGCACAAATTTAAATCATAAAAACGTATTTGTGAAGAGAGATAAGAACCCTCTTATTAAAAAAGATAAAGGTGTAAGTTTATCCATCAACTTTTATCAAAAGTGCACTCACCACACAAAAGTATTTATAAACATTCAGAATGAGAGTAAAAGTAACATAAAATAAACTAACCAGAGTTATTTTTTGCAATGGGACACACAATATTGTTATGAAAGTGCCAAAATACCCTCAACTCAAAAAGAAAAAAGACAACCCTCCCCATCCCAGCCTCTCCTTCATCCTTTGATTCATCAATACTTCCAGAACAACGATCACCATTCAAACCGGAATCATAATTGAACATTAACCAGCTTTTACAAATAGAAAAAAAAAAGTTGCCGGAGAACACGTTCAACAAGGTGAAGGTCTTGTGCCATGGTTTAAGAACATTTTTAACAAATGCCAAATATAATGAAAAAGGCTAAAAAAGCATGAATCAGTGGAAGATGTAATCTAGCTAGAAGCTTATCAGAAATATTACAAAACCATATCCAAGTGAAGCCATCACAACATAAGGCAAAAAAAGCCAAAAGCATCTGACCTTGAACGGATAACACCGAACAAACAAGAATGAACTCTAAAGCCATATATCTCATTTATAGCAAGAAAGACGTTCAACAAGCCACCAATTATAGACCAAGATTCGAAGGCAAAAATCAACGCATGGAGAGCCTATCGTCGGTCCAAGCCAAAAGTCATGGTTGCTCCGAAGTACATCGCTGAGGTTCTTAAATCTGAATCACCACTGTGGTGAAGATTTGAAGGGGAGAGTCTCAGATCTGCAAGCCATTACGTCTGTAACGGAGTGAGAGGCAGAAGTTGCAACTCATATCTTGCCGTCGTTGTCGTCATGTTCTGTTGTCTCTGATCTGGATCGAAGGACAGCATAGAGGATTTCCTTCCGTCCTAGATCGCCGTCGAATGTCAAATGAGACTCCCAAAATCAGAAAAATGGCAGAGCTGCCCTCTGGTCCTTGTTGGGTGATCGTCGTCGCATTCTATCATCACTCTAGAGGCTCACGCTCAGATCCAGGGCGGTTTTTCAGTTGGGGTATTTTTGGTATCTTCATAACAAAAGTGTGGACCCCACCACACTAATAACATCCGTTTGCTACGGTCGCAATACTTTTGCTTCAGTTTTAATTTTTTATAGATATTTTGACACCAAAAAACAATTATGGTGGGAAGCGCAATTTTAATAAAAGTTAATGGGTAAATTTGCCCCATTACCCTATTAAAAAAAAAAGATTGTAGGGATTGTGATTTGGAGTAACCTATCACCAAAATAAGCATCTTGAGTCGAAGAATATCAGGATTTTTGAAGAACATCTAGGAAGAAATTAACAAGAAATAATAATATTGGTTCATTTTCCAATAAATAAATAAACAGAATACACCCGCACACAACTACTATTTAAGAAAAAAGATAAAAAAAATATCACTGAAATTTTAAAATATTAAATTAATGATTTCTCAAAAAATTGAGTTATCAATTATCATGTTTTTATTGTCAATCCCATTACTTATTATCAACAAAATCAATTTAAGTGATATTTATTTTATTTTTTTTCTATTATTTAACAATAAAAAAAATAGAAAAAATTACATTCACGTTCCGGCAAAGAGAAAAAATAAAAAAAGTAGCCTCATTAACAAGTTTAAATGTACGATTAATAAGGCTATGAGACCAATAGTTTATTTTTTTTCTTTTAGACGGACCTAAATGTAACTTGCTCTAAAAAATTTCTCCTGACATTACCCGTTTTTTTTTTCCGTAAAGAAAAAACGTTGACCTTTGCATCGTGTTCTGCTATTTACCCGAGCGATCCACTATTTGTCTAGCAGAAGAACCAAATCTGAGTTCATACCTTCGTCGTCCACAGTAATTATGTCTTCCATGGCTTGTTCTTCATCTTCATCATCCAAATCCAAATTAACTTCCTATTTTGACGTCTTCTTAACTTTCAGCAAGACCATAAACTTCGACGAAGGATTTCTGGTAAGATCTCTAAGAGGCGATGCCATCAAAATCTTCGTAGACTGTATATATCCTTCGGCAATGGCCACCCCTTTGTCTTCAGCACTGGAAGCCATGGAAAGATCGAGCGTTCTTATGGTTATTTTCACACTAGAATTCCTTCATGGCTCCAACAAATTATTTCTTGAGAGGCTCCAGAAAGTGATGGAGTGTCACAAATCAATGAACAGACCTGTAGTTCCTGTATTCTGGGGAGTGAAACAAAAACAAGTGGTTGAACATTTGGCGATAAGATATAAGAATCTGGACTGGACTGGAATCGCCGTTGAAGCTGCTTCCCAATCCGGCTTCACATTCTCCACTAATTTCAGGTAATAACTTCTTCTTTTCCTGTATCAATCTGGATCTGCTAAGTGTTCATTCGTTTTTGATTTACTTTATGTGGATTGGATAAATCAATGTTTGTTCAGATTATTCAATGTTGTCGGTCAAATAGAGTAATCTCATTCCGTATGCCTCGTCTTTTTTCCGTCCGGAGTGAGTATTCCATAATTCATATATGTAATAATAATAATAATATAAATATAAATATAATTACACATAGGGTTAAGGGGGCATTTTTGCCCCAAAATTTTTATGAAAAACTTAAATCCTTACAAAGGGATGTATATATACGAAGGGAGGGAAAAACAGAGGAGCTTAGAAGAATATAGAAAAACAAGTTCACACATGAATTCATCCCAACTATTTGGCCTACATTTAGCCCCCACTAATATTTATATGAAATTAAATATTCCTTAGATATTTAAAATTAGAAACCAAAAGGTTTCGCAATTTACTCTAAAATTGATTTCTCAAAATTTGATTCCATAGTAGTAGGCATTAGGTCTAATGGTGTCTTAGATTCGAGTTTGTGTTAATGTAAAAGATTCTTTTGAAATAGCTATCCCGTTTGGGTCTGATGATGTTTAACTTTAATCCAGTAGTACCAGATATTATATGTTGTAGAAGAAATTGATTCCATCAAATAAGTAAATTATTTGTCTATAAAAGTCTTGCTAATACTTTGATGTAGATCTGCTAGCTAGGTCATGTTTGGATCATGTGAGAAGTTGATAAAAGCAACAATATTCATACTCCCTAATAATTAGTCACTAATAAGAAGAAATTTCTGCTGTTGTGGAGTTCGAAAGTTCATCTTAAAGCCTTGCATTGGTGGTAGCTAGTCGTTTAGAAACTAATTACATAGAACAGAAGTATGATATTTGTTTCTCATTGGGTCTCTTTCTTAAAATAAATGCAGTGATTCACAAGACCCACTTATATCATTATACTTTATGTTCAGTTAAAGAGTGAGCTTTACTAATCAAATTCTATTATATAAAATTTGATACTTATGCACACGCATACATATTTCTTTTTACTGATTCTGAAATCATTTGTCCAGCAAAGACGATGAGATTATACGTAAATTACTTATGGCAAAACTAGATAAATGCTGGTTTCGCAATCTTCCGGCCCATCCAGTGGGGTTACTCCGTCGTGTGAAAGATGTACTTCGTCTGTTGATTGGTAGTAATTATTCCACGATTGGAATATGGGGGGTTGTAGGTATTGGCAAGACTACTTTTGCTAGAGCTATTTATGATAGACTTGGTGGCAGGTTTAAGAGAAAAAGTTTCCTTGCAAACATCAGTGATGAATGGAAGAAATATAATGGTCTAGTTCATCTACAACATCAACTTCATTCAGATGTTAAGATGGGAACTAGTCAGATGAAGGAGGCACTCTCCAATAAAAGTGTGCTAGTAGTATTTGATGATGTGAATCATATAGACCAACTCACAGCGTTATGTGGAAGTAGTGATATGTGCTTTGGCAAACAGAGTTTGGTAATTGTTACATCAATAAATAAGGATCTACTACTTGGCCTCCGACTCTACCTTTATGAATTGAAGGCGCTGGATGAGACTGAGTCTCTTGAGCTTTTCAATTGGCATGCATTTAAGAAATTTCATCTAACAAATAATTCCATGGATCTTTCAAGGAAAGCAATAAATATTTGTGAAGGAGTACCATTGGCTCTTGAAGTTATTGGCCCTCTTTTGTATAAGACTCCAATATCAAAATGGAATAATTTGCTGAAGAAACTGAGAGGAATTCCTCATGGTCAAATACAAGAGAAACTCAAGATAAGTTTTGACTTTTTACCCAATTCAGAGAAAGATTTATTCTTTAATGTAGCCTCCTTTTATGTGGGTCTGAATAAACACGATGTTACACAATTGTTAAAGGGCTCAAGATTTCCTGTAGAAAAGGCAATGCATGAGATTATAGAGCGGGGACTTGTAAAAGTTGATAAGAGTGACAGGCTCGATGTTCATGATTTGCTGCAAGAGATAGGAAGAGAAATATGTCCTAAAAAGATAAAACATGAATATATCTATGAAGTTTTCTTGAGTTTTAGAGGTGAAGATACACGTAAATCTTTTGCAACTCATCTTTGCAGTGCTTTAAAGAAAGCAGGTATTGAGGTCTTCATGGATGAAGAGGGGATTGAAAGGGGAGAAACAATTTCTTCCTCTTTATTGCAAGCAATTGAAAGTTCTAGAATGTCAATAATTATATTCTCAAAAAATTATGCCAGCTCGAGCTGGTGCTTGCAAGAATTAGAAAAAATCATGGAGTGTCACAAAACAACTCATCAAGAGGTTTTACCAATATTTTATGATGTGCAACCATATGAAGTTCGTAAACAACAAAATACTTTTGGAGAAGCATGGAAAAGACTCACACTAAGAAACACAACTAGCAAAATGAAGAAATCACTCATCAATTGGAAGAGAGCACTCATTGAAGCTGCAAATATATCTGGGTGGGACATGCATGAATGGAGGTAAGTTTGGTTATCATTCTTTTTATGTGAACAAGTTTGATTACCTTTTAAATCTTTAAATTCCTTGAGTTCCTATTGGTGGTATGCAATTCAATATATTGAAACAATCTTATTGATACTTGGTTGTATGATCAAGCTGCTTACTCTTACAAATCACACTGAGCACAAAAATGAATGTAGCCAGGACAATTGCAAAAGGTTTTTTCATTTTCTTAGAGAATATACGACAGAAGAGGGGGTGGATTTAGTTTCACATATAACGCATACCTTTAAACAAATTTTAGCCAACATCCACGTTTAGAGGAAACACACACATACACACACACACCCAATCATTTTGAAAAGAATTGTTAGTCTCCAAGATTAATAATTGAATGCCAAAAGTAATCCTAACATAAATGTAACTTGTTTTTGCCAGAACTGAAATAGAGTTGATAGACGATGTTGTTGAAATTATTACAATGAAGCTAGACAGCAAAGATTTGTTTGTTGCTCAATACCCAGTGGGAGTGGAGCCTCGAGTGCAAGATATCAAGAAGTTGCTAATTAATAAATCAAATGAGGTTATTATAGTAGGGATATGGGGAATGGGGGGAATGGGTAAAACCACTATTGCTAAAGCCATCTTCAATGAAATTGGTCAAACTTTTGAAGGAAAGATATTCCTCTCAAATGTGAGGGAAGTATGGAAACAAGATAATGGTCAAGTTCATCTACAAAAACAAATTCTTTCAAGCATCTTTAATGCAAGAAGAGTGAAGCTTACAAGTATAGAAATGGGGACAACTCTAATCAAGAAAATGCTTTGTAAGAAAAGGGTACTTATTGTTCTTGATGATGTAAATAATGAAGATCAATTGAAAGCTTTATGTGGAAGTCGTGAATGGTTCGGTCAAGGCAGCAAAATAATCATCACTACTAGAGATGAACGGCTCCTCAAGATCCTTGGTGTGGAAGATCATGAAATATACAATATGGAAGAGATGAATGACAATGAATCTCTTGAGCTTTTTAGTTGGCATGCATTCAAGCAACCATTACCTGAAAGAGATTTTCTTCAATTTTCAAGGGGGATAGTTTCATACTCAGGAGGTCTACCACTAGCTCTTGAAGTTCTTGGCTCCTATTTGTTTGATAGGGAAGCATTGATATGGAAAAGTGTTTTAGACAAACTACAACAAATTCCAAATGATAAAATACATGAAAAGCTGAAAATAAGTTATGATGGTTTGAGTGACCAAACCGAGAAAGATATATTCCTTGATATATGTTGTTTTTTTATTGGGAAAGACAAAAGCTATACTACACAAATATTAAATGGTTGTGGACTTCATGCTGGAATTGGAATTGTTCGTCTGGTAGAAAGGAGCCTAATAAAAGTTGGCAAGAAAAATAAGCTTCATATGCATGACTTACTGCGTGATATGGGAAGACAAATCATTCGTGAGCAATCACTAGAGGATCCTGAGAAGCGGAGTAGGTTATGGTCTCATGATGATGTCTTAGATGTGTTAAGAAATTGCACGGTAAGAATATCTCTCAATAACTTAAAATTATGTTGTTTCAATTGTTTCTTCATCACTCAATTTGCACTCACAATTGTTTACTTGGCTATTATGTGTTCAAACATTTAATATATGTTGCTTGTTTTTATAATATTAGATTTCAGTAACTGAAATATAATTAATTTTTATTTTCCACTATTTATACTTTAATAGGGAACAATAGCGATTAAGGGATTGGCTTTAAACATATCAACAAACAATTCAATATCCTTGAGCACCAAAGCATTTGAGAACATGAAGAGACTTCGTTTGCTTCAACTTGATCATGTACAACTTGCTGGAGACTTTGGCTATCTATCAAAGGACTTAAGATGGCTTTGTTGGCATGGATTTCCCCTAGAAAACTTGCCAGCGAATCTAAGTCTAGAAAAGGTAGTTGCCATAGACTTAAAGTGGAGTAATCTCAAGGAAGTATGGGAGAAAAGCCAGGTATTGACAATTAAATTTTTAAATGAAATACTAGTTACAATAGTTGTATTAATTGGTTTTCATATATTTTATTCTTTCCATTTATTATGTGATTTATTTTAGAATGTTCTCTTGGTGTAGGTGTTGGAGTTGTTGAAAATTATCAATTTGAGTCATTGTCATTATTTGATAAGAACACCTGACTTTTCAAACTTTCCATATGTTGAAAAGTTAATACTCAAGGATTGTCCATGTTTGTCTTGGATTCACCCCTCCATTGGAGATCTTAAATGTATTGTTTTGTTAAATTTAAAGGATTGCAAAGGCCTCAATCATCTCCCAAAAGGTATATATAAATTGAAATCCTTGAAAATTCTTAATCTTTCTGGTTGTACAAGGATTGAAAAGCTGAAAGAAGACATTGAGCAAATGGAATCCTTGACGACTTTAGTGGCAAATCAAACTTCCATAACACAAGTTCCCCTCTCATTAGTGAGAATGAAAAGTATTAAATATGTGTCCGTATGTGGCTACGAAGGATCATCACGTGATGTATTCCCATCCATTGTTTTGTCTTGGATGTCACCAACAATTCATTCCAAGTCCTTGTTACAAGCATTTAGGGTCATTCCATCTTTAATCAAGGGTCTATCACGTCCTTTATTTGCTAGAAGCCATGAAGTATTAGAAGAAAGACCAAGCACATCTCAAGATTCATGTGGAACTCATGCGTTAATTGGTTTCCATGAGCAATCTAACTTGGAAAGGCTGGAGACATCCATGAGTTCTTTAACTATTCATTTAGGTGGCTTGAACAAAGTTATGGATGGACTTTTAAAGAGTATCTCACAGGTTATTTCTTTATCTCTCTATTGCTATCTTAATATTTCGTTATCGCTTTCAAGTAACTTGTTTTGACTTGAAATGTGCAATAATGTAATGCTTTATTAAATATCGTATTGGCATAATAATGTTTAATATACTTCTAACAAAATGTGTGTGTGTGTGTTTGTGTATAAGTGCGTAATAATGCATTTATACTAACCATTCAAGGGAGTTAAAAAAGTTTTAAATTTAATAGACTATTCATTTTTTGAATAAAGTCATTGGAAATTGTCACTATATTAATTAAACATATAAATTAGCTAGTATACTGGTACTGTTTAACTAATTTTGTATTAGCAATCCTTAGAAACCACCACGAATATATTTTCAATTAAAAATAGGTGGCTTAATACCCCTGTTGGTCTTTGCCTAAGCAATATGTCTACCAAGTTCTAAGAAAGAGTAATTGGAAAGTATCAAGTATGTATGCTAAATGTTAAACCAGCAAGATGATCATTTTCATTAGTGTGAGCATTATACTATTGTATTTCCTCTGTTCTCAATCAATTAGTGTATTTCTTGTGTTCATGGAATAGGGATGGAGTGATGGTGTCTCTGACTATTCTCTTCCTCAAGATAATAATCCTGATTGGCTATGTTTTGAGAATGAAGGATCTTCTGTGTCACTTAAAATGCCTCTTCTTGTTGGTCGTTGTTTAATAGGAATGATAATCTATATTATCTATTCATCTTCTCAAGATAGCATGGCATGTGTATATCCTGTTGGCTTCATGATAAAGAATTTCACAAAGGGTACTATGGACTTGTACAAAAGAGATGATGCAACGATTCCTTCTCATGATGAATGGCAAAAAATAATACTTAATCTGCAGCCTGATAATGAGGTGGAAATTATGATCAACTTTGCTCAAAAACATATTGTGAAAAAAACTATAGTCTATATGGTATACGATGAAGGAACTCAGCATCACTTGACAATGTTAAATAGCATTGATAAGAATGAAGGTTTGTAATTTTTTTTTTGTCATTTGGGATTGTCATATAAGATTTGCAAGAATATATTCTGAAAATATTTTAATATTTGTTTCTATGGATACAATGTTACAGGGCTTCATTGAAAAAAGGAATAAAAAGAAGGTGAAGAATGACAAGTGGAAGGCTTTAGGTTATGACACTCCTTTACTTTTTCTTTTGGTTCACATTTTTATTTGTTGAGGAAAGCAGCAAAATGAACCAAAAAAGTCTTAAAATAGTTAGTATCTATCACAGTACTATGGTCCCCTTTGTTATCATTATACTACTTCCAATTCCTAACACGAGCTAGATAACTAATTTGTAAATATTAAGAAGAGTAGTTTAATTATGTGTAACAAAAATTTATCTTGATTTCCTTAGACTACCTTATTTAATTATGTGCATTGGAACTATCTCTTAATTGAGAGGCCCCCTTAATATGTGTAATCAATAGTAATACTTTAGAGAAAAATTATAAATTTGGAAGGCAAAATAAATTGAGTTCTTAAATAACACCTTATCTAAGTCTTATCTTTAGGATAGGAGGTAATATTTTATTTCTCACTCATTTATCTTGTTAAAGACATAAACAGCCTGTCGTACAGTACCCACTTATCTATAAAATGCAGTCATTTGTTTAATGTTAATTGGGCTTTTTTCTAAGGGTGTGTTTGGTTTGGGGGGGAGGGGAGGGGAGGGGGCAAAATTACAATATTGGATAAAAGAGATCTAAAATTTACCCTCTCATTCTTTTAAATTTTGGATTCCCGCCCAAAATTTATTCTCTCATTCCTTTTAAATTTTGGGTAGGAACCCAAAATTTAAATACCTTCAACTCAAAAAAGTAATTTAACCCTCTTCTCGTCCCCTCCCTCCCCTCAAACCAAACACACCCTAAATGACCCAAATCCTTACCAACCCGGTTAAACTGACTTATCTCACATTTCATTTCATTTCTAAATTGACTGGCGTGAAAGGTGATTTTTGAAAAGGTGAGAACTAAATAATCTTTGGAGTTTAAGTTAGAGGGTGGGGTAGAGAAGAGTAAGGTTAATATAATATCTTTCATATTGATGTGTCTGCATCTGTATTATTTATTGTTTATTGAGTATTTCGTTTTTTGACCCATTCACAGGGGAATGGAGCTGAAAATTATGGTCTTGGTTTCCAGGATGGTTGAGTTTGGTAAGCCTCTCTAATCTTGCTGAAAACTTAATCTTCTATCACCAGTCATCTGTCTGTTTTGCGTTCTATCTCTCTGCTGCTTGCTTACATATTATGTCCTGTATTAGGCTCCCGCAACATGCTTGTGATAAGATTGATTCGAGGCGTATTGATTTCTTCTGGGGAAACTCTGGTGATAGGAGGAAGATTGATCTCCTTAACAAAGAAATCCTCTTTCTTCCAATGAAGCTGTTCAACCAAGCTTTGCCGTCTATGGACACTCTTCGTTGTCATCATCTGAAAAACTTATTTCTTAATCTCAAGTCTCAAGGCCAACAGATCAAGTTCAGGGTATTATTCTAATGTTTTTTTTCTGATAACATTTTGCTTATTATGAAAAAACAGATGAATTATTGTATCATGGAGAGATAGTAAGATCAATGTTTGATTTATGATGTATTGTTGAAATAAGGAACTGAGACTTTTGATTATGGTGATGGATCATATTGATACATGGAGATGAAAATCAAATATTTGTGATAATAACTAGGTAATAAGTTGTAGTAATATGAAAATTCTGACAGCGAGTATTGTGTTAACTCTTGAGCAATGTACCTACAAAGTGCTACAAAACAACTCCTTGTAACACTACTCTTTGATCACGCATATTTTTATTTCCAAGCATATGTGCTTATGTTTTCATACTTGAGTTGCTATTATATGTATGAAAGTGGTCTTAGTTACTGCCTTAAACTACTCTTTCACACACACTCAGATGTAGGCATTATATGCAAGTAGATTATATCATTCATATATATCTCAAATCGTAAATGGCTCAGGAATTTTCCAAATATATAGCCAGATGCATCAATCATCAGGGAAAGCAAAGGAACTTAATGATGGTACGTTATCATGGATCAGAAGAAAGTTGTGAAGGCGAAACCAAGATCATCAAGCAGGGATTAGTAGTTATCATTCTCTTGAGTTCAAGATTTTTAAGGACTTCAAGCAGTAGAACTCTGACGTTTAAGATCCACTTGATCGCGCACGTAAGAATGATTCTTAAGTTGGGTCACTAGAATCTTGAAGATTCTATGATTGCCTTTTTCAAATGTCGAATTTAATTAGGTTTTGCGTGAAGAATTCCTGAATTCACCCGCTTTGGATTTCATTTTCCAAGATAGCAAGCTCCTATGTGGGTTACTTTGTAGTGTTTAGTTTGTACGTGTTCCTAATAGTTGTAACACTAAAGTACTCCCACCTCTGCCTGATACAAGTTCAACTCAAATAATTTGAGTAGATTAAGGAAATTAGTTAAATTAATAACTTGTTAAAAATGTGTGTTGGTTTCCTTAAAATACCTTTTTAAATTACTTGCATTTAAACTATTATTGATGCTAACTTCATTAACATATGCAATCAATAGAATAATTTAGGGGGGAAATGATAAATAAGGAAGATAAAGTAGATTCAGTTTTTATGTTTAGAATTAAATCCAACTCTTCAATTAGTTTTTATATTAAAAATATCGTACTATTTCATATCAATAAAATATATTCCCTTGACACAACATTATTCATGCAATCATATCTGTCCTTTTGGGCTTTCTGCAATACATAACGTTTTTGTCAACATCTTTATCATACACCAAATATATTACTTTCCTCTTTATGCCAAACTTGTGTGCAAAAGTTACTACAAACTTTACTTCATTGTCAAGCTCTGAATTAGAAATTATGTTACCCCATTTTTCTTCATTAGAGGCCGTTTCTGCATCTTGCTTGTAAAATTCAACAATAGCCTTTATGTGATTTGATATCAAGACAATGATAGGATATGCAGATGTCATGCAATCCTTAGGAGATATTTGTAAGTGTCTCACTCTTCATGAATAAGTGAAATATATATATGAATCATACAAAATGAATAAGTTCAATTTATAAGTGTGTAATTCTTTATAAACAAGGGAAATAAATATATAAACAACATAAATTAATTTTCGGTAGCCAGAGCTCCGATCAGTTGGCACCACTAGAGTTTCATTGGCGGCCGTTGAAGGCTGCTGCGTCTTGATGGATGCCATTGACTAGTCGCTAAAGCTCCGGCAACGATTGAGCCTTTTAAAAAAATAGAGTAAGGATGTCATTGTCTTTTTTCCCGCAAAACTTAATTTTATTTGGGAAAATTACACTCAACTCCCAAAGAAGAAGGGAAATGAAGAAAAATGGTCCTATGAAGTTGTCAATGCTCGCTCCTGGAATTGTTAATGACCCGCTCATAGAACTGTCAATGGGATCATTTTTTCATTTTACAATTTCAAGGGATTTTTTTTATTTCCTTTCTTTCTTAGGACTTTAATGTAATTTTTCCATTTTATTTTAGTTCGTGGGGGTATAGTGAAATTTCATAATTATTTAAAAGTTTACTAAAATAAACTTGCTATAGTGGGGGCTAAGTAAATTTTCCCTAATATCTATCTATCTAGGTATAATATTAAATGTGTAACAACCACATAGTTGTCATATGCAGCATGACCTACTGCAATTTTTATTTTTATAAATATAAAATTTGAACTAAAACGATATTTTGATATTTTTCACAGGGTGTATATAGAAAAATTTACAATTTGAAATACACCTTCTTTCTCCCAATCATCTTTCATATTTGTTGGGAAACTTGTCCCCTCAAACCTAAAAGATGGCACTGTAACGACTTTGGCAATAGTTTATAAAAAGCTACTTATTAAAGATAGTTCATACCAAAAAAAAAAATTAAAGTACTTTGAACTAATTCACACATATTTTAAAAAAATAGTTAAATATTAGTTTAAGTATTGAAATGTCATAAAATCGAAATATTTTTTATTATTATCTTTATAATTTATACTAAATAATTATCACACTCTCCCGTCTCAATCATAAGTGAAAGCTATCTAATTTATCAGCTAAAATTGTTAATTATATTTACTAAACAACCAGTACTATCTCTCTTTCTGCCAATACATATGGACACCTTGTTTTTTGTCACTTTCCAGAGAAAAGGATAAAACCATCGTATTCCACATCGCTTTCCACTTGAAATCTGTGCCTCACATTTTTTTTTTAATTATAACCAGGTCCTAAATAACAGAAATAATTAAAGCTATTAAAATAAGTTAACCCAATAAAGGGTCGGCCTTTGACAGACTCAGGCTTAAAAAGGTCGGCCTTAAAAAGCCCACGTACCATAGAACAAGCATATTATTGAAGTCGAGCCCTCAGACATGTGGGCTAAGGGCCGAGGGCTTTTATATATTTTTATTAAATTTTAATTTGTTAAACTATTTTAAAATATCTAAAAATACAATAATAAATTTCTTAAGATTTATAATTCAACTCATATATATTAATAAAATAAAGTTTCAAACTATTGTCTAAATATAAAAAACAAATGCGAATCAAACACCAAACACTAATAAATTGTTGTCTCACCTCAAAAAAAAAAAAAGCAAAACTAAATAGTTTACCTCGTTTTTGAAATCACATATAAAAAATACTAATGGTTAAAAAATAAGAAAATCTCATAATTATTATATATAAAAAAGGGAAAATTCCAAAAAACTACACTCAAAATACACAAAGGACAAATCAGTACAACGAAATTCAGAAAAGACAAATCAGGCGGGTGTCAGAAAAATGACCAATCTGTCCTTTTGAAATTTCGGCCAAATTACGAAAATGCCCTTCAGCCCTCAGTCATAATAACAACATAGGAGTTGTTAATGGCGAATCATGAGTTGTTAATGGCGAGGTGAGTGTTGTTATTGGCCCTGGAGTTGTTAATATCGAATCCGGAGTTGTTAATGGCAAGATATGTGTTGTTATTGGTCCTGAAATTTGTTAATTGTAAAAGAAGAATTTCAGTTGTTAATACCGAATCCGAAGGTGTTAATTCCGATGATCATGTTGTTATTCTGAAGTGTGCATGAAGGGCATTTTCGTAATTTGGCCGAAATTTCAAAAAGACAAATTGGTCATTTTTCTGACACCCGCCTGATTTGTCTTTTCTGAATTTCGTTGTACTGATTTGTCCTTTGTGTATTTTAAGTGTAGTTTTTTGGAATTTTCCCTATAAAAAATTTATGTATGGCTATTAAATTTTCTTTGTCATTAAATTATTTGATTAGAGAAAGTTTTGAAAACAAGGAAAATTTATAGTGGAATTATTTTATTTTAAGAAAATTTTTTTAAAGTTCGATTATCATGTATGCAGTGGATGCATGAATAAGAGTAATATATATATATATATATATATATATATAACATCATTAACTGTATGGGTAATGACTAGAGCTAAACAAGTTAACCTCAACTTGAATCTTTGAAGTTTTCATTAGAGCACAAGTGTGTGTTAACTTAAGTACCTAAGTTTATTTTTAATTTTTTTAAGTAAGAGGTGTTGTATAACAAAAGTGAATATTTTTATTTTAATAAATAAAAATTAGGCAAGTTTAAAAGGATTGGCCCTCAATTCTAATAAATCGATTCTTTTATTTTTGAGCCTTAATGAGTTAGTCCATTTAAGTCCAATTTTTTGTTTTTTTACACCACCTAAAATACAAGTTTGGCCCTTTACTTAGATGGGCTTAAATAGGTTAGCCTGACGGGCTCAGCCCCCTTTTAATGGCTATAGAAATAATAATAACCCAAATCCTTTAAAATTATCAAATTATAGTAGAGTCCATGAGAATTGGGTGACATCCAAATATTAAAATAATTAAATCCAAATATGAAAATACCTGGTCAAAAAGAAAAAAATATCATTGCATTGATATCTCTTTAATAATTGAAAATAAAACGAGAGACCAAATTTCTTGTCTTCCGAGCGGGTGAAAGAAAGTAACTATCTGCTTTATCCATATTGACTTGACTCCATTGAATGAAAAAGAAAGAATAAAAGAGGAAAATTTTCCCTACCCCTCTAGAGCAAATTAATATCCATTTGACTCCTAAACATTATAAAATTTCAACGCACCCTATAGAATTAAAATGAAATTAAATTTTATAAATAAAAAAATATTGATGCCTTTAATTTTTTTTTTCTAAAAAAAAAAACAAGTCAACACCTCTAGTTGCCGGAGCTCTGACCACCAGAAAATAAATTATTAGGAATGAAGGGCGGGAGCCATGACCCCTGGACACCCTAACAGGTTGATGACCATCAAGATAAATTTGCTAATGGTAGTTGTACGTCATGTTGTAAATATGAGAAATGGGAGATACCAAACACTCTTGTTTTCACAATCTATCTTTTACAAAAAAAAAAAACCATAATTTTTAATAAGCCAATTTTATACTTTTTAAAATTTATTATAAAAAATTTATTTTACAAAAGCTAATCAACATCAGAAGACAATGGTCAAACAGGGAAGGTAGAATATGACCCATAAACTAAAAAGATACTCCAGTACTTAGTATAAGGTTTATTTATCTACTTTTATTAGATTAAAGAACTTAATTAATATTACATGTATTTTCTAAAACATCATATTCGTCTTCCTTAATTTCCTCATTCATTCTCTTCCTTAATTATTGTTAATGGAACATCAATAGGGATACATTAAAAAATATTTATAAATATAAAAACTATACCTTATATTTAAGACTAAATCAACTTCTTAAATATATTTGATATCAAGAACAAGAAAGGGTATTAAATTTTGTGAATTAAAAGACAATGGCGCCTTTGATTTTTTTTTAAAAAAAACCAAAAGGTCAACATATCTAGCAACCAGAGCTCTGGCCACTAGAGAATAAATTTTCAAGAATTGGGGCGGGAGTCATCACCCCTTGACACTCTTAAGGGTCTGTTTGGTGTGAGGGATTTGGAGGGAAGGGAGGGGAGGGAAAATTTTTATGAGTTGAATTTTAAAAGATTGAAAAAGTGGGGTAATAAAATTTTAATAAAGAGAATATATAAGATAAAAGAGTAAGAAAAATTAATTAAAAATTTTTAACCTCACTTCTCTAATTTTTTTAAATTCAACTCAAAAAAATTTTCCCTCCGCCCACTTTCTCTCCTCTCCCCTCAAACCAAACAAGCCTTAAAGGTTGATGGTCAATAAGCTAAATTTGCTAATTGTAGTTGTAAATAAGGTTATGAATATCAGAAACAAGAGTTTTTAATTCTCTTATCAGTCTTATGTGTTGTAGTAGATTTCCTTATATGTTAATTGTTGCAAATTTACTAATTGTAACTGTATATCAGGTTGTAAATATGGGAAATAGGAGATACCCAAACACTCTCTTTTTTTTTCTAACAATATATATCCTTTACAAGAAAATCATAATTTTTCAGAAGCTAATTTTTTATACTTTTTGAAATCTATTATTAAAAATCTATCCTCCCAGATCAATTCTGCAAAATCTAATAAAAATCGTCAACGGTCAAATAAGGAAGGCAGGAAAAGCAGAGAATGGCCTCTCTCATTTGTGGTTAATATCCGCTGTCGTCCTTGGCTGTAAAACGTCATCGTTTTGTATAAAAAATTGTCTATAATTGCTTTTTATTTTTTTGAGTTAAGTTATATCCAGGGTCACAAAGTATTTTATTTCAGTATCCTAAAGTAGTTTATGGTACACCCAACACATTAAAATATTTTGATCAGTAGCACTCAGTATTTTGAAATATTTTTTGATGCATTCAACACTTAAAATATTTTTAGTAGCATTTGGTATCCTAAATTTAAGACACTCACTGCTGCTGAAAAATTTTTTTAGGGTAAATATTTTTGACACCGAATGCTATTAAAAAAAATACTTGCTAGTAGGAAAATAAACTAGTTTAAGATATCAAGTCCTATTAGGAAATTTTTTTTAAGATGCTTAATGCATAAAATATTAGTTTAAAAATACTAAGTGCTACTAATAGAACTAGTTTTCCTAATAGTACTTGGTATATTGAACTAATTTATTTTCCTAATAGCAAGTTTTTTTTCAATAGCACCCGATGTCAAAAAGTAATGTTTCATGAATTTTATCTTTAATGTATTTTTCTTAGCCTAGTGCTCTTGAAAAATATTTTAGGGTGTTGGATGAACCAAAAATTATTTGAAGATATTGAGTGCTACTAAAAAAAATATTTTAGGGCGTTGAATACATCAAAAATTACTTTAGGATACTGAAAAATACTTTGGGCCCTGAATATAACTTAGGGTTAAAGGTTATATTTGCCCTGAAAGTATTCACTTGGTGCCAATTTTGCCCTGAAAGTTTTTTGAGGCTCAATTTTATCCCAGAAGTATCAAATTTGGAGTAATTTTGCCCTTATGTTAATTGACCATTAGCAAAGGTAAATTTGCTCCAAATTTAACACTTTCGGGGCAAAATTGCACCTTAACTCAATGACTAGAAGTGTCAAATTTGAAGCAAATTTGCCCCGGCTAACGGTCAACTAACGCAAGGGCAAAATTGCTCCAAATTTGTCACTTCTGGGGCAAAATTGCGCTTCAAAAAACATCTAGAGTAAAATTGTCACTAAGTAAATACTTCCGTGATAAAAATGGCCTTTAACCCTATAACTTACCTCACAAAAATAGAAAGCAACTTTGGCCATTTTTTTAATGCAAAACGATGACGTTTTACCGTGATGTACGGCAGTGGATATTAACAGGGGGAGAAGCCATTCCCGAAAAAGCAAACTCCACCCCCATGATTTTTGCAGGTAAAAGCATGCACGTTGTTTGAAAGAATCCAAACGTCTATGACCTTTGCGGAAGGTGCTGGATCATGTGATTGGCAGGCGTTTGACAACCCGGTAAGCTCGATTGGACATGAATAAACCCAGTTGGGCATGAAGTTGCTTTTTGTCTGTGTTTGGTTGGGTGTAGAGTCAATTGGGCTTATGCTTTATAAAGAGCCTTTTTTAAAAAAGTCAGATCCGGTTGCTTGTTACTTGTGGCTTATGGAATTACAATTTGTGTATTTGGGATAGCGGTGGGAAAAGTGACTTATTTATAATATGACTTATATAAAAATAAGACTGAATAAAAGTTAAATTGTATAATGTGATTTATATTTGGATTAGCGGTTTTATATATGGCTTTTCTGAAATTAAAACTTATTTGGATTGGCGATAGCATAAATGCTTTTGTGATAATGATAAGAAAAAAATTAAATTAAAAATTATAAAAAATTTAAGAAAGTCAAGTTGAAAATTTTGGTTATTAAAAAATACATAATTTAATTGAAAAAAAAAATTTCCCCTCCCCCAACAAAACGATAGCATAAGCCAAAAGTTAAAAGAGATAAACTATAAAATGTTGTTTAATAAAATAAGTAACTCCTTCCAAATGAGGAAAAAGCTAAACCAAACAAAAAATAAAATAAAAAAATGGAAAACTCCCAATCCTACTTTTACCCTCCCAATCTTACTTTTTATCTTAAATAAGCCATATCATTGTATTTGTTTCTCTGTCTTCTCTTCTCTAACATCTCGTTCTCTCCCTGTCCAAAAATTATCAAGGAATTGAAAATCGGATTGGACCGGCCTGTTCAGCCCGTGAACCGACGGTCCAACCGGTCTGGTCCAGAGGTGAACCGTACGGACCGGTTCATCCATTTTTTAATTTTTTTAAATCATTTTTTTAATTAATTTTACATAGAATTTCATATAAATAAACTTAAAATATTCATTTCCTTACCGGTTTAGCCTCGATTTACCTGCCTAACTGACTGACCCTTAACCCAATGCTCCAAACGGTTCAATCCGGTTTTCCAGTACCTTAAAAATTACACGACGATCTCTATGCTTTCTCCCTTTCTCGGTCGCCCACTGGAAAGTGTGAAGTGACTCGGTTGTGTCGGTCATTTTGATTATGCTCTTGCAGCTCTGCAAATTCCTGATTCGGTTTCGAATTCTTCGGAGGATTACAAGAATTCAGGGGATGAAGACAATGATTTAGAATCTGGATTTGAAGCTCAACAAATCCCTGATTTGAGTTTGCAGAGAAATAACACTGACTTGGTGTCAATCAAAGAAGAAGCAAAGGATTTGGCGTCTGAGCTTGAAGCAAGTATGGAAATACCCGATTTGAGTATTATTTCAGAAGTGCCAATTCCAGAATGTTCAAAGCCTCTCATGTTTGATCTGAATTGTTTAATGGTTGATGATTTGAAGCAGTGTTTTGACGATGACGATGATCTTACTGGGTTGCTGGGTGGTGGAATTTGTGGGTTTAATGATGATGATGATGGGCCTTGGGAACTTCCTGATTTTGATTTTGCAGATTTTGGTGCAAATGACGAGTTTGCAGGTTGGATTGAGGAACCCCTCAACATACCTTGTGCGTGAGTTTTTGCAGATCCACATAGAAAGGACTTGGGTGTGTTGGTTCCACGGAAATTGGATTAGGTAAAGTTTATTTAGGGGGTGTTTCGTTTGAGTGGAGAGTTGGGTGAGAAAATTATAATTTTAAATAAAAAAAATTTAAATTTTATTTTTTCATTTTTTAAAATTTTAGGTTCCTGTCAAAACTTTACTTTCTAATTCTTTTTAAATTTTGTATTATAAGTAGACAAAAATGGCCTTCTACATATTTTTCTTCTTTTTTTATAATGTATTTATTAATAATTATTATTTATAAAATAATTATTCTTGTTATAAAATCAAGAAAGTATAAGAGATTGAGATGAAGGGAATGAAGAAATACAAGAAAGAAATAGAGAGCAATGACGAAGTGATTCTTATTCATTTGAATGCAAACAAAGTGTAGTACATAGTGTTCTATTTATAGACCCTCAACCACAACTAAGAGTTACACAAAGTAAATGGTAAACTTTAATCCTCATGAGTGCACACATTGTAATCTTTGAGTTATGGGCATAAAAACTCCTAAAGATAATTCATTTGAGAGGTTATGGGATGTAGAAAATGAAAGGTCAAGAGTTGGGAGCTCATGGACATCCACCTTAATTAGTATTTTACAACACTCCTCCTTGGATGTTCATAAAAAAAATATTGTGCCTCATTAAAACCTGATTGGGAAAAACCCAATGGGACAAAAACCTAGTGAAGGAAAAAGAATACACAATACAAATCGAAACTGTCTCATTAAAAACCTTATCAGGAAAACCCCGTGGGACAAAACATTGGTTAAGGAAAAGAGTACAGCATGGTCTCTATTTCACACGATGATAATATCGTATTTACTCCCCTTGATAATAACATCAGTTTTACTTCCCTGATAAGAACATCACTTCCAATGTATTGTTGAGCATATCATTCTTTTAACCACCAAACTATGAATGATACATTGTCACCAAATATTTTGCTAGATGTATTCCTCTTACATATCCTCTGGATATGCTAAAATATCAGTATATTATGCCTTTATCTTATTCATCGTGAAAACAATAAAGAAAAATTATTCTGAAAATCATTAAAATATATCTTACATCCACATATTCAGTTTGTTTTGAACAAAATAATATTATATAATATGTTAATAGGACTATCACACCAAATCTCATTTTTGTTATCCACTGTGCACTTGCAAGAACTAATTTTTATCAATAAAATCATAACAGATACAATATTAGTATAATACAAAAATATTCTCATAAAGTATAAGGTACTTAAGGACCATTAAATTCAATGTATCTTTATAAGAAAATTCACCACGGTAAAAATATGTGATTTTGAAATCATTGATGCATTTGATAACTTGATCTACAAGATAAGTAAAATGTAAAATTACTCATTTTTCAATATATTTTTCAATCAATTATATATGCTTGAATTATTTTCAAACTCGCACAACATTTTATATATAGAATGATTTTCTTGTATATGCTTCTGGCATTTTAGATCCTTCAAAGACTCTCATATAATATTCACTATCCATATGCATATACTATATATAATGATATCTAATAGATGCATTATTTTGTTTGCATATACTACTAGACTAATAATATATGCATAATTTTTCTAGTTCATTAATGAGTTCATAAAATCTAGTTCATTAATGAGTTCATAATTTTTCTAGTTCATTAATGAGTTCATAATTTTTCTAGGTCTAAAAAAATTAGTCACCTATAATTAAAATAAAATCCATAATAAAATAACAAAATTCAGATTTAAAGAATAAAAAAATCAAATATATTGAATTTCACTAATACCTCTCTCGCTTCTTCAACTTTCTTTCTCCGCTGTGATCTCTTTCTTGTTCTGCCTTCGTGTCCGTGTTGCGAGTCGATCTCCTCTTCAAATGGATGCTAGGACTCTCTCTTTTCGGCCACCTTTATTTTCATTCTTTATCCAAATAATAATATGACATCTTTTGTTTTTCTCATTCGAAAAGATATATTATCTTATTTACAATTGATTTTGTCCTTTTCATTGCACGGGGCCCACATCTCTAATACACTAAAATAATATCCTTTTATTTTCATCCAGCTCACATCCTGGTGGTATATCATATCCTTACATTTGGATATATAATATAATGGATGTTTCCTATTTTTTGCAATTTTCGTTTTTTTTAATACTTTCTCATCTTTTTTATCATATAATATCTCCTGTGTATAATAAAATAAGATATGAGTATATTTTATATTAATTTTTTTTTATCCTAAACTTGATTAAAAGATAATAAATATATAAAAGATAATTAAATAGATATAAAATATTAATAATTTAATCAATTATATTATAAAATCTATGCTTATTTAATTTTAAAAAATATATATATTTATCATGGTGTTAGCTGGAAGAACTTTAACCCTTGCAAGGGTTCTTTCTTTTTTTTAAAAAAAATTTGAGGGCATTTTGATAAAAACACAATATTTTAAAATATCAGAATAGTCATTTGAAACCTATTTGCTAACGAATTTTTTGGGGTTTTCCTAATTCAAATAATATTTATATTTTTTTCCCTTGAGAAATATTTGTCATTTCCATTTGTTAATAGATTTTTTGAGGTTTTTCTAATTCAAATGATATTTATATATCTCTTTTCCTATTTTGTTTTAGATCAAGAAAGTCAATTGCAACCTAAGATCTGCCGAGTATATTAAGTACTAGAGGAAGTAATTAGAGAAGTAATTGATTCAACTGAAAATCTAATACGTGTGAAAGCTTAATTTTCTGAGGATTTATGCGTTTAGTACTGCAAATTATAAATATATATAACATTAAAAGAATAAGCGAGAAGCGAAAATCTAAATACTGTATAGTTGCTCTAGTCTAGTGTATTTTAACTCCTAAATTAGATTATTCTTTTTTTATATTATCAAACAGTAGAGCCGGGAAAACGGGTCGAGCCCGTCGGGCCGGCCCTTTTAGACCCTGGCCCTTCAAGGGCCGGGCTTGTAAATTGTAGCCTCAAAAGGAAGTCGGGTCTAAAAGGGCCGGCCCTGGAGGGCCTCGGGCCGGCCCTTTAGGCCCGTTTATTTTTTATTTTTTTTACTTGGAAAGGAATTATGTTACATTTTTGAATTACCTTATTGAATCTATATGTCACTCTGTCCTCATATTGTATAGAGTATGATTTTTGAATATATTGTTTTGTCTAATTGAATCATATTGTGATTTTTGAGTATATTGTTCTGCCTATTTAGACTAAAATCATATTATATACTATTCTGCCTGATAGAGTATGATTTTTTATGGAGGTTGTGATTATTTAACTACTTGAACTTACTGCTCAAAGTGAAACACAATCAAATGTCCTTGAAATTGATGATAGTGGCGAAGAAGGTGAAAATGATAGTCGTTATACTCATGTTGTTTAGAGATTAGAGTATTTAGCTTCTTGCCTTCTTATACTTTGCCTTTGTGTGAGTTATTTATGGACATGATTTTACCTTTGATTATACATTAGTAACTGTGTTTGTTTGTTGCAAGAGACGTGTTATTTTAAACCTTAATGTTGACAACATTTATATATTAAATTAGAACTTTAATTGTTGTTATTTACTAATTATATCTCTCTGAGGAAAATACGCAGGAAAAATAGTTAAATATTGTGAAAAGGATTTCCCGGCCCTGGCCCTGATGCTCTCGGGCCGGGCTTTGAAAAACTGCAATTTTCCTGACCCCGAGCCCTTTAGGGCCGGCCCTGTTAGGCCCTGGCCCGTCAAGGGCCGGCCCTGTAGGGCCGGGCCAGCCCTGATTCCCAGCTCTATCAAACAGTAACGACTTTCTCATATTTCCTTTATTTTATTGTTTTAATCCTACTTAGTTTAGAACTCATAGGAAAAAAATTCATATTTTTTTGTTTTTTTTAAAAATAAACATCTTAATTTAGAAAAGACTAAAATAAAATGATGAGCCAATATTTTTCTTAAAAACAAAATAAAATGTAAAATCTTTTGATGAATAGTAAACCAATTAGAATTAAAATGATTTGAGTTATAGTGTTTTTATTAAGCAAAGTTCAGATGAGGTGGCAAGCATGTAAGTATTTCTCATATAACATAAAACAAAACACTATATCACCAGTGTCTTAAACTCTATTTTTGTAATATTTTGTGGCTAAAATATATATTTGGTCCTTTATGTTTGTATTATGATTCTTTTTAGTCCTTTATACTTAAAAAGTGTATTTTTAGTCATTCAAACTTAACGCCGTTAGTCTCACTTAACGAAAATTGCTGACTCATCAAATTTAAGTGATGACGATACACATCAAAAAAAAAAAAAACCTCCTCTTTCGAATATTGATCTGATCTAAATGGACTTGATCTTTGCAACTTGGTGGCACATCGCTGAAGTATGAATAGGTTCATCTCTATATGAGAGTCTTTAGCCAAAATTTATCAGCACATTCAAGGCAAAAAAAAACATATTCATGCTCGCAATGATAGCAAGTAGAAAATTGATCATCATTAGTATATATATAAAAGAACAAAGACTTACAGAATTTGCCTCTGGTTGCAGGGATTCATCACTGGTCGTAGGGATGAGTCGGAAAAATTAAATCTAAAGGATATAGTTTTCATTCTGATTTCTTTTATTTACATGGTTTAAAATATTATATTAAAAAGGAATAATATAATAATATGTAAGTATGTTTCATTAGTATTTCTTTTTTGATGTGTATAGTCATCACTTAAATTTGATAAGTCAGCAATTTTCGTTAAGTAAGGCTAATGATGTTAAGTTTAAAAGACTAAAAATATACTTATTAAACATAAACGACTAAAATAAACTTTGATGCAAATATAAAGTACCTAATGCATGTTTTAGCCTATTTTGTTAGGTAACTTTTTGAATGATTTAGAAGAAGCTTTTTTAATGATTAATGCCTCATTACCTTCGAAGATTACAATCATGCAATTATCTTCTTTTTTTATTTTAATATTATAAAAGAATAAAAAAATAATAAAACATCGTTTGATGTGATTTTGACACATTTAAAGAAGGTTATTAGATGTGTCGGTGGCGATAAGAATAATTGATCAATAAATATAAAGTCTTTAGAAAAGAAGTAGGAGAAGACATGATTAAATATATACTAATACGAAGTTATTGAGTGGGATCTTCAATTAGCTATTAAAAATGTGATTTTGGATTGAATATAATAAGTCGGTGCAACCCATTTAACTAACCTTATATAGTGGAATAAAGCGTTGTTAATCATGGAAAAAAAAAAAAAAGGAATAAAGCGTTGTTATTATAGTTGTCCCAGCTAATGCCACGTGGGAAGCGTGCCGTACTGCCGTAGATGATGTTTTGGGTTATACAGATCACGGGCAAAATGTTTGACTAAAAAAAGTGATTAAGTGAATGAGAAATCATGCTGGCCAAAAACAAAGTGAAGATGTCTAAGGGTGTGTTTTGGGATTAGTTTTTAGAGAATAGTTTTTGAAGAAAAGATGGAAAATAGCTTTTGAAGAATAGATTATGGAAAAAAGGTGATTTTGATAAAATAAAAGTGTTTAGATATTGTAATTAGAATAACATTTTTCATGGTCAAATTACGAAAAAGGACATTAACTTTTATGATAATTACATATAAAAAATAAGATTATATTTTAAGTATTATTAAACATTAAATTTTATCATAATAAATACCTAAAATGAAATAAATTTGTCTATAAAATTTAGAGCCAGTTTGGTTCAACCCCATTGCATGCCTGTAATGGTAATCATGATAACATTACCAAGAAAAGAGTGTTTAGTTGCTTTTTAGCATGTTAATAAGATTTACCATGGTAATAATGATTACCAAAAAATCGGTAATCTTCATTCATATCTCCCCCTATGAATCTTCATTACCATCCCATTACATGGTTAAAAAAGTCAAATTTACCTTTTAGTTTCATGTGTCTTTGTTTCACTTATCTCATTTCACTTGCCACAACTACCACCGCCACAACCTCCTCCTCCTCCTCCACCGCCGTCACCTCCACCCTTCGCCGCCGCCACCACCACCTTCGCCTTCTACCGCCGCTACTACCTCTTTTACCGTCACCACCTCCACCCTCTGTCGCCACCACCACCTCCTCCTCTACCCCATCGCCGCCCACTGCCACCCACTGCCGTCGCCTTCATTGCCGCCACCTGCCCACACCACCACCATCACCTCTTCCTCTACCCCCGTCGCCTCCCACCGCCACCACGACCACCTCCTCCACCGCCGCCGCTACCGCGACCCATCACCCTCGCCATCGGCCCACCACCAGCCCACCGTCGCCACCTCCTCCCCACCCCTACTACCTTCTCCTCCATCCCTGTCGTTGCTGACTTTTAACTATTTTTTCTACAAAGATTATAGGAAGGGCAAAATAGACTTTGTGCAATATACTCCCTCCTGTCCTAATTATATGATAAAGTTGATTTTTTTGGAGAAATTAAGGAAGTTAATTAATTTACTTTAAAGTATTTATATTTATATTTTTTTCTTCAAACTAATTAGTTTGAGTAATAAATTAATATATAATATAAGAATACATAACATATGATATAATTAAGTAACTTATTTAGCTTCCTAAATTTCTCCAAAAAAAATTAACTTTGTCTTATAATTAGGACCGGAGGTAGTATTAATTTTAAATAATTGTTAAAATATTAACTCATTGCACGTTGCTTAAAAATCAAACCAAACATTACCCATGTAATTAATATTATATTGTATTATCATTGTATCGTATTGTATTGCACTGTACTGTAGGATATAATGGGATCGAACCAAACAGAGAATTATGAAAGTATTTGGATTAGTTTTTGGATAAAAATTACATATGAAATCTCTCTGCGGTCTTTTCTGATGGAGCCTCTCTTCTAAATTATACTCCTAATTTTTCACTCGATATATAAACCTAATGACGCGGCCATATTCTTCCGGTTCCCTGCAATCCCTGCTGGTCCGATTAATTGCGATGGCGTTTCTGGGTGCGTTGACTACGAACAAGATAGGTATTTCTTCTCCTTTCCTCGAGTGATCTGTTCTTCCCAGCCGATTACTATGAAGCAGATGTTAATGGACGGCGACACGCCATTTCTTCCGGAAGAAATCATCACAAACATTCTCAAACGACTCCCTGTGAAATCCCTAATCCGATTTCAATGTGTATGCAAACAATGGAGTAATCTGATCAAAACCCCATTTTTCATCGCCGACCACCTCCAACACTCCACTCATCAAAACCCTTATCTTCTTATCGAGCAGATTCAGACCAATCCCTTGCGCTTATCTTTGCTCGATTGCCACTTGCAATCCCGTGAAGTTGAGAAGGCCCCTTTGATCAGTTCCTTGCCGTGCGTTCGGGTCATCGGTTCCAGCAACGGCTTGCTCTGTCTCGCCGATTACCGGAGGTATCCACCTTCCCCTTTATTATGGAATCCTGCTATTAGAGAGGTGAGACGGCTGCCCGAAACTATTGATCCATTCGATGGTGAGTGCATTTTAGGGTTTGGGTTCAGTCCTACTATTAATGATTACAAGATAGTGAGAATTTACGAGGTTGTTGTAGTTTGTCAGGTGGAAGTGTATTCATTAAGGACACAATCATGGAAAAACATAGAATTTGAGAACCTAGAGGGTGTAACTCTTCTTAGTAATGCTGTCAGTGGTAATGGGTTTATGTTTTGGTTTGGGGTAAAACTAGCTGAAGAGCGAGTGGACATAGAAAATACTTATGTGATAGTTTCATTTGACATAGCAGGGGAAGTGTTTACCTTAATACCATGCCCTGCTTCAGTAAGTTATTCGGGTAAGCTTGCTGTGTATGAGAACAAACTTGCTACACTTTCTCATTCTAGGATTGGGGATTCCCAATATTCTTGTCTTTATTTTGGTGTGATGGAGGAGGGGCCTATAGGTTCATCTGGGGAGAGATGGAGTTTAAGTAAGAAATATATCCGCAGCTCCTGTCCATTCAAGCTATATCCTGGGACCATTTGGAGGGATCAAATTGTGTGCATACTTTTTGGACTGCCTGGAGGTAGTAGTGAAAATGAAGTGGCAAATGATGAATCCAAAGTTGGCTTATATCTTTTTGATGTCACTACTAATGAATGTAGGAGGTTTAGTATCCCCGGACCTTGCTATCATGTTGATGTTTTTGATTATGTAGAAAGTCTTGTACCGCTTGGCCGTATGCACGTTGAAGAGCCCTAATCATTGTACAACATACCTTTCATATATGTTGTAGACCATTCTATACTTTTAAGGTGTTTGATGCCCTTTAGGGGATGTTATATTGAATGATGAATGCTGATATCTAACACCAGATATTTCTTGCTTTATTTGACCTATCTATATTATCACGTTGTTCTGTTTTCTTTGCGTCCTTCAAAGTTGCATATTTAATACTGTTTAATTGTTGGTGTTTGGGACATGTTAAACAATCTTAATCAGATTTTAATCTTTGTGCAAACGTTCCATATCAATATGTCATCTCAGCTAAAAGTGATGGTGAAGTCATATGATTAGTTCGTTGTGCAGTACATAAGTACAAAGTCTGTTTCATTGTAAAAACAAGTGGTTGTATGGGATCTTCAAATACTAGTAAATATTCAGAGTTTAAACACTACATAATCAATGTATGTAGATGGTTCCCTGAGTTTATGGGTTGATTCATATTCAACTGTTTCTTTCTTTATTTAAAGACCATAAATAACTGCATGTAAACTCAATTCAGGATATGCTTGTGGACAAGTTAAAAACAAGGTTTTACTTGATTTGAGTATTATTATATGGAAGAATCAGCTTCAAGCAAAAGCATCTTGGCTTGTACTCTCTCCAGTCCTTAATAGAAGACTTAATTGATTTTTTTGGAGAGATTAAGGAAACTAAATAAACTATATAATCATAGCACATGTTGTATATTATTAAATTATACTCATCGGTTTTTAAGTCAAACAAATTAGTTTGGAAAAAAACGACAAATATAAATACTTTAAAGTAACTTATTTAGCTTTTTTAATCTTTCAAAAAAAAAAAAAAAAAAAAATCAACTGAGTCTTATATTAAGGACAGGAGATAGAATATTATCAATCAACCTAAATTTGTGATGAGTTGCTCACCCAAAACTAAAATAAAACTAGTAATAAGTTGCTGAAATAATCAGTCAATCACAGAAAAACAAACTTGATAGTGTAAGTCATGAGCTGTTGGTGTTAAGCATGCAATGATGCAGAGCACAAACCAAATTGAATCCAAATAATTCTGTCAAAAAAGTTGTACTGTGTTCACAAGGAATGGATTTAAACGTTCATAAGGAATGGATTTGAACTGTACATGTTAGTTCCTAAGTGAACCTCAATAATTAAGTTTGTGTTGGGACATAATAGATGGTATGCTTATCCTCATAGATATTGATTATGTTTTAATATTAAATATGTCCCTGTGGATTTCACCATCTAAAGGATTCTTTTATGGACCTCTCGAGAATAAGAATCTCCAGAATCTCCCCCCACTGCTGTTTGTTGACTATATTAGTGAAATTTCAACTTTTCAATGTTTGCAAAACGGGCCAGCCAGTTCGAACGACTCCCTCATGTATTGGTTGTGGTCTTAAATATAATACATAGTTTTTATATTTATCAATCTTTTTTTAATTTATTCTTATTAATACATCCTCAATTATAATTAAGAAGGAGGAGAAATAAGAGAATTAAGAAAGATGAGTATGTTGTTTTAGAAAATATATGTTATATTAGCTAATTCAACCAACTTCTTTAATCTAATTAAATTAGGTAAATATGTCTTATATTAAGAATAATTTTTTTTTGAATCGGTGTGAACCAGTAAGAACTGGGTGGTACCAGTTGGGCTAGGTCAACTTTAAAAAAAATTCTTTAAAAAAAATGTAGAAACTTGTAAATAGGCCTAAAAGCCTGTAGGCCAACCCAAACTTGCCAGTATTTGCAAAAATACATTATTAAATTTAGAGCAAATATGCAATTTTAACAATAATATTTTAATATTTTATGTTAGGGGTATCTGATATCATTAAGTTTTCAAGAGTGTTAAACTGATATCAATAAGTTTTCAAGAGTGTTAAACTACGCACAAACATTATAATATGAGCCAATTTTAAAAAAACCATTATCTTGAAGCAAACGGTGTTACTTTAGTGTATGTAGGTCCTACAAGTTGTACACCTGTCATTCCCACTCTCCAAAACCATTGCCACCGTTCCTCCCATGACAGTAATTTCTGCCAAGAAAAGGCAGACCCAGTTGACTAGAATCTCTACAAGAAGCCTCAACCTTTCTGCATTAAAGGGAGGAAAACGAAGGCTTTTGGTAAGTTTGTGGAAATTCCCAAAAACTAAATTCCAACAATAAATGATCGAATATTTGAAAAGACTGTTGATAAGAAGGCTAGTAGTAATCAAGGGAATACCTTGCGATGACAGTTTAGAGGCGATGCAACACAGATTGAAAGTAAGGATCAATTAACCTGAGTTTCTTTTCTTCCTTCTCTTCCCCTGTTCTCGTCTTATCACACAAAATGAGGTATTGAGAGCTAAAATCTGTTAGTAGTAGTGATGAAAATCGCTCCCCAGCACTTCGTCGCTCTTCAAGCTTCCTA
Source organism: Inga oerstediana (assembly GCA_963210345.1). NCBI lineage: Eukaryota > Viridiplantae > Streptophyta > Magnoliopsida > Fabales > Fabaceae > Inga > Inga oerstediana. Next base: position 22,353,933 of record OY723400.1, on the reverse strand, counting down.
AAACCGTGAAACGCCGTTTGGGCTGTGATGGGCTGATGTTAATGATGGCAGAAGAGGGGAAGGCAATGGCGAGCAGATTGAGGACCCAGGAGTCACACACGAAACTAACGGCAATCTGATATATCCATCTAAGCCTTGTGGCTCAACAGTTATTGATCCTCCTCAGCATCCTACATGGCGTTTGTAACCGATAACTAAACGCATTTTGCACGCGCGGTCTCCTAACTGATACGTGTAGTCTATACAATTGTTGGAATTGGAGAAATTGAGTAACCACGCGTGCTTCAGTTGGAAGAAGGACCTGCCTCATAACTCTAATATGAATACTATTCGGTTGCAGGCCTGAGTTACCGGTAACATTTATTTGTCCTATGCCCAACCAAAAACGCCTCCATTTATTCGGTTGCAGGCCTGAGTAACCACACGTGCATGTTTTTGCCGAAATCCCTTCTGCCACAACAGGAATAACTTTATTCCTTCAACCTCAAAAGCATTCCTATTAGAACAGAGCCAAAGTATTCATATCTAAATTACCAATTTTACTGTAACATGATTTCAACAAATTAATAAACTAATTCTCACCAAAGTAAAGCTGTCCACCAGTTTTAAACTATCAATTTTACTGTCGCATGATTTCAACAAACTAATAAACTAATTCTCATCATTTAAACTATCAAATTTACTGTCGCATGATCTCAGTGGACTCCAGCCCCACCATTTTGACTCACACTCCTATTAAAAATTAATAAACTAATTCTCACCAAAGTAAAGGGCCGTTCCCTCAATCCCTCATAAATCTCTCAGACAAATGAATTAGAAAGAGAGGCAAGAGCCTTCCTCACAATTCACTTTCCCGCCATTTTATGCCTATTAAAGCGCATAACAACCAAAGTTGCGTAAGCAGCTCTTTCATTTATTCAACATTAGTCTTCAGTCCATGCGGTAGCAATAGTCACTCCTAATCACAGCAAGAACACTTTCGCTCATCCGGTTATACTTAAATAATGTTTTTACACATACTATATTCACCTTCTACCCCACCTAACTTTTTTTCCAAAAAAATTTCTCAGATGATGAAGAAATCGATGTTCAGTGAGGTAAACGACAGCAAAGACACATGGTCCGTCCATGCCAAAGTTCTGAGAAGGTGGGAAGTGCGAAGGAAGGCAGCTCCTTATGCTATATGGAAGATAGGCATGATCCTGATTGATGAAGAGGTGAGCTTAAAATCATTCAGCATTGTCATAATCATTTGCATGATTAATCTTCTACTATAACGACATCCACTTTTTTTCTTTATCAGTCATTTGCATGCACGCTGGTCCGATGTGCCATGTTCTACAGTTAACAAGGGTTGAAGTTACCACCACCCACAAGAATCTTTTTTCCCGGTTGACTGATGAACCAACAGAAGGTGTTGTATACAACTTTCAAAATGTTGAGGTGGTTGGCAATGATGACAAGCATAGAGTCACTACAGGCCCATGGAGGTTTAATTTTCATCCACATACGTACATTGACGAATCAAAGGTATCCATCACAGATCAGGAGTTCAACTGGAAAAAAATTGCGGATGTGCAGAATAGGAATGTCAGCGACGATGGGTTAATAGGTTTGCATCATCTTACTATCGGGACATAACACTTTGCAGATTATCGATGTATTAATACATTAAGAGTAATTGATACATGAGTATTCTTTCTACACATTGTGTGTTTACTTTTCTATTACTTGTGTTGTAGATTTTGTGGTTTTCTTTGGGCGACTACATGAACGAAGACGAGAGTTTGACATTATCGAGAGACTGAACTTCAGCATTACTGATCAAAAGTAAAATGCTATATGTGAATTATATATCACTGTGGATGAACATTATGTGTTTTATAAAATTAGTTCTTGTTCATAAACGGGTTCTGAAATGCATTCTACTTTAATTATTGCAACGAAAACTCTATTAACATCACTCTTTGGGGAAACTACGCCGAGGAGACTTATGGAAAGAAGCATGAGGACATGGAACCTCCTATAATTGTCCTCATGAGGTTTGCAAGAGTTAACAGGAACATAGGTTTTTTGTAATAAGAGCATTCTTTTGTAATGACATATGGTTATCATTATTCACCGTCTCTTCATTAATATCATATGGACAAATATTTAATGTAGATTACGGGCATCTGAGTAATGCTTTTAATGCTACTCTCGTCACATTTAATCCAAATATCCCAGAGGTGAATCTGTTGAAGGAAAGGTAGGCTAACTGTTATGATTACATATATCATTATCACATAGTTGTATGTTTGTAATATCTCTTCAATGACAGTTAACTTGTGTACTATTATTTATGGAATTGTAGACTCGCCCAAGATTCAGAAGGGAGTCAGCTGTTCAGCCAGATTATGAGTGCAGACAACACCACTTACTCTAGTGAATCCCTTCTATCTTTTCGAATAAGGATTCAAGTTTTTGACATTTTTAAGATCGCTTAAGTACACATCTAACAAAACATTCATGCAAAGACCTAAAATTACGATTTTACAATTACAATCTGCTATCTATACTTACACAATTTCATATCATTCTACATTACTTCATTGACTACCTTTCCTTTTCTAACTGAGCATTTTGCAATTACACTATATCTAGGAATGTGATGTTGTGACAAGGATTACAATTCATAAGGTTGAAACTCTTTATGGATGGGTTTACAATGCATGTCCATACGATAAGAAGCCTGAGGTCCAATCCAATGGATCCCTTAAATGTACTAGGTGTGATAAAGTTGTTCTGATGACTATCTCTAAGTAAGACTTCCTTTGTTCACATATATTTATCAATAAAAAACAACACCATCTGTGCATAGTCACATGGTTTACCATCATTTTTAGATATAAGGTGCGTTATAAGGTCTTCGACGCGACAGGGAAATGTTCGGTCATATTCTTTGATCGGCATGCAACAGAGTTCATTGGAAAATCTGCATCCAAACTAAAGGAGGATATGCAAACGGTATTAGCAACATACTGGCAATCATTCGATTAGTTATCCCATAATAACTTGCAATTAATCTTGTAATGAACATTTTGTCCGTTGTGTATATAGGAGGGTAGGAACTCAACATTCCCATAAGAGCTGGATGGAATTGCTGGGAAGGTTGTTGTTATCAAACTCAAGATCAAAAGCCATAACATTAAACATAGGACAAGTAGCCTCGCTGTCTTTCAACTTTGTGCTGATCACCACTTGGTGCAACAATTTACGTATTCTAACGGAGAGGTAAAAGTTTATATGGTACTTTTTCAATGCTTATAGAGTTTCAGGAAAAAAACAATTTTTATCTTACCCTATTGATCCACTAATCTTTCAGGACCAAAGCCAGAGCATGATCGAGGTACTCATGTAAAACAATTCAACTTGATGTATATACTCACGTTTGCAAGTACTATAATATGTTTTATGCTGGCATTAGGAATCTTCTGCCTCGAGGGAATCTGTTTGTACTGCTTCGCACACCGATGAGATTGAAGATAATGATCCTACACTGTCCCAACCGATAACGCCTCAGGGTTCAACCATATATACTCACATTGAACATTATTTTGTCCTATAGTTTTTTCCATTAGTGACTTCCTCATTAGTTGGATCTTTTCCATGCATCGCAAGGGGTCGAATGTCTTGTTTGTTTAAAGATAACAGCTTTGGTAAAATTACCCAAATTTATAATGTTTATGTGTACACCATTGAAAACTTAAGAGTGTCAGATATCTCTAATATAAAACATTGTTGTTGAAATTGTACCTTCACCCTTAAATTTATCATATAAAAGCATAATTTTACACTTAATTTATTGTTTTGCAGGTTTTTATTTATTGTTTTGTCTAAAATTTTTAGTATATATATTTTTTTAATTTTTATCCTTTAATTTAGTCTCTCATTTTTCTCACCGACTTCTCATAAATAAGGGTGTTTTGAAAATTAAATTGTATTTTTTTAACAAATTTATTGATTTTAACCAACTTTTGTTGTCTACATAATTTAATTATTTGTATCTTATAAAAAAGGACTGAAAGGAATACCTTGCAAAATTGTTTATTTCAAACTGTGTGTAAAAGCTAATTTGAAAAATAGCAATAAGTAATTTAGAGATGCAAGCTTATGCAAGTTATAGGAGTGTTTACTTGGTTTCCTCCGGTACATTCTTTTTCTGGTTTTTTTTTTTTACCTATATGCTACATACAATTTTAAAAAATATCTAAATGCTACACTTAAAAAAATATTTACCAACGTCCTTCACTTGTCCCATAAATTGTAGGGAAAGGGGGAAGAAAACGTATACATTCTCTCTCTCCTCATTTTACAAATCTCTTATCTCTCTCGCTCCTTATTTCTGATGGTAAACGATTGTAAATGAAACATCTTGATAAATACTTTCTAGAGTGTAGCATTTATTTATTTATTTTCCAAAAAAAAAACCATACTTTGGTAAAATAACTTCGTTTTCTTTATCACTTTCCTTAGATGATGTTCCCTCTCAGTTTCCTAAGTTCCGATTTTGCCCTTTTTACTTTATCCTTGAATTATAAAATTCTTTTTGTTTTTTGGCCCACTTGAATTATCACATATAATTATTGTTATAGCGGAGGAGATGCGTAGTCATGGAATGTAGCACTCCATTGCATTGGGACAAGTAAATCTAGTGAAATGTAGAAATTTGAGAAAATAAGCAAAGGAAAAACGCCTAAAAATGTTTATGATAATAAGGTCTCACACATAAGGTAAATGACCCATCCTAAAATTCTCCACAACAGAATTGGTATGTAATGGAGTTATGCATCGTGTATTTTAAATTTTAACATTTAAAATTATTTATTTATATGTATAATAAGAATTTAATAAAATATTAAATTTAAACTATTTATTTATTACATTTTTTTAATATTGGTTCATCTGGAGAGAGATGAAATTAGGGTAGAAAATATATTGGCATCTGGGGAGGAATGGAATTAGGGTAGAAACTAGAAAGTACATTGGCAACTGTGATTCATCTCAAGTATGCTAGGACTATTTGCAGGAATCAAATTGTCTCCCCACCGCCTAGTTAATGAGGTGCATGTCCAATGTATCGTCTAAACCAATTTTAGAAGGATTTAATGACTTCAGTTTCGGGGTCTACTCCCCTGGGTTCGTCGGTGGTTGATGTAATTTTTCAAGTATGGTGCTTGCCTTGTTAGATTAAAAAAAAAATTGTCTCCCTAACTATTCTTAACGCTGAAGTTGAAATGAAAAATGTTGAAAAATGTGGCCTATACCTGATCAATTTCACTACTAATGAACGAAATGTTGGCTTCCCCAGTTTGGTTTCCCTAAACATGATAATGACTTTTGTGTATTTGTTTGCATGGAAAGCTTGTGCATATTGGAAACATCAAACATTTAAGAGCTTCAATCCCATTGTTAATTATTAAACTGCCTTTTAGGCCAATGAGAATGCTTACTTTGTTTCTATGTTTTTGGTGGAAACATGTCCTTATCAATTTGGATCATTCAATAGTTTGATGCGATTCATAGATTTTATGTTATGATAATAAATGATAAATGCAAAAGGAGGTGTGATCTATTCAATTGGTGTGATAATTTCATTGAATTTAGTAATATAAGTGTGATATGGTAGAATTAAGCAATGATAGTGTGATTCCATTCAAATTATATAGTTATATACTAGGGCTAAGCAATGAAAGTGTGATCTATTCAATTGGTGTGATAATTTCATTGGACTTAACAATAAAAGTATGATATGCTAGGACTAAGCAATAGAAGTGTGATCTATTCAATTGGTGATAATTTCATTATACTTAGCAACAGAAGTGTGATATGCTAGGATTAAGCAATAGAAGTGCGATTCCATTAGTAAAATGTGGAAGTTTTCATGTAAGGATCTTAGTTTTAGTTTTGGAGAAAACTAGAAAAGTAATTTATTAGATTAAACTCAAGCTAATACCACTTTCTATTAATTTTTCCTTAAAAAATAAGATATTTTATTTTATTTTTAGTTAATTGTAAATGGAGAATTAGGGCCCGTTTGGTTCAATTGCAAACCCCTCTGGAAATGCAATGAACTGCAATGCGATGGGTGCAATGTAACCGCCAGTCGCCCTGCAATTGGTCTCATGTTCAAGAAGGTCAGTGTTTTATAATGTTATTTGTTTTTCTTTTTTGGGGCGGGGCGAGAACGGGGGGTGTTGGTGTTTAGCGTCCCTGATAAGAATTAATATTTTAACGGATCCATATGCACCCAGTCATTTATATGGGTAAGCAGCTAAAAGAAGGATTTCAGATGAATAATCTGGAGTTTCAGTTTCCTTTATGTATAGATCATTTTTGACATGTAATCTACGGCTCTTGTTAATTATTTTTGTGAATAGAGGGATGCGTTTTTATATGTTTTTTTTTAATGCCCTTAGATGATGATAATTAGATGTTTTATTTATCATACCCATTTCACCTTTGCTGGAACTTGCCCACTTTTGCGGTATGCGTGAGTGGAGTCTGCTTAAACCATTGTATCTAATTGGTTTGATTTACTGTCTTTTGGATGCTTTCTTGGGGTTGTAATAATGATATTAGCATTTCTTTAATTTCTCTCAAATCTGTGTCATTTGGTCATAATTCTTCTTTTGATTTACCTAGACATTGGATGTGCTTCTCCAAGTTCTTGCTGTCTTTTGATACGATTTCAGATGATCAATTAAATAGTGCAAGTATACACTGTCGTAATCAAGTAATATAGAAGTAAATAGAGTATCGTTTCCATGAGGATTGAGCACTAAGTACCAAAATGAGTAATTTTAATTCTATTCAGTCGATCGATTAATTGGTGATTGAGAGTACAAAATAAAAGAAAAACAATTAAATATGAATGCAGATGATATGAAAGCAAATATGAGAAAAAGCCCTAGGGATTAGATTTCACTTAACAAATTCTGGATTGAATCACTTATCTATTCTAGCCCAATTTATTCCACATGATTGATAGTCGAGTTTCCCTAATTTAATTACCAGCCTCTTCCAAGGTCAAGCAATTCTATAATCAATTGCTAATCCAATATATTCCTATATGAATTTAAGCAATTAATTATGCATTAAGATTTATGGAACTCAGTAAGACTACACAACTCATATGAATATATTCCTATTTCATATGCAAGTCATGGTTTTAATTATAGGGTCTACACACATGTATCTCCTTCCGGTCTCAACATGCATATTGAAATCATTCAAAAGATGGCCAGTCAATCAAAAGCATTAAGAATAATAATCAAAACTCAATCATGAAGGAGAAATTCAAATTAGATTTAATAAGTTAAGATTCAATCCGTCATTAGTAAGCTACGTCATCACCCTAGGAAAATGAAAATTTAGCACATGATGAAATTAAAAACAAAACCAAAATAAATTGACATTAAGCTAGAATGAAAGCCTCAGAAATACTGCATAAACTTGAATATTAAATTCTCAAACATAAATATACAACCAAAAGATGAATGAAAGATGAAGAAATCTAGTCGTCCATTTAGGAGGTAAAACCTTCCATGTAGGCGGAATGCAAAATGCAATACAATCCTAAGCCTTCCAAGATGGAGGCATGCAAAAAGTAACGAAATCCTAAGCCTTCCAGGATGGAGGCATGCAAGAAGTAATAAAATCCTAAGCCTTCCAAGATGGAGGCATGCAAGAATTGATACAATGTATGAAATCAAATCTAGAAAGTAACACACTTTTTTCAGAACTGTCAGAGAAAGGATCTCTTTCTTGTCAGAGAAGGGCCTCTAATTGTTAGAGAAGGACCTCTGATTTTCTTCCTCTCTTTCCCTCTTTGAGCTTGGCCTTGATATCTATTTATAGGGGAAAAAAACGTGTGCTACAATACTTTTACTATTCCCCTGGCGGCTGCTACAGTGTCGTTGACCTTCTACTGTTCCCCTGGCGGTTGCTACAGTGGCCGGTGGCTGCTACAGTACTTTTTTTATTTATTTTTATTTATTTTTTTTATTTTTATTTTTATTTAAATGCTATTTATTCCAAAAACAATACTTATTTATCAATCACACCCAAATTTATTATATTAAACGCAAATATCGTCCATAAAATCATCATATAAGGGAAAATAAATATGCAAATATTTTACTTATCAAATTCCCCCACACTTAACTCTTGGACGTCCTCGGACAAGAAATAAATAATAAGTGCTTTCAACAAAATCAGAAGTGTCAGGTCATAAGCAAGAACACAATTGAAAAATAAAGAGATCATAGTATTAATGAATCAATGAAAATATAAACTGGTAACTTTAATTGAAAATGAATAAACTGAGTTCGTACTTGCAACTCATTCTCTCAATCTCTCAAGTGTTTAAGGGTAAGTGTTTCGCTCAAATTCAACCGAAAAAATTGCACTACTATAGGCTTGCTAAAAATCTCAATCTCCACTACCTAATTCACATGCATAATTCAAATCAAAAGGACTTATTAAGGGTTGTAATGGGGTTAAGGTAACGGAATATAAAGTATGATATGAAAGGCTAAAGAAATAGAGCAATTGAAAAATGGGCTGCTTATTTATCTCATCACAACAACCCACAATTCAAACACTTAACATTTTTTTTTCTTTTCTTCTTTTTTTTTTCATAATTTTTTTTCTTCTTTTTATTTTTTTTCTATTTTTTTTTTTGAATTGCAACTATAAAGTTGATGATACATACACCCCCACACTTTGTCAAAAGCTCATTTCACAAAAATTTCAAATGCTCCATTAATCTTTCAAATAAGGTAACAGCACTTGATATATCATTAAAGCATATGTTAATGGGTTGAAAACAAAGAAATAGTCAATTAGGCTCAAAGGGGCTTATCAACGGTATAATTGCAAGGTTGGCTATTTGGCTCTGGCTAAAGAAAATGAATGCCTTTATCATTTTTGAATGAGCATGTGAGATGTAATTTCAACCAGATTTAAAGCAAGTTCTAGAGTGACAACTTAATAGGTGAATATCACACACAAGAGAAATAATCATTATAGGCTCAGAAGCTCATGGCTAGGAATTTTTAAACTCAGTTCATTCAATCTCAAAATTCATCACCAATTGTAATAATTAGTTGTTCATTCATGCTATAAAATCTCTAAATTCAATTGATCCATACTTAAAACTTATATACTTTTTAAGATCATTACAAAGCACTTGAAAAAGATTTTTTTTTTTTTTGAAAAAGATAAAAAAAATCATGCAACTAATAAAATGCAACTAATTAAATGCGTCTCAAGAGTTAAGAATAACTCCTTAGTCTGCCATCTTTTTCCACACCCCATGCATCTAATGGTTTTACTAACTAATAAAAGAAAAATAAAAAAAAAATTTTCTCCTCCCCCAACCTAAATCAGACATTGTCCCCAATGTCTTCTAAAGCTTAGAGGAGGTGTGTTTTTTTTTTAAACATAAACACACAATAAAGTAAAACCAAGAGATTAAGGAAAGTTACAACCTAAGAGTAGTATCTGGGTTCTGCTTCTGACTGCTATCTGAAGATGGCCCACCTATTTGCTTGACGAGTAGATCTGGTTTAGGTTCATAGGTTTGCATTTGATCAAGCAGCTGATCAGCAGTTGGTGCAGCAATTATGGAGTGGCGAGTTGCTTGGGGTATGAATCCTGTTTCCCCAGCATGATCAAGAAAAGACAACAGATTATCATAAAAACCGTTAACATTTAACAATCCTAATGGTTTTTTGTGATAGTTTAGCTTAGCCCAATATGCAACACTAGAAATGCCATCCAATGTCTCCAAACCACCGGGTAGAGCAATAAAAGCTTGAGCATGGTGGAACATTACTCCCATCTGTTCAGGCAAGCTTGAAACCTGTAACTCTTGTCCTAAGGAAAAAGCATGATCTTGCAACCCTTTCACTCTTACACTTAAACCCTTACTTCCATTCATGGATGCAGAAACGGCCACACTTCCCTTTAGGCCCTGGATGCCTCCCTCGTACACAAAGTTGATTTTTCTGGCAGCTAATGCAACTCCAAGTTCATTTGCTGCTGTTATAAACTCTCCTTTCTTGCCCAAATCAGTTTCACAAAAAATGCAAATAGATGTAAATCTACATTTTTGTGAAATAACCTCTTTCTCTTTGTTTCTCTCGGACCATGTACGCTTACAAGAGAAAGTATTCATTTTTACAAATGGAATTGTGCATATTTACAAATGAAAGAGTACATATATATAATACTAAAACAACGACAACAAAATCACACAAATCACACATTTTTCAAAGAAGTTTGAAAAAATTTTTGACACAAATGACCGGTGGGCCACTGCGTGAAGAAATTAAACAAAAAGAGGAAAGAAAGTCAAAAGATACAGTAGAGTGGGAAAAAAATGCCAAAAAGATAAGAAAGATTAGACAAAAGCTACGAAAAAGACAAAACAAATTAAACACAAGCATGATTATGTACAGTAGTTGTGATTTTGGCTCACATCTTCCTCTGGTTTTACGTCCAGAAACGGCTTAAACGCTTTCTATGAATCGAGGATTTGCTTCCCATCCAGTTTTCTTATAAACTGGCAAACAGGGTCTTTTAACGTCAGATTCCCAAGACAATAGCGCTCCTTTTCTTTATTGAATATGTCTGCTAAATCAAGAATAATACGATGAACATCACCACTCGGATGCGTCTCAAGAGTTTGAATGATATCATCCAGTGACTCCTTACTCAGTCCATCCTTTATAAATTTGATTTTATCTTCTCGATTTACAGAAACCATACCTTTACTTCTACAGCGCTGATCACATGTCCACCTTGCACATTTATAGCAAACATTCATTCTTTTAGCTCTTCTCTTTTTGGAGTAAGAACTTCTTCCCATTCCTGGCAAAGGTTTAACAAATGAATTATGAATCTCACCTGCTAAACGTACCTTAGCTTCAATGATCCACCGTATGTCCACAGGAAGGCCCAAACGATTGAATACTTTCATCCTTTCAAGTCGACAGCTATAGATCTTCCTGAGCACATCTTTGGGAAGAGTGGGGAACCTGTTCTTAAGCTTTGCAAGAGATTCCTCCATGGTAACTTAAAATGAAAATGATGAAAACTAAAATCTCAATGCAATGCAATGTGTTTCGGTGAGTAAGAAAGAAAAATGAGAGAGTGGGAAAGAAAAATGAGAGAGTAGGAAAGAAATAAGTGAGTAGGAAAGAAAATTGAGAGAGTGGAAAAGAAGTTTTAGGTTGCCTCCCAAAAAGCCGCCCTTCTTTAACGTCTTTAGCTAGACAAAGATTCAACCAAAAAAAAAAAACAAAAACAAAATTTTTTTTTCTTAAAAAAAATTACTAGATTGCGGACTTACCTATTGGTTCTTCAAATGTGATAACAGATTTCAAAGTGTTGAGTGCACCTTCATTGTATTCTTTGAGCCTTTGTCCATTCACTTTGAATTTTCGATCACCATCTTGAATTTCCACAGTTCCATATGGCCATACTTGAATCACAGTAAAAGGACCTGACCATCTTGATCTCAGCTTTCCTGGAAAAAGCTTTAACCTTGAGTTGTACAAAAGCACCTTTTGTCCCGATGTAAACTCTCTCCTCAAAATTCTTCTATCATGCCACATTTTTGTCTTCTCCTTATATAACTTTGCATTTTCATAAGCTTGTTGTCTGAATTCCTCAAGCTCATTGAGTTGGAGAAGCCTTTTCTCACCAGCTACTTTTAAGTCAAAATTTAATGCTTTTACCGCCCAATATGCTTTGTGCTCCATTTCTACTGGAAGATGGCATGCTTTTCCATAGACCAATTGATACGGGGATGTACCGATTGGTGTCTTGAAGGCAGTTCTATAAGCCCAAAGAGCATAATCTAACTTTTGAGCCCAATCCTTCCGGTTGGAATTCACTGTCTTCTCTAAGATCCACTTTAGTTCTCTGTTTGAGATTTCCACCTGCCCGCTAGTTTGTGGATGATATGGAGTTGCAACCTTGTGAGTTACTCCATATTTAGCCAATACCGACTGAAGCTGCTGATTGCAAAAATGCCTTCCTCCATCACTGATAATAGCTCTAGGCACTCCAAATCTTGTAAAAATATTCTTCCTCAAGAACTTCATAACCACATGAGAATCATTTGTAGGAAAGGCAGCTGCTTCAACCCACTTGGAGACATAATCAACAGCTACTAAAATGAACTGATTGCTAAATGAGGATGGAAAAGGCCCCATAAAATCGATCCGCCATACATCAAAAAGCTCAACTTCTAAGATGTTAGTTAAAGGGGCTTCATGTCTCCTTCAGATATTTCCCGTTCTTTGACATCTGTCACAAGTTGCCACAATTTTGTGAGCGTCCTTGAAGAGTGTAGGCCAGTAAAATCCTGATTGAAGGACTTTAGTAGCTGTTCTATTTACTCCAAAATGACCACCATATGAGGATGAATGGCAATGATTTAAGATGCTGACCATTTCTTCTTCAGGAACACATTGCCTGATAATTCGATCTGGGCATTGTTTGTATAAGAACGGATCCTCCCAAAAGTAATGCCTTACATCAGCCAGAAACTTCTTCTTTTACACTTTAGAAAGTTCATAAGGCATTACTCCACTTGCCAAATAATTCACAAAATCAGCATACCATGGAGTAAGTTGTGACTGCATGATAAAAAGTTGCTCATCTGGGAAATTCTCCTGGATTGGTGATTCTCTCTTTAGTTCAGGTAGTTCTAACCCATGTTGTGAAACCCGGACCGGACCGGCCGGTCCGGCCCGGTAACCGGCGAACCGGCCGGAAAACCGGTCTGGTTCCCGGTCCGGTCCGGGTTGGGGTTTTTACTAAAAAAAAAAAAAAAAAAAAATTTTCCTTTAGAATTTCATACTATAAGTCTAAAATTTTCAATTTTTCACCGGTTTGGTCCCGGTTTAGCTCCGGTTTGGTCCCGGTTTGACCCACTGACCCTTAACCCAGTACCCCGACCGGTTCAATGACCGGTCCGAGTTTTAGTACCTTGGTTCTAACCGAGAAAGATGATCTGCAATGAGATTCTCGGTCCCTTTTTTGTCTTTGATCTCCAAGTCAAATTCTTGTAGTAAAAGCACCCATCTGATCAATCTGGGCTTAGCATCTTTCTTCTCAATCAGGTATTTGATTGCTGAGTGGTCCGTCCAGACAATGACCTTTGACCCGATCAAGTATGCTCTAAATTTGTCAAATGCAAACACTACTGCTAGGAGCTCTTTTTCTATTGTTGCATAATTCAGTTGTGCTTCTGAGAGTGTTCTGCTAGCATAATAGATAGCATGGAAGATCTTGTCTCTTTTTTGGCCTAAAACAGCTCCAACTGCATAATCACTTGCATCGCACATCATCTCAAATGGAAGATTCCACTCTGGAGCTATGATGACTGGTGCAGTGGTCAAGGCACTTTTTAGAGTTTGAAAGGCTGATAAGCACTCCTTATTGAACACAAAGGGAGTATTTTTCTCCAACAGCATGCAAAGTGGCTTTGTGATTTTTGAGAAGTCCTTGATGAATCTTCTATAGAAACCAGCATGTCCCAAAAAACTCCAAATGCCCTTGATTGAGGAAGGAGGTGGTAGCTTTTGAATTGTTTCAATCTTAGCTCGGTCCACTTCAATGCCTCGATCTGATACCTTATGACCCAGCACAATTCCTTCTTTCACCATGAAATGACATTTCTCCCAATTTAGAACTAAGTTTGTCTCCACACAACGTTGTAAGACTTTTGCTAGATTTGAAAGACAGTGATTGAATGATTCTCCAAAAACTGAAAAATCATCCATAAACACCTCAATGAACCTTTCCACCATGTCTGAGAAATTCGCCATCATACTCCTTTGAAATGTTGCTGGTGCATTACATAGACCAAATGGCATCTTTCTGAAGGCAAAGGTACCATATGGACATGTAAAAGTTGTTTTCTCTTGATCCTCCGGTGCAATTGTAATTTGATTATATCCTGTGTACCCATCCAGGAAACAATAATAGGCTTTCCCTGCTAGTCTGTCAAGCATCTGGTCTATAAATGGCAAAGGAAAGTGATCTTTTCTGGTGGCTTTGTTGAGCTTTCTGTAGTCGATGCACACTCTCCATCCAGTTACCGTGCGTCGTGGAATCAGTTCATTTTTCTCGTTGGGCACTACTGTCATTCCACCTTTCTTTGGCATAACTTGAACTGGACTTACCCATTGACTGTCAGAGATTGGGTAGATTATGCCAGCATCCAGCCACTTTATTACCTCCTTTCTCACCACCTCCTTCATGTTCGGATTGAGTCTTCTCTGGTGCTCCACTGTTGGCTTGTAGTTGTCCTCCATCAAGATCTTATGCATACAAATTGAAGGACTAATCCCTCTTATATCAGCTATTGACCATCCAAATGCTGTTTTGTACTCCCTTAGGACTCTTAATAACTTTTCTTCTTCATCAGGAGTAAGAGCTGCTGAGATGATTACTAGTAATGTTGAATTTTCTCCTAGATAAGTATACTTCAAGTGGGATGGTAGTACTTTCAACTCCAGTACTGGTGGTTTCTCCGTTGATGGTACCGGCTTACTAGGTCTTTCCCCCAGATCTTTAAATGGTTTCTTGATAAAAATCGGGGAATTTGCTTCCAGATACTTAATCTACTCCAAGACTTCAGGATTAGTAGATTTTGATACATCTACCATTCCTATTGCTAATGGTTGATCCATGCAGATTTCATTCACCACGTCTTTTGTGCAACTAGACAATGTATCAACTCTGTAGCAAGTGTCACCTTCATCTGGGAAGGATAAAGCCTTGAAAATGTTGAAGGATACTTGATTATCTTGAACAAGGTTAACTTCCCCTGTTGCACATCTATTAACGTTCTCCCAGTTGCTAGGAATGGCCTCCTAAGAATGATAGGAATTTCTTGGTCTTCTTCCATATCAAGTATTATGAAATCAGCTGGGAATATGAGTTTGTCCACCTTCACCAGAACATCTTCTAAGACACCCCTCGGATGCTTTATTGATCGGTCTGCCAGAAGTAATGAAACTGTGGTTGGCTTCACCTCTCCAAGACCAAGTTTGTTGTAGACAGATAGAGGCATGAGGTTTACACTTGCTCCAAGATCACAAAGTGCTCTTTCAAAGTGACATTGACCTATGGTGCAAGGTATGCAAAAGCTTCCTGGATCTTTCAGCTTTGGAGGTAATTTCTTTTGGAGAATAGCGCTGCACTCCTCAGTAAGTGCAACTGTTTCAAATTCCTCAAGCTTACGCTTATTTGAAAGAATATCCTTCATGAATTTTGCATAACTGGGCATTTGGGCAAGAGCGTCTGCAAAAGGAATGTTGATGTGCAACTTCTTGAAAACCTCTAGAAACTTTGCAAATTGCTTGTCTAGCTTTGCCTTCGCGAGTCTCTGAGGATATGGAACTGGTGGCACATATGGAGGAGGATTGTCTGGAAAGCTGATTCTTCCTGGTATCACATCATCCTCCTTCTGTTGTTGTACTTCCTCCTTTTGTTCTTCTCCACCTTCTTTCTTTTCTCCGTCATCCTTCTTTAAAGGATCTTTCAATTCTTTCCCACTTCTTAGTGCAACGGCCTTCACATGTTCTTTTGGATTTCTTTCAGTGTCACTGGGTAGAGTTCCTGGTTGTCTGGAATTCAGCATATTTGCAAATTGGCCCATCTGGATCTCTAAGTTCTTTATTGAGGCATCAGTTTTAGCCATGAATTGAGATGTATTCATGGTTAGTTGAGCCAGTGCTTCCTCCAAATTCACTTTCTGTTGTGGTGGATTTTGTTGTTGAAAAGCTTGCTGCTGGTAGTTCCCTTGTGGCTTGAATGAATTTTGATTATTTCTCCAACTAAAGTTTGGATGATTTCGCCAACCTGGATTGTACGTGTTTGAGAATGGGTCATTTCTTTGGTTTCCGATGAACTGAGCTTGCTCCGGCATGAATGAGTGTCCTTCTTGACATTGTGTACTCTCGTGAGGTCCTCCACATTGATCACAAGCTTCCGTAGGAATGCTGATTACATTTGCTTGGGTTGTCAATGATTCTACTTGCTTGGATATAGATGCAACTTGAGAAGACAAAGTTGTAAGGATATACAGCTCGTGCACTCCAAGTACTTTCTTTGAATTGCTACGTTCAGAAGGCCATTGATATGCATTGGCTGCCATTTCCTCAAGTAGATTGTAAGCTTCATCTTTATTTTTTCCCATTAAAGATCCTCCAGCTGCAGCATCTACAAGAATTCTAGAGATGTGCGTCATCCCACTATAGAAAGTTTGCAGTTGCCACCAATTTGGTAACCCATGATGAGGACATCTCCGTAGCAACTCCTTGTATCTTTCCCATGCTTCATAGAGGCTTTCTTGTTCATGCTGGGTAAATGAGGCAATTTCATTCCTCAATTTAGCAGTTTTTGCTGAAGGAAAGTATTTCTCCAAAAATTTCTGCGCCATGATCTCCCATGTAGTTATGCTTCCCACTGGTAGTGATTGTAGCCAACTCTTAGCCTTATCCCTGAGTGAGAAAGGGAAAAGTCTAAGTCTAATGGCATCGTCAGTAACACCATTATGCTTGAATGTGTCGCAGATTTCTAGGAAGTTGGCTATGTGTGCATTCGGATCTTCTGTTGGTAAACCACCGAACTGATTGGCTTGCATCATCTGGATAATTGCTGGCTTGATTTCAAAGTTGTTAGCTGCAACTGGTGGTCTCGTGATACCAGAATTTGTCCCCATGACTGTTGGTGTCGCATAGTCACGGAGTGTTTTGGTATCTGTTGTTCCTCCCCCCGGATTTGCCATCGGATCACTTAGGATTGAAGTAGACTGCTTCCGAACTCTTCGATTTCTTCGACAAGTTCTTTCGATCTCCGAATCCAAAGGCAATAGTTCAGTCTCCTTCAATCTGGTCATACACTAAGCAAAAACCTGAAAAGAAACACAAAACACCAAGAAGAAAAACAAATGTAATATGAAGACCAAATTAGGATTAAAATTACTTGGTATTAATATTAATGACAACAATCCCCGGCAACGGCGCCAAAAACTTGATACGATTTCAGATGATCAATTAAATAGTGCAAGTATACACTGTCGTAATCAAGTAATATAGAAGTAAATAGAGTATCGTTCCCACGAGGATTGAGCACTAAGTACCAAAATGAGTAATTTTAATTCTATTCAGTCGATCGATTAATTGGTGATTGAGAGTACAAAATAAAAGAAAAACAATTAAATATGAATGCAGATGATATGAAAGAAAATGTGAGAAAAAGCCCTAGGGATTAGATTTCACTTAACAAATTCCGGATTGAATCACTTATCTATTCTAGCCCAATTTATTCCACATGATTGATAGTCGAGTTTCCCTAATTTAATTACCAGCCTCTTCCAAGGTCAAGCAATTCTATAATCAATTGCTAATCCAATATATTCCTATATGAATTTAAGCAATTAATTATGCATTAAGATTTATGGAACTCAGTAAGACTACACAACTCATATGAATATATTCCTATTTCATATGCAAGTCATGGTTTTAATTATAGGGTCTACGCACATGTATCTCCTTCCGGTCTCAACATGCATATTGAAATCATTCAAAAGATGGCCAGTCAATCAAAAGCATTAAGAATAATAATCAAAACTCAATCATGAAGGAGAAATTCAAACTAGATTTAATAAGTTAAGATTCAATCCGTCATTAGTAAGCTACGTCATCACCCTAGGAAAATGAAAATTTAGCACATGATGAAATTAAAAACAAAACCAAAATAAATTGACATTAAGCTAGAATGAAAGCCTCAGAAATACTGCATAAACTTGAATATTAAATTCTCAAACATAAATATACAACCAAAAGATGAATGAAAGATGAAGAAATCTAGCCGTCCATTTAGGAGGTAAAACCTTCCATGTAGGCGGAATGCAAAATGCAATACAATCCTAAGCCTTCCAAGATGGAGGCATGCAAAAAGTAACAAAATCCTAAGCCTTCCAGGATGGAGGCATGCAAGAAGTAATAAAATCCTAAGCCTTCCAAGATGGAGGCATGCAAGAATTGATACAATGTATGAAATCAAATCTAGAAAGTAACACACTTTTTTCAGAACTGTCAGAGAAAGGATCTCTTTCTTGTCAGAGAAGGGCCTCTAATTGTTAGAGAAGGACCTCTGATTTTCTTCCTCTCTTTCCCTCTTTGAGCTTGGCCTTGATATCTATTTATAGGGAAAAAACGTGTGCTACAGTACTTTTACTATTCCCCTGGCGGCTGCTACAGTACCCGTCGACCTGCTACTATTCCCATGGCGGCTGCTACAGTGTAGTTGACCTGCTACAGTGCTGGCGGTTGCTACAGTGCCGGTGGCTGCTACAGTGCTTTTTTTATTTATTTTTATTATTATTTTTTTATTTTTTATTTAAATGCTATTTATTCTAAAAACAATACTTATTTATCAATCACACCCAAATTTATTAAATTAAACGCAAATATCGTCCATAAAATCATCATATAAGGGAAAATAAATATGCAAATATTTTACTTATCATCTTTCCAAAAGTTGAACCTTTACGAAGCAAGGTAAGAGCTAGATATAGGTATTGGTGCTCCTCTTCTAAGTCATCAGTATTTGTTGCCTAATAACATTCGCACCTGGCATCCAGGTCATGTCTTTTATACATCGTATGGTGGATACACTAGGATCATCTGTCTTCCCATACCTTCCAAAAGCATTGGAGCAGTTGCTTGAAGAAAGTGAGGTACTTATCATATCTGATTCCGTTTAGTGTTGTTTTGATGAAGTCAGGGGGATGAGTAATTAAATTTTCTCACCCAAAATACTTTGTTTGGATAGATTATATCAGAGCTTTAAAAATTATGACTAATTTATTCATCAAATTCTTTTGTTCCAATAATTTACCAGTGGAAGTGTACATATTTTTTCATTCTTATTTTCTTCTTCTGTTTTCAGGAATACACGAAGTAAGTCTATCAACCTGGATGCACGTTGGCGTCAGCTGTTCTTTTTTAATCCATTTTTTTGTTTTTTTTCCTACTGGAGTTTATCTATATGGGTATAAAGAACATAGTACTATTAATTTTTCCCTTGTATATCTTTTATTATATTTTACAACTACCAAAGGCGAGTTTCTGAGATTTGATGGAAGTTATTTTTCTCTCTCTCTCTTTTTTCCTGGGTGCTGCTCTTGCGATTTTGATTTTGTCTTGGTTGCAAAAATTAGGTTACGTAAGGAAGAATATAGTAAAGACTTATAGAGGTTTTGCCCCTTATACTCATTATTAATAGAACATTGAGCATTGAATATTAACTTTAAAAAATCTCTAAATAGTCATTCATTGCAAAATACCCTTGCAAAATAGAATCCAAACTTGCAACCACCAAGTTCATATCCTTGCAAAATAGAATTCAAACAATGAAAAAAAGCAACTTTAAGTTAAATAGTTAAACTAGCTCGTTGATGAGACGACGAATCCAACGAGCCTTGTGTTCGTTTGGAATGAGTGGGAACCCATTCATTAAGTTCGGAGATGCAGCAATTTTAAGATGAGCCATGTCAATCTCATTAAGTGTCAACCCCTCCACTTTTAGTAGTTCAGGATATAGTTCTTGAGCAACTTGCTTATTAGAAGAATCTTTACAAGCCTCAACAATAGATTTGCATATATTCTCGGAGACTTGGACCAAAGTTTTAGAAGATTCTTTCATTGCTTCTGACAAAATTTCTACAGCATCACGACTTGATCTACGCCGCTTCCTAGATGTTGACTGCACTTCACTTTGATCTATCTCAACATATTGTTCAATAACTGGGTCAGCTTGGTCATTTTCAGTCGCCTCTTCATTTTCTTTTGCCTCTTGTTCAGCCTCATGTTGTGCTTGGGCAGGTCTTAAGGCGCTATTTCCAATGGCACGATCCTTACCCCATATAAATGTCATCTTTTCAAAGTTTGGCAACTTCCTGTTGCGGAATTTACCTGCTTTACTATTCACCTAAAAGCACAAAAATTATGAAATAACAACAACATGAATGGATTTGTATATTTACAATGAATGACATACCTTCACATATTGTTCCCATACCGCATCCTCAGCTACGACACACTTATTTAACGGGTCCCAGCCAAAACCAGAAGTATTGGTGCCATAAATCAAGTTGTGGACAATTTGCCATTGTTGCTTCAATGTCCTCAATTTAGACCATATATTATGATGTGCTTTGATTTTAGTCCCTGGAAGTTTTTCTTGCATCATTTCCTCTAATTTGCCAACATAGCCTCTACCAAATCCCGTGTCAGCAACAAACTTGCCTTCCACCTTCAATTGAACCAAACAATTAACAAGAACATCATCCTCAGAACTAGTCCATTGATGCTTGTTTCCCTTTGAAGCATTGTCCTGCTCTTGGTTGTCCATTCTAAAACAACCACATAAAAACAAATTTAAAATAAGATATCATGTCAAACACATATACTTAGACCGTGCAACAACTTTCAATCACATTCAAACAAATTTGAATCATCTCTAAAAGAGCCAAATTCATCATAACATTGCAACATATAAAATTCAATTACATATACTGTGAAAGTTTTAAATCATAAGTCTAAGTACTAAAAATATAAAAGCGACAAATATCCAAAGCATAAGGACTAATACAAGTCTCAAATACATCACAAATGGCTTATCTATTTCCCCTACGAGCTCTAAATGCATTGAACATTTCATTAGCTAAATTCTCTCGAAATGCACTCCACTCATCTGAGGGCTCCATAGTTAGAATGGGATTGAATTCCATAGGGATGTTTGGTTCATCTTGTGCATCATATTCAGCCTCCAATGGATCATTCAAGTTGTCCCGCATTATGAGATTATGGAGCAAGCAATAGGTAATAATATAACGATTTTGCACGGGAATGGGATAAAATGATGGACTCCTCAATATTGCCCATCTCAATTTCAGCATCCCAAAGCATCTTTCAATTATATTTCGTGCCGATGAGTGTCGCATGTTAAAACACTCTTGGGGATTTTGAGGATGTCGACTTTTTCGCCACTCACTTAGATGATACCGTTGACCTCTATATGGGGCAAGGAACCCTTTACAATTGGTGTAGCCAGCATCAACCAAATAAAAATTGCCTACACGCAATTAATTATTGTCAGAAACCAAGGCCTACAACTCCAAATCAATAGTAGACTCAAAATAGTAAATAAATCATTGTGGTATGTGTACCTTGAGGCACCTTGAACCCATTAGGTCCTCCAATAGCATCCCGTAACACTCTTCCATCTACTGCCGAGCCTTCCCAACCCGGATATATGAATATAAATTGGCCATCTGGGGAGCACACACCAAGTACATTAGTGGTTACATCTCCTTTTCTATTTCGATACCTAGCCTTTATGGAAAGTGGCACTTGAACCCTTATGTGTGTGCCATCCAATGCGCCTAAGCAACCCTGCATCCAAAAGTCATCATAAGTTACCATGTATTACCTCCTAAGCTAATTTAAAAGCACAAGAATCATTAGTACCTTAAATCATCTCCACCTCTCGTCATTTGAATCTTCAGGAATTGGCTCAGGAGTTTTGAAAAGCTCTCCTTGGATGAGCATCATGGCTCTTAGCACTATGGTGAAATAACGACTAATGGTCTCCCCAGACTGCCCAAACTCAAATTGGATTACCCTATTTTTCATATAATGAGCAAGTATATGCAAGAACATAGCTACTTGCTCATCCACTAACATGTGTTTAGTTGGTTTTAGGCCACCTATTGTATCTAGCATGCCACAAAGTTTATCAAATGTTGACCTATACATCCTAATTTGGTTGTAACAAGTATTGTCACTGCCATAAATCAACTCCCTAAGATGCTTTCTCTTAGTATGAAAATCAAGAGTGTAGGAACGGTCTTGTATGATCCTACTGTTCAAAATAGTTACGGCACACATCATATTCGTCAACATTGTTTGAAAAGCATGGATAAGCATTAACCATCCAAGCATTAGATGGAGAACTGCTGCCTTATGAACTTTATCCATATCTTTTGGCTTCTGATAGCCATCCACATGTTTAAATAAAAAGGTGGAGGTTGCAATCAATCAAACAACATATATAAAACTACAATGGTAATACACATGTGAACATGAATATAATTAAACATGTGACCAACCACATAGAGCTCTTGTTTTTTTAAAGTTAGTCAGTGTTGGATTATTCATTCATCTCTGTTTTCACATGAAACAACCTGTCTCTCTCCCTCTCTCTCCACATTTGGTCACTAAAGAAGCATATCAATCTCCATAGGCGATCCTTGGATAAGTCAAGCAGCATTATCAAGTAAAATTTTTATAGTTTCTTCTCAATCTACCCCTCCAAATTATTCAATTTATCATTCACAATGAAAAAAAAACAAAGAATTTAACTAAAATGATCTGTTATAGATCATGCTCACATTGATTTAATATTAATTGCTGAAAAGATTTAAATTAACAAGATTGAGCATAGAGCTTGGCTCGATTGCAGCTCCTAATATATTTGCACAGAACATGCTAAAATCAAGTTTTTGGTGATGTTATTAGGAAAGCCTTGATGCTTCTGTGATAACAATGAAGCATTTGAAGATGGCAATTAAACAGGTCTAGCCAACAGAGATTCAGTCTTACCAACAGTTGTCAGTTAAATTTCAAAGGGCTGTTGGCACCTGTGATGTAAAACATGAGGGCAGCAATATGCAGTGCTCAAACAGATCTACTTGGCCCTCCGTTGGGTAATTAAAAATGTTGCTTGTTATGTTTCTATTACCTCCTTCAATTATGTGTTTATAAATTTGTGGCTTTCTTTTCAAATTGATTTATTTTATGTTCTTCTAATTTTATAGATGCCTACCTAAAATTCAATTGAATGTACAGGCTGTAGTTACTATGAACAACTTCCAGCAATATCGTCACATTGCAGCACCAGGGTGGACTCAGAAACTGTACATTTCCTTACGCTTGCAAATTCAAGGCTTTGAGTTTGGCATCTTTCACCCAGTATCGTCACATTCCTCAATCAATATTTCTCTTTCTAAATTTTATATAGGGCCCGTTTTCTCATTATTTTGACACACTGCTTTTTACTTTGTTTTTTTTTCTCCCATATATTTGTCTGCAAATTCAAGGCTCTGAGTTTGGAATCAACTCCGGACAAATAGCCAACAATCTCATATTTCTACAGCCATACGAAGAAGAAGAAGACGAAATAATGACAAACAATTTCTACACAGCAATTGGTGATCACCCGAAACTTACCTCGCCGGTGACAGTAAAGCAGGGGTCTCTGTTTCTGCAGTCCTTTGCCTTGGAGTGCGTCGCGTTAGGGCTTTCGCGTTAGGGCTTTCGGTTCTACACAGCAATTGATGATCACCCGAAACTTGCTTTCGATATTCTACGCTCACGTTAGGGCTTTTGCTTTTGAAAGGCAAAAAAAATGAATACAAATTTTATGTTTTGTCTATTGAGGGTATATATTGTCTTTTTATTATATTAGTAGGGTCAAAATTGAGATTTCATCAATGATTACAAGCCTGCAATGAGTTTTCATAGGGGTCCCCCTATGAATGGAGATTACCATAAAATATGTAATCTACATTACCATTAATAAGCCCAACCAAACAGGCCACTAATGGTAATGCAATCAAGATTACCATCGCATGTGTGCAATGCAATCTAACCAAACGGGCCCTTAGTGAATTTAAATTGTATTCTTCATTAAAAGCTTTGTTGCATACATAAATCATATATGCTGATATGATTATAAAATGAAAAAGAAATTGAGATATTTAACTTCCTCCTACTAATATTGTGATGTCTTGGTAAGAGGGTGTCTCTCTATATACTAGGTCTACACCTTAATATAAGACCCACTTTATTAAAAAAAAAATTTAAACTACAAAATGTGCCTTATATTAATAAATTTGAACAAAATAACCTGAAACTTGTCAATTATATGTGGTCCAAGGCTTGAAAAAAAAGTTGATGACAAACAAAAAAATAGCTATAACACAATAAAAAATTTTAAAAGATTAAACAAAAAATAGCAATAACACAAATTTCATAGAAAAAGTTCGGTCTGATACCACTAATTAATTTATAGTGAAAAAGTAGTACCTCTAATAAAAATAAGGGATAAAGTTCATTTTTCCGTCGGAAGTAGCCACCCACGAGCGTAAGGTATCCAAAACTTTTTAGAGGAATAATTTTACTCTGGAAGTAACCAAAACATAACAATTTCACCTGAACTATTAGTCAATGTTAAGTTTAACCGTTAAATGACATATAACACTCAATAAGCCACTTCATCACCACCTCACAGCCACATGGCACTCAATATTACACTTGAAAATTAAAAAAAAAAGGCCATCCACTCTCCTTTCTCCCTCTCATCAAAGCAACCCAAATAGGGTTGATTCTTTCCCTCTTCATCATCCATGGCTCTAGCTACCAGACCTTCAGTGAACCTGCCAATTAGGGTGAGAGAGAGAGATGCCATGAGCTGAAATGATCGAGAGGACTAGAGTCACAGTTTGGGAGTAGCCTCATCATCATCTTGAACAGGAGAACCAAGGATGAGATCAAGCGGAGGCGCAACAAGAACCAAGGATGAGATCGAGTGGAGGCCTGACGAGAACCAAGGATGAGACCGAGTATAGACACCATGAGTTGAAACAATCAAGAGGATTAGAGTCCTGTTTTGGAAGTAGCTTCATTTGCTGACTCTGATGGGTATTTGGGTCTTATTCTTCCTCAACTGACGATCTAAAGCTTTATCCCTCATATTCGAACTATATTCCCCAAAGTCCCTTTTTGTCCCTCTCTGATTATGCTCTTAATCCGTAAGATTATGAAGAGATGGTTTCTTTTTTTTCTGGGTTTTATCCTACTTTTGCTTATGGGTTCATGAATTTGTTGATTCTAGATTTTGATTATTTTGATTTTGAATTTTTTCTCTTGATTCTGGATTTGTCTCTTCCTCCCGGGTGTTGTTGCTATGTGATTTTTTTGATGTTGATATGATTTTGATTTTTTGATATGTTGCTTTGATTTTGATTTTTGGATGTTGTTATGATTTTTGATGTTGCTCTTCCTACTTTTTTGATGTTATCCCTTTGCTTTTCTTCTTCGTAAAATCTTACACTATTCTAGATGAATTCTATAGTATAAGACTCGCTTGGGAAGGATCGAGTTTCAGAGAACTTCGGATTCGTTGCTTGATTGGAAGTGACTGGCAAAGAGAGTGTGAAGAGCTCCTGGACAAGAAAATATGGGATTATGGATTTCATTGTTGTTTATCGGTCTGATTTCGAAGGTCTATTTTTTGATGAAGCAATTTTTTTTTTCTATGAGATGAGAGTGTTCCTTTTTTTAAAAAATTATTACAGGTGTAATATTAATTGATGAGGTGGCTTATTGAGTGCCATGTGAGTGTTGGTGTCATTTAACGATCAAACTTAATATTGACTAACAACCATGGTGAAATTGTTACGTTTTGGTTATTTTCAGAGTAAAAGTGCTCCTAAAAAAACTTACAAATATCCTGCGCTACTCTTGGGTGGCTACTTCCAAGATAATAGTGGACCTTACCCTTAAAAATAAATGTGAAGCTCTTAAAACATATTATTCCTTTTGATCCTTATTATAAGACTCAATTAACAATTTTGAAGAGATTAAGAAAGCTTAAAACATATGACCAATAAATAATTTATTTAGCTTCTTTAATCCTTAAAAAAGGCAATTGGGTTTTATGTTAAAGACGCGAGAAAGTATATTAATTCTATGCATTATAATACTAGGATTAAGGTGTAAATTTGTTCTGGAAGTTTTGACTGAAGAGCAATGTTAACCTAGAAGTTTTATCAAATTCAATGTTATCCTGAAAGTTTCAAATTGTAGCAATTTTGTTCCATACTGTTAAAAAATTAATATTGACTGTTAAAAAATTGATGTTGGTTGTTAACCTTTTAACTATAAGGTGTAACTTGACTCATTTTTAACATTTCTGAGGCAATATTACTCATAAGCAAAAACTTTCGGGGCAAATTTGCATTTTAATCCTATAATACTAGATCAAGTGAATATATAAACAATAATGCTATTATATATATATATATATATATATGGGTTAAGGTGCGCCTAGTGTTTTGAAGTATTTTCTGAGGTGTACTTAGTGTCCTAAAATTATTTGTGGTGCAATTTCACCTTTAAAGTTATTAAATTGATGCAATTTCATCCAAAACTAACTTTTGAGTTAGTTTAACTGTTAAGTTGTTGGCAAAAAAAAAAAAAAAACCTGTTAAGTTGCTGAATGAGCAGCCATTGGACTAAAAAGTCTTATGTGGCATATGACAACAAGGCATATGTCATGGCAAAAGGATGAGTCAGCTAGAGTTTTAATAGGAAAAAGAGGAAATGGGAAAATAAACTTAGGTTTTATTATTCACTCTGTGCATCTGAGAAAATACATTAGGCCGCGCATTGGATGTAAAAATTTTCAGGACAAATTTATATTTTAATCTTATAATAATAGATCAAGTGAAATATATAAAAAATAATGTTATATATATAAAGTGTACGGAGTGTTGAAACTTTGACTTAACGGCAAAAAGGGTTGCGATATTCTCATTATGGAATCAAATATTTAAGAGTGGAGATTTTTTTTTTTTTTTGTTAAGCTTAAATTCAAATTTTTGAAATTGATTTCATTGGTGATACCGTGATACTTATGGGAGAGGATGATGGATGTTTGGGATTGTATTTCACTGGTTTTGTATGATATAAAAATAAAACCTCATATTGATGGCAAAAAACGATATTAAATTTCAAATTGATTAGTTAATTTCATATGCGAAAATCTTGAAATTAACTTCAAAATAAACTTAATAACATTACTAAAACCGTTGTCATCAAAATAATAAAATATCACAAATAATTTAAATAGAATTCAAAAAAACAGCTGAATCATCCAAAATTGTGTCATTAAATTTAATAAATTATAATGGGCAAAGGAGCAAAAATACCTATGTACATTTGTAAAAGGAGCAATAGGCACCATGTAAAAAATTTTGGTTCATAAATGCCTATGTACATAACAAGATGGACCATAAATACCACCACCGTAACTGTCAGTTTCATTGACTGCTTTTATCTGAAATGTTGAGCAAATAAGATGATGTGGAGTGTGAGTTGGTCAAAATAAAAAACACACGTGGATGCTAGTCTTTGCCTAATTGAAAAACACATGCTGGGCAAAGAAAAAAACAAAACATAAAAACATGTGGATGGTGGGCTTTTCCCAATTGAAAAACGCACATGCTGGCCAAAGAAAAAAACAAAACAGAAAAACACTATCTAAAAACAAGGAGAAAAAGCAACTGCAACATGACTCTGGAAAACTAAAAAGGCGAGGAAGTCGAACATGAAAAGGATAGAAAAGGGTGAGTTAGGGCAGAGTCGAGGTCTGGGATTTTAGAGATACGAAGCTGGAAATTGTGGATGTTGGACCGAGAGAAGCAAATCTAAGGTTGGAATTTCAAACGCGTGGGAAGAGAATCTCATACGGGGAACAGAAGAAGGGAAAAGACGAAACTTCTTTAATCTCAAATCACGGGTAAGCATCGAATGGGTCCCAAAGTGTATTGTCGTTTAGCTTGTATAGTGAAATGGCGTCGAAGCCCTTGGTTGATTTATTCTTTATTTTGTCGTAGAGTTCATGGCGTTCAATGGCGACGGGAATCTTGACGGGAAAGATGAGATGGTCGATAAGAAGAAAGCGAGGGAAATATCGAAGGTAAATCAAATTTGTTTACGCATAAATGAGAGTTGTGAATATGTGAATACATGTTTGGAGGGAGGTAACAACTCTATAGCAGACAATATTTACGCGTTGGGAGAGAGGGGGCAAAATGTAGAAGTTCAAAATGTGATAGGAGAGGAACAAGTGGTAATAGATGACATAGAAGTTCTAGATGGGTTAGATGACATTGATACAGATGATATTGGCACCGAAATTGAAAAACCCTTTGCTGATTGTTTTAATGAGGATGGAATCCCAGAAATCACAGTGGATGATGGGGAGTATGGTTTAGGGATATCTAATAGTGATGATGAGAGTTACCTGGCTGATAGTGCTGACTCTGACACAGAGGAAAGTGTTGATTCAGAATTTGAAGTACAGGGCAGTGGCGGGAGTGAGGAGGATGAGGAGGACTTAAGACCACAATATTATGATGGGCCTTTAGAAGAAGTAAGAGGGGAAGGTGAGTTGGAGGACTTGGGTAGGAAGCCCTTCATTGTTGGCATGACTTTTGTGGACAAGCAAGAACTTAAAAGGGCCTTAGATAAGTATGCTATAAGTAAGGGAGTTAAACTTAAAATAGCAAAAAGTGATAAAAGATTGATTAAAGTAGTTTACCAAAAGGGCTGTCCTTTTGTGTTGTATGCTTCAACGGATGGGCAACAAGTGGGCTTTATGATAAAGACCTTGTATTTAAAGCATAGATGTGCAAGAGTGTACAAGAACCCAAGGGCATCCGAAAGGTGGCTCGCTGAAAATTTTAAGGACAAGATTCAAGAAAATCCTCAATATAAGGTAAAAGATATGAAAACAGAGGTGCAACATGAGTTGAAGGTTAATGTGAGCATATATAAGTGTAAGAGGGTAAAGAAGAGGATAATACAAGATATAGAAGGGAGCTATAAAGATGAATTTGGAAAGTTGGAGGTGTATTGCAATGAATTACGCATTTCCAATCCTGGATCTGATGTGATCGTGGAGCTAAGTTCTGAGGCGCTAGAGCATGGCATAAAAGTGTTTAGAAGGATGTACATATGTTTTCATGCCTGTAAGGTATGTTTAGGTTTGAGTTTTATTTTTCTGCAATGAATTTATAAACAGGCCAGTTTTGAAATTAATTGAAGATGCTAATTGATTTCTGTTTGGGCAGGTTGGTTGGAAAGAAGGATGTAGGCCATTGATTGGAGTTGATGGAACCTTGCTCAAAGGCAAGACAAAGGGCATTTTGCTCACTGCAGTGGGTGTGGATGCCAATGATTCCTTATATCCATTGGCATTTGCATTGGTAGAAAAAGAAACTACTCTTCATTGGGGATGGTTTCTTCAATGCCTTCAGCTTTCGTTGGACCTACATGATGGCTCAACCGTCACTTTCATGTCAGATATGCAGAAAGTAAATAATGAGCTAATGCTACTGTCATATTTTACAAAGTCTGCAGAATTATGAACATACCGAACATGATAATTGTATTTGCTGAATTCATGTTGCTGGTGTCATATTTTACAAAGTATGCTAATGTCATATTTTACTTAGTTCATGTATACATATGCAAAATTCTGAACATAAACAACATGATAATTGTTCTTACTGACTTCATGTATGCTACTGTCATATTTTACAAACTATGCTACTGTCGTATTTTACTTAGTTCATGTATACATGTGCAAAATTCAGAACATAAACAACATGATAATTGTTCTTACTGACTTCATGTATGCTACTGTCATATTTTACAAACTATGCTACTGTCATATTTTACTTAGTTCATGTATACATGTGTAGAAGTCTGAGCATAAAGAACATAAAGACTCATAACTTGAACTATTATTAGGGACTAGCGCAGGCTATGAAAGAGGTGTTTCCTCAGGCTGAGCACAGACTTTGTGCAAGGCATATATATGCAAATTGGAGTAAAAGGTGGAGGGGAAATGAACTAAAGAAATTTTTTTTGCATGTGCTTGGAGTTTGTTTGAGGAAGAGTTTCATGACAATGTAAAGCGTCTTGAGATAATTAGTAAACATGCGGCTGAGGCAGCTATGACTTACAATCCAATAGCATGGGTAAGAGCATACTTCACTCCTAGGTGCAAGTCTTGGATGGTAGATAACAACATTAGTGAGAGTTTAAATTCCTGGATTGATAAGTGTAGATACTTGCCAGTAATTAGGATGATTGACGGCATTAGGATGAAGATGATGACTAAATGGGCTAGTAGTGTTACTCATGTTACTAACTGGAAAAGTGACTACAGCCCAAAGTGCATAGAGTTATTTGAAGCAAATACTTGCTTGGCAGTTAATTGCAGAGTGCTTTTCAATGGAGATATGGGTTATGAAGTTAGTGAGGGTCAGAACCGACACATTGTACATATTAGTGGGGCTAGTTGCACTTGTAGGGCATGGGATTTAACCGGCATCCCATGCCAACATACTATCTGTGCGATGTATGATGCACAAATAAATCCCATTACACATATCTCTCACTACTACCACAAAGACACTTACTTAGCTAGTTATATGACGAAGCTCCAACCAGTAAGGGGAAGGCAATTTTGGGACATAGACATGTTTCTTCCAATGCAACCTCCACTTGTCTCTACCTTACCTGGGAGACCACCAAAGAAGAGAAAAAGGACTGAAGAAGCTGAAAGAAGGAAGAAAAGGGGAGGGTGTGTCCAGATTAATGAAGTAAGTGATCATATTGACCA
Organism: Inga oerstediana; assembly: GCA_963210345.1. Lineage (NCBI taxonomy): Eukaryota > Viridiplantae > Streptophyta > Magnoliopsida > Fabales > Fabaceae > Inga > Inga oerstediana. The sequence continues at coordinate 22,323,318 of OY723400.1, read as the reverse complement.
ATCACAACAGCAGCTACATCAACCTGAGAAATTAAGCAAGAGAGGTCGCATACAGAGGTGTTCCCACTGCAAAAAGGACGGCCACTATAGGTCTACATGTAAAGAGGTTAGTTGATTATATTATTTTCATAGTTTGTAACTTATATAACCCTTTATGATATTTTGACAGTAGGGGTAAATGTGAACCTTGGTTAATCATATGCTGTTTTGGTGATGATTGTTCTTTTGTACAAGATTATATATTACATGATTTTGGTTCATTATTTGTTCGAATGCTGTTTGCTGGTATATGAAATATGTGCTTTGTTGTTCAAATGTGAACCTTGGTTAATGATATGCTATTTGTTGGTCATATAGCTTCTGTTCCCACTGTATCCTACTACTTTGTATCATTCTCATACTTTGAATCTTTAGGCACCTCCTTTAAGTAACCCTCCAAGGAGGAAGAGAGCTCAACAACCTGATGCACCATCTGCAAGCAACCCACTGCTACCACAAATATCCCAACCTTCCCAACCATCTCAGCCCGCCATTTCATGTCAATCAGAACAGCACTCTACTTCGCCCCAAACACCCAATGCTTGCCTACTATCCTCACGGCCAGCACTTCCTAAAAAAAAAGGGAAACCAACCAAAAGGTTTGAATATGGATTAGGTATAAGGGTTGATGAAGATACTGGCAGAACTGTGTTTAATGTGAGTATGGCATGTTGTCGCTGATTTTAATTTCACGTCTCTGTTTGCAATGTAACTAAATTGTAAATTTTATTTCTTGCAACCTGGATTCAGGTCAGAAGTTCTGATTGCGGAGGGCACTGCACAAGAGTATTTGCAACATCATTCTGACCCACAAATAAAGTTCCCGATCCCTAATGAGAAAGAAATGCGTAAGTCAAGAGGTTCAAGTTCATCCACTGCTGAAGGATCACGGAGGATCCAATTCACATCCCAAGTGCCTCAACTTGGTCCACTTCCAATAATCCTCCCAGGTCTACAATGGAGAGGCAACCCGAGCGTTACAACTTCACAACTCCTCACACAGAGACAAAAATTGATTGGCAAGATCAAGTCCACTTCAAACCAACATGATATATAGCCATCATTGCTACTGGCCACTTTTTGTTGTTGCTTTTATTTTGAAAGTCACATTATATGTGATCAATATTCTATCTTATTAATGTAAGGAACATAGCTATGTGGCCATTTTTTGTTAGTGGCTTATTTTAAGGAATATGGCTATGTGGCCATTTTTTATTAGTCACTTATTTTAAGGAACATGGCTATGTAAGGAATATGGTGTTTTATTGTTGCCAATCCACTTTTCATGCGTGTATTTTGATGCTTCCTGAATAATTATGAGGAAGAAAGTTTATCAGAATATTCTTGGACACGTTATAGTCTTTTTCAAGGCAATTTTGTTGCTTGTATCTGTGTCATGTCTATTGGTACTCGAATGAAGGGATAGGTGTTAGATGTGTACTTAGAATTGCCAATGACTCATGCCCAGTTTGTGTGCGTGAGGTGTTCTTCTATGACTGAGGTAGATGTATCAGGAAAGTCAAGAACCAGGACTGACAGAATTTAGAGTTTATGAGCTCTCACTGACGATGGTCATCTTACCAGATCTCTAACGTCCCACTATCAAGTCTGTAACCATGATCTGAGAAGTGCTATATCCTTCCCCATGCCCAATGCTTACTTGATCACTTATGCAAGTTCAGGAGAAATTCTGCATGGTGTCATCAAACCATATATTTCCTTTTTTTTTCTTTTTCTCTTCACGTCACAAATCACAGTCTGTTATATATGATTAGTTTACAATTGTACTAATTTTCAAAATGGAATATATGATTAGTTTAGCCATCTTGGAAACTCATTAATGAATTCCCATCTTGCAAACTCATAAACTATCTATTCAAATGTGCTGTCAGCAAATGGAATATATGATTAGTTTAGCCATCAATATGCATTAGAGGTTAATGTAATTACACCAAATTATAGTCAATGCATTACCAAATAAAATACAATACTCAACAAACTTCATTTCCATTCAAACCAAATAAAATACAGTACTTAAATTTGTCACTTCCCTATATTACATATATGGACATCATTTCTCCCTTGCATCACATACTAACTTACCAAATACAAAAAAAACAACCACATCCATGTCATGATCAGTGAACCCATCGCAAACTTGAACTTCCTTTCCCAATTTCTCACTTCACTTTTCCTTATCTCATATTTGTATTTCAGCTTCCTAACTTCATCATAGATGGAATCAATCTCTTCACATAACCCCACGCCATCGTTACCTCCTCGGAGCCGGGTATTATCATCATATAGCTTATCAATGTCATCAAGTAGTTGCTTTATCACTATGTTGGCCCTCTCACCAAAGTCACAATCATGCCACGTAAAGAAGCCACAACCACCATCCTACCAAAATTCATCACCAGCCTTTAATCAACCTTAAAACATAACATGAATATCTTAAAATCATTAATGTTCTTACCCAGTAGTAGTTTCGGCAGCCATAAAACCTTCTTCCTGGGTTCCCATTTGTCCATGCTGTCCACCGGGGAGCCACCAATCTGTGATGGTAGTAGACTGTCGGCCCTTCATAAACATCCTCGCGGCTGGGCTTCCTCAGTAAAACGACCCTCCTTCTGCTTCTCCCTGAAGATGAACATGAAGAAGACTCCATCTCCTTCCTCCCCTCGCCTATCGTCTCTGCCATCTGGTTAACAGCCCTTCTCCTATCGCCCATTCTCTGCTTTCGTTGCCAATAAATTGCCTCAGAGGAAGCAGAATCTTTAATGGAGGAAATTAGCCGGTAAGAAGATACCTTTTTTGAAACACAGAACCGTCGATCGACCTTTTAATGGCGGAATCACAAGCTTTCTCCAAGACGACAACCGACAACCTCCACCGTAAAAGAAAATATGGAATAACAGAACCTTTTTTTTTTCAATCGATGGAATAAGAGAGCTTGGAAGTTGAGCTTTTAAATAAATATCCTTACCAACACTACCTGCCATGTCCTCTTCCTACTCAGCAACTACTATACAGTATAATGAATAAATAAGAGTCCCAATTGCGCCAATTAACGGACGTTGACGGTGATGGCATTTATGATCCATCTTGTTATGTACATAGGCATTTCTGAACCAAAAATTTTTACATGGTGCCTGTTGCTCCTTTTGCAAATGATCATGGGTATTTTTGCTCTTTTACCCAATTATAAATTAGGATAAATATCATAAAATAATATTTTAAAATATGATAATTTTACGTTATTACCCTCATTTTAATTATCTCTTCTCTTCATCTATCCTTGACAATAAATCACAACAACATCATCATTGAGGATATAAGAACCATGTTTTTATCGCAACATCAATAGCCTTAGAATTGATGGCCTTCCTGCTTCTCTGTGCGAAGCGTCCTGGTCCATTTCCTTAGGTTGTCCAGTACTTCTCTGTGCTGATTCGGGTTATCTCATTTTGGGTCCTTAGTTCTAGTTAAGCATTCAAAATCTGAACTTTGCTGCTAAGTTGAGCTGTTCCTCGCAATAAAGATCTCAGCTTTTTAATTAATCGCTTTGTTTGCTGTGTGATAGGTGAATATGATTTTATTGTGAGTGTTTATGTGATTGTAAAAACATATGATTTGGATTTGGTTAATAAACAATTTGATGATAGACGAGGGAGAGATGGTAAAGAGAATGGAAGAGCAGTCAGTCAGTGCGGAGGGTCGGAGGGAGCATGTGAGAAGTAAGGTGATGTTTTTTGGGAGAATCAAATATACTTCTTTAACTTCGGTAGCTAATCAGTTATTGGTCCTGGTAATCATCTGATTTGGCATGTATCATCATTAGTTATTGGTTGACGTAGTCTCCACCTCTGCGAATGCCCACGTCATTTTTAAACCCATTCCGTCTCCTTTTTCGTTGTTCACACCATGAAGTTGCTTTGTGTTGGTGCTCCACGTCATTTTAAAAATGCTGTATACATAGTCTACCTTTATATTTGTTATATTTTCGGTGTTTTGTCATATTTTATGCGTTATGCGCTCTTTCCCTATGTCCGACTCTATCTCCCATTGGCTTTTACTTTTCCTGGTGTTTTGTCATCATTTTTTCTACTGCTTTTATGTTTTTGGGTGGTTGTGTTTTCATGCAACCATTGGCCATGATGGTGGCTGTGTGTTAAAAAATTTCAACCATTGGCCATGACGGTGGCAGTTTTTTCCTAAATGTTGATTTGAATTTGAATCTGCTTCAACGACCCAACTCTATCGATCACCTATTTAATCTGTCATTCCTTCCGCAGTGTTACCACAGTCACAGTTCAAGCATTTTCTTTCTGAGACTACGTAACCCATTTCAGCGTTGTTTGCGTGGATCCCCTGCTTTCTGGGCAATCAACGATTGTGCTATGTTAGGTGACATGAAGCATGTCATTGTGGCCTTAACATATGTCAGATTTGAAAGGCTAGGTGGTAAATATCTCTATTGATACATTTTCATGAGCAATACTATGAGGTTCTAGGTGAATTTTATGCATGTGTTGACTTACTCCTCACCTGTTGAACTTCTATTTCTTAGGTTGTGTTAATATTTTTAGGAGCTACTGTGATCTATCTAAAGCCATTTTTAATCCCAAATGCCCTGCTGTTGATGAGTTCGCTGCGAAGCTGAATAGCATTGCCGCTGATGGGAAGAATAATGAAGAAATAGCTAAGGAGTCCCAGTGATGTTTGTGGAGTTGATTAGTGCTGTTATTTGTTTACCGTTGTTATTTTGTTCACTGATGAGGGATTGCATATGGTTTAGTTTATCCTTTTTCTTATGACAATTATAATGTAACTTTCATTTATGATTGGTTGTCATGTTGCAATTTATGTTATGAACTACGAATGTTATGTTAATGAATGTACCTTTATTTTATTTTATTCTTTTTGCATTTCACCGAATTATCGCTTTGTTATTGTTTTACAATACTGCTGACACATGTACAATTTTTTTTTTTTTTTGCATTATATTTGTTTTATCATCATCGGACGTATCTTTGTTTTATCATTTCCAGCCTGAGTTTAACTTTATGATTTTACCAAATCATCACTTATTGTTTTACCAATATTCTTTAAACGCATTATATTTGAATGTCCATCAAAAGTATCTATTAGTTTTGTTCATTTTACTTTTATAATCTGAACTTATTGTTTTCGTTGTTGAACTTAATGAAATATTAGCATTAACAAATAATAAAAATTAATAGTAATATATACGTACAATATTTAAATTTATTAATTTCATTAAATTAATTAAATATATATATATATATGCACTAATAATAGATACTCAACAGACAAAATAGTTTAAGGAGATATTCAATGGTTATAATACTTAATGAAGTGTGATGGTTTTTCACCCAATGGACTTTTATTAGTATTCGCAAACGTCTTTATGAAGGATGAGTTATTGCACTATTACGTTTGTGGCAAACGTCTTTTTAGTCTCTCAATCTTTTACTCCAGTTGTACCTTATTTAAGGGAATATGATAGGGTTTGTACAACCAACTGATACCTCCAGTTATCTATCCTTTTCGATTCTCATGGATAATCAACAGCCCGTTCCAATATCTACACTTTTAGGTGGTCCCTTTGAAGGGACTATCGAAGTTAAGGTTGATTGGATAGTTTTGTTTTCTGATATATTGTGGTCCCTTTTAGGTTTTCTGATATCTACACATTCATTGTTTAGTTTCTTATAATCCTTATCATGCGTTTACTGAAAGTTTTGAAGACGTTGGTGGTATCCTGAGCTATTTCTGTTTAAATGCGATGTTGAAATGGAGGGGTATACATTGTAGGTCTATTTGTTCGTATCTCATGAATCGGAGGTTTGACGTTTGTCTCTTCATTTTTCTTATGTAGTTGTTTTACAATTGAACATACTGGTGATGAGTGTTGTGTTTTTTTATTTCCTTTTTATGTCAGGAATAAGTTTGAGGTCATTGTCAATATGTATGGATCTGCCGTCGATGGTATCATTGCTCAGTTAGGTCACCATCGTGGCGGTGTTGGTCTTTTCGTTGTTGTTCAATATGCTATCGTCAGTGAAGTCAGTAAAAGAGGTTTGTAGCAACTATTTCATATATATTTAATGATATTATTGTTTAAACTTAAATTATTCTACATGACTTATATATCTAATGTTTTATTGCAAATTGTGTAGGTGTTATCCTCCAGCCTTATATGGATGCTACTCGTGTTTTTGTGGAACCGGACTTTAAAGAGGTTACTGATGCAAAGCGATTTGTGCTGTCTGGTGTTTAGATTGCCCCATCATATTATTAGCATTTTTGTAATATTTTGCCTTTGTAAGTTATCTATGTTGTTTTGTTGGGTTTTGAATGGTGTATGATGTTGAGATGGATTGAATATGTAATTATTCAGCAACAATTATGGTTTTTAATTCACTATAATATTAATGTAATTTTTCTTAATGTACGTTTCTCTGTTATATGAGTTCAATGGCATCATTGCCGTTATGCACTTCTGCTCTTTGTCTTACTTCATAATTACTTTAATGCTGTTATTGCGTTTATATTTCTTAATTGTTAAATATATCTTGAAATATATTATCGGTTTGTTAAACAACAATGATAATTTCCACGTAACCGGTAAGAGTTTTGTGATTTGGTGGTTATTTTAAATTTGTACCTCTAAGCTTAGGTTTTTAGTGTTATCATTCGTGATCTAAATGGCCACCCTATTTTCTTTTCATTCGTCATTTCATCCCTCGGCGACAGTGTTATACCCTGTTGAATGCTGGGAATGCCATGCAATTATACTATTGGGAAATGGTTTTTTTGGGACTGCTCTTAGGGAAATGGTGTAATTTATGGGACTGCTCTTGGAAATAAGTAATGGGCTGAATGTTGACGCCAAGCACCCCGGTATTAGTCCTGCATTTACTTTAATCCTCCAACATCTGTAACCACCGATTTTCGATTATTCCAGCGTGATTTTGATCAGTTTTTGTTCAGTGTACTGGTTGTAACGTGCACTGAGCGTTTGTAAGCCTTCATTTATGCTGTTTCTTTTTACAGTCCCGAAAAAGGTCAGTCATCTTTTTGCATTAGAGTGTGCTCGACCACCGCAGGATCTGTATGTATCACCTATTCATAGGTCTTTGTAAACCTCAAGCATTGCTTGCCTTTGTATTCAAAAAAAAGAAAAAGGTCAGTCATCTGTTGGAGTTTATATCTGTAGTTAGTTCACAGAATGAAAAAAAAAAGAGACAGTACATTTAACTGTTAGTGGAATTAGCGTAGGAATGATATTATTTTTCGATACCCGACAAATCATCCAGTTATCTTTTGCTTTTGTATTAATAGTTGCTCGGTAACAGATGTAAATTGATTCACAGCGGGAGTTGTGCAACGCATGCCCTGATGTTTTCTCTAGATAGCAAGAGTCGTAGGTCCACTGAAGGCGTGCGATAAGCAGAATAGGGAACATTATTTATGATGCGCATTGGGTCAGCAGAATTTATTCCAAACCAACATTCCCAAGGAAAAGTGTATAGCACGGGGGGTATTGAAGCACCAGAATATTTTTGAACGGTCAAAAGGCAGCCTTTTGTTTTCGTTCGACCAGTTGGGTAATACATGAAATAAATAAGACGGTTGTAGGTGCATGAATTAATTTAAAAGAGAGATATGATTAATGTTATTCATAAGTGTATCCAATGAAATGCAGGATTTTCAAGTGGACGCATAAATGTTCAATGTCAATGTATGGGTTGGACCGTTATTCCTTTTATCCTATATTCGTTTTTGCCTCGAAGTCCAATCCATTTAGAATGCATGGATCCGCGCAACAAGCGGGTAAAAAAGTCTTGTGGAAAAATAAATTTTTTTTCTTAATTAAAAATTGATTTTTAATTTTTAAAGAAAACAAAACCCTTCAGATATTAAGCATGGCTTAGAGTTCATCTCTACCACAGTCACCATCTTCAACGTCCTTCATCATCTACACCGAAGCTCATCCTCCATTGTCTACCAACTTGGTGAATCCGATAGACAGAACACCGAACCCGAGAGTTTCACCACCACAAACCACGAAATGTTCCAAAATACATTTCAGCAAGTCTAAGGCACAGCAATATCTCAACATTTTGACTTTGCTATTTGTCCGTGGTTTTGTACTATTGTCTATCTCAATGTTGGGCTTATTAAGAAATAGTTGTTTCAATATATTAACCTCTCTCTCACATTATTTAGATTAATTCAGTTAAACATTTCAATTCATATGACTTCAGGTTGACAACCGATATGAACATAAAAAAGTAACGAATTTTCACATCACTATACTCCTAACCAACATTTCTAGATTATAAAAAATTGAAAATTTAAAATTATACAGGGTTTTTTTAACTGTATTCACGATGCTGTGTCTGTTAAAACATTAAACTACATGTGGATGAGCTTGGCCATTCAATAAAATAGTTTGAACGGTTGAATAAAATCTCAAGCATTTTGATCAACGATGACGTGTTATGGCAAAAAAGCACGTAAGTGGACATGCAACGTAAATGGATATGCAGCACAAGGCAAGTGGTCCTAAAAGCTTAAAGGAAATATGCTGAGTCATTTAATTTCATATATTTTATTATTTAAATGTTTTGCTTTAAAGTTGATTATTGTTTGCATAATTTGTGAATTAAATTTGAGTGATTAAATTGCGCTTGTGGGATTTATATGTACTTTTCTTATGATTTAATCGAGTGTGGCATGTTTGTTTATGTATTACATTTTCTCTTTTATTTTTGCGTGTTTGTTTATTGCATTTAGTAATTAAAAAAATGTTAATTTCAAAAATCACTTTTTCCCAACCAATTTTTCTTAGCATTTAGTTTTACTTATGAAGTTAAAATAAAAAGACTTTTTGAGTGAGACGTCCCGAATATTTTTTTGTATTTCAATTCTTGGATTAAATTTTTTGTATTTGACCCTGAGATATGCAAAGGCACGGTCAAAAATAACATATGCAATGACATAATCTTAAACTAAACTTACACTTAAACTAAACTTCTCAAGATAAAATAACATACGCAATGACCTAATCTTGATTGGCGCCATTAAAAGATGAACTACATGAATTCTCCATGGAACAAAACCCTTGTGGCATCGCAGAATGAAGTTATTGTAGGAGCACCTACATTTACAAGTATAAATGTAAGAAGCCATGTTAGTGGACATTAAATTTAGGATCTGTTTTACAACTACGGTATATCATTTGGAACATGGTGATAACTAACCAGGGTTTTGATACAGTCTTCGAACTGCATGTTGAACAATTACCATTTCTCCTACTTGCACATTTAAAATTTCCATCTTCGCAATCGTCACTGTTACAGGCTCACCATAGAGCACTATATTGACTTCACTAGCTGGGCTGAAATTGACCAAAGGTTAGTAGCAACTAAGCTGAACAAGGAAAACTGAAGCATAGTTGTTGCAATTATATTCATTTTGAAAATGTGTCATACCGACTTCCTAGATCCACTCGATCTATCAGTACAATAAGTAATTCCTTCTGATACACACCGACAATTCTGCCAGGGTTAACAAAATTCCATGATTTCAGCCTCCCACAAACATCAAAGAAAATAATTCTCTTTAAAATGGCATATCAATCATCAAAGAAAGTCTGTTAAAAAGTAATCATCGACGAAATGAAAAAAAAACACTACAGGAAAATTTCTGATCTCCAAATCAAAGAGGATGATGTCAATTGATTGATGTTCACATACTGGACGAGTGTATGAAGTGGAATAGTGCATCTGGTATCTATTAAACTTCCGGTCAACCTTAACGGTTAATACTGAGTTGCACTTTCCTACTAGGAGCTTCGATATCTTTATATATTGAGACACGATGATGTAGTAGCGAAGAATCTGATTTTGAGTAGAATAGAATATATGAACTGAACATGCAATTTAAATGATTCTTCTGGGTTCTTATTTATGTGCAGCTTGAGAGACATTTCTTTAATGCAATTTTAAAGTACCAATGCCTTTCACGCTTAACGGTGGTGTGATACTTCAATACCTTTGAACGGTCAAGTCGCAGAGAATTATTATTCCATAACTACCGTTTGGTCTGCTTAAAATATGACTGCAACACTCTCATACGTTCATCACTTATTGCTTGTCGAGGGAATGAAGAGTGAAAGATAATTTCCTTCTCCAATAACATTTTGTCTGCTACAACATTTACATAGCCGAAATAACTCACTAACCTTTTCCCTATGTTTTCAATGGTGCTTTTATTGTTGCATTTCTCTGTTTCACAAGGACCTTTCATTTAAAATAGGTGTCATCAGTTGGACGTTTACGTGGCCATTTCTGTATTTTCAATAACCTTTCTTTTAGAATAGGTTTCATCATTTTATTTGTCGTTTCTAAATCCATTTAACAGTGTAGATAACCATGATCCGCGCATCGCGCGGGTTTTATAGTCTAGTTAGATTCAAGAACCGCACAAGAAAAAAAAAATCTTTTAGACTTGTTAATGACATTTCTGAACTTATGAATTGAAGCCTCTAGACTTGTTAATGGGACAATTTCTTCATTTTTTTATGTTGGACCTGAATGTAATTGTCCTTTTTTTTCCTATGAAAATGAAAGTTATTAAAACCAAGGTATTAAAATCCGGACTGGGTATTGAACCGATCAGGGTACTGGGTTAAGGATTAGTGAGTCAGACCGGGGACAAACTGGAGCTAAATCGGGACCAAATCGGTGAGAAATTGAAAATTTTAGGTTTATAGTATAGAATTATAAAGGAAAAATTAAATATTTTTTTTAAAATAGGAACCCGGATCGGACCGGTCTACTGGCCAGTTCGCCGGTTTCCGGGCTGGACTGGCTGGTCTGGTCCGGGTTCCTGAACCTGGATTAAAACATAATAAAATATCGTGAATTCCTTAACAAAACTTATGAATAACTTAATAGCATAAATTTTTTACTTTGTAAATAAAAATTATTAAAATCTAATGAAATGTTGTAAATTCATTAATAAAACTTTGTAAATGGACTTGGATTAAAGATCAAAAGTTCACACACATGCACAGGCACAGGCGCGCGCGCACATATATATTTGTTTGCATAATATGTCTTGAAAGCCATTGACCACTAATCTTTTGGGCAAACAAAGTGGTGAGTGTTCAAACCCCACCCCCCACCACTTTGGAAATATTTCCTTTTAATTTCAACAAGAACAAATTGAATCTAATATATCTTTGGTATTATGAATATTCGAAGCACCTCTTTATCTTTTAGCATTTTTAAAATTCTTTTATTGGAATTTTCCCTTAAATATATTTGTTTATATTATGAATTATTCATTTTCTTAATCTAATGGTTGGCATGAAACTCCAAAAAAAAAAAAAAAAACATCAACAACAAAGAGAATCCAAGGCCAAATTTTGGAGGCGTCGGAAGACAACGAGCAGCGCAGGTATTATGCTTTTAAATGAACTATGAAGCAATTGTTAATGGATTGCGTCTTGCCCTTTCTTCCTGAAGAAATCTTCAGTTCTTCACACACATCCTCAAACGATTTCCTGTAAAATCCTTAATTAGATTTCAAAGAGTATGGGGTGGCTGATGTGCTTTTCCTGCTGCGCTTTTATTTTAGGAACCTTTTCAAATGTATTTTTTATGATTCTTTATATTATTATATTTTATACGAAATGAGTAACATATGGGTAAAAAATGGAGTTGTTCACAATTTTTTACAATTTTCCAAAAACTTAAGGTTTTAAAAGTGTGTAGTTTCTTTTTTATTAGAGTCTTGAATCTTTAAAAAATTATAAAAAAAATTGAAAACAATCCCATTTTTTATATAAAATCTAATAATATAAAGAATAATAAAAAATGCCTTTTGCAAAGTCCCAAAATGACGGGGCAGGAAGGTTAGCACGAAAGGCACACATCACCCACCCCTGCTGGATTTCAAAGTGTGTGCAAATATTGGAAATATCTCGTCAAGGCCCCATCTTTCATCAAAGACCATCTCCACAATTCCACATGATGAAACCCTTCTCTTCTTATTGAACATATTAATAGCTATGATCCTATCTACTTATGTTTGCTCGATTGCTAGATTCAATTTCTTGAGGTCGTTAAAATCCCATCTTTGTTCGATTCCTTGGGTTGCGTTTGTATCGTTGGTTCTAGCAATGGATTGCTTTACCTAACGGATCGTAGTGGACATCCTCATGCCCCTTTATTGTGGAATCTAGCGATTAGAGGGGTCAGATAAATGCCTAAAACTTTTAAGGATTTTCATATTTGTTCGCTATTTGAATTCGGATTCGGATTCGGATTCGGTCCTATTATTCATGACTACAGGATTGTAAGAATTAGCTTGCTTTCCGGGGTTTCTTTAGTGGGAGTTTATTCATTAAGCACGTGGTTTTGGAGAAATGTTATGAGTTATGACTCATTTTAGGATGAGGGGTATTTTTGTATTTTCATTCTTAGGGCTGGAAGTTATTACTTTTAATATGTGTGTATTTGGGATAATGGTAGGAAAAATGATTTATTATAATTATGATTTATTAAAAATGACTTAATAAAAAAATCAGTTTTTGTAATGTGATTTATGTTTAGATGAATGATTTATTTTTGAACAACAAGTGCTTATAAATCGTGATTTACGGTATACGAGGTAAGTATGTGAGGGGAGTTTTATCTCGACTTACGTAATAAGTGACTTAATAGAAAAATGCTTATTTGGAATAGCTTATGTGTGTGTTTGGGATAGCGGTAGGAAAAATGACTTATTGTGATTCTGACTTATTAAAAATGACTTAAAAGAAAAGTGAATTTTTGATTCGTGATTTATGTTTGGATAAGCGATTGAAAACGTGCTTTTTCATAAGTCAAAACATGTTTGGATTAGCGATTGTATAAGTGCGTTTTTAAAAATAAAAAGTTGAAGGGCATTTGTATATTCTTCAAATTTTAGATAGATCATATATGCGATATCCAACAATAACATATCATCTGGGCCTGGAAGATATCTAAAATACAAACTTGTAAATCGTAAAATGAAGTCCAAACTAGGAATGAAATTTCAGAAATTATAACAGCGTTTTCCAGATCTCAATGATGGTGTTTCGATTTGTGGATCCCAAATTTATAAGCCCTAGAAATCAACGGCCAAAGGATCCTTGGCCGCTGATAAATATATATTTATAATTAAATAGGTATATATTTTGGATATATCCACTAGATTTATTAATATTTTATGCCTATTTAATTATCTTTTATATACTTTTCTATCTTTTTGTTAATGATAGGATAATAAGGAATTTTAATAGAAAATCTACTCATATTCGATCCTATTTTATTATGCAGGAGATATTATATGAAGAAAGAGAAAAAAGAGAAATCAAATGAAATAAATATATATATATATATATAACAAAGGTGCTGCAACAAATTGTAGAAGTAAAAGAAAAAAAAGGAACCGCGGGTCCCACGTGCTGAACGTCAAGAAATCAAGATGCGGATTGAAAAAGCTTCAAATCACAGCTTATTAAAACGGGGTTAAAAACGGGCGTTTTTTTTTTTGTTAAAACGCTGAACCAAACTTGGATAAAACGTATTGCGAGCCAAATTGGGCTTTTTGGCTAATAAACGGGCTTATTGGATCAAATAAGTGATCCCAAACTCTCCCTATTTTTAGACAATAAGTGCTTATAAATCGTGGTTCACGGTATACGAGGTAAGTATGTGAGAGGAGTTTTATCTTGACTTGCGTAATAAGGACTTATTCTCTAAAATTAAGTGATCCCAAATACATACATAGTGAGGAGTTTATTTAACAAGTAGTTTATTCTACGCGTAATACAATTAAAAAAACTAATCCAAATATCAAAAAAATAAAAATAAAAACCCAGCTCAGTAAGTCATTTTTCAATGAAAATGGGGTTTATAATATACCTCAAAACCGCTGAACCAAACACACATTAATATATAAACCTGATGCATTAGACGGAAGATTTTTATGCGATTAGAAAACGGTTTCCCGATCCCCTGTCTCTCTGGTTTTCCCTTCTTCTTCTCCTTTCTCTCTTATCCTTCTCAGAATTTCTGTGCTTATCATTGGTATCAGAGTAGACAGTCCTATGGCCGCCCGTATCTATTCCCAATTCACTCCTCGATATTCAGTCTGGACGGAAAATCCTTCAGATGAGCTATCAGGGATGAATCAAACAGGATCACTGACGGAGTTCCAACTTAGGTTTGATAATCTCATATCCATGGTGGAATTAAGCGAGAGCCAGCAGTTGATTTGTTATATGGATGCTCTAAAAATTGAGATTGCTACCAAGGTTAGGCTTCTACGGCCTCAGAATCTTTGTAAGCGACAGACTAGCACATTTATTTGAAGAAAGCTTTCAACTCTCACAAGCCGGGAACGACTGCGTTCTTCCTCCAGTAGTGACTCCCCCATTCACAGAGATCATCGAGTATGCGAAAGAGTCCATAGGCAACAACCAATTTGAGGAGTTTCTCCACGATCAGGACACTTCTGATCTAGATCAGTTTTCAGAGGCTACTCCTACGAAATCCACATTGTTACCAAACGATGATGGCCTTTTTCCAGATTCACAACCTGTGAGTTATGCCATTCTACTATTCTGGATAATAAGCATTTAATCTGTGGATCTACAGTGCAGTGGGATTATTCTATGGCTTGGTTTCAATTCATCCCGAAGACACCTCTGCCTTCCATTTCCTCGCTTCAAGACTTGGGATCTATTCAACAAGTAGCTACAAATGATAGGACTATTTTGGTTTTTGATCCTGGTGCTGTTACACCTATTAAGGCATTCGGCTGGCATAAAAAAGAACTGTGTAAGCTCTTTCTAACATCTCAAGTCAGTCAACTTGGTCAATACGTTACTATCCATTCCAGGTCACTGCAAGTTACTTATAATACCATTGACTTCCCTGTTTATGAGAATAATGTTGCAACTTCTACCATTAAATTTGCACATATTCTTCTCAATTCTGCATTAATGGTCAATGATGGGAGTTTTTTGAAATTTGATGATGTGTGGATCAAGAGAAGTTTAATTAATGTGGGGGACGGTAGATGTTTGAAATTCTGTGAAGTTCGAAACTGTTTTATGTGTTGGAGCAAAAACACTCAGATTGCCATTTTCCTCATTTTAAATGCTTTGGCGGCTGGATTAAATATCATTAGAGTTGATGCAATGATTGGTGGGAATTATGTTGCTGTAATGGCTTTTCCTCATACTATGGCTGGTAAAGTAGTAGTTGATTTGGATGTTGCAATGATACAAGTTAAGCTTCAGGTTTTTGCTAGCCTCCAGACTAAGTTGGTCTTTGATCCGGGTATTTCAAATGGAAGAAATTTAACTTCTGCGATCGAATTAACTAGAGACAGCTATTTTGAGACATATGTGCTGTCTTATTTGTGCGTGACCTCTGAAGAAATCTTCTAGTTTTTTTTTTTTGCCAACAAAGAATTCTTCTAGTTACAAACCAGCCGTAGGAATAAAAATCAAATTGATGCATACCTTGTTTAAACTTTTTGGTGATTGTGGGCAAATTGGATATGAAGTTTACTTTCTTGTCTCAAATTTAGTAATTATGAAAGAAAGTTTGCAGAAGTTACTAATGATGGAAAGCTACCACACTGTCATTTGTCAATTTTCTCATGATGTTGGATTGAGTTTCTGTTTTTTAGGTGCTGCTACATGGACTTTTGATCTTGGAGATCCTAATTGTAGCTGGTGCTTGACTCTTAAACCTAAAATTCACGACTTCTTCACTACTTTGACTGTTGTAAGGGCAGTTAAACACTTGTCACTCAGTCTTGCTTTGATGAATAAGGATTTGAGAATGGTAGAATTTATTCAATTGGTATGGTTTGGCATTAACATGGCATCTACCTTCATTTCTCCAATGCTACATATCTCTGCATCAAATTTTGAAGGTGCAGCTAATTTTATGGGTATTCCTCATGCATATATATTTTCATTGGAACTGCCTAGTGAGGTTGATTTTCAGCAGATCACCAAGCTTGTTGAGTATAGATGGCACTTCCTTATTACAGCCACACAATCTTTCAATATAGTTTTTACAAATGCGCTCTTTGATCTTTTATGGCAATTTCATCTTGAGAAACACACAATACTAGTCCGTGGTACTTCATTTCTTGCAAGTCTGGATTGGTCTCTCATGATATTTTATATCTTGGTATTTGACCCAGGAAAGAGGGTTATTGCAGACCCATATTTCATGGCTAGAAGAGAATTGCCGAACTCTATCTGTGGCACTGCTTCTGGGTTCTTTCTTGCTCTTGGCTTGGATAGAATATATAGCCCTCACTTCGAGACTTGGATGAATAGCTTTGGAAACGCACAAATGTTCATGGAAGTGGCACCTAATCATGAGGACTTGAGCTGTTACATTGCAAGCATTATCTTTCATTGTTTGGGACTTCGTCTAGTGAATTCAACGGATGTGGTGCAACAACAAGGTGGATCATGGGTATTGGAACTTGAAGATGCTCATCTTAATTTCTCTGCAGCACTTGTGTAATAAGAAAAAGAATGAAGACTTCTATTCCATAGTTCTCATATAAGATTGTTCACTACTACATCCTTGAGGACAAGGATGATCTTAAGGGGAGGGTATTGTTATGACTCATTTTAGGATGAGGGGTATTTTTGTATTTTCGTTCTTAGGGCTGGAAGTTACTACTTTTAATATGTAATATATAAACCTGATGTATTAGACGGAAGGTTTTTATGCGATTAGAAAACGGTTTCCCGAACCCCCTGTCTCTCTTGTTTTCCTCTTCTTCTCCTTTCTCTCTTATCCTTCTCAGAATTTCTGTGCTTATCAGAGAAACATTCAATTTGACAACATAAAAGATGTTAATATTGATATTGGTGGTCATGGGGTCACTCTTGATGGAGTTATGCTTTGGAAGGGAACAAGGCTACGTGATGAGAGTGGTGATGCGAAAGTTTCATTTGATATAGCATTAGAAGTGTTTATAGTAACACCATGGCCTGTTTCATTAAGCCTTCCAGATGTCAAATTTGATTTTATTGTGTATGAGGACAAGCTTGCAATAATTTCTCATCCTGGGATTATAAACTACGATTCTTCTATTTATTTTGGGCTGATGGGAGAAGGGGTTATAGGTTCATCTGAGAAGAGATGGAGTTTGAGTAGGAAATATCTTCATGACTTGTATCCATTCAACTTACCTGCTGGGACTATTTGGAGGAATCAAATTGTCTGCATTGATTCTGAATTGCCTAGATATATTACTTAACCTGAAGGTGAAAAGGAGAATGCTAATGCTGAACCAAAATTTGGCCTATATCTTATCGTTGTTGCTACAAATAATCATAAAGTGTTTTCTATCACGAAATGGCCACGCTATCATGTTAGTGGTATAGAAATCATACACTCAAATTCTTAATCAATTCTCTAATGAATTACAATGAAAGTATACACCTATTTATACTAAACCAAACTCCTTAAAATAATACAAAGGTCAAAATTGGTGTGCCTCACTAACCCATTTGTCTCCTACCTACTCCCTCAGCTTCCAACCACCATGTTGTCATTCCCTGTTTATGGATGTCACTGCCTACGTCATTGCTCTGTTTTGTTTCTGTTTCATTCTCCCGGGGTTGGACAGGACTCGTCCTCGAGTAAAAAACAACATCATCATCAATGAATGGAGATTGATCTGAAGTTTTATGCTTCAGTAAAAATGACTTGGGCTTATTTTTGATTTTGACGTGTTTTTCTGGTGGCAAAGGTTCAAGCTGAATCTTCACATCATCCTTCTGGAAGGAATATGTGTTTGCAAACCCGTCGTATAGGGCGTATCGATCATATTGCCAAGGTCTTCCCAGAAGAAGATGACAAGCATCCATCGGAACAACATCACACCAAACTTCATCCTGATACCTTTTACCGATAGAGAAAGTAACAAGGCATCGTTTGGACACTTTTACCGCGGTTCCTTTGTTAAACCATTGGAGTTTGTAAGGGTACGGATGGTTGTGAGTCGGTAGTTGCAGCTTTTCTACCATGTAGTTAGAGACTACATTTTCACAGCTTTCGTTGTCGATAATGACGTCACAAACTTTACCTTGAGTAGTGCAGCGAGTATGAAAAATGTCGTGACGTAGCCAAGGCTCTTCTTCCTCTATGACTGTGTGCAAGCTTCGTTTAATCACAAGTGTTTCACCATAATCAGGAAGAATGACTTCTTCATCAAAAATTGGCTTTTCATCAAGGACCAGCTCTTTATCAGGCATAGAATCCTTTTCTTCTTCAAATATTGCAAAAGTTTCCCCTTCAATAATAGTAACAACTTTGCGGGTAGGACATTCTGAAGCGATATGACCGAACCCTTGGCATTTGAAACACTTAGGTGCTTTAGAGCTAAATTCTTTAGCAACCTTAAGTGGAGGCTTACTTGAAGAGCTAGGTTGATATCCTTGTGTAGACTTGCTTGAGGAGCTATGCTGATGTATTTGTGTAGGTTGATGCACCTGTGCTTCATGTCCCTCAAAAGGAATTTCAGTTGAGGAAGACGACTGGTAGGGAGATCTTCGGATCAACTGCTTCTCGATACGGATGGCTAAACGAATGACGTCGTCCAGAGTCCAGTATTGCTGGAGTTGTACTGGATGGACGATGTTTGTATTTAATCCTCCGAGATAACGAGCTATTGTTTGCTCCTCCCTTTCTTGTATATCACATTTCATCATAAGTTTCTCAAACTCCCTGGTATATTCCTCTACAGACATAGCCTTTTGGCAGAGATTATGTAACTGAAGGAAATTATCTTGATAATAATTTTCTGGAAGAAACTTACGTGAGAGCTCGCGTCGCATCTTGTCCCACATTCGTATCTTGCTCTTTCCCTCTCTTTCACGCCTTCTTTTGAGATTCTCCCACCATATGGAGGCATGTTTCTTCAATTTGATGGCAACGATTTTAACTTTCTGCTCATCTGGAATCTCTTTGTACTCAAAGACTCGTTCAACTGTTTGTAACCAGTCAATAAATTCATTTGGTTGGAGTCTTCCCTCGAATTCAGGAATGTCTACCTTAATGTCATTAAGGCGGAATGATTGTTGTTGAGAACGGCGGTGATAGTCAGTAGACGACGAACTATTATTATCTGAATCATCTGGATATTCACTGCGAGATTCTAGCATGGCTTGCTATGTTTGTACAGTGGTTTCCAATTCCTGTATCCGGCGTCTCATTTCCTCCATCTCAATTTCATGTTTATTTCCGCGTCTTGGAGGCATTTTGCAGTTTGTCTCACAAGTTATGACTTAGAGTACGCAGATTATTAGGTACAAGGTAGGGGAAGGATTTGTGTATATGGAAAAGTCAGGGGTAAAATAGGAAATTTGGGTAATTAGGGCAATAATGTATTTTTGGGCAAATCTGGGGTCAAAATGCAATTTCAGAAAGTTTGGGGGCTGAAATGTAATTTTGGCAGAATCTGGGCGTCAAAATGTAATTTCAGAAAGTTCAGGGGTCTAAAATGTAATTTTGGCAGAATCTGGGGTCAAAATGTAATTTTGGTAAAATCTAGGGGTTAGAATGTAATTTCCTAAAGTTCAGGGACCTAAATGTAATTTTGACAAAGTTTAGGGGTCAAAATGTAATATCCTAAAGTTCAGGGACCTAAATGTAATTTTGGTAATTTTTTAGGGGGTCAAAATGTAAATATCGCAAAATTTAGGGCAAAAAATGGTAATTTCAACAAAATTCTAGTTGGCCGTATGCTGACGTGGCAATAGTGACACGTGGCAGTCCGTGATTGGTCCACGTGGCGTTGACCGACGACGTGGCTGCTGACTGGACTGGGTGACGTGGCAGGCTGACCGGACGGGTGACGTGGCAAGGTATGACACGTGGCGCAATCTGATTGGACAGAGTGGCTTTGACTGGGTCAACAGTGCTGACGTGGACTGGTGACGTGGCAGTCGTCTTCAACCTTCTGCAGCGTGTGACACAGAGGTGGCACGTGAGGGCGCGTGACGGTGGTTCACGGCGGAGGCTAAGGCTTGTCCGGGGTTTTGGGACGTTCTGAAACCGATGGCGGGGTCAGATTTCTGAAAATCCGTCAGTAGGATGGAATTTCGCACACCCTATTTTTCCAACGGTGTTTCTCTCAATCCTATTCCTCACTCTCTCGTTTTCTCTCCCTCTGGAACAAAGCTCTGATGCCAAAATGGTATAGAAACCATACACTCAAATTCTTAATCAATTCTCTAATGAATTACAATGAAAGTATACACCTATTTATACTAAACCAAACTCCTTAAAATAATACAAAGGTCAAAATTGGTGTGCCTCACTAACCTATTTGTCTCCTACCTACTCCCTCAGCTTCCAACCACCCTGTCGTCATTCCCTGTTTATGGATGTCACTGCCTACGTCATTGCTCTGTTTCGTTTCTGTTTCAGTTAGTGTTTTCAGTTATGTGGAAAGCCTTGTACCAGTTGGCAATACTCAAATTGCAAAGCTTTAATCTTTACTGTGCAGATTTACATTGCTTAATTTTTTTGGGGTAGAAGTGTATTCCTAGAATTTTAGAATGCAAATCATTCTATATTAAGATTTGAGGCCCTTTAGAGATGTTATATAAAACGATAAATGTAGAGTTTCTCATTTTATTTTACCTATCTATGACTATAATATCAGGTTATCTCTTTTGCTTTTCAAAGATAGATATATAATGTTATTTGATTGCTGGTGTATGGATTATATGGGACTTTTTACATGATATCTGTTCAGGTTGCAATCTCTATATAAGGCTGCACTTAAGTGAGGATTTCATCAAGTGCATCT
Organism: Inga oerstediana; assembly: GCA_963210345.1. NCBI lineage: Eukaryota > Viridiplantae > Streptophyta > Magnoliopsida > Fabales > Fabaceae > Inga > Inga oerstediana. Next base: position 22,302,348 of record OY723400.1, on the reverse strand, counting down.
AAATTGAAGGCAAAGAGTCGTGCATGCTACCAATGAGGTTTGGCATAGTTGGTTAAGGTCTTGCCATCCCGATCACAAGGGAGTGTGTTCGAACCCTCTGACCAATGGGGAGACCTCATTGGTAGGCGATCTCGTAAGTCCCTTGTAAGCGCTCAAAGAGCCCTGGGGCCGTGCCCTGGCCTTGGTAGGGGACTGGTGCCGAACCTACCTAAACCTTTTATTATCAAAAAAAAAAAAAAGAGTCGTGCATGCTTACCCCAAAACAACTCTACCTAATTAATGTAGATACTTCCCGAAGTTTATGGGTTGATTCATATTCAACTGTATCTGATTTTAAGACCATTAATAACTGCATGTAAACTTGGTTCCGGACATGCTTGTGGACAAGTTAAAAGCAAGATTCTGCTTGATTTGAGTATTCTTATTTGGTAGAATTAGCTTCAAGAAAATCATCTTGGCTTCTATATTACTCCTTCTGGTCCTTAAAATCAACTCTTCAAATATGTTTTATATTACGAAAGGAGGGTGTATCAATCAACCAAAATATGAAACAAGTTGCTCACCCAAAACAAAAATAAACCTAATAATAAGTTGCTACAATAATATGTCAATCACAGAAAATGAGAAAAACAAACTTGATAGTGTAAATCATGAACCGTTGTATTTCTACAATTCTACTGTGTTCGTATGTAATGAATTTGAACTGTAATTGTCTGATGCAAGCTTGTGTTGCAACACTGATTCAACAACACTCACATGTTAAGATGTATATTAGTTTCTAAGTAAACCGCAATAAATTATTTTATCATATGACATAGTAAGAGATTTTACACTCATCTATCTCCTTAGATATTGATTATGCTTTTAAGTACTACTTTAGTTGTATTTATAAAATACTTTTAACATGTTTCACATAAACCAATAAACACATTAAACTTCATTAACATTGCCCTAAAATTTAACAACTTTCTAACTTTATATTTCTTTTTAATTTACATTATTCCCTAAGAAAACAAAGTTCACACTATAATAAATAAAGGGTAAAATTGTATATTTATACTAAAAATTTAACAATGTGCCTTATAAATAGGATAAAAAACTTTATTCTTTCTCTATTTTATAAATAGGACTAGAGAAGCATGTGTGCCAGTGAGATTTCACCTTCTATAGTCTAGTAGTCTGACCAAATGAGGCACAGGTAAAGGAATTATTTCTGGACCTCAAGCGAATAGTAATCTCTAGAATCTCAGCCACTGATGTTGGTTGTATCACAGCATATTTGGGGACCTCTCTTCTACTGAAAGTTCTATTTTCAGATAGGCTCTTCTCTAGAGCATCAACAACAAAATGCAAGGGAAGCACCAGTTGGAGGAGATGAAGAGCCCGTTTGGTTCGACCGCATTGCATGCCTGCAATGGCAATCATGATTGCATTACCTAGAGAAGAGTGTTTGGTTGCTCTTTAGCATGGTAATAGGGTTTACCATGGTAATGATGATTACAAAAAAATTGGTAATCCACATTCATACCTCCCCCCCTATGAATCCTCATTACCATCCTATTGCATGGTCTAAAAAGTCTAATTTACCCTTTAGTTTTCCTTATCTTTATTTCACTTATCTTATTTCACTTGCCGTATCACGTCACAACTGCCACCGCCACCACCACTACCTCTTCCACCACCGTCACCTCCACCTTCTGCTACCACCACTACCTCTTCCACCGCCGTCACCTCCACCTTCTGCTGCCACCACTACCTCTTCCACCGCCTCACCTCCACCCGCCGCCACCCCCGGCCCAGCCACCGGCCCATCGCCACCGTGGCCACCTCCCCCTCCGCCGCCGCCCTCACCCCCGCCGCCGCCCACTGCCACCGCCCACCTCCTCCTCCGTTGCCACCCTTACCCCCGCTACCGCCACCACCACCACCACCTCCTCCACCCCCGTCGCCTACCGCCACCTCCTCCGCCGCCACCGGCCCACCGTCCATCCCCACCACCGCCACCACCTCCTCCACCACCCTCGCTGCCACCACCACCACCACCTCCTCCACCCCCGTCGCCTACCGCCACCTCCTCCGCCGCCACCGGCCCACCGTCCATCCCCACCACCGCCACCACCTCCTCCACCACCCTCGCTGCTACCACCACCACCACCTCTTCAGCCACCGTCGGCGGCGGCCCACCATCCACTGCCGCCGCCACCACCACCTCCTCCTCCACCCCCGCCGCCCACTGCCGCCGCCACCACCACCTCCTCCTCCCCTGCCACCCCCATCATTGCCACCACCACTACCTCCTCCTCCTCCATCCCCTCCATCATCGGCTTGTAACTATTTTTTCTACAAAGATTATATTAAGGGGTAAAATGGACTTTGTGTAATATATTAATTTTAAATAATTGTTAAAATATTAACTCATTGCATGTTGCTTAAAAATCAAACCAAACACTACCCTTGTAATTAATATTACATTGCATTACCATTGCATCGCATTGCACTGCATCGCAGGGTGTAATGGAATCGAACCAAACGGGCTCGAATAGACAATGGAATATAACACTCCATGGCGTTGGGAGTATTGGCTCAAGTGAAAGATAATAAAAATATACCATTTAGGGTTTGTTTGGTGTGAGGGATTTGGAGGGAAAGGGAGGGAAGGGAAAATTTTTATGAGTTGAATTTTAAAAGATTGAAGAAGTGGGGTAATAAAATTTTAATAAAGAGAATATATAAGATAAAAGAGTAAGAAAAATTAATTAAAAATTTTTAACCTCACTTCTCTAATTTTTTTAAATTCAACTTAAAAAATTTTTTCCCTCCACCCACTTTCCCTCCCCTCCCCTCAGACCAAACAAGCCCTTAGTGTCCATTTATAAGTCACTTGTATTAAAAAAGTTTGGTTTAAAATATAAATCACTTATAATGTAATAAATAAAGTTTTGTCAATTTTATCTGTGTTGACTTATATTAATGGCCGCAGATATGTGTAAGTGCAGAGACAAAAAGGGATGTAGAGAATGAAAGTGCACACTTTCATAAATAAGAGCAAATCTAAAAAATTTTATCTATTTAATATTTTTTTGGATTTACAAGAATGATGTACAAGTGATTTAAGCAGTATAATGAGGATATTGATCATATCATACTAATACTAGGGATAAGTTCTTGAGCTGATTGTATGTGACCTGTGACCAGATCCTAAAAATCACTAGGATAGGGTTGGTATGGCTGAGGAAATAGATCTGAGGAGAATAAGAGAGAACCAGGGGAATATTTAAAGATTGCTTTTGTTGACTGAAAAATTTGACTAGGTCTGAATGGGCAGTATTCTGATGCGGTCAAGGTCTCTTTTAGATTGTGAAGTCTATCTTTTGTCCCTTTTTCATGGGTTTCGCTCCTTTTTTTTTTTTTTTTCCCTAACCCGATTCATCGGAGTTTTGTCCCGACTATATTCGGATTCGATTCACGTTGCCCACCTGGTTACAGTGGGAGAGTCTCCTAATGAGAATTTTCTACATATATAAAACTCGAACCCGAGACTTTACTTAAACGGAACCAAACCGCTTACCATTTAGACCAACTCTCATAGGGTTTCGCTCTTTTTGAATGAGGACAGGAGCTTTATTTTTTATTTTTGAAAGAAACCAGGCTTACTGACTTACTGTTACTGACATGGCTATGTTGCTGTATATGTCTTGTTTTTTGTTTTGAACTCTCGGCCTATTCACGACGATATGGGTCTGTTTCGGAAGGCATTGGGACAAAAAAAAAAGTCCAGTTGCCTACCAAAAGCCCAATGGCCACAGATGCAGGGGTTTGGGTTCACGTTTGATTTTACGGAGCTTCTTGAAAAGAAGCTGCTTCTTAGAGAAGGCCACCGAAGCTGCTTCTCCTTTTTCCTTTCAAATATGCTCACATGTGAATACCTGTCAATAACATGCGATACAATTATAAATGCCACCTTTTCTCCTGGCAACAGCTCTTGAGCAAAGGAACTTTAGAAAACTGATGCATCTAAATGAATATATTGTTGTTTAAGCATATAGGTGCCACTGATTGTAATTGAACTGCAATGAAATAATAATTGAACCTTTTTTATTTAATCAAATTTTATTTTTACTTTTTCACTTCAATTGTCACAACATATTTTAAATAATATATATTTGTAGTATTCAATAAAATTCATGCCTTTTTTAGTCATATTACATCTAAACGGGTTTTCAAACACTAATCCAAACAGGTTCAATGTTAGAAAAAAAGTTGCTTCTGCCACCGCCAATCCAAACATAAATCACATCTATAATCTGACTTTTTTTCTATCTGACTTTTTTAAAGCCCATCTCCAAAAAAAACTCCTTCTCCACTGCTAATCCAAACAGGAACTATATAATATACATGCACGATTTTTTTATAAAAGACAATTTATTTTTTTTAAAAAAAAAAAGATAAAACAAGTTACATAAAAAGCTTAAATCTAATAGAGCTTCAGCGGACTAAGCCAAAAATCGTAGATAGATCACAGTCTTAGTCCATCATATATAACAGAAAGTAAAACTAACAATAGAATAAATGATAATGTGCTTGAAGATGGAAGAGCCATGAGTATTGTATATAAATTCCACGTCATGTTCATCAATGAAAGGTAGAAGGATTGGTTGAATCCTCCCTCTAACAGCACGAAACATATCAAAGCAATCATTCAAACGGGACTATTATTGGAGTTGTCCAAATTAAGTATTGACAACACTGTCTGAAAAAAGCCTAACTAGTGGAGGAGACCAAATCTGTAGAGGGCAACTTACAAACGACCAAATCAAGACAGAATAGAACACCAACAACCCTACAATACAACCAAACAAACAAAAAGACAATAAAATAACACCAAAAAGCAAAAGGACCCACATCACTATACGATGGACCTCTAAGTAGTTGCGATGAAGTTAGAGGTTCTCGATAAAGATTAGGGAGAATTATAGTTAGGTCCCATCTAAAAGAAAAAATAAAAAAATGGTCCCGTTAACAACCTCAGGAGTCTACATTGACAACATGAGGGGCGAGCCTAACCACCCAAGAGACTAATTTTTCATTTTTTCTCTTGGACGAGGACCTAACTGTAATTCTCCCTAAAGATTATCAGCATGCGTGGAGCTCTTTGGCACTAGAACTTAGATCTTATGCATGAAATTTATCCCATATACGCTTTTCTTGCAAAGCAACCGCGCTCCATGTCATGAAAGCATAATGCCTTGAAAATAAGTTCATTTATATTTATGGCATGACTGATCTTTCATTCATTTCGACATTTTTTTACCATCATTTCCTTCCTCATTATACTTTGTGAGAGTTTAAGGTTTAAACTCATAATCTCATGTTTTAAAAAAGATTAAGAGAGAAGCGTATCATTAAGCTATAGAGCTCAACATTCATTTTGACATTATATAAATAAAAGGGATAATTAATTTGTAGGTCCTTATAATTTCAACCAATTTTTGTATAGGTTCATATAGTATTTTTTTTTTCTTTTTATCTGATTCTTATACTTTCATGTGTTTTGTATCATTTCCTTATAGTTTTAAATGATTTTCAATCAGGTACCTATAGTTTTTTTTATTATTTAATAATTCTAATAATATTTTTTTTATAAATATAAAATATGATAATGTTAAATATTATTCTATAAATACTAATATTCTACTAATAATAAAGTTTTTTATAATAATCTTATTGTAACATTCTTTTTTATGAATTATTTTAATATTCTTCTTAATTTTTTAATCAAAAAATTTTATTTATATTATTTAATTTTAACTATAATGTTTATTTATTTTTTATAATTATGAAATTTGAATTATAATAATAATTTTTTTCTACAAATAAAATATAATTATAATATAAGTAATTAATTGATAATTAATAATTAAGTATACTAATTATTTTTATAATATTACTCATTTATTTAATTTCCAATTAAATTAATAAATTAAAATTAAAAAAAGATACAAGGACCTGATTAAAAATCAGGAGAAACAATAAAGACCTAATAAAAAGACAAAAAAACTACAAGGACATGATAAAATACAAGTGAAAGTATAAGGACTAGATAAAAAAAAACTATAGGGACCTAATTAAAGGTAATTTGACGTAAATGATTTTTTTTTAATAATAGCAATAGTATTTATTTAATTCAGGTAAAAAACAATATTTGTTTAATTAAAATATTAAGACGAATTATCATTTAATATGTAATTTTTTTTTTTTTTTTTTTTGCCAGAAACAAACTAATGATATTAAGTTCAAATAAGTTACATTGTCCCATACATTACAGCAAACCAAGACAGAAAATGATAAAATAAGAAAGTTACAACTAACAAACCTACTGACCGAGAAAATAAATCCCTAATCCTAGCTAATAAACTATAGAGGCTAAAAAATAACAACAATTCAATATAGCCAGACCACAATAATGAAGATGAGACATCATCCCCTCCAATTGTAAAGGCGGCTTGTAACTGGGAAGAATGTCGATATGCCCGATCACATTGGCAAGACACTTCTAATGAAGCTTTGGTAATCCTTCCGGCTACCAATTCTGCTTCCCTGGGAACGCACCTGCAAGAGAGGTTCCTAACCAAATTCCCTGGCACAAAGGTGTACTCAAGGAGAATGTCATTCAACTTATAATCAACGAATGCACAATCAAATAGACCATAGGAAAAATAAACCCAACTCCAGTCTGAAGATAAACAGAACTGCCATATACACTGAACCAGCCCATATCTAGTCCTATAAAGAACAGTGATGAACAATACACTGAACAGGCGCAAGATGAGCCAATGATGAACAACGCATACAGTTCTACTCATACAGATCAGACTCAGAAAACTGATATTTATTTGCCTATTAATTGCACATTCCTTGACCAGAATACCCACAGAGAACTTTACCTTCCTATCACATATAGCTACCATCAACCAAACATTACTAAATTCTGAATGCATCATTAATACTCTGTTTCTGAGGCTTGGGATAGTCAATCCATCTCTTTCCCACCGATAAATCTTCCACACCAATTCTGGTAGGGTATAGACAATTTGGATAAGGTATTTTGACTTATAATACGTACATACCAGAGAAGAAATGTAATAACCTACCCAATCACATGAGACAAACCAAACCACACCAGGTATCAATTCTTCTAAATAATCAGGCGAATTAAACATAGAAGAACCAACACCCAAAGAGGCTCTCCCACCAATAGCAAAGCTCATTCTCATTACGACATCAGTGGGAACGGGTTTAAATCTTAGCAATATACTCACCTCGGGAATAAAAGGCTGCAAAGGTAATACCTTTAAGCTTCTTTGTTCCGGTGCCTTTGAATTCCCCAACGCGATTGAAAAATCCCAGCTTTCACTCAACCATAGAACCTTCAACACCTTGCTTTCACCTGGGAGTCCACCGGCGACGATATCCTCTGACGCCATGGTGCTAATTTGTTTGACCGTTGAGCTCCAAAGTCTGAAGCACCGCATCGCCGCCACAGATCTGCCCCCAATTGCCTGACGACCCCAACTCTCGTCCCTCACCTCCACAATCGACCGCATTGCATGCCTGCAATGGCAATCATGATTGCATTACCTAGAGAAGAGTGTTTGGTTGCTCTTTAGCATGGTAATAGGGTTTACCATGGTAATGATGATTACAAAAAAATTGGTAATCCACATTCATACCTCCCCCCCTATGAATCCTCATTACCATCCTATTGCATGGTCTAAAAAGTCTAATTTACCCTTTAGTTTTCCTTATCTTTATTTCACTTATCTTATTTCACTTGCCGTATCACGTCACAACTGCCACCGCCACCACCACTACCTCTTCCACCACCGTCACCTCCACCTTCTGCTACCACCACTACCTCTTCCACCGCCGTCACCTCCACCTTCTGCTGCCACCACTACCTCTTCCACCGCCTCACCTCCACCCGCCGCCACCCCCGGCCCAGCCACCGGCCCATCGCCACCGTGGCCACCTCCCCCTCCGCCGCCGCCCTCACCCCCGCCGCCGCCCACTGCCACCGCCCACCTCCTCCTCCGTTGCCACCCTTACCCCCGCTACCGCCACCACCACCACCACCTCCTCCACCCCCGTCGCCTACCGCCACCTCCTCCGCCGCCACCGGCCCACCGTCCATCCCCACCACCGCCACCACCTCCTCCACCACCCTCGCTGCCACCACCACCACCACCTCCTCCACCCCCGTCGCCTACCGCCACCTCCTCCGCCGCCACCGGCCCACCGTCCATCCCCACCACCGCCACCACCTCCTCCACCACCCTCGCTGCTACCACCACCACCACCTCTTCAGCCACCGTCGGCGGCGGCCCACCATCCACTGCCGCCGCCACCACCACCTCCTCCTCCACCCCCGCCGCCCACTGCCGCCGCCACCACCACCTCCTCCTCCCCTGCCACCCCCATCATTGCCACCACCACTACCTCCTCCTCCTCCATCCCCTCCATCATCGGCTTGTAACTATTTTTTCTACAAAGATTATATTAAGGGGTAAAATGGACTTTGTGTAATATATTAATTTTAAATAATTGTTAAAATATTAACTCATTGCATGTTGCTTAAAAATCAAACCAAACACTACCCTTGTAATTAATATTACATTGCATTACCATTGCATCGCATTGCACTGCATCGCAGGGTGTAATGGAATCGAACCAAACGGGCTCGAATAGACAATGGAATATAACACTCCATGGCGTTGGGAGTATTGGCTCAAGTGAAAGATAATAAAAATATACCATTTAGGGTTTGTTTGGTGTGAGGGATTTGGAGGGAAAGGGAGGGAAGGGAAAATTTTTATGAGTTGAATTTTAAAAGATTGAAGAAGTGGGGTAATAAAATTTTAATAAAGAGAATATATAAGATAAAAGAGTAAGAAAAATTAATTAAAAATTTTTAACCTCACTTCTCTAATTTTTTTAAATTCAACTTAAAAAATTTTTTCCCTCCACCCACTTTCCCTCCCCTCCCCTCAGACCAAACAAGCCCTTAGTGTCCATTTATAAGTCACTTGTATTAAAAAAGTTTGGTTTAAAATATAAATCACTTATAATGTAATAAATAAAGTTTTGTCAATTTTATCTGTGTTGACTTATATTAATGGCCGCAGATATGTGTAAGTGCAGAGACAAAAAGGGATGTAGAGAATGAAAGTGCACACTTTCATAAATAAGAGCAAATCTAAAAAATTTTATCTATTTAATATTTTTTTGGATTTACAAGAATGATGTACAAGTGATTTAAGCAGTATAATGAGGATATTGATCATATCATACTAATACTAGGGATAAGTTCTTGAGCTGATTGTATGTGACCTGTGACCAGATCCTAAAAATCACTAGGATAGGGTTGGTATGGCTGAGGAAATAGATCTGAGGAGAATAAGAGAGAACCAGGGGAATATTTAAAGATTGCTTTTGTTGACTGAAAAATTTGACTAGGTCTGAATGGGCAGTATTCTGATGCGGTCAAGGTCTCTTTTAGATTGTGAAGTCTATCTTTTGTCCCTTTTTCATGGGTTTCGCTCCTTTTTTTTTTTTTTTTCCCTAACCCGATTCATCGGAGTTTTGTCCCGACTATATTCGGATTCGATTCACGTTGCCCACCTGGTTACAGTGGGAGAGTCTCCCAATGAGAATTTTCTACATATATAAAACTCGAACCCGAGACTTTACTTAAACGGAACCAAACCGCTTACCATTTAGACCAACTCTCATAGGGTTTCGCTCTTTTTGAATGAGGACAGGAGCTTTATTTTTTATTTTTGAAAGAAACCAGGCTTACTGACTTACTGTTACTGACATGGCTATGTTGCTGTATATGTCTTGTTTTTTGTTTTGAACTCTCGGCCTATTCACGACGATATGGGTCTGTTTCGGAAGGCATTGGGACAAAAAAAAAAGTCCAGTTGCCTACCAAAAGCCCAATGGCCACAGATGCAGGGGTTTGGGTTCACGTTTGATTTTACGGAGCTTCTTGAAAAGAAGCTGCTTCTTAGAGAAGGCCACCGAAGCTGCTTCTCCTTTTTCCTTTCAAATATGCTCACATGTGAATACCTGTCAATAACATGCGATACAATTATAAATGCCACCTTTTCTCCTGGCAACAGCTCTTGAGCAAAGGAACTTTAGAAAACTGATGCATCTAAATGAATATATTGTTGTTTAAGCATATAGGTGCCACTGATTGTAATTGAACTGCAATGAAATAATAATTGAACCTTTTTTATTTAATCAAATTTTATTTTTACTTTTTCACTTCAATTGTCACAACATATTTTAAATAATATATATTTGTAGTATTCAATAAAATTCATGCCTTTTTTAGTCATATTACATCTAAACGGGTTTTCAAACACTAATCCAAACAGGTTCAATGTTAGAAAAAAAGTTGCTTCTGCCACCGCCAATCCAAACATAAATCACATCTATAATCTGACTTTTTTTCTATCTGACTTTTTTAAAGCCCATCTCCAAAAAAAACTCCTTCTCCACTGCTAATCCAAACAGGAACTATATAATATACATGCACGATTTTTTTATAAAAGACAATTTATTTTTTTTAAAAAAAAAAAGATAAAACAAGTTACATAAAAAGCTTAAATCTAATAGAGCTTCAGCGGACTAAGCCAAAAATCGTAGATAGATCACAGTCTTAGTCCATCATATATAACAGAAAGTAAAACTAACAATAGAATAAATGATAATGTGCTTGAAGATGGAAGAGCCATGAGTATTGTATATAAATTCCACGTCATGTTCATCAATGAAAGGTAGAAGGATTGGTTGAATCCTCCCTCTAACAGCACGAAACATATCAAAGCAATCATTCAAACGGGACTATTATTGGAGTTGTCCAAATTAAGTATTGACAACACTGTCTGAAAAAAGCCTAACTAGTGGAGGAGACCAAATCTGTAGAGGGCAACTTACAAACGACCAAATCAAGACAGAATAGAACACCAACAACCCTACAATACAACCAAACAAACAAAAAGACAATAAAATAACACCAAAAAGCAAAAGGACCCACATCACTATACGATGGACCTCTAAGTAGTTGCGATGAAGTTAGAGGTTCTCGATAAAGATTAGGGAGAATTATAGTTAGGTCCCATCTAAAAGAAAAAATAAAAAAATGGTCCCGTTAACAACCTCAGGAGTCTACATTGACAACATGAGGGGCGAGCCTAACCACCCAAGAGACTAATTTTTCATTTTTTCTCTTGGACGAGGACCTAACTGTAATTCTCCCTAAAGATTATCAGCATGCGTGGAGCTCTTTGGCACTAGAACTTAGATCTTATGCATGAAATTTATCCCATATACGCTTTTCTTGCAAAGCAACCGCGCTCCATGTCATGAAAGCATAATGCCTTGAAAATAAGTTCATTTATATTTATGGCATGACTGATCTTTCATTCATTTCGACATTTTTTTACCATCATTTCCTTCCTCATTATACTTTGTGAGAGTTTAAGGTTTAAACTCATAATCTCATGTTTTAAAAAAGATTAAGAGAGAAGCGTATCATTAAGCTATAGAGCTCAACATTCATTTTGACATTATATAAATAAAAGGGATAATTAATTTGTAGGTCCTTATAATTTCAACCAATTTTTGTATAGGTTCATATAGTATTTTTTTTTTCTTTTTATCTGATTCTTATACTTTCATGTGTTTTGTATCATTTCCTTATAGTTTTAAATGATTTTCAATCAGGTACCTATAGTTTTTTTTATTATTTAATAATTCTAATAATATTTTTTTTATAAATATAAAATATGATAATGTTAAATATTATTCTATAAATACTAATATTCTACTAATAATAAAGTTTTTTATAATAATCTTATTGTAACATTCTTTTTTATGAATTATTTTAATATTCTTCTTAATTTTTTAATCAAAAAATTTTATTTATATTATTTAATTTTAACTATAATGTTTATTTATTTTTTATAATTATGAAATTTGAATTATAATAATAATTTTTTTCTACAAATAAAATATAATTATAATATAAGTAATTAATTGATAATTAATAATTAAGTATACTAATTATTTTTATAATATTACTCATTTATTTAATTTCCAATTAAATTAATAAATTAAAATTAAAAAAAGATACAAGGACCTGATTAAAAATCAGGAGAAACAATAAAGACCTAATAAAAAGACAAAAAAACTACAAGGACATGATAAAATACAAGTGAAAGTATAAGGACTAGATAAAAAAAAACTATAGGGACCTAATTAAAGGTAATTTGACGTAAATGATTTTTTTTTAATAATAGCAATAGTATTTATTTAATTCAGGTAAAAAACAATATTTGTTTAATTAAAATATTAAGACGAATTATCATTTAATATGTAATTTTTTTTTTTTTTTTTTTTGCCAGAAACAAACTAATGATATTAAGTTCAAATAAGTTACATTGTCCCATACATTACAGCAAACCAAGACAGAAAATGATAAAATAAGAAAGTTACAACTAACAAACCTACTGACCGAGAAAATAAATCCCTAATCCTAGCTAATAAACTATAGAGGCTAAAAAATAACAACAATTCAATATAGCCAGACCACAATAATGAAGATGAGACATCATCCCCTCCAATTGTAAAGGCGGCTTGTAACTGGGAAGAATGTCGATATGCCCGATCACATTGGCAAGACACTTCTAATGAAGCTTTGGTAATCCTTCCGGCTACCAATTCTGCTTCCCTGGGAACGCACCTGCAAGAGAGGTTCCTAACCAAATTCCCTGGCACAAAGGTGTACTCAAGGAGAATGTCATTCAACTTATAATCAACGAATGCACAATCAAATAGACCATAGGAAAAATAAACCCAACTCCAGTCTGAAGATAAACAGAACTGCCATATACACTGAACCAGCCCATATCTAGTCCTATAAAGAACAGTGATGAACAATACACTGAACAGGCGCAAGATGAGCCAATGATGAACAACGCATACAGTTCTACTCATACAGATCAGACTCAGAAAACTGATATTTATTTGCCTATTAATTGCACATTCCTTGACCAGAATACCCACAGAGAACTTTACCTTCCTATCACATATAGCTACCATCAACCAAACATTACTAAATTCTGAATGCATCATTAATACTCTGTTTCTGAGGCTTGGGATAGTCAATCCATCTCTTTCCCACCGATAAATCTTCCACACCAATTCTGGTAGGGTATAGACAATTTGGATAAGGTATTTTGACTTATAATACGTACATACCAGAGAAGAAATGTAATAACCTACCCAATCACATGAGACAAACCAAACCACACCAGGTATCAATTCTTCTAAATAATCAGGCGAATTAAACATAGAAGAACCAACACCCAAAGAGGCTCTCCCACCAATAGCAAAGCTCATTCTCATTACGACATCAGTGGGAACGGGTTTAAATCTTAGCAATATACTCACCTCGGGAATAAAAGGCTGCAAAGGTAATACCTTTAAGCTTCTTTGTTCCGGTGCCTTTGAATTCCCCAACGCGATTGAAAAATCCCAGCTTTCACTCAACCATAGAACCTTCAACACCTTGCTTTCACCTGGGAGTCCACCGGCGACGATATCCTCTGACGCCATGGTGCTAATTTGTTTGACCGTTGAGCTCCAAAGTCTGAAGCACCGCATCGCCGCCACAGATCTGCCCCCAATTGCCTGACGACCCCAACTCTCGTCCCTCACCTCCACAATCGATCGCTTAGAAGAGAGAGGGAGCCATCGCGTCGATTCCCTCGGAGGCCATGGAGGCACCCATCGGAGGTCGCCATTGGAGATCTGCAAGTGTGTCTGAGATTCGAACTCTTCCTCGTATCCATTATCACAAACCTCCTGCTCGTCGCCTTCACGGGATTCGCTCCCAAACCGCAAATCTTCTGGCCGCAACAGAGGAAGACTGCCACTAAACTCCACCAAAAGGGGAGAGACGAACCTTCCAAGAAGAAAGAGTGGCTGCCACTCGACCAGTGACGGACTGCATCTCACCGGCACACTCATTCTACCGGAAATCAGAAACCCTAGCAGAGGGAAGCTACTCGCACGAAGGCGAAAAAATGCCCACCAGCCAGTCTCATTTAATATGTAATTTAGTTTCATATTTAATGATCCAAAAATTCTAGGAAAAATTTCAGAAAAATACAATTAAAAATGGGAAAAGATAAATTGGTATGACGAATTTATTAAATTTCAAGTCAGAACCTAAGTTGGAATCTGAGATTTCTAATTCTAACTAACTAATTAAAATGCCCTAACTTGATGGTACAGGTTTCAGAGGTCAATAATAATATTTGTATCTATATTAACAATATCAGATTTTACATTAACGACTTTATTTTTATGTTTGATAACTTCATATCTCAAAAATTAGAGATAATTTTGAGGGCACAAGTTTCTTAGGTCAATATCAATATTTGTATATATATTAACAACATCATATTTTACATTGACTACTTTACTTTCATGTTTCACAACTTCATATCTTAAAAACCAAGAATAATTTCGAGGGGCACCGGTTTCAGATGTCAATAACAATATCTATATCTATATAAACAACATTAGATTTTACATTAATGACTTTACTTTTATGTTTCACAAATGAACTCAGGACAATTTGATCATTTAGTTAGAATTAAAACTTTCAGATATCTACTTTAATTTCAATTTGAAATTTGATAAATTCATATCACCAATTTATTTTTTTCTATTTTTAAATGTATTTTTATGAAAATTTTCCCACTATTCTGCATTGGCAGTTCGTTTCCAGCAAATGTAAGTGTAAAAGTTTGGACGCGACTGTCTTCTTCGTCCGATCTTCCCTAATAAAACCCTTCCCTATGGATTGCGACGGTTTTCCTCTCTGAGATTCCTTTCTCTCAGTCGACAAAGAACAAATCAGGTATATTGCTCTGATTCTTAAAACTCTAATTTCTTCTGATTTCCTCTGAGACATCTGGTCTTCTTAGCCGAGCACGATGAATCAGATGTTATCGGATGTTTCCCTGCCATTTCTTCCTGAAGAAATCATCACAGATATTCTCAAACGAGTCCCTGTAAAATCCCTAATCAGATTTCAATGTGTGTCCAAACATTGGAAAAATATCATCAAAGCCCCATCTTTCGTCCAAGACCATCTTCACCACCACACCACTCATCAAAACCCTTCTCTGCTTATCAGCCACGTTCGTAGAGGTGCTCTTTTCAACTTATGTTTGCTCGATTACGAGATGCAATTTCATGAGTTTGAGAACTTACCTTCGATTGGTTCCTTGATGGGCGTTCTCCTCGTCGGTTCTTGCCATGGCTTGATCTGCTTCGCCGATTATAATATAAAGCCTCCTGCCCCTTTATTGTGGAATCCGGCGACCAGAGAGGTCAGACGAATGCCTGTAACTTTTGATGATTTTCCTGTTGGTTGGCATTTCGGTTTCGGTTTCAGTCCTCTTATTAATGATTACAAGATAGTGAGACTTTCCAAGACTAACATGATTTATGAAGTGGAAGCGTATTCCTTAAGCACAGGGTCTTGGAAAGACATACACTTTGACAACATAAAAGGTTTTTGTATTTTTGATGATGGTGTCACTATTAAAGGAGTTATGTTTTGGTATGGGTCAAGGCCAGGTGCGGACATAATGGGCACAGATGATAGTGATGTGATAATTTCATTGAACTTAGCAACGGAGGTGTTTACAGTGACACCATTGCCTGCTTTATTAAGCCATGTAGAAGTTAGACTCGCTGTGCATGACGAAAAACTTGCAATCATTTCAAGTCCTCGGATGACAAACTCTCATTACGCTTGTATTTATTTTGGGGTGATGGAGGAAGGGGTTAGAGGTTCATTTGAGGAGAGATGGAGTTTGAGGAGGATATACAGTCACGGCTGTGATCCATTCAAGTTATATGTTGAGACCATTTGGAGGAATCAAATTGTTTGCATTGATTATGGAACGACGAGACTTATTGGTGGAATTGAAGTTGAAATGGAGAATGCTGAACTAAAATGTGGTCTATATCTCATCAATGTCACTACAAACGAACACAAGTGGTTTGCTATCCCTGAAAATAGACATGGCTTTAGTGCAAGTATTTACAGTTATGTGGAAAGCCTGGTGCAAATTGGCAACGTCCAACATTGAAGAGCCATAATCCCCGATTTTAATTGTTATGTTGCGTTTAAGGTTAGCAAAAAGTATTTACCTCCTTTGAATATTTTTGGTGGAATATGTCCGTATCAGTATAGGTCATTCTATAGTATGACATCACTTAGAGATGAGATGTAGAATAGAATGATATATGTAATGTTATTTAATTTCTTGTGTTAGTGTATGGATTACTTGGGAATTTTTTTAAAATCAGATATCTTATCAGATTTTAATCTTGGCACTAAGATTTCCTGTGAATATTCAATATTTCATCACAATTCACTGCTACAACTCTACACACGGAGGGAAAGGTGATCAATGTAAGTTATGATGAATACATCTCAGTTGTGAAACTTTGTGCAATACAAGAGTGAAGAGTGTTTTGCTATAACAAGAGGTTATGTGATTTCTTTGAATTCTATATGTTTTGAGTTTATATTAGTATATTTTGCTGGGAGGAGTGTGAAAAGGCTCCGTAAGAGCACTCAATCACACCATAAGAATTCAATAACTAGCATCATAATTGCCGTTATAACAATGTTGGTTCTTAAGGGGAGAGAGAGTCGTTAGATATTGGTTTATCCCTTTCTATTGACAAAGTTTGCATGTTTGGATAATAATTGCGATAAACGATGAATGCTGCTTTGGTTTCTATGAAGGCCTGAATGAGTTTTGCTGGGTGTGACTATCGCATTTTCTGTATGAAAAATATAGTATACTCTGTATTCTCTTGAACCAAGACTAAACCATGAATTTGATTCCTCTTCCTTCTCTCTGTGTATTGTTTGTTTTTTTTGTGTCTTTATCAAACGTCTTTTGATTGATTTGATTCCACTTGAAGTCTATCCAAATAACGTTAACGTCTAACGAAATTGATCGTTTGAAAAATAAATGGATTACAAAAATAAATATCCATTAATTGAATTTATTCACAAACCGTGAACGATATGGCTTATAAGATTTGGCACAATGGAGTTGCTTGGTTGCAAAAGAAAATACAAAAATGGAGATGTAGAAGAGGGAATTCGGGTCAGGCTGGCGGGTTGGGCCCGCCAGCCCGTTAAGAAAATCGGGTTCGGGCCTGGAAAAACCAGGCCCAATTGTAATCGGGCTAAACGGGTCAAGCCCGTTTAACTGTCGGGTTAAACGGGCTAACCCGCAGGTTAAACGGGTTTACCCGTTTAGCCCGATTACCCAAAAAAAAAAAAACGTCATTCCTCTTCTTTTCGGTTTGCTCGCGCTCAGTGTCCCATGACTCTCATCTCTATTCACATTTCAGAATCTTTCCTCCTCTTCTCTGAACCCTAACGCTCCGCAGCTCCGCTCCCTTTCTTGCGCTTCCTCTCCGGCTCGGCCCCGTCACCGTCACCCTTCCTCTCCGGCTCCGCTGGTTCGGCCTCCGCCTCTCCAAGTCTCGCTCTTCCTCTATGCCTTCTTCGCTCCGTCGCTCTATGCTTTCGCATCGCAGTCTCGGTCTCCGTCTTGCTCTCCGCCGCAGCTCTGTGCTCTCCGCCGCCTCTCCCAGACTCCCTCCTCCTCTTTGACTCCGCGCCACCACCGCTGAGTTGGTCTCCCCCATCTCCGGATCTCCCTCTTCCCCTGGCGTCAGTGGCGTCTCTTAAACCAAACCGGATTAGGCATGCTCATCTGTCGTCTCTTCCAAGTCTCCCATCTGAACTGAAACCAAACCGGATTCTCTTCCTCTCGTGCTTGTGCTCGTCGCCTCTGTAAGAGGTAATTTTTTTTTTTGAAAATGCAAAATTTCATTATCTTAGAAGATTAAAATGGCACTTAGTTTATATGGAATGTAATGATTAAAAGAAAGAAGGAAAAGAAAAATATCTGGGAGGTTTTAGCATTACGGAAAATCAATGCCCTCGATAATTTACTAGTTGATGATGGACGACTAGTGTCAGCTTGTATAAAAAGTGGATGAATAATTGAGTGGGGTAACTCATCATTATGAATCAATAAATATTCAATACACCAGCATGACTTAATCTATTACAGTACATATCTCTCATTGTGCTTGTGCATTTGTTGTATTGTGATTGTGCATATGTTTTTCCAATTGATTGTTGTACTGTGATTGTGCATTTGTTGGTTAAGCTCAAATGCTCATTTGTTGAATTGCTGTGATTGTGCATTTGTTGGTTAAGCTCAAATGCTCATTTGTTGAATTGTTGTGATTGTGCATTTGCTGGATGAAAATTTGAACTCTGTAGTTCTGTCTTTGCTGGATAAGTGGATTTGTTTTTCTAATTCCATTTTGTACTATGATTGTGCATTTGTGGTTGTTGTTGGATTTTGTTTTCACTTTTGAATAATGCTTTTGTCCTTAAACAAATATGATAATATTTTTGTCGTTAAAAAAAGATGGCTACCATGGATGTTGACAATGTGGCCACACAATCCGAACAACCTACTGAACTTGAAGCTTCCACTGTACAAACACAACATAAAGATGCTCCTACTGTAAATAAAAGGGCGAGATGTACGACATCTGATGTTTGGAGATACTTTACAAAACTTGGCATAGTTGATGGTAAGGAAAAAGCCAAATGTAATGGGTGTGGAAAGCTATATACTGTGGGAAGCAAGGATTGTGGGACTTCACACCTTCGGAGGCATATTGAAAATTGTAATGCACTCCCAAAATACAAGGATGTTGGTGCTATGATGATAGACCAATCAGGGATTGTTAGAGCTAGAAAGATTGACCACAACAAAGTTCGAGAACTCATTGCCTATGCCATCATTAAACATAATCTTCCCTATGCTTTTGTTGAGTATGAGGGAATTAGGGTGTTGCTCTCATATTTGAATCCTGATTATAAGAGTATTACAAGAAAAACTGCTGTGGTGGATGTATGGAATTTCTATCTTCATCAAAAGGACAACCTAAAGGCCAAACTAGCAATGAGTCCAAGTAGAATATGTTTGACTTCTGATTGTTGGACAGCAATAACTACAGAAGGTTATCTTTGCTTGACTGCTCACTTTGTTGATGAGAAATGGAATTTGCACAGCAAAATACTTTCCTTTTCTAAGATGGAGCCTCCTCACACGGGACTTGAATTGGCAAAAAGGGCGTATGAGATATTGATAGATTGGGGGATTGACAAGAAGGTTTTCTCTATCACGCTGGACAATGCTTCAGCAAATTTTCATATACAAAGAATACTTAAAGAGAATTTGAATTTGAGTGGTAGCTTGATATGCAATGGAGAATTCTTTCATGTGAGATGTTCTGCCCACATCTTGAATCTCATAGTTCAGGATGGTTTGCGAGTAGCGGAAGGAGCTTTGAATAAAATTAGGAGCAGCATTATGTATGTACGGAAATCAGAGGCAAGGATGATAGAGTTCAAGAAAAGGGTTGAACAAGTTGGGGGAATTGACACTTCTGTGGGTTTAAGGTATGATGTCCCAACTAGATGGAATTCGACACATGCAATGCTTGAAAGTGCAATTAATATTGTCGTGCTTTTGCTAGCTTGGCCTTGAATGACACAAATTACAATCATTGTCCAACAAATGAAGAGTGGTCAAGATCAGAGGCTATGTGCACATTCTTGAAGCCTTTTGCAGTGATAAAAAACTTGATATCTGGATCATTATATCCGACCTCTAACATGTATTTCACACAAATATCAAAGATTGAGTTGCTGCTAAAAGGACATTTGAAGAGTGAGGATTCTGTGATTCGGGATATGGCTCAGAGTATGCTTGACAAGTTTGACAAATATTGGACTGAATATAGTGTTATTCTTGCATTAGCCATTATCCTTGATCCTCGGATGAAGCTTGAAGTCATAAAGTTTACTTTTGCGAAAGTAGATCCCATAAATGCTCATGAGAAGATTGAAAACGTTAGGAGTAAGTTGTACTATGTTTTCAATGAGTATAAAAATGTGGGATCATCTTCATCCGACACCCCAATTGGTGGAGCTGCTTCAAGCTCGAATGCCAACACGGTGTTTATCACAGAACCAATTCCTAGCCGTAACTCGAATGAAGTGGATGACTACGAAGTTTTTGATGTAAGTTTGAAATTCTTAAATAGTTTTTGTTTAGATTTAATTTGAATTTTCATTGTCACTATCCTCTATTCATTTAATTTGACCTTTTTATTAATTTTTCAATGGTATAGGATTTTTTTTCATTCAAGTGTCAAGATGAGGCAACAATTGAAAGGGTCTGAATTGGACTACTATTTGGAAGAAGCGATACTTGATAATAGATTGGCTACAAGATTTAATGTCTTGGATTATTAGAAAGCCAACTCAGCTCGATTTCCCTATCTTTCAAAGATGACATGTGATATTCTTAGTATTCCAATTACTACCGTTGCCAGTGAATCAGCCTTTAGCATAGGATCTCGGGTTCTCACAAAGTATCGATCTTGTCTTCTTCCAGATAATGTTGAAGCTCTCATTTGCACATGAAATTGGCTTCTTGGTTTTCCATGGGATGGTAATATTTATAATCATATTTGTTCATTTATCTTTTTTAATATATTTATTTAATAAATCTTTTATGTTTATGTCATTACTTGTTGTAGAGGATTCTGAGATAGAGAAAAGGGAAACTGCTCCTGTCCCTATTTTTGCTGCTTCAGACAATGTTTCGAATATAGTTATTGCCGATTGAAGAATGACGAAGAAAGATTACAAGTTTTTGTTGTTGTTGTGAAGAATTAGCTCCAAAAAGATTATAACTTTCTTGCTAATTGTTATTGTATTATATGACTTATATCCCTCATTCCCTTCCAATACACTTATGCCATGCCTTCATTGTCTTGCCTCAGAAACTTGGTGTTTTAATTTATTTAGAGCTTGACATCAGCACTCTTGAGCTCTCTTGCCCAAATCTTGAGAAAGTAAATTTGGATGGCTGTGATCATTTGGAAAGAGCATCATTTAGTCCTGTAAGTGATATTTCTTCATGAATTGCTTTAAATTTTGCTCTATATAACAAGCTATTGCATTCTTCACTGGATTTTAGCGGAGTTTGTGCCAAAAAACTCCGCCAGATAACATGAAAGTATTATCGTGGAACTGTTGTGGTCTTAGTAAAACCACGACAGTTCAACGGCATAAATCTCTTTTTTATAAATATTTTCCTGACCTTTTTTTTAGTGGAACTGTAATACCGCAATCTAAATTATCTAAAAAACTTTGATCCTTCTATTTTGATAATGTACATCTTGTAAATCCTAATGGACATAGTGGTGGTCTCTTTTTAGGCATATATAACTCTGTCTCCTGTACGATTTTGGATCAATCTTCAAACTGGTTCTATACTTTATGTAATGTTCATGATCATGAAATATATATCTCTTTTGTGCATGGCTTTCCTTCTGCTTCTACTCGATATGGATTATGGTCATGGCTGCAAAATATTTCATCTTCTATTTCTAAACTGTGGTTAATTATTGGTGATTTAAATCAAATTACTGGTTTAAATGATAAATTTAGTACTTCTTCCTCTACTATGGGTGCCACTACATTTCGTAATTTCATTAATGAAAATATTTTTGTTGATATCCCTTCTCAGGGCGATTGGTTCATATTGTCCAATGATCGTAAGGGCACTGAACAAGTCATGGAAAAACTAGATCGAGCTTTATGTAACATACTTTAGATGCAACAATCCCCTCAATCAGTCTTACAAATTCTACCAATAGCAGCTTCTGATCACTCCCCAATTGTCCTTCAGACTCATTGGTATCCACGAGGGCGTAAACCTTTTCAGTTTGAAAATTTCTGGTTTTCTTTTAACAGATGTCAGGAAATTATAGAACAAGAATGGAGACATCACATTCATGGTTCTTGGGCCGACCAAATTAATTCGAGATTAAAACGTATAAAAAATGAGTTACAAAAATGGAATAGACATGATGTGGGCCGAATCTCTTCAAATATTGCTTCTTTGGAGTCTGAACTACAGAGTTGCCAACAACTGAATTTTCTTTCGTCAACAAATATTGTCAATCTTCACCACTTACAATGCTCCTTGGAATTCTGGTATGATTGTGAGGAATTATTATGGTCTCAAAAAGCAAGACAGAATTGGCTTCTACAAGGTGATCAAACAGTAAATATTTTCATAGATATGCTTCCCACAGACTTGTTCGCAAATACATTGTCCGTATACAAAATTTTGAGGGACAGTGGTTGGAAGAACCTCCTGCTATTCACCAGGCAGCAACATCCTATTTTACAAAGAGATTTTTAAGACAATTCTACTTTCAATATGAATAAGGTTGATGAAACATTAGCTAACATTAACCTTCCAAAACTATCTGATCATCATATTTGAAACTAAAACTGAGAATTATCTGTGGATGAAATTGAAAAAGTTGTTTTAGAACTGTAAGCTGATAGTGCTCCTGGTGATCCGGATGGGTTTCATGCAAGATTTTATCAACCTTTTTGGGCCACTTTAAGATCTGATATCATTGCCATGGTCATCCAAGCATTTCATCAGAGGTTCTTACTTAAAGAGTTCAATCGATCGTACATTGTTCTCATTCCCAAATGTCATAACCCAAACATTTTTAAAGATTTTCGACCGATTAGTCTCTGTAATATTATCTATAAATTACTTTCCAAAATCTTATCTAATAAACTTAAAATCATCTTTGGTGACCTCATCACTGCTAATCAGAATGCTTTTTTGAAGGGACGTTTAATCTTTGACAATATAGTCTTGGCATATGAATGTATGGCCAAAGTTAGAAGCTCTTGAAGAAATAAGGTTTGGTTGGAGTGCAATTAAGTTGGATATTGCCAAAGCCTATAAAGTATCTTGGCCTTTTCTTCGTCGAGTTATGGAATTCATGGGATTTCGTGCTGAATGGATCTAGCTAATCATGCAATGTATTTCTACTATTTCCTATCAAGTTATAGTTAATGGCTCTCTTGGAATGCCATTCACACCATCTCAGGGTTTAAGACAAGGAAATCCTTTTTCTCCTTACTTATTCATTCTTTGTGCTAATGTTCTATGTTGTATGATTCATCAGGCTGGTGGGAAGGAATTCTCATCTCTAATAGTGCTGACTCATTAACACATCTCATGTATGCTGATGATATCTTACTTTTTTGCAGTGCTATAGTGGCAGATTGCCATATTGTCAAAGCACTTCTTAAGCGATATGCAGAAATCTCTGGTCAACACGTCAATTATCACAAATCTAAACTTATTTGTAATCCTTGTGTATCTCATGGCATGAAGAGGAAACTGTCTCAAATTCTTGAGATTTATTTTCATTCGAAGATGGGCAAGTATCTCAGCACCTATATTGATGGTCATGAATAAGAGAAGAAGCAGTTTGAAGAAACATTGGAAAAGATTGATCAAAGATTAGCTGGTTGGAAAAGTCGTATTCTTTCTCAGGCTGGATGCTTAGTTCTCATATTGAAAATTCGCTCATCTCTATTTTGGTGTATCCATTCTCGTGTATGCGATTTCCTAAACACGTCTATCATCAGATTGCTATGAAAATGGCAAATTTCTTCTAGTGCTATTCTTCAACTTCTCAAAATGCACATTTTCTATGATGGGAAGACCTATGCCTTTACCTAGATAATGTTGGTCTACAATTGTTGAATCTTAAAGCTTTCAACACTGCACTTTTAGCCAAACATTTATGGAGAGCAATTTCTCAGCCAGATTCTCTTCTCAGTCGGCTTATGCTTCAAAAATATATTAAACCAAATAGTGATTTTGTCTTCAGCCTTGTTTGTAATAGTGTGTTGGTTTGGAAAGAAATTATTAAAGCCGGTTCTCTTATTACTGATAAATTATTTTCCAATTAATTGAAGTTAATTTCAATTAATCAAGGAAAATGTATAATTGGAATATTCTTGGAGGAATAAATCAAGAATTTTGAAATTAGAAGGAATTATGCATAATTCATTTAATTGAATTATGGAATTATTGAAACAAATTTTATTTCCCTTCCCTTCCATATTTTCGCCTAGCAAGGAAAAATGAGAGGGAAAAATTTATTAATGAAATTAAACATGACAAGTGTCATAATCCTATGGAATGGGATTAGTTTATAATTGATTTTTCAAGAGTACATGTCTAATTGCAATTAAATATTGCTTCTTGACAAAGTAATGATGATATGGTACACTACTTGAGTGTATGGTTGGATTAGTTGAAAGAAAACTCATTTGGTTAGAAGAGCAAGAGGAGGACAGTTTTGAGGCTAACCAAGAGGAGGAAAATTAGTTCAATCCTAATGGGAAGCCTAAAGACATAGTTGGAAGAAGACAAGACCATTTTGCCAAGTGTCACAACAAGATTTCATCTTGGAAATCAAGGGCTAAAAGGAAAGAAGAGACATTTTATTAAAACACATTTCCCTTCCTCTTCCCTTCACATTTTCGGCCAAGCACAAGAAAGAAGAGAGAGAAAGTGAGAGCTTTGAAGAAGTCTTGGAGATCTAGAGAGAATGAGAGAAAGCTTAAGGTAAGACATTGTTTCTTAAGCCTTTTTTTTTTGTAAGCATGCATGAAAAACCTCTCTAAACTCCTCTTCTTCATGAAATCTATGATTTTGAAGACACATTTTGAGCTCAAGGAGAGAGAGAGTAGGACACCTAGAGAGAGAAAATCTAAGAACTCAAGAGGTAACTTTATAAATCTTAGATCTATACAAGTATGTTATTCTTGTTGATGTTGGTTGTTGGATTTAGTGATATTTGGTTGAGTTGTAAATTTGGAAAATCCTTAACCCTAAGGGGTTATGCTGCCCAAATTTCTTCGAATCATGGTTAAAATGTGTTTAAATGAGTTAATAAGGGATTAGAAGTGAAAAAGTACAAGTTTTGGAAGCTAAAACACAAAAGATCAATTTTTCCCTTTTCTTGACCAAAGTTTTGGCCAAGACCAAATATGGGGGAAGGAGATGGATTTTCAAAAAATAGATGGTTCCATTGGATTCAATAGGCAAAAATAGGTGGGTTTACAGTTGGTCACTTTTTCGGAAAAGGCCGAAAAAGTATAATTAGGAAAATGCCACTAAAATCCTAAATCGAGGCTGTCAAGGGTATTTTCGTAATTTGGTGATTTGACACTGAATTTGGTAATTTCAAGCCCCGAAATGGATTCCTTGGGCGAAAATACATCAGGATAGCCTTAGTCAAATTTTTGGGAAAATGTGCTATCGGGCCGGCCGGGGTCCCAGGGGCATTTTGGTAAATTTTCACCATAAACTAATATAACCACAAGAAACACTATGAAAGAGTCTAAAATGATACTTGGATAGGTTATGACCTATTTCTTGTACATTTAATATTTTAGGGCTGAGTCAGACGCTGGAAGCGACGCGTTTTACGAGGCACACTGAAAAGGGATTGAAAGAACTTTGATGTAGGAACATTATATTTCATACATCTTGTCATAGTTATGTGATTGTGTGGATGTCATTGTTTGTAAATGCGCATTATTAATCAACATAGTTGCCTAGAGAGGGGTATTTAGTGCAGGGGTGCACTTACACTGGGAGTTGGCGGGAGTCCAACTGGTGTAGATTATGGGGCTGGGCCCTACTTATGTATACATGACGATATTGTGTTTATATTGTTCTTTAATTGGTGCATACATGTCGCATATCATATTTACTTTTCTCATTTTTTATGAACGATAGCATGTTTCTACTGGGATTTTTCGGAATCTCACCCTTTTTTAACAAACATCTTAGAGGGTGTCAGTGGGACGAAAGGTAAAGGTGCAGATATAGAGAAGTGATTGGCACGTGTCTCAAGGCAAGGTTAAAGACAGTGGTTATAATTAGTCTATTATTAAGATATTTTTGGGGAAATCCTGTAAATATTGAAATTTCTGCTGTATTTTATATTTCGTCGACGAACGACTTGGGGTTTGTAAACAAATACTTTTATCAGTATAAATGTACTTTTCTGTATGCCCTTGGAATTCCATTATTATTACTCTTCGATTATCAAAATGGAAACAGGTGTTGACATTGCTCTTTGTTCAAAGGTTTGGAAATTACCACTCCTTCCCCGCCTTAAGCTGTTTATTTGGAAACTTCTCAAAGGTAACCTTCCTACTTTTACTTTCCTTAAAAATAGACATATTTTCAATCCTGAGGTATGTTACTTTTGAAGATGAATCATTAGATCACTTGTGTTTATATTGCCCCTTTGCTAAAGCGTGTTGGTTTGGTACTCAATTGGGACTTAAAATAGAGGATTAATCCAATCATCTCCTTATCTATTAGCTGCAATATTGGATTCAACATCACACAGACTGGTCAAATTTCCATTCTTACCAACCTTTTCAATTGTTGGAATCTTTGTGGTTTGCCCGTAATCAGATTTGTCATGCAGGAAAAAGATATATGCCTTCCCAGGTTATCCAATCTGTGCAGCAGCAAGCCATCGTTAGCACCTCATTTGAAAGATGTCCAGAAAATCAATGAAACTATCAACATGCCACTACTTTTTCATTTCCCCCCGCCCAATCATTATATCTATTACACTCTGACTATTGGCAAATTACCTTCTACATGAGCAGATTAACAGGTGGTATATGACGAATTCATACTCAAATTCACCTTTAAAATCAGCTGCTGCATGAATATTTTCAGACTCCACATCTTAAATTAGGACCACTTCATTTACAATTGCAAGCTTTATAGAAAGCCTTATTTTTTGTCCTACATCAGCATTACGTTACAGACCCTGAACAACTTCCATTGTTTTGTAAACTAATAAAGCAGTCACATGCCAAAATCATTGTACTAAGTAGGCAAGTTCTTTGGCATATTTCATCTTTACTACATGATGTAAAATATCTGTTACAAACCTTTGTAACATGCAACTTTATTTCATAATGCATAAATATTCGTATGTTATAAGAAAGGAATACGTTGCAATTTTTTTTATTTCAAACCGTGGGTAAAAAATAATTTTAAAAATAGCAATAAGCAATTTAGATATGCAAGCTCATGCAAGTTATAGGAGTGTTTATTTGGTTTCCTCCGTACCTTCTTTTTCTGGGTCTTTTTTACCTGTATGCTCCATATAGTTTAAAAAAAACACCTATATTCTATATTTTGAAATGTATTTACCAAAATACATCAATTGTCCTAGCTTCTGATGTAACATGGAGAGTAGGGATGAGTAAAAACCCGGTGGTCTGGTCTAACCAGAGTTGGTCCGGTCCGGTCCGGTCTAATCTAGTCTAAATTATTAGTAATATAATGAAATTGGATCAGACTGGGTCAGACTGACTGGTTGGGTTGAATTGGGTTCCAGACTAGGGGACCAGACCACCTAGACTAGTCCGGTCTAATCCAGGTCAATTTCTTAAAATATATTTTATAATTTAGATGTTATTTTTATTTAATGTTGTTAGAGTTTTTTTTAAGGATATATAATTAATTTTTATTTTTTATGATGATTTTTATATGATTATAGGTATTTTTATTATCTAAATTATATTTATCATGTTTAAATCTTTTTTCTCAACATATTTTTTTTATTGTTGTTGAATGTTGTTGAATATTTTTATAAATTTATGATGTTTTAATTTTTGGTGACATGTTTTATATTATTATAGGTATTTTTGTGATCATAATTGTGTTTAATAGGTTCAAATTTTGCCTTTCAAAGAGGAAAAAAATAAAAATAAAAAAATATTAAATTTAGGTCTTGGACTACTTGGACAGGTAGTCCACTAGACCCGGTCTGGTCCAGCCCAACCTTGGGTTGGTGCTAGACCAGGCTAGACCATAGGCTGCCTTGTGCAACCCAAGATCTTCTCAAGACTAGACCTCAGATTGATATCAAACTCGGTTCAGTCTAGTCCATACTCATCCCTGATGGAGAGAGAAGGTGTGGGAAAAAGGAGAGACAAACACAGAAATTTTCTCTCTCCTCCTTTTACAAATCTCTTATCTTTTTTCCCCCAATTAGTAAATCTCTCATCTCTCTCCGACCTTATTTCTCAAGGTAAATGATTTTAAATGAAGTATCTTGGTAAATACTTTTTAAAGGGTAGCATTTATGTGTACTTAGCATATTGGTAAAAAAATCCCCTCATCAAAAGTGGTATGTGATGCAATTATGAATTACGTAAATTAAATTTTAACATTTTAAATTTATTTATTTATATTTATTATAAGAATTTTATAAGATATTAAATTTGAATAATTTATTATTAGATGTTTTTTAATATATGGGCAACCGTAATCCATCCAAGTATGTTATGACTATTTGTAGCAATCAAATTGTCTCCATACCTATTGTTAAAACTGAAGCTAAAATGAAGAGGGTTGAGCCAAAATATAGCTTAAACCTGATCAATGTCGCTGCAAATGAGCGTAAGGTTGGCTTTCCCCAGTATGCTGTGACTTTTTGTGCATATTGTAAACATCAAACATTAAAGAGCTTTAATCCCAATGGTAATTATTACATTGCCTTTAAGGCTAGTGAGAATGTTTACTTTGTTCATATGTTTTTGGTGAAAAAATATGTCCTTCTCAGTTTGGATCATTCAGTAGTTTGATGCATTTTAGAGATTTTACGTTATTGATAATAAATGATATGCAAACGGAGGAGTGATTTTTCAGTTGGTGTGATGATTTCATTGAATTTAGTAACAAAACTGTGACTTGCTAGGATTAAGCAACTAAAGTGTGATTCCATTCAAGTTCTATGGTTATATACTAGGATTAAGCAATGGAAGTGTGATCTATTCAATTGGTGTGATAATTTCATTGGACTTAACAATAAAAGCATGATATGCTAGGACTAAGCAACAGAAGTGTGATTTATTCAAGGGTTAAGGTGCTAAAATGACCATAAACTTTTGTAAAATGTGAAACTGTAACCATAAACTATTTTTTGGAGCAAAAGTAACCATAAATATTATAAAAGAGGGCAAAAGTAACCACGACGTTAACGGACGTTAACGTCCGTTAAGATGAACTTTTCAGTAAAATATTAAGGTGCTAAAATAACCATTAACTAATACCAAAAGTGCAAAAGTAACCATAAACTTTTTCTTAATTGCAAAAATAACCTGCTGAACATTAATTCATAATTTTTTTTTTTTTGCTTTTGTGTTATGAGGTTTTATCAATTTGGAGATTAAAATGACAAAAGTAAAAAAAAAACTTATAAATTAATGTTCAAAAAGTCACCTATTTTATAATTAATGTTAGGGATTTTATCATGGTTATCTGACCTGAACCAGACCAGAAACCGGCCAACCAATTAGTAGATCCGAGTAAAATTTTAAATTTTTTTTGTATTTTTCCTTTAGAATTTCATACTATAAACCTAAAATTTTCTATTTCTCACCGGTTTTATCCCAGTTTAGCTCCGGTCTAACTCACTGACTCTTAACACAGTACTCCAGCCGGTTCACTGACAGATAGGTCCAGGTTTAATTACCATGAATTTTATCTTTTGGAGTTAGGTGATAATTTTCTTGCGTTTTGTTATTCTCGCCAAAATTTAAAAAGTTGACTTATTGAATATTAATTCATAAGTTTTGTCATTTTAATCTCTAAATTAATAAAACACTCATAACACAAAAGCAAAAAAAAAAATATATGAATTAATGTTCAACAAGTTATTTTTGCAATTAAGAAAAAGTGTATGGTTACTTTTGCACTTTTGGTATTAGTTAATGGTTATTTTAGTACATTAACATTTTGCTAAAAAGTTTATCTTAACGGACGTTAACGTCATGATTACTTTTGCCCTCTTTTATAATGTTTATGGTTACTTTTGCTCCAAAAAATAGTTTATGGTTACAGTTGCACTTTTTACAAAAGTTTATGGTCATTACCTTAACCCTTTATTCAATTAGTGTGATAATTTCATTATAAGTAGCAACAGAAGCAACATATGCTAGGATTAAGCAATAGAAGTGTGATTCTATCTGTAAAATATGGAAGTTTTTACGTAAGAATCTCAGTTTTGGAGAAAACTAGAAAAGTAATTTATTAGATTAATCTCAAGTTAATATCACTTTCTATGAATTTGTCCTTAAAAAAATAATGTTTTATTTAAAAACTAAAATATTTTATTTTATTTTTTAATTGATTGTAAATGGCGAATTAGTGAATTTAAATTGCATTCTTCATTAAAAGCTTTGTTGCATACATAAATCATATATGCTGATATGATTATAAAATGAAAAAAACTGAGATATTTAACTTCCTCCTACTGATACTGTGATATCTTGGTAAGAGAGTGTCTCTCTATATACTAGGTCCATAACCTGAAATTTGTCAATTATATGTGGAGCGAGACTTGAAAAGGAAGTCGATGACAAACGAAAAATAACTATAACACAATAAAAAATTTTAAAAGATTAAACAAAAAAATAGCAATAACACAAAAGTTAATTGGGTTTTATGTTAAAGATGAAAGGAAGTATATTAATTATGTGCATTATAATAGTTAAGGTGTAAATTTGTCCTGAAAGTTTTAGTTGAGGAACAATGTTGACCCTGAAGTTTTATCAGGTTCAATGTCATCTGAAAAATTACAAATTGTAGCTATGTTGTTCCATACCGTTAAAAAATTAATATTGACCGTTAAAAAATTGACGTTGGCTATTAACCATTTTAATGATAAGGGATAACATGGCTCCTTTTCAACATTTCTAAGGCAACATTGCTCATCAACAAAAACTTTCGGGGTAAATTTTGCCCTTAATCTTATAATACTAGATCAAGTGAAATATATAAACAATAATGTTATATATATATATATATATAATATATATATGGGTTAAGATGCGCCTAGTACCCTGAACTATTTTATGAGGTGCATTCAATGCTCTAAAATTATTTGTGGTGTAATTTCATCCAAAACTAACTTTTCAGTGAGTTTACCCATTAAGTTGCTGAATCAGCATCCATTTGACCAAAACATCTTATGTGGCATATGACAACAAGGCATATGTCATGGCAAAAGGATAAGTCAGCTAGAGTTTTAATAGGAAAAAAAAGGAAATGGGAAAATAAACTTAGCTTTTATTATTTACTGGGTGCACCTCACAAAATACTTCGGGATGCTGGGCACAAAAACTTCTAGGGCAAACTTACACCTTAACCCTATAATACTAGATCAAGTGAAATATATAAAAGATAATGTTGTGTGCCAGTAATGAAACTTTAACTTCATGGCTAAAAAAGTTGCAATATTCTCATTATGGAATCAAATATTTAAGAGTGAAGATTTCATTTTTCTGTTAAGCTTAAATTCAAATTTTGAAATTGATTTCATTGGTGATGCCATGATACTTACGGGAGAGGATGGTGGATGTTTGGGAATTGGGATTGTATTTCGCTGGATTTGATATGATATAAAAATGAAACCTCATTTTGATGGCAAAAACATATATTAAATTTTAAATTGATAAGTTAATTTCATATGCGAAAATATTGAAATTAATTTCAAAATAAACTTGATAACGCTAATAAAACTGTTGTCATCAAAATAATAAAATATCACAAATAATTTAAATGAAAAATCCCTTTTAAAAAACAGCTGAAATACTTAAATTTTAAATTGGATCATTAAATTTAACAAATTATAAATTAAGACAAATGTCCCTAAATAAGATTTTAAAATATGATAATTTTACCTTATTACCCCGTTTTAATTATCTCTTCTTAGTTCTTATTGCTTGCTCCCTCTCTGTTCATCTCTCCATGACAACGATTCACGACAACATCATCATTGAGGATATAAAAACCATGTTTTCGTCGCAACATCAATAACCTCAGTATTGATGGCCTTCCAGCTTCTCTCTGTGCCAAACGTCCTGGTCCATTTCCTTAGGTTGTCCAGTACTTTTCTGTGCTGGTTCGGGTTATCCCATTTTGGGTCCTTAGTTCTAGTTAAGCATTCAAAATCTGAACTTTGCTGCTAAGTTGAGTTGTTCCTCCCAATAAAGATCCCATCTTTTTAATTAATCTTTATGTTTGTTGGGTGGTAGGTGAATATGATTCTATTGTGAGTGTTTATGTGATTGTAAAAACATATGATATGGATTTGATTAATAAACAATTTGATGATATTTTGGACGAGGGATCCGTAAAAGCATAGCAGAAGAAGAGGGAGAGATGGTAAAGAGAATGGATGCGCAGTCAGGGCGGAGGCCCAAGAAGGAGGAGGGAGCAAGTGAGAAATAAGGTGACTTCTCGTCTTCCTCTTTCTTCTTCTTCTTTTTTTCCCCTTTTTGCCCTTTTGTTTTTGTGAAAGATAAGTAAAGCGACAATGAAAGTGAATGAATGGAAAATTATTAAATTTTGAAATCCTATTTTAAGACATTTGACCTAATTTAAAATTTATTTTATTTAATGTCCCAATTTAAATTTTGATAACTCGATTATCTTTTAAATTTTTTTTCCTAATTTAAAATTGTGAGTGAAAATTAAATTGATTTTTATCGTAGCCCCAATATATATAAATAAATATATATATATATATATATATTACAGACACACACATTTTATATAGGCAATACGGAGCAAAGAACAGAGAGCAATCTATCTCGCCTTAAATGTAATGTGTAAGTTAGATTAAATCGTTTAAATTTAAGGAAAATCTCACAAAAAGAATTTTAAAAATAGAAAAAGATAAAATAGTGTTTTGAATATTTATAATATCAGAGAGATGTTAGTACCTGATTCGTCTTTTTAAAATCTAAAGGAAATGACATAATGCCCTTGGAAATATTTTTTTTTAAAAATATTACCTCCATTAGCCGTTGCCGGCCCTTGGAGCTCCAGCAACAATAAATATTTACAAAGTGATGGGGATGGGGTTTGAACCCTCACCACTTTGTTTGCCTAAAAGATCAGTGGCCAATGGCTTTCAAGACATATTATGCAAACAAATATGTGTGAGTATTAACTTTTGATCTTCAATGCAAGCATACTTACAAAATTTTATTAAGAAATTCACGATATTTCATTAGTTTTTAATAATTTTTGTTTACAAGGTAAAAAATTCATGCTGTTAGGTCATTCACAAGCTTTGTTAAGGAATTCATGACATTTTATTAGATTTTAACAACTTTCATTTACCAGGTAAAAAAATCACACTATCAGGTCACTCACAAGTTTTGTTAAGGAACGCACGATATTTGATTAGGTTTTAATAATTTCCGTTTACGAAATAAAAATGTTACACTAGTAGGTTATGCACAAGTTTTGTTAAGGTATTCACAACATTTGATTAAGTTTTAACAACTTTCATTTACCACGTAAAAAATTCCCATTATCACTTCATTCACAAGTTTTATTAAGGAATTCACCAAATTGCATTAGGTTTTAATAATTTGTAAATTTTTTCATGGGAAAACAAAAATTGTTAAAACCTAATCAAATGTCGTGAATTTCTTAATAAAACTTATGCATGACTTAATAGTGTGAATTTTTTTTTTTTTGATGAAAATGAAAGTTGTTAAAATCTAACTAAATATCTTGAATTCTTTAATAAAACTTGTGTATGACCTGATAGTGTAACTTTTTTTACTTGGTAAAAGAACGTTGTTAAAACCTAATAAAACGTCGTAAATTTCTTAACAAAACTTGTGAATAGGCTTGGGTTAAAGATAAAAAATTAGCATTTATATATTTATTTGGATAATATGTCTTGAAAGCCATTGACCACCAATCTTTTGAGAAAACAAAATTGATGGGGGTTTAAACCCCACCCCTATCACTTTGGGAATATTTATTCCTGCCGAAGCTCTGGTGGGTGGCGGCCAGCCAGCTGAGGCTCTGGTGCCGGTGTGGTATGGTGCTGGTAGCCAGCTGTTGGTGACTAGCCTCTAGCAGTGGTGGGCATTAATTTTTTTAAAAAAAATATATGTAAGGGCAATATTGTCATTTCTTTTTAATTTCAATAAGGACAAATTAAGCTAAACATATCTCTAGTATTATGAATATTCAAAATACCATTTTATCTTTTAGCATTTTTAAAGTTATTTTATTGGAATTTTCCTTAATTTTATTTATTTATATTATGAATTATTCATTTTCTTAATCTAATGGTCCGCATGAAACTCAGAAAAAAAAAAAACAGTAGTAGCAGCAGCAGAGAGAATCCAAGGCCAAACTTTGGAGGTGTCAGTAGACAACGAGCAGCACAGGTATTTTGCTTTCCTTTGAGAGATTATTTTCTTGCCGGCCGAGTACTATGAAGCAGTTGTTAATGGATTGCGTTTTGTCCTTTCTTCCCAAAGAAATCTTCACACACATCCTCAAACGACTTCCTGTCAGATTTCAAAGGGTAGGGAATGAGTGATGTATTTTTTCTGCTGCCCCTTTATTTTGGGAACATTCCTAAAAATATTTTTTATAGTTCTTTATATCATTAGATCTTACATAAAATTAAAATATTTTGATATTTTATTGATAGAATAATGGAGTGTTTTCAATTTTTTATGATTTTTCAAAAATTTAAGAATTAAAAAAATATGTAGTTTCTTTTTTATTTAGAGTCTTAAATTTTTAAAAAATCATAAAAAAATTTTAAAAAAAAATTCCATTTTTTATCTATAATATATTGAAATATCACATATTTCATATAAAATCTAATAATCTAAGAGCCTGTTTAGAGAAGCGTTTCATGCCAAAAACGCGCGGCAAAGAGGAGAACGCACTGTGGCCGAGATTTAAACCATTTGGGAAAGCGACTCGCTGTATTGGGCTTCTTCTACCAACATGGCTTCTGTAAGAAGCTCACATGCCTTGCTTTTTTCTCTCCCGTGGTGAGCACGGCAGCATCATTCATGAGTTGGAGCTCAAACTCGTAACAAGTCAATGACAATTTCAAACTTCAGTGGCTTGGAAAAGCCCTACCAAACTTGTAAAATAGCACCTCCACACATGCCTTGCTTTTTTTCCCTCCCGCCGGAATGAAGTCGAAGGTAATAGCACCTCCACACATGTTTGTATTGCCTTCTCTGTACGCTCAGCAGAAAAAATTTTCCTGTACTCTGGAAACGAGAATAAGCTCAATTTCTTTTTTTTCTTTGGAAATAGAAGAGATGTTATTGAGGGTTTTAATAATTCTGATGAGTTTGGTGACAAGATGACCAATAGGGAGGTCTTTGTATATTATTTTTTCCCAGCAATGGTGTAAGCAAATACACAGGGAGGCGAGGAACTTTTTGTTTACCATTATGCCCTTGCCTCAGCTCATTGATTACCACGCTGAAGGTTGGTACTTAGTACAGAGACTGTGACTTCCATTTTGAATTTTAATTTATCCTTTTTTATATTAATAATTTAAATATTTTTATTTTATTAAATTTTAATTTTAATATTTCACTTCAATTATCACAATATATACAAATAATATATGTAGTATTCTACCGACAAAAAAATATATATAGTATTCAATAAGATTTGTGCCCTTTTCAGTCATTTTTCATCTAAACGGGTTTTTCAAACACGAATCCAAACAGGTTTAAGGTTAGAAAAAAAGTCACTTTTTCTACCGCCAATCCAAACACAAATTATATCTACATTCTGACATTTTTCCTATCTGACTTTTCTAAAAGTTAGATAACAAAAAAAACTACTTTTCCACTACTAATCACGGAACCATTAAAAATACATTTACCGAGGTCTCCAAGATGAATGGGCAACGGGGGGCAGTAGGAAAGGCACGAAACCCACCCCTGACTGACTTCAAAATGTGTGCAAACATTGGAAAAATCTCCATCTTTGATCAAAGACCATATCCATAATTCCACCCGACGAAACCCTTCTCTTCTTATTGAACATATTAATAACTATGACCCTATCTACTTATGTTTGCTCGATTGCGAGATGCAATCTCTTGAGGTCGTTAAAAACCCACCTTTGTTTGATTCCTTGGGTTGCGTTGGTATTGCTGATTCCAGCAATAGATTTCTTTACCTTGCGGATCCTAGTAGACATCCTCATGCCCGTTTATTGTGGAATCTAGCGACTAAAGAGGTCAGACAAGTCCTCAAAACTTTTGAGGATTTTCATGTTCGCTCGCGACTTGGATTCGGATTTGGATTCAGTCCTATTATTAATTATTACAAGATAGTAAGAATTAACTTGCTTTCCCCAGGTCAAAAAAAAAAAAAAAAACTTGCTTTCCGAGGTTTCTTTAGTAGAAGTTTATTCATTAAACACGGGTCTTGGAGAAACATACAATTTGACAACATAAAAGATGTTAATATTGATATTGGTGGTCATGGGGTCACCTTAATGGCACTACCCTATAACAGACAGGGCTTTTAACGTCCATATTTTGGCATTTTTAATGTCTAAAAATAAGGAAACGTCTATGTGGGGAGCATAATATATTTTAGAAAAGATGTCTCAAAAAAAATGGGACGTCTAAAGTGGGACTTTAGACGTCCCTATTCTGAATAGGGACGTCTAAAGTCCTGCTGTGGAGGACTTTGGACGTCCAAATTCTTAATAGGGACGTCTAAAGTGAGGACTTTAGACGTCCCAATTCTTCCTCTGTAAGGAAACTTTAGACGTCTCTTTTTTCAATTTGGGACGTTAAAATGTTTTATTTTTTTTAACATGATTATTTATATTCTTCATTACCCAGCAAATTCAAATTGCAGAAACAAATAGAAGATGGATTCATAAACCACCATGTCCGTTAGAAAATGGTAAGGACATCCAGTACTGCAATCTTTACTATATATATGTATAATAACAACCAGAAAATGTCAAAATGCTATCATCACACAACTACTAACTAATATAAATAAAAAGTTTACTGATCTATATGTTGAAGAAGATGTCCAGGCAAAAGGTCTCTGATCAAATTAATGTCTTCATGAGGTAAGCATCTTCATTATTAAAAATCTGAAAATTGGAGAATAAGCTTTGATGAAATGAATCAAGTAAATGAATTAATTAGCATTTCAATTACAACACCAAAAATATTATCATTTGAGAATGAAGAAGCGTTACCTGTTCAAAATCGCTAATAATTCCACTTTTAATGATGTTATACATATAAAGTATAACATAATATCTGTATTCAGTGTTGTCAAGTTGTCGAGAGCACTTTAAATCAAAGCCAATTGGTTGTTAAAATCAATAAAGGTATATCTAAAATGACCGTCAATAAAAGAATTAGAATCAAAACTACTTACTTTTGAAAAATACCACTTTGGGTATCAACAACTTTATCCTGGCGTGACCCGCCTAGGACTCTATATATTTGAGTCGCACTATTATGAAAATCAAAATCAACAGAAATTAGAACTATTCATTTTTTTAAGAGTCAATAAAATACAAACAAAATAACTTACATATCGAAGACGGATTTTATATCTTTGTCTGGCCTTTTACGTAAGGAATCCAACCAATAGACTACTTTACGGTGAGGACATTTAACACACAAACTCCAGTGATAATTATACAACATGTACAGATTAAAATGAAGTTAGATGACAAGGTAAATATTTATTAAACATCTTAAATAGACAAAATGAAAATACGTACCCTTGAATAATGGGTGCTAAATAATAACGAAGTTTAGTCTCTCCCATTGCGTAGCTCACATAGTGAGTCCTTGCCACCACAGTATTCCTATCCCCTGTCGTATTTGCATGACATAAGAATCCATATAAATCATGTCTTTCCATGTCTGTGCTGAGGCAGTGGAAGATGCTATAATAGAATTAAAATAAGAAATGAATTATTGAATGTATGAAATCAAAAAACCATTACATGAATTCTACGGGGAAAGTTGAAAAAAAAAACTTACCGGATTACAAATTTCACCCAACCTGCATTTATCTCCTCCAACCTGATAAACTCCTTGAGATCTTTATTGTCAATCGTGTAGGGATACTCCAATGTAAGGCCCACAATCCCTTAAGGAATTTTCAAGTTAACCTGGCGAATGCCTTTGTAGATCTGTTGCAGCCGTGCTAAGTAGGGCCATTTCCTCGCATCTTCGTCATCCTTTTAGAACATCAAAAAAAAATTGTTATTAGGATGCCAATAGATCTTCAGTAATAGTAAGGTAATGCCTATCATTGGAGGTGTTGCCCCTGAATCAATAAGATTGTGAGGCCAAAGGATAAAAAATCCTATCGCCTGACCTAACGTGCCAACCTCTGCATCAGGAACAGGGATGGTTGTACCTTCTTCTTCCTCTCTAACACACGTCACATTTACCCTATGTAAATGCTACGAAATTTGCTGATGATGGTGGGTGGTAGCACGTGTGTGAACGAGAGCATCGGCAACAACACGCAACAGTGGCGCTTCCAAATAGAGGGTGGAAGGGTCTCCCGACGCTGGAGTGGGAGAAGGGTCACCAAGTGGTTCCTCCAAAGGGTTTTAACTTCCTTTGGTACTAGTGAAGGCCGGGGATTCCTGAGTTCTATGCTCGTCCCTTACCTTATGCGATTCAGATATCTTTGTCATTTCAAGTTGAAACTCTGGCAATAGCTCTTGTCGGAGCTTATCGCGAAGTTTGTCATCGAGCTCTTGTTCAACTTCCTCTCAAATCTTTGCCACAAGGTCCCTACTAGGTTCAACTTGTGATGAATAACGTGAGTCTCGTCCAAAATACCTTGCGGCGCTAACTCCCCGTGTCTCTCCTCGAACACGACCAGGGTCATCTGCCTTCCCAATAGCCGTTAACAAGATGTCCATCCGTCTACTTGTATGTAGCATATAGTTTATTATGTAGCATATAGTTTATCGTAAATGTATCGAAACCACTCTTGATATGAAAAAAATTAAGTACTTATGGTATAACTACTT
The DNA here is from genome assembly GCA_963210345.1 of Inga oerstediana. Taxonomy (NCBI): domain Eukaryota; kingdom Viridiplantae; phylum Streptophyta; class Magnoliopsida; order Fabales; family Fabaceae; genus Inga; species Inga oerstediana. Next base: position 22,263,298 of record OY723400.1, on the reverse strand, counting down.
ACAATCCTTGTAGCAACTTCAGCAATAGTCAGATTTATGTACTTCCTACCCTTAATCCTCTCTGCTTTCCATTTTTTGTGACGTGGAGGAGGTGCCGAGGTCTGGATAACAATGCTAGGATATGAGCTGGCAGCTTCTTTCATTTTCTCTAACTCTTCTTGCATCATTTGTCACTCAAGCTTTCGATAACTACCACGAGACATGTAATGCTGATATTTATTTTCTGCTTGCCTCTGTGCATTTGCTGCACTTAATTCCTATGAATGAAAAACAAAAAAAACAAATCAATGATATCAAGTATATTAAAATCAAAAGCTCTATATCATTATAACAGAAATCTTACCGAAAATTGAGGATCTTCCCGTGATGCCACAAACATCCTGGCCCTCTGGAGATAAATACGAATAGTGCTTATATGGATCCTGACCCCTAAGAGGCCCTCGAATGTACCTCACTGTTAGCTTGTTCTTGAAACTTTTCCAGCGTAGACGAACCTTCCCCATCTAGTGCTTTTACATTTCCCCAGTGCTTGGGACATCGTATGTTTGCTGCAAGGTAAAACATAAGAGAATTACATTTGAAGTAATAGGAATAAAGCTACAATTATCATAGATGTATAAAAATGCACAAACCAGAAGTGTTTGCCATATCATGTCTTATATTTTTGGGGGAACCGATCTCCAATTATTGTGGGTAATGCGCACTTTGCTTCGACCCAAATACCCTAAATAGCTAATAAAATGGTCTTCTTCAGGACCAACTAGATTTAAATTGGCATCGAAGTCCATATGTAGCCTCTCTTGTTGATGTTTATGACATGCAACCAATGCTCCCATCTTTGTACAGCCTCAAACCCTTCTTGTAATGGGTTCATCTCTAAGCCTTTCGTCATTCCCAACACTTTGTGATGAGTTACTATAGTTGTCTATATTCCTGTTAACACAAAAAGCATAATCATATACGTAAATAAATTGCAATAAAAATAAAATAAACTAAGCAGGAGTAAAAAAAAAAAGCACACAATTCTATTTTATAAATTAAGGGCTTACTCTATATTATTTCTCATATTCCTTCACAATGATCATTTCTTATAGCATATTCTTCATCATGTACCAATTCTACTTCATTTGTTCTAGGTGGAGTTGTTGTGAAAGGTAGTGTGTTGTCAAGGTTGAAGGTCAGATCACTATACACTGTGAACACCATATTTTGTCCGGGCTCCACTAAAAAAATACAAAAAAAAATTGATAATGATTGGTGTCCAAATTGGCAATCATCATTGAAAGAAAAAATAAAAAAAACGAAAAATAAGAAAAAATAAGGAAATCCTCCTATTGATGATGATCGGTGTCTAAATAGGCAATCATTATTAAAAGGGAAAAATTTAAAAAAAAAAACGAAAATTAAAATAAATCCCTTAATTAATATGATTGGCATTGTCATTCATTAAGGGAAAATAATAAATAAAAAAAATAAAAAATAAAAAATAAAAATCTCATTTATGTTGATAGGTTTAAATTAGGAAGTTACTTGTGGGGAGAATAATGAAAAAAAGATTAAAAATGAAAAAATCTCCACTAATGGTAATTAGGTCAAGTTAGGAAGTTTTATCAATAGAAAATACAAAAAAATAAAAAAAAAACGAAAATAAAAAAAATCTCCATTGATGGTGATTGGGTTAAGTTAGGTAGTTCTTAACATAAAATACAAAAAAATCAAAAAAACGAAAAATAAAATAAAAAAAATAAAAAAGGGAGCATTTATGAAGAAAACCCTACCTTGAGACTATAAATAGGAGTGCAAGGGTTGAAGCAAAGGGGACAAGAATTTTGGGAGAGCAAGGAGATAAGGTCTGTGGTTGAGTTTTCATCCTTTTCTTTGATTTCACTTTTACATCTCGTTTTTCTCTAATATCCCTTGGTTCATGCTTACTTCATCATTCATGCACTATGACTTTATCCAATATGCATTATATTGCTTTACTTTGTATTATGATGTTGCTGGACGTGTTTTAGCTCATTGTGGTTTTGTGGATTTGCATTTTATTGTCCAACTGAATTATCTCATACATAGGCAAGAGGTATGTGCTGTCTTATTTTCTTATGATATTAGGTGTTATGCTTAATAAATATAGATAATATAATTCTACTTGCCTCTTGTTTATTATGTGGTTCTATCACCCTATCTCTTATTGTAGCGGGTTCAAAGGATAAAAGGTACGCATAAATCTCCTGACGTTTGACTTCTTTTTTTGTTTAAATTGTGCTACTTTTCTTTTTTCTTTCTTAATCCCTTTCTTAGGTCCTTTTTCAAAAAAAAAAAAGAAAAAAAAATATTTAGACACACTTTGATAAATGAAAATAAAATGGAAAAACTCTCTTTTACAAGAAAATTAAAAAAAACGTTTTTTGAAAAAAAAAATAAAAAATACAAACCAAATAAAAAACTTATTTTTCTCAAATAAATTAAATAAACATTTTTTCTAAAAATCACCAACCAAGTGACACGCTTTTCTACCCCCCCGAACTACGTGGGCTTTGATCCCTCTAAAGGGTACGTAGGCCCTAGGTTTTCATCCTAGGTCAAGTCCAATTTTGTAAATAAATATATTGTTTTTTCTTATTTTCTTGTTGTAAATAAATGTCCTTTTTTTTAAAATAAATATATTTTTTCCTTATTGTAAATAAGTGTTTTTTTTCTTCTTCTTTAATTTTCATTTCATTTATTTTTGTAAGTATTCTCCTTTTTTATTTGGGTAATTATAATTAAATTAAAGGCCATACTATTTTTAAATAATTAACTTAGGGTAACCATTCTTATGAATGGGTGTTGTGGGGTGCCTAACACCTTCCCCACACACAATCGACTCCCCGAACCCTAAATGGTTTTTGTAGACCAGTTTCCATTTTTAAAAAAAAGTTTCCAAAATTATCATTTTTTCTAAAATTTTGGTGGCGGCTCCATGTTTTTCTAAATTCGGGCGCTACAACTATACTTCTGTTTTTTACTTTTAAGTACAATGGACATTTTGTTACTCGTAGGATCTGTGACATAAAACACTTGTTTCGTCTAGCTTGCTAGAATGAAGGACTCATCTCTATAGCCAACTCTTCAAAGATCAACTGAGACAAATCCAAATTGTTTATCTATTACCACAACATTATTACTAACCCACTTACATTTGAATAAAGCAACTTTAAACATGTTGTATGTAATCTCCCATATTTCTTCTATAACTCCATAATAGGCTATGGACGCTAATATGGGGTTTTTGTTTTTCGAACTGGAAAAGTGCATGGCTTCAGCTTCTACCATCGCCCCATTATTTTGTATGGTACTTCTGTCATCTTGCTCTTTGGTATAGAAAGAATAGTCGTTTATATCATAACTGGTCCAAGTAATAACCTGAAACAAAGGCCCCCAAGCTAGCCACTCGATTGTCTCAGACACACTGGTCTCGTGCGAAACCTTTTTCTCGAACTACTCTATGAATGTCTTGTTTTGCTCAATAGTAATATGCATGTCATTCTTCCTTGGATTCTTGCTCTTCAAAGTCTTTCTGTGTTTATCTATGTAAGGTTGAAGTTCTTCCATATTATTCAGGATATACAAGTGTGCTTACAACACCTCTTCATGAGGAACATTCTTTATTTTCAATCATCGTGTTCCCTTGCTTCTCCCCTCTTCATGCTGAGATTATTCCTTTTTCCTTGACATATAATCTTTGCAAAACTCCATAGCCTCTTCAACTACATATCTTTCTACTATTGAGGCTTTTTGTCAATAAGGATTTTTAGAATACCCTTTTAAGATCTTCATGTATCACTCGAAAGGGTACATCCACCTTAGGTAAACTGGACCGTAGAGCCTGACCTCCCTTACCAAATGAACTATCAAATGCGCCATTATACCAAAAAATGAAGGAGGAAAATGCATCTCTAGTTGTAACAAAATAATATAACCCTCATTTTCCAGTTCATCCAACATTTTAGTGTCAATGACTTTGTTACAAATAGCATTGAAGAAAATGCACAATCTTGTTACAGTGGTTCGCACTTCATCTTTCATTATGTCTCTAATAGCTAACGGTAATAGTTGTTACATCAATACATGATAATCATGGGACTTCATTCCCACTAACTTTAAATCGTCCATTGAGACAAATCTTCTCATATTAGAGGAATACCCTTGCGGCACCTTACTTTCATGCAAACACCTACACAAACTTCTTTTCTCTGCTTTTGATAATGTATGAGCTACTGGCTCCTTATATTCCCTCCTACCATCATTTCTTAGTTGTGGATGTAACCGTTCTCTTATTACCATATCAACAAGGTCTAATCTCGCACTAATCCCATCCGTAGTCTTCCCTGGTATGTGTAAAAGTGTATTGACAAGGCTATCACAAACGTTCTTCTCCACATGTATCACATCAATACTGTGTCTCACGTTAAGCCAACGCCAATATGGAAGATCAAAGAAAATGGATCTCTTCTTCCATATGTTCTTCTCACTTGCAATCCTCTGATTCTTACCAAAAGTGACATTGATACGTTCTACTCGACTGTAAACTTCTTCTCTGGTTAATGCCTTTGGAGCCATTCCATGCTCCAGTAAGCCTTTAAAATGCTTTTTTACCCTACGATATGGGTAGAATCGATGAAGAAACCTCCTGTGGCAAAGGTACACAATTTTTCTTCCATGTTTTAGTTGATGGAAGTGTGTGTCTACTTCACATATCGGGCATGCTTTATGACCCTTCACGCTGTACCCTGACAAGTTTCCGTACGCAGGGAAGTCATTTATCATTGTGAAAATCATTGCATGTAGCTTGAAGGACTCATTCTTATAAGCATCAAACACATCTATGCCTTCCTCCCATAACTTCTTCAAGTCCTCAATCAAAGGCGCCAAGCAGACATCAATATCGTTCCCTGGCTGTTTTGGTCCAAAAATTATCATAGAAAGCATCATATACTTGCGTTTCATACATAGCCAGGGAGGCAAGTTGTATATTACAGGAGAATCAGTCACACACTATGTGTGCTAGTAAGAGTTCCATACAGATTGATGCCATCTGTATAAAGCCCAAGCAGAAGGTTTCTCGGCTCGCTGCCAAATTGAGGGAACATTTCATCTAATTTTTGCATTGTGGAGAGTCAGCTGGGTGCTAAAGATATTTCCCTTCAGATATTCTCTCATCAGAGTGTCATCTCAACTTCTTCACTTTTGTTACAATCGCAAACAAACGTTTAAAATGTGGTATTATTGGAAGATACCACATAACATTTAAAGATTGCCTTTTAGTTATCTCATCGCCACTACCACCATATTTCTTCACTTTGTATCATGCAGTTTTACACTTAGGACACTCACTAAGACCTCCATACTCATTTTTGTACAGTACACAGTCATTAGGGCAAGCATGTATCTTTTTATACTCCATACCCATCGTAGACAGGATTTTTTTGGCCTCATACATACGATTTGGAAGTATATTATCATTTGGAAACATATCATATAATAATTCAAGCGGCAATGTGAAACTATTATCGATCCACTCACAAGTTATCTTTAAGTTAACCAAATGTAATGTTCCTGTCAGCCACATGTACTTACTCCTAGCGTATAACGGTGTCTCTGTATCACTCCGCAGGCTATCATACTCCTGCAATTGTACAAAGGATTCTACCTCAACATCGTGAATCATTTTCTCCATTCTATCTTCATCTATGACATCCACATCTTCCTTCTTGTGCGATGGACAATCCGTTACTTCTTCACAATGCCATATCTACCTTGTGTATCGCAAATCTATTCCATTACAATGTAGGCGATCCTTTATGACATCAACATCCCGTCGACTCCCATTTAAACAATTGACACAAGGATAAAAATACTTCCCATTTTTTGCTGGATCATTCTTTCTAGCGAATTCAATAAACTCTTCCACCCCTTTCTCATATTCTTCACTAGTTCTCAAAGCATTCATCCAACTATAATCCATTTTGTCACCACCTAAGCCATTCCCAATAACACTCACACGTTTAGTACAATTGTCAACGATATATGATGGGATTGCCTTTTTTCACTTTTTTCAACAAAAAATTCGGCTGCATTTCCTCAAGACGTCCCAAAATTTCAAGCAACCCTATCTTAGTTATTAACTCTTTATTCTTAGCTATTGATAACATAATTCCTATTAATATAGAAAAAAAATATAGAATTTCAAATAAATATTCAATTTTTTTTTCTATTCTAGGACATAAAGAACATATAACAATTTGAAGAGAAGGATTAATAGAATATATTTCAATCTATTTAGGGTTAATATAACTTTTGGTCCCTGAAGTTTGATTCAATTTTGGTTTTGGTCCCTCAAGTTTGAAATATGTGGTTTTGGTCCCTGAAGTTTCATGCGATTTTGGTTTTGGTCCCTGAAGTTTGAAATCGATGGTTTTGGTCCCTGAAGTTTCACCCGATTTTGGTTTTGGTCCCTGAAGTTTGAAAAGGACTTGGTTTTTTTCTGGGTCGGGTCGGGTTTTTTAATTGGGTCGCCAAGTCCTTTTCAAACTTCAGGGACCAAAACCAAAATCGCATGAAACTTCAGGGACCAAAACCACATATTTCAAACTTGAGGGACCAAAACCAAAATCGCATGAAACTTCAGGGACCAAAACCACATATTTCAAACTTGAGGGACCAAAACCAAAATTGAATCAAACTTCAGGGACCAAAAGTTATATTAACCCATCTATTTATTAAGTATATTATGTTTCTCAATAATCAATTATATGTTTATTAATGATCAATATCTTTATCTTAGTAATCTCTTTATCTTAAAATAAGATTTTCTCCACTATACTAATAATAATCATACTACTAATATTTAAGGAAACTACATTAATAATCATACTAATCTAATCTAAAAAAAATAAAACCAACCATATTAAAGAAACAAAAATTACTATGTTTAATTGTTGTTCATTTTATCAAAATCAATCAGTAGCTCCATTTATTTATAATAATATACATACATATTTTCCCTCTCAATTTCCAAACTCCAAACATATCAAACAAACAATATATTGCATAACTACTAGCTAACAACGATTCTATGATTCTGGCCAAAAAACAAAAAAAAAATCAATCAAAATGGAAAATCACCCCAATAACTAGAATCATATAAAATAATTTCACATTGAAAGTTTAAATTTAGTTCTTCAAGTAAATTTATATTTCAAAAAAAAACTAACCTGATGATGAAGGGGGAGCCTGCGTTGACGACAATGGAAGGAAGGAGGTGGAGGAGAAAAAGCAAGACACTATGGAGGAGAAATAATTTCACATTGCAAGTTTAAATTTAATTCTTCAAGTAAATTCATATTTCAAAAAAAAAACTAACCTGATGAAGGGGGAGCCTGCATTGACGACAATGGAAGGAAGGAGGTGGAGGAGAAAAAACCAAGACACTGTGGAGGAGGGGGTGGTGTGTGAGTCAATGGAAGGAGGTGGAGGAAAAAGCAAGAAGGTGTGGAGGAGGGAAGTGGGTCGTCAGGCCTACAATGGAAGAAGGGACGAGGAAGAGTAAACGGAAGGAGGTGGTGTGTGCGTCAATGGAAGGAGGTGGAGGAAAAAGCAAGAAGGTGTAGAGGAGGGGTGTGGGTCGTCGGGCCTACAATGAAAGAAGGGAGGAGGAAGAGTAAAGAAGCAGAATGCGCGACGGTATTAATAAAGGAAGGAGGGAGTTGGTGTTGGTCAAAAGAAAAGAGTAAAGGAGGGGGGATGAGAGGACACATGTCAAACAAGTGTCTGACATGCGTGTATGTGCAGGGGACGAGTATTTGGGATGCCTAGAGGTGGGTTTAGGCGTCCCAAAATCCATTTAGGACGCCTAAACATGAGTCTTTAGGCGTCCCAAATAATTTTTGGGACACCTAAAGTAAGTCAAATTTTTTAGTTTTAGATTTTTGGCTGCGGGAATCTTTAGGAGTCCCAATTTAAATTTGGGACGTCTAAACTCTACTTTAGGCGTTCCAATTCAAATTTGGGACACATAATATTCCCATTTCTTATCTTTATTTACGAAAATGTCACCGCATCTATCTTTTAACATCCCTTTTTAAAAAAGGGACATCTATAAGGGTAGTAGTATCTGAAACTTGTAGTTGTAACTACTATACCAAACATAAACTGTGGCGCTTAATTTAAAGAATACTATGACACTTGGGAAACGCCATACATTTCACCGCTATTAAAACAAACTACGACACTTCTTGAATATATGGAAGCGTCATAGCTTGATTATTTAATTTTTTTAAATATAAAACCATGGCACTTTCTCGGGGAAGTGCTATAGGAAGTTAATGACTTCCAATGACATTTCCCTGTAAAAGCATCATAGGAAGTCTTTTTTTTAAATAATTTTTTATAATTATTTTATTTTCCTGATGTAAATCTCCATTTACAATCTAAAATCCACAACAATTTACAATACAATCTATAACATAGCACGTATCTTTTGCAATTTGGCGTCTTCATGTATCAAGTATAAAAGAACTTCAGCATTTAAGTTGCTTAAACTTGAGCCATACGCTTTACTTCTATGGAAAATTAAACTAAGTATTATTATATTTGTAAGCTTAAAGATTAAAAAATTTACAATGTATAGGAAGTTCAAGAAGACAAGGTTGAAACTTTGAATAAATACCTGAAAACAAAATTATGAGTACACATATAAGATTCGTGACAGATTTTAACTTAAAAAAAGTAGACCAAATGTGGGGGAAAAAAACACTTACACGCTAGAGAGTTTCTGAAGGAGGCCGAGACAAAAAGAAAAAAAACACGTGAGAGATGAAACTTTATACTGCAATGAAGTTTTGGGAAATGGGGGAACTAGAGGGAACGTGGGAAGATAAAAATGAAAATGAAAATAAAAATGGCTGGCTATAGAAATTATATAGTACATTGTACGACGCTTTATATAGAAGCGCCATACAAGATAGGAGAAGCCTCCCAATTTGGAAAAAAAAAAATTTTGAAGGCCTTGGAATTTCCAAGGCATTAAAAAAAATTGAAATGACCTTGTACGATGCTTTATATAGAAGTGCCATATAAAATCTTCCCAATTGAAAAAAAAAATGAAAGCCTTGAATGCCCCTTAATGTAAAGCGCCTTCCAAGTCATTAAAAAAATTAGGTATTTAAATATATTTTTTTCAAATGAGAAGCTATGACACTTTTTGTCAAAGTGCCATAGCTTCCCAATTTTAATTTCTAGTAACTAAATATATTAATTGTAATTTTATTTTAGTAGCTAAATACTTCATTAAAGGTAATGATCACTATTATTTATCCAAATAGATTCACCTTTAATTGCTTAAACATATTTAATATTTTCTAACACCTCATCCTTCAACTTCCTTGCCTTTGACCTCGGAAGAACTTGGTCCTATGATGTTTTAAGTTAAAAACTTAAAATATTTTCAAAAGCATAAATTTTTAATTTTGATAATTTAAATCATTTTCAAAACCATCACACATTCTTAAATCAATTTTTAATCAACTTTAGTAGTTGTTTTCCTGATAATATTACATCAAATCTTTTTGGGCTAGAAATTTGTTTCAAAGGGGACTATAAATATGCATATACAAAGATTTTGACTGAAATAATTTTATAAATAGGGTATACATATTATATGAGTAAGAAAATTATATTCACTTTGACTTCAAACATATCTTAGCTATACAAATCTCACTTTAAAAAAAAACTCTTGTATGGCGCTTGCCCAGACAAACACCATACAAGGTGGTAATTTTTTTTTAAAGGGTTAATATAACTTTTGGTCCCTGAAGTTTGATCCAATTTTGGTTTTGGTCCCTCGAGTTTGAAATCAATGGTTTTGGTCCCTGAAGTTTCACCCAATTTTGGTTTTAGTCCCTCAAGTTCGAAATCGATGGTTTTGGTCCCTGAAGTTTCACCCGATTTTGGTTTTGGTCGCTCAAGTTTGAAAAGGACTTGGTTTTTTTCCGGGCCGGGTCGGTTTCAAAAACGAGTCGCCAAATCCTTTTCAAACTTGAGGGACCAAAACCAAAATCCGGTGAAACTTCAGGGACCAAAACCACCGATTTCAAACTTGAGGGACTAAAGCCAAAATTGGATGAAACTTCAGGGACCTAAACCACCGATTTCAAACTTGAGGGACCAAAACCAAAATTGGATCAAACTTCAGGGACCAAAAGTTATATTAACCCTTTTTTAAATAACCCCTTGTATGGTGCTTCCTCAGACAAGTGTTATATAAGGTATTGGGCAATTATGGCGCTTAACTAGGAAAGTGTCATAGCTGCCACATATATTTTTTTTAAAAAAAATAGAAGTCTCCTCCGACGCTTGTATATACAAGGGGTTTATTAAAAAAAAAAAAAAACCTTTTGCACAAGCAATTTATTTTTTTTAAAAAAAATTGCACCGCCTTATATATACAAGGGGGATTGCCTGTCAAGCGCTATTCAAGGTCCAATTGCCTTGAATAGATTCAAGGCAATACACAAGATATATTTTAATATCCCTTTGTAAGTACCTTTCTTTTTAAAAAAAATAACTTTTTGTATGGTACTTTCTCAGACAAACCATATAATATATTAGGCAACTATGATGTTTTTCTGGGCAAGCGTCATTGCAGTCACATTTTTTTTAAGAAAAATAGAAGTCTTCTCCGACACTTGTTTGAAGAAGTGTTATAAGATTAACTCCACTAAATCCATATATTTTGTAGTAGTATAAAGTTATGTTTTGGAAGGGGACAAGGCTACCTGATGAGAGTGGTGGTGTGATAGTTTCATTTGATGATATAGTAAATTAGAAGTGTTTATAGTAACATCATGGCCTGTTTCATTAAGCCTTTCCGATGTCAAATTTGATCTTGTTGTGCATGAGGACAAGCTTGCAATAATTTCTCATTCTGGGATTACAAACTATGACGATTGTTCTATATCTGAGAAGAGATGGAGTTTGAGCAGGAAATATCTTCATGACTTTTATCCATTCAACTTACGCGCTGGGACTATTTGGAGGAATCACATTGTCTGCATTAATTCTGAATTGCCTAGATATATTACTGAACGTGAAAATGAATTGCCTAGATATATTACTGAACGTGAAAAGGAGAATGCTAATGCTGAACCAAAATTTGGCCTATATCTTATCGATGTTAAAGTTTTTTCTACCACGAAACAGCCAGCTATCATGTCAGTGTTTTCAGTTATGTGGAAAGCTTTGTACCAGTTAGCAATACTCAAATTGCAAAGCTTTAATCTTTACTGTGCAGATTTACATTGCTTAATTATTATTATTTTTTTTTTGGGTAGAAATGTATTCCTAGAAGTTTAGACTTCAAATCATTCTATATTAAGATTTGAGTCCCTTTAGAGATGTTATATATAAAACGATAAATGTAGAGTTTCTTATTCTATTTTACCTATCTATGACTATAATATCAGGTTATCCCTTTTCCTTTTCAAAGAAAGGTATATAATGTTATTTGATTGGTGTATGGATTATATGGGACTTTTAATCTGTTCAGGTTGCAATCTCTATATAGGCTACACTTAAGTGAGGATTTTATCAAGTGCATCTAAATTGAAGGCAAAGAGTCATGCATTCTTACCCCAAAACAACTCTACCTAATTAATGTAGATGCTTCCCTAAGTTTATGTGTTGATTCATATTCAACTGTATCTTTGTTTTAAGACCATTAATAACTGCATGTAAACTCAGTTCAGGACATGCTTGTGGACAAGTTAAAAGCAAGATTCTGCTTGATTTGAGTATTATTATTTGGTAGAATTAGCTTCAAGAAAATCATCTTGGCTTCTATATTACTCCCACTGGTCTTTAAAATCAACTCTTTAAATATGTCTTATATTAAGAACCGGAGAGAATATCAATCAACCAAAATATGAAACAAGTTGCTCACCCAAAACAAAAATAAAACTAATAATAAGTTGCTACAATAATATGTCAATCACAGAAAATGTGAAAAACAAACTTTGTAGTGTAAATCATGAACCATTGTTTTTCTACAATTCTACTGTGTTCGTATGTAATGAATTTGAACCGTAATTGTCTGATGCAAGCCTCTGTTATAGCACTGATTCAACAACACTCACATGTTAAGATGCTTATTAGTTTCAAAGTAAACCTCAATAAATTAGTTTATTTTATGACACAGTAAGAGATTTTACACTCATCTCCATAGATATTGATTATGCTTTTAAGTACTTCTTTGGTCCTATTTATAAGACATTTTTAACATATTTCATATAAACAAATAAAAACATTAAACTTCATTAACACTATCCTAAAATTCAATATCTTTCTAACTTTATCTCTCTTTAATATACATTATTCCCTAAGAAAACAAAGTCCATACTATAATAAATAAAGGATAAAATTGTACATTTATGCAAAAAATTTAACAGTGTGCCTTGTAAATAGGATAAAAAACTTCCTTCTCTCTCTGCTTTATAAGTAGGATCAGATGAGTATGTCTGTGCTTGTGAGATTTCACCTTCTATAGTCTAATAGTCTGACCAAATGAGGCACAGGTAAAGGAATCATTTCTGGACCTCAAGCGAATAGTAAATCTCTAGAATCTCAGCCACTGATATTGGTTGTAGCACAGCATTTGGGGACCTCTCTTCTACTGAAAGTTCTATTTTCAGATAGGCTCTTCTCTAGAGCATCAACAACAAAATGCAAGGGAAGCACCAGTTGGAGGAGATGAATAGACAATGGAATATAACACTCCATTGCATTGGGAGTATTGGCTCAAGTGAAAGATATTAAACATATACCATTTAGTGGCTATTTATAAGTCACTTGTACCAACAAAAATTTGTTTAAAATATAAGTCACTTTAGTGCAATAATGAAGTCTTGTCAATTTTATCTATGTTGACTCGTATTAACAACCACAGAGAGGTGTAAATGCGGAGAGAAAAAGGGATGTAGAGAAAATATGCACTTTTTCATAAATAATAGCAAATCTAGACAAATTTATCCATTTAATACTTTTCTTGATTTGCAAAAATGATGTATGTGACCAAATCCCAAAAAATCCCTAGGATAGGGTTGGTATGGTGGAGGTAATACATCTGAGGAGAATAAGAGAGAACCTGTGGACTATGTATAGATTGCTTTGTCGACTGAAAAATTTGACTAGGTGTCAATGGGTAGTATTCTGATGTGGTTAAGGTGTCAATGACCAAATCCCAAAAAATCCCTAAGACAATTTATTTTAACAAAAAAGATAAAACAAGTTACATAAAAAAGCTTAAATCTACTGGAGCTTCAGCACACTAAGCCAAATTGTCAGATAGATCACAATCCTAGTCCACCATCTATAACAGAAAGTAAAACCAACAACAGAACAAATGATAAGGTGCTTGAAGATGGAAGAGCCATGAGTACTGTATACAAGCTCCTCGTCATGTTCATCAATGAAAAGTGGAAGGATTGGTTGAATCCTCCCTCTAACAGCACGAAACAGAAATCAATCCTTTGAAAGGGACTACATAGGAATTGAAATATCACATAAGATGATGAAACTTGAAAGGCATAAGTATTGACGACACTACTGGAAAAATCACTTTTAAAACCGGTTAAAAAAGACATTTTAGACCGGTTCTCGATCCGGTCTTGATACAGCCGGTCTAAAAAATCTTCTACTTTTTAGATCTGTTATGGAACCGGCCGGTCTTAAAAAAACTTTTTAAGACCGGTTATTATAAAACCGGTCTAAAAATAAATATTTTTAGACCGGTTATAATAGGAACCGGTCTTAATTAATAAAATTTTAGACCGGTTCTTATGAAGAACCGATATGAAAATTTGAATTTTTAGACCGGTTTTATAAAGAACCGGTCTAAAAAGTATCACATTTTAGACCGGTTCTTTATAAACTAGTCTAAAAGGTCAAATTTTCAGACCGGTTTTCTCCAAAATCGGTCTTAAATTTACTTTTCAGACCGGTTTTGGATAGAACCGGTCTTACAAGTTGAATTTTTTTTAAAAAAAATTTCGTTTAAAAGTATACCCAGCAAGTCATTTCCCCTGTTAAAACATTTCACTCAGCAAGCAGCAGCCAGTTCAACGACATTGAAATAAATAAATCTTAAAACTCATTGAAACATATTAAAACTCAACTCCCTTGTACTTAAACAGTGCTGGCCGAAACAGAAGCAAAGGAAAACAACCATGTATAATAAACTCACAACCATAGACAGAATCATAATGCAAGGAAATCAAACAACCATGACAATGCTGTTTTGATCAAGTTCCTTATCTTTTCACTTACATACATACATCAAAGATTAAATTATATTAATGATGATCACACTCGTCTCAGGCTGATAATCACTAGCTGGCCTGGCTTCAGAGAATCTACACTAAGACGTACACCTCATATCCTTCATTTTCCTGTGACGACAACAAAAAAAGTAGTTATATATATATACCAATAACAATATACATAATTCAAATATAGTTCATGATAATTATTTTAGCTAACTAACCTTCAATGTAGTTTTATAAAGGGATATCCTCCCATATCCCTTTATGATGATCATTTCTTGTGCCGTGTTCATTGTCTGCTTCATCTTCTTCGTTCAATTATGGTAAACCTCTAGAAAAAGAATGAGTCTCAAGCATATCATTCATTGAATGACTTTCCTAATTAATATCAACGACCCTTTTTCTTGGAGAGCTACAAACCACATTTTGTTTGCCTGATCAGTAACATAGAACACTTGTTTCGCTTGATATGCCATAATAAAAGGTTCATCTCTAAAACTTCTACTATTCAAATCAACTAATGTAAATCCCAACCGATCAATCATCACACCATTGTTGACATTAACCCAGTTGCATTTGAAAATGGGAAGTTTAACTTTAACATAATCAACCACCCAAATCTCTTTAATCACCCCATAATAAGCTATTGCTGCCAATCTAGGATTCTTATCTTTTGAACTAGAGAAGTGCATAGATTCAGCCACTAACATAACCCCACTGTTCTGGACGGTGCTCCTAGTATCAAGGGACTTTGTGTAAAATGTATAACCATTGATAACAAATGAAGTCCATTTTGCTCCATCCATGTCGTGCTTTCAAGCTTACCAATATCAATATTGCTTTCAACAATTGGTACTTTTTATACCCCGGGTACAACAGCGTCTCAGCATCACTACACATATTACCATATGCATGTAATTGCTCAAAACTCTCTTTTCCTATATCACGAATAATAATATCCTCTATTCGTTCATCTGTATCCGTGTCATTATCATCAAAGTTCACTCCCCCCTGTTGAGATGAACTTGGCATTTCTAATTCTTCACCATGTCATACCTACACTGTATAACTCTTACAAAATCCTTCACAAATTAAATGTGTATATATATCTGTAGTACTTAGTCGCTTCTCATTCAAACATACTACACAAGGGTAATAAAACTTTCCACTACCATCATCGGCATGTCTACTAGCGAAGTCTAAAAAACCCCTCACCCCATTATCATATTCAACACTCATCCGTTTAGCGTCTATCCAACTATGATCCATATATATCTCAACACTTCTAGCACCCTATATCCAACAACAAAAGGATAGACAAAAAAACAACAACAATAGAGTTTTAGATATTTCAACGAAATTAACAGGCACCATTTGAAACTAGTATTGTTTTAACAAACCAATAACACTAACAAGAATCAAACAACTAAAACAGAACATAAAGTGGTATTAATTCAAAAAGTCAGAGCATATTAATTATAAAACAACGAGAAGTGCTCAAATTATAGCAACAACAAGAACTTTAATTTTTTTCCAGATTACGTTTAAGTGCTCAAATTAAAGCAACAACAAGAACTTTTCATTGAACATTATTAATTATAAAACAACATACAACTAAATAACAGATCGATCGAACACTAACCTGAATAAAGACCAAGGAGTGAGCTTCAACCCAAAGTCACGGTGGCGTCGACTGAGGTTAAAATGAAGTCCTCAAATTCACGTACTGACAAAGGGAAGTCAAATCAGAGGAGAATGGTCACTGCGCTGCGGAGATTAGAGGTCGCGGTGGAGAAGACTGACGATAATCAAAGAACAGCGATAACGAACACAGCAACGGAAGCGGTAATGATGGAGGAGACTTGAGCAAATAAGGGACAGGACGCCATGGACGAGTTTAGAACAAGCACGGACAGAGGTCACAGAGAAATGGCAAAGAGAGAAGAAAGGGTTCACAGAGCTCGCAATCTGGGCGCGGGAGGAAAAATAAGTGTGAAAAATCTTTCCTTTAAGTACTATTTTTATTAAAAACCGGTCTTAAAAGAGGGAAAATTCACATTTAAGACCGGTTTGTACAAAAATCGGTCTTAAATGTAACACATTTAAGATCGATTTTTCCCACAACCGGCCTTAAAAAGTTATCGCATTTTGAATTTAAAATTTTTAGCATTTAAGACCGGTTTACATATAAACCGGTCTTAAATGTTAAAAATTTTAGACCGGTTTTAATACAAAACCGGTCTTAAATATTTAACATTTAAGACCGGTTTATATTTAAATCGGTCTTAAATGTTAAAAAATTTTAAATGCGTAAAATTTTAAGATTTTAAGACCGGTTTTTTTTATAACCGGTCTAAATAAATTTTTTAAGACCGGTTTTTTTAAGAACCGGTCTAAGAAGTTCAATATAATTATAAAACTGCCACCGCGTAAATTTTTAAGACTTTATCCGTTAAAACCGGTCTAAATATGACGGTCTAAAAAGGATTTTTTTTCCAGTAGTGCGAAGATGACTTAAAAAAGTCAAACCAGTGGAGGAAACTAAATCGGTAGAGGGAACTTGACAAACACCAAATCAAGACGTGACAAAACACCAATAACCCTACAACACAACCAAACAAACAAAAAGACAAGAAAATAACACCAAAAAGCAAAAAGATGTATCACCATGTGATGGACCTCTAATTGGCTGCGATGAAGTTAGAGGTTCTCGATAAAAGTATCAACAAGCGTGGAGCTTTTTGGTACAAACTCCGCTAGAACTTAGATCTCGATTAAGAAATTTATCCCATGTACGCTTTCTTGCAAAGCAACCGCGCTCCTGAAAATAAGTTCATTTATTATTTTATTTTGAGTTAAAGTTTATTTATATATACATATTTTGATTACAACGGTGGTACGAGTCGAACTCGTGTTTTGGGGGGAGTGGCCTAAGGCCACTTTAATGACCGCCGTGCCACTTGACGCTAGTCAAGTTCATTTATATTTATGGTATGACTGTAATCATCTTTTATTCATTTTGACATTTTTTTACCATCATTTCCTTCCTCATTATACTTTGTGAGAGTTTAAAGTTTAAACTCATAATCTCATGTTTTAAAAAAGATTAAGAGAGGAGCATTTTATTAAGCTATAAAGCTCAACATTCATTTTGACATTATATAAATATAAAATATAAAATTTCTGACTGATTTCATTTTGAAATTTATAACATTATTAACTAAATAAAAGTTAATTTGACTTAAATGATTTTTTTAATAATAGCAAGAGTATTTATTTAATTCAGATAAAAAACAGTATTTGTTTAATTAAAATATTAAGACGAATTATCATTTAATATGTAATTTATTTTCATATCAATTCGGTTTCCACAAATGTTTGTGTGTGTTTGAAACAGCGATTGACAATTGAGTTTGTTTCAATTGGGCTTGTTGTAATATTACTTTTGGTACAAGCTGGATTGTGTATTGTGATTTATGTTTGGATTGGTAGTTGTATAAGAAACAACGAGCAACTTCTCCCCCGCGCCTTGCGCGGGGAGCATTATTTCCCACAAAAAATTATATTAATTGGTAAACTCAATTTCACTAAAACTTTAAAATGTGTAACATCATGACAATCAAATTGATATTTAATTATACGTGGAACACATTAAAAATAATTAAAAAGAGGAAATAAAATGACTCACTCAATTGATATAGAGAATCAATAGAGCAATATAATATATTATATATAAATTTTATCTAAGAAATGAATATGTGTTTGTACTTGGTAAAATCCATGATTACATTAATAAAATAATTGAAAGTTGTGGATATATGATTTCAAAAACAAATAAGAAAAGACAAGATGAAAGAAAAACTAACTGCCAGTACATGTACAAAAAGGAGAACTATAATATATACCGAGAAGATAATTATGACTATAAGAATGATGTAGGGTAGTATTGGGTTGCTGTATTCATATTTGCGGTCAATCAGCAGATAAATAAAGTATAATTTCTGGAAATAGAAGAAACAGAAACAGATTTCATACATGTAACTAAAACAACCGAAACATTATTTACTTTCCCACGCGTTGCGCAGGGAGCATTTTATTAAAACAATGTTACACTTGTTTTCAACCCATATTAATCCATCATATAATCTAATACACTTTCAATAGCAAATAATGCTTATTTGGTTCTTAATATAAAACAACGCGACTTAAATTTAAATAAAAATATATACAATAGCTTCTTCAGTTTGCTGAAGTATAAATAATTTGAATGACAACAAAGATAACACTGGATGGATATATGTCCATAAGTTCAATTTGAGAAATTAATATATCTACAATCTATGTAAATTGGTTCTAATCATTCCACTATAATTTTTTTAAACATAAGCAATTAATTATAATTATTTAAAAGTAGGCTTTTATAGATATAAAATCAACATGACTTATTGATTGTCCTTTCCTTTTTTTGTTTTGATATGGCAGAAAATAGCATAATTGTTTTTCCAAGAACTAAATTTTGCATTAACCAAACTCAATTCAGTTCACAAATCTTAGTGTAATATGTTCACATTTTCTATGCCAAATAGATATCTCAAATTCCATATGTAGTTCATTATTAAAATTTGTCTTAATTGCAGATAAGAAAACAATTATGAATTTCCAAGCATAAATATTATCTTATAATGAAAGCTAAAGTGGTGAACATTAAATTTTGCATGGGAGCTTGTCCATATGGAACTATTTTTTGCATTTCTTTTTCTTCAATTCTTTTTAATTCATACTTTGACAACCTTGCCATTTTTATTAAAAAGATCTAATAGAATATTATTTGAACAATAATAACTATAGCTACATTATAATTAGCAGCAATACATTCTTCTTCATAAAACTTTAAAATTAGTACAACTTAATAGAATAATGCATCACAGTTCTTAAATATCTTTTTGTATATATTATAAAACAATATTTCTATGCTTCTTTGCACTTGTAAATTTGGAATTATTTCATTTTAATTGCAAAAAAAAAAACTCAACTACCTCACAAAAAATATTTCATAATCAAAGATATGTCAAGAAATCACCACAACCTAATAACAATATATCCCACAAAAAATATTTCATAATCAAACAGATCATCAAATCGTCACATCATAACAACAATTTATCCTTACATGTCCTTATGTGATAAATTAAAATTTCATGAAACGTGCATAGGAATGTTTAAGCCACAATTGAGAGAAGAGAAAAAATAAATCAGCCTTTCTACATTTTCCACAATTGGAGGCAGTTACAATCAGTTGTATTTTCAGATAAGTGAATATCTGTACCTGTTCGTTGGCTCATCAAACTATTTTTGACAATTTCAACACTAATGTCAACAGTAATTTTATATCACAGGTACAGAGACTTCATGTTATGCTACATTTTATATGATATTTCGGTTGCCTTTGCATATAAAAATAAAGATTTTTCTCTGGGGTTAAGGTTTATAGAGAAGTTTAATATTTTTTACGTGATGTGCTTAATAATAGAGAATCATTGATAAACCATATAATTAATTTTGCATATTATTAAACTGCATGGGCCAAAATAAGGGGCAAATAATTTTGCAGCTCACGTGGCTTGGCACTTTAAATCATGAATTTGTGTATATGAACAGCCTCCTAATTCTTAGAATGTTTCCTTATCGCCTGTGGTTTCTCTTGAAATCACCATCATTCTCCACTTACACATATTTTATTACTCAAATTACTTATCAATATATTAAATAATCCATAAAATCAAAAGGCGATCTTGCTTTCTAAAATATGAAGCCATAACCAACATGAAGATGGCCATGCACAAATTGTTCTCCTGTTACTTGTAATTGATTTTGTTCCCCGGGCACATCATATGACTACCTCTTTCTTTTGTTTTGTTTTTTTACTTTTCAATTTCATTTCCCTCCATAGTGGTTAAATCATGTCTTGATAAGGTTTTTCATCATTAATCCTTTCAACTACCCCTTTCATCATACACACACATGTCAGCTCCAACATCACCATCTTTATCCCCCACCATTCTCTCACTTAACGAAAGTCAGGGCACAATTTTTTTTGGTCGAAAAAGTAAGGGTATAATTTAAATTCCGTCATCAAGTCATGCAATTTTGTTATATAATATTCCTCTTTGCTTTATGAGATTAGTTAGCATATTCATAGAATTATGTATCTCTTTTATATATAAAGCTATTTCAAAATAAAACAATCATAACATAATTTATAGCCCCACAAATAGCATCATGCCACTTTATTTCATGGAAATTGTAATATTAACGCGTCTCCTTTGATTGATCATCATTTATTGCATTATTTTTTGTTCTCTTATTTTTTAAATTTAATAAAGAATTAAATGAAAATATACTGTGATTTCTTCTCTTAATAATCACCAAAAATTTATGTAGAGAGTCACGTGGAGGACAGAACTTTATGTTAAATTTTTTATCCTATTAAATATTTAATAGGATAAAGTAAAAAATGAGGGATGTTTTGTTTCATTAAAAAATAAAATTATTGGACAAAACAAAATGACCACTTTATACATATAAACTATTGAAAGTTAACAAATACAATTAACAATATATTTACAGCTTGATTCTCTCTTTGTTCATTTTGAATGAACTTAACCTCTTCATGATTGGTTCACTGATCAAGAAAAGAAAAGAAAGACAAATTGATTGGGGAAGGGGGGAGCATTATGATGTGATTTACAATTTGATTTACAACAGAAATTGATATTGCATATGTTTAACATCTGTTGGTGGTTTACACTACTTGAATATTATTAGATCACAATCAAAGCCAATTACCTTACACATTTGCCAACTTATGAAAAACATATTTAATTGGACAACAAAAACAAATTAGGTATTCAAGTTCTTAAAAATCTCCTTTTAAACTATTTTTGTTGTAGTGCTCTGAGCATCATGTCCATTATTGGGTAAGTATATCTTTAACCCATCCATACTTCTAATTCTAGAAAGTGCAATATATAATTGATCATGTGTGAATACTCATTCAATATGAGATACTTCTCAAGACCCAGGGAATGCAACAATTCATCCACTGAAGTACCAGTGTGTAAGCAAAAATAAAAGTAATTGTGAGGATATGCAAATTACATGGAGTTCAAGAGTTTTGGAAAATGAGAGGGAGCAAACATTTAACAAAAATGATAAACTCATTCAAGTTATGTAAAGATCATACTTCTTGGATAAAAAAATAAAAATTATAAACAAAGAAAATTAAACTATAAAATAAAATGACTACTAAAATAAGCACACTGTCATTTACCACAACTATAACCTTTAGTCCATCAAAATAGGCTTACAAACAAAACTAAATCTATTATTAAACAATCAGCCTCTGAGCATCACATACACCATCAATGCTTCACCTACTTTTGCCTTCTTATAGCAGCAATTTCAAATCCATGATCACAAATTAATGTTTGATAAATAATAACCTTATCAAATCATGATCATTATTACAACACATCTACAATAAAACATCATGACATCAATGACTCATATTCTCAGTTCTCTACGTTTTTACTCATTGACCCAGTAAAAGAGAAATACAATATTTATTCTTTAATTATTTTTAACCCGACAGATTAAAGAGCTTTGTCCTTTTCTTTTTCCAGGACAAGTAAAGAGAATCTTTTACTTTCATCGTCTCCAATTTTGAATAAAGGGGACATTTTTGTACTAATTAAAAGTCTTTTCCATGTTCGTGTTGTCGATCACCATTCATTTGAGGGAAGGATTGAAAATACTTTTCGATTCCTTTTTTTTTTTAATTTAAAATTCTGGCAAAAAGGAGAAAATGGTTCAAACTTCAAACACCCGGCCCACTGGCGCCCACACCAACATATACAAATATTCTTTCGAACAGCTCCGAATATTATTCCCTTCAATCCTTAATAACGATGATGTGTGTGAGTTAAATTAACTATTTACAATAAATATTTGGTAATTTTACATTTAGGATAAAAATAAGAGTTAAGGTGTAAATAACACTCTAAATTATTTTTCAGACTCATCTAGTATCTTAAAATATATTATGGTGCACACCTGAAATATTTTTTTAAATGTATAAATCACCTTAAATTATTATTTTTTATATAATTTTAAACTTGATAATTTAAAATTTTTAATAACTGAGGATGTCAGATATAATTAAACAAATAAGGCATGATGTTAGCTATATTGAAAAAAATAGTTTATAATACTGCACGTACTTTAAAAAAAAAATTTATTCTTTAATGATTTTTACCCAGACAGATTAAAGAGTTTTGTCCTTTTCTGTTTCCAGGATAAGTAAAGAGAATCTTTTACTTTCATCGTCACCAACTTTGACTAAAGGGGACATTTTCTGTTTCCAGGAACTACTCATTTTGACATTGGATAAATATAAAATATAAAATTTCTGACTGATTTCATTTTGAAATTTATAACATTATTAACTAAATAAAAGTTAATTTGACTTAAATGATTTTTTTAATAATAGCAAGAGTATTTATTTAATTCAGATAAAAAACAGTATTTGTTTAATTAAAATATTAAGACGAATTATCATTTAATATGTAATTTATTTTCATATCAATTCGGTTTCCACAAATGTTTGTGTGTGTTTGAAACAGCGATTGACAATTGAGTTTGTTTCAATTGGGCTTGTTGTAATATTACTTTTGGTACAAGTTGGATTGTGTATTGTGATTTATGTTTGGATTGGTAGTTGTATAAGAAACAATGTTTGACAATTGGGCTTGTTTCTAAGTTTTGGGTGTTCTTTACTACTAAAAAAAATATATTAAAGGTAAAATTGTATCCAATCTCCTAAAATTGGGTACAACTGAAAAATTATTTTAAAGGGTTAAAAGCATCAAAAAATATTTTGAAATAATTTTTAGAGCTGAAAAAGTACATTAAGGGTAAAATTACAATAAGTCTAATCAAACACTAGGTGCGATTGAAAAAATATTTTAAGGGGTTAAAAACATAAAAAAATATTTTAAAGTAATTTTTAGAGCTGAAAAAGTACATTAAAGGTAAAATTGCATCAGTCTGATAACACACTAGGTATCACACTAGGTACAGCTGGAAAAAATATTTTAAAGGGTTAAAAACACCAAAAAAATATTTTAAAGTAATTTTTGGAGTTGAAAAAATACATTAAGGGTAAAATTGCAATCAATATGATAACACACTAGTAGTGAGTACAACTAGAAAAATATTTTAAGGAGTTAAAAACACTCAAAAAATATTTTTTGATACTGTATATTATTTAAAAAATATTTTATAGAAAAAACTAATATTATATAACTAATTTTCAGACAATTCAATCTAATATAAAATGTCATTAGCAATAGAAGCTTCTTTCTCTAACTTTTTAAAATTAAGAGTTGGCCAATTGGGCTTTGATAAAAGTTCCCAAACATTCAAAAAAAAATTATGACTGCCAACCGGGTTTATTACTGCTCACAAAACACAGACGTAGTTTTGGACGCAACTGTCTTCTTCGTCCGGTCTTCCCTAATAAAATCCTTCCCTATGGATTGCGACGGTTTTCCTCTGTGAGATTTCTTCTTCTCAGTCGAAAAAGAACAAATCAGGTATATTGCTTTGATTCTTAAAACTCTAATTTCTTCTGATTTCCTCTGAGGCATCTGGTCTTCTCAGCCGAGCACGATGAATCAAATGTTATCGGATGTCCCCCTGCCATTTCTTCCTCAAGAAATCATCACTGATATTCTCAAACGACTGCCTGTAAAATCCCTAATCAGGTTTCAATGTGTGTCCAAACATTGGAAAAATCTCATCAAAACCCCATCTTTCGTCCAAGACCATCTTCACCACCACAACACTCATCAAAACCCTTCTCTGCTTATCGAACACGTTCGTAGAGATGATCTTTTCAACTTATGTTTGCTCGATTGCGAGATGCAATTTCATGAGTTTGAGAACTTAACTTCGATTGGTTCCTTGATGGGCGTTCACCTCGTCGGTTCTTGCCATGGCTTGATCTGCCTTGCCGATTATAATATAACGCCTCCTGCCCCTTTATTGTGGAATCCGGCGACCAGAGAGGTCAGACGAATGCCTGTAACTTTTGATGATTTTCCTGTTGGTTGGTATTTCGGTTTCGGTTTCAGTCCTCTTATTAATGATTACAAGATAGTGAGACTTTCCGAGACTAACATGATTTATGAAGTGGAAGTGTATTCCTTAAGCACAGGGTCTTGGAAAGACATACACTTTGACAACATACAAGGTTTTAGTATTTTTGGTGGTGGTGTCACTATTAAAGGAGTTATGTTTTGGTATGGGTCAAGGCCAGGTGCGGACATAATGGGTACAGATGATAGTGATGTGATAATTTCATTGGACTTAGCAACGGAGGTGTTTACAGTGACACCATTTCCTGCTTTATTAAGCCATGTAGGAGTCAGACTTGCTGTGCATAACGAAAAACTTGCAATAATTTCAAGTCCTCGGATGATAAACTCTCATTATGCTTGTCTCTATTTTGGGGTGATGGAGGAAGGGGTTAGAGGTTCATTTGAGGAGAGATGGAGTTTGAGGAGGATATATAGTCACGGCTGTGATCCATTCAAGTTTTATGTTGGGACCATTTGGAGGAATCAAATTGTTTGCATTGATTATGGAATGACGAGACTTATTGGTGAAACTGACGTTGAAATGGAGAATGCTGAACAAAAATGTGGTCTATATCTCATCAATGTCACTACAAACGAACGTAAGTGGCTTGCTATCCCTGGAAATAGACATGGCTTTAGTGCAAGTATTTACAGTTATGTGGAAAGCCTGGTGCAAATTGGCAACATCCAACATTGAAGAACCATAATCCCCGATGTTAATTGTTATGTTGCGTTTAAGGTTAGCAAAAAGTAGTTACCTCCTTTGAATATTTTTGGTGGAAATATGTCCTTATCAGTATAGGTCATTCTATAGTATGACATCACTTAGAGATGATATGTAGAATAGAATGATATATGTAATGTTATTTAATTTCTTGTGTTAGTGTATGGATTACTTGGGATTTTATTTTGAAATCAGATTTTAATCTTGGCACTAAGATTTCCTGTGAATATTCAATATTTCATCCCAATTCGCTGCTACAACTCTACAGACGGAGGGAAAGGTGATCAATGTAAGTTATGATGAATACATCTCAGTTGTGAAACTTTGTGCAATACAAGAGTGAAGAGTGTTTTGCTATAACAAGAGGTTATGTGATCTCTTTGAATTCTATATGTTTTGAGTTTATATTAGTATATTTTGCTGGGAGGAGTGTGAAAAGGCTCCGTAAGAGCACTCAATCACACCATAAGAATTCAATAACTAGCATCATAATTGCCGTTATAACAATGTTGGTTCTTAGGGGGGGAGAGAGTCGTTAGATATTGGTTTATCCCTTTCTATTGACAAAGTTTGCATGTTTGGATAATAATGTCGATAAAGGATGAATGCTGTTTTGGTTTCTATGGAGGCCTGAATGAGTTTTGCTGGGTGTGACTATGGCATTTTCTGTGTGAAATATATAGTATACTCTGTATTCTCTTGAACCTAGACTAACCCATGAATTTGATTCCTCTTCCTTGTCTCTGTTTTTTTTTTTTTTTTTGCCTTTATCAAATGTCTTTTGATTGATTTGATTCCACTTGAAGTCTATCCAAATAACGTTAACGTCTAACGAAATTGATCGTTTGAAAAATAAATGGATTACAAAAATAAATATCCATTAATTCAATTTATTCACAAACTGTGAACGATATGGCTTTATAAGATTTGGCACAATGGAGTTGCTTGGTTGCAAAAGAAAATACAAAAATGGAGATGGAACTATGGAAGAAGGCAGATGAGGGAAGATAAACTTCACAGAGAGTTGATATATATATATATATATATTGCTTGATTCATTAAAGATGAAGATTTTCAACTTAAAAACTATAATTTATGAAATAATTAGTTTAATAATATGATTGACTGAAAATCAAATAAGTGTGAAAGCCTGATTTACTGAGTATTTATGGGTTTAGTATTAAGTTAAATACATTTTATTTATCTGGATTAATCAACTTCAATAAGAAGCATATGGATTTGTATTGTAATAGTCTAACCCAGGCCACCGTTTGAACACACGTGTTAAACGGCCAATTAATTTCTAAACCAATTATGCTAATCGGAAAGATATTTGTTTGACTCAGGATTCAATCACATTACAAGGCTGGTTATTGATATTGATAGTGTGTAAAAGGAAGATAACTAGAAGCACATCATGTATAATCATAATCGGCCTTGGTACTCAGCAGGATCATCACTATCAATATTTAATTGTAGGTAATAAAGGGGTTGAGTGTAGCGGGAGGGGTTAGTTCCTCACAACATTGCAAACGAAGGTTCGAATCCTCCTGACACTACACTGAGGAATTTGGATGGCTTAACAGGCTCTTCACAGGTTTATCTCACTTTGGATTCAATCCTCTGTCACTGCACAAACTCTTTCCTTTACTCCATCTGAAGAGCTTTGGGCTCAAATCTTTTCGGATATTTTTGAAGCGCTGATCAAAGTTGTTTATCCTTTTGAGGAAGGTGATCCAATGATCCTCTATAACTTCAGCTCACACACTTACGCTCATCTCTCGCCTATACTAAACTCGGGGAACCATGATCATGATTTCCTTGCTCACTT
The DNA here is from genome assembly GCA_963210345.1 of Inga oerstediana. Classification (NCBI taxonomy): domain Eukaryota; kingdom Viridiplantae; phylum Streptophyta; class Magnoliopsida; order Fabales; family Fabaceae; genus Inga; species Inga oerstediana. The sequence goes on along the minus strand of OY723400.1, from coordinate 22,236,187 downwards.
GGATCGAAGCTCCTCTATCCTTCTTAGTTCCTCGCCTATGTGCCCTTGGAAACGACCAAGACAGGATGATAATTCTCATGACCGTCAGCTTTATTTTGATTCTGTTGCTTTGGTTCCTTCTTACTGTAATATCACTCACTCCTCTTCACTGGATTTTAGCGGAGTTTGTGCCAAAAAACTCCGCCAGATAACATGAAAGTATTATCGTGGAACTGTCGTGGTCTTGGTAAAACAACTACAGTTCAACGGCTTAAATCTCTTTTTTATAAATATTTTCCTGACCTTTTTATTTGAGTGGAACTGTAATACCGCAATCTAAATTATCTAAAAATCTTTGATCCTTCTATTTTGATAATGTACATCTTGTAAATCCTAATGGACATAGTGGTGGTCTCTTTTTAGGCATATATAACTCTGTCTCCTGTATGATTTTGGATCAACCTTCAAACTGGTTCTATACTTTGTGTAATGTTCATGATCATGAAATATATATCTCTTTTGTGCATGGCTTTCCTTCTGCTTCTACTCGATATGGATTATGGTCATGGCTGCAAAATATTTCATCTTCTATTTCTAAACTGTGGTTAATTATTGGTGATTTAAATCAAATTACTGGTTTAAATGATAAATTTAGTACTTCTTCCTCTACTATGGGTGCCACTACATTTCGTAATTTCATTAATGAAAATAGTTTTGTTGATATCCCTTCTCAGGGCGATTGGTTCATATTGTCCAATGATCGTAAGGGCACTGAACAAGTCATGGAAAAACTAGATCGAGCTTTATGTAACATACTTTAGATGCAACAATTCCCTCAATCAGTCTTACAAATTCTACCAATAGGAGCTTCTGATCACTCCCCAATTGTCCTTCAGACTCATTGGTATCCACGAGGGCGCAAACCTTTTCGGTTTGAAAATTTCTGGTTTTCTTTTACTAGATGTCAGGAAATTATAGAACAAGAATGGAGACATCACATTCATGGTTCTTGGGCCGACCAAATTAATTCGAGATTAAAACGTATCAAAAATGAGTTTCAAAAATGGGCTAGACATGATGTGGGCCGAATCTCTTCAAATATTGCTTCTTTGGAGTCTGAACTACAAAGTTGCCAACAACTGAATTTTCTTTCGTCAACAAATATTGACAATCTTCACCACTTACAATGCTCCTTGGAATTCTGGTATGATTGTGAGGAAATATTATGGTCTCAAAAAGCAAGACAGAATTGGCTTTTGCAAGGTGATCAAACAGTAAATATTTTCATAGATATGCTTCCCACAGACATGTTCGCAAATACATTGTCCGTATACAAAATTTTGAGGGACAGTGGTTGGAAGAACCTCCTGCTATTCACCAGGCAGCAACATCCTATTTTACAAAGAGTTTTTTAAGACAATTCTGCTTTCAATATGGATAAGGTTGATGAAACATTAGCTAACATTAACCTTCCAAAACTATCTGATCATCATATTTGAAACTAAAACAGAGAATTATCTGTGGATGAAATTGAAAAAGTTGTTTTTGAACTGTAAGCTGATAGTACTCCTGGTGGTCCGGATGGGTTTCATGCAAGATTTTATCAACGTTTTTGGGCCACTTTAAGATCTGATATCATTGCCATGGTCATCCAAGCATTTCATCAGAGGTTCTTGCTTAAGGAGTTCAATCGATATTGTTCTCATTCCCAAATGTCATAACCCAAACACTTTTAAAGATTTTCGACCGATTAGTCTCTGTAATATTATCTATAAATTACTTTCCAAAATCTTATGTAATAGACTTAAAATCATCTTTGGTGACCTCATCACTGCTAATCAGAATGCTTTTTTGAAGGGACGTTTAATCTTTGACAATATAGTCTTGGCATATGAATGTATGGCCAAAGTTAGAAGCTCTCGAAGAAATAAGGTTGGTTGGAGTGCAATTAAGTTGGATATTGCCAAAGCCTATGATAAAGTATCTTGGCCTTTTCTTCGTCGAGTTATGGAATTCATGGGATTTCGTGCTGAATGGATCTAGCTAATCATGCAATGTATTTCTACTGTTTCCTATCAAGTTATAGTTAATGGCTCTCTTGGAATGCCATTCACACCATCTCAGGGTTTAAGACAAGGAGATCCTTTTTCTCCTTACTTATTCATTCTTTGTGTTAATGTTCTATCTTGTATGATTCATCAGGCTGGTTGGAAGGAATTCTCATCTCTAACATTGCTGACTCATTAACACATCTCATGTATGCTGATGATATCTTACTTTTTTGTAGTGCTATAGTGGCAGATTGCCATATAGTCAAAGCACTTCTGAAGCGATTTGCAGAAATCTCTGGTCAACACGTCAATTATCACAAATCTAAACTTATTTGTAATCCTTGTGTATCTCATGGCATGAAGAGGAAACTGTCTCAAATTCTTGAGATTCATTTTCATTCGAAGATGGCAAGTATCTCGGCACCTATATTGATTGTCATTAATCAGAGAAGAAGCAGTTTGAAGAAATATTGGAAAAGATTGATCAAAGATTAGCTGGTTGGAAAAGTCGTATTCTTTCTCAGGCTAGATGCTTAGCTCTCATTGAAAATTCGCTCGTCTCTATTTTGTTGAAATAACATAATGAAGTATAATGTCCTTTCCTATTACAATAATTGCATGATGCGAATAGATTCGATGTATGCACAGAATTCCTGAAATATTTAAGATAGGCTCTACTATTCTTCTTATATCCTTTATTCTTATTATGAACAGAATTATATCCAATTCCAGATTTATCAAATGAAACTTTCTGAGAATTTAAAATAACTTTGAGAGTTTCACTTCCTTTAGTAAACTTTTCAACAATTTTTGTTAAATCTTCTATTTTCTTATCTTTCTCTTTACTCATTTCATATGATGATATGACAGTACTTTCTAATTCTTTTACTTTCTTCTTATAACTAACCATTTCTTTAGCAACTTTGATGAACTCTGTATGCAATGCATTATATTCAGATAACAATTCATCATAAGAGGGTTCAGAATCACTTACCTCAGAGTCTGATTTTTCTTCCTTAGCTACCAAGCATAGATTTGCTACTTCGTTGTTGTCACTTTCTTCATCTAACGAACTATCACCCCATATAGATGATATATATGCTTTCTTTTTCAGCTTCTTTTTGTCTTTGTTTCTGAAACATTCAGATTTGATGTGTCCTGGTTTCCCGCATTCATAGCATACTATTTGTTCTTTATTTTCTTTCTTGGTTGGTCCACCTTGATAGTTCTTGAAATTCCTTTGACCTTTTCTGTAGAATTTCTTGAATTTTCTCACGATCATTCCCATTTCATCATCATTAGGGACATCTTCATTCTCGGAAGATTCTTCTTCTTCTTTGATAGCTTTAAATGCAACTCCCTTTTTCTTTTTATCATCGAATTCTTCAAGTTCCTTTTTGAATCTCAACTTACCTTCATATTCAGAAAGACTTCCAAAGAGAGCAGCTACAGATCTCATAGATTCTCCTTTAGCCTCTTCGATGGCTGTCACCTTTGCTTCCCACTCTTTCGTAAGAATATTAAGAATCTTTCTTACCTGGGAATTTTGATCAAACGACTTTCCAAGAGCAGATAATTGATTAACAAGATGAGTATACCTGAGTTCAAATTCTGATATACTTTCTCCAGATTTCATACGAAATAAATCATATTCTGTAATTAAAGTATTGATTCTATTTTCTTTGATTCCAGATGTACCTTCGTGAGCAATTTCAAGAGCATCCCACATATCTTTGGCAGTTGGTAGAGTACATATACGAAAATATTCTTTTTGACTAAGAGCACTCTGTATCATTAAAATGGCTTTACTATTTAATGTCACTAACCTTTTGTCATTCTCGTCAAACTCATCTGGGCTCTTTTTGACTGCTCTATCTTTGATTTTCTTCATTGGAACATAGTCACCATCTTGTATAACATTCCATAATCCGTATTCGTTGGCCATCACGAACACTCTGAATTTAGCTTTCCAGAACGAAAAATGTTCTCCAGCAAAACCAGGAGGTCTAGTGATTGAAGCTCCGTCTGGAAGAATGTTTTCACCCATTATTGCCATTTGTCGGATCCTTCTCAAGCTGTTAGGCTCTTCGGAGAAGACTAGGCTCTGATACCAAATGTAAGAGGCAAGCTTCACCCAAGAGGGGGGTGAATTGGGTGATGTTATAAATTTTTCGCTTGATGTGATGATATGAATAATATAGTAGATAGAGTAGAGTTGAGAAGATATGAACACAGAGAGTTATACTGGTTCGGCTTAACAACCAGTCCTACGTCCAGTCCTCAGAGGTTAAGACCTACTGAGATTTTCACTATACCTCAAAGATCCAATGGGCTCTCAGAATGCCACAAAACAATAATCGTCCTTGAATGGACTACGAGCAGAAATATTCTCTCAATAAGAAATTTCTCTCCCCCTTACGATAAGTCTTACGTGCAGAAAAATAACCTATGACTCTTCTCACTTGCTTATGTATACAAGACTTATGAGTAGCAACGTTCTCTCCAGCTTACACCACTGTAAGTCTTACGAGCAACAACGTTATCTTCTGCTTGTATCTTATAAGACTTATGAATGAAAGGTACAACAAGGAATTCTCTCAACTGCTTCTCTCGTAAGGAAATCTACCCTCTTAAGGTCCCATTACCTTGAGATCAAATAAACATAGAATTTGAATTGTATAGAGACTCTCTTACAGAGCAAATGAATAAACACTGAAGTTCAATGTGTATACAGAGAAAGTGGTGAATAGCAGAGACTCGTGAATAAGCTTGTGAATTCTTGTGCTTCGTTATCTGCTTGACTATCTTTGAATCTCTGTATATATATAGTTGCTTAAGTTTTTGCCCGTTTGGAAATCATCGTTTGAGGAGCGGGACTTTTGCAACTTTTGAAAGACACGCTCACATTTAAATAATCTGAATGCGGTAGGTACGAACGTGTTTGTAATCATGTTGTCTGCCGTTGTTTGACTTTCTTCATGTAGTTTATTTCAAACGTTCATCTTCCTGTATCACACTTATAATACATTCAAAATAATGTTAAACAATGATAATAAGTAATCATGATATGAATAAATAACAATAAACCATATTCGGATTGAACGTTGTGAGACTCGGCATTTTTGGAGATCTAACAGGGCATCACTCGAGCATGAATGGCTCACTTCGAGTGATCTCCTATTTTCCTTCATATGCTTCAGTTTATCGGGTTGTGCTTGCATGGGATTTCAGAGAGACAGAATCCTCACTCGCGAGTGAAGTGGGGTCTCACTCGAGCACAACTCCCTCTGCTCGAGTGATCTTGCATTTTCCACTGGGAGTGTCTTCTCGGGTCATCACTCGCACACCATTTTGACAAGAGTGAGATTTTGTACTCGCGGGTGATGTGGGCCCTCACTCGAGCACACAGACTCCTGCTCGAGTGAGATGCATATTCTTAAGGAATATGCTCTCAATACCAACACTCGGATCAGAAACTCAGAGAGATAATTTTATCACTCGCAGGTGATGTGGGCCCTCACTCGAGCACACATACTCCTGCTCGAGTGAGATGAATATTCTAAAGGAATATGCTCTTTTAAATAAGCACTTCCATATGAAATGGAGAGGGATAGAATTTTCACTTGCAAGTGCTGATGTGTCACTCGAGCACATGAGGTGGTGCTCGAGCACACTTGCACTTCTTTGCACTTCATGACTCTCGGCCAAGCACTCGCAGTACCTTGCTCGAGTGCAGAATGCTCATGCTCGAGCATTGATGTCTCTGCTCGAGTGATTCAAGGAAGCATGATAATACTTGCTCTCGGCCAAGCACTCGCGGACCTTCACTCGCATCTGCTCGAGTGAGAATGGCTTCTCTGCTCGAGTGTATACTCCAATGCTCGAGTGATTTATTGATCATAACAGAGGAATGCCTCTCGGGTGAACACTTTCTGACTTTCACTCGCACTTGCTCGAGCACAAAAGGGATCTATGCTAGAGTGCAAAGTTCATGCTCGAGCACTCTAGTGTACTTTGACAGCAGATACCAGAAACATTTCTATATGCATTTGGTAACTTTGTGAACTTTTCTTAAACTTATAAAAACATGATTTGCACACAATTATCTTCTTGTTATCATCAAAACTTGGAATCTAACACTGATTACCTCAAGAAGTTGCACCGATATGCCGCTACAAACAAGGAAACAGGGCTGTAAGTATTCAATAGAGAATTATATTTCTTATGAATCTGTTTCTTCATCTTATTTGTGTTACCTTTGTTCTATTGATTTGGTTGTTGAGCCTATGACATATGATGAGGCAATTAAAGATGAAAGGTGGATAAAGGCAATGAGAGAAGAAATTGAAGCTCTCGAGGGAAATCACACTTGGGACATTGTGTCTCTCCTAAAGGGAAGCACCAGTTGGAGGAGATGAATAGACAATGGAATATAACACTCCATTGCATTGGGAGTATTGGCTCAAGTGAAAGATATTAAACATATATCATTCAGTGGCTATTTATAAGTCAGTTGTACCAACAAAAATTTGTTCAAAATATAAGTCATTTTAGTGTAATAAATGAAGTCTTGTCAATTTTATGTGTTGACTCATATTAACAACCAGAGAGAGGTGTAAATGTGGAGAGAAAAAGAGATGTAGAGAAAATGTGCACTTTTTCATAAATAATAGCAAAACCAGAAAAATTTATCCATTTAATATTTTTCTTGATTTGCAAAAATGATATATGTGACCAGATCCCAAAAAATCCCTAGGATAGGGTTGGTATGGTGGAGGAAATACATCTGAGGAGAATAAGAGAGAACCTGTGGACTACGTATAGATTGCTTTGTCGACTGAAAAATTTGACTAGGGGTGTCAATGGGCAGTATTTTGATGTGGTTAAGGTGTCAATGACCAGATCCCAAAAAATCCCTAAGCCAATTTATTTTAACAAAAAAGATAAAACAAGTTACATAAAAAAGGCTTAAATCTACTGGAGCTTCAGCACACTAAGCCAAATTGTCACATAGATCACAATCCTAGTCAACCAAATATAACAGATAGTAAAACCAACAACAGAACAAATGATAATGTGCTTGAAGATGGAAGAGCTATGAGTATTGTATACAAGCTCCACGTCATGTTCATCAATGAAAGTTAGAAGGATTGGTTGAATCCTCCCTCTAACAGCACGAAATAGAAAGCAATCCTTTGAAAGGGACTGCATAGGAATTGAAATATCACATAAGATGATGAAACTTGAAAGGCATAAGTATTGATAAAGCTGTCTTCAAAAAGTCAAACTAGTGGAGGAAACTAAATCCGTAGCGGGGAACTTGATAAACGACCAAATCAAGACGCGACAAAACACCAACAATCCTACAACACAACCAAACAAACAAAAAGACAATAAAATAACACCAAAAAGCAAAAAGACGCATCACTATACGATGGACCTCTAATTGGTTGCGATGAAGTTAGAGGTTCTCGATAAAATTATCAACGAGCGTGGAACTTTTTGGCACAAACTCCGCTAGAACTTAGATCTTGAGTAAGAAATTTATCCCATGTATGCTTTCTTGCAAAGCAACCGTGATCCTGAAAATAAGTTCATTTATTATTATTTTTTTGAGATAAAGTTTATTTATATATACATATTTTGATTACAACGGTGGCATGAGTCGAATCTGTGTTTGGGAGGGAGTGGGCCTAAGGCCACTTCAATGATCACTCTGCCATTAGACGCTGATCAAGTTCATTTATATTTATGGCATGACTGTAATAATCTTTCATTCAATTTGACATTTTTTTACTATCATTTCCTTCCTCATTATACTTTGTGAGAGTTTAAAGTTTAAACTCATAATCTCATGTTTTAAAAAGATTAAGAGAGGAGCATATCATTAAGCTATAAAGCTCAACATTCATTTTGACATTATATAAATATATAATATAAAATTTCTGACTGATTTTATTTTGAAATTTATAACATTATTAACTAAATAAAAGTTAATTGGGAGATTTACACTTAGGTCCCATGCAAGGAAAAAAAATGAAAAAATGGTCCCTATAGATTGCAAAATGAAAAAATGGTCCCATGGAGTTGTCAATACAGGCTCCTAGAGTTGTTAATGACAACGTCAGGAGCCTGTATTGACAACTCCATGGGACCATTTTTTCATTTTGTAATCTATAGGGACCATTTCTTCATTTCTCCTCTTCCTTGGGACTTCACTGTCATTCTCCCAAGTTAATTTGACTTAAATGATTTTTTTTTAATAATAGCAAGAGTATTTATTTAATTCAGATAAAAACACTATTTGTTTAATTAAAATTTTCATATTTAACGATCAATAATTCTATATTGGCAGTTCGGTTTCAGCAAATGGAAGTGTTGGTTTTGGACGCAACTGTTTTCTTCGTCCGGTCTTCCCTAATAAAATCCTTCCCTATGGATTGCGACGGTTTTCCTCTCTGAGATTCCTTCTTCTCAGTCGACAAAGAACAAATCAGGTGTATTGCTTTGATTCATAAAACTCTAATTTCTTCTGATTTCCTCTGAGACATCTGGTCTTCTTAGCCGAGCACGATGAATCAAATGTTATTGGATGTCCCCCTGCCATTTCTTCCTGAAGAAATCATCACTGATATTCTCAAACGACTCCCTGTAGAATCCCTAATCAGATTTCAATGTGTGTCCAAACATTGGAAAAATCTCATCAAAACCCCATCTTTCGCGCAAGACCATCTTCATCACCACACCACTCGTCAAAACCCTTCTCTTCTTATCGAATACGTTCGTAGAGATGCTCTTTTCGAGTTATGTTTGCTCGATTGCGAGATGCAATTTCATGAGTTTGAGAACTTAGCTTTGATTGGTTCCTTGATGGCCGTTCACCTCGTCGGTTCTTGCCATGGCTTGATCTGCCTCGCCGATCATAATGTAAAGCCTCCTACCCCTTTATTGTGGAATCCGGCGACCAGAGAGGTCAGACGAATGCCCGTAACTTTTGATGATTTTCCTGTTGGTTGGCATTTCGGTTTCGGTTTCAGTCCTCTTATTAATGATTACAAGATAGTGAGATTTTGCGGGGCTAACATGATTTATGAAGTGAAAGTGTATTCCTTAAGCACAGGATCTTGGAAAGACATACACTTTGGCAACATAAAAGATTTTATTATTTTTGGTCATGGTGTCACTATCAAAGGAGTTATGTTTTGGTATGGGTCAAGGCCTGGTGCGGACATAATGGGCACAGATGATAGTGATGTGATAATTTCATTGGACTTAGCAACGGAAGTGTTTACAGTGACACCATCGCCTGCTTCATTAAGCCATACAGGAGTCAGACTTGCTGTGCATGACGAAAAACTTGCAATAATTTCTTGTCCTCGGATGTTAATCTCTCAATATGCTTGTATTTATTTTGGGGTGATGGAGGAAGGGGTTAGAGGTTCATTTGAGGAGAGATGGAGTTTGAGGAGGATATATAGTCACGGCTGTGATCCATTCAAGTTATATGTTGGGACCATTTGGAGGAATCAAATTGTTTGCATTGATTATGGAATGACTAGACTTATTGGTGAAACAGAAGTTGAAATGGAGAATACTGAACCAAAATGTGGTCTATATCTCATCAATGTAACTACAAATGAACGGAAGTGGTTTGCTAACACTGGACATAGACATGGCTTTAGTGCAAGTGTTTGCAGTTATGTGGAAAGCCTGGTGCAAATTGGCAACATCCAACATTGAAGAGCCATAATCCCCGACATTAATTGTTATGTTGCGTTTAAGGTTAGCAAAAGTATTTACCTCCTTTGAATATTTTGGTGGAAATATGGCCTTATCATTATAGGTCATTCTATAGTTTGACATCACTTAGAGATGATGTGTAGACTAGAATGATATATGTAATGTTATTTAATTTCTTGTGTTAGTGTATGGATTATTTGGGATTTTTTTTAAATCAGATATCTTATCATATTTTAATCTTGGCTCTAAGATTTCGTGTGAATATTCAATATTTCATCACAATTCACTGCTACAACTCTACACACGGAGGGAAAGGTGATCAATGTAAGTTATGATGAATACATGTCAATTGTGAAACTCTGTGCAATACAAGAGTTAAAAGTGTTTTGCTATAACAACAATAGGTTATGTGATCTCTTTGAATTCAAAATATTTTAAGTTTATATTATATTTTTCTGGAAGGAGTGTGAAAATGCTCTAGAAGAGCACTCAATCACACCATAAGAATTCAACAACCAGCATCATAATTGCAGTGATAACATTGTTGGTTCTTAGAGAGAGAGAGAGAGTCATTAGATATTGGTTTATTCCTTGCTATTGAGAAACAGAGAAAATTTACATGTGTGCAGAATGCTGTTTTGGTTTCTATGAATGCCTGAATGATTTTTGCTGAGTGAGACTATCGCATTTTCTGTGTGAAATATATTTACAGTATACATTGTATTCTCTTGAACCATGATTTTGATTCCCCTTCCTTCCCTCTGTATGGGTGTGTGTGTGTGTTTTTTCCCCCCTTTTTCAAATCTGTTCTGATTGATTCTGCTGGAAGTCTATCCAAACAACGTTAGTAAAGTTTAACGAAATTGATTGTTTGAAAAACAAATGGATTAGAAACTAATATAATTAAAAAATGGCTAAGATTGTAATGTTACTTAATTGCTTGTGTCAGTGTATGGATTATTTGGGACTTTTTTATCAAATGTCTTGTCAGATTTTAATCTTGGCACTAAGATTTCCTGTGAATATGCAATCTTTCATCACAATTCACCCCTATAACTCTAAACACGGAGGAAACGGTAATCAATGTAAGTTATGATGAATACATCTCAGCTGTGAAACTTTGTGCAATGCATGAGAAGAAAGTGTTTGGTTATAACAATACATCTCAGGGTACGTGATCTCTTTGAATTCTATATATTTTGAGTTTATATTAGTATATTTTGCTGGGAGGAGTGTGAAAAGGCTTCATAAGAGCACTCAATCACACGATAAGAATTCAATAACTAGCATCATAATTGCAGTTATAACAATGTTGGTTCTTAAGAGGGAGGGAGGGAGGGAGGAGTTGAATTCTATATATTTTGAGTTTAGATTAGTATATTTTGCTGGGAGGAGTGTGAAAAGGCTCCATAAGAGCACTCAATCACACCATGTTGGTTCTTAAAGAGATAGAGGGAGGGAGGGACACACCATAAGAATTCAATAACTAGCATTATAATTGCAGTTATAACAATGTTGGTTCATAGAAAGAGGGAGGGAGGGAGGGAGTTGACTTCTATATATTTTGAGTTTATATTAGTATATTTTGCTGGGAGGAGTGTGAAAAGGCTCCATAAGAGCACTCAATCACACCATGTTGGTTCTTAGAGGGAGGGAGGGAGGGAGTTGAATTCTATATATTTTGAGTTTATATTAGTATATTTTGCTGGGAGGAGTGTGAAAAGGCTCCATAAGAGCACTCAATCACACCATAAGAATTCAATAACTAGCATCATAATTGCAGTTATAACAATGTTGGTTCATAGAGGAAGGGAGGGAGGGAGGGAGAGTTTGGTTTATCCTTTCTATTGAGAAAGTTTGCATGTTTGGATAATAACTGCAAAAGGGGATGAATGCTTGTTTTGGTTTCTATGAAGGCCTGAATGAGTTTGCTGAGTGTGACGAGAGAGAGAGAGAGAGTTTGGTTTATCCCTTCTATTGAGAAAGTTTGCATGTTTGGATAATAACTGCAAAAGGGGATGAATGCTGGTTTGGTTTCTATGAAGGCCTGAATGAGTTTTGCTGAGTGTGACTATGGCATTTTTTGTGTGAAATATATAGTATACTCTGTATTCTCTAGAACCAAAACTAAACCATGATTTTGATTCCTCTTCCTTGCGCGCGCACGTGTCTTTTTGTTTTTTGTTTTTTCTTGCCTTTTATCAAATGTCTTTAGATTGATTTGATTCCACTTGAGGTCTATCCAAATAACGTTAACGTCTAACGAAATCGATCGTTTGAAAAATAAATGGATTACAAATTAATATAAATAAATATCCATTAATTGAATTTATTCACAAATTGTGAACGATATGGCTTATAACTCATAAGATTTGGCACAATGGAGTTGCTTGGTTGCAAAAGAAAATGCAAAATGGAGATGGAACTATGGAAGAAGGCAAGTAAGGGACGATAAACTTCACAAAAAGTTGAAACACACACAGTATGTAACGAGTACAAAGGAAATGGGCCTAGATGGGCTTTCGCCCAAAGTTGAGCATTCACGTTTGGTAAAGCTAGAAGGAGCTGAAGAGTGATAATTGGAAGACGATGCAGCCATATAAAAGGGCAAAAGTTGTTAGAAATGGTGTGAATGAATTTAGTAAAGTCTCTTCTCTCTCCTATGTTTGTCTTCTTCTGGCCGTCACTCTCTCTGTGATTGGATTCCCTCTTCTTTTCTGTTTCTCTCTTGTTTTATATTTTCTCATTTCTACTGGATTAGAGCTAATCTATTTTCCTTTATATTGTTGAACCTATTTTATGTATCTGAGTGTGGAATTTCCATTAGAAATGGTTCAATATTGTTGACTAAGTTTTATTATCTGGTGATTATTTGGGTGATCGTTACAATTGGTGCTTTCATTGAGTCGAACTCAAATGGCTGACGAATTTGATTATGAGGAACCCGACAAGCTTGAAGAGGCGATCAAACGATCATCCACTTAGATGTAACAAGTTTTTATTGGCGGTTTCAACCAATTAGAAGCCTCTCTTTGCACTCTTACCCAACAGATTGCAACTATGGCACGAGTTATTGATGGCTTATCTCCATTTCCCAGTTCGACGAGCACCGTCGACCACCCACAGACAACAACATCAGAGAAGGAAATCAACCAAGGAACTCAAGAGTGTTTAGTGTTCATGGCTGAAGAAAATAAGACCGACGAACGTAGCGGCTCACGTCTTCCCCACGATGGTTCTATTTCTGGTGTGCATGATTCATCAATGGCTACTAACGTTTTGATGCTGCCTCACATAAATGAACCAGTTGATGCTTCTAAATTTACTGGCAATTTCCCGTACTCTAGGATAACGACACCATTGAGCAACCCTAAACTAGACAACTCTGTCAACAAATGTTTCCGAGGGTTTGTGGTGCTCGATAATAGTGCCAATGGTCGCTTGAAGGATGACTTGCTCCACGATGCCCTCTGGCTTATACCGTTAGTAATCAAGCCCATGGGTCTTGCCCCGTCACTACCTTCACTTCATTGTTCTATCAAAGATTATGCATTTATTGGTCTTCTTATGGTTAGATCTTGCTTCCTTGATATCGACTTTCTACAACTTTTCTTTCCTCATAATTGGGTGCAGGTCCAGCACTTTAATTGTTATCCATTGCCACATGGTTTGATTTTTGATCCTGGTATAGGTTACTATACTCCAATGACGGGGTCTCAGCTGGATTTCCATTTATTCACACATGCGCCTCTATTAATTATATGTGAGAATATTCCTTATGAATTCTTAAATTTACTGCAACACAGTTATGCTCTGTCCTTGTACTGTTGTAGTGGTGATAAATTGGATTTATTTCTTTGGGTTGTGAATGGGATGCTGTTGAGATTGGTTTTTGATCCTAGTACCTTCAATTCAATTAAGTTTTATTATCTAAATTGCAGAGTTGTAGTGGATACTGTTTGGATATACCATGATTTCATTACTCACATCTTTTTGGGTAGACATTGCACTCTTGCTTCAATCTTGGCAGAATCTCATGATCATTACTGCCCAAGCCATTTTCCTGCTCTTAAAGGTGCATCTTAGCTGCTTGATAAATTGCTCCCTCATTATTTTGAAGTTACCCATTACACTATGCAACTTCTGTCTTAATATTCCAACACTGTACTTAAGTTCAATCAAGGGATTTGATTTGAGAAATGCAAACGAAAATTGGAGTCTGACTTTGGATGACACACCCTGGCCAACTTTGCTTTTACAAACTCCAAATTTTGATCAAGCTCTAGAGTATGCAGGGTTGAGGACATACGCTATTGTAAAGGTCTCTCTTGCTATTTTCACATTGCAGCTTTCTCTCTCTAGTTTTGTTTTTCCTTTCACATGCACATCTAGAGAAGCTCTACTTACTAATGATCAGAGTAAAATGGATTTTGGGAGAAGGTTGCTGGACTTATTTGATAATATTTCCATCAGGCTTTGGAAAATGAAGTTGAGCACAAAACCGAAATACATTAAAAAAAAGATGGTTTTGTTGGTTCATTGCTTTTGTGTTGGGGTCCAGAAAGCCAGGGGTTGAACTTAAGGTTCATTTATGATCCAGGCGGTGTCATTTCTATCTTTTCCATAGAATACATCTTTCAGTTTTGTCTCCTTCAAGAAGTTGTTTCTCTTGAGCTACTACACATTTGTTTGTCAAAGTGTTTCACTTCTTTTGGACTGGATAATTGTATTTGGGCTAATTGTAGCAAAAAGATCAAATACTGCCTGACACTTTCTAGCTCCAAGTCTGATACCCTCTATTTCAGTGGTAGTTACTATTACTGGGCAAAGGTTCAGCTGGGCATCATCATTCTTGGTCCTACAGCAGTTATTATGACTTTTGAAATTGTTGGTGGTGCTTATGAATGGCACTGTGTTGCACTACAGCCTTGTGAGAATTATATACGTGCTATGCTTGAAAGTGTTGTTAACAAGGGGTTCTTATATGTTGCCTTCTCACCATTGGATGTAAGCTCTATATCTCCTATATGGTTTACTAGGATGCCTTACATTGATAGCAGTCAAAATTTTATTAGCTTTGTTGAGTTACTGCTAGTCCAATCACGTTGGTTCCATGCTGTTTTTGTGGACAATAAATTCCAAGATGTTGGTGTCGTCATATGGTTCCCATTATGGGTTTTAAACACTTGTAGGGTCTTCCATTGTGGAGCTTGTCTTCTTGGGAAGGTATCGCAGATTATGTACACAAAAAGCTGCCAAGTTCAAACACATGTCCTTAGTTGTTCTCATTTTATGTCTAAGAGAAAAGGAAAATTGTATTTTGTTGTTCTTATTCTCGTGGGATTCTCGGGCCTTTCACATGTCATCGACACAGTGGCTCCTCCAACAAATATTAATGTTATTTATCCGTCCAGGCATATGGCATTATCAAGTGGTAAATGGGAATGCAACCTACTATTGTTGTGCACCCACGATAAACAATTCTACGACCTTGAGGGCAAGGTCGCTTTTAATGGGGGGAGTAATGTAATGAGTACAAAGGAAATGGGCCTAGATGGGCTTTCGCCCAAAGTTGAGCATTCACATTTGGTAAAGCAAGAAGGAGCTGAAGAGTGATAATTGGAAGACGATGCAGCTATATAAAAGGGCAAAAGTTGTTAGAAATGGTGTGAATGAATTTAGTAAAGTCTCTCCTCTCTGCTATGCTTGTCTTCTGGCCGTCACTCTCTCTGTGATTGGATTCCCTCTTCTTTTCTGTTTCTCTCTTGTTCTATATTTTCTCATTTCTACTGGATCAGAGCTAATCTATTTTCCTTTATATTGTTGAATCTATTTTATGTATCTGAGCGTGGAATTTCCTTTAGAAATGGTTCAATATTGTTGAGTTGAGTTTTATTATCTGGTGATTATTTGGGTGATTGTTACACAGTATATATATATTTTTGCTTGATTCATTAAAAGATGAATATTATAAGTTAATTTATGAAATAATTAGTTTAATAATTTGATCGAATGAAAATCAAATTAGTGTGAAAGCTTGTTTTACTGAGTATTTATGGGTTTAGTATTGAGAAGAATATGTTCTATTGATCATATGGATTAATCAACTTCAATAAAAAAAAGCACATGGATTTGTATTGTAATAGTCTAACACAGGCCACCGATTGAACACACTAGTTAAACGGCCAATTAATTTCTAAACAAACCTCAGTAAATGGTCTGAAGTTGTGAACATGTGTGTTTCTATCAGGGTTTTTAGACCCGGACCGGCCGGTCCGGCCCGGAACCCGCCAAATCGGTCTGTAGATTGGTCCGGTTCCCAGTCCGGTCCAGGTCCCAATTTTTAAAAAAACAAATTTAACTTTTTCCTTTAGAATTTCATACTATAAGTCTAAAATCTTCAATTACTCACCGGTTTGGTCCCGATTTAGCTCCGGTTTGACCCACTGATCCTTAACCCAGTATCCTGACCGGTTCAATATACAGTCTGGGTTTTAATACCTTGGTTTCTATATTGCTGCGCTTATCATTATTGATACTATTAATTATGCTAATCGGAAAGATATTTGTTTAAGGCTGGTTATTGCTATTGGTAGTGTGTAAAAGAAAGATAAATAGAAAAGCACATAATGTATAATCATAATCGGCTTGGTGCTAAGCAGGATCATCACTATCAATATTTAATTGTAGGTAACAAAGGGGTTGAGTTTAGCGGAAGGATTAGTCTCTCACAATGCAGCGAATCAAGAATCAAATTCCTATTGGAAGGTGTCCACATTTAATACCTGACAATACCTCGAATAAGATTATTTTTAATAGAAAGATACATATGCTTAGTAAAAAAAAGTGTAGTTAGAGTCAACTCTAAATTTGGCAGGTCCGTATTTTTTTGTAAAATGAAATTAAAAACGTTAAATTAAAGAACTAAAAATGCATTTTATATAATTAAGAGACTAAACTAAAACTTAACGTAATCTTATATGGTTGGCAAAAGAATGTAAATTTAGATGGTAGAATTGTGAAAAAAGACTCAAATTAATTGTCAAATGGGACTTGGGAATATCGTCTATACATGGGGGAAGATAATGTGTACATGGCGGAAGATCTTGTGTACACAGGAAACATGTTTTGCACACGCATAGGGATGAATATTACACACATGGAAGATCATTTACACACCAGGAAGATCGTTTATACACTGCGGTCTCATTTGGCAATTAAGTTCCCTATATTTTTTCACTATTCTCCCAATTTAGATTACCAAACTTATATTTTAGCCTATAATATAGTTGGAAAAAGTATTATTGGTATTAAAACTTTCACCTGACGGGCAAAAAAACTCATTGCTTTGGTCTGTGAGATATGTTCTTCCCAACAGAGCACTACAAAGCAAAGCTTAATGGATTGCGTCTTGCTATCTCTTCCTGAAGAAATGATCAGAGATATCCTCATACGACCTATAAAATCCCTTATCAGTTTTTGTGTGTTTGAAATATTGATTGGAAAAATTGCTTTTTTCAATTTGACTTTTTGTAATATTACTTTTGATAAAAGTCAGATTGTGTAATATGATTTATGTTTGGATTGACAGTTGTATAAATGACTTTTACAAAAGTAAAACTTGTTTAGATTGACTTAAGCATAAGTGACTTTCGTGATAATGGTAAAAGAGAAATTAAATTTGAAATTATAAAAAATTTATAAAAGTTAAAGTTGGGAAATTTGGGAATTAAAGACTTTTGCAAAAGTCTTTTCTATAGTAGACCTCAAACTAGAATGATAAAAATTAAAGGTCTTGTTAGCATTTGTAAATCCAGGTTGGCGGCTAAATTCTAGTATATGATAATGCTCACATCTATAAGGACCAAGGTAATCAAATTGTGTCGGATAGCCAGCATCAACCAAATAATATTTGCCTAATAAATATTGAAATTAATCCAAACTGTTAGATAAATTTAAGTGCGAAATTAAAAAAATTGACAGGAAGGCGACAGAAATATACCTGCAAGTGGATGAGGGAAGTTCATAGACGGATTTGAAATAACAGATTGAAACACACAACCATCATGTGCAAAACCTTCTCAGCCCACCAACACGAACGTAAAGCACATATCCCAATCACATACAGCTATTACATTTTGTGTTGGATATCCCTTTCTCCTGATATATTTATCACGGTTGGCACCAGTGATAACATACCTAATGTGAGTTCCATCGATTGCTCCAATAGCATCTTTCAAGTATGGATAATAACAGGGATCATTTTCCATCTTTGGGTGGCATATAGTGAATTCGGGATCGCTTGATATGATATTTTCTCGCACTAGACTGATGCACGCATCTAATACCTTGTGCAAAAGCCTACTATCGTTTCCCCTGAATGTTGAAAGAGTTCTTGAACCATCCTATTGCCTACTCTATGGCCAATAGTGAGCAAAAACATGGCAACCATTTCCTCAATCCCAATGTTTGTTGAATTCTGTAACTCATGTTCGACCAATTTATTACACAAGCTATAAAAAACATGTTTTTTTACTCTAAACATGTCATGACAGCGTGAACTATGGGTTTCCAATATCTCTATGAGTCATAAATCATAAACTGTAACCATGGAACCACGAGCTCTATGTTCTGTTTATAGATTGACAGAAACGTTTCCTGGTTATTCTTCTCCATTACAAGCTTGATATAGAGGTGAGGAAAGTCCTCATCACATATGACTTCATCAAAGTCAAGTAGCTGATTCAAAGCAGCATCGACACTGACATCTTTAATAGCATTTAATGTTGCCTCTCTGTCCTTGAGTGAATTTGCAATCACACTAACCGCATCCGCAATTTTCTTTACAGCTAGCACTTTCTGCTTCTTTCTCTGCACAGAGCCTTCACCAACCTTCCATTTACCTCGACTTCTTTACTTAGTACCAACAATTGATGAAGTGCTTATTGTTAAGCCAATGCTAGCAAGCTCATCTGTCACTCTTGTACTAGGTACTAGGTGTGCACCAAATGTATCATCTTCGCTGTCCCCTGACCCGTCGGCCGGTACACATCTTCCTGCTCATCCTCTGGTGTCTGTGTCTGTGGATTTGTAAAATACGGTGAAAAAATATACTCGCCAGTCGCTATTGAATCCTTGAATATAATTCTAAATCCTCTTTCAAACTTGAGGCTTGTGTGCCTAAACTTTATATATGACGAATTTTCCTATATACATACAAGCAACCAAAAAGCAAATACTTAACCAAAATGCATAGAACAAAAAAATCAGACTGGACCAGCCGGTTCGACCAGTTGAACCGGGAACCGGTCCGTGGTTCGGTCTGGTTTGATGGTTAAAAAACTGCTAAACCGGTTGAACCGGTCTGAAACCGGTGGTTCAACCGATTGAACCAGTCTCTTTTTTTTTTGCAAATTTTTATTTTGTGATTTTTGAGGGGAAAATGGAAAATTGAAGACCAAAATGAAGAGAAAAGTAGGTAAAGAAAGAACAAATCTAAAAAAAATGAAGAAGATATAAAAAAAATATTTAAAAAGATATAATAATTATAGGAAAGGAGATATCATTGCATAAGTATAGGCATTATAACTAATACTAATAGATTTTAAGCATTTTTTTTAAAATCTTCATTTTTATCTATAGAAGGTTAAAATTATATTAATTTATATATTGTCATTAATAAATTATAATATTTTAATATGACCGGTTCAACTACCGGTTAGACCCCGGTTGACCCATTAACCCTTGAACCTGTGCTGTGATCGGTTCATTGCCCGATCCGATTTTTTGTTCCTTGCCAAAATGAATCAGTCGAGAGGAAAACTATTAAACGTATAAGTTGCTAAAATTCTTTTTTACTTGTATTTTCCGTTGCCACCACTCATTTAATGCAAGGACTTTATTCATAATAGGGTCTCTGCTCACTCTAGTCTCTTTGATTAAGGAATCCCAAGTCTTGAAATCTTTCCTTAGGATATCAAACCTATTCTTCAATTGTTTCCTATTATATTCTTTCCTAGTCTTCTCATTAAATAAAGCGACAATACTCTGCCACCTTGGCTTTGAAAAATGCAACCCACGATGTTCTTTTTTGTATATTTGCTCAAGGCAAGCATTGATAAAAATCTTAGTTGTCTCATCATCCCAAATAGCTTTGTTATGCATATTTCTAAGCCAAAATTTCAACGGGACTTGTAGCTCAAAACAAGAATTTAAAACTAATTATTGAAAAGCAAAAATCGATCATTACACACACAAAAGAATAAATGCATGATTTCATTGGCGTCACATAGCATAACTTTAATTGCAGCAATTATTGATGTGTGTGTTTGTTTCACCAATTGAAAGCCCAATCAGACGATTGAGCGCATCAATCGGGTTTTGCACAGTAACTTCTTCATAAAGCCAGTGTTTGTTTTACTGATAGGCTTTCAGAAAAAAGTCACCAAAAGCTCCGATGAACATAAGAAAATAATTGGAGCTTAAAATTGCTTATGAATAAGCCAACCCCTACCTGTCACTTCTCTCTCTCGTGATATTTCCTCTCCGGTGTTCTCTTCTCCACAAAAGCACACACACGAACACAGAAGCAGCAAGCCGGGGCGGCATGGATTCCGTCTGGTTTTGGCAGTGAAGGCTCATCTTCGATGGCGATCTGCTGAGTCATGTCAGTTGAAGGTCCTGGGCTTGGGCTTAGGCTGAGGGCGCTTGGTGGTGATGGTAGTGGTGATGAAATAGGGGAGGTTGCAAGGGCAGGAGGAGCCGCCTTCGGGGACATGGTGCTAGATAGTGGTGAGGCCATGGGTGTAGAGGAAGGGGCTTGGCCTGTGGAGAATGCTACAAGAGCCAAGGTCATGGCTAGCACAATCATGGCATGTGCATGCGCCATGACACAACAAAAAATGAAGCTTGAGAGAGGGGGGAGAGAGGCAGAGAGAGTGGTTTTGGAGAAGAGCAAGGGACGGGGTTGAGACTTGAGAAAGATAAATAGGAAGGAAATATTAGTAAGTTTTTAAGAGAGTGGTTCCATGCCCTTTGAAAATGAGTTTAACACGTATTGAGACAAGAGTATGCGTGAATTTTAAGTGGAGGGATCATCTTCTAGCCGTGCTCATGCATCCAGAGAATCCGAATAAGCCATTGGGGTGTTAAGTATGAAACTAAATTTTAAGACTTTTGATATTACAAATACCAAATATGCTACTGTTTGATTGGTATGAGTCAAGCGCAAAATTATGTATTTTGTATTTTGCTAATGTACATGAAACTTTTGAGTATGTGCCTTGTTGTAAAATTGTCGCTATTGAATGGTTTGGTTCAATTTGTCACCAAGAATGCCACTTTAACAAATGAGAAGGAGGTAGAAACGGCTGTCTTCATATGTGCCTTTTGCATTGCTTGTCATGATGGTCATAACTCTTAAGCATTTTATTTAAAATTGTACCATTGCCAAATTTTCAAAGTTAATTATTGGTAAAATTGTGAAAAAATCCTTCTGTGTGCAGACATCTTTCCAGATTCCATTTTGTAATTAAGTTGCCAATGAGGTCTTTTTCACAATTATCCCTTCATTTTTTCATTTTTCATAATTTTTGCAATTTTTTCTCTTAAATAATTCAAAAATCACTTATGCAAAAGCCAAACTAAACATCTTTCACTTTTACATAAGTCACTTATCCAATCGTCAATCCAAACATTCATCATTTTACCCTATCTTATTTTTTTCCAATCTTAAGATTTCATAAATCAAAGTAAAAATAAGTCACTTATCTAATCGCCAATCTAAACACACTCGATGTCAATGTAAGCAAAACTTCACAAGGACAACTAAAAATCCTAAAACACTGCTATATGGCACTACAAGTTCATGAATCATGCATGAAACAAAGTTCAACAAAAGAAGCCAAGTCAGCCTTCTCCAAGTTAATTCCTTTTTAAAATCATTCTTTTATTAATTACCTAGTGTTTCTGTCTCACTCCCACCCAAGAAGGACTAAAACTTCTTTGCAAATTGTGTTCCCTTGTTTATGGGTTTTGCCAAAAATTTCTTATATTATTTTACCAAAAGAAATTTGCATTCAATGGCATGACAACATAACATTCCATATGAAGCATGGACAGGAATATGCATTTATAAACAAGCAACTCGTAGATTTGAGGTGCATAAATTTATTAGGTAGAATGCAAACATAGCATAACATTTTAACTTTACACTAAACAAAACTAAAGCATAAACAATAAAATTGAAATTCACTTAAAGAGCAACGGCTATATATGAATACATGAAAACGGTGAACATAAACTTACCACAACAACATATCTTCATACACACTTTATCAACAGAGTAAAGGCCAAAAATTCTATGGAATAAGAAACAACATAGCACCTAAACATTCCTCTGCTCTATAGACAAAATTCCATGCAACAAAAAAAGAAGAAGAAGAAACTCCTCGATCTTGTCTACTCCAAAACTAATTCCACAAGATTTGCAACTGAAAAAAAAAAACCATTTCAAGCTAGGTATAACAGTGTCTATGAAATGAAATCCATGGGACTTGTAACTGAAAACACCCACAACGTTAAACCAAACACAGGTAGCAATGTCTACCAAATTCAAAAAGAAAAAAAGCACAAATTTTTGAATGAACCAATGAAAACAAGCAATAGGGAGAGTTACAGATAAATGAAAGAAGATGAAGGGGATACTTTAAGCCTTAACATGTGAGCATGGACAACTACAGAATGGCTACAGGGAGAGATCTTGGTTAAATGAAGCTCAAAACCCTACCAGCCAAACAGATCACGCTGACAGAGCAGATCGATGACCACATATACCTTCAACTAGAGATGGTGACTTCAACGCCAAGCAAGTAGAAACAGATCACCGCCACGAGATTGGCCACTCCCTGAGTCAAGCCCATCGAAAACCGCCGAGAAACAAACTGGCCGACTTTAATGGAAGCTGCCGGACTTCAACTCCACCAGCCACTCTGACAAACATGGAGACAAGAAGAAGACCCACACCAGATGACACACTAGAAAACCGAGTTCAACACCATGCTGGAAAATGGGAGACTGCTATATGGAGGTTCTGGAGTTGGAGCTGCCGCCGCGAGCAGGAGGTTGGAGCGTGTGTGTTTTGTCAAGAAACAGAAATGGGAGACTACTATAAAGGGAAGAGAGAGAGAGAGAGAGAGAGAGAGGGAGAGAGAAGGAGGGTCTGATGAGTAGTTGAATTTTTTAAAACACATTAAATGCTGAATAACGGTAATATGCATTAGCTTTTAGCAAAAGCCCCAATATACAGCTTTTCATAATCATGGTTCCACAATGCTTCAATTGGAAGAAGCCCAATTGCACACAAGCTCAACCAAACATTCAAAAAAAGCTGATTGCTACCACAATTGGGCTTATGCATGCCCAATCAGGCTTAATGGGCTGCCAAAAGCTCTCCCTAACACTCACTTCAATTTGTTTGTGAACATTGGAAAAATCTCATCAATAACCCTTCTTTCATCTAAGAACATCTCCACAACTCAACCCAACAAAACCCTTCTCTTCTTATCCATCAGGATCATGGATTTGATGATCCTTTCAGCCTATGTTTGCTCGATTGCAAGATGCAATTTCATGAAGTTGTTGATACCGCACCTTTGTTTGGTTCCTTGAGTTGCATTCATATTGTTGGTTCCTGCAATGGTTTACTCTGCCTTGCCGATAGTAGTATACGACCTCATGCCCCTTTATTGTGGAATCCCGCGACTAGACAGGTCAAGCGAGTGCAAATCACTTTTAAGCATTATCTGGTTATTTGTAATTTTGGATTTGGGATCAGTCCTATTATTAATGATTTCAAGATAGCAAGAATAGTAAGATTTACCTTGTTTCACAAGGGTTATATTAGGGAAGTGTATTCATTGAGGATAGGGCCTTGAAGAAACATACAATTTGATGAGACAGAAGATATTTGTATGGATCATCATGGAGTCATTGCTAATGGTGTTATGTTGGTGCAGATTTACTTTGCTTAAATATGTTTTTGAAGAAATGTATTCCTATCGGTTTAGACTTTAGATCATTCTATACAAGGTTTGATGCCCTTTAGAGATGTTACATAAAACAATAAATGCGGAGTTTCTTATTTTATTTTACCCATTATTGAGGACTATAATATCAGGTTATCCCTTTTGCTTTTCAAAGATAATATAATGTTATTTAATTGCTGGTGTATGGATTCATATTCAACTGTGCTTCTCTTGTCTTTAAAATAAGATATAATTGGGAATTTGATCTTGGTCATAAATATAAGATATTAGTTTTCATATTCATTAATCTTTTTCTAATTTACCTCTGTTGATGTTTCCTCAACAATAATCAAGAAAGAGAGGAAATGAAGTAATTAAGGAAAATGTTTAGGATGTTTTATAAAATGTGTCATACTAACTAATTTAACCAACTTCTTAATCTAATCAAGTTAGGTAACTATGTCTTATATTTAGAATTGAGGGAGTATCTTTTTTTATCTAAAGACCATTAATAAATGCATGTAAACTCAGTTCAGGACATGCTTGTGCACAAGTTTAAAGCAAGATTCTGCTTGATTTGAGTATTACTATATGGAAGAATCAGCTTCAAGAAAAGCATCTTGGCTTGTATATTATGAATCAACCAAAATTTGCAACATGTTGCTCGCCAAAACAAAAATAAAACTAGTAATAAGTTGTTGTAATAATTTGTCAATCACAGAAAAGCAAATTTGATACTGCAAATCATGAACCGTTGGTGTTAATTATGCAAAGCACAAACTAAAAAAAAATCCAAATAATTCTGTCAAGGAAGTTGTCAATTCTTGCTATTCTATTTGTACTGTGTTCATGATTAATGGATTTGAACTGTAATGGTCTAATGCAAGCTTCTGTTGCAACACCGATTCAACACTCACATGTTAGTTCTAAGTAAACCTCAGTAAATTAGTATCTGTTATGGCACAATAGATGTTATACTCATCTCCATAGAAATTGATTATGCTTTTTAACATCAAGTTGTTCCCTGTGACATTTCATCTTCTATAGGAATCATTTCTGGACCTGAACGGGAATAGGAATCTCTTTAGAATCTTCCCCGCTGCTGTTTGCTGTATTGCTGAAATTTCTATTCTCAGACAGGTATTTATCTAGAACATCAACAACAAAATGCAAGTGAAGCTAAAGCATCACATGGTGGTGTTTCACAAAATATCAAAATTGCTTTGCCCATTTGGTTTCCCCCGTACATATATTCTTTCACTTTATCCTTGAAATAATGTTCCCTCTCTGTTATCAAAGTTCTGGTTTGGCTCTTTTTTCTTTCTTTTTCTTTCTTTTAACTAAGACGTAAATTGTTATCGAATGTCCACCTGCCATTATTTCTTCCTGAGGAAATCATCACAAATATTCTCAAACGACAGCCTGGAAAATCCCTAATCAGATTTCAATGTGTTTCCAAACATTGGAAAAATCTCAGCAAAACCCCATTTTTCGTCCAAGACCATCTCCACCACCACTCCGCCCATCAAAACTCTTCTCTTCTTATACGACACAGACTTAGAGATGATCCTTTCCACTTGTGTTTGCTCGATTACAGGAGAGTGAGATTTTCCAAGGCTGTTAGGATTTGTGAAGTGGAAGTGTATTCATTAAGCACCATGTCTTGGAGAAACATAGACTTTGACAACATAAAAGATGTTACTATTTTTTATCATGGTGTCACTGTTAATGGAGTTATATTTTTGTATGGGACAAGGCTACGGGTGGACATAATGGGCACTGATGATATTGATGTGACAATTTCATTTGACTTAGCAACAGAAGTATTTAGAGCTGAGTGACACCATCGCCTGCACGCATTATTAAGCCATTCAACTGTCAAACTTGCTGTGTCCAAGGACAAGCTTGCAGTTACTTACCATTCTTGGACTATTAACCCTCAATATTCTTCTATTCATTTTGGTGTAATGGAGGAAGGGGGTACAGTTTCATCAGGGAAGGGGTGGAGTCTGAGTAGGAGATATACATTTGACTTTGATCCTTTCAAATTATATGTTGGGGCCATTTGGAGGAATCAATTTGTCTACATTGATTATGAAGCTGAAGTTGAGATGTGGAATGTTTGCCTATATCTCATCAACCTCACTACTAATGAACGCAAGCGGTTTGCTCTCCCTGGACCTGGACATGGACATGGATATGGCTTTCATGCAAGGCTTTACAGTTATGTGGAAAGTTTAGTGCCGATTGGCAACATCGAACATTGAAGAGCCTTAATGTTCAAGATAACTTTGGTGGAAATATGTCCTCATTAGTTTAGATCATTTTGTAGTTTAATGCCTCTTAGAGATGATACGTGGAATAGAATGTTGCTTTATTTTGCTTGGTATTAGGTTGTCCATTTTGCCTGTCAGAGATAGATATATTTAAAGTTATTTATTTGCTTGTGTTAGTGTATGGATCATTTGGGATTTTTTTTATTAGATATCTTATCAGATTTTAATCTTTTCATTAAGATTGCTTATCAATGTATAATCCTTCATCATAATTCACCACTACAAATCCACAGAGGGAAAGGGGATCAATACAAGTTATGATGAATGCATCTCAGTTGTGAAACTTTGTGCCGTACATGAGAAAAAAATCTTTTGCTATAACCAGAGGTCATGTGATCTCTTTGAATTCTAAACATTTGGACCAAATATAATACTCCAATGCACTGTGTGACTGTGTCTCCCAAATCTAAACTTTTTCCCCTAAATTTTCTGTATTAATTGCACATATTAAGGGTTTTTATTCAAGGATAGTGATTATGAAATATAGTATTTTCCGAAAATCGAGCTATATTTATTATAAATAATTAATATAATCAATTTTTTTAATCTATCCAAATTTATAATGCAGCTTTTAATGTTAAGGACTGAATGAATGCAGTAGTATATTTTTCTTGAATTGAGTATGAACATAAGAGCACTCGGTCACAGCATGAGAATTCAATAACCAGTATCTAACAATATATGTTTGAAATAATATTTGATCAAATAAATTAAGCCAATGTATATTTTGAATATTTTTGAAAAACCAGTAAGTTCCTTGAAATCATTAAAATCCAATGCCAAGCGTCATGGGCATATCTGCATATAATGTTTTAAACTGTAGTGCATACTTCAAAAAAAAAAAAAAACTAAAGCAATATGTGTTGCAATATGCGCGCGCGCGCTTCCCTCGGTTTATCAGTGTAATGACCCAATAATTTAGAATCATTTAAATAAATAATAATTAAATGATTAAGTAAGTTAAAAAAAAAACAGAGAGAACGGAAAAAAAATTGAAGTGGAACAAAATATGGGAAATGATTGATACTAATCTCTTGTTGTTATATTTAAACTTAGTTCAGCTGTATGCCTGTATCGAATGAAATCTAGAATTTTTGGAGCATACATGTTGTATCTTTATCAGGTTTTGTGGAAATATAATCCCAAAATTATAGGCATTCAATGTAGATATGATAGGATTCAAGTTTCTAATTAATTGATTATGTATTGATTGCAGAATATTCTTCCCTGATTTTTGGCCACTCGTCTACTTGACCAAGACACATAATTCATAAAATTATTGTCCATATGATTGAATAAACAGAGAATAAGTTTTGTCCCTTTGTTGTTATCCTCCTTAGGTTTATAGGTAATAATCCTGAAATATATATACACGTATTTATATAATCAGGTAGTTAGTTAACATTTTTATTAATTGCTGTAGGCTTATTAAGAAAAGAAAAATGAGCTAGGGAAAACCTGTTCATTGTCTGTTAATGGGCTGAGTTCGAATCTTCCGTTGGCAGAAAAAGAAAGAAAGGGCATTCAATTTATTTTTAACTTTGCGAAATTATCATAATATTCTTCAGTTTTTTTTTTGGGAAAATTACTCCCAGGTCTCAAGCAACAGAGATATCCACAGAAAAGTCCCTGGAGATTCTGAAATATCAGAAAAGTCCCTAGAGACTTTTCTGTGATTATTTCTTAATGTAAAATGACAAAGATGCCCACATTCTAATCTCCTTCACTCAAAATCAGACTCATGCTTCAGCAGCAGTTGAAGACCTTGCCCTTGCTTCTCGCCTTCCTTCGCTGCCGCTTTGCTCCCAATTGTCGTCCGTCGATGCTCCTCTCCCAGTCAGGGTGCGTCACTTGAGCTCCACTCCCATTCACTATGCGTTGCTGCTACTCCTCTCCCAGTCGTTGTGCATCGCTGCTCCGCTCCGAGTCGCCATCCATCATACAACTTAATATTTTAATATTATATGATTTGCTATTCAGTTGTGACAGTACAGTGATGAAATTGCAAAATTAGGTACCAGTAGTTGTTTGAAATCATGATCTGTTGTAGTTACAGGGGAGACATTAATTTTGCAGACTATGACTGGTTAGACAGTCACCTTGTGAAAATAACTCATGATGTTGTGAAAACATACATTAGAACTTGTGAAAACTGGTGTCAACTATTGTAAAAATTGTTAGAAGGAGTTGTAATCAAATAAGCACAGTAATGAGTTAAAATCATGGTTAGCTTCTGTGAAAGTGGAAAGGTGTGCAATTTATAAACTCATGGGATAATTACAATTCACTTGTAAATGTAACTAATGCACTTGATAAAATAGGCATAACAAGTTGTTAATAACTTGATACATGCACTTGATAAAATAGGCATAACAAGTTGTTAATAACTTGATACATTATGACCAAGTCAGCTGCTCTGACACCCCCAATGGGAAATACTGATGCAGTTGTGAGATCTTGCATTGCAAATAAATATAGTTTCATCCAGCCATGAGACGAAGTTGTAAAAACGACTCAACATGTTGTTAACATATGCTTAAGAAGTTGTAAATGGATGCTTGACGAGTTGTAAACAAAGCACTCCGCTTACTTAACGTGAGAAAACCTTGTTTCTGTCCAATGTGAGGTAGAAGTTGTTAAAAAGACTTAATGTGTTGTAAATAGACGCTTGACAAGTTGTAAATAAAGCACTTCGCGTACTTAAGCACATGTTGTTAACATATGCTTAAGAAGTTGTAAATGGATGCTTGACGGGTTGTAAACAAAGCACTCCGCTTACTTAACGTGAGAAAACCTTGTTTCTGTCCAATGTGAGGTAGAAGTTGTTAAAAAGACTTAATGTGTTGTAAATAGACACTTGACACGTTGTAAATAAAGCACTTCGCTTACTTAACATGAGAAAACCTTATTTTTGTCAAATGTGAGGTAGAAGTTGTTAAAAAGACTCAACGAGTTGTAAATAGACGCTTGACGACTTGTAAACAAAGCCCTTCACTTATTTAACATGAGAAAACCTTGTTTCTATCCAATGTGAGGTAGAAGTTGTTAAAAAACTCAACGTGTTGTAAATAGAGGCTTGAAGGGTTGTAAACAAAGCACTTTGCTTACTTAGCATGAGAAAATCTTGTTTCTATCCAATGTGAGATATAAGTTGTTAAAAAGACTCAACTAGTCGTAAATAGACGCTTGACAGGTTGTAAACAAAGCGCTTCGCTTACTTAATGTGAGAAAACCTTATTTCTGTCAAATGTGAGGTAGAAGTTGTTAAAAAAATTCAACGTGTTGTAAATGGACACTTGAAGGGTTGTAAACAAAGCACTTTGCTTACTTAACGTGAGAAAACCTTGTTTCTATCCAATGTGAGATAGAAGTTGTTAAAAAGACTCAACGAGTTGTAAATAGACGCTTGACGGGTTGTAAACAAAGCCCTTCGCTTACTTAACGTGAGAAAACCTTGTTTCTATCCAATGTGAGGTAGAAGTTATTAAAAAAACTCAACGTGTTGTAAATGGAGGCTTGAAGGGTTGTAAACAAAGTACTTTGCTTACTTAACGTGAGAAAATATTATTTCTATCCAATGTGAGGTAGAAGTTGTTAAAAAGACTCAACCAGATGTAAATAAATGCTTGACAGGTTGTAAACAAAGCGCTTCGCTTACTTAATATGAGAAAACCTTATTTCTGTCAAATATGAGGTAAAAGTTGTTAAAAAGACTCAAAGTGTTGTAAATGGACGCTTGACGAGTTGCAAACAAAGCACTTCGCTTACTTTACAACTTTGCTTACAAAGTAAGTGAAGTGCTTCGTTTCACAACGTCCCACACGTTCCTCTCTGACACTTTTCTCACATTAAGTATGACCAATTGAGCTATTTACAACTCGTAAAGCGTGTATTAACAACCCGTTCAGTTTTTTTCACAACCTCCAACACCTTTCCTCTGGCACCATGTTTTCTCATATTAAGTAGGACCAATTGAACTATTTACAATTTGTCAAGCGTGTATTAACAACCTTTTCAGTTTATTTCACAACCTCCAACACCTCTCACTCTGGCACTATGTTTTCTCACATTAAGCATGATCAATTGAGCTATTTACAACTCGTAAAGCGTATATTAACAACCCGTTCAGTTCGTTTCAAAACCGGATGTCGTGACTGCATCAATAGTTTCCATTAGGCAGCTCACAACAGCTGAATTGTATCATAATTAATCAAGTTGTTGATAACTTGTTGGCCTATTGTATCAAGTGCGTTACACACATGCACAAGTGACTTGTAAGTCTCCCATGACTTTCTAAACTTCACAACTTACCACTGTCACCTAAGCAACCCATCATTTTAACTAATTTTAGTGCCTATTTTATTACAAATCCTGCTGCAAAATTTGACAGCAACTGATGCAAATTTTCACAACTCTTAATGCATGTTTTCACAACATAATGAGTTATTTTCACAAGGGATCTGTCAGACCCGATTGTGTACTAAATGAAAATCCCCCTGTAAGTACAGCATAGTATGAAGTTAAGTGACTGATGCAACCTGATGAAAGTCCACCCTGTAAGTACAACATAGCATGAAGTTAAGCAACTGATGCAACTTGATGAAAGTCCCCCCTATACCAAATGAGTTATTTTCACAACGGAAACGCACGTCGAAACGACCGGACCACCGCAACGGACAGGCTCGGGGAATAACCGGACCAACGACCGACATGCACCGCGTAGCACCAGACCACCATAGAGAGGTAGCAGGACATTTTCGAAAATCCTCTTCTCGCACGATTTGGGGCTACTCTGTTTCAAATGGAGAAGAGAAGAGTTTAACTTTCAATTAGGGGTATGTGTGTCATTTTACTTTGCAAAATAAGGGACTTTTCTGATATTTCAGAATCTCCAGGGACTTCTCTCTGTGGATATCTTTGTTGCTTAGGACCTGTGAGTGATTTTTCCTTTTTTTTTACTTAAAAAAAGAATTAAAATCATTAGATTTTTCATTTTTCTCATTCCACGGACTTCCAAAATTGAAGAAAAGGGGAGAGAAGCTCTCGAACCTTCAAAACCTTGAGAAGGTCAATCAACATTCTTCATCCATCTATCACTGATAAGGGAGCTGCCAAATTCTCACGTTTCCTTCCTTTGATGCTTTCTCTTCGCGCTGAGTTTACTCTCCTCTGTTCCTTTTGGTGTTGATATTTTTGTCCTTCTCATTGTTGTTCGTACGTCTCTGCAGTGAGAGTCATGCACCAAAACTTCTTCCCTTCTCTTCCCGTTTCCCTGTGCTTTGGTGAGGGTGTGCGAAAGTTCATTCCTTTTCCTCCTCTTATGCAACGATGGTGATGGGTATGTTCAGAGATCATCTTCTTCCTCTGTTTTTACTATGGTTCCATTTTCTCATATAGCATAATGGTTTTCTTATTCCTCCTCTGTTTGGTCATGTTTGAATTGGGAAATATAATTGATCTGTGATTTGAGTTGTGTATTAAGTAATCTTGATTAAATAAAGTTGAATTGTAGCAATTATGTTTGAGGTTGTAATATTTAGAGGAACACTGTTTAGAAATTGGTAAAAAAAAAAAAGGCACACTAGGTGTTTGACAAAATGTTTGAAAGGGGAATTTAAAGCTAAATTTTGGTATTGAATGGAATATTGGGACTTTGTGAAATTACTTTGATGCTTGAGTGTTACATGGTTGTTAAACTGTGGAGTAAGATGTTTTGTTTATTGGTTAAAAGTTGTTAAGAAATTTGATTTGGGCGGCTTTGCTATTAATTAGGATGCTTGAAGTTGCTTGCTAGCAATGTGAGACGATGATGATTGTTTTATGACTTGATTTCACACATCGTGCTTGTGAAATTGTATATAAGAGAAATTCAGTTAAATTAAGATTTTGAAGCTTATGAGCTGATTTTACATAATGCATATGAAGTGTTTGATTACTTGCTTGAGAATAAATTCTTATGGAATTGAGAATGGAATATGTTAGTGGTGGTGTTGATTAAATTCTTATATGTAATAATCAATTATTGTACTACATTGAAATTGTTTTGGTTTGTTTACTCTTATGTTAACCTTTAGGATGCCTTTGAGGTGGTTGATTGTGCTTGCTAAGTTGAAGATGAGGTCTTTTCTTTTCTCTTTATAAATGGTAGAGATTGCGGATTTTCGTTGTGTCCATTATATTATTGTGGACTGTTGTAAATTCAAAAAGATGAATAAGGTTTAAATATTAAGAGTGATAGTTATGTGATGATTGGTATTTAGGAATGAAGGAGTAAGAATTGCTATGAAATCCGAGGAATGGAGTAAATTATAGATGTGTGGAAGCGCATCAGGTGAGTAAATAGCGTCTCATTATAATATTTATAAGCGATATTTTACTACTTGTTATATTTTTATATTAATTATCTCATTCTAAGCATGGTTTTGCCAAGAAAAATTTATCAAATTTATTTAGTTTCTTATTGATATTGAAATGAGAAAAGATTGATGATTTTACTTGTTATTATCTATTCTTCTTCTATTGGATCATAGTATAACTCATGATTATGCGCAGAAATGATAAGGAAACTTTTGAGATATATTTCATAAATTTTCATGTTAAGATAGTCTTGTATTTTGGAATTTTTGCACGAGTTCTATTATTTGGGAAGAGTTTTTGTCGATATATTGAATTTGAAGGAATGTTTTAAAATATTGTTTGTGAATTTTCATGCTGGGGTATTCTATTATGCCATATTTGATATGAGTTATCATGGTATTAAAAGGAGAAATCTTTATTGTTTTGATAAATTGGCCCCAAGCATACTTGAAAACATTTTTCAGAGTACTAAATACAGAATGCTGGTTGCTAACGGCAGTTCCGTTAGCCCTTGACGCACCATGGTTAACTCGAGCTCGCTTGATATTCGTGGGATTCGTTCTCACCCTTGTTATTGATGGGTTTTGTTCTTGTGCTTGTTTCGTGGCTTCGAGTCGCGCTTGGTTACTTACCCTCATGGACTATGTGTCTACGTTTGTTTTCGTGGCCTCCACATTTGTTTTTGTGGCCTCAAGCTGTATTCGGTTAG
The DNA here is from genome assembly GCA_963210345.1 of Inga oerstediana. NCBI lineage: Eukaryota > Viridiplantae > Streptophyta > Magnoliopsida > Fabales > Fabaceae > Inga > Inga oerstediana. The sequence goes on along the minus strand of OY723400.1, from coordinate 22,202,991 downwards.
TTACCCTCGTGGACTGTATGTCCACGCTTATTATCCAAAGTCCTATGAAAAGAGGAAATTTGAGATTCATTGTCATGTAAATTGATTTTGTAAACAAAAGGTTTAAGTGCTTGTACAGTTTTATTCATTCAATTATCTTTTATATGTTTTCAATTTATGTGTGTGAATTTATACTTCAAAAGTTGAAATTTATAGTTGTGTTTTACACCCGCTGATCCTGTTTATAAGCAACTTTTTCTTTCATGGGTCTGGTCTTTTTTATAAGCAACTTTCACTTTGTGTATGAAAATGTAAGCTTCTTTTTCCTATTTTACAATTTTTAAATACATATATTTATAATTAATTATCACACATACCAAGAGTTATCTCTTATACTTTTTATCCATTCTCTCTCCTATGCTCTTTTCATAAATAGGGGTATATATATAAAAAATATGGCATTTTTGACACACTTATTGCTTTTAACTACTGGTTTGTTTTGCGCAAGTAAGAGGAAAGTTGCTTATAAATAGGACTAGAGGGAGTAATATTCAAGGTTAAGTTTGTATATATTATTTCTTCTAGTATTTTATCTATTTTCCTTAATGGGATGTTATTCATCGAAAAACATTTTGGCCTAAGATAGTGCAGCTGATCATGTCCTTCTGCTAATCGCTAAAAGTGTATATGGCCCGAATGAAGCTGGTGCGTCATTTGAATAAATCATGATTCAATGTAAAACCTTAAACTCTTGTATATGTTAGTAAATCTTCTTTAGGTGCTTCATGTCATCTATAGGTAGGATCCCCACCTTCCTTGTTTGTGTAAGATGTATGTATCTATATATGTTGTCGTGGCGCGGAGCTCCATATACTACCATATTGAACTGGTGTGCTATGGTAGGAATTTCAAAAAGCCTGAAGAGACTGTACTGAAATATTTACAAATTACTTATTATTAGATTGAAGAAAATATGTTATATATGAGCTAGAAGTAATGTATTTATATTCAATATTTTTGTTATTTGTGTTTTAAGGCTTAAGGAATGTGACTCTCCTCACATTCCGTACCGGTCATCCCTAAATTTTCAGGTGTGACAATCAGTTTATGAGTTGATTAGTATTCTATTGTTTTTTTTTTAATTTAAAGGCCATAAATAATTGCATTTATGTAAACCCGACCGGTTCAGGAAATGCTTGCCGACAAGAATCAGCTTGTGATTAGATATTATCATTATCATTATGAATCAACTAAAACTTGTGACTAAGTGCCTGTTTGGATTAGCGGTGGAGAAGTAGCTTTTTTTGTAATCTGATTTTTGAAAAAGTCAGATAGGATAGAAGTCAGATTGTAAATGTGATTTGTGTTTAGATTGATGGTGGCAGAAGTGACTTTTTTTTTTCTAACCTTAAACCTGTTTGGATTATTATTTGAAAAGCCCGTTTAAATAGAAAATGACTGAAAAGGGTATGAATCATATATATATTATTTGTATTTATTGCCATAATTGAAGTGAAAAATTAAAATTAAAATTTGATAAAATACAAAAATTCATATTAATGCATTTTTTGGGACATTATTATATGATTAAGCACTAACTTAAGTTAAGGACATTCGTATTGAATTAATTGTAATCATGGGAAAAATTGTCAAAATTTGTTAATTATTCATACAAATGATATCTTGAAATTTTGATGCTACCTTATGCTTAATCTTGCATTGTAGGTGTTTAATAAGAAATTGGAGATTTTGGAGGGCTAGAATTAATATTTTTGAGGATTAGAGCAAATTACATAAAAGGTCCTTAGAATTTATGAAAATTACAAGTGAATGAAGAAAATGGATAGGAGAAATCATGGAAAATGACCCCAAATGTTTCATAAATTATAGTTCTACCTTACAAATATTTCAGAAATTTTCACTTTAATCCCTCTTTGAGAACTTTTGAAGTTTGCAATGAAGTCCCTGGTCAAATCCTAATTTGACCAAAGCTTCTTCTTTTTCCTTGGAACAGAGACCAAACCAGCAAAACAGAGCATAGCTTCATTCATTGTTTTCTTATGTTGCTATGTGGGATATAGATTTTCTCTCTCTTAATCCTTTATTTTTCAAGCAGAAAGACTTCAATCCGATTGAGCTGGCTTGCTTAACATAAATATAATTCTTCACTATTTGATGCACTCAATGTCTCAACATAGAGGAAAAATAATGGCTTCCTGTTTTAACTATTTTATAAAAGTTACTACCAACTACATTTGATTGAGCGGAAGAGAGGCCTCAAAGGAAGGACACAGATCACAGCTCGAGTTGCATGCCAACAATAGGTAAGGAAATAAAAGCCCAGGCATCAAACTTCTGTCGTCTACAATTTTGAAGCCACCGTGATAAAGAGAAAAGTTAGAAGCAAGGAAAATGAGCTTCTACTAGAAGCGACGGTAGGCTTAAAAGCCCAGTGAAAGCTGATGTGAACCCAAACGGTGTGTAGCCAGCCCATTGTGCTTTTTCAGCCTCAAGCGCACTACCGTCCTTTCACTGCTTTCCCAAACATACCCTAAGTTTCTGGGATAACAAGTCAATCTCAAAAAAAGCAAACTCCACATCGTACAAATCATGAACTACGATGGGTTTTAATTTTGCAAAGTACAAAGTATTAAAGAAAATCAAATAATTCTGACAAAAGAATTGTCAATTCTTGTATTAACAAGTAATAGATTTGTACTGCATTCCTAGGACTCAATGCTAATATGGCAACACTGATTATACAAATGTACACGTTAAATGCCCATTAATGCCTAAATATACCTTAATAAAATGATCACTAGTGGTGATAATTGGTGTTTATCTACAATGAACATTGCCTTCTATTTTAAGGGAATGTTTGGTTCAAGGGGAGGGGATGGAAGGGGATGGGCTCATTTTTCATCCCTTCCAAAACCCCCCAATTTGGAGGGAATAAATATGAGGGGATGAGAGGAATTTGAAACCCCTTCTTTGAGTCCCCCCTCCAATTTTTCATATCAAACAAGGAGAGAGGCTCATTTTTATTCCCCTCCCCTCCAACCAAACAAGCCTTAGGCTTGGTTTGGATATAAGAAAGGAAGGAAAATAAACAAAAGAGAATGCTATAAAGAAAAACTTTTCAAAATAGTAAAACATATTTTTTTTTTGTTTTAGAGTTTTTTCTTATAACATTCTTTTAGCTCTATTTTTCATCCCATCCAAACTAATAATAACAGTTATTTTGCGAAAAAGTAGAGGAGCAAATTGTTGCCCTCTCCCGTATTTGTTTTAAAAACAATGAAGAGAAGGCATTCCCCTTTTTTATTTTGGTGCAAATCAAATAGAGGGAAGTGGATGAAAAATTTTCATGCATTTTTTCCTGGTCTTCTTATCACTCCCTTCCAAATCGGAGGAATTTGGAGGTATTATTATTATAATAAAATAAAGTTGGTTATTGTGATTTGTGAGAGTCAATGGAGCTATTATTTCAACTCATGGGATGGGACAATAAATCGTTAATCCTCTTATTGATGAAGACGATATCCCCATTGTACTATAATGAACTAACCAATTAAAGTAGATTGTTTTTTAGTGAAGAAAATTAAATTTATTTTAGCACTTGTATCTTGTTTTTAATTTCAAAAAGTATTTATAAAATTCAAGGGACCTAGATAAAATTAATCCCGTTATGAAAAAAAAAAAATGCCATCCCAAATACACTTTTGTGGTGTAAATCCAATGTGGGGGGGGGGGGAGGGGGCCAGATCCCCAAAGATATTTTTAAAAAAAGGGGATAATTAATTTGTAGGTCCTTATAGTTTCAACCAATTTTTAATTAGGTCTCTATAATCGGGTCTTTGTAGTTTTTTCCATTTTTATCAGATCTTTATTGTTTCACTGGATTTTTGATTGGGTCCTTATATTTTTTTTGAATTTTAATTTATTAATTTAATTTCAATTTAAATCAATGAATAATATTAAAATATAATTTATGAATAATAAAATTAAATTAATAATCGAATAATTAAAAAATAATTATTATAATTAATTAGTAATTCTTAATTGATTAATTATAATTCTATTATATTTTTAGAGATAAATTATAATTCAAATTTTAATATTCCTCCTAATTTATTAATTAAATATGAATTATAATAATAATATTTTTTTTCTAAGAATAGAATAAAATTATAATTAGTTAATTAAGGATTACTAATTAATTATATTAATTATTTTTAAATTATGTAATTATTAATTTAAACTTATTATTCTTAAATTATATTTTAATATTATTCATTGATTTAAATTGAAATTAAATTAATAAATTAAAATTCAAAAAAATTGCAAGGACCCAATTAAAAATTCGATGAAACAATAAATACCTAATAAAAAAGAAAAAAAGTATAAGGACCTGATTAAAAATAAGTGAAGTATAAGGACTTGATAAAAAGGAAAAAAAAAACAATAGGGACCTAATTAAAAATTGTTTCAAACTATAAACACAAGCAGATTAATTATCTCAAAAAAAAAAAAAAAACACTCACTTATACTTTTCACAGCACATCACTGTAGAAACTAAAAAAAAAGGAATGAAGTTCCGAAATTTACTTTATAAAATGGTGAAAATTATAAAGATAGAGGTGAAGTGAGTCAAAATTTGATAATTGAATTACAACTTAATTAAAATTATAGAGACTCGGTTACATCAAATCAAATTGTAGGAGGCTAAATTATAGCTAAATTAAAAGTATATGAGTCAACAGATTAATTTTTCCATTATAAATTCTATAAAACAAGGGAAAGGGGCATCTTCATTTCCTCTACTTCCCATCCCTCCTCTCTTTTATTTACATTGTCAGATTAACTTTGACTGTCGAGATTTAATATTCTATAAAAATATTATTTAAATATTAAATAAAAAATGTAATAATAAATTTAAATCATTAAAATTTGACTTAAATAGTTCATCTCTTTATATTTTTATTAATATATATATATATATTCATATTCTTTTTTACTTTTTATAGAATATTAAATCCCAACAATAAAAGTTGATATAATGGTGTCAATAAAAAAGTAGAGGGAAATAGAAGATAAAGGAATTAGAGAGACCCATTTCCTATAAAACAAGCATAATTTTTATAACATAAATCATGTTCTAAGTCAATTAGGAAATATAAAAAATAATCAAATTATTTTTAAGGGAAAATTTCAAAACAATACCACTTGAACTTCAAAATCTCAAATTGGTTTTTTTGGCGATAAGAGTAATGGAATTGACAACTCAAATTTTTTTTTAAATCACTGATTTGAGATTTTAAAGTTCAAGTGATATTTTCTTAGAATTTTTCCCATTTTTAAATGCGAATTAAAATTAGGAAATATGCATTAACAAAGTTGATGATGACTGATAGTACATAACATTAGGTAGTATCTATGGGGGAAATATGTTAGGTTAGATTAGGTTTTGCCTAAATAGGCTTGAGCCTGAGTTTGTATGTAGACTTTTTTTTAGGCCTAAGTTTGGGCCTTCAAAAGGCCTGACAATGCTTGAAGCCTGTTTAAAGGTATACTTAAAATGTAAGCCCTTAAATAACCTTTAAAACTTATGCCTCCAAATTCACATATAACCTTTCACACTTATACACAATTTTACATTATATCTTAAAAACCTAACATATTTTCTAGTCGTAATATCAAGGCTTAGTAAGGAAAAAAAATGAATGTCTAGTGATAATAATTGTTCGGGCAGATAGTAATAAGAAAAATTAATCGTTTGTTGACTAATAAGATATATTTTCTAAAATTGACTAAGCATAACAAATGAAATGTAAAATTAGATTTTACCTCTTTTACGCTTCCCATGTAAATTTGGACAAACTCCTCTTACTAATATTATAATATTTCATTTGACATTAAAATAAATTCATAATAATTATAATGTTTTAGTGGAGGGCGCAAATTAGGCGGGAGAGAGTGAGTTAGTGTTGTCATCTCCAACAATAAAAGAGAAGAGAGGTAGGAGTGAATGATTTATGTGAAAGTAAGGGGTTGAGTGCAATGATAATGTGATGTGAAATTTAGAATTAAGGTTAAAGTTGTAAATTTTTAAATAATTTATAAAATTATTTAGGGTTAAAGGGAAAAAATACCCATAAGTTTTTCTCAAAAGTGCATCTACCACCATAATTTTTTTTGTACAAAAGTAACCATGAACTTTCAAAAGGGAGTAAAAGTAACACTTCCGTTAAAACTAACCAACGGCCGTTAACTCCAGTGTAAAATTATCAAAATACCCTTATCTAAAAAAAGGTTAAGAAACAAAAATACCCATAAACTGTTTTCAAAAGTGCTTTCATAACCATAACCGTTTTTTCAGATAGGGGTATTTTGGTACTTTTGCACTAGAGTTAACGACATTTAGTTAGTTTTAACGGAAGTGTCAGTTTTGCCTTCCTTTTAAAAGTTTATGGTTACTTTTACATCCAAAAAAGTTTATGGTGGTGGATGCACTTTTGAGAAAAGTTTATAAGTATTTTTTTCCTTTAACCCAATTATTTCTATGATATTATATATACTTATGTAATAGCATAAATTAAAAAAAGTTAAATAGGCCAGACTTGTAGGCTTGTAGGCTAACCCTTATAAAGATAAATCTGACCTGTTTATCTAAATAGATCTAGCAATATGCCTAAACTTGAGGCTGACCTATTTACTAAATAGACTAAATTAGGCTTTATGTGGGCAAAGCTGTAGGCCCTTGTTAGGAGCCTAACCAATTTCCACCCCTAGTAGTATTCAATTCTTTTAATACTTGATGGAAAATTGGAAAAGAAAAGGGAAAATTGCTATAAAATACCTGATTAACACAATATTTGCTGAAAGGGACCTAAGGTACTGAGGGCCTGAACTGTGATTATTTTGTAAGACTAAAAGACGTAAATACCCTTAGTGGAATAATGATGAAAGAAGGGAAAAAGGTTTGAAGAGTGAAGGTCTGAAATTTGATTTTGAAGATGTGCGAAGTTGAAGAGCGAAGGGCGGACTCAGTGGAGAAAAGCGAACGACGTCGCGAGCAGCGGACAAGGGTGTGGGAGTTGAAGGCGGGGGCGGGGCGAGGGCGGAGTGTGGGGTTTTGCAGGGGTGGCAGAGTGTGGGTCTTGGCGGCGGCTATACAGGGTTGGTCTTTGCAGTGGCAGCGAGGCGAGGTTTGTGGGTTTGTGTAGTAGCGAGGAGGTGTGTTGGTCTTTACGGCGTCAAGGAGGTGTTGGGTGCGGCGGCTACAGGGCGACCTCTCCATGTAGTAGCACGGACAGAATTTAGTGAAGAACACCCAACATTTGAGGCTTGTGTTTCTGTTTTCTCTCTATTCTTTTTATCATCACCATTATTAATGCATTTAATTGATTTCGCCTAATTGGCTGAATTTCTCATGCTCATCACTACGCATCAATTCGCAAAAATTGAAAACATGAAAGTGTGTTTTAATTTTGTTTGATTGGGGCTTCCGTACATGGATATAGTTTCTGTCTCTAACCAGCTAGTTAGGGCTGTCTTTATTTGTTTCATCATCATAATTAAGATATGCTTTATCAAACAAGCTCTGGGATCATTTTAATTTTAGTGAATAATGCCCAAAGGTGAGTGCCATCATTGGGATAGCAAGCACGTGTGTGTTGTGTGTTTAATAGTAGCAATAGCTGTGAATACCTATTTAAGTAGTAGATACAAGTCTGTTTAAGAATCACAACAAGTGTATGAGTTAAGCCCTGAGAGATTACATGACAAAGCTATAGATTTGAAGTTTTTAAAAGGGTGAGTAGTATAGTACATTTGATGAACTAGATAGAAAGTGATAAATTTTTTAAATCAGACCTTTTAATCTCAAGAGTGAGGTTCAAGTTTAAGTTTTCTCATATGAATGTGATGGATTGCGATAGAAATTAAGGGAGTTGGGTCTTACTTATTTTGTCAAAGTTTGTGAAGGAGTTTAAAATGAAGTTTGAACCATTGGGTTTGGACTTGATCAAAGTTAGTTATGGATTTAAATGTTTCAGAAAATCCATTCATTATGAAGAAAAGTACCCTCGCTTGTTTAAAAGTCTTAAATCTAATTTTTAGGGTAGTCTTTGTGTCCATTAAAGTAAGGCATGATAATTTGTACTCTAATTTACTGGCAAAAAATGCATAGAAGAGCAACAAATTCTAACACACGAAAGAAAAGCAAAATTGTGTTGTCATATTGAAGAATGAATGAGTACCCTTCTAGCATTTCAAATTTATTCAATTTAGCTTTGATTTTAAGGATGCTTAATTTGGTCTTAATAACTTAAGTTTGCTCTTTAATGTAGGTGCAGTCTTGGTCCCTCAATTGCCCTATCTCTTCTCCATTTCCCTAATCCGTAGTGATTTTAATTTTTCTGATTATGCGATTCATCAATAGGGCATCTTTTCCCCAATAATTATGTTCTTGAATTTAAAAAATAGCATATAGTGTTATGTATTTGTGATTATGCCATAATTTTTGTTCGAAAGTGGAATGCTTGAGTTTTCATTAAATGGCTATTTTAATTTTTGGAATTGTTATGATGTCTATGAAGGACCTTACTATAAAAAGGTGGAACATTATGGAGTTGAGACAAGCTTGTGATGGCATTTCCATTTTGATGTCTAGGAGGACTGAATTGAAACATGTCTTATTTAACTTCCCTTTGTTGTAATCATTTGGCATCTTTAATGTACTCTAGTTGAAGGTTGGAAAGCTATGAAGAAGAGGAGAAACATCGGGACGTGGTCATGCGTGGCATTGAATGTTGGAAAGCCATGAAGAAGAGGAGAAACTAGTTGACATTTTATGTATTCTGTACATATTGAATATTGTGATCATCTTTTGTTTCAATGTAAATTAAACTTGGTTATTTATATACAAATTTGGTATAGAACTCTTCCAAGTATAAGAACTCTTCCCCTATATGCAAGAACTCTTCCATGTATGCAAAAAGTCTTCCATTTGTGCAAGATAATGTTTTCACAATGTGCAACGATCTAACAGTATGTGCAAAACATCTTCCTTGGTTGTAAAATGTCTTCGCAACAGTCATATAACCAAGTGCAAAAATTCTTCCCCTATATGCAAGAACTCTTCCATGTGTGCAAAACGTTTTCCATGTGTGTAAGATAATGTTTTTACAATGTGTAACGATCTAACAATATGTGCAAAACATCTTCCTTGGTTGCAAAATGTCTTCGCAACAGCCATATATATAACCAAGTGCAAAAACTCTTCCCCTATAAGCAAGAACTCTTCTATATGTGCAACAAGTCTTCCTTGAGTGCAAGATGATGTTTTTACAATGTGCAATGATATAACATTACGTGCAAAAACATTTTTTGTCTATGCAAGATGTCATCAAAATCATTTTAATCCTTCATAAGTGCCACAAAATCATGTGCGAAAGATCTTCCCTATATTCAAGAACTCTTCCTCATATGCAAGACTCTTCCATGTGTGCAAAAAATTTTCCACGTGTGCAAGATGTCTTCCCTGTGTGCAATGATCTACCCATAAGTGCAAAACATCTCCCATGGGTTCAACGTGTTTTCCACTTGGGTTCCTGTTAAGTCTTTATAAGTGCCACAAAACTATATACAAAAGATCTTCCCCCACGTTCAACATTTCTTCCCTATGTTCAAGAACTCTTCCTTATATGCATGACTCTTCCATATGTGCAAAAAATTTTCCACGTGTGCAAGATGTCTTCCCTGTGTGCAATGATCTACCCATAAGTGCAAAACATCTCCCATGGGTTAAACGTGTCTTCCACTTGGGTTCATATTAAGTCTTCATAACTGCGACAAAACCATGTGCAAAGGATCTTCCCCCACTTTCAACACATCTTCTCTATGTGCAATATCTCTATCTTATGTGCAATAACTCTTCCCTATGTGTAAACACTCTTCTCTATATGCAAAAGCTGTACCCCGTGTGTAAAATGTCTTTCACTTGGGTTCCTATTAAGTCTTCATAAGTGCCACAAAACCATGTGCAAAAGATCTTCCCGCATGTTCAACACATCTTCCCTACGTGCAATATCTCTACCCTGAGTGCAAGACGTCTTCCTTGTGTGCAAATAATGTACTCAACCAACATGCAAAATTTAATACATGGTGTTGGATGCATGACTTGCATCCTACATAAATGGACCATGGTAATAGGTGAAAGCGTAAATGCTCGAAAGACATTAAGAATTAAGAGGTTGACAACATCACACTTTAACATTTACAATACAATATGTAACCACAATTTCCCTAACATATTTCTCATACTATATTACACTTTAAATTTACAATGATGACAGAAAATAAAGCAGTTCTAACCCAATTACAATACAAAATACATCTTCCATAGTCTTCACATAATACATTCACAATTGCATTTTACCCTTAATTTCTGAACTATGAATAAGGTCTTGACACAACTCACCTCCCTAGTCTTTACTGATACGTCAAACCTCCAGCAGCATCCACGGTGAACGATGGCCAGAAGGGAAGACATTTAACTCTGCACAGGGAAGGAGAATAAGGCTTCATCGGTTCCACCTTCGTTGCTTGCTCTCTTCTTAATCGATCGTTGGTTCTATCTCCTTTCATCTGCCCTCTCTTTTCTCTTTAAAGGTATTTACGTCTTTTAGTCTTACAAAAATAATGACAGTTCAGGCCTCAACCCTTAGGTCTCTTTCAGCAAATATTGTGTTAATCAGCTATTTTATAGCAATTTTCCTAAAAGAAAACCGATTTATTGATAAAAATACATATTCAAAAAAATGTAAATAAGGACTTGGGTCCCGGATTAGTCTGCACCTACGGGTGTGGGATACCGGGGAAGAAATTCAAAAAAAAAAAAAAAAAAAAAAAAAAGGACTTGGGTCGAAGACGATCTGGCTGCGCGAGTTCAACTAAAACCTAAAATGCTCTCGTTTGTTGGCGACGGTTTTACTTCTTCTAGGTCGACAACCATGGAGCAGGCGGTGATCATTGACGCCGGGCCATTCCTTCCCGAAGAAATCATCGCTAACATCCTAAAGCGGCTTCCGGTGAAATCCCTATCGCGATTTAAATGTGTCTGCAAACATTGGAAAAATCTCTTCAAAACCCCTTCTTTTATCCAAGACCATCTCCGCCACTCCATTCATCAAGATTCTTCTATTCTTATCGGACCGAATAATAGGGATGATGGTTTCTACTTATTTTCGTTCGATTGCAATATGCAATTTCGTCAGTTTGAGAATGACCCCTTGTTCGATTCCTCGGTGGGTCTGTGCCTCGTCGGTTCCAGCAATGGCCTCCTCTGCTTCGCCGATTGGAGTTCTTGTCCTCTTGCCCCTTTATTGTGGAATCCTGCGACTAGACAGGTCAGACAAGTGCCCATAACTTCTGATGATTCCTCCATGGGTTGGCATTTCGGATTTGGGTTTAGTCCTGGTATTAATGATTACAAGATAGTAAGAGTTTCCTTGTCTCCCCTGGTTTGTAAGGTGGGGGTGTATTCATTAAGCATAGGGTCTTGGAGAAACATACAATTTGACAATGTAAAAGATGTTTGTATTACTGGTCATGGTGTTAACGGCAATGGAGTTATATTTTGGTGTGGGTCAAAGTACATCATGGATACATATGATAGTGGTGTGATAGTTTCGTTTGATTTAGCAACAGAAGTGTTTACAGTCATACCATGGCCAGCTTTTGCAAGTTATTCAGGTCAGCTTGCTGTGTATAATGACAAACTTGCAATCATTTCTTATACCAATAAATGTCCATATTTATTGGATTTGAAAAAGGATTATTCTTCTCTTTACTTTGGGGTGATGGAGGAGGGAGCTCTTGGTTCATCCGGGGAGAGATGGAGTTCAAGTAAAAGATATATTGGCAACTCTGAGCTCGATTTATGTGATGGGATCATTTGGAGGAATCAAATTGTGTGCGTTGATTTTGGGAGGCCTACGTTTACTGAACGTGGAAGGGAGAATACGGAACGCCTATATCTGATTGATATCATTTCTAATGAATGCAAGCAGTTTGATATCCCGAGACCCAAATCTGGTTATGGTGTTAGTGTTTTCAATTATGTGGAAAGCCTAGTACCAGTTAGCGGCAATATTCAAACTGAAGAGCCTTAATCCTCAAGGTTCATTATCACAGTGCATATTTACATCGTTCTTATATTTTTAGAAGAAATATATCCCTATCAGTTTGTACTCCAGATCATTTTATATATAAGGTTTGACGCCTTTTAGAGATGTTGCATAGGATGATGAATGCAGATGTGTCCTGTTTTATCTTGCCTATCTATGACTATAATATGAGGCTATCCCTTTTGCTTTTCAATGATAGGTATACATGATGTTATTTAACTGCTGGTGTGTGAATTATTTGTGGCTTTTTACATGACATCTGATCAGGTTGCAATCTCTATTTGAGGATTTCCTCTCAACAAGTTATGAGATATTTGATATTTCTCATTTTTCTTAAGTTTTGTGTAATACACAAGAAAAAAGTGTTTTAGTATAAAAGTATTAGAGATTGTGTGATATCTGAATATTAATATTTGGAGTTTAAAGTTTTCTGGTACGGTTATGTAGAAGCTGTTTAAGACTTTAAGGGCACTCTTGTTTACATAAGAACCACTAGGTCCATTCCTTGACAGAGAAGGTCAGTAGATAGTGGTTTATCTTTTCTTTCTATAAGAGTTGGGAAAGCACATCGTACTCCTCCTTGATTAAATTAGTTAATTTGAAAACTTTATCTTATATTTAAGACTGATCTGTGTTATATTGAGGACCAGTGGAGTAATATAACATCTCCTTGCTTAGAAATGGAGGAGTTCAATCAACCTCAGTTATTGCTTTATATAAGTTACAAAATAGAAAAAAACTATTTTTTCCAACAACATTTTCTAAAATATATTTATTTAATATGATTAGATTAAAGAATTTAGTTAAATTAGTTAATATGTTACGTACTATTTTCTAAAACATTATAGTCATCTCTTTTAATTCCCTCTCCTCCTAAATGCTGTTGAGGGAGGAAATTAAAAAAAATATTGATAAATATGAAAAGTAGGTATTAGATTTATGATCAAGATCAACTCATCAAATTAGTTCTTAATAAGAACCGGAGAGAGTATGCTATTTATTTATTTATTTTTATGCAAGTGAGTATGCCATTTATAATTTATAATTTGTGAAAAGCAAACTTCACATATAGTACAAATCATGAACTACTATTGGTTTTAATTTTTCAAAGCACAAACTATTAAAGAAAATCAAATAATTCTGTCAAAAGAATTGTCAATTCTTATATTCACGACTAATCGATCTTGTACTGTGTTCCTATGACTCATGCCACTATTGCAACACTGATTATACGCACACAAATATTAAATGTACATGTTAAAATGCCAATTAACTCAATAAATGATCAATGGTGGCGATGATTGCTGTTTATCTACAATAACTAGAAAATGACTGTTGCTTCTACTTTTTGGACTTGTTTTAGATATGAAAAATATGAGAGGAAAATAAAGAGGAGAGAAAACTATAAAGGAAAACTTTTAAAAATAGTGTGTGAAAAATATGAGAGGAAAATAAAGAGGAGAGAATGCTATAAAGGAAAACTTTTAAAAATTAAAACACACACTCTTTGGACTTGTTTTAGATATGAAAAATATGAGAGGAAAATAAACAGGAGAGAATGCTGCGCGCACTTTTTGGACTTGTTTTAGATATGAAAAATTATGAGAGGAAAATAAAGAGGAGAGAATGCTATAAGGAAAACTTTTAAAAATAGTGTGTGTGTGTGATCAATGATATGAAAAATATGAGACTGTTGCTTCTACTTTTTGGACTTGTTTTAGTCTTTTAGATATGAAAAATATGAGAGGAAAATAAAGAGGAGAGAATGCTATAAAGGAAAACTTTTAAAAATAGTGTGTGTGTGTGTGAGTGATCCTATCCAAACTAAGAGTAACAGTTCATTACTTCGTTTTGCTAAAAGGTTTTTTTTTTTGTCAAAAGAGTCAATTTTATTAATCACAAAAAAATCAAGTACAAACACCAAAAGCCAAAACCAAAAAACACTCAAAAAAAAAAAAAAAAAAAACTAACATAACACCTATCTCACCCTTTCCAAACCTAAAAAAAAAAAACGCTAAAATTCCACTATTACCTGAAAGCAACAATACAATCTCAATATCAACAACTATTAGCCTATTCCTTTTTGCTAAAAGGCGGAGGAGCAAATTGTTGTCCTTTCCCTTATTTGTTTTTTTAAAAAGATAAAGAGAATGCATTCCCCTTTTTTACTTGGTTCAAATCAAATAGCACTACTACAAAAAGGGGCTATAACTTCTCAAATTTGGCATCTTTAACGTCCCAAAACGGGGGGACGTATATACTGGGGGCGTAGTAAGTTGAAACAAAAGACATCCCAAATGATAGGGACGTGTAAAGTCGGACTTTAGGCGTCCCAAATTGTAATTTGGGACGCCTAAAGTCCCCCCAGGGTGGGACTTTAGACCTCCCAAATGTCATTTGGGACGTCTAAAGTCCCACCCTGGGGGACTTTAGACCTCCCAATTCTTAATTTGGGACGTCTAAAAGTTAAGTTTTTTTTTTATACCATAATTTACATTCTGTATTACCCAACGAATTCAAACTGCAGAAATAGAATAGAAGATGGATTCATAAACCACACTGTCCGTTACAATGGTGTCTCTGCATCACTCCGCAGGCTGTTATACTCCTGCGACTGCGCAAAGGATTCTGCCTCAACATCGTTAATCATTCTCTCCATTCTATCTTCATCTATGACATCCACAGCTTCCTTCTTGTGTGACGGACAATCAGTTACTTCCTCATCATGCCATATCCACCTTGTGTATCGCAGATTTATTCCATCACAAAATAGGTGATCCTTTATGACATCAACATCCCGTCTACTCTCATTCAAACAATTGACACAAGGAAAAAAATACTTCCCATTTCTTGCAGGAGCATTCTTTTTAACGAATTCAATAAATTCGTCCACCCCTTTCTCATATTCTTCACTAGTTCTCAAAGCATTCATCCAACTATGATCCATTTTGTTACTACCTAAGGCATTACCAATAACATTCACACGTTTAGTACAATTCTCAACGACATATGATGAGATTGCCTAATTAAGTTATCAACCCAATTTAGGATTTTAAAATATGGGCTTAATAACTTTATTGCCCCCTCCTAGCCTCATCTCTCCTCTTAAAAGGGTTTCAGTGCTATGTAACTTATTTTTTTAATAAGTATATGTATATAAAATTAATGTATAATAAAATAAATACAATAAGATTAAATTAAAGAATTTTTTTGAGGTTTGGAAGAATTAAAAACAAAACGAGTTTCATATTAACAAAACAATTTTAAGTTGAGTTCTTCCAAAAATAAAATTGTTTTATTGAAAATATTTAGATAAAAATCATTTAATGAATATTGGGGTTATGGTTTTCTTTTTAAGTTTTGGCTTGAATTATTCTTCATAATTCGTTTGGAATATAAGAATTTCTTTAATTTAAATAAATCATATTTTATTTTATTATATATACTAATTAATGGTGCAGGAACAAGACCAATGAAATGGGGTGGTGCCACTACGTGTGTATGGATAAATCTCCATTGGCTTATAAAAGCTAGATTTCCCTAAAACTGAACAACAGGGATTTCTATTATACACAAGTAAATTTGTATTTAAACAAGAAAATAAACCATTCCCGAATAAATGTAATTTAAGCAATATAACCACACTAAACACATCAGGCTAATCTCAACCATCTCAATATAAGCAATATATAAGCACAATCTCAACCATTTCAAGTAAATTTATATTTCAAAAATAAAATATACCATTCTGTTACAAAAAAAAGAAGAAAATAAACCAACCTGATCAGGGGCGCCCACTAGCTAGTATGTTGGAGAGGTAGAGAAGACGTTGGAGATCCACGGTGGTGTTCACAACAATGGAAGGACGGAGGTGGAGGAGAGAGCAAAAATCT
Organism: Inga oerstediana; assembly: GCA_963210345.1. NCBI lineage: Eukaryota > Viridiplantae > Streptophyta > Magnoliopsida > Fabales > Fabaceae > Inga > Inga oerstediana. Next base: position 22,186,928 of record OY723400.1, on the reverse strand, counting down.
ACCCACTGTGGAGGAGGTGAAGTTGCAGCAGGGTCGGTTGCGTGCGTTGAAGAAACAAAGAAACAAAGAGGAAGAAGAAGGGAGGAGGGAGGAGTTGAAGAAACAAAGAGCTTGAACAAGGGAGGAGGGAGGAGTTGAAGAAAAAAACAGAGGAGGGCCGACGGTGGGTGGGGAGAGGAGGAAGAAGAGTAAAGTTGTTGTTGAGAGGATGTGAGGAGATGTGTGATAGATGAGAAGACGCATGTCAGACAAGTGTCTGACATGCGGGTAGGGGACGCCTTTAGGCGTCCCAAATGGCATTTGGGACGCCTAAAGTCCGACTTTAGGCGTCCCAAATAGTCCCTACTTTAGGCATCCCAAATTAATTTGGGACGCCTAAACCCAGCTCTAGGCGCTAAAAAAAATTTATGAAATTTATATTTCGCGTCAGGAAGCACTTTAGACGTCCTAAATTTAAATTTGGGACGCCTAAAGGTTCCCCTACATATATATAATTACGAAAATGCCACCGCCTCCCTTTTTAACCACCCAATTTTCAATTTGGGATGTCCTTGGGGGTGGTTATATCTCAATTCTGTAGTAGTGTAGTGGAAGTACCATTTTAAACTCTCTCCCCTATGAGAGCGAAAACTCTCTCCCTAGTGAGAGCCTAAACCGCCCCTTGGTGAGCGATCTACATCAGCATCCTCTCCTTGGCAGCAGCCGGGGGAGAGTGAGTCTGGAGTGTGTGTGTGTGTGTGTGAGTTTGACATTGTGAGGATGAGATTTGAAGCTATGAGGATTAGGGATTTGAAAGAGACAGATCTAAGGATGGTGCGACTATTGCAGATAGATGCAAGAAAGACAAGGATGGAAGCGGAATGGCCAAAGGCGAGATCTAGATCTATGAGATTAGACTCGGAGATGGTGAAATCTGAGATCTATTCCGAACAAGGAAGGTTGGACGACGAAGGTGAGATCGATGTTTTACAAGTAAATTGGAAGATTCCTCAAGTCGATTCAATTGAAGGCAAGGTATCTGGTTCTGGAGGAAGTCGTTTAACACACCTTCTAAGGCCTGGGGGTAACAAATTGCAGAATCTCATGTGCAGACAACCTTCGCAGTGGTTTGATGTAAATCGGCCCTAACAGCAACGTAGTCATTTGCCTACGGCTTGTGAGGTAAAAAGCTCTAATGCTCTTTCTTTTAATAGCCTCAGTGTGTCATCCTTATGGCTATATGGTCCGATTGTTTTTTTTTGGATTGTGTGTTGGGCTAGTTATGCTGATGTATGCCTCGGAGTGGTTTTGGAATGAAATTATGGCCGTAGTTTCTTATATAGATAATTGTTTTTGGTATAAACCTTTGGTTGTAATGGAGACAGTACTTGCTAGAGTTTGTTCGAAGATTGGAGACTCCACTGATTTGGGTTTTAATAGTAGTTCATTTGTTCAGTTTGTCTCAATCTTTCTTAAAGTAATGAGGTGTTGGAATTCTAATGGCAAGTTAAGTTTCATTGTTGCAATCAAAAGGACCATACTGAAAATCAAGGATGATTTAAGGTGGGTGCCGCCTGGATGGCTTTGGTGTGTGGTTGTTTTTAAAGAAAAAGTTACGGTAGATGTTAGGTATCATGGTTATAGATTAAGAGTAAGGAATGCATCTGTGTTGGTTTTGAAGACTAATTACTGGTTGAATGGAAATCTAGAAGATAAAAAGTTCCTAATTCTATGCTTTGGATATGCTCAGCAAACCTGTGATTAGTGGAGCTTCTTTCAAGAGCACATATTTCATAAAAAATATGTTGCTCATTGTTGCAACTTAGCTTCTTTAAAAGAGCTAAGGAGTTGTTCAATGGGTTTGTGGCCTTTTGGGTTTTATACCCCTAATCCCAATAGTTTTTTCTTTGGCCAGTGCTTATCTTCTTGGCTTCTCTTGGATAGTGTTTGAATTGGATTGCAGCTTCGTTTGGTGTTTCTGGGTAGGTATCTTTGCCTCCTTCCTTCCTTACCTGATTCCTGATCTCATATGCTGTTATGGAAGAGTGCCAGAATTCAACTGGCGATGGAAAATTTGTTCTCCAATTGTTGCGTCTTTGTTATTCTTATTTTGTTATTTTGATTACTTTGGAACTATGGAGTGTATTGGTTTACCTTTATAGTTTATAATATGATGCATTTCAGTCCAAAAAAAAAAAAAATCAAATAGTGGAAGTGGATGAAAAATTTGAATGATTTTTTTCGGAGGAATTCGGAGGTATTGTTATTTAATAAAATGAAGTTGGTTATTGTGATTTGGGCTATTCTTTCAGCTCACGGGACGGGACAATCAATCGTTAGTCCTGTTATTGATGAAGATGATATCCCCATTGTACTATAATGAATAACCAATTAAAGTAGATTTTTTAGTGAAAATAAATTTATTTTGGAACAGGTATCTTGTTTTTAATTTCAAAAAATATTTATAAAATTCAATGGACTAAATAAAATTAAACCGCTGATGGAAGGTAAGCGTCATCCCAAATAGACTTTTTAAGGTTTAAATCCTATGTGTTATGCTAGATGTGCTTATAGTCCAAAAGATATTGAAAAACAAAGGCCGCGAGTCCTAAAAGTTATTTATAAAATGGTTACAACTTTAATACTCTCTCTTGTCTTTAAAATTGACTATGAATTTTAAATGATAGTTATATTAATATTATCCTTAAAATTGAACATGAATATTAAGATTTATAATTTCAAAAATAGGTTTTCGGATTCATGATTTATATCACCATTTGATAACTTTATTTGGATATGTCCTATTCCTTTTTATAAGATAGATTTAACGGTTGTGTCAAAAGATTCTGTAAACTTCCCATTTTGCCCTCAATTATAAAAATTACTCTTATTGCTATTGTATTTAATTCCTATATTTTACTGCACTCAATATAACATATTATTTTTCTTTCATGTAAGCGAGGACATTTTAAATAAACACAAAATTCATTTTTTTAACATGTTTATTGTATATAACTAATTTCAACTAACTTTTTGAATAATACAATTCGGTTAACTCTATCGAAGGGAGAGACTAATATTTTGAGTTAATATTTTTTTTTTTTTGGAACCATTATGAAGAAGCTGTTCAAGAGCATTCTAATAGCATAAGAACTTCTAGGTCCATTCTTTGACTGGGAAAGTCAGTAGATATTGGTTTATCTTTTCTTTCCAGAAAAGTACTTTGTAGTATGATTTTATGGCTAAATTATACAAAACCCCTTGAACTTTAGGTTAATTGCATATAATCATCCTGACATTTCAAGATTTAAATTTAACCCCTAACATTTCATTTTTTAACTATTAACTCTATGCAGTTAAGTGACTATTATCTTTTTTAATAGAAATTGCTATGTTAGATTATGAAATAATACGTGGCATCTAATGTGGAATATCCTGAACTTTGGGATTGAAGGCTTGGGAATAAGCCTAAATTAAGAGGATTGCTAAGCCCTAATTTAATAGGTGTCCCAAATCTATTCCCTAACGTTTCTTATATTTTTGAGGTATTAAAGGGAATAAAATGGTCAATTAAAGAGTATGGGAAATTGGTATACAAAAATGGAATTTGTTAGAGTTGCAAGTGTATGTCGTTTCATTTCTTCTAGTGAGGTAGTGTTGTTGTGCAATGTATTTCATTGACCAAGTGATATTCAAAAATTATGAAATTTTACAGGGTGAAAATAGACATCCTAAGCTTTAATTTGATAGGTCATATGAATTATTTAAAGCTATATATACAAAGAGTTATGAATTTTGAACTTTACCCAGCAAAATTGATTATTTTCTGGAACAACATGCAAAGATTAAAATTTTGGGAAATTTGTGCTTTCAACTGACAAAAGTCTATATTTTTTCTTGAAACTAGACTCAATAAAGGTTCTATAGCCTTTGAAATCACTCTGATACGATGTCTACAAAATTAGTTATGATTTTTCAAATGTTGGGCATAAATTATGGCAGAATATCCAAAAATGGGAATTATGACATAAGAAGCAATTGGATGACATCAGCATGATACTATAAAACAACATTTCACTCTTCTTCTTCAGCCATTCCTGACGCTATTTTCATCTGAAATAGAAGAGAGAAAACTTGAGAGTTTTAGAGAGAGAAGAGAAGAAATCTCCCAAGGTAGGTTGATTTTTTCGGTGATTTAGCTTCTAATTTGCGCAATCCTTCCTCTAAGCTTCTTTTCTCCATGGTTTATGGTGTTTAGGAAGCAAAATCCTGGGGTGGTAGGAAGAGGAGTATTCTGCCAAGGAAGGAAAAAGCTAGAAGGAAGAAGAGATAACTTCCTGAACTTCAAATATTACTTATTCTGACTACTGTAGACAATTTAATGGGTACAATTTCGCTGGATTGTCTTTGTTTGTAAAATTTGGAAGAGTGGGCTTAGAAGTGTTATGCTATCAAAATTTGGATTAAATGGTTGATGTAACCTAATTTGATAGCTAATAAAGTGATCAGGAGTAGAAAAGAACACGTTTGCGGAGTTCTAATCGAAAAACCCCAATTTTTCTTAAAGGATACCCATATTTTGGCCAGGCTGAGATTTAGGGTTTAGAGTTGGATTTTCAATGATTTGATGATTCCATTGAGTTCAGGAGCGAAAATTATGTGGAGTTACAGTTGATCACTTTTTCGGAAAAGCCCGAAAAAGCATAATTACGAAAATGCCCCTGAAACCCTTAAAGTGGGGCTGCCAAGGGCAATTTTATCTTTTGGTGGTGAGTTTGATAATTCCAAGTCCAGATATGGATTCCTTGGGCGAAAATATGTTAGAATAACCCATGTCAAAATTTCACGAATAGTACAGTCGGACCGAGCACAGCGGGGCTGGGTCAAGGTCCTGGGGGCATTTTGGTAAGTTCTCACCATTGGTTAATATAACCACTATAAACACTATGAAAGTGTTAAAATGGTACATGCATAGGTTATAATCTAATTCTTGTCTATTTGATATTTTATGACTGAGTTGGATGCTTATAGTTGACACGTTTCACGAAGCGAACAGTTCGAGACTAGAAAAGGGTTCAGGTAGGGACTACTATCTCTCATATACTATATTACTATTTGTATGATGCGTGTTATTGTATTTTATGATTTGAACACATGCGGGAGACATATTACCTAGTTGTGGTTTGGTACCTAGCCAAGGTACACTAGTATTGCCTAGCTACAGTCGGTGACTCGGCTGAGATACACATAGGGGTTTCAATTGGATGGTTGGCCCTGATATTTGTGTACACATACAGATTGATGTGAATTTTCATTTTACTTGATACGGTGCATTGCATATTTTATTCTCGCATTTTATATGTTGATAGTATATTTCTACTGAGATCCTTGGAATCTCACCCTTTTTTATAAATAAAATGTCTCAGTAGGTGCCGGCGGCTCGAAAGGCAAGGATGTAGATACGGGGAACTAAAAGGCACGTTTCTTGAGACAAAGACAGTGGTTATATATAGTCTTTACTTTTGAATATTTTGAGAAATTGTATATATTACCTAACCCTGAGGGAATTCCTCAATGTAATCATGTACTATATATTAGTATTTTTACATTATTCCTGTTTTGCTCATTGAACGGCGTGCAAGCACTCTAATAATATGGAAAATCAGATAAGGGTATGACACTATGTAAATTACAAATTTCATAAGACCGCCCTAAACTTTGAACAGTTGCTCATATCCTCCTAAACTTTGATCAATTACAAAGAACTCCCTTGACATTTCAAACTTTAAATTTAACTCCCTTAAAATTTTCATTTATAATATTAAACCTCATGTTGTTTTTTTTATCATTTTAATAAATTTATTAAGTTTTTTTACCATCATTTTCAATTAAAATGGTTTTCTTGTATGAAAAAGCTAGAAGAATAATACTTAAAAAATATTAAAATTAAAATGTTTTCATTTATATAATATTTACTTACTTTATTGGGATAATTGAGCATTGATAGTATGAAAATGTTATCCTTTATGTTAAATATATTCTTGGGAGATTGAGCATTAATAATTTAAATATTACATTTGTGTTGGAGGATAGTTTTTTGTCCTCATTAATTTTTTATTAGCAATTCATACTTTTTCTTGAATTAGAGGTTCAACATTTATTTTTATATTTTTCTAAATATTATTCTTCTACTTTTTGCCATGCAAAAGAATTACTAGTATTTTAATTGACAAATGATAATAAAAATCTTAATAAATTTACTAAAATAATATAAAAAGTAATTTCGTCTGGTTTACTATTATAGATCAAAATTTTAAGGGAGTTAAATTTAAATTTTGAAATGTTATAAAGTTATTTGTAACTGATCAACGTTCAGGGGGTTATGTGCAAACTGTTCAAAGTTCAAGGGGATTTTATGAAATTAATAATTTACATAGGATACCACGTATCATTTCATAATATGCGTGACAATTTTTGTTAACAAGATAATGGTTACTTAATGACAGGGGCTTGATAGTTAAAAAATAAAATGTCAGGGTGATTAAATTTAAATTTTGAAATATCAGCAGGGTTATATGCAACTGACTAAAAGTTTAAGGAGTTTTGTATATTTCAGCCTTAAAATAATTAAATCTCATAAATAATTTCAACTTGGTCGGTGAAAATTAAAAATTTGAATATTAAATCAATTTTTTTTGGCAAGAAAATCAAATTCAAAACATGTAATACTACTGTGTAATTTATTTTAATAATTAAATAACTATTTATTTATTCCTTTATTTATTTTTTTTGATACATAGAGGAGAAATTTCTCAAAACTCAACCTTAAGAATACACTGATCCAGCTCCAACATAGCTGCCGACGTTGAATACAGTATTGGGTGTTCCTTTATTTATTTATTTATTTATGGACACACAGCAATACGGCGCGAGAAGAACGTCCTCATGCCCCTTTATTGTGGAATCCCGCGATTAGAGAGGTCAAATGAGGGCCCATGACTTTTAAGCATTATCTGGTTATTTGTAATTTTGGATTTGGGTTCATTTCTATTATTAATGATTACAAGATAGTAAGAGTAGTAAGATTTAGCTTGTTTTGACAGTGGATTCTTGGCTTCCAGCGTCGGTTGGGCTTTCTTCCCCCAACTACTGCTGAGCTTATAGCTTTACACCAAGGCCTCCAATTATGTAGGCAGTATGGGTTCCAGAAGGTAGTGGCATACACAGATTCACTTGAGACATACCACTTGCTTATGCAGGATAGTGGTCTATACCACCCACTTAGGTTGGAAATTAATGCCGTTAGGGATTTGATTTACTCTGATTGGGATATTGAGGTCCGATATGCACCGAGAGATATAATCCGGTGTGCTGATTTTTTGGCAAAGGATGCCCATCACTTAGTACAGCATTTAGTTGTTTTACCTATTCCTCATCCTGGATGTATTCCTATCATGAGGGAGGACGCATTACATGCTTTTGATGTTTAGATTGTTTTGATATATGTACTCTCCAAGTTAGCTTGGCCACATTATGAATGGAAAAAAAAAAAAAAAAAAAAAAGATTTAGCTTGTTTCACAAGGGTTATATATATATTGGGGAAGTGTATTCGTGGAGGACAGGGTCTTGGAGAAACATATGATTTGCTGAGATAGAAGATACCTGTATTCATTATCATGGAGTCACTGTTAATGGTGTTATATTTTGGATAGGGTTACGGCTGCTAGATGGTGATCGTGGTGGTGTGATAATTTCATTTGTTATAGCATTGGATTGAAAATTGGAAAAGAAAACCGATTTATTGATAAAAATACTTATTTAAAAAAATGTAAATGAGGACATGGCTTCAAGATGATCTGGTTGCGCGATTTCAACTGAACCCTAAAATGCTCTCATATGGTGGCGACGACTATACTTCTTCTGGGGCAGCAACCACGGAGCAGGGAGTCCAAGCTCATGCCCTTAAACGTAGCGTTTTGAGGGGATGAGGTGCATTTTTTCTTTTATTTTATTTATATATTTATTTTTCTTATGAAAACATAATAGAGTCAAGTAGCACTCAAGGTCCTAGTGGAAAAAATATTTTACTCTAAATTTTTTTTTCTAAAAATTATTTTGACATGTTGGATGCCACTGGAAAAAATATGCTTTATGGTGGTAAATGTATCAAAAATTATTTTCTAATATCGAGTACTCTTGAAAAAATATTTCAAAATCCTTAAAGTTGATATATAAGGATTCAAAAAATGAGCCCACATGTTTTATATTATATATCTTCTTTACTTCTTCCATCCTTTTTTGTCCTTAATTATTATTGAGGGAGCATCAATTGAGGTAAATTAGAAAAAGACTAACAAATATAGAAACTATATATGAATTCCCTAAGTTAGGAAATATAAGAAATAATCAAATTATTTTTAAATATGATTGCTTAATCAATCAAATGTGAACAAATATAAATAAAGAAAATTGAAAAAATATTAAGAAATAAGCATCAATAACATGTAATTATTGATTGATGGACCGAGTGCAAGATTTTAAGAGTTAAAGATGCTTGGTTGATGATTTGTTTTTCACTGATAAAGAGTAAAGTAGATGCTGATTTACCCATAGCATTAAATATTCAATTCTTTTAATATTTAATTATATATTACATATATTGGGTGAAAAATAGACAAGAAAACTGATTTATTGATAAAAATAATTATTCAAAACATGTAAATAAGAACGTGGGTCTCAGATGATCTGTTGCGAGCTTTTAGTAAAGGTGTTGCATTTTTTTTTTATAAATGACAATTTTCATTAGCAAGTAAAATGATGATACATCACAATTCTACAATCATATAGGGGCATGATTGACGTGAATTAAAAACGTTTTGGTGAAGAGACATCACCGAATAAATATTCCTAAAATGAAAAAAGACTAAGGAGTATTTCTATATTCCTGTACAAAATGTTAGAAGAATTGGCCTTTGAGGGCCCCTTGTTTGTTTGTTGTTTTTTTTGAGGGAAGATGACCCCAAACCTTTCCTTCACTCCCCTCCTATATTTGATTCTGGCTTCGTTCCTGTTCCTTTTCTTGGAAGGAAAATGATCGTCTTTTTTTTCTTTTCTGAATAGTTGAATTGAGATCTTAACGGTTCAGATTTAATATATTATAAAAATATTATTATAAAAAAAATATTAAATTTGGATAGTTGAAATCTCAATCCAAAGGTCCAGAGAAGAAAAAGGACCAAACTCGAGTTCCTATATTTTGGCTCCCATTTAAATTAGGTTTTCCCTAGGGTGCCAAATAAAAATAAGAAAAAATTTTAGAAAAAATTCCCTTCAAATATTAAATTTCTAAATTAATTTTGTTTTCTGTGATAGATTAAGTATTGAAGACACCTGATAATTAGCAATTCATAACTCATTTTAATTGATTTGAGTCTTCAATTTTTGAAAGTATTTTTTGTAAACTTTCTCTAAAACAATATTGCTATTATTAAAAAAAAATACTATGATAATTCATAAGTATACTCAAAAAAAAAAAAAAAACACAAGAAGAAGAAGAAGATTTGGGTGAGCGAGTTTTTCACTGAAACCAAAATGCGCTCATTCGATTGCGACGGCTTTACTTCTTCTGGGTCGACAAACATGAAGCAGGCGGTGATCAATCACGCTGCACCATACCTTCCCGAAGAAATCATCACCAACATTCTCAAGCGGCTTCCGGGGAAATCACTAAAGCGATTTCAATGTGTCTCAAAACATTGGAAAAATCTCTTCAGGACCTCATCTTTCATCCAAGACCATCTCCGCCATTCCACTCATCACGACTCTTCTATTGTTATCGGACCGATCAACAAGAATGATCGTTTCTGCTTATTTTCGTTCAATTGCAATATGCAATTTCGTGAGTTTGAGAATGCCTCTTTGAACGGTTCCATGGTGGGCCTCTGCCTCGTCGGTTCCAGCAATGGCCTGCTCTCCTTGGTTGATTGGAGTAAACGTCCTCCTGCCCCTATATTGTGCAATCCGGCGACTAGAGAGGTCAGACTAGTGCCCATAACTCTTGATGATTTTCTTTGCCTCACCTGGTTTGTGGATTTGAGTTGGCATTTCGGATTTGGGTTTAGTCCTATTATTAATGATTACAAGATAGTCAGATTTTCCTTGTCTAACCTGGTTTGTAAGGTGGAAGTGTATTCATTAAGCAGAGGGTCTTGGAGAAACAAACGATTTGACAATGTAAAAGATGTTTGTATTGGTGTTACTGCTAATGGGGTTATGTTTTGGCCTGGGTCAAAGTATAAATTGGGTAGACATGATAGTTATGTGATAGTTTCATTTGACTTGGCAACGGAAGTGTTTACAGTGATACCATGGCCAACTTTTGTAAGTTGTTCAGGTAAGCTTGCTGTTTATGATGACAAACTAGCAATCATTTCTCATCCTATGGACAGAAACTCTGAATATTTTCCAACTTATTTGGGGGTGATGACGGATTATACTTCTCTTTATTTTGTGATGATGGAGGAGGGAGCCACTGGTTCGTCCGGGGAGAGATGGACTTCAAGTAAAAAATATGTTGGTAACTTTGATATCAGAATATGTAATGGGACCATTTAGAGGAATCAAATTGTTTACATTGGTTGTGGAATGCCTACAATTATTGGACGTCGATTTCTCCATTCGGAACACCTGTATCTGATTAATGTCATTGCTAATGAATGTAAGTGTCTTGATATCGCCAGACCCAAATTTGGCCTTGATGTTAGTGTTTTCAATTATGTGGAAAGCCTTGTACCCGTTGGCGGCAACTTTCAAATTGAAGAGCCTTAATCCTCTATTTTAATTATTACAGGGCAGATCCACATTTACACTTCAATGGAATAAAATTTTTCAATGGTGGAATATTTTTTTAATTTTAATATTATTAATTAATTTTTTAATATTTAATGGTGGTAATTACTTAATATTCAACAGCATTTATGGGTAGGTACTTTGGTCAATCCAAAAAATTATAATGGCAATAATGTCTTTTTCACTTTATTACAGAGTGTCTGCATCCCAATTCATTAGTCCTAGCAGTGTAATCTTGATTACATAAAATGATGTAATTAAGATTATAAAATGTAATCCTCTTTATATTACATAAGCCTAGCCAAACGCTATAATTAATATGTTGCATCAGGATTATATGTAATCCTCTTCTATAGAATTGAACCAAATGAGCTACAGATTACCCATCAATAAGGTCCTCACATAAAAGACATATTTATGTTTTACAGGAAAAAAAGACATATCTATGTTAACTAACTTTAATTTTTAATTTGTGATCTTAATTTCATATTTAAAATATTTTACGCACTGCCGGAAAAAAGAAGTGATTTTTGAGTGGCTTGACCTTTGACGTTTTAAAAATTACTCGAAGAAAGAAGCGGTATACTTTAGTTTTCATGATTTTACCTCCTATATATATATACTTATGTATATAGTGTATGTGTACCTAGCTAGCACTCGATTGTTACCAGCACAAACCCACTACTCCTATAGATATTTAAGATCACATGTTATTACGTACACACTTGGATATTCTCTTATTCCAACCCACTTAATATTTACATCACATGTACCCTACAAATAAGTAGGTAACATAATAAAAATTTGGGATCAGGGTAAAAAATATCTATATGTTTTTTTTAAATAGACATCAAATACCATATATTTTTGTTGGGTGTAAAAATACCTATATACATTCAAAACGATCCAGAAATGCCACATCCGTCAAAACAGGATGACGCGGGTTAGTTTTGTCACGTGGGTCCCACTTCATTGTCCATATGTACATTGACCCCCATTTTAACCGTTGCGACATGGCAAGTGAAAAATCTTAATGGTTTTTCATCTCCATTCAACTGAACCCAACACCATTGCCTTCCTTGAATCTCTCCCTTCCTCCTCCATTCATTGCATCTTCCTCCCTCCCAACTCCAAACACAACCTCGTCGATCCCCACCACAACACTACTACTGTTCAAATCTAACTCGTGGTTTCTCGATCTCTTCCTTTTCTCCGTGACGCCCTCAAATCGTTGTGTTTCATCTCGCTGGCGCCATCGAAACCACCGCTACTTGCCACTTTGATCACATACCCTTTTGCTAATAAAGTTCTTGAAGTAGCCAAGGAGCTAGATGTCTTGTCCTTCGTGTACTTCCCTCCTCTGCCATGACGCTTTTCTTTGTTCTTGAGCTTGCCGAGGTTGGACTGAGAGGTTTCAGGCGAGTATCGAGATTTGAAGGATCTGATCGAGATCGCTCCTGGGTATAGTGCAGTTCTGATCAACAGCCTTAATCTTCCCGAGCATCTTTAAGATCGATTTAGACTCTCTTGTTGATGGCTGGTCAACACCTTCTTTGAAATGGAACAGAGCACAATAACATCCTCCACCAAACCTTCTTTCTTGGGGGACTCCAGCTTGAGACAGGGGCACGGCTCTGAATTATATGCGCCGATACTTGGTGGATCACAAGGGAGATGTCCGCCTGTTGAGCAATGGCATATTGATGTTCTTCAGAGAGGCGGGGTTTTGAACGGAGAATCGGGAATGGGACAAGCTGGTGTGGGCAGCAACAACGGTGAGGAGGGTGGAGTTTTGGTCGAAGGTGGCAAAAATGAATGGGGAGTGGTGGTGGCGGGGGGCGGCAGAGGAAGTGGGGGATTGATTGGAAGATGCGTGTAATTGACTGAGGGAGGGGTGGAAAAACTTCAATGGCTTTTGTTTCACATTCAATGGCTTTTTTTTTTTTAAATACTTCCAGTCCTAATTATAAGATAAAGTTAATTTTTTTAGAGAAATTAAGGAAGCCAATTAAATTACTTTAGAGTGTTTATATTTTTAGTATCCTTAGATTATATACTAGTTTATTAGTTAAATTAATTAGTTTGGAGAAAAAAATAAAAATACTCTAAAGTAATTTAATTGGCTTCCTTAATTTCTCTAAAAAAATCAACTTTGTCTTATAATTAAGACTGGAGGAGTACCTTTTAATTTAAGTCATGTGTTCTAAATCCCTTTCTAACTTCAGATCTTCGTTGCCACTGTGACATTTCTTCATTGCCAACTCAGCATCCATCTCACCTTCTTGGGTCAAAAGTCTTTAAATTTAAACAAACAGTCGACGTGTAACCCCCTGCCGTAATTAATATCCGGATTACGCAATTAACGTGAAATAGAGACCAATAAGATAAAACCACATTTATAAACCCATCAACCTGACGGGGTTTTCACAATTACATTTCGAAATCATTTAAAACACGATCTCATATTTCACACCGAATATAATTACTATGCGAAGATAAATTACATTTATACAATTATCAGAGTACGCAATATAAATTCCCGACAATTTCGGGATCATATCTTCGCTCAATAATCATAAGGCATAATAGCCCATACAACTCATTCAATAGGGATTACACAACTTATCCAAATACATTCTCAAATACTGATCCATACAATCAAATACACAATCCCAATTACGTATTGATAACCAACTACTAAATTCTCACCCAGAAATGAGTCCTCTTCGTCCTTGGATGCTTGCTCATCCTCAATCTTCCTTCCCTGCCCTCTTTCCACGTAAGCTCCTGCTCCGGCTGCTCACGTTCAGGGAAATCATCAAATCCTATATTCAAAATCAAGGACATAGGATTAATCCCTTTTCCAATTCCTTAACTTTTAGACACTCAAGTTGGTTATCATTATTGCCCTTTAGGTACCCTCAAACACCTCTATCCATAGCTCTAAAGGGTTGGAAGACTATCCCCAAAGATCCCCTTTTGAACGCTCAAACTTGATATTTTCCACTGCCTCACTCGAGCACAGAAGCTCTCACTCGAGCACAAGTACGGACATCACTCGAGCACAAATGCTCTCACTCGAGCATTGGTACGGACAACACCCGAGCACAAGAGAAAGTGAGACCACGAGCACTTGCCCGAGAGCACAAACCCACTCCAGAAGCACAAGCTCACTCGAAGCACAAGAGGCTCACTCGAGCACGCTGCCCATACCCGCGAGCACAAGAGAAAGTGAGACCGCGAGTGAGCACCCGAGAGCACAACTCTCACTTTCAGGAACTGGCTCACTCGAGCACAAATCCTCACTCGAGCACACACCTCCCACCCGCGAGTGAGAAGGCACACTTCTTGCCCCTTGCCCGCGAGTGAAGACCAGAAGCAACCCTTCACTCTGGACTCCCACTATCACTCGAGCAGGCCATGCTCTCTCTCGAGCATGTTCTTCCCTCACTCGAGCACAAAGCGATGTGCTCGAGCATCGCTCATAAATCCCATATGCACTCGAAGCAAAACAAGGGAAAACTCACCCAGCACTCGAGCAGAGCTCATCCCTGCTCGGGTGACATTCATCCCTCACTCGAGCACACCCCTGTCTGCTCGAGTGAATCTATCAGATTCTAGAAAACGCAGCAAACATACCACATTTCCCGAACTCTTGCCCAATTGATCCAAATGGACCCAAAACTTCTACCAAAGCTACTCCCACACAAAATCACTCACTGAATTCAATGGAATCAACAGAATTACCCAATTCCCATTCCATTCACAAGCTTTGGTCTAGGGCATCATAATCATCAATTCTCTAAATCAACAACCTCACACATTTCAATCCCAAATCCATTCTATCTATACAAAACTCATACCATTATACCATTTCTATAACCATAACATGCCAAACTACTCATTGACCCATATTTTCGAAATTAGGGCAATAATTCCAGAAATTCCAAACATAATCATTTGGCATGAAACATAGATAGAAGGATTGGTTTCACATACCTTATCAACTTTCTCAAAGACACTCTTTGATTCTCCACACTTCACATTTTCGTGATTCTTCAAATCACCACCAATGGAGAAGCTACAACCATTAAATTGAAGCTCTCAACTCAATGATCAACATTAATGAAAAGGATTTGAGCAAAGGAAGCCATTCACTCACCTTTTCCCAAGCTTTTCTTCTTCCTTTTCTTGCCTCAACCATGCGCACAAGAGAGAAAGAGAGAGAGCACGAGAGAGAGAGAGAAACCGAGAGAGAGAAGAGAGGAGATGGAGATGATGATGATGTGTCCACTTATGCCTCATCCAAGGGTCCACACTTTGCCACTTGTCACCATCTCACTTCAACTCTCATGGGCTCACATGCACACACATACACATGATTATGCCCCTTGCCAAATTACACAATCAATCCTAGCCATTGATCATTTTAATCACACATCTCATTTTCTCTTAGCTAGTAATTAATTTCTTTATTAATCACTAACTAATTCCCAACAATCTCACTCTTTCAATTTCCAATAATCATGGCATATTAATTATTATTGCCATAAAACACATAATTATTCTCAATAATTATCATTAGTCCTTAATCAAAAATTGGGGTGTTACACGACGTCTCTTGCTTTAACGAACAAGGTATTTTTGAACCCTTTTGGAATGTTGATAGGCATTACGCATCTAACAAAAGTATTTGCTATTTGGTGTTGGGTTCCCATTTGAAAAAAGCACATAGACGTTTTTGCCCCTTAATCCTAAAAATTTCAAAGAATACTCTAAGTTGATTTCTCATCTTTACGTGGCTGGCTGAGCAAAATAACTAGTTTTTTTCAGGTAAATGCCAGGCTGCAAGTATATTAAAATTACATATTTATATTAATATATGACCCATTTTCAATGCACTTAAACAATTTGTATAGTTCGAAAAACTTTAGCTTAACTGGGGAAAAATTAAAATTTCAAACTACTCACTTGTTTCTCTTAATAAGAACGCATGAGGTAAAACCAACTTATATTTATAATGAGGAGAACATTTGATTTTCATTTATCTTAATACCAGTTTTGAAATTTTTGATTGTGTTGCAATTAATATCAATTGTTGTTTTATCCCTTCTTTCTTGATTACGTTGTTCTTTGGGTTCTAAGTCAAAACTAATAAACCTAGAGTAATTTTGACAGTTACAAAATGGGAAAATTAATCCGGAGGCCGTCACCCCTTAGTTTCCTTCGATTTTGAATCAGATCTCTAGATTTTTGTTTTCTTTTTTATTGGGTCATTTGAGTTTCTGTCATCAAATTCATTAGTCCTTCTGCAAAATTGCAACGAACAGTGTTAAAATATTGCAGATTAGCATTGGCACGTGGAATGACAGCTTCGAATTTGACTCATTTAAATTGCCACATAAGGAAGCTGACCTTCCTGGCACCTCTTTTCCTCAACAGTAGCAACCTCCACCATCTCTTCAACGTAAAACCATATTTTTATATGATATTTTATAATTAAATTGGGATTTTTCATTCATTTTTTGAGGGACTATTGTATGATTCATCACTTTTTAGTTATGAACAATTGTATTAAATTAATTGTAAATAAAGGTAAAATGATCATAAATTATTAAATATTTATACAAATGATTTCTTGAACTTTTGATGTTATATTATGCTTAATCTTATATTGTAAGTGTTTTGGGAAGCAATTGGTAATTTTTCAACTTCAAAATTTTTTTTTGGGCTTTTCAAAATGGTCCCAGGGAACATTCAGCTCTCTCTTTTGGGGGAAATAAGTGAGAATTGTTTAAAAAAAAAAAAGAGTGGGAGATGGATACACGAACATCAGGACTTCACTTTTGGCTACTAATGTGATAATTGAGAAAAGAGAGGAAGGGAGTGGGAGACAGGCAACCATCAATCCATCATCATCAAGATTTCATCCAAGCATCATCATTACACAGTGGAAAAATAAAACACGTTGAGCATCTGGGCAATTATGGGCATGGTTTTATTAATGAAAAGAAACCGAAGGAAGGAGAGACACATTAAAGGATTGTTTGGTCTGAGGGGAGAGGAGGGGAGGGGAAGCAAGCGGAGGGAAAAAATTTTGAGTTGAATTTAAAAAAATTAGAAAAATGGGGTTAAAAATTTTTAATTAATTTTTCTTACTCTTTTTTCTTATATATTCTCTTTATTAAAAATTCATTATCCCACTTCTTCAATCTTTTAAAATTCAACTCATAAAATTTTTTTCTCCTCTCCCTCCCCTCTAAATCCCTCACACAAAACAGACTCTAAAGCAATCATCATCAGCTCCACTTCCTTCTTCAACAAAGACACAAACCCGACATATTGAGTGATAAGAGTGGTAAAAGAGAGATCAAGGTATAATGGGAGACAATGGAGCATTATCAAGGGAATATTTCTGGGACAGTTTTGTTTCTTTTTGAAAATGAAAAGAAAGAGCACGGGGAAGCAGGAGAATATAAATCAACATCCACGATCAGCACCTGGATTGGACCTTATTCTTCTTCCTCCTTCCTTCTTCTTTCCTAGTCGCCGGCGGCACTCTCTTTTTCACCATAGCCGCTGGCGACACCTATCTATCAGCAGCCCTTCCTTGTAGCTTCATTTTTTTCTTTATTTGGTACTACAGAATGCGGAGTTGAAGTAAGGAAGAGGTCATCACTATCATCACCAACTTCTTCTCTTCATCACCACCATTTATCTTGACCAAGACTCGGCATTTTTCTTTCCACCATTTTCATCATCACCGTCATCCCTTCTTCTTCCTACTTCCTTTGTTCACAGCACCACCGTCCTTCACTTCGTTTTGTATCTCCATCATTTCCATAGTGTCGCTACTGTCATTCCCTTTCCTTCCTTCTATCACTATCACGACCTTCGCCTTCCTCTTCATCATCTTCACCTTCATCATCTTCAGTTCTAGCATCACAGTACCGTCGGACTTCCCATTTCCGTCCCCAACTCCAGTGACTTACATATTTTCATATATTTTCATACACCACCATCTCACACCGTCGTGCTTCATCGTCATCACCGAGCTTTTACTCATCACTGTCAGCTTCGCTGTGAAGAGAGAGAGCTTCGGCTGAAGATCCTACCAAAACCTCCACCACATAGCTCTTCCTTCCTCTGCTTCATATTACCAACGTCCTCCGTTCTCATACCGTCAACATTAGCCTCATTTTCATCACCCAGCTCCATCTCCACCAAGCACGGTCGCAGTTTCTTCTTCTTCTTCTTCACCACTACACCGTCTACGTCAACACTTCCAGACGGATAAGAGAGTTCTGGCGATCTTATTCTCTCAGCACCCAGTCTTCATCACTGAAGCACCGACAGCCATTCTTCTGTATCTCCGGCGACCTATTTTCCTCACAAAAGTGCAGAGCTGAGAGTGGCAAGGAGCAGCAGAGTTTCTGACCGTCAAACTGAAGATTGCAGAGCTGAGAATAAGGGAGCTACCAATTTCTCAACCATTCACATCATCACTGTTGCGTCTCCTACGTGATTCCATGCATGCATGACAATGAAGATATAGGTATGAATTGCACAGGGAGTTCCTCTTGTTGAATTTGATTTTGTTCTTATTTATATATTTTCTTTTGCTTGAAACTTGATACTTGTTTGTATAAATTGTGGATTGAGTTTGTGTGATTAAATTATGCTTGTGAGATTATATATCTTTCTTATGATTTAAGTTAATTTGAGTGGCATGTGCACGTTAAGAGTAGAAGAAATAATTGCATGAATTTAATAAAATATCAAAAATAATATATTAGTTTTTAATTAAATTGCATTTTTTATTTATTAATTTTTAAATAAAAAATAAAAAAAATAATTTCCCCTTATTTTATTGCATTTGTATGTCATTTAGATTATCTGGGATCAATATATTAGTAAATACTCTTCACTTTTGTAGAGATACAAGTTACTGTTCATAAGCCCTCGCTGTCATTGGGCTGCTTGCCATCGGCTCATTCACCAACTATCCGGCTTCATTCGACTGTTTTTTCAAAATGGCAATATATTCACTATCCCAGTTTTTCTCAGCCCTTTTTACCATATATATGCCTTCCATATACAACCTTCTTCCTTTTCCCTCCATGTCCTCACTTTCGTTCTGCTAACTTCTCAAGGTCCGCCAAGGGAGCATCGTTCAAAGGTTAGTGTCTCATTCTCTCAACATGTTCTCCTGTGATAGCAGGGATATCATTCGTCCTAGCATAACTTCATCCCTTGCCACTACCATTTCCTCACATAACTTCATCTTCTTTATAGCACGTAAATGATCAACACTGATGGAGAACCTTCTGAAGTCATGATGCCGTTAACAGAACTCGGAGATTGGTTCGGGTTGAACGATTCTTCAGGAGGGAGCTCACTTCTCAAGGAATAACCTGACCCACGAAGGAAGTTGTCTCTGTTTACTATGTTCTGTTCGACAAGCGTTGTTAGTTTTACACAAACATATATTTTGATGTTTATTAAATTCCTGTCAAATATATTGCCATTCTGTCGTTGTGGTTATTTCCTACATAACACAAAGGGAATCATGTTTTCAACCATACAGGGCACACGGATGCTTGCTGCTGTGTACTCGGAGGTTGATCGCGACTTTATCATGACGGAGATCATAAAAGGAAGGTGTTATATCATCTGCTCTTTACTACAGCCACCGTTGCCGAGGAATGATTTGAAATACCTCCCATAACTGGTCAAGCGTTTATTTGGTCATTTTTAATACCTTGCAGTGATAGCTGTTGCATCTTACGCATTTCAGAACAGGAACATTTTTTCAAAGTTGTACACCTCTTTACATCATAATAACCTGTGCCTTTCCACTAATCTCTCATGACATTTCTGCAGATCTTTGTGGGTTCGTCCATTTTTTTATCTCTACAGGGTATTAAAAAGTGTGTTGGATACTGTGAAAGACAGTTATCTATTATGCTTGAGACTACCAAAAGGGATTCGCCATGACCTGTTCAATGTTTTAACCAACTAAAACGTCATTCAAATCCTGTTCTTTACTTTCGTGCATACTTTTAAATTGCATTCTTTTACCTCATGTCAATATACTCTTTTATAGTGTTATTAACTCTATAATGTATGCGTATGTGTCTTATAAATTAACAGTTATTAACTCTATACTTTTAAATTGCACCCTTATAGTGTTATAAACATCATTAACAGTATTTGTATGCGTTTGTGTCTTATAAATTAACAGCTTCATATTGTTCTGTTTTATATTCATGGTCAATTCCATGGTATCAATTTTTAGATCAAAAGTTAAGAACAATAGGGACTTACAATGATGCTCCGAGGTTGAATGGCGTTTTTCCTTGGTCTCAGCTGCCATTATCTCCAAACCTGATTCTTCCAACACTATCAGCTCATAAACGTATGGAAAATGTATTTGAAGTGAGCCCCCCTTTAACTAAGATGCTAGGCACTGAGATGCTTCGCATACTAAGTCCAAGTAGGCCATTCGGGGGTGCACCGCTCAATAATGAACCAGTCTGAATTTGACCACACCTACATCAGATGTGGGATTAACTCCAGGTCAATAATAATGAATGGAATAGATGCATGAGAATCAGACAACCATAATAATGAAATGCTTTTTAAATATTGATATTGGAAACTTAGTATGCCAGCTAAAGGTTTCATGCACATAGACTCTGTGTTATGAGCATCAATGTTGGGTGAGCCCCTATATATACGAGTCCTCAAAACTGGGAAATAAATATTAAGTAATGTTTCTATATATGCAAATGAAAAAAAACTATTACAGCTAAAGAATAATGGCTATCACCAAGAGTTAAGCTATATATGATACCACAATGCAAGAGAAAAAGGATATAAAAACTGTTAGATAAATTGGAAAATAGTTAGATTTTTTATATGATATATATGGCTTCAATTACTTCAAATGATATTATTGTTTGGTCATATCTACATGCCAACATTCGGGGATGATGTCATATGTTGGCTAAATACGCTTTATCATTACATGGGGTTTTGAACTGCCACCTTCCCCAAAACAATTTACATTGATCTTTTAACGTGCCAAAGGCCCAACAATTAGGAAGAGGACAAAAAATAATTCTTAACTATTGGTAAGATCAAGCACAGTAATCATAAAGCGTAGAAATTCTTAATTTTTAATGTCAATAGTGCAGAACCAATTTTCACAAATTCTTAACATACAGACCCTCAACACTCTAATTCAGTCTGGTCTTTCTCAATTCCATAAAGCTTATCATTCTGCACTATTGACATGTTATCTTGTGGAATTGAAATGGAAATTTTTTTGATTTAGTTTTACGCCTTGTTCTTCATCCGTGGCTCTTGAAGTCGAGTTATTCTGCTTTGGACTCGGCTATTGAACTTGTGTGCAAATTGGTTCACCCCATTGAACGTATCATTGGTTTTTCTAATTTGGACAATTTATTCATATTGGGAAAATATGTTTACATAAACGTGGTCATTACTATCATCCATATTAATGGGCTAGACAACGTAGGACGACTTTGGGATGGGAAAGTTAGCATCTTGCATAGTTCATTTATGCAAAAGGTCATGTGTTTAATAATAATGAATGCCTCATTAATTTGTCCCATCATCATTTTTGACATTAACAAATCTAAGCCCAAAACCTAGCTCCTCACTCGATGGCAAGCGTAAGTTCTCTTCCATACTTTCAACTTCAATTACTTCTCGTCACCGCCATATTCTTTGAACGTTCCCACCACTACGCCTTGTCCTAATCGGAGTTATCCTCATGTAAGTGTGGCTCCATAAATTCAAGAAAATCATCTGGTCATCCTCTCCTTCCTCCAGCTGCACCATCATGTATGGACTATATGCTTCGATTACTCTCACATCGTCACTATTGAAGCTGAAATGATGGATATCTGCCGCTTCCCAGTAACGATTGCGCAGTCCGTGATTCCTAATGACACCATACAAGCACTGGAATAGTACATATCTGGAATCTTAAAAATTATAAGATCCTGCCCTTACCTGGCCTCTTTCTACTGTCACTATTGTTGGTTCGGTCTCATCGGTGTCTACTTCTTCAAAAACTTGCACGGGACCACATGTGATTTTGATACTTGATACTTGATTCTCTCTCCAACGATAGCAGATCCTGTAGAGTGAACTATGTGAAAAGTCCTCGAACTCACTCATATCTCTTAATGTTTATCAATGCGTGCAACCTATTCGTTGGAATGATACCCTTCATAAAGTTCTTTGGTGTTTATATAATCATTGGTCATTTCATTCCCTTTTCGCTAATGTGCTCATTTTATGCTTGAGGTATCCCTTTTTGCCCATTGGTTAAATCTTTGGAAATTTAGTTTGCTCTTAACTTTTAGTCTTTACCTGTTGCATATATGCATACGTATGCACTATTACCGTGCCTTTGTGCATGTTACAGTATGGATTCTTGGATTACTTTGGTTTATTGATTCGATCCATCAAAAGCTGTGATAATTTCCTGGTAGTCAACTCACTTTGTTACCTTAATTGAGATGTTTGAATTGCTTTTTCCAGAATTTCTCTTTCTATGTAAGGTGGGATCACACTTCACTTTTTCTTTCCAACTATTTGCATGACTAAATCAAGCCTTTGTGATATTTATTTGATCATTCAAATAACGCTTTCCAACAACATTTCCCTTTTCGGTTTTCAAATGTTGACTAATGAGAAATAAAAAAAATCTGTCCTCTTGCCCATTCACAGTCAGAAAAAATCTGTTCCTTTTCCATTTACATTTGTCTTATTGTTCTTTAATAATAGGCACTTTATATTTATAGTCCTTTTCAACCCGTTTTGGTTGACATATATTGATCTGCACCACCTTTCTTTGACTACACCCCTTCCTTTCAATTTATAGTTCCTGCCACCCTGTATTCTTCTCGCCAGAATCAGACTAAATTTTATGGGTTAGCCAAAACCAACCTTTAATTTGTTAAATTTTACGCTGAGTAACTATTCCATCCATACTTTATAGTCTTTTAACTTTGCAGTCCACATATATTCCACATGTCTCGATATTAAAGCAGGATCTGACCATTTCACAATTTGGGTTTCTGTTTTCATTTTTCTTTGACTGATGAATCTATTCACAGTGCCAATATATTACCAAATATACGTTTGCTTCTTTTCCCTCCCTTTATAGTCCTTATATTTTACTTCTATATCTCTTTCTTCAATCAAATACCATGTGTTGTCTACTTCCTACTTCATACACCTATAGTCAAATACAAGGTATCCTTCCTATCTGTTTCTACTCTCTGACCATACCTTTTTAACAGTTGTTAACTCTTTTTATGCTGGGAACGTCAGCTATGATGTTTCATGAACAATTTTTCATTTCCTATACTTTCCTTTTTCATGTATACTGCTTATTCTCTTTTACTCCGCATAGGACAGCCCTGATCCTCTGACTAGAAATAGAAAAAGGTAAACCATGAAGCCAGCATACAGTCACAATGATACTCATTACTTATCTGTTATATTAGGTACAAATGCGTGATTATCATTTCAATGGACCATATTAGTTTATTAATATATGTACAAATGAGTGATAATCATACTAGGCCATCCCCTTCCCTCCTTTTTTTTTTCACTTTTAGTTAGATTATAATTTTTTCCCACTTACTTACATCAGTTATGCAAAAACGTATATAAATTATGATATCAACCATGTGTTGTCTACTTCCTACTTCATACACTTATAGTCAAATACAAGGTATCCTTCCTATCTGTCACTACTCTCTGACCATACATTTTAAACAATAGTCCACTCTTTTTATTCTGGCAATGTCAGTTATGATGTTTCATGATCAATTTTTCATTTCCTATATTTTCCTTTTCCATGTATACTGCTCATTCTCTTTCACTCCGCACAGGACAGCCCCGTTCCTCTGACTAGAAATAGAAAAAGGTAAAGTATGAAGCCAGCATACAACTTAATTGTACTCATTAGTTAGCTGTTATATTAGGTTCAAATGCGTGATTATCATTTCAATGGACCATATTAGTTTATTCAGATATGTACATATGAGTGATAATCATGACTGGGACATCCCCTTCCCTCCTTTTTTTCCCCTTTTAGTTAAATTATCATTTTCCCTCCACTTACCTGCATCAGTTATGCAAAAAAGTATATAACAATTATCTCTGCTTCCTTAAAGTGCACGCCTCTTTGTAAAATAGAATCTTAATTAAAAAAATTTAATTTTTTGTTACGTTTTGTGCAGTGCTCCAACCACTAATCCGGTAAGGTCCTCTCCTTTCCATGCATATCACTTCTTTTAATACACCTTGATAATGTGTTCCTATCTGTTAGATCCTATTACAATTTTTACTTTTGGTTTATACTTATGCCAGTAGATATTTTGTTTTGGTTGTTAGTTTATTCTGCTCCCAAAACCAGCTGTCCTTTAGATCACACATAGTCTTTTTATTATCCAGAACTACAGTGAATTTTATTCCAATCTTTCTTAGCAGTCATTATGTCCAGCTCGAAAAACTTATCTGTAGGGAGGGACCCTCACTTTGTTCACCTATCTGCGCATGTACACATCAATCTACACATATCTTTATTATTGTTACTCATCATTTGTTAGTCATCATTATCATTCCATTTATCGTTAGCATAATTAGTAACAACTATAAGTCATTACTTTTTCCTTCTTACTTCTTCCTAAGCATCTTTTCTGCTCTTACCCCTCTTTCACATTATTTGCAGACGTTGCTGACACTACATTGGTTTTTTCATATAATATGTTAATGTTCCCTTTTCCCTCTATCTTACACCATTCCTGTTACTTCTCATCTACTCAATTCATTCCCCTCCAATTCTGCTACATCCACACTCTATCGCTTATTTACCTACTATAGTTCAGACTATAGCCGTCTATTACACACTTCAATATAGGCTATTTGTCCTCTTCCTTCAAGATGCAGTTGATAATGGCCATTCATGAAAAGTTATCTTCATTCTCGATGCCGCACCAGCAATCTGCCACCTTCTCAGCCGTTATATTTAAACAGGTGTTCAGGCTAGACTGCAAAGCTCCTCATCCTAATAATTCCTTCTCACCTTTTTTAACACCTTATACTTCAATGCCCCTGCAATTTGATATGTTCTGCCCTCCAATGATTCTCTGCATGCCTTCTTGCATCCACAACCCTCCCTGTCTTGCTATTTTTCACTGCATTTGTCCAATCTTTATCACCATTTATTGCAGCTTTATCACCACTACTTGCACCCCTCCTTTTATTCATTTGACCACATAAAAAAACTGATACACAATGCTCCTCTGATTCCTTCCTTATATTATGTGTTTTCTTTATCAGTTGCTCTTCTTCCCCTCCCTTTTATTGTCCGTATACCTGCTCTTCACAATATTCATCTCTGCTACTTTGACTCTTTATTGTGCCCACTGTGGTTAAGCATGCTAACCATTACTTTCCATTTACCATCTATTTCTGTTCCTACCCTTCAATATATCCAGCTTTATTTTCCCAGTACCTTATACCAATCCGTTACATCACTTCCTTCTTTCTCTTTCCCCTCCTCTGCCTTCTCTATCCTTCACACTAAACAGGGATTTCGTTTGGTGCTAGGAATTAACTCCATTCTTCCAAACTCATTCTTTACTTCAAGCAATTTACATTACAAATTTTCTTTTACTTCCCTCTATTACCCACGCCTTTACCCTCAAACACTCTAACATTTGAACATTTCCCTCCCTTTGCCGCCCTTATGCCCCATCATCGTCTATTTAAACATTACATTCCAGTCACTTCTACACATCCCTCTTCAAATATCACTATTCCTCCTCCTCTATAACATTACTTTCTGTCTTCCCACCAATTCCCAACATATCTGGTCATAGTTTGTTATCTGAAATTCATGATGCTTCTGACCTGTGGACTATTATTGTTAGAGCCTTAAGGAAATGGAACGTGTACCAAAAAACTGCCCCCACTGAAATATTTTGTGTTGCTATGTTGTTGGTTGATGCTAAGGTATGTCACATATGTTATTGAAACTCATTCACTTGCAAAATACACACATGTTTATGGCCACTGTTATTAAATCTGCTCTCTCCACCATAACCTTTTTTTCCAGGGGACAACCATTCAAGCAAGTGTCATCATTAAGTCATTGCATACCACTTCTGCTCATCAATTCAGGAAGGGAAAACATATGAATTTGCTAACTTCATTGCCTCCACAAACTCTCACAAGTTTCGACCAACTACTCATCCATTCAAACTAACTTTTACCACTCATACATTAGTTTCACCAAAAGAAGCAGTTATCCCAACTTCATCTTATGCATTCAAATATATTTCTGAACTTCTTACTCTGCCTGAGGAAGATGATATTGATTACTTATTTGGTAACATTTACACTATCACTTCAACTTTGATGACTTATACGTTAACCCAAAATCACTGTACATCTATATCAAAACTTTAACATATGCAGATGTCATTGCTTTTCTTACATCCATTGGTTCTCTTGAGGAGCAACGTAAAGATAGTCAGCCCAAGTTCTGGCTTAGGATGATCTTGTCTGACCTTGAGTATTTACCACAGACTTTATTTTAACCTCTTTATTTTACATTTATTTGTCTTTCTATCCTAACAATAACTCCTCATTCTTTTCAGACAAAACAACATTGAATGCGTTTTGTTTGACAGCTGTGCTTCATATGCATACATAGACCAGCTTCAAAACACTGATACACCTGTTGTGGTCCTCTTAACTCTTGCTAAGCTCACTTGGACGGAGGATAGAAATTTCCTTACTACTTCATGACTTTTCACTGATTCTCTTTCTGTATGGTTGTCTGTATGTTTTCTTTATACCTTCAGTTCAGTTTTTATAAGGTTTCCTCTTGTCAGGAAAACGTCAGTTGTTAAGCTCCTTCACTGCCATAAGGGTTCACTTCAACCCTAAAATCAAAGAAGTTAGGGCTTTCATTTAAAGGTTCACTTCGTATTGCACCAGCAAACTCATTTATCTACAATCAATATCGTATATCTTCTGATTGCTTTTAACGTCTTCATCTACTTCATGATTTAGGGCCCAAGATCAATGTTCCCCTTTGCTGGAAGCTATGACTCAGTCGATGCCTACACAGTTAAGCTGTCCTTCTACCAACTCTTCCCTTCTAAGCCAAATAAAGCTACAGATATCTAACATTAAAGAGCTCTCTACTGTGAGTTTTTCTTTACTACTCACATTACTTTATTCAATTTTTATGCCTCAACTCTTTTATCATCTACATGACAGGGAACTTCTTTCATCCTTGATTGTGAGATTGTAAAGTTCGAATCTAAACATGGATGGACCTATAATGCCTGCTCCAAGTGTTCTTCTAAGGCTAAACTACAGACTGAGAATGACCCACATAGTCTACTCATTTGCCCCAGTTGTAAAGCCACAACTGGTTCCAATGCTCCTAAGTCATTTGAACCCAAGTACACCCCATCTCTTATCAATATATTTCATTTCCTATACTGTGCTAACAAATCTAACTTCCTTCTGTAAATCAACACTCAATAATAACTAACCTTTACATTGTCATTTTTCTTAATAGGATGAAGCTACACTACATTGTCAAAGATGACACTGGGGCAACTTCTGTGATCTTTTGGGACAAACTTGTAGTCCAATTGCTGGAAAAAACTGCATTGCAGATGAAACTGACCCTTCCTGAGGCAACTTTTCCTTAACACTTTATCCCCTTTCTAGCTGCAACTTTATATTTGTTTCACATCTGATCTTGGACTTGTATTTATCCATTCAGGACAAACGTGAAGATGGGTTCCCGAAAGCCCTTAAAAATCCTGTTGGGAAGAAGTTGTTATTGAAACTAAAACTTAATGAATATAACAAGAAGTACCCAGGATCTAGCATAAGTGCAACTGAATTCACTATCTGTGAAGACCTCTTTAATGAGTTCAATGCTATTTTTGCTGAGGTTCTAATGAGTTTTTATTTATCCTTAGTAACCATCAATAGCAAGCATTCTTTCCTCTACTTAATTAAGTATGTTAATAACTTCCGTTCACAGGCTGATGGACTCTCTGAGATTCAGACAGTAGAGGTTTCATTCTTCTCCTTCTATCTAAATCTACACATATCTTCCCATCTATCACATCTTTGATCCAGTCAATTACATTTTAACACTTGCAATTATGTCTCTCACTCTAGGGAACAGGATCACCAAGTGACACAGCTAAAGAGCATAAGATGATTGTTGCTGGACCAGACATACAACCATCTAATCCAACTGTCAATGATGCTATAGATGTGGAGGATGACACACTTGCTTTAATTTCCCAGCAGTTAACACAAGGCCCTACAAAACCAAAACGCAAAAGCTACAGCAAAAGAAATACTCAAGTGTTTGAATCTGCTATAGAGGGACAATCATCAGGCAACCCTAATCATGATGGGAAGCTTATTAAGACTATCAAGCAAGAAAAATAGCCGACATTCCTGGAAACATGGTTCATAAGCATCGTGCCTGTCTTCACTTCTGTCATTTAGTTCACTTTATGTTTCCTCTTGTCGTTTATAGCTTATTAGGTTGATGTCTTAGTTTACCTTGCATTTTAGTTGTCCCATCATATTAGTACTACAGTTATGTTGTATTGGTTGACACTTCAGTTTAATTTCACTCCTCCTTATGTTCACAAGCATTGTTTTTTCAGTTCCATTATTAAAATTATCAGTTACTTCAAACCTATGGCTTTTATTTTATGCCTTTCTTGCAAATGTTATCTTATAAAATATTGTTTCACATACGTGGATGAAGCACATATGAATATCCAATATAGTCACATTTTCTTTGAGATTACTGTTGCCCAAGGTTGTGAAAAAACAATCCCAAGTTAATTGTTTGGAAATATGATGATTACAGCAACCAATTAAACTAAAAAGCACAGAAAAAATGCATGACTCGATGGGGAGAAATGATTCACCCAACCTTTAGATGGTTCTTCATCCCAAGTTTACTCTTATATGGACAATTAAAATAAGGGCTCACATATCGTTGGGACTATAGTATCCCTTCTGCAGGAGATAACAGAATCATCATCATTATAATATAACAAACCTCACTGCGTTGGTGATATTTTTTTTTCGACACCATTCGTTATCATGCTTCATTACTTCCATTTCTTGCACTTTTTCATTTATTCATTTGTCATAATGGTTACAGATTTGCATTTTTTATTCTCCAACATGCTAAAATAATATATGATGCTTATTTGCCCTTATAACTGAAACGAACAATATAATGAAGGTCTAGACATAGTAGTTCCTTTTTGTACCCTTTCCATTATTTTAATTATATACAATGACAGCTCACTAAAAGTGAAAAAAATCAGAACCTTTGGTCAGATAGTCCTCCTTTTCCTGTACAGTCAACGTCTACAATTAAAACATTATTTGTCTCATATGTTATTGATTCTCTTTCCTAAACATGTCATGTATGGTACTTTATAAATGTAGCAAGCAACAATAACGTGATGTGTTGAGCTATATAGAAATCAATATTGGTTATGCCTGTTCTTCCACAACATATGCCAAACTCATGCTTCAATCATACTTCCCTGTTGCATTCACCAGCCACAATAGCATATCTTTAGCTCTCCCTCAACTCATCTCCTACACATGGATAAAGGTTTAATACATATACTTATGTTATCTCTTCATTGTTATTACTAATGTACTGTGCCATTAATGTTTTCAACTTACCAACAGAAAACACAACCGATGCCTTGCATGGTTTCAATGGCAACGTCTATGGTACACCCACCGAACCAGCGCACAATCTTTCAGTTCTTCCAATCCATGGACGCCACTTATCTGATTTGCAGTTCCATACATAGCCATCACAATCACAAATGCACACTGCAAATCATCCTCATGTTGGAAGACGAAGACACAATAGTTCCAGAGCTTTGAAAGATATTAGCAATGTCCAGACCAACTTATCAACGCGTTTCAGTGGTACGTACATTTAAGTTAACTACCAAAATGCAAAAGATTAAGATAATGTATTGTTTTCAAACTGTTTCCTTCAACGCTCATGCTATACAGCCCACGAAGATCCTACTATCAACTCTGCCAATTACGTCTTTAAACGGAAAAGCGCTAGACTACGAGGGTTACAACAAACTGAAGATGATACCTTTCACCGTAGGAAGAAGAATACTCCATTTCCCGAATAGGATCAAGGTTGTAGTATGCAAAACGCATTTCCCCAGTACACACAAACAGGTATGTATGCCATAACCTTTCCATTAATTTCTCACTTATTATGCTTCCGGCTTTCTGTTGGAGATCATTAATTTGCTATCATTTTTAGTTACAATTAAAACGCCCATCAAAACTGAAACATCACATTATCAAGACTCAACATGTTTTAGCAAATATCTGTTAACATCACATTAGTTTCTATTGTTTCGTGCCTACAAATCTAAATATCACATTATCACATTTCTTCCTTTGCTATTTGTTTATTACTTGGTCGGTGCTTTTCTAACCTCCATAGTAATTGCTCCCACCCTATAGTCAAGTTTAAGTTGTACTTCTCAACATGTTTAAACAACTATGTAAATATTTCATTATTTATATGTGTGACTGAGGTGATAACCAAGCTTACTAGACATTCCTTACTTTTTTACCTCACATAAAATAAAAATCCTTCCCTACCTGTTACATTAGATTGGGTAAACCGTATGTAAATGTTGTAAATAAGCAATTTATTAATTGCAGCGGCAAAAAAAACTTTAGGATATAGTTCGAGCACTTTCTGTTCAAACAATTCTATATATTTCATTATTATCTATTATTTATACACACGCACACGCATATGTAGATATATGTATATATATCTACTTATATTTTTTATATATATATATATATATATATATATAAGTAGATATATATTGTCAAATTTTAAGATATTGAATAATAAACCTATTTGGACACACATGCATTTGTCCATATACGTTTATTATTCTTCTATTATAAGAAACTATATCATTTTCATGTTACAAATATCTTATATTTACCGAAATATAATTAGTCTATATTTTTTTTAGTATCATCTGTCATAATTAGTCTATACTGTTATTATGACAAGGACTATTAGTACAAAACCATTAACATTTAGTAAAATCGGTACCTTTCAATGGTTTTCATATTATTGACTGTTGCTGATGTTATACAATTATATCATATATGATACTTCATTCAACCTACATGTTCAACTTCAAACAATTTTTCCCCTGCCATGCTAACCACTTCATATGCTATTTATCTGTTACTATGGTCATATTTTGACATTATTATTATGCCTTTCAAAAAGGAATCCCATAAGAAGCTCATTATAGGAATATTGTATTCAACTTTGATTGTGATAATTCCCAACAAATTGAGACGGATGGCAGCAATGATGACTCTGATGAAGGTTTGTGTCATTCTTTTCCATTAATCAAATTCCATGTCCCTAATGATGGTACATAAATTATAATCTACATCCTCAAATGGGTATTTTGTTTTATTCTAATGCTGTTTCTACTAATCGGTGACCATATCAGATTATGCCGAAGACATTACACTCCAGCTTGCACAACCAAATTACCAGACCAACTTAATTAACGTAGCTGAGGAATTTGTTTACCTTGGTACAACCAGATGCTTTTATTTTCCATTCTAACAGTACGACTTGCCAAACTCAGTACTAAACCTAACTCTTTGCTTCTTGTCCATACAATATCAGATGAAGGCGATGTAATTCATATCTGCAAGTATTGTCATGCAAAGCTTTGGTTTAATGAAAGAGTGAATAAAGATGGGAAAAGCAGAACTGCTGATACATTCTCACTCTGTTGCTTGAAAGGGAAAGTTGTCCTCCTAACATTAGAAATACCTCCTCCACTATGGCAAACCTTATTTTTTAATAAGAAATCAAATTTTTTCCAGAATTTCAATGCAAGCATCAGACAATACAATAACATATTCTCTTTCACCTCAATGGGAGGTAAAATTGATCATACAATCAACTCTGGTGGTGGACCGTATACATTTGTGCTATCAGGGGTAAACTACCACAACATTGGTGCCTTAATGCCTCTAGACGGTGCAAGACCAGTATATTTTCAACTGTATATTCATGACACTGATAATGAAGTTCCCAATCGAATTGTAGCTGAAGGTACTACAATTTAGCTACCTCAACTGTGTTAACAAAATTTCCCTATATATTATACTTGCTTCCCTTCCTAACTGGTTTTATTGCCATGCATCAAACACCAAAAAGAAGATTCAATAGACCCACTTATTGTTCAACAAATCAAGAAGCAATTGGATGATATCAATCCGTTTGTCAAACAATTCCATTTGGCATAAAAAATTCTATCCACACCCACCCCAAGTCCATTGAAAATGTGTTTGATTGGGAGTAGAGAGCATGATGGATGAACATACAATTTACCGTCCGCCTCAGAAGTTACTGCCTTAATTGTGGGTGACATTGATCTTGAGTTTAGTGTGCAAGATATCATTTTGGAAACACACACAAGCAACATTCAAAGAATCAACGAATTGCATCCCGCTTATTTGCCTCTGCAATATCCTTTACTTTTTCCTTATGGTGAAGATGGTTATAGAGATGATGTTCAACACAGAGAAGAAACATTAACTGTAACGAAGACACGTAAAAGAGTCAGTGATGCGTGCTTTTGTCGCTAAAGCAATCAATTAAACTAGGTCCTAATTAATTATGTAGTTTAGGGTCAACCTAGGTCATTCTCCCAAGGAGCAAGCTATGGGTTTTCTTTAGGATTGATTTTTAAGTAACAAAAGATGCAATAGAATGGACCTAAACTAAAATGCAAGATTCTACTACCTAAATGCAAATGACTCTAAAATCTATATGAGAATGAAACTAACCTAAATGAATTGGAATGCAATCTTTGGGGTTTTTTTTATGAAAAAGGAATTAAGATGCTAAGCAAAGAGAATAATGAAAAGCAAGACACTCAACAAGGGTTTAGTTCAGTTATGATGATGAAGGGGACAACTTAGGATTCACATGGATTTAGCTTTTCTAGCCAATTAATTTATTAGACCAAAGGGAGATTCATGAAAAATTGGAATTAATAAATTTAATCACCTAATCAAGACATGGGAAACCCTCATGCTCAATTACACCTAATCCACTAGAAAACTCATAATGGAAAAAATGGTGGTTAATTAAATCCATTAAAAACCAATCACAATTGCTTAAGATATTTTGGAAATTATGTTTACAAGTGCCTAATTAAACAATTCGACAATTAATCACCTAATTAAACAATCAAGAGATTAAACCCAAATTGACAATTAAATTAATAATGAAAACTCAATTAATAATCTAATTGACAATCAAAGGTTTGCAAACAAAAATCCCAATAATCATTTAAGAACAAAGTAAATCCAAAATATCAATTTAATCCAAATCAAAAATAAGTCTACAATCTAAAACTAGATTGTTCTCAGTTATTACAACTCAAAATCATTTAAAACTAAATAATCTTAAGTCTTGAATCAAAAAGATAAAAGAAAGATACTCCCTTGTGGTCTTCAAGTGTAAGCTCCTAGGCTCTAGCTTCCTCCATGCTCCTCCCAAATTGCCTCCCAAATAACTCACGCTGCCATGATTTTCTCCTCTTCAACCCCGAAACACGTCACAGCCATCAAAGGAATTTGTGGAATATTAGTTGATGATTGATCAATGCCGTGGGACCCGCGGCTGTGTGTGAATGAGGGAAAGCACAGATGGTGATAATGAATTAAGGGATGAGTGGTGGGTTTGCGTGGTAACAATTGAAGGAGATATAGAAGAGGGATCGAGAGCGTGATGGATGATTTTGCGCCGAACCGAACTCCTGTTTCAGCGTCTCTATGTTCGTTGGTCCCTCTCCATCAGCGTCACGCGTATATCCCTGTATATGTCCAGCGTCTTAGTCTCTGCGTATGTCTTCGCCTGTCGCCTCTCTTCCGTCCCGCGGCTAGGTCACTTTTATGAAAGGAGGGGAAAGTTTTGGGTACTAATTTGGGCCTCTTAAAATTCCAAAAGCCCAGTAAAATTTCACCATTGGATTCTTTTTGAATTTCTAAGAAAAGGTCTGCACCGTAGGATCTTTTAATCTCCTTTTCCTTACTCTGCAAGAATCAAATAAAATTGTGATTTATCATATAATTGGAAATATTTTCCACTCACAAGATATCAATCAAAATAATAATAATTTAAGCTCAATAATATCATAATTAATTCAGATTTATATTATTTCCCAAAATTGGCTAATTATCCAAATATTATCTAATAAATCTAAATTAGCCTAAAATAATTCCCAAAATAAATGAATAAGGTGGGATAAAATATAATAAATTTGGGATTTATCAGTCAGCATTAGAGAATTCCTTTGTTACAGATTAATGGTTAGGCAAAATGAAATGTCCACATTACAACATGCGTCACGATTGCTCCAGCAGTTCATTATTGATGGGTATATAATGGAGTCACAGAGGCTATTGTGGATTAGGACGCACTAAAAAGACCTTCAAGCGGACTTATATCAAGACTTATCAGACGTAGTGATTAGTGGAGAGCGAGATGCTTCCTCAATTGGCAAGCGGATCATTCTCCCTGTATCATTTATAGGAGGAGCAAGATATATGATACGAAATTACCAAGATACAATGGCTATATGCAAAGCAATTGGTTATCCCGATCTTTTCATCACATTTACTTGTAATCCAGCCTGGCCTGAAATACAATGATATTGCGATGGGGCGAGTCTACATCCCTCAGATTGCCCACATCAACTATCTAGGATTTTTGAGCTTAAGTTGAGGACATTGATGAAGACTTTAAAAAGAAAACAAATTTTTAGTAGAATTCGAGCAGGTATAGTGTTTCATATTATATTACAAACAACTTATTTTCCTCATGATTTTTCCTTTACAATAATGTACATGTTCTATCATTCAGCTAACTCTCAACTTATCTTCTCCATTACACAGAGATTTACACCATTGAGTTCCAAAAAAGGGGTTTGCCCCATGCACATATCCTCCTTTTCCTCGATCCAATTACGAAGCTATCAGATCCAGAGTCAATTGATAGAATTATTTCTGCCAAAATCCCAGACAAGGAATCTTTACCATTACTTCACGAGTTGGTTAAAAAATTCATGATTCATGGCCCTTGTGGATCAACGAAGCCTAATGCTCCCTGCATGAAAGACAAAAAATGCAGTAAATATTTCCTGAAGAGGTTCAATCAACATACAACAATTGATGATGATGGTTTTCCCACATATCGCAGAAGAGATGATGGCAAAACAATTGAATTAAAGGGTACCTTGCTACACAACCGGTTTGTTGTGCCGTACAATCCAATGCTACTCAAACTTTTTCAAGCACACATAAATGTTGAGAAGTGCAACCACTCAACTGCTATCAAATACCTATTCAAATATATCAGCAAGGGGAATGACAGAGTTGTTGTGGGATTATTTGATGACAGCAGAGACAGAAATGGCACCAAAGTAATAGATGGGATACAACAATATTATAATTGACGATATGTTTCAGCATGCGAAGCAAGTTGGCAAATTTTTGGCTTTGATATTCATCATAGGTACCCTGCAGTTGAAAGGCTGAGCTTTCATCTACCAAATTAGCAATTTTTTATTTACACAAATACGAAAGATGTATCGAAATTGATGGATAAACCAAGAGTATGTGAATCACAATTCCTATCATGGATGATGGTTAATGCTGATGATACTTTTGCAGCAACTCTGACCTACTCTGAATTCCTAAATCATTATGTTTACAAGAGAGACAAAAGGATGTGGAAGAGACGCGAAAGAGGCTTTGCTGTAGGCAGAATAGCTCATATGTCACCATCAGCTGGAGAACTATATTACTTGCGAATCCTGCTCACACAAGTTTGTGGACCCTCTTCCTTTGATCAAATTAAAACAATAGCCGGTGTTACATATAAAACCTTCAAGGAGGCATGCTTCGCACGAGGCTTATTAGATGATGATAAGGAATATGTTGCTGCAATTAAAGAAGCATCTTATTGGGCTTCAGGCCATTCCTTGAGGAAGCTATTTGTGACAATGTTGCTGTGTGGTTCTGTCCAGAGGCCTGATTATGTTTAGGCAAAAACATCACATCTCTTTTCAGCAGGTATATTATACATACCACACCGTGATGAAGTTAATTCAGGTCAGTATGATAAATTATCATTTCACTTCCATAGTCAATATAAATTGTTACATATTTCAAACATATGTTATGGCCTTGCCCTTTTCATCTAAGTTTATTGTTTTTCATTTTATAGGAGTGGACATCCCGTTATCTACAAAGGTACAAGCTACACTTAAAGAGATTGATAACCTTCTTCGTTCTAATGGGAAGAGTTTACACAACTTCAACAAACTTCCAATTCCATTTGAAGTACCCATCATTGATTTTACCAACCACTTGATCCTACAAGAGTTGGCGTACGATAGAGAAGCACTAAAATCACAAGCAGAGAGTTTGTTGTTTGCTTTGAATGCCGATCAAAAGTATGTTTATGAGAAAGTCATGTCATCATTAGAATTACAACATGGAGGATTCTTCTTCGTGTATGGATATGGTGGGATAGGGAAAACCTTCTTGTGGAATGCATTGGCCTTCACTCTTCGGTTCGAAGGACATATTGTGTTAACTGTTGCATCGAGTGGTATAGCAGCAACATTATTGCCCTCAGGACGAACAGCACATTCTCGATTTGCAATCCCAATACAGGTTACAGAATTTTCAATCTGTTCTATTTGGCAAAATTCACCATTAGCAAACCTTATCAAGTACATGAAATTAATAATTTGGGATGAAGCACCTATGGTCCAACGCTATTGCGTCAAAGCTTTTGACAGGACTTTAAGGGATATAATGCACTCTAATCAACCTTTTAGGGGAAAATGCATTCTGATGGGTGGTGATTTCAGGCAAATTCTCCCTGTGATTTCTAGGGGTACTAGGGCAGCAGTTGCTAACGCTTGCATAAGTTCCTCTCATTTATGGCAACACTGCAAAATTTTTCGGTTGATGAAAAACATGCGCTTGAATCAATCAAATGACAAAAATGAGAAAAACAAGATTGAATAGTTCTCAAGATGGTTACTAGATGTTGGCGACGAAAAGTTAGGTAATGCTATAGACGGTGTTGCAGATATTGAGATCTCAAAGGAAATGCTGGTTGAAAGTTGCAATGATCCAATCAATGCA
This sequence comes from Inga oerstediana, assembly GCA_963210345.1. Lineage (NCBI taxonomy): Eukaryota > Viridiplantae > Streptophyta > Magnoliopsida > Fabales > Fabaceae > Inga > Inga oerstediana. Next base: position 22,149,700 of record OY723400.1, on the reverse strand, counting down.
ATTATTCATGCAACATATGCTAATCTACTTGAGAATCTAACTTCCAACGAGTACTTCAATGACAGAGCGATACTTGCAACAACAATTGAAATGGTTACAAAGATCAATGATCACATGTGTTCCTTATTGCCAGGTGAAGAACATGAATTCTTGAGTTGTGACACTGTTTGCAAGTCAACCGCCGATGTTGACTCTTTTGACAACTTATACACAACTGAATTCCTGAACACCATCACATCATTTGGTTTTCCACCACATAAACTTGTATTGAAAATAGGAGCACCCATAATGCTTTTGCGAAACATTGATCAAGCAACAGGTTTGTGCAATGGGACACGTCTTCGTGTTACTATGTTAGGGCAGAAGGTGATTGAGGCAATAACACTAAATGGTTCAAGACCAAACGAGAAGGTACTCATACATCGAATGGATTTGAATCCTTCTGAGTCTCGATGGCCATTCCGCATGCAACGGAGGCAATTCCCAATTACACTTTCATTTGCCATGACTATCAATAAAAGTCAAGGGCAATCTTTGCGTCATGTTGGCTTGTATTTGTCGAAACCAGTTTTCACCCATGGCCAATTATATGTTGCATTATCTAGAGTGAAAAGCATGCATGGTCTAAAGATTGTTCTAGGTGTAGATGAGTATGAGTCAACAACCAAAACAAAGAATGTTGTGTACAAGGAAGTCTTTCGAAATGTTGATCCCTAGGTTGTGCATTTTTTTGTTTAACAAGTAACCAATCTTCATGTATTGAATCGTGATGGAACATGGTATGTTTAAACATATGTTTCATATCGGTCGCAAGTGGGGTGATCTAACTATATTATGGATTTCTATAATGATTGTAAATGTTTGACAATTATAGTGACATTTAGAAAACAACATTCGATTCAATAATATAACACACAGAAAACACAAGTGTAGTAAAAAGTCGTAGTAGTTTATTCTCTCCGTGCAACGCACGGGGAGGACATGCTCGTTTAATAAAAAGCTTCTCGAGTGAGTATTGCACTGTACTGTAATTCTTGGAATTAATATTTTGTATTTGACCCCAAGACGCAAATACACGGTCAGTTCACCACCGCTACTCCTTCCTGTCAGAAATTAGAGGCCAGGATGATGATGATGATGATGATGATGATGATGATGATGATGATGATGATGATGCTCGAAGGATTTTAAACAAACCTAAAATAGGCAGAATCAATGTGAAACCAAACTCAAATAATATACCAAGCATCACAAGCAAACCAATAAAGTGTATCAGTAGGAACAACAATAAGCTTTACAACTTTCCAAGCTTCAATTGCTCCTACAACTAAAGCATCTTCTATGGACAAACCACTCCAATATTGCTTTCAACACATACCTCATAACTCACCACAATCCAAGCTATGTTTATGGGCAAGTTTTGGTTCAGCCTCTGTATTTTAAGTGGGGCATAAACCCAACTTGTAGATGCCTAATGCACAATTACAGTTTTCTCAGTCAGTGATTCCAACATTAAGAGAAGTGTTAAATTAAACTCTTCCTTTTCTGGCCATGTTCGAATAAAGTCTTCAAAAACGAAGTGGAACACCACAAAAAGGTGATTTCTTTCACCAATATTTGAGTAAAGTTGAATTAAAAAAAAAAAGCAAGAGGGAACAAATCCGTAGAGGCAGAGTGAGAGAGAGAGAGAAAGGAAGAGAGGGAGTGAGCGAGGGTGGTGAGGAAAAGGCACCTTGAAAAGAGAAGTTGAGAACGAGATGAGCATAGAGAAGATGGGGTGCATGTGCAACACCGTGGAGGATGTCAATGATGAGGTTGCTATAGGAAGGTGAAGGAAGCAACATGCCAGAGCGAAAGCAGAGAAGAAAATAAAGCTGACTTGCTTAGGTGGCAATTCTATTGGGTCAAATTTCAAGTTGTGTTAAGCCGCCTGTCGTTGCTCATCTACAAAATCTTAACACCATTTTAATAGAAGGACTAATGGATCTGATCATATAAACTTAAAGGAGCTAATAAAATGGAAAAAAAAAATCTAGGGATCTTATTCAAAATCGAAGGAAACTATAAGGACCTCCAGATTAATTTATCCTTAAAAAATTTGGATCTCTAGAAGATATTAAAGCTAATAGAGTACAAGTCTTGGAAACACTCGACAATCTTTTAATTAACAAGAGTTACATTTATGATTGCTTGATATATGATTAAATTCCAAATTACAATTCTATACACCGCTAATGGAAGTTTACCAATTACTTCTCGTCGCAAATAGCAAAATCATGCATGTGGGGAAAAAATACAGTTTAAATGTGCAGAGTGGTAGAGGCGAGCAATAATATAGTCAGCAGCATCTGGTATTGAAAATGTACGCTTCAATATTCTATATAATATATCTAAATGACATTAAAATTTATCAGAAATCGAGAATGATAAGAATGGTTTTCCACCAAGATATTTAAATAAAAGTAAATTTTCGTTGTAATTGTCAACCTTTAGAATCAAGATTCTTCAAGGTGACTGTTGCCAACTGGTACAAGGCTTTCCGGCCACATGATTGAAAACATTAACGTAGTATCCAGGGATTGTAAACGTCTCACCCTCATTGGTAAAGAAACGAATTCTTGATTCATCAGCTTGCGAAGTACTGCACACAATTTCATTATTCCTCCAAATGGTATTAGGAATTCTAAATGTGGATAGATGGGGAGTGCCAATATATTTTTTAGTAAAAGTCCATCTCCCCGTGGATGAACCTAAACCCTCAAACACCCACAAATCGATAAATAAATAGTTTTGTAACATCATAGAAAGCATAGCAAGCTTATCATCATACACAGTCAACTGTGCATTACCTACCCCACGAAGCCCTGGAATAAATGTAAACACTTCCATGGTTATGTCAAATAATCATCATCACCCTCCTCCTCCTCTTCTTGCTTTATACCAAGCCAAAAGATACATCCATTGCAGGTAACAGATTCACCATTCGGAATTGCATCCTTTATGAGTCCAAGTTCCATTTCCTTCCATGAACCTGTGCTTAAAGAATATACTTCAATCGCACTAATCCTCGCTTTATTACCCTCATCATATGCTTGCACTATTTTATAATCATTAATCATTGCACCAAATCCAAATCCGGTACAATCCCACACATCAAGTTTATATCTTTTGGTTCTAGGGATCCATCTGGCGTCTCCAGTAGACGGATTCCACACTAAAAAAGCAGATATATTAGGCTCATTAATTCCAACACAGACCAAGCCATTGCAGGAACCGACGATCCAAACATCCCACAAGGAACTGAGTAAAGGTGGGCTTTAAACTTTCCTGGCATACATCTCACAATCCATCACGCGTAAGAGCAAAGGACCAGATCCAGATCTTCTGATCCGTGGGTGCAAAGGACCAAATATATCCCGTTGCCAAAGAAGAAGCGAAGGGTTTTGAAAACGGAGATTTTCAGCGACGAATGATGAAGATGGGGATTTGATGAGATTTTTCCAATGTTTGGAAACACATTGAAATCTGATTAGGGATCTCACTGGAAGTCGTTTGAGAATTTCTTGGACGATTTCTTCGGGAAGATATGGCGCGTCGCCACCCATAAACATCAGCTTCTTCATAATGCTCGACTTGGAAATCTATCAAAACAAAGTAAAAGGAATTATCAGAGGCTGAAAATCAAAAGCTTTATAACTACCTTTTAGTTGTCGACTCAGAAGAATTGACCTCGCAGAGGAAAGATCGATAATAGCTGGGGATGAAAACGTATTTTGAACGATAAATCGGTGTTTTTGGGTTGAGGATGTTTTATTTTAAATGTTCTTTATCGGGATAACTATTCAAATAATTAATAATGTTTACCATTATAAAGATATTATATTAAGATCACATGATTATAATACTTCAAATAATTTTTTTATAAAATAGATAAAATATTTACAAGATCATTAGATTACAATACTTCAAATGATACTAGCAAACATTATTATTTTTTGAGAAGGAGGGTGGGTTTGAAGAACATATATTTGGCACATAGGTTTATAATTTCTCTTTTTGACTCTTTTTATAGGATAGATAGAGAAGAAATTTGATTAAACCATATTTTCAATATACTTTTTTACATAATCAGTATTAATGCTGTTACATTCCCCAGGAATCAATGCGTGCCAACATTTCACCTTCTCCGGTCACCGAAAACAACCGACCACTTCTTACCGGTGCTGCACAGAGCAAAGAGTCGAAGCCTTCGTCACTATCGCCTTTCTCCAGTTCTGCTCCCTCACAGTTTTTTGATTCATGTCCTAGCCTACCACACGTAAATCAGAATCGAGAAAGCTTTTCATATCTGATTTTAACCCACACTGGATCTCTATTCATGGGTCTTTTTAATAGAAAACCAGTAACCAAGGGACGATCAACATCTATCTCAACACGGGCTCTACCAAAGTTCCTGGAAATCACTCGTTCATCACTAGGATCTTCTAATGCGATAACCTTACCTATTCTACTAGCAAACAGTTGATAGTTTTCCTACATCTGTGCTGCCGGAGGTATGTTGTGAAATTGCACCCAAAAAGTGCAAGTGTTCAGTTGAATTTCCTCGTCACACAGAAACGGCTTCCTTCTCTGCAGAGTCAGCATGTGATGTTTTACAACCCAAGGGTTCTCAGCCATTAATTTAGTTGCTTCCTCAGGATTACTAAATTTAAAAGAGAACGTATTAAATCCAATACCCTCAATATCTAACTTCCCTTTTATTTTCCATGCAGCAATCACACTCTCTTTCACCGCAACATAGCCAACACGAAGTTTTGAAATGACCCTCCCCACTAACTCTGTTCGACTACCCTCCTCAGGTTCTTCATTTTTCCATATAATCTGAGGGTTGAAGTCATCTAACTCCAAACCCGAACTCGCCATTTCCAGATGCTCTGTTCTGCCATGTTCTGCCTCGTTCCCCTTACAACAAGCAGAAAACTTTTGAACTCAACAAAAGTGTTACAGCGGATGTAAAGAAGAAAGAAAACTCACTTGAGAAATCCTAGACTCAAATGAATAAAACCTCCCACCGTGAGAGAAACCAAAAGCCAAGATGAATCACCTCTCAACCAGAGAGAGAAAACTTTTCTTTTTATGGTAAATCTCGCTTATGGAGCTTAATTTCTTCTCTATCTATCCTATAAAAAGAGTCAAAAAGAGAAATTATAAACCTATGTGCCAAACATATGTTCTTCAAACCCACCCCAAATATCGATTCCTGATATACTTACTTATCCGGAAAAGATCCTCCTTGATTTTGCACGACTTGTAGCCTTGATCCTCCCTTTGATTATTCCCATTAATTCTTCGGGAAGAAATAAGACGTTTCTATTCAAATTAAAAATGCCATAGACTTTAAGAAGTTTTCCTAAATAACACATTGAATATAAAAAGTTATCAGTAATTATTTCAAATTTTAGATGGGGGATTAGCTAAAAATTGAATCATAAATGGTTTTTGTGATAGATGAATTATATATTTAAATATTAAATTATATTTATATATTAAATTAAATAAAGGATACACATATTTCAAATGTGGTTCTTTATATTTAACAAAAGATATCGATTAATTGATCTTGATAAACAAATGAACAAGAAGAAAATTATTTAGGGAAAATGTCAGCTAGGTCCCAAGCTAAAAAAAAAATATCATAAAAGTCCTTTTAAAAAGTCAACTGTCAGAAAAGTCCCTAGGGACTTTTCTGACATGAATTCCCAATAGGGACTTTTCTGACATGAATTCCCAATGACCATTTACCAAAATACCTCCCAAGCAATTTAACCACTGTCATTTGTTACAACATGTTATGCTATATTTACAACATCGTAAGTCATATTAACAACATAGTAAGTTACGTTTACAACATGTATATAAAATACGTGATTGTGTTGCGTTTACAACCTCTTCAGTTACGTTTACAACTCATTAAATATAACGTAACATGTTGTAAATGTAACTTACTATGTTGTTAATATGACTTACGATGTTATAAATATAACATAACATGTTGTAACAAATGATAGTGGTTAAATTGCTTGGGGGTATTTTGGTAAATGGCCATTGGGAATTCATGTCAGAAAAGTCCCTAAGAACTTTTCTGACAGTTGACTTTTTAAATGGATTTTTATGATATTTTTTGCTTAGATTGGAACCTCGCTGACATTTTGTCAATTATTTATGCATAGAATTCAGAAACTTGGGACGCTACTTGTGCTTGTTATGCGCTGCTCCAGTAAACCCTAAAATTCTCTTGTTGGATCATCGGTGAGATTCCAATGACGTCAAGGAAGCAGATGGCGATGAATGGCGACGCACCCTTCCTTCCCAAAGAAATCATCACCAACATTCTCAAGCGGCTTCCGGTGAAATCCCTAATTCGATTTGGATGTGTCTGTCAACATTGGAAAAATCTCTTCAAGAACCCTTCTTTCATCACTGATCACCTCCATCACTCCGGTCATCACAACCCTAATTTTCTCTTCTTCCATACTTTCGGTCACGGACGTGATAAACCCGGGCAGCTAAATTTGCTCAATTGCAAGATACAAGTCCGTGATCTTCAGAAGGCACCTCCTTTCGATTCATTGCAAGACAGGCTTGTTAACATCATTGGTTCCAGCAATGGCTTGCTCTGTGTTACAATCCACGAGTATGAGCTTGTCAGGTCTCCTCCTTCCGTTTTACTGTGGAATCCGGCGACCAAAGATGTCAGAGAGGTGCCTACATCCAGAACTATCAGTTCTAATGTGTTTGATTGTATGTTAGGATTTGGGTTCAGTTCATCTCTTAATGATTTCAAGATAGTGGCAATTACTGGTGATATGGATCATCGAGTGGAAGTGTATTCATTAAGTAGAGATTCATGGAAAGAAAGAGAAATTGAGAGTTTTTCAGAGGATTTCAGATTCTTTGGTGACATTGCCGTCTCCTCTAATGAAGCTATCTTTTGGAAAGGCCTAAGAACAGGCGAGGGAGTTATAGTTTCATTTGACATAGCTAAGGAAGTGTTTACTTTCATACCATGGCCTGCCATTACACCTCTGGAGATGTCTTTATTTATTAGTAATTTAACTGTGTACAATGACAAACTTGCTCTATTTGATAGTGGAAGTGATGGCTCTTCATATGTTGATTTGTGGGTGATGGAGGAAGACATTGGTTCATCTAGGGAGATATGGAATTGGACTAAGACATTCATGGGTGGCCCTTATCCTCGGATGGTTACTTGTGTGGGCGCCATATGGAGGAATGAAATTGTCATGGCTGGAAGAAATGCCGAAACTAGAGGATTATGTCTGGTCAATTTCACTACTAATGAATTCAAAACGCTTGATAACTTCCCCAAATTTTGCCCTCCTACTGTATTTCTTAACTATGTGGAAAGCCTTGTACCGGTCTTCAACTTCCACAACATTGAAGAACCTTGATTTTAAAGGCTCATTATTATATGGCATGGCATGTTTGCTTTGTTTAAATATTTTGTTTTTTTTTGGTAGAAATGAATCCATGCATTTTTAGTTCATTAGGTACATAAATAAGGTTTTCAAGGTCAATCTTCACTTTCTCATAAATGGAACATCAAAAGCTAATCCGTTTGGTGTTCCATGCTTCGAAGCTGCTTCATCCTGGATTCTTCAATCACCATTCTTCACAGAAAATCAGAAGCAAGATGTGAGAGTAATATGTCTAAAGAAAGTCTTCCATCCTCCTAAAGGGTCAATCAGTCCAACATCGAATTCTATCTATCAAGACTTAAATACTTTCATCTCCTTTTTTTTTTTTTTTTTGACAAGCTTATTTTATTAGAACAATTAAATGTTAATTTCAGCACTTTCCTTAACTCTTCGCTTCACTGGTCATGCTGTCATGTGAAGTATAGAGCTATTTCTTTTTGTAATGATGAACATTTTTAGTTGAAATAATGCATTTGACTTTATTTAAAAAATATATATATAATGTTTGATGCCATTTAGGAATATTTAGTACTTTGTGTTTCTTATTTTGTTTGAATAATTTATACTTTAGTCTCTCTGTTTTTCTTCTTTTTGTTAATATGAATATGTAATTGGAGTATTGTTTAAGTCCTACTGTATGAGGACAGCTCTGCACCCCAAAATTGTTTTCCCATGCTTTTGCATGAAGTATCAATAGCTTGTCTTGCATTAGAGAATATAAATACACAATCTGATTTTACTTTGTACTTAATAGATTGAGATTGTGTAAGCCAATGACCTTGTAGGGCACTGCCGCACTGGCATGAAAGCTCCCCCTATAAATAAGAGGCCGTGGGTTTGATTCTGTTTAAAATCTCATGCCTTTGATGCATGCTCTCTAATTTCAAATGGGAGAAAAAAAGATTGAGTTTGCGGATGATGAAAACGATCTTGCCATAGTTATTGGGAACGTCTACCTTGGATCACTCAATGCCTATATACTGCCATCAGTTTGGATTTAACTAGTATTTAAGTGATTAAAGTCACTAACTTGATAAAACTAATTATGATATTTTTTTTAATTATTTTTATATATTAATTATTTACTTTGTTGAAATATTTTTTTGGTAGAAATGAATCCATGCATTTTTAGTTCATTAGGTACATATAAAAGGTTTTCAGGTTCAATCTTCTTTATGCTAGATTCTTCAATCATCATTCTTCGCATCTGTCCAACATCAAATTTTATCTACCAAGACTTGAATACTTTCATCTTCCATTTTTATTTTGATAGGGTTCTTTTATTAAAACAATTAAATGTTAATTTCAGCACTTTCCTTAACTCTTCGCTGGTCATGCTGTCATGTGAAGTATAGAGTTATTTTTTGTAATGATTAACATTTTCAGTTGAAATGCATTTGACTTGATTAAAAAAAAAAATGTTTGATACCATTTAGGGAATGTTGAATACTTTGTGTTTCTTATTTTATTTGAATAATTTATACTTCAGTCTCTCCGTTTTTCTTCTTTTTGTTAATATGAAAATATAATAGGAGTATTGTTTAAGTGCTAGTGTATGAGGACAACTCTGCACATCAAAAGTGTTTTTTTATGCTTTTGCATGAAGTATTATTAGCTTGTCTTGCATTAGAGGAGAAAAATACACAATCTGATTTTACTTTGCATTTGGATTCTTCTAATAGTTCACTGTTTTCCTTGTAAATTTTTTATCTATTTTAATTGACTTCACAAGGATACATCCAAAGTTGTCGAAATTGAATATTTAGGAACAAGTAAAGCATAAATTAATAGAAATAATCCATTATTATTATTATTATTATTATTATTTTGAAATACGGCACCAAAAAACTGCAAAATCAAGCCTCGTAGGGTCATTTCTCACTGCATCGTACAACTCCCTAAGCCTCAGCACTGAAGCTCCTCGCAACACCTAAAAAAAAGAAACTTGTACAAAATTCTACTCGTATTATTTATGAATAGTAAATAATATGATTCATTTTTTAAAACTTCAAAGAATGTACATAAGTTGCTAATGAATTTTTGTGTTTTAAAAATATTTTTCAACACTTCAAAATATTTTCGCTATAGAATTCAATACTTTAAAGTAAAAGCAAAATTGTATTTTAACATGACCATATCAAGATTCAAATTTTTATTAGGAGATGTGCCTACCTTTATTGTTAGATTACGCTTCAAATATGAATATCTCTAATAGGAGAAATAAATGTGCTTATTAAAAACGAAAATAAAATTGCACCTTAATCTTTAATTCTATCTACTATAAACATTAGATCAAATAAAAGACATAAACGTTAATGTAAAATAGCCGGCCAAAAAAAAGTAATGTAAAATATGTATCATCTATGTATTCGAATAAGTACTTTGAGCCCGTCATGAGATTGTACCCAAAAAAATCTTTGAGATAATGGAAAAAAAAGTATATTTTTTTTACTACTACTTCTGAATATTTGCTAAAAACAAGTATATATTTCAGCGGGCCAAAAAGAATCATTAAATGTGTTTCGTTTTTAATTTCATTAAATTTCTGTGGGCCAAAAAAATTCATTAAATCCCTTCAAACTTAGAAAATTGGCTAAAGTATATTTATAGTCCTTTAAGTTTTACCTGAGGTATACTATTATCTATTAACTTTATAAAATATACTTTTAATCTTATAATTCTAGCACCGTTAATGTTACTAACAGAAAATGTTAATATAACTAATTCAAGTGATGACTGTGCAACTGACAAAGCATATTTAAGTTTTAATGTTTTAATATCATATAATTAGATTATTAAACTAAAATAAACCAACAAATTGTTACAAATGAAATTGAGGTTTTGATATTTAAATTATTAAACTAAAATTTTATAATATAATCAAGGTTTTAATATTAATTGCTTCATTATATCTATAGATATTTTTTTATTTGCACATATTTTAAATTAAAGAATAATAACAGTTAATTACATATTCATTATTTAAGCTTACACAGTCATTATTTGAGTTTGTCGCGTCAGCATTTTTCATTTTGCAGCATTAACGGTGTTTGAATTATAGGAACAAAATCAATCAACTATATTCTTAAAAACTTGTAATACCCGATTTAGTTAAAAAAAAAGGAGGTCGGATTAGATCCAATCAATAAATATACGATATTAAATATTATTTCATAATATTTTTTGATTTCTTTATTTTAAGTTTATTCATATATGATTGATGGGTTAAAGGGCAAAAATGCCACAGAAGTTTTGGCCTAGGGGCACTGGGTGTCTGAAAGTCCTCAAGGAGGCATTTTTGCCCTGGAAGTTTTGAAAAGGGGCATTTTTGCCTCCACTAGAACGGATGTTAAATTCAAGACATTAACACTACAAAAAAACGTGATTTCGTAATGGTTAAAAATGGGTATTAGTAGTAATTTTAACTTCTACAATCAACATTCGTAGCGGTTGATAAAACTACTACTAAATCCTATGTTGCAAGCGTATTTGTAGCGGTTATTAAAAACCGCTACTCAAGCAAAATAACCGCTACTTTATTTGTAGCGGTTAAATCTCACTACTACAACATCGCCATGAGCAGTAATCTTTTTCTAGAACTTTGTAGCGGTTATAAAATCGCTTCAAAATACCAAAACATGAAATTCCAAAGGCGGGAATGCAAATTTTGCCCCATTTTGTAGCGGTTTGTATAAACTGCTACTAATATGAATTTTAAAAATGACGCCATAAATTAGTAGTAGTTATATAACTGTTACAAATTTTAGCGAAATTCAAATTTATTGCCAAATTTGAAAAAGGAGCTCAAATTAGTAGCGGTTTAATAACCGCTACAAAAATTAATAAAATTTTTTAAAAAATACAATCATTTGTTTCAGTTTTTTAATAGTAAATTAAATATTTTATTTTTTATTAGTTTAAGTAATTTAATTAGCGTATTATTCAATAGTTTAGCTCATTTATAAATTAAAAGGAATAATTTTAATTAGTAAGATAAGTATAAAGATTGTATTGATAATATTATAGAAGATATGTGGTAAAAAGGAACTATTATGTTGTCTACTACAATTTGATTATGTAAGAAAAATAAGTGAAAATGAGAAAAGCTTTTAAATATCTGTAAAAAAAATAGTGAGAATATATTTTATGCGAAGGAAAGAAGTATTGAAATAAAAAATTTAAAAAATTGTTACCATATTTGATCACCTTGTTCAACTCATCAACTCATACAAAAAAAATTTGTAAATGAGAGAAAATGAAAGCGGGTTAAGATGGAAAGAAGTGGGGGAGCGTTTGAAATGAGATATGGTGAGGGTATTATAGGAATCTGTGTAGCATTTATAGCGGTCAATGTAGCGGTTATTTTTCTTTTTGTAGCGGTTGTTGAACTGCTACAAATAATTTATTAATTTTTTAAAGACAAAAACATAATTTGAATTTGATCACTCATCTTCGTCATCCCTACAAAAGTTGTATAGAAAAATTGTTGTTAGTGATGTATTATTATTTTGTTTAAATAATTAAATTTAAATAATGTGAACTAAAAAAAAAATGTACCGAAGTAGAGGTAAATTGTCATCGCCTTCAGGGAAGAAGTTTTCAAAATTGGCGGGCTTAAATGGTTCACTCTTGTACGCGATGTTATCTCCTTCACCCATGTTGTAAAGGTCTTGTGGCTTTAAATGAACGACCATGTGTCAATCCTTGTGCCTCTCGTCCTCAACATAATAAACCTGTTGTGCCTCTGAGGCAAGAATGTAAGGCTTATCATCTTGAGAATTACCAGTATGAATTAGCCGTGAGAAATTGACTGATGTGATCGCTAAGTCGTCAGTTGTCAGTCCCCGAGAAGTAGTGGTATTTCCCCATAAACACTTGAACAGCGTCACGGTGAAACGGCCTTGAAAATTAAGTTCGATGATATCAAGAAGTTTTCCATAGTAAGGAACATCTCTGAACTGTATGTTGGCGTCACTGCTGCTTGCATATCTCCTTGTCCCAAATGTGCCATAAACACCCGAATTTTGAGTTTGCAATCATTGATCCCGTGACACCGTGCAATACTTGAAACCATTGACATTGTATACTGTAAACCTTTTTGCATGATCAAGAGGCCCGATTGCAAGAGCTCTGAAATCTGGTGAGCGTGGGTTGTAGTCATTTAGTATTCTACGCGCAAACCAGCTCGAAAATTCTGTATGGACTTTTTTCTCAACTTCGGAGGATATTTATGTACGGATCCTGAGTTGACACTTAACATGACTTCTGAATTCCCTGCATTTTATAATGGAAAGGCGATAGTGAAATGAAAGTGAAAAATGTTACAAAAGATATAAATAACATGCGAGTGTACAATTCTTACTGTATGAAAGGTTCAACTTGAGTGTAATTAATCAAGACATGTCTATGTGCTTGCAACTTCTCCGTTGCTGTTAGTTGGAAGTTCTCAGTTTCTCCAACTGGTTTACTGACACGAGGGATAAATTCTCTTGATGTTGGTGCAGGTTGAGGACAATCGTCAACACGAGGTGGGCAGTTGAAAGCCGTCTCAAGGTCATCAAAGTACCTTGAACAAAAATACAGCACCTTATCCCCTATATAGCCTTTAGCCACGCCTTATTCCTGACGTAAGATTTTAATTTCTCAAGAAACCTACGAAGTAAAGAAGAGAAAAATGATACTAAATGCTGAAAAGGACGACTAGCAAAATAGGAACTAACAATGAATCACATATTTACAATGAGTACCTCTCAATCGGATATATCCATCGATATTGTACTGGGCGAGCGAGCTTTATTTCATGAACGAGGTAGACTGTAAGGTAAACCATCATAGTGAAAAAGGATGGAGGAAAGATCTTCTTCAAATGACAAAGCGTAAGAATGATTTTGGACTACAGCTGATCGAGCTCCTCAACGATCAAAACCTTAGAACACAACTTTTGAAAGAAAGAACAAAGTTCCACTAAAATAATGGAAATATCGGGAGGAAGTGTATTCTTTCTAGCTAGGGGGAGTAATTGTTGCATAAGAACATGAGAGTCATGACTCTTCAGGCTAGCAACCTTTCGAGCTTGCAAGTCAACTCATCGAGAAATGTTACTTGAATAGCCATCAGGAACTTTTAATTTCTTCAATGTCGTGAGGAAGACTTCCTTGTTCGGTTTTGTGTGGGTAAACTTTGCCGGCTGAAATTTGTCATGCTCATCTGACCAAGCATCTTCACAAACTCCTATGGCGCGTAAATCTTTCCTAGCTTAAAGGCAATCTTTTGTCTTGCCAGGTTCGTTAAGCAGAGTATATAGCATATTATTGCAAACATTCTTTTCAATGTGCATGACATTAAGACTATGGTCAAGTAAATTATATCTCCAATATGGAAGAGTGAAGAAAATACTTATCTTCTTCCACTGCTGAGGCGTCAAAGTCCTACACGTCTTTTAGCGAGTTTGTGCTGAATCGTCGCTTTTGCCAAACTCGAAGTCAACATGCTCAAGCTGCTATAAGATATTTGTAGCGGACAAAGTCTGAGTTGGTCGTCTTTTTTTTTTTTGTTTCCCATTGAAGCGATTCCATTGCAATTTGAACTTATGCTTTCTATCAAACCTCTGATGCCCCATGGAATACTACTTTTGGCTGTGGGGAAGGTGCACTGTGTCAGAGTCAAAATTGCAAGCTGGACACGCCGATCCAGTATGCATATTCCAGCCAGATAATGTGCCAAGGCCAGGAAAGTCACTAATCATCCACATCAACGCTGCACGCAAGTTGAACAAAGTCTTCCCGTAAGCGTCATACATCTCAACGCCGACATTCCACAGGTCAAGCAATTCTGTAATAAGCAGTTGGAGATACACATCGATGTCATTACCTGGTGCCTTTTTGCCTGGAATTACCATAGATATAATGAAGAAGCTTTGTTTCATACACATCCAGATGGCAAGTTGTAGGGAACTAAGACTACCAGCCAAATACTATAACTTGTGCTAAGATTCCCAAATGGATTGAAACTGTCAGTTGCCAAAGCAAGCCGAACATTTCTGGCAATAGTCGCGAAAGATGGAAAGTCGTTGTCAAACATTTTCTAGGCGTCTGCATCCCGGAGATATCTTAATTTACCGTCTTCATTCTTATCAACGACATGCCACCTCATATGCTCCATAGTTTTGGACAACATAAATAATCTTTGTAGGTGCAGTTTCAAAGGGAAGTACCTGAGAATCTTTGTAGGTTTCTTCTTCTGCTTTTTACCCTTTTGAATAGTCTTGTACCTCGATGTATGGCATCTCTTGCAAGTCTCCCTGTTGGAATCGTCTCCCCAATACAACATACAATCATTGGAGCATGCATCAATCTTTTGCTAGTTTAACCCCAACCTGATGATAATCTTCTTGGCCTCGTAGAACATTGTGGGAATCTCCATGTCGGGGAATGCATCTTGTAATAATTTTGCAACATTGACATTCCCTTATCTGTGATTCCACACAAGCAATTGATATGATACAACTTGATCAAGAAAAATAATTTAGAGTATTTTCGACAACCTTGATATAGAGGATGATCTGCTTCATCCATCAAGCCAAAAAAATCCCGAGCTGCTTCATTCCTCATGAACACTGGCTCTGAACCTTGTACTTTTTCATTGAAGTTGTCGCCTTGAAATCCAAAAGCATCACGCATAACATCATTAACTGGATCATCTTGATCTAGTTGAACTCCTACTTGTGAAGTTTGAGGAAAAGCATCATCATATCTCATATCAGACTTCTCACCATGAACTGCCCAGAACGTATAGTCTTATAAGAAAGGATTCACAAGCAAATGTTCCTTAATAACTTGTCCCGCATGCCACTTCTTAAACTTATAACTCTGACAAGGACAGACGATCTTGCCATTATAGCTGGTGTGAGTGAATGCGAAATCCAATAAATTATTTAAGCCATACAAATATTTCAGAGAATTGCGTGGCAACTTGATCCATGATTTATCCATAGCTACTAGCGAGGCAGAAGAAAGTGTAGTGAAGAAGATGAATGAATTGAGAATTACGACTGCCTAGTAACTTATATAAAGAATGTTAAACGTTCAGCATTTTGTAGCGGTTTATAAAACCGCTACTCTAAACGCTACTAATTTAAATATTTGTAGTGGTTACACTTAAATAACCACTACAAATTTGCAGATCATTGGGCGGTTCCAAGAAAAATTTATTTCAAACTTGTAGCGGTTATGGTTGGATAACTGTTACTAAAATATATTTTTAGCGGTTTTAATACATTAACCACTATAAATATCGGCGCCATTGGAAATTCAAATTTCAAATTGATTTGCTTTTTGTAATGGTTAAAACAACAAAACCGCTACAATTGTTCATGATCGTTGGAAAAATTTTGTATGCACTTTGTAGCGGTTATTATGAAACCACTACAGATTAAGAAGAGAGATGTAGG
Source organism: Inga oerstediana (assembly GCA_963210345.1). NCBI lineage: Eukaryota > Viridiplantae > Streptophyta > Magnoliopsida > Fabales > Fabaceae > Inga > Inga oerstediana. Next base: position 22,133,752 of record OY723400.1, on the reverse strand, counting down.
GAAATTCAAATTTAAAATTTTGAATATTTTGTAGCGGTTTTTTTAATAACCGCTACAAAGTGAACGTTAACATTTGTAGCAATTTTATTGTGATAACTACTACAATGTCAAATATTTGTAGCGGTTTTTGTAGTATAACCGCTACAAGTATATTTTATTTTATTTTGTTGTTGTTAGTTTTAGAAATATAAATCTAACGTTAAATAAATGCAACAAGAATTTACCAAGGCTTCAAAAATATGAATATAACTATTGTAAAAAGCAACAAGAATTTAATTTATGAAAAGAAAATATCTAGGTTTATTTATAAATATAAAAACAAATACAAAAGTCCTAATCTAACCAGTAGGAGGTTGCTCATCTGTTCCTCTCTCAGGTAGGCCTCCCTCTGGTGCAACTGTATCAAGGTGCTGGGCAAAGTCAACAGCACCATCATCATAAGTAGAAGGAGGACGATGGACGACGAACCGAGGGACAGGGGGAACATATGGATGCGACTCATCCAGGAACAGGCGACTCCACGACCGCTCGAGCATGACATTCGTGATGTCACGCCACTACATCTGCTGAGCATAATAAAAGTTGGCCTGCTACTACATCTGCTGCATCTGCTGCTGCTGCTCAGCCACTACAGCCTGAGTCCTGGCCAGATCTGAGCACAGCTCCTCAACCTGCTCCTCCCTCAGACGTCTGACCCTAGACGTCTGTGCTCTAGAGCTACCAGCCTCAGAGGCGGCCCTCCTGCCGTAGACCATACTTGGTCTGGCGCCTATCCCCAACCCCCGCATGCGTCCGGGGTGCTCAGCCTGCCCCAGACCAGCCTTTAAAGGCGTTGTGGGGTCTACAGACCCTTGTGACTCCTGGGTCTGGGTCTCTCGCATATCAGCTTGTGCCTGTTGCATATGCTCCTGCCATTTTATGAAACAGTTAATTATAAATTATTTTTCATAATATAGTCATTTTAATTTTAAAAGCAAAATAAGAATAAATTAACTTACAATAGCCGCCTTTACCTGCTGAGAGGTCATAGTCTCGTCATGGTGTCTATGTGTGATAGCAAATAACTCCCCGTAGTTTGTTTGACGATTCTCCTATTATGCCTTGCTTTCCTAAAACAATTACAAAATTATAAAATTAAATTAGTATTATAAACAACAATATACTAAATTTATAATATCAAATAAACTGCTAAAAGTAATTGATAACGCGGAAAGTTACCAGCTCGCTGTAAGTGACAGTAAAGGTCTTCGATCCTGCCATGTGGTGGATTGTCTGTTGTCTTCGGCACCTAGTGTTCCTTTGAGAAAGCGCCTGGAAAAAAATATTAAATGTATTAAAATCTTAAAAATAATTAAATTATAATTATAATTATAATTATAATTATAAATACATTACCTGTCTCTCAGCGCTCCTCCTGTACTAGACGAAACTCACCTAGTTGTTTAGTGGGATGCCGTCTAGGACGTTCTCGATCAGCTGCTATAGAGGAATCGTCCCATCCTTATCCATACTATGGAAGAGACGGTTCCTCCTGTTCCGCCAGCCGTTGCCCATCTTCATCAGCGTATATTTGTTCCGATTGTCCCGGACGGCAAACTTAAGCTGTAACACAATTCAATAAACAATAATTATATATAACTAATTATTATTAAGATAATTAATAAATATTAATTAAATAAAATTAATTACAGAAAATATAATATAATTAAATATTATTACTTATAATATTATAATAAAAATCTACCATAATAAATTTCAACTATTGAAAGTTGATTTAATTATAGATACATTCAATAGAGAGTAAATGGAATGAGAAATCAATGGAAACACGCATCTCTCCTTAACCATGTTATATTCACATGTCATGGTCAAAAACATGTTATATTAATGTTAGAGTAAAGGTGAAATTCTATTTCTACGATTAATTTTAACCCCCACAAGCACTCAATAGTCAATACCTTTCTTCGAACAAAAAAAAGTCAACACTTATGAGTAAAGGTAAAATTGTATGTCACTGTGGACAATCAAGATTTGATATGATATAAAGATCTGATCCAATAATGGCAAAAAAACAACAAATTTAATATTCTTTTTATCGCATCAGATTAATATTTCAATTTTACTAAGTATTTAAGCGTGTTGATTTCATTTATGGTTCTTAAATTCAAATTTTGAAATTGATTCATTGGTGATACTTCTGGAATGCTTGTCATCATATTTCATTGAATTTGATAGGACACAGATATAAAATTTCACATGCAAGGGGAAAAAATATAAATTTCAAATTGATTTGATAATTTCATATGCCAAACTTTTGAAATCAACATAAAATAAATTGAATAATATTGCAAAATCGGTTGTCATTAAAATAATTAAATCTCATGAGGCCGGAAAAATAATAAAAACTCATGAGTAATTTCTGCTCGCTTATGCGAGTCTCGGTACAAACCCTAAGTTATATTAATGCTCTCACTGGATCGTGACGGCTTTCATCTGTGAGATTCCTTCTTCTGTGTCGACAACCATGAAGAAAATAGAGATCAATGGCGTTGCACCATACCTTCCCGAAGAAATCATCACCAACATTCTCAGTCGGCTTCCGGCGAAATCCCTAATGCGATTTCAATGTGTCTGCAAATATTGGAAAAATCTCTTCAAGATCCCATCTTTTATCGCCTATCACCTCCACCACTCTCATCAAAACCCTTCTCTTATTTTCTCCCAGGACTACGTACGTAATTCTTGGCGGTTACGCTTGATGGATTGCGAGATGCAGGTCCGATATATCCAGAAGCTACCTCCTCCGTTCAATTCTTTTACGCGCAGGCCTGCCTTTCACATCATTGGTTCAAGCAATGGCTTGCTCTGTATAGAAATCTATAAGTCTTTTACATCTCTTCCTTCTCTTTTAGTATGGAATCCTGTGACTAGAGATGTCAGACAGGTTACTCAATCCAGAAAAATTAATGCGTATGGTTGTAAGGATCGTTGTGTGTTAGGATTTGGGTTTAGTAAAGCCGTTAATGATTACAAGATAGTGGCAATCTATTTCAAGGAAATCTTTTCCAAGAATGATCATGGAGTTTGTGGAGTGGATGTCTATTCATTAAGGAGAAATTCATGGAAAGAAATAGAATTTGGAAACTTAAAGGATGTAACTTGTTACAGTTCATCAGTCTCCGATAATGGAGCTATCTTTACTTGTGGGTTAACTTGGGAGAAGGATGATTTCTTCGCTAGGCCGAAGGAGAAGGTGATAGTTTCATTTGACATAGCAACGGAAGTGTTTACTTTGATACCACGGCCTCCATTATCGGATAATACTCAAAGTTTGGAATTAACTGTGCATGAGGGCAGGCTTGCCGTACTTGCCGTACATGATATAAGTGAATTCATACGACACTCTTCAAACGCTGAATTATGGGTGACTGACGAATACATTGGTTCACCTATGGAGAGATGGAATTGGACTAAGAAATTCACTAGCGGCCCTTATCCTTGGACATTTGATCTTGGGACCACATGGAGGAATGAAATTGTTATGTCTGGAATTAAAAGTGAACAGACGTGCCCACGCATATGTCTGTTCAATATCACTACTAATGAATTTAAGGTGCTTGTCATTCCTAGACATATTCCTGCTTCTAATTTTTGTAATTATGTGGAAAGCCTAGAACCCATTGTCAACATCCCTAACATTGAAGAACCTTGACTTTAAAGGTTCATTATCATATTGCATATATTTGCTTTATTTAAATATTTTAGTTCATGATGTACTTACAAGGTTAATTGATGCCATTTATTAGTGACGTTATCTAGCTAGAATAATAAATTCAGGTGCTTAATATTTTTATGTTTCTTGTTTTATTTGACCCATTTAAACTTCATTCTCTTTGTTTGTTTCCCCTTCTTTTTGTTAATATAGTATGACCGTAGGAGCATTATTTAAGTACCAATGTAGGAGGACAAATTTGCACACCAAAATTGTTTTTCTACACTTTTGCATGAAGTAACAATAGCTTGCCTTGCATTAGAGTAGATGAATACAAAATCTTTCACTCTACATTGGACTCTTGAAACTCAATCGGGAGATGTACCCAGCCCAACAATACTTTGAACATGAATACCTCTAATTGAAGGGATACCAATGACTATTAAAAAAAAGAAAAAATTGCATTTTAACCCTTAATTATATGTATTTAAATATTAGATCAAGTGAAAGATATAAAAAGTAATGTATTATATGTATGATCTACATATTCCACTAAGTATATGTATTAATAAAAGTTTGAGCTAATGTAATATAAATATTTTATATCCTTATTATGGAATCACATTATATTCCATTTTTACTAAGTATTTCAGAGTGTTGATTTCATTTATTGTTGTGAAATTCCAATAAACCTTTATGCCCTGTTTGGTAGCATGGAAATAGAATGTGAGAAGTGGAAGTGGAGGTGAAATTCAGATTATTGTATGTTTAGTATGTCGGAAGCAACTTCACTAGGGAACCCATTTCCTTCAAAATTGATGGAAATCACTTCCATCTAACCCCCTATGGAACTGGCCACACTTCCAAAGAACTCATTTTATTTTCCAGTTTTGCCCTCAAGCTTTCTTGCGCAACCTTCAGATTTCCAAGTTCTCTGGCAATGGCGACGACAACAAACGTTCATCCAGCAACTACAAACCCCCAGGGGATGTGCAGAATCGACGATGATGTTGAATCCCCTTGCAAAATCGACATTCAAACTTGTGAACCCAGCTGGCATTGTGATATTCGATTTAGATTTCACCTAGGATGGCATTCTCCCCCTCTTGTCTCTGTTCGCAATAACACAACTTTCGTTTTTGTTTATGTTGTTCTGGTGCTTCATGATTTTGATTTCAGCTTCATGATTCTTCTTCGATTTGACCAAGTAGTGTCTCTTTCCCTCTACCCAAATGGGTCTACCACTGCACTATTCACTGTACTTTCATCGTCACTCTTACCACAAATGTTTCAGCTTTTGACCTTTTCGTTTGTTTATATATGTATAGATTAAACTGATTTATGCCATATTCTATATGTATGCACTTTGCACTCTTATTTAACATATCAAAGAGAGTGGGTTTAGGATTTTGGTTCATGGAACAAATGAGGGAAATTAAAATCAAATAATGATAAGGGGGTGTGATTTGTTATGTTCAAGAGAGAGATTCGGGAAGTTGGAGGGTGCGTGGAACTTCAGTTTCCTTCTCCACTGTGCCGGTGTTTATGGTGGCTGGCATTTCTATGGTGGCCAATCCATGACGGCTTGAGATCCCTTGTAGTGGCTAGCTAGGGTTTTGTATTCTCATGGGCATACAAGTCTTTTCATATTATAAATGCAAACATTAAATTAAAATAATACTCCACTTCCACGCAGGTAAACTTTTAAACTCCACTTTCACCTTCAACTCCACTTCTACTTCCACTTCTATTTCCGTTTCCACTTTCATAAAAACTTTTCTAATATACCAAACAGGGCATTAAGAAAAGACTTCTTAAGAGATGTCTGTTATTTGATCAGACTAAGATATTTCTATCTTAGCATGCGAATTCAAATTCAATAACCAGCCATTAACTACAATGTCCATTCTTTGACAGAGAAAGTCATCAAATATTACTTTATCGCTTTCTATTTGGAAGTTGCATTTTTCACTTTTTTGAAAATTATGCTTATTGTTATAATCTTGTTTGCTTCTCTTCTCTAGAAATACATTGACAAAGAAGTTTCTTTGATTACTGCAATTAGAATAGTTGAAGCAATTCATTAATTGAAGAGTTATATTGATTCTAAATTTTTGTGATCATAAATTCATATTTCAAATACTCTTTTGCCAACCATAGTTAAAATTTTTTACACACTGCCAAAAAAAAGAAGAAGTAATTTTGAAAGAGTTAGACCTTTTAAAACTTATCATAAAAACAATTGCAAACTTTATTTTTTTTATTTATGTTTTTTAAATGTAATAGCTCCGTCATATTATAAATAAAAATTTTAATTTATGGCGAAATAAGAAATTTTAATTCAAATTGAAGATACCATAAGAAGGTTTTCTTTGTGTTAAAGTGTATAAATACCCATGTATTTTTTTTCAAGATGCGCTTAGCATTGTATATTTTTTGGAAATGTAAAAACGCCCGGAAACATTCAAAATGGAAGCAGATAGTGTGATTAACAAGATGTAAAAACGCTGACATTGCAGCAGAGAGATTGAAATTATCTCCATGAATTATCTCTCCCTGCTGAAGATTTGTAGCCGACTACATTAAATAAATTTCAAAAAGAAGCTAATATAGCTCCAAAGCAATGGTTTCAGATCCGGACCGGACTGGACGGTCCGGCCGGTTCAGCCGTCGCTCGGAGACAAGAGCGATCCGTCTCCTGACATTAACCCGTTTTTGTGGTATAGCCGGCTTCATCCGTTCAAAGCCCGCGTTTCGACCGGAAGCCGGGAAAAATAAGATCAAAAGCCGAACGGATGGAGAATAAGATCAAAAATTTGAAGTAGCAGGTGAAGTAGAGGGAGGAAGAAGAGGATATCATACCAAATGGAGTTTCTTCATAAGAAAGTGACGAAAATCATATATGAGATTAAAACAATATAGAGCCTCGTGCCTTCTTCTAAAGTCTTTTGATTTTCTTTCTTTTGCCTTGATCTGAAACAACTTGGAGGTTCTGGACTCCACAGCTTTGACGTTGAGGAAGGAGAAGTGACTGAGGGAGGGAACACGTTTTCAGAGGTGAGAAAAGGTGCTTTGATATCTACAAGGCATGCTGGCAGTATTAACCTTTTTGAAAAAAAAATAAAATGGTTTTTGTTTTTTCCATTTCCCAATATACTCTACTCTAGTGTCAAATTGCTTGTGAAGTCTATCATTCGTACTCATATGTCTTATCAGTGGACAGTAGTTTGCAGCATAAGTGATTGTGTACTGATTTTTACCTTATTTTTTTTATTTTAATAAGTCAGGAAAAAAAAAAGAAAAGAAAAATCTGAGACCACCGAAAGCATAAAAGACAGTAATCAAAGTATCGGAGGGAAAATAAATTTTTAGGATATGATATCTATTATATAATATTTTTAAAACACATACTCTTTTTTTTTTATATGTATTAGTAATTTAATTTAGATATTAGATAGATTATAAACACATTTTTATTTATTAAAATAATAAAATTTTCTTAATTTAAATTAATTTCATGTTAAGTACTACCAAAACTTCAAATCATAAAATTAAATTAAATAATTTGATATTTTTGTACATATATTAATATATATGTATATAATACTAATTTTATTTAATTATTACGTCACCAGCTCGACCGAACGATTTAACCGATCCAACCGGTTAAACCTTGACCCATCAACATTTCTAGTTCAATATCCGATCCGACTTTTAAAACATTGCTTCAAAGTATGATGCCCATTTTTGAAATCGAAGGCCAAAATTATTCTAAATTTTACCTTTAATAAATTAGTAAATAGCATTAAACTTAACCAACATAATAGGGTCTTCAGAGTAGCCAGTAACTAACCCATGAATTACACAACAAACACGAAACATATGAAAAGATGAACAAGAAAAGGGGCAAGAGATAGACTTGGCAAAGAGATTGTGCCGGAAGATGAGGCGGAGCAATCTCCATTTAGCTCATACGTATCGGCTCAGAATTTGTAAGATTGTTTGTCTTGAAGAATTGCTTTGACCCAATTCAAATGAAGCCACATCCTGAGAATGAGAGGGAAGAAGGAGAATGAGAAGGGATATAGAAGATAGAAATCAGAGACAATCAACAATCAACAAACAACAATAGGGCATATAGGCAAAATTTAAGGGTGTTCAAAGTTTTCTCATCTTGATCTTTCCAATCTCATTCCGGAACAATTAGAAAGGAAAAATCCTATTCTAAGAATTTTTAGGATGGGAAAATAATAGGATCAGGATCGGGAATAGGGTTTCCCGATCTTAAATTTGCCATCCTGAATATATTTATATATATATATATATATATATATAATTTTTAATTGTTGCAATAATAATTTTGATTTGACAGTTCAGGCTATACCTTTGTTTGAGACCGCTTTTACAAGATGTACAATTATCTTGATGCTTTCATGTTTGTGGTTGAGGAAGGACAAGTTAGAATCATTTTGTTTTCCAAGGCCCTTATTGCTTATACGTCTTTGTCAAGTTTTGTATATTGGCAAGTTTTATAGGACTCTTTTAACTATATATTTTCTCCGGTCTTAATTATAAGACAAAATTGATTTTTTTTGGAGAAATTAAGGAAGCCAATTAAATTACTTTATAGTGTTTATATTTTTAGTATCTTTAGATTATATATTAGTTTATTATTCAAATTAATTAGTTTGGAGAAAAAAATAAAAATATAAATACTCTAAAGTAATTTAATTGGCTTTCTTAATTTCTCCAAAAAAATCAACTTTATCTTATAATTAGGACCGGAGGGAGTATATTCATTCCAGAATTTGTTTTGTTGCCATGACTGCTCATCATACAACTTTTCTTGTCTTTTTCTTAAATATCATAATTATTTAGGAAGCTTTTGCTAGTTACATCTGAATTAAACTATTATGACATTAGTTTCCCGTACAGTATCCAATAAAGTTTGTAAGGAGGGATTTGTAATGTATCAGCATGTGATCAATACGTAACACAAAGCAGTGTTTTAACCAATTTATTCACACCCAGACGTGTATATGTTCTCCCCTATTTATATTAGTAGAGATTAGAACAAATATGCTTTCTGCTTGTTATCCTACAATTGCCCCTAACGCTTTCCCAGATGACAATTTGTTTTTGTAATTTGGTATAAACAATAGTCTCCTACTCAAGAGATGGGTTTAATATTGATTCTCTTTAAGAGCAATGGCAGCATTATAGAGAAGAGAAAAGCCAACATTTTTATAGAAATCCTGATCCTAACCCAAGAAATCCTGATCCCAATTTGAACGAGAATTTTTTGGGGTAGGGACTGATTTCCCTTCCTGAGCCCTTCGTCTTGAGAACACCTCTAATAAAATCACTCAATTTTAAAATCCTGAATTAGACTACTTGTCCTAATTTATAATTGGATTTAAGGGCTAAAATGCATGGAAGTTCTCACTTTTTGAGTGTTTGGAAGTTTTTGAGTGGACAATGTTACTCGAAAGTTTAAAATATGGGCCAATTTTATCCTAAAGGGATGGAACCTTAATGTTGACCGTTAAAAGGAGGAAGTCTGATTCTAAAATGCATAGCTAGCAAATTACGTGGCACTCAATATACTAACTCATCATTCACCTCATCATCCGGAACCTTCTTTTCACTTCCTCTCCCTTTCCCTTGACGATGACACCGAGCACTAACCCGGCAGCAGCGCCGACACTAGAGCCAAGACTAACCCAAGGGCAGCGGCAACCATGATAGTGAGACCTCTTCTTCCACCAATTTTCACACCCCACCCTGATATCTCAACGCTCTTATCTTCCTCCCTCTCCCTTGATGAAATCTAACCCCATTGATCAAGTCTTATTTTTGGCTTGAGAATGAACTCTGACAAGGAACGACGACCTCCGTCATCATTGCCAACCTTGGTCCAATAACACCGACAATATCTGTGGCTTGTGATTCCATGGAAGTATTCGTCTACGGGATTGATGCGTCATATGGGGCTTAGGAACCTGATAGTCTTAGTGTAGATTTGGTTGCTAGGGTTTCGATTTACAAATATTTCTTAATAAAATTTTGGTTGTTTGTGGCTTGTGAGGAAGATAAGAACAGAAGTCATTGATTAGGTTTGCTATTGTTCGATTGTGGACCTGAGTCTGATTATATATCTATTATATCTGTTTGACTTCTATAAGATGATTCTTGCTCTTAATTCTATTTAAGATTATTCTTCCACCCTTATCTACCTCTCCCTCAATGGCTTCAACTTCACTATTCTTATTCCATTCTAAATCCAAATCTGGAGCCAAGTCTCATGAGATTTTGTGATCTGGTCAGATCTTCTTCTAGTCTAACTTCACTGCTCTTGGCCTCTGTAATTTTTCTGGTTTGAACTTGGGCAATGCTTTTAATTTTTTAGATGTTCGTTAGGATTTTTTTTCTCTAGATTGTAAATATGGTCTTGAATTGATTTTTCCATATCGGTTCATTTTTTATGAGGCATAATATCCTCCCTGGCATAATATGATGTGGCATAGATACCCTACGTAATAAAGCAACATCAACATATTTGGTCAATAGTTAGTTGACCATTTGAATCTGTTAGGGTAACATCAAATTCCAAATTGGCCCATTTTTTAAATTTTTTAGGCAACATTATCCTCTCAAAAATTTCTAGACAACCAATGCTTCTCGGAGAAAACTTCTCAGCATATTTATCTTTTAACCCTTTATAATTTATTAAATTTAAAATCCTTATCCAGGATTTTTCTATTTCAAAAAGCTTTTAATGCGATTTTCCGTAAAAGAAATGTGATTTTTCCTTGTACCAAAAAAACAAAAAGTGATTTCCCCCCTTATTTGTCGATTATTCATATTGAAGAAAAAAACAAGAAAAAGAACGATAAAGAAAGAAAATGACTTGCGCATATAAAAAGTAAAAATTGGGACTCCCGTAAAATGCCCTCATTTGATCTCGACGGCTTTCATCTGGGTCGACAACCATGGAGCAAATGGCGATGAATGGCGCCTCACCATACCTTCCCGATGAAATAATCACCAACATTCTAAAGTAGCTTCCGGTGAAATCCCTAATGCGATTTCAATGTGTCTGCAAACATTGAAAAAATCTCTTCAAGACCCCATTTTTCATCGCTGATCATCTCTACCACTCACGTCGTCATAACCTTTCCTTTCTGTTCTTCCAGACTTGCGGAATCGATCCTTTGCATTTACGTTTGGACAATTGCGAGATGCAAGTCCGTGATGTTCAGAAGGCGCCTCCATTCGAGTCCTTACGGCCCAGGTTCGTTAGCATCATTGGTTCAAGCAATGGCTTGCTCTGTGCAGCGATCCGTAACAGTAAGGTTGCCAGGTCTCCTTCCTCCCTTTTACTGTGGAATCCGCCGACTAGAGATGTCAGAGAGGTGCCTATATCCAGAATCATCGATTACTATGAGTATAATTGTGTGTTTGGATATGGGTTTAGTCCATTTGTTAATGATTACAAGATAGTGGCTGATAGATAAGAAGTAAAGAATTGGGAAGAAGAGAGAAGAGAGGGAATGGAATCGAGAAACAGAGAGAGATAGGAGAATATTTATGTTATTCACAATCATAATAATCCCATAATAGTCCAAACCTTTCCCTTATATAGCAATAGACTTATTAGCACTGGATCAACTAACTAACTAACACTACTTCCCTATCCTTTCTAATCCACGTGGCTCATAGAACTAATAAGGACCACTTCTAATATCCTAAGTGCGGCCTCATTGAATTAATAGTGTGCCAGCCCTAAATCCCCAAATCCCTAATTACTAGTAATTACAATCTACATATCAATACTCCCCCCTTAAGATCCCTTGTCCTCAAGGGTTAGCGGCAACAAACTCAGGAAACTGCTGCTGCAACTGATAAAGAAGCACCCACGAAACTTCTTCTTCAGGCAACTGCTGCCACTTCACAAGCACCTCTGTCACAATTCGGCCCCACCTCCTACCAACTCATTTCTTTAGAATGTGTTTTGGCTCCCTCAAAGAAGGAGGTTCAGGCCAATTCAAGGGTGGATGCCTTGGATGAACCGCCGGATTGGGGCACAATTTCAACAAGGAAATGTGAAAAGTGTCATGGATTCTAGTCTCAATTGGAAGAGCCAATTTGTATGCCACGGGACCCACATGCAGCAACACCCGATAAGGACCAAAGAACCTAGGAGCCAATTTCTGACTACTCCTAGAGCTCGCTAAGATCTACCTATACGGTTGAAGTTTGAGAAAAACCCACTGACCAAATTGAAACTCTCAATCAGTTCTGTGAGAATCAACCCTTTGCTTCATAATATTGACCGCCCTAGACAAATGGTGCTTAGCTACAAACAACACATGTTCCCTTGCCACAAAGGACCTATCTACGGCTTCTACAACTACAAACCGTGGCAAATAAGGAACATAAACTGGTGGACGCTGCCCATACAGAAGCTCATGAGGCATCACCTTAGTGGAGGAATGGTAAGTGGTGTTATACCACCACTCCGCTAAAGGCTACCACTTAGACCATTCCCTAGGAAGCTCCCAACACATACAACGTAGGTAGGTCTCCAAACATCAATTAAGAACTTCAAACTGACCATCCGTCTGAGGATGATATGAAGAAGATAACTTTTGATCAATTTTTAACACCTTCAAGAACTCACGGAAAAAATTACTAACAAAGATAGGATCCTGATTTGAAATAATCTCTACTGGAGCCCCATGAAGCCTATAGACACTATCCAAAAATTGTTATGCAATAGTAGAAGCAGAGAAAGGATGGGAGAGAGCAATAAAATGACCATACTTAGTTAGACAATCAACCAACCGAAATCATATCATGTCCATTAGATTTAGGAAGACCTTCAATAAAATCCATCGTAATACTCTCCCACACCTGACTAGGAATCGGTAACGGCTGAAGCAAACCCGGGTATGCCACTGTCTCATACTTACACCGAGCACATACATCACATTATTTAATAAAATTCCGCACATCATCAAATAAATGCCGCCGCCAAAAAAGTGTCTTCACTCGCTGGTATGTAGCATGCACCCCGGAATGACCCCCTTGGGCTGAAGCATGCAACCAATCCAGAATTTTGTGGCAAACCTGGGAGTCATTACCAACCACCAAACGTGTACCCCACTTAACAGCTTACCATCCCAGTGAAATTTGCTGTTTTTCTGTGGCTGTTGTTGAAGGTGAGCAATAAGACACTGAATTTCAGTATCCTCTACTTAGCTGGTTTTAATATCCACCGACAAATTATCAGTACAGATGGAAAGGGAAATCTGAAAAAGATGTAACTTGGGCATCCGAGACAGTGCATCAGCAACATTGTTGTTGGTGCCCTTCTTGTACCGAATCTTGTAGTCATACCCCATTAGCTTTGAAATCCAATACATTTGGAAGGATGCTTTCAGTTTCTAATCAAGCAAGTATTTTAAACTTTGTTGATCCGTACGTATCACAAAGGGCTGCCCCTTCCAAATACTAATGCCAGTGTTCTACTGCCTGTACCACCGCAAGTAATTCTTTTTCATATATAGAAAGCCCATGGTGTCTTGGTGCCAATGCCTTGCTAAAGAAGGCCGACGGCTGTCTCCCTTGCATAAGAACCGCTCCCCGTAGTGTGGAATCCAGCAACTGGAGAGGTCAAACAAGTGCCTTCTGATGAATTTTCGGGTTTGTATTTGGTTGACAATTTTGATGTGTATTTTGGTTGGAGTTTCGGATTTGGGTTTAATCCTATTATTAACGATTACAAGATAGTGAGATTATCCGGGAGTTCTGTTTCTGAAGCGAAAGTGTATTCATTAAGCACACGGTCTTGGAGAAACATTCAATTTGACGAGATGAATGTTTCTGTTATTAGCCATGGTGTCACTGTTAATGTAGTTACGTTTTGGCGTGGGTCAAACAATTACATAATGGGCACACAAGACCGTAGACATGTGATAGTTTCATTTGACTTGGCTCAAATTATGTGTTGGAACCATATGGATGAATCAAATTGTGTGCATGGGAAAGCCTACGTACAGTGAACGTGGAATAAAGAATGCGGAACACCTGTATCTTATTGATGTCATTGCTAATGGATGTAAGCGGTTTGATATCCCTAAACCCACATCTGGCGTTGGTGTTAAAGTTTTCAGTTATGTGGAAAGCCTTGTACCCGTTAGCGGCAAGATTCAAATTGAAGAGACTTAATCCTGAAGGTTAATTATTACAGTGCATATTGACGTTGTTCATTTATTTTTTGTAGGAACATATCCCTATGGATTATTTGAGACCTTTTATATGATGTCTGATTAGGCTGCATTCTCTATACAAGGATTTCCTATCAACAAGTCGTGGGCAATATTTCTCATTTTCTGAAGTTTTGTGCGATACATAAAGAAAAAGTGTTTTGTTATAAAAGTAAGATGTTATGTGATATCTGAATATTGATATTGAGTTTATGCAATTCTGGGACGGTTATGAAGAAGCCGTTTAAGAGCACTCTATTAACATAAGAACTACTAGTTCCATTCTTTGAAAGAGAAAGTCAGTAGATAGTGGTTTATTTTTTCTTTCAAGAGAGGCACATTTTTGGAGCATAATCATGTGTGTTTGTGTGTGAAAAGGAATGATGTTTTGGTTTTTATCAGAACTGCGCGCAATGGTGTTAAATCAACATCAATTATTGATTTATGTATCATACAAAATAGAACAAACTATACTATTTTTAATTTGTGAAACGAATGATTCTTAATTACATAAATCATTTGTTAGATTTTGCACAATGAAGGTGGTTTGTGGAGTTGCCTAGTTGGAAAATGAGGGAGGTAAATTTTTCATAAAGTAGATATATTTGGAAGTTCCTTTTTACGCACAGCCCTTTACATGTTAATAGCTGATGTACTACTTGTTTCGGGACATTCATGTGGTTAGAAGTTATTTATACCCAGCTTCTGGAGAACTTTTATGTAAAACCCTCTTGCTACAATAAATTGTAAGTATTAGTTTTATATGCTGGTCAAATGTATATATTTAAATTGAAGCATTTATTAATTAACTGGTGATAAGCCTAAGAAAACTAACTGTCTGCAATATAAATAGCTTGAGTAATGAGGATCTGATTCAGAATGTCTGCAACACAGTTCAAAGTAACTAACTGTTATTTTGGGATTTTATGAGGGATTGAAAGTTTTATGTATGTTTATTTTTCTATCAGTGTTTATGTTAAAGTGGATATTAGTTCTTAAATGAACCTCAATACATTACCCAATGTTGTTACATCTGTTCATATATTTTGATGTGATCGCTGTAAGAAGCAAAGTTTGTTGGGAGCCGTTATCTGAGCTTTTGGGAGAATCATCAATTTAGTGATGATGAAGATTACATTTCCTTGGAATTACGTCTTGACAAGTTGTCAATATCAAGTTGCTCCAAGGGTAGCACCTCCCACCACGTTTACATGATAGGTGTATCGAGATTGAATTTAGTGTTGACATGTTCATAATTACGATATTTGAAATTTTGAATAATATTATAGGTGTTCATAGTTAGTTATGATATTTGATGCATGATTGCAATTATCTAAGCCATGCTTGGCTTATTTCCCCTAAATAAGAAGCATGATTGCAATAATTTAAATAGTTTACCCCCCCCCCCAAATAAAAACAAAAAAACAAAAACAAAGATAGTCTAACTTATTATCATAGTATAAAAAACTGGATCAGACCAGATTGGTCAGTTCAAATGGTAACTGATTAGTGGTCTGGTCTGATTCACTCATTGGATCATGAATCAGTTTGAACTAGTTAATAGCACTATAGCAGTAGAAGTGAGGATAATTAGCTATAAAGTTAAATCTTAATATCTTTATAATAGCATACACTATATATGTATATAAAAATTTAATTAACTCTACAAAGAAAAATTTAATGAACCACATATATATAAGGGAGAATCTTATATAAATACAAGTCTACATTTTTAATAAATTCTTAATCAAGTCAAGAGGTCTAATTAGAGATTTGTGTTTGCTAAATGACAATGTTACCCTCTCAAAGCCATCTCTCACTATTAAAAAAATATGTTATTACCGATTGAATTACCCACGGAATTATATTTCCATCTGAAAAATTACTGACGGATTTCCGACACAAAAATCTATCGGTAAATTTCATTGGAAAATAAATTTTTGATGAAATTGCTAATGGAAATAGATTTCATCAGTAATTACCACCAACAAAAATTCCATCGCTAAGTACTGATGGATTGCCTATGAAATTTTGTAAGTAATTTTTGTGTGAACATTATCAATGGAATTTTGTGAGTAATCTATCAGTAAAATTTATAATTTTTATTATTATATTTTAATATATATAAAAATAAAAAAAAATTTAGATATCAAAAAATTAATATTTAATATAATATTTTAAAAATATATATTATATTAATAACAAATTATTTAAATGAAATAAGAAATTAAAATTTTAATATTTTATGTTATAAAAATGAAATATATAATTATATATTTAATATTATATATATTTATATTCATATTATATTTCTTTTTTAATTGTTATATTATATAAATTACTATGTAAAAAAATAACACAACCAAATTAGTTCAACTGCCAAAGGTATTAGAATACTTGCAAGAGTTCCAAGGTTCGAGTTTCTCCTTCATCACAAAACACAACAATTATCTTGTAGGGACACGTGTACTCCCTAGCATCCACATGGCGTCTTCTAAGGGTGCCACATGGACCTTTTTTTAAAAAAAGATAATACTAAATGATAATACTAAATTACCCATTGGTAATTTTAGACGAAGTTTTTTGTCAGTAATTCGTCCACGTGGCCTCTTTAAGGGCGTCAAGTGGACTTTTTTAAAAAAAAAAAAATACTACATTACCCATGAAAAATTCCATCGATAATTCGCGACGGAAAAATCAGTCGGTAGCGTTCCATTGGCAAATCAATTTGCCATATAGTTTTTAGAGACAAAACAAGTTCTGTTAGTAATTTTGTTTGTCACTATAATCTATTTGAAAACTGAAATTTCGTCGATAATTTAACGTTTTTTTGTAGTGTCTTCTACCCAAATCACCTTTGCTCTTTTGTCTGTCAGCATTTGATCTCTTTGTCTCTACAATTTAGTTATTAGCAAAGATCAAAAGCCCTAACGATTACCGTTCAAATGAATTTTTTCGTTATGCAACCATTGACTTCGACCCCTCTGGCCACTGACAGAGATCACCATTTTGGAGGAAACTAACCATTTTGTCAATTCATCATTTCTTCTTCCTCCTCTCCACTCGTTCTTCGTCATTCTACCAGCAACTGGTTCGATTCTTATGCCCTTTCATTGCACAGTTTGGGTTCATTTTCTATCCACAGTTTGAGGCCTATGAGAGAGTTTGTAAAAAAAGGCTGCTTTTTAGTTGTGGCTTTTAGCAGTTTTCATTTATTTTGTGCGAAATAATTTAATTGGACAATTGGAGTGGCTAAATTAATCCACCCATTGTATTCTTATACTCATTTCAGTCAGTCATTTGTATGTTATATTTTATACTGTTGCATTCAGATGGTTAGCGAGAATCCATATAATTGTTATAGAGTTAAGGTGCAAATTTATTCGAGAGGTTTTCATTGAGGAATGATGTTACCTTAAAAGTTATTTTAGGTTCAATATTACCTTGAAATTGTTAAAATGGAGCAATGTTGCCATTTTCCATTAAAACGTTAACAGCCAACATCAATTTTTTAAAAGCCAATGTTAGTTTTTTTATTAGTGTGGGGAATCATTGCTACGTTTTGAAACTTCTAAGGGACATTGAACTTAAAAACAAGTTTCAGGGCAACATTGCTCTTCAGTGAAAACTTTTAGGACAAATTTGCACCTTAACCTATTGTTATATTGTGATTAGGATAAGCTCATATAAATTTAAATAATTTTATAGTATATATATAAATAGTACAGTTTTTTAAAAATAATTTTATATGATATATATAGATAAGTATTTATTTGTTTGATAAAAAACAAAAACATAAAACAAAGAAATAAAAAAAACTAATTTGTTTGACTAATAAACTAATATATAATTAAGTAATTTATTTAGCTACTTAGGGTCTGTTTGGTTGGAGGGGAGGGGAGGGGAAGGGATGAAAAATGAGCCCCTCCCCTTGTTTGGTATGAAAAGTAAGAGGGGAGGGGCTCCAAAAAAGGGGCTCCAAATCCCTCCCACTCCCTCAAATTGGCTCCCTCCAAATTGGGGGGTTTTAAAGGGAGCCAAAAATTTGAGACTATTTTACCCCTATAATCTTTTCATATTCCTAATTATATCTTATGAATCTTCAATAAAAATATAACTTCTTTTATCATCTCCAGTGTTTCACGCTTGTGTGTGTTTTTTCCAACCTTGTAGTTCAACCAAATCATGAGTATGAATATCTCCAGCGGAATGAATGGCGATTAAAATATAATTTTGGTGATGATATTTTCGCAGGTGAATTCGACTGTAAAATGTTATCCATAAATCTTTGGTTTTTTTTTTACCAGAGTTATCCATAAATCCATAATACAAGTGTGAGCGCATGACATCTATTTTTTTTTTTTTTTTTTGCAACTCCTCTGCATTATTTTTCAATAGAAGGAATTTTTCATTTAATTTAATATGATAATTACTGGAATATTCATATAATAAGAAATTAAGTTGAGGGAAATTGAAAAATATTTCTATTTTATATCTTCATCTTTTTTTTTATAAATTATATAATTCATATTGAGGTGTAAACTAATTTAAATAATTTATATAAGGAAAAACATATAAACTAATGTTTAAGGATAAAATGGTAAATTAAATATTATCTTCCCTCCCCTCCCCTCTTAAACCAAACAAAAGATCATTAAAAAACCTTTCCCTTCCTCCCCCTCCAACCAAACCAAACAAGGTGATTCTCCTTCCTCCCATCCCATCCCCTCCTATCCATCCCCTCCCATCCCATCCCCTCCCTTTAAACCAAACATGCCCTTAATCTCTCCAAATAACTCAGTTGAGTCTTATATCAAGGACCGAAGACATTGTAGGAGTGGATCTAAATTTTGTTTTTAAAAAATCATACTAACAAATTCTGATGATTGACATGGACAAAAAATGGTGAGGTGGATGTCACATATGCATGCCACCTTTGCATATTTAGTCAACAAACGTGGATTGTTAGGGCTAGTTAATGGAGGGCAAAATTGCTCTATTTTTAAAACTTATAGGGCATATTTGGCTCCTAAAAAATTTTCATGTGCCCAATGCCTATACGTAAAAACTTCCGAGGCATTTGAGTCCTTTAACCCTTAAATTTATCTAAAATAATCAAAGCTGAAACTTGGCCTACATCTATCTTCAATTTTCTTTTTTTAATTATATAGAGGTGTTATGGTCTTTTTAACAATATTTAAAAATTCCTAGTTGGGCCTCTTGGCCTAATTAGAAATTTGTTAAAAGTGTAGGCTTTTCAATAGGATTTATATAAGATTCTCCTTAAATAGTATTTAAAATTTATTTTTACATATTTAATCAACTATTTGTAGATATTGGATCAAAACTTCTGATCTACTATTAAAAAATGTGATTTGTTATAGCTAGTTTGGTTTACTGGTGGGAGATTAAGGCTGTGTTTGGAAACACATTTTGGGGGTAAATAAGTCTTTATTACGTAAGCCGAGATAAAACTCTTCTCACATACTTATCTCGTATACCGTGAATCATGATTTATAAGCACTTATTACCCAAAAA
The DNA here is from genome assembly GCA_963210345.1 of Inga oerstediana. NCBI lineage: Eukaryota > Viridiplantae > Streptophyta > Magnoliopsida > Fabales > Fabaceae > Inga > Inga oerstediana. The sequence continues at coordinate 22,114,231 of OY723400.1, read as the reverse complement.
TAAGTTATTCCAAAAAAACACTAAGTACTAGTTTTGTTAAGAAGTAGAAGCTAAAATAAGTCCGATTGTGCCCAAAAAGAGTACTTGTGGGGCTCACTTATCCTGTTGTGGTATTTTTTTTTTTTTTTCAAAATCCCAATTTATCGTTATTTTTCTCTCCCGTAGGACGTTTAACATAAGTGACCAGGGAGTCACTTATGCCATTGGGAAATCACATCAACTTCCCACCATAAGAAATTGTCTCACACACCATCAGCTTCTTTCTCCTAAATTCTCTACTACCCCAGATATTTCGCAAATATTTTTCAACCAAAATTTTCAAGTGTTTTTAAATTCCTTCTTCCATGTTCCATTAAATTATTTTAAATAACACAATAAAAATAATATTTAAATATTCATGCCATTTATCATGATTATATTTTATGATAATGATCATTAAATATTTAATAATTATTATTAAATATGATTTAATAAACAACACAAATATTTAAATATTATTTTATTTGATAATTGTTATCATTTGAAATAGTGAACCTTGGGAAACAGATCAAGACTCCCGAAAATAACTCACCAACTAAGCAAAGGTCATCGAACTGAGGCGCTAAGAAAAACCATATTCTATGAATATGGTCATCATGGATACATAGGTTGAATTGAAAATTCAACCTTATATAGATTGTCAGCAGTTCATTAATAACTAACCGTAATGAAGCCACAATCACCCTGGCATGAAAGAAACAGTCTATTGAACACCTAAAAGCACAGATGACGAGAGCCCGAACATAAGTAAATAAAGATAAGAACATGTGAAGTTAGAAGTAGAGAACAAAAACCTGCTCATCCTGGAAGACCATCTCCGTTGAAGAAGCCTGTGTGCATGAGAAAACCTCAAAAGTGCGGGCAACACTTTATAGGGGACAAAGAGGCGCACAACATAACTTGCCAGGGCGATATATCTTGTTAGTGTGTAGCAAAATGATCAATGACCTAACCAGCTTAGTGGATGAACACATATACACGATCGACGGGGAACGGACCTCCTACGCTAACGCATCATAGGTGTGGTCGTCCCTCAAAGAGCACAAGTAAAGGCGTTATGCCAAAAGGATAACTGATAAATGTTTCTAGCATGGGCGTGGTTGAAGTCCGACCAATATCAACTAAAAATGTCCATGTATCGTTATATTAATTATTCTTCTACGATTCATTTTTATTTAAATTTAAATTTAAAAGCTTAATTTTTTTAAAAAAAATGGGATAGTTAATTTATAGGTTCTTGTAGTTTCAACCAATTTTTAATTAGATCCCTACAGTTTTATTTCTTTTTATCAGGTCCTTGTAGTTTCATATGATTTCTAATTAGGCCCCTATGATTTTTATTATTTATTTAATAAATTATTAAATTCTAACAATATTTTTCTATAAATTAAAAATATAATAGAGAAAATGACACTTAAATATCACTTGAACTTCAAATCCTAAATCAGTGATTTTCTAAAAATATAAGTTGTTAATTGTTATACTCTTTTTATTAATCTCATTATTTTTATTGTCAACAAAATCAATTTGAGATTTTGAAATTCAAAAGGTATTTAAATGTCTTTTTTCCAATATAATAATATAGTATATAATATTATTCCATGAATACTAATATTCAATAAATAATAAATTATTGTGATAATTTTATTTTAATATTCTACAATTTTTTTATTAAGCATATATTTATATTATTTTTTAAATTATTAATTTTATTTATTTTTATAATTATGAAATTGTAATTATAATTATAATTTTTTCTAAAATTATAATATAATTGTAATTAATTAATCAACAACTTTTTAATTAATTATATTAATTATTTTCAAATTTTATAATTAATAATTAAAATTTAATATTATAATTCATTTAGTTAATTTTTAGTTAAATTAATAAATTAAAATCCTAAAAACCTACAAGGTCTTAATTAAGAATCCACTGAAACAATAAGGACCTTATATAAAGGGAAAAAAAACTACAAGGACTTGATTAAAAGATGTGAAAGTATAATGGCCTTACAAAAGAAAAATTCGGCCTAATTAAAAATTAATTGAACCTATAAGGATTGCAAAATAATTATCCCTTTTAAAAAATTATAAATGATTAATGTATGAGACTTCATTAAAGAGATTTATTTGTGGCAATTACCAAATTTAATATTATATGATTTATATGATATGATTAACATTTGAGATTAATCTATTATCTATTATTTACATATTTGTTTTATTTTCTAAAGAATTTAATATTTGAAGATATTTTGCCACTCTTTTTCCATTATCTCTGTTTATTTTTTATATACCTGACAATATTTTATTTCACGTACTTGTTTTATTTTTCCCATTTTAAATTTAAGGTTCTAAAATATTTAGTACCTACTTCCATATGATCCCTTTGAATTATCTGATATAATTATATGATATAATATTATTTCCTGGTGGCCTAAGCGCATAACCACAACAAACAAGCAGGCACAAAACATGCGATGCAAGCAAGAACATTCTAAATTAGAGGTTGACGTGAACATCCTGAGAAGCTTGCTTTACGGATTACTTTTTATATTTATAGATATATAATATATTATTATGTATAATGTTATAAATATTATTCTATAATATCTAATATTTCAAAAATACTAAATTATTATAATAATTTTATTTTAACACTCTTTTTTATGAACTATTTAAATATTCTTCTTAATTTTTTAATTTTTTTGACCAAATTCTTAATTTTTAATTAAACATATATTTATATTATTTTTTTAATTCTAATTTCAAATTATTTTTATAATTATAATAATGCTAAAAATAGAATATAATTATAATTAATTAAATAATAATTAATAATTAATTATATTTATAATGACATAATTATTGATTGAAATTTATTATTAGTAAATTTTATTTTTAATATTTAAATTTTCAATTAAATTAATAAGTTAATATTAAAAAAAACCTACAAAGACTTGATTAAAAATCATATGAAACAATAAGCACATGATAAAAAGAAAAAAAAAAATATAAGGACCTAAGTAAGACCAGGTAAAAGTCTAATGATCTGATAACAAGAAAATTAACTATAGGGATCTAATTAGAAATTAGCTGTGAGATTAATCATCCCAGTATTATATTATCTAAAGACTTTTTCTGGCAAAATAAAATCTATAGACCTTGGTCCAGAAAAGGAAAAAAAACACTAAAAATACTTTATTTTCCCTAATAAAATAAAAATAAAAATACTTATTCAGCAAATGGATATAAACACGTGGATTGCGACGATCTGGATATGCAAGTCTCCTGTAAAATCTAAAATACGCTCATCTGGCCGCGGCGGCGGCGGCTTTACCTCTTCTGTGTCGATAACCATGGAGCAAACGGTGATTAATGTCGCAGCACCATTCCTTCCCGGAGAAATCATCACCAACATCCTCAAGCGACTTCCCGTGACATCCCTACTGCGATTTCTATGTGTCTGCAAACATTGTTCAATTGTAAGATGCAATTTCGTGAGATTGATAACGCACATTTGAACGGTTCCTTACGAGGCTTTGAGCTCGTGGGTTCCAGCGATGGCCTGCTCTGCTTCATCAATACCAATAAACATCCTCCTGCCCCTTTAGTGTGGAATCCGGCAACTAGAGAGCTCAAACAAGTGCCTTGTGATGAATTTTCCGGTTTGTATTCGGATAACAATTCTGATGTAGATTTTGGTTGGCGTTTCGGAATTGCGTTCAATCCTATTACTAATGATTACAAGAAAGTGAGATTATCTGGGAGTTCCAATGATATTTGGGAACCGGCAGTGTATTCATTAAGCAAAGGGTCTTGGAGAAACATTGAATTTGAGGAGATAGATGTTTGTATTTGTATTACTACACATGGTGTCACTGTTAATGAAGTTACGTTTTGGCTTGGTACAGATGACTCCAGTCAGGCGATAGTTTCATTTGACTTGACAACTGAAGTGGTTGCAGTGATACCATGTGCCGCTTTTATAGATTATTCAGTTAATCTTGCTGGGTATATGATGACAAACTTTCAATCATTTCTCATCGTAAGACTGGAAACTCTCAATATTTTTCTGTTTTTTTTTTTTTTTTTGGAGGTGATGGAGGTGGGAGGTATTTGTTCATCAGGTCAGAGATGGAGTTCAAGTAAAAAACTTGTTGGCAACTCTAATCTCATATTATGTTATGGAACCATTTGGAGGAATCAAATTGTGTGGATAATGGAGTATATGTGTTAGATCTTGCAGATTGTAAGTTTAGGACAGCAAAAAGAGAAAATAAATTCTAGAGCCAAAATCTGAAAAACTCTAGTCAAGACACAAAACTTTCTAATAATTCTTTCATGATCCCTTCATAAAACATAAGTTACATATTTATAGAATCTAAACAACATAATTGCTAATAACAAGATAGAAATAACTGCCGTAAAAAAACTATTACATAGATAAGACAATAACAACTGCTCTAAACTTTTTAACCTCCCTCTTCTCCACGTGGCTTTCTACTAGAATAGACCAGAATAGGACGTCGAATCCTAACGTTCCTCAAAGTAGTCCTATAGTTCAATTAGGTTGGTTGCTCCATTTTGGAATGGAATGAGGGGGGAGAGTCACAACCATACACAATTTTGAAAGGCGTAGAACCAGTAGAAGTGTGAAAACCAGTATTGTACGATAACTCTGCCCAATGAAGAAAACTACCCCAAGTTTTGGGATGATCTTGTGAAAAACAGCGGAGATAAGTTCAAGGCACCGGTTGACCACCTCTGTTTGACCATCTGTTTGAGGATGATAAGCAGTACTCATTCTCAATTTGGTCCCACTTAGTTTAAAAAGCTCCTGCCAAAAAGCACTTAGGAAAATGGTGTCTTGATCAGAAATAATATAATGGATTTAGGAAACCCATGAAGGCGAACTATTTCTTTGTTGAAGATTGCTATAGCTGTTATTGCTGAGAAATGCCTTGGCAACCCAATAAAGTGAGCATATTTGCTCAATCGATCAACTACCACCAATATTGCTTCCCAACCATTTGATTTTGGCAACCCAATCACAAAATCAAGAGAAATATCTCCCAAATCTGTTATGGGTTATCCAAAGGTTGAAGAAGTCACCCGGGGCTTGAGGGAGATATTTATTTTTCTGGCAAGTGAGACAATTAGTAATGTAGTGAGTGACTTCTTCCTTTATATTCTTCCAAAAGAACTGTTGCTAGAGGCTTTTAAGTGTCTTACATACACCACCATAGCCTCCCATGGGTGAGGAATGGGCTTCAGCAATGAGTAATGCACTTAAATCTGAGGGGGCCAGAATTACAAGTCTACTCATGTAGTAGAGGCGATCAGCTGACAGGATAAAGTATGGTTGTGAAGTTGGATCAGAATGAAGGGAGGTGATGATGGAGGAAGTTATGGATCCTTCTGAAGTAATTGAGGCAGATCCTCAAAAGAAGATGCATGTGGGACAACAAGCATAAATAGATCAGTAGATTGATGACATCGAGATAAGGCATCAGCTCCTTGATTAGAAGCACCTGCCTTATAATGGATTTGGAAGTCAAAAGGTAAAAGTTTCAGCATCAGGTGTTGCTATTCAGGTGTAGTAATACACTGCTCCATCAAATATTTCAAACCGTTATGATCAGTAAGAACCTCAAACTTCTATCCAATTAAATAGTGCCTCCATTTTTACAAAGCAAAAACTAAAGCCAGTAATTCTGTCATAAACTAACCTCTGGCACTTAGAAGGAGATAGACCCCTACTATAAAAAGCAATTGGGTGTCCTATTTGTTGAAGAATTGTGCCAATAAAGGTAGAAGATGCATCACATTCCACTATAAAAGGTTTTGAAAAGTCGGGCAGCTGCAGAATGGAAGTAGTAATCAAAGCACTCTTCAAATTAAAGAAAGCATGTTTGGAATGTTATGTCCACACAAAAGTATCCTTTGTTGTCATGTCGGTGAGTGGCTTGGCTAATTGTCCATAATTCTTGACAAAATGCCTATAATACCCTATAAGACCAAGAAATCCATGTAGCTCCTTGACATTCTGAGGAAAAGGCCAATCAGTGACTACAATAATCTTATCAAGATCCACTGCTACACCCTTACCAGAGATTATGTGACCAAGGAATGACACTCAGGCTCCATAAAATTGCATTTGCTGGGATGGGCAAAGGATCTATGCTGCTGCAACGTGTGTAACACTGTTTGGAGATGTTTCATGTGGTTATCAAAGTTGTTGTTGTAGATGAGGATGTCATCAAATAACACCAAGATCAACTTTCAAAGAAAAGGCTGGAACATATCATTCATGGCAGCTTGAAAAGTTGTAGGTGCGTTGGTCAAACCAAAAGGCATCACAATAAACTCATAATGGCCTGACTGAGTCCAAAAAGCAGCCTTGGAAACATCACCGGGCGAAACCCATATCTGGTGATAGTTTGATCTTAAATCCACCTTGGAAAAGTAGTGAGCTCTAAGCAATTCATCAAGGAGTTCATCTATGTTTGGTATAGGGTATTTGTTAGGAATAGTAATTTTGTTTAGTTCTCTATAGTCAATGCAAAATCTCCAGGATGAATCTTTCTTGGGGACAAGTAACACTAGACTGGCAAAGGGACTAGTGCTAGGTTGAATAAAGCCCTTGTTTAATAGGTCAACAACCTGCCTTTCAATCTCATCTTTTTGAGAATGTGGGTATCGATAAGGACGTATGTTTGGTGGTGTGGCACCAGGAAACAGAGGAATGGAGTCGCTGTGATGGCAAAAAGGAGGTAAAGTAGTAGGTTCTTCAAAAACTTCATGATAGGCTAGTAAGAGACCTCGCAATATCTCAAACTGAGATATAATTTGGTCACAAGTAAAACTGAGAAGAGATGGAGAATTATTGCTAGGAGGAATACCTTGTAATTTGTAATGCTTGCCATTAACCCAAAAGATCATAAACATTTGTTGCCAATTAGCCTCCACAGCATTCAAAGATGCTAACCACTTGATTCCAAGCACCATATCAACTCCCCCAAGAGAAAAAGGGAAAAAAATCCTCATGAATAGTTAAACTCTGAAGTTGAACTTCTACGTTTTTGCAAATTACATCACAAGAACGCATAGAACCATCCCCAACTTGTACTCCAAAAGGTGATAGTGGAAGCATTTGAATTCCTAATTCCATCACCAATTTGTTGGAGAGAAAATTGTGGGTAGACCCACTATCAATTAAGATGAGAACTGATTTGGAAAGCAGAGTTCCTTGAACCTTCGTTGTTGTTGCTGCCGTTCTTCCTAATATTGCATGTAGGGAAATTTCGGCTAGATGTGCTTCCTGTGGAGAATTCTCTTCTTCAGGAAGGTTATTATCTTTATTGTCATCGAAAATCTCCATAATTTTGAGGGAAGGTGATTTACAACGATGCCTAGGGATGAACTTGTCACCACAGCGAAAGCACAATCCTTTATCCCTCCGACTTTGCTGTTCAGTTTCATAGAGGGTCATGGCATGCAAACTATTCGGTGAAAAAGAATAAGGCACTGCTGTTATCATTTTTTGGGGAATCAAATTTTGAAAATTTGAGTAATTAGGATTAACTACTTGATTTGAGGCACTAACCCCCCACTGCTGATGTGGCAAATTTTTATTGTCATGCCAACTTTCTTGATTTCGTGCATTAGAAAATCGTTGACCTGATTGGCCGACCCCTTAAGATAGCGTCTTGGGTTCAAATTCTAAGGCCAAACTGGCGGCCTTGTATATTGTATGTGGCTTATGGATTTTCACGTCAGCTTGGAGTTCTTCTTTCAAACCATTGATAAAAACTCCTAGTAAGCAATGTTCAGGCCAACCTTGAACCCGAGACTATCACCTAACGAATTCTTGTTTATACTCGCTCACCAAGTTCAATTGTTTGATGCTGTATAGATAAGCATTAGGATTTTGAATTTTGTTGGACCAAATTGCTCTTGGAATGTCTGCACCAACTCATCCTAGTACCTAATAGTTCTCCCAGATGAGACCCAAGTAAAAGTGTCCAATGCATCTCCTTCCAAATTGATTACTCAACATCAACTTTGAGATCTTCGAGAGTTTGGTAATACTGAAAGTACTTTTCAGCCTTCATCACCCATCCATGAGGATCGCCACCATCATATTTTGGAAACTCGACTTTTGAATTAGGTCTCTTTGATGAATGTCGACTCCACCATTGGTCACCAGAATCTTCCTCATCAATTGTCGCCATAGAGATGTGGCTGAGTGTAACTTGACCGCCCTTATTGGAACAATGGTGTTTTCTGCTTCTTTAAATTATTAATCTCTGAATTCATCTGGTGTAGTTGTACAAGTATGGCTGCCAATTGCTGCGAAGACGTATCCGAAGTAGGCTGTACAGGTTGCTAGACCAAGATTACTGCAGGCTCATTTTGTGGGTTGGTATTTGGATGGGTAAGGTTTTGTTCTGGTCCCATGGAGGGATCACTCTCATAAGAGGAGTTTCAGGTGTTTACCATGGTATCTTAACAGGTCCAAGAATCCTTGGCTCTGATACCAAAATGTTAGATCTTGCAGATTGTAAGTTTAGGACAGCAAAAAGAGAAAATAAATTCTAGAGCCAGAATCTGAAAAACTCTAATCAAAACACAAGACTTTCTGATAATTCTTTCATGATCCCTTCATAAAACATAAGTTACATATTTATAGAATCTAAACAACATAACTGCTAATAATAAGATAGAAATAACTACTATAAAAAAACTATTAAACAGACAAGACAATAACAACTGCTCTAAACTTTCTAACCTCCCTCTTCTCCATGTGTCTTTCTCCTAGAATAGACCAGAATAGGACGTGGAATCCTAATAGTATGGAACACCTATATCTTATTGATGTCATTGCTGATGGATGCAAGCGTTTTGATATCCCTAAACCCAAAATTGGCATTGGTCTTAAAGTTTTCAATTATGCGGAAAGCCTTGTACCCGTTAGCGGCAACATTCAAATTGAAAAGCCTTAGTCCTCAAGGTTAATTATTACCACGAAGATTTACGTTGTTCGTATATTTTTTGTAGGAACACGTCCCTATTAATTTGCCCATCAGATCAATCTGTATGTGTAATGCTATTTTTTTTTTTTGGTATATGTAATGTCATTTAATTGCTGGTCTATGGATTATTTGAGAATTTTTATATGATATTTGATCAAGTTGCAATCTTTATAAAGGGATTTCCTATCAACAAGTCGTGGGCAATATTTCTCGTTTTCTAAAATTTTGTGTGATGCATAAGAAAAAAATGTTTTGTTATAGAAGTAAGATATATATACATGACATCTGAATATTAATATTGTTTAGAGTTTATACCTTTAAAGCCGTTTAAGAGTACTCTATTAACATAAGAACTACTAGGTCCATTCTTTGACAGAGAAAATCAGTAGATAGTGGTTTATCTTTTCTTTCTAGAGAGGTTCATTTTTGAAGCATAATCATGTGTATATGTCTGTGAAAAAGAATGTTGTTTTGGTTTTTATAAAAACCGCAATGGTGTTTCCTTAGCGGGACTCGCATTTGCTGGTTGGAAAGTAGTAGACTCTGTATTATCCAACAAAGATTCAACTGTGATTCCCTTAAAATGTAACAGATTAGAACATATCCTTACTCAAAAGTGGAGTTCAATTGACATCAATTATTGATTTATTATGTAACATACAAAATAGAACAAACCATGCTATTTTTAATTGTGAAACGAATGATTCTTAACCACATAACTCATATGTTAGATTTCGCACAACGAAGGTGGTTTGTGGAGTTGCATAGTTGGAAAATGAGGGAGGTAATAAAGTAGATATATTTTGAAGTTCCTTTTGACACATAACCCTTTACATGTTAACAGCTGATGTACTACTTGTTTCAGGACATTCATGTGGTTAAAAGTTATTTACACCCTTCTTGAGAACTTTTAAGTAAAACCCTCTTGCTGTAATTAATTGAGTTAGTTTTATATGCTCGTCAAATGTATTTGTTTAAATAGCTTGAGTAATGAGGATCGGATTCAGCATGTCTGCAATGTATTGCAAGTTTTATGTATTTTTGTTCTTATTTTTATATTGACATTTTTGTTAAAATATCAATTAGTTCCTAAATGAACCTCAAAAAATCATCTAATGTTGTTGACGCAGGTATTCATATAATGATGTGATCAATGTCAGAAGCGATCTTTTTTGCAGTGAAAAAAGATATTTGTAACAAGAGGTTGACTGTTTTTTCTTTTCATATAGGTATATATTGATCATATACTTTATAGTTGAAGTATGGCTCTGTCAAAGCTTGTTGGGAGCTGTTGTTTCAGCTCTTGAGAGAATCAGTTTAGTAATGATGAAGATGGCATTCCATTATAAATTTATAACTACGTTGTCACTGCTCACTGGCAAGTTGCTCCAACGGTAGCACCTCCCGCCACATTTAGATGAGGTGTATAGAGATCGAATTTAGTGTTGACATGTTCATAATTATGTTATTTGAAATTTTGAATAATATTATTGGTGTCCATATTTATGATATTTGATGCATGATTGCAGTAATCTAAGCTATAGCTTGACATTTCCCCCCTAAATAAGATGCATGATGTTTGATGCATGATTGCAATAGTTTTGCTTTTTTCCCTAAATAGGGATAATCTAACCTATTATCATATATTCATATAATAGCACTATAGCAGAAGTGAGGATAAATTAGCGATGGGAGATTAGTTAAAATGTTAAATCTTATTATCTTTATAATATCATACACTATATATATATGTATATAAAAATTTAATTAACTCTAGCAAAAAAAATTACGTAATCAGGTATAGATTATTTAAATGTGATTTTTACATATTTAATAAATTATTTGTAGATATTGGCTCAAAAATTGTGATCTATTGTTAAAAAATGCGATTTCTTCGGGTTGGTTTGGTTTAGTGGTGGGAGATTAAATAAGCAAGTTTGAGCCAAAATAAGTGATGACGTTTCTGCTTGGATATTATTTTTATAGGTGACTTTGTGAATTTTGATTATATTTATGTTTTAATTATTAAAGCCACTTATAAAGGTATAATTACCAAAAAGCCTATAAATTCAATAAACCACATGAATATTTAATTGTTATTTATAATTTTTACTATTTGAAATAGTTTCAAAATTCATTTTAAGTAATGGGCAAAAATAATATGAAAATTATATTATTTGAAGTTGAAAAATAATAGACAAAATATGTGCATAGAATATTCGGAGAGAGAAATTCTTATGCCATTGGGAGTTTTCAATTGCAAAAGCACCGCCATTAAACCGTACATGCACTAAAGAATGTTGCTTCTGCATTTAGAAAATCACAACGAAGCTTAAATTATATTTTACAATAATAATTATTAAATATAATTATGGAAATATAAATACCTTTATGGTATGTTGCTTCTGCATTTAGAAAATCACAACGAAGCTTAAATTATATTTTACAATAATAATTATTAAATATAATTATGGAAATATAAACACCTTTATGGTATCATTTTCGTAATTATACTTACATGAGTGATTTTAATAAATGAAATCTAAACCTAATCAAAGTTTGCCAATTCTCTTGGGAAAAAATAATCTAAACGATTAACCAAATAAAGTCACTCCCAACCAAGGTATTAAAACTCGGACCATAGCAATTCTAGGCTAGACCGGCCGGTCCGATCCAGGTTCAAGAACCTGGCTCCCAACCAGTGTCACTAATGAAAGCTAGGATTATCTAAAGTCACGTATTCTCACAAGTAAAGTTAAAGCACAAGCATGCTAGATCGCTACCATGTTAACATAAATTTTTTTAACAAATTCATTGTTTAATTGTAATTAATATAATAAAGGGTGGCTCAGTGTAAAAAGCTCTGAATAATAACATCAACAAAGAAAAAAAATTCAGTTTTTCAATAAAGAAAGGTTTCTATTCTTCTAGCTCCTTGGCTTCATCTGATTCTTTTTGCTCTTGCCTGCACTCAACACTACAAAATGGTATGTCCCCCCTGCACAATTTTAACAAATCGTCATCAGAACAAGAGAGTTGCACAGAATCATATAATCATATGATGAAATTGAAATTGAAACCTAATTCCAACCCACACAAACTCTTAATAGAATTATTTCAAATTTTACTATTTAGAATTCTATATCACAAGAAAAAGTTAAATCAATTACAAAGACTCTTCTGGGTCACTAACCTGTACATGAAGATGTCTATATTATCCCCAAGGGACTTCTTGCTGAGAAAATAAGACTCAATGAAGCTCCAATATATTGGAAAGAAACCGAAAGGTTTCTAGCACTGGTTCTATGGAATAATGAGGTGGCATAACCCATGGACCTTGATACAAGGCCGTGTTTGGCAATAGTGGTAGTGACTACTATACCCGTAAGAGCCAGCTTCCATGTCTGAAGCGGAAGCCAAACAACAGTCCTCTTCCAAGAAAGAAGGTCTTTTAGGTATTACATGTAGAATGATTTCTAATAGAAGCTAAACTGGGAATCTGGCTAATAAATTGATAAACTAATATGAAATTTAGCTCATATAATTACATAGGGGTATTTTAAAACGATTAATCAGTCATATTTGTTATAATTAATTAATTTAATTATCTAGCTTCCTTAATAAGTAGATCTTGTATTATACTATAGAATATAGATTAGAGAGGTAGAAGATTTTGGACCCTGAGATGAGAAGAGTTGAATAACTTTGAATTATAAAATCGTAATTGAAATTTTATTTGATTAAAGAGATTCATGATCCGAAATCAGGATAAATATATTTTTGTATTTACAATTATGATATTTGAAATTCTGAATAATATTACATTAACTTTTTTTAATGGTCCAGCTTGCGATTTTATATTATATTATAGTAGTTGAAGATGTGAAGATAAATTAGCCATTGGAGATTAACTGAAGTTAAATCTTATGGTGCATATAATTTTTGTTCCTTTTAGGTTGCCTCTATTTTGATTTTGGTCCATGTAATTTCAAAACATAGGTTTTGGTCCCTCAAGTTTATTTCCGTTTAAAATGATGGTCTATGTAATTTAATAAGGATCTTAATAGTGTTAAATATTGTTATGTGGCACTAACGCGGTCAACTATGCTGATGTGGTTGGAAAGAATCCCTCGTCCATTTGGTAAGCTTTCCCTAAATTCATATAACTTGACATCTAAAAAGTGATGGCAGAGTCACAGACGTGCACACGAACCTTCTCGTTTGTGAAAGTTAACCTATTAAGAGATTGAAAACATGCTTTATTAACTTGAGGGATTAAACTGAATTTTATGTAGGTCAAACATATATTTAGCAAAAAATTTACAAGTATGACTGATTAATGTTAAGGATTGCTTCATGCGTAGAGCAACCCCATTGTGCCATACAATCTGGGGTAAGTTATTAGTGACATATTTTAATGTGTTTTTTTTTTTATTCTTTCACTTTTATCATAACATGATTGTCGAAGTAAAATTTTCAAAATATTTTAGGGCAAATTGGATTATTATTGTTATCCATCCAGCGGTAGCTGGAGGCCCCCACATTTACTATTTGGATCCTCTAGAGGCTGGTTATCTAGAGAACCGGCCTGATATAATGATTATAATCAATAAGTAAGTGTATGAGTATACGTGTAAATATTTGCTTATATGATTATTGAATAACCAAAATTAAGCAGTCACTACTTATTTTATTAGTGCATTGACCACCTACAGAAGCTATCTTGGATTGAGCTATTCTAAACGCAATGACCCAATCAATAGCTATACCTAGAAGAAGATTGTGGTACTTATATATGAATTTCCTCAAATTTTGTTATTCAAAATTTTTCTTCAAAAATTTACTTAACGATTTCATTGTATTGAAACCATGCGCATTCCAACTAAACAATAATTATTGTGGTTGTTACATTTTAAAATTTATGAAAGATATAGTACTCATCATCAAAATTATGTTCTTGTGAAAGTAAGTTCCTTTACTTGCAGCGCATACTGTGCTTTAAATTTAATTTACAAGTTTCTAAGTTAATTGATTTTTAGTAATTTTAATTCGTTCTATGCATGATTTTTATGTAGTATTATGAAGATCAATATTGTGTCCAATTGATTGACTAAAAAGTGGATGAAATCATTGAGGAATGGTGTGAATATATGGCCAGACAATTAGCTTATATTTAGGTACATACGTAGGTTGTTTCTTGCCTACTCTTGTGTTGTTTATGAATTAGTTGTACATTGAAACTGTTTCCTGCCTACATAGGTACATTTGTAGGTACTTAAAACTAGCTGCACATTACAATTGTTACATTGTAATTAAATACATTAGTACTAATTTTATGAATTATTTATTTGTTTTGAGTTATTTCATTTTGATTTTGATTTGATTATGGTTTGGTATTTTGCTGCCGATTTGTATTGTAAATCCCTAAATTTAAGCGTCATAGCTTGGGTTTTTTGTAGTAGTGTTGACAAACTTGCTGTGGCAAGTAACCCTATTTGCTCTCTGTGTAACTAGCTATGACAAGTTGACAAACTTGCCATAGCAATCCTAAAAAAGTACTGTGCACGCTTTGATTTCAGAAGCTGCAAAGCACTATTTTACCATGGGAAAAGTGCTGGAAACAAATTCTGCACTTAGGAACCTTGGAGCATGAAAAGGAAGAGTTTTGGAGAGAGTTCTTGAAGAGTTTGGGCGTTTGGGTAATCATCCTAAGAGAAATTTTGGAAGTTTTACCTTGGTTTTGTCACTTTTCTCCTCTTCTCTACTTAGTTTATTCATGTATTCAATAGCATTTTAGGGATTTTCTTTACATTTGGATATGATAACTTAATCTTTCATTCTAGGATTCTTTTGAACATTTGTATGGATTAAGACTTGATTATTCCTCTCTCTTGGTAGATAATGATATATGTGTGTTGATTTTTTCCTTTTGCTTAATGTCTCCAAGTGATTGGCCACCATTTAGATTGATTTGTTCACTTGGATTTGACTTGAGAGAGCTAGGCTATATGTAGAACTTGGTTGAAATCATGCTTGTCTTGAAGTTTACTTGATAAATTGATAGTTTATTTGTAAAATAGAGATATATTTACTAACCTTGCAATGTCATATTAAGGTTGTTGCTTAAAGATTGATTTTCATTAATTGTAGCAAAAGATTGTGCATTTTAATAAGAAAAGAAACTTGCTTTTGATCTAAGAGAGCTTGTCAAGTGCTTTTGAACCTTAGACTAACACTTATATGCATTGAAATACTAGTAGAGAGGAAGTTAATCATATTTTATGAAATTCAAAGGGGAGGAAGAATTTTGAGCTCCATTTAATCCTTGAAATTAAAGAATCATTTGCATTTATCATTTTCTAATCTTAAACGTAGTTTTCAAAATTCTCTGTCCATATCAAAACTTGTTGTGGCTCAACTTAGTTGAATTCACTAAGCCTCTTGCTTGATCATTTTGTTAATTAAATCATTATGGGAACGATCTCTGTAATATCCCAAAATTCATGCACCAAAGATTCAATGTATATTTATTCAACAAATAGAATCAAGGGTGAATTTTGGAGAATTTGATTATGCTGCCAAAGAAGATTTTCTGTGAGGCAGTAAAATTGTTATATGGTTTTGGATGACTAAATGATGTTCAAAAATTGTGAAATTTTCTAGAATGAAAGTAGATATTCCAAGCTTAAGTTTGATAGGTCATATGAATTATTTTGACCTGTACACTAAGAGTTATGAATTTCTAAAGTTTACCCAGTGAAATTGGCTACTTTCTGGTACTACGTCCAAATAATTAAATTATGGGAATGTTAGACTTTTGGTTGTCTAAAGTCTATATCTTTCCTAGAAGCTAGACTCAATAAATGGTGATTAGCCTTTGGAATCATCTCAATAGCATGTCTACAAATAATGATATGAATTTTCAAAGTTTGATGGAAATTATGCCCAATTTTCAGCAAAGTGTAAAAATCACAAAATGTAAGGGCAATTATGGAAAGTTGAAAAATTTATGTTTGCTTTATCCATTAAAACGTCTAGAAGCTCATAAAATGAAAGAAAAACTGCAGAAAAATCGAAAACATGCAAAAGAGGAAAGAATGTGATGAATAGTAAAAACTCTAGAGAAATTCACGGATTTCACTACTGAATCACAACTTTCGTCCGAAAAGTCCTCAACAAATCTTCTTCTCCTTATTATAAGCTTCAATTCTATGGTTTTAGATTTTTGATTGGTGGAGTTTGGTGTCATCTACTCAGGGTAGATACTGCCGGAATCAAGAACTGGTTGCAGAATCATGCTTTGGTAAGCGTAAGCTTCGATTTGAGCTGAATATTGTGATGTTTGATTAATTATTCAAGGAGTTGTGTTACTACCTTGATTTTCTAACACCATGAAAATGAAGCTTAATGGTCTTGCAATCATGAGAAATGGGTTAAAGAAGGTTTAATGATGTTAGATTATAAAGCTTAATTTGCAAAATTGGATTCTTAGGGAAAGGGTGTTGTACAATGCTATATAAAATCTGGGGGAGAAGTTGGATTTTGATGTTTCTGAGTATTCCATTGGATTCTACACAAAAATAAATTATATGGAATCACATGTGGATGTCATTTTTAGATGATTATACATAATTCTATATTTCTTGGGAGGTTTGAGTTGTCGCAGTTCAGATTCGTTTCTGGAAACCAGTATTGTTGTGGTGCATTTTTTAGTAGTCAAACCTTATCGAAAATACCTAATATTTTTAAAAGTGAAAGCAGACATCATGGGCTTCTATTTGGATAGGTAATATAAGCTATTTGACTCAGTAGATTGGATGTTATGATTTTTCAAAGTTTGACCATGTTTCTATAGTACAATCCGGAACAGCAAGGTTTTGCCAAATTTTTGGGAATACTATGGTTGTAATGACTAGATTGGATATTTTTCCATGAAAGTACAGTTAAAGAACTTCTTGTAGCTTTAGAATCAGTCAATTTAGAATTTCCTAGAATTAATTATGATTTTTCAAAGTTCACTGAAAATCTGTCAGTTTCTAGAAAACTGTGAAACTGCATTGAGCAGAGTTGTATTGAGCAAAACTTGTTGAAACTGTGATAGATACTATGATTTAAAGGCAGTAATGGTAAAAGTAATAACCATTTACTTGTTACCTTAAATTTTGATAGGAATTGGAAATTTTCCAAGCCGAAATCAAAGTTAGGACGACTAAAAAATTGAGAAATTTGACAAGTAATAACTCTATCTTTCATAAATTATGTGAATGTTTTATATGTTTGTGTGCACCATCTTTTGTGATATAATTGATGGACACTATTTTGCTGAGCAGGGCAATTTGTGCAAGTAGGCACTTTTATTTGGTTGTTGAGTAAGAACCCAACCGAGGTTTACGAATAGTGGGGGAGTAGGCCTAACTCATGTATATATGCCGTGATGATTGTTTATATTGTTAATATGTTGCATAACATGGAGCATGACATATTTAATTTTCGCATATCATATGATTGATTGTATGTTACTATTGAGATTCTTTTGAATCTCAACTGTTTTTCAAAAATTAAAATATTCCAGCAAATGGTAGTGGCTCGAAAACAAATCCATGGCTGCTGGCAGGTAGAGTTTCAGTGCATATATGGAGACTATTGTTGGTTATCTAGCTTATAATTTAGTTCCTTTTGAACACTCTGTATATGTGTATGTATATATTTCCAACCCTACAGGGAATTTCCTAGATTGTAAACAAGTACTTAATGTCAGCATGTTTCCGCTATTTCTGCATGCCTTATGGAACTGTGCACTTATTACTCTACATATATTGAAATGTTAAGGGGTTTGATATTTTTGGCATTAGAGCTTAAAGCGGTTCTAGCATTTTCAAAATAGTTACTGACATGGTCTTGTTTGCATGGTGATAGGAATCAAGAGTGAATTATAGAGATGGCATGACCAGGAAGAGAAGGTAGAGGGCGAGAAGGTTGGTATGGTAATGATGAGGAAGATCAGGGTCTAGACTAGATCCAAACCAGCAATAAATACTGGGTATGCTAACACAGCAGCAGGCCATGATGAACAAAATCAGGGAAGAATTGCAGGAGATGCAACAGAGGCAAAACCATTTAGAAGATCTGGTAAGGGTATATGTGAAGATAATCCACTCGAGGGACCTCAACTAAAAAATCCTTTGCCAGATCCTGAGGGTGATTTACAGATCTGGGTAGAAAGGTTTGGCAAGTAGCAACCTCTTGTTTTTAGAGGGAAGTTTGATCCTCAACAAGCAGAGGATTGGCTAGTACGGTTGAAGAAAATTTTAACATCCTATTATGTGCTGATAAAATTAAAGTCCTACTGGCAATTTATATGCTCGAGGGGCAATGTTGATACGTGGTAGAAGAACACTGAACTAATCCTTCAGGGAAAGAACATTCCAGTAACGTGGGAATTATTCCAGGAGAAATTTAATGAGAAATATTTTCCCTGTTCGGTCCAACGAGAGAAGGAGAAAGAGTTTCTGAATATACAGCAGCAAGAGAGAGAGAGAGAGAGAGCTTTGATGACTATTTAGCTCATTACATTCGTCTATATCGCTATTCTGCATATCTGAAATGCTGGGATGATAAGGAATGGAGTTCAGATATGATGATCCAAGGTTTAAAACCAAAGTTGAAAAAAGAACTAGTTTTCAAATATTTTACTGAGTTCAACAAGGTAGTTGAAGACTACTGTATCACGGAGAACAACTTGTTGAGATTAAATTTTGTTAAAAGTAATAATAACAAGGATGCATCTGGTAGTGGGGGGTTCATCCCAAAAGTACAAGGAACATGGTGGACCATTTAGAGGGGACAACAAAAGGCCAAACAAGGCAAGAGGTCATGAAGGCCAGAGTTTTTTAGGAAGTAGAACCTATTGGCACTGTCATAAGTCATATCACCCTAGCAAAACTTGCAATGGTGCTCCATAAAAGCCGGATCTAGCTAGACAGCTCACTTGTTATGTATGCCATAAACCAGGGCATTTTTCCAGAGATTGTCCATAGAAGCACTAGTTAGAGGAGACAAGGCTTAAAGTTCTAGGCAGGGTCTATACTATAACACAGGAGGAAGCTAAGAAGTCTCCTAAACTGATACAAGTATGGTTTTTCTTAATGATAACCTAGTACAGGTTGTGTATGATTCAGATGCTAGCCATTCATTTATTACATATGATTGGGTGAAACGGCTAGACTTTAGAGTACACAAATTCCCATATGATCTAGTCGTATCTACACCCACGGGTGTTAGAGTTGTCACAGCTGATGTCTGTTTGAACTTTGTAATAAATACTAAGGGATGTGAATCAATTATGGATTTGATTTGTCTACCGTTGCAAGGCTTAGAGGTAATCTTTGGTATTGATTGGTTGACAGCCAATAGTATGTTGTTCGACTATAGAATCAAAAGGGTTATATATCCTAATTCGTAGCCACATATTGGTACAGAAATTAATCTTAATTTTCTCTCCACAACTGAGGTTGAGAGGTGCTTACATAAAGGCTATTAGGGGTACTTCATGTTTTTCTCCATGCAATCAGAGGCTGGAAAAGCATTGCAGAGTATTCCTGTGGCAAATGAATTTCTTGATGTGTTTCCTAAGGATATCAACGGATTACCCCTGGATAGGGAAGTAGAGTTTGCAATTGATCTTAGACCTGGAGGAGGACCAATATCTAAAGCCCCATACAGAATGGCTCCAAGTGAGCTGGCTGAGTTGAAGAAGCAGATTGAGACCTAGTATAGCAATGTAGGGAGCTCCAAAACTCTTCGACAAAAATAAGGATGGAACCCTTTGACTCTGGGTTGATTATAGGGAGTTAAATAAGGTAACCATTAAGAATAAATATCCACTTTCCAGAATAGATGATTTACTCAATCAATTATCTGGTTCTTGTGTATTTTCAAAGATTAACCTGTGATCAAGGTATCACCAACTCAAGGATAAAGTGGAAAATGCAATGAAAACTTCTTTTTGGACTAGATATGGCCATTACAAATTTCTTGTGATGCCATTTGGGCTAACAAATGCACCTGCTGTGTTCATGGACTACATGAATTGAATTTTTTGTTTGTACCTAGACCAATTCATGGTAGTTTTAATTAATGATATTCTAGTATATTCACGGAGCAGAACAGAGCATGAGCAACATCTAAGAATAGTGCTGAACACGTTAAGGGAAAAACAACTCTATGCCAAGCTGAGTAAGTATGAGTTTTGGCTTTTAGAGGTTAAATTTCTGGGCCATATAGTCTCACAGCAAGGGGTCTTAGTCGATCCTAGCAAAGTAGAAGCAATATTGAATTAAAAGAGACTAGAGATTGTACCAAAGATATGCAGTCTTTTGGGTCTTGCTGGTTATTATCAACGTTTTATACAAAATTTCTCCAGAATAACTTTGCCATTGACAAAGTTGACACGAAAAATTCAACATTTTGTGTGGGATGATAGTTGTGAGAGGAACTTCATGGAGTTGAAATAAAGATTAACAACAGCACCAGTGCTGACTATCCAAGATCCACAGTTTACTTTTGTTGTTTATATAGATGCTAGTGGGCATAGATTGGGATATGTTTTGATGCAACATGGCCGAGTAGTGGCGTATGCATCTTATCAGCTAAACCCTCATGAATTGAATTATCCTACTCATGATCTTGAGTTAGCAGCTATTGTATTTACTTTGATAATCTAGAGATATTATCTCTATGATGCGACCATAGAGTTGTACTGCAACCACAAAAGCTTGAAACATATGTATGATTAGAAAGAGATGAATATAAGACAACATATATAGATGGAGTTGTTGAAAGATTATAATCTGTAGATCAAATACCATCTAGGGAAGGCCAATATAGTTACAGATGCGTTGAGTCATAAAACAGTGCATGTTGTAGCCTTGATGATACATGAGTACCAGTTGATTGAAGATTTTGGAGATCTCAATCTATTCAAGTAGATTTTGATTGGTAGTAATAATGTTAGTAAGACATATAATGATATGAGAGTAGTGATTGAGGAAGCTTAATTACAGGATAAACAAGCATAGTCTATCAGAGGGATGATTGAGAAAAGTGAAACTCCGGAATATGATTTGTCACCAAGTGGATTAGTTAGATACAAGAAAAGATTATATATTCCACCGTAGATAGAGTTGAAGCGGAAAATACTGGAGGAGGCTTATAAGAGTAAATATACTCTACATCCAAGAGTGATCAAAATGTATCATGACTTAAAGTCCACATATTGGTTGTAGGGTATGCAGAGAGATGTGATACAGTTTGTTATTTGTTGTCTTACATGCCAAAAGGTGAAAATTGAGCATTAACGACCTTCAGGACTTCTTCAAAATCTTAAGATTCTTGAGTGGAAATGGGAAAATATCACAATGAATTTTGTGATGGGGTTGCCTGAGATCAGATGCCATATGGGTATTCATTGATCGATTCATAAAAAAAGCCTATCTCCTACTAATTAGCATTCATTATTCTCCAGATAGACTTATGGAGATTTATATCAAAGAGATTGTGAGATTACACGGTACACCAAAGAGCATCATATCAGATAGGGATCCTCGCTTCAATTCTAATTTTTGGAAAGCATTGCACGAGGCTTTGGGTATTAAGCTCAGGTTTAGCATAACATGTCATCCCTAGATAGATGGCCAAAAGGAATGAACCATCCAGACGCTAGAAGATATGCTGAGGGCATGTGTGCTAGATTTTAAAGGTAGTTGGGACTAATTCCTTCCACTTGCTAGTTTGCTTACAATAACAGCTATTATTCAAGTATACAAATGGCTCCCTATGAGGCATTGTATAGAAGGAAGTATCAATCACGTACCTTTGTGCTGGACAGAGTTATCTGAGAGATGTTTATTTGGGCCTAATATTTTTGATCAAACAAAAGACCAGATCAAGCTAATCAAATAGAAATTGTTAACTACCATTTAATTGATGAACTTTTTCGCCTCTTATATTAGCCTTAGGGTCTATAATAAAAAATTAACCAAGGATTGCTTATAGGCAAACCTAGGATTGTTTTCTCTTCTCGAGAAGCCTTTTTTGAATCTTAAGTAATTTAAATGTCATGCAAATGCAATAAAAGAAAACAAGGAGAAATTGGGTTTGATTTTTCAAATTAATGACTAAAAGAATAATGCAAAATTAATTAAAAGCTAAACTTTTTTTTTTATAAAAATGGAATTGATATGAGGAAATGAATCTTAGTAGCAAAGTCAATGGCTTTCCTAGCTTCTTAAAATGATTTTGGGAGCTAATTTTCATCAAGTCAAATTGAAAATCTCAAGCAATCGCATTGAGTCCAATTTACCTAATTAATGATTAATCCTACGATCGCATTAATAGTTATCTCTTAGATAAATTGTTAAAAACCACTTGAAGTGTGTTTGAAAATCATTTGAATGCATTTGCTTCCTCTTTGATGAGAGCACTATCGTGACACTCAATTTGAAATAAATCCATCATACACACTAATAATCACATAGAATGCATAACTTCAATAATTCAAAAGGAAAATAATTTCAATCCATAGTCCAAATACATCAACACAAAATTCAACACAAATGTTAACCAACAAGGACAAAAGAAAACTCATCCAAGTCTCACATATATATACCAATTCAAAATTAAACCAAATAGAGCATAATTAATACATATAATGAGCTAATGGAAACCTAATGAACTCCCCTTTATAGCATACTGAAGCTCTAGCCACCTCCTCTACCACCAAGAATCACTGGAAAATCAGCCACACATAATCTTAATTGCAGTCATAGCATCTGCAAAACACCACTAGAATTTCATGGAAATTGAGAGACCAAATCAAAGAGAAGAGAGAATGGGGCTGTCAGTCAAATGAAGAAGCAAGGGATTCAGAATGAGACAATGGAAGGAAAAGGGAGATAGAAAGGTAATAGTGATAAAGATGAAGGAATTGACAGTGATAGTGAAATCTGATATTAGGGTAATGGAAATGAAGAATAGGGAAAGAAATGGCGGTGGTTGACTGTTTCCCTTCTCTCTCGCTGAAGCTTTCTTGGCTCTAGATTGCCTGGATGGTAGAAGAAGCTTGTCGTGTGAGGTATGGAAAGAGGTTGGCGGTGGTTGTGCTTTGAAACTATCATGTCCCAGCTCTGTTTAACTAGCAATGGAGGGTGGTGGTGGTGAGTTCCGATGGTTGGTGTCTTGAGAGAAATTCTGACGATAGAGAGGAAGAGTGACGGTGCTGTGGTTTGAATGGTGGTGGTCTGGTTCACTTCCCCATGTCAGGTTCAGACTCTCCTCTCCTCTAATTAGCTTGTGGTGTGCACTAATGGAAAAAAGAAGAGGGTCGTTGGCGGCGGTAGTGGTGAGGCTGGAAGCCATTGGCGACTATGAAGAATAGGAATGTAGATGATGGGAAGAATGATCTCCCTGCTTGTGTGGCGCTCCCCCTATTATTACCCTTAGCTCGCCTGGGTTTATTTGCTCCAACCCAAAACCAGTTTTGGTCTCTATGTCAAGTCTGTCTCCTTTTCAGAGTTGAGGAACAGTACCTAATCCCTAGTCAAAATGCAAGTTTTGACCAGGGACTACAGTGAGAACTTTTAAAAGTTCCTGGAAGGAGTTACATGCAAATTTTTAAAATGTATGTGAGGCTGAACTATAATTTCCAAAGACTTGGGTGCTTTTTTGTAATTTTTCTAGACCCTTTTTTCAGTAAACTGTAATTTCCACAAAATCTGGGGGCCCTTTCTGTGATTTTTCCTAATCATCAAAATATTAATTTTGTCCCTCATGAATTTCCAATTTTCTTCCAAAACCTCTACAATGCAAGATTAAGCAAAATGTAGCATCAAAAGTCCAAGAAAACATTTGTATGAATAATTAACAAATTTATGACCTTTTTGCCCCTAATTACAATTAATTCAATACAAATGTCCCTAACTAAAATTAATGCTTAATCATGCAATAATGTCCCAAAAAATCCATTAAAAATCCCTTTTAAATTATGAAATATTATATAAAAATATGGTTCAATCAACTACCCAGAGCAGACAGAAAAGTTATGTTGACAAGAGAAGAAAACCTCTAAAGTCTGAGGTCGGTGACCATGTGTCTATGAAAGTTTCACCTGTCATAGGGATTGGTAGGGCATTGAAAGTAAAGAAGCTAAGCCCTAGGTACATTGGTCCTTCTGAGATCTTGGTGAATATTGGGCTAGTAGCACATCGGATCGCTTTACCCCCAAATTTAAGCAGATTGCATGATGTTTTCCACATGTCATAGTTAAAGAAATATCAATATGATCCCAAACATGTCATTAAATGTGAAGATTTAGATGTGCGGGATGATTTGATGCAAGTTGGACCTAAACAGATCATTGATCGGCAGGAGAAATAGCTAAGACACAGGAGTATTCCATTCATCAAAGTTGTCTGGAAGGGATTATCTCCTAGAGAAGCTACATGGGAAATAGAGGAAGACATGCGTAAGTGGTACCTGGAATTTATGAATCAACATATGTAACAAATTTCGTGGAAGAAATTTTAGTAAGGGGGAGAGCTGTAATATCTCAAAATTCATACACCAAGGATTCAATGTATATTTATTCAACAAATAGAATCAAGGTTGAATTTTGGAGAATTTGATTATGTTGCCATTGAAGATTTTTTGTGAGGTAGTGAGGTTGTCATGTGATTTTGGATAACCAAATGATGTTCAAAAACTGTGAAATTTTCTAGAATGAAAGTAGATATTCCAAGCTTTAATTTGATAGGTCATATGAATTATTTTGACCTATACATAAAAAGTTATGAATTTCTGAAGTTTACCTAATGAAATTGGCTACTTTCTAGGACAACATCCAAAAATTTAAATTTTGGGAATATTAAGGTTTTGGTTGGCTAAAGATTGTATTTTTCCTTGAAGCTAGACTCAATAAGGGTTGAGTAGCCTTTGGAATAATCTCAATAGCATGTCTACAAATAAAGATATGAATTTTCAAAGTTTGATGAAAATTCTGCCAGATTTTCAGCAAAGTGTAAAAATCACAAAATGTAAAAAATGGCAAAATTTTCCGCAAAGTGTAAAAATAACAAAATGTAAGGGAAATTCTGGAAATTTGAAAAATTTATCTTTCCTATATCCATTAAACCATCCAGAAGCTCAGAAAATCAAACAAAAACTGCAGAAAAATTAGAAAAATTTGAAAGAGGAAAGATGGTGATGAATAGTACAAACTCTAGGGAAAGCTCACCGATTTCACTACCGAATCACAATTTTCATCCTAAAAGTCCTTCACAAAACTTCTTCTCCTCATCATGAGCTTCAATTATATGATTTTAGATTTTAGATTAGTGGAGTTTGGTGACATCTACTTAGGGTAGGTACTACCAGAATCAAGAATTGATTGCAGAATCGTGCTCAGGTAAGTGTAAGCTTTTATTTGAGCCAAATATTATGATGTTTGAGTAATTATTCATGGAGTTGTGTTACTGCCCTGATTTTCTAACACCATGAAAATGAAGCTTAATGTCTTGTAATCATGAGAAATGGGTTCACTAATACAAAATATGGACTTAGCGGCATCATTCTTATGGCACTTCTTCAAACAAGCGCTGGAGGAGACTTCTAATTTTTTTAAAAAATAAATAAATGTGACAGCTACGGCGCTTGATCAAGAAAGCGCCATAGGTGCTTAATACATTGTATAGCGCTTGTCTGAGAAAGCGCCATACAAGGGGTTATTTTAAAAAAAAAATTTAATCCCTTTAGTACTATTAAAAAAAAGATGAGTGGCGACTATGGAATAATAGAAATTTCGTAAGTGTCAAAGCTCCATCAATATGATAAGATGCTTTCTTGAGAAAATTTATCTATACTAAAAAACAAAAATTAAATTTAAAAATCAAGTTAGAGGTCAAAACGTAGAGATAAATCATCCCTATTAAAAAAATTTTCAATTTCTTTTTAATAAAAGACCTTGGACGGCACTGCATAAAAAAGTGTCGTCCAAGATGTAGCCTTAGACAATGCAGAACAAGTGCCATCCAAGACTAAGCCTTGGCCGGCACTTATTCTCCAAGCGCCGTCCAAGGAATTGAATTAATTGGCACCTTAGACGGCGCTTGTAAGACAAGCACCATCCAAGACAGCTTAAGGCACCACACAAAGGCCTTGATATTAATTCAAGGCACCACAATGCCTTGAATTGATGGGCGCCTTAGACAGTGCTTTTTTTTTATAAGCGCTGTTCAGGGCCCTTTTTAATATATGTTAGGTACCGTATTTTGATATTTTAAGGTGTTTTAGATGGTACTTGAAAATCAAGTGCCGTTTAAGCCTTAGTTTTAAATGGCATTTGTTAATCAAGTGCCGTTTAAGACTTAATTTTTTTAAAAAAAAATTGGTCATCATTTTTTTAAAATTGAGAAGCTTTAGCAATTTGAAAAAAAGTGCCGTAGCTTCTACCTTTTTTTTTAAAAAAATGGCCATCATTTTTTTTTTTTCAAATTGAGAAGCTTCGGCGTTTTGACAAAAAGCGTCGTACCTTCTCTTACCTTGTCTCAGCCTCCTTTAGAAGCTCTCCAGCCTGTAAGTGTTTTTTTTTTCCAACATTTGGTTTATGCACGTTTTCTTTTAGTTAAAATCTGTCATGAATCTTATATGTGTGCTCATAATTTTTTTTCAGGTATTTATTTGAAGTATCAACTCTATCTTCTTGAACTTCTTATACATTGAGAGTTTTTTAATTTTTGAGCTTACAAATATAATAATACTTAGTATAATCCTCCGTAGAAGTAATGTGTATGGCTCAAGCTTAAGCAATTTAAATGTTGGAGTTCTTTTATGTTTGATACATAAAGACGCAATATTGCAAAAGATACGTGCTATGTTATTTCATTTTGCTGTAGATTGTATTGTAAATTTCTATGGACTTTGGATTATAAATTGATGTTTTCATCAGGAAAATAAAAAAATTATGAAAAATTATATTTTTTTAAAAAATAAAAGACTTCCTACGACGCTTCTCCAGGGAAGTGCCGTAGGAAGTTATAATTTTTTTTGTTAAATAAAAAACTTACTACTGCGCTTCCCAGGAGAAGCGTCGTAGGAAGTGATATTTTTTTAAAAAAATAATAATAATAAAGCTATGGCGCTTCTATATATTCAAGAAGCGTCGTAACTTGTTTGAACAGCGCTGGAATCTACGACACTTCCCAAGCGTTATAGTATTCTTTAAATTAAAAGCCACAGTTTGTGTTTTTTGTAGTAGTGGTTAAAGAAGGTTTAATGATATTAGATTATAAGTCTTGAAGCTTAATTTGTAAAATTGTATTCTTGGGGAAAGGGGTTTTGTACAGTTCTGTATAAAATCTGGGGAAGAAGTTGGATTTTGATATTTTTGAGTATTCCATTAGATTCTGCACGAAATATTATATATGTGAAATCACATGTGGTTGTGATTTTTGGATGATTACACATAATTCTAGAATTTTTGGGAAGTTTTAGTTGCTGCTGTCTAGATTCGTTTCTGGAAACCATATTGTTGTAGCATGTTTTTCAGTACCCAAACCTTATAAAAAGATGCTTGATAATTTACAAGGTGAAAGTAGACATCTTGGGCTTCTATTTGGATAGGTAATATAAGCCATTTGACTTAGTCGATTGGAAGTTATGAATTTTCAAAATTTGACCATGTTTCTAAAGTACAATCTAGAACAGTAAGATTTTGGTGAATTTCTGGGAATACTATGGTTTCAATGACTAGACTTGGGTATTTTTCACGAAAGTACACTTAATGAGCTTCACTTAGGTTTTGGAATCAATTAATTTAGAATTTCCTCAAATTAATTATGAATTTTCAAAGTTGACTGAAAATCTGTCATTTTATGGGAAACTATGAAACTGTATTGAGCAGAGTTGTATTGAGTAGAAATTTTTGAAACTGTGATAGATACTATGATTTAAAGGCAGTAATGGTACAAGTAATAATCATTTACTTGTTACCTTAAATTTTGATAGGAATTGATTTTCCAAGCCAAAATTAAAGTTAGGACGACTGAAAAATTGAGAAAGGAGACAGGTAGTCACTCTATCTTTCATAAATTATGTGAATGTTTTATATATTTGTATCACTAGTGCAAAAAGTTAATTTGGCATCAGTTAAAATTAAATTTTCGCCACAGTATTTAGGGTGTAGCGGAATTAGCCGTAGCAAAAATTATATATTATGGCGTCACTTGCTTAAGATATGTCGCCGTAAATGAATATATTATGGAGTCAGTTGCTTAAGATATAACGCCTATTACGGCTTCGCATTGTAACTAAACCGACGCCATAATAGATATGTGACAAATGAATTTTCAAATCTAAGGATATTTTTTTATTTTAAAATGTTCAAATACCACATGTCACGTCCGTAGGAGGCCACCTCATCGTTGGTTCAGCCACGTGTCTCCTCCTCACGCTACCACATGTCACCTCCTACTGCTGCCACATGTCCACCCTCCTTGCAGTGCACCACGTGTCCCACCTCGAAGTGCGCCAAGTGTCTCTTCCCTGCGCTGCCATGTGTCACCACCGAGCATTGCCACGTGTCTCTCCTCGAAGTGAGCCAAGTGTCACCTCCGTGCGTTGCCATGTGTCCACCCTCCTCGCAGTGCGCCAAGTGTCACCTCCAAGAGCTGCCTCGTGTCTGCGTCTTTTAAATCTTGAAAATGCCTCCCTTCTTGTTCAAACCCGCGACCTCATACTCCTGGTGCCTTCAGGCTCGAGCCTTTGCCAGTTGCGCCAAAATGAACCTGCGTTATTTTATTACATAATGTTATATATATAATATTATCATAATATAAAATTAACAATATATATAATATTATTAAAAATAAATTAAAATAAATAAAAATTCCAAAAAATATTTATATATTTATGATTAATTAATTTCAAATTCAATAAATTTAAAATATTTAATAAATATTTTTATAACTATATTTTAATCAATTTTCTAAATTTAAATATATTTTTAATTTAAATTAATTAATAACAAATAATTTAATATTATAAATATTATTTTTAATATAAAATGATAAATATAATATTAATAACTAATAATTTATTTTTAAATAAAATTAAATAATAACTAATATAATAATATTAAAAATATTATTTTAGTCAAAGATTTTAAATATAGTATCAATAAATAATAATAAAATATTCATTAATAATAATATTTTATTTTTAATTAAAAATATTTAATAATTAATTTTATAATATTATTTTTAATATAAAATTTTATAAATTTTAAAATTTTGCGACGGAATGTGCCACGGAAAAGTTCCATGGCACTGTGGCAACAAATTTTTCGGCAAAATTTGCGACATAATTCCGTGGCTAATTTAGCCATAGAACTTTTTTGTGGTTAATTCCGTGACAAATTTAGCTATGGAAAAATTCCGTCAAAAAAATTTCCAATGGAATTTCTGACGGAAATTGAGTGTTTTTTTGTAGTGCTCTATCTAGAAGCTGCTACGTCAACAGTGATTAGCAGAGCTAGAACAAAATTCATAAAGAAGCCGTGAAGTTAGCAGAGTAGTGGAGGTTTTTGTTGAAGGCATTAGGGCGTCAGGTGGAGTGGGAATCGACGCAATATTTCCTTTTCTTTAGAAAAAAAATAGTTAATATATTTTTAAGACTTCCTTAGAGCCATATGGGTTATAATTAAGGTCTTGGTTTCCTATAGAACCCAATGTCATAAGTAAGCTCGATAAATAAATTATAAATTATGGGTCAAGTTCCACCCATAAATTGATCATCCATTTTTTTAATAATTAACTAGGTATAGTTAAGTAGTTAAAAGAAGTTCACTAATCTCAATCAGATGGTCCTGAGCTATAAATAAACCACTTAAAAAATTTATTTAAAATATAACTATAATATAATTATATTTTGGGAAAAAATATTTTTTAAAATTTATTTACAATATTTAATTATGGTTATGACATGTTATATTTCAAATTTATCTATTTCACAATTAAATTCCAAAAATTTATATGAATTATGGCTTCTGATGCTTACTAAACTGATTCCATAATTATTATTGTTATAACATCTTGATTACGGCATCAATTGAATATACAACCGATGTCATATTGTACATTACTGCGTCAATTACACTTCAAACAGAAGCAAACTTATGTCACATGAATTATTACTTCCGTTCTTTAAGTAACTGATGCCATATTGTACCTTATAGTGTCAGTTACATGTAAAACAGAAGCAAAATTATGTTATATGAATTATCACTTCTATTCTTCAAGTAACTAATACAAAATCGTGTAGTTAAATTAATATTTTGTACTAGTGAATATAATTATATTTTGGAAAAAAATATTTATAGTATTTAATTACAAGTATGACATGTTATATTTTAAATTTATTTATTTCACAAGTAAATTCCAAAACTTTATATTAATTATGGCTTATGGTGCTCAATAAACTGATCCCATAATTATTATTATTATAGCATCTTAATTACGACATCAGTTAACAATACAACTGATGTCATATTGTATATTACGGCGTCAGTTACACTTAAAACAGAAGTGAATGTATGTCACATTAAGGGCCACTACTACAAAAAGGGTAAAAGGTAGCGCACATTTTGTGGCACTTCTTTAAACAAGTGCCACAGCTTCTCTTTTTTTTTTTTTTACCTCTATAATTTTTTTTTTAAAATTTTCGGTACCAGCTGTGGCGCCTAATAGATTAAGTGCCACAATTGAGGAGGCCTAGTGTGGCGCCTGCCTACACAGGCGCCACAATTGGGGCCATAAAAGCAGCTGTGGCGCCTAACCCACCAAGCGCCACAGCTGCAGCATTGAAATTTTTTTTTTTTTTTTTTTTAATGTGGGCATGTGTGGCGCCTAATTAAATAGGCGCCACACATGCTAATGTATTGTTCAGCTGTGGCGCCTAATGCTTAGGCACCACAGCTGAACAAAGAGGCAATTGTGGCGCCTAATTATTTAGGCGCCACAATTGCCCACATTTAAAAAAAAAAAAATTCAACTTCTCTTTTTGACCACAATTATTTCATTTCCCGCGTAGTGGTTTTGTGTCCGCCCCCCATTCCTTCTCTTTTTGACTACTACTCCACTTTAATTATTTAACTACTCTCTCCTCCATTAAACTACTTTCCTTTTCTCATCTTCTTAGTGGATCCGTCGACCCCCTCCCTCCATTTCCTATCATCTTCACACTAAAAAACACACCCACACGCTCACTCGTCACTCAAGCTAGCATCACCAACGTGGTCTCCCACTCCCTGCGCTGGTCAATTAATAGATTTGTAAGAAGAAGACTATTTCATTCTAGCTTGCTTTGTTTAAATTTTTTTTTTTAGTCAAGATAAACCGTAATATAACGTTTGCCTTTATGTTCCTAATTTAATAGGAAAGAATGAAAACCTAGCTTGTTTCGTTTGCCTTTTTGCTTTGTTTAAATTTTTTTGCCGACAAGCTTGCGTTTTTTAGTAATCTTTTAATTTACTTAATTAGTTGTTAATATACTGTGTTCACATATCAAGTTCTTGTATTGTGATATTTTTTATGTTAGCTTTGGAGAGTATTAATGTAAGAACATTATTGTTGGGGAACTTGAATTTTAAATATGAAAATTATATATATATATATATATATATAATAGGTTGAAATATAAAATAGAAAGATTGACAATTTGTGGAGATGATAAACACGAAATCCACTCATTTTATATAAAATTTCACAATCAGGAAGCATAAAAAAGAGCCATAGGAAAAAAAAGAAGAAGAAGAAGAAAAAAGAAAAAGACCCTATTGTGGCGCTTGCTCACAGGAGGTCCCCCTCCTGTGGCACTTGCTTGAGCAAGCGCCACAATAGGGTCTTTTTTTAAAAAAAAAATTTTAAAATATTGTGGCGCTTCCAAGCGCCACAGCTTTTTTTTAGTGGCATCTAGATATGTGGCACTTCTCTAGCGCCACAGTTAATGCAATTATAAGCGCCACAGCTTTACTTTTTTGTAGTAGTGGGCTAATGATAATTATTGGGCATAATTTGTAAATTAAAGTTGGAATTATTTTGTGATATGTGACAATATTAATAAATATGTCATAATTGTTGGAAAATTGAAAGTGTGGAATTATTGATCATAAGTTGGTGATTAATGGGGAAATTAATTACTAACTAAGAGAAAATGTGAATTATGATTAAATGGATAATAGAGGGATTAGAGTAGCTAATTGAGTGATTACTTTATGAGAGCCAATGGGAAGGTGACAATTGGCAAAATAGGTATATTTTATTTGATTTTCTCTCTCTCTCTCCTCTCTTCCCTCTTTTCCCGCTGGTGGAGTATGGGGGAATCATTATCATCATTTCCTTCACTTCTTCACTCTTCCTCACTCTCATCTCTCTCGTTCTCTCTCTTCTCTTCTCATTTGGCTCTAGTGAAGTCCAAAAGGGAAGGAAGAAAAGTTTGAAAAGGTAAGGGAAAATGATCTTAAATGCTCAACCTCATTTCATTAATGTTGGTCCTTGCATTGAGAGCTTCAATTTGATGGTCATAGTTTGTCATTTGGGGCTGGATTGAGCTCTCAAGGAATTGGGAAGTTTAGAGAATCAAGAAGCTTCTTTGAGGAAGTTGAAAAGGTGAGCTAAAGAGATTTTTCTATCTAAGTTTTGTGCTAAATGTTTTAACTTTGAATTTATGGAATTTATTGGACATTTTCAAAAAAAATAAGGGTCATTGGGTATTTGGCATGTTTTTGGTATGGAATGGGTATGTTGGAAGGTATTTTGGTTAAATATAAATGATTGGGTTTCATATTGTTAAGTTTGGTGATTTTGGAATTTTGAGGATTTGTGTTGTCAAAAAACAAAGCATGTTAATGGAATAGGATTTGGGTTGTTTTGATGGTTTTATTGGATTCCTTGGGTAATTGTGTGTAGGAATAGCTTTGGTAGAGGTTTTAGGTTTATTGGGAACTCTTGAAAAGAAATCTAGAAGTGTTGTCAGTGTTTGTGCGTTTTTTGGTTTCTGATAGAATCACTTGAGTGATCTGGGGTTCACTCAAGTGATCTGGGGTTCACTCGGGTAAGGAATGATCATTACTCGGGTGATGTTGGCTTTCACTCGAGTGAGGTAGTGTAATTCCACATTTTTCCCTTCAGTTTCTGTGTTACACTTCTGTAAAATGGGCAAGAGTGTTGCCTCACTTGCAAGGTAGTAGGTTCTCACTCAAGTGTGCCTCCTCCCACATGAGTGCAAGTGTATTTGACATCAAGAACTTGCCTCTCGGGTTGTCACTCACAGGTAAAATGCAAGAGTGTGTTTTAACACTCGAAAGTATTTAGCTATCACTCGAGTGCAATGGTTTATGCTCGAGTGCTTCTCTTCATTGAAACTCCTTTTGCTCTCGAGCAAACACTTTTTGGACCTCACTTCTTGGTACTCGAGTGAGCATGTGGCTGTCACTCGAGTATCGTGTTTTTTGCCCAAATGTTCTTGTCTTTGAAAGTTAATTGTGCTCTCGGGTATTCACTCACTGTTCTTCACTCTCTAGTTCCCGAGTGCAGACCGTACCAAAACTCGAGTGAGGTTTTCTTCACTCGAGTGATTGTGCCCCATCACTCGAGTGAGTCCATCTTCACTCGAGTGAAACAGTGAAAAACATTAGTATTCATGCTTTCAAAAAGGGATCTTTGGGGTAGTTTCTCCAACCCTTTAAGGATTTTATTAGAGGTATTTAAGGGTACATAAGGGACATTAATGATAACCAATTTAAGTGTTGTAAAGATATTTGAGTAATGGACTAAGTGATAACGCATCGTCCTTAATTATGACTTTAGGATTTGATATTTGCCCGTAGTATAAAAGGCTTGTGCCTGCTCAAGAACAAAAAGACCAAGGTAGTGACACTTTACCCTATATCATGTGTAATACATTGCTTGTATGTATTAATCATTGAAAACATAATAGGGGAAGTGGTGAAAGCCTGGCCTTGAATACAGATAAGGGGACGTGGCGAAAGCCCAGACTTAAATATTGATATGCTGCACTGTGATATATGCTTACTTGATTTGTTTATTATGCATTATATACGTAAATTGTTGCTACTAGGATTCTTTTGAATTTCACTCTTTCCAAATAACATTTTTAGACAGGGCAAGCGGATCAAGAGGCAAGCAAGTAGATAAGGGTGATTAGGACTACCGGTGGTTGTCTTAGCTAGATACTTTTGGTCTTTGATTGGTTATCATTTTGGATTAATGTATATTTTGAATAGACCATAGAATGATAGTTTTGTGTAATCCTCGGTATGGGAAATTGAGATGGGCAATGAAGCCCTATGCAAACCTTTGGATTAATGTTATTACCTCGGGTGGACTTCGGGAAGTTTACTGATACTCTAATATTGTATATGTGACTACCAAACAGGCCTATTATTTTATGAATGAATGAATGAATAGAGATCTTATTGTGCAATATTTGTAAAATGTTTTTAATTATTTCGGATCTCTTATTCATTTCATAAACACGTTTATACACTAATTACGGCCTTGATGGAGGTGGGGATTACATTTTTGGTATCAGAGCAGTTTTTCTGGTATGCGTAGGAATTGCTAGGATAGTTGTCCTAGTTTATTGCCTGAGTGTTAGATGCTTGACATTGTTGGTTGTATACACTTGAATATTCCTATTATTGATTGGTATAAGGGTTTAAGGAATATGTGTATACTTCTATTGTGATTTCTAACTAGGTGAATCATTTGTAGACTGAAGAGAAACAATGGCTCCCTATAGATTCAGGAGGAGTAATCCAGAGGTAGAAGAGCTCAATGATAATCCACTTAACCTGATGCAAGAGATGATGGGTCTAATCAAGGAGCAAAGAGATATGATTGCTGAGATGAGGGAAGAGCTCAGGGAAGAAAGAGCCAAGCGTAATGAGGAAAAGGCCCAATCAACACATGAGGAGACCCAAAAGGAGATCCGGGAAGAAGAGACAGTTGAGGGATCAAACCGATCCTATGAGTCCCCATCGCATACTGAGCAGAACCAAGAATCACACGGGGCGCCGGCTCCTAATAAAAGAGACCTTCAATTCTGGGTTTCTAAATTTTGCAGGCATATGCCTCCAGTGTTCACAGGATGATTCGACCCTCAAACAGCAGAAGATTGGTTGATAAGGCTTGAGAAAATCTTTGAGGTGCTTGAATGTTCATTAGAGGTAAAAGCAAAACTAGCCATTTACAAGCTAGAAGGAGATGCAGACAGATGGTGGCGTAATATTGCCATGTCTATGCGGGCCCGGGATGTGCCAGTGACTTGGGAGGTGTTCTAGGAGCAATTCAATGACAAGTACTTCCCAAAGTCTGTAAGAATTGAGAAGGAGTCAGAATTCCTGTCTATCAAGCAAGGAGACAATGAAACCTTTGATTATTACTTGTCTCGGCTCATCCGCCTAGCCTGATACTCCACTTACCTTTGACAGATGGATAATGAGGAGTAGAGCTCTGATATGTTAATCCGTGGGTTGAGGCGTGAGTTAAAGAAGAGGTTGGACACCTGGCAATTCACTGAATTCAACAAGGTTGTTGAAGAATGCTTCATCACCGAGAACAATCTGAGAGATATTAACCCGATTAAGGGTGGTGGTCGTGGTTAAACTGGTAAGGGAAGCTCCTCCCAGAAACGTAAGAGCCAAGGATTCTCGTCCAAGACTGGTAGTAAGAAGCCGTACCAGTTTAGGGATCATGAGCACCAAGGATTCCCCGGACAATGGGTGTGCCCCTAGTGTAACAAAGCACATACCGGTATGAATTGTGTGGGGCAAGTGGTGTGCTTCATTTGCAAGCAGCCCAGACATTTTGCTAGAGATTGCAAGAGGCGGCCGGTAGAGCCAAGGCCCAAAAGTCAAGGGAGAGTGTTCGTGATGACTCATGAAGAAGCAAGGAAATCTCCCGAATTGATCCAAGGTAATATTCTTCTAAATGGTAATGTATTGCAAACTCTGTTTGATTCGAGTGCTAGTCATTCATTCATAACCTATGACTATGTAAAGCGCCTAGGACTACATGTCCATAGATTGCCATTTGACCTAGTAGTGTCCACACCTATGGGTGCTAAGACTGTGACTGCAGAAGCATGTTTGAATAGTGTTATATCTATTGAGGGGTTTAAGTCTACCATTGACTTGATTTGCCTGCCACTCCATCAACTAGAAGTAATTTTGGGTATTGACTGGTTGACAACGAATAATGTCATATTGGATTGTAGAAATAGAAAAGTAATTTATCCTACTCCATAAGAACAAAAAGACCAAGGTAGTGACACTTTACCCTATATCATGTGTAATGCATTACTTGTATGTATTAGTCATTGAATACATAATAGGGGATGTAGCGAAATCCCGACCTTGAATACAGGTGAGGGGACATGGTGAAAGCCTAGCCTTGAATACTAAATAGGCGACATGGAGAAACCCCGGCCTTGAAGACAGATGAGGGGACGTGGTGAAAGCCTGGCCTTGAATACAGATGAGGGGACGTGGTGAAAGCCTGGCCTTGAATACAGAATAGAGGACGTGGCGATAGCCCGGCCTTGAATACAGAATAGGGGACATGGAGAAAGCCTGACCTTGAATACAAATGAGGGGACGTGGCGAAATCCCGGTCTTGAATATTGATATGCTTCACTGTGATATATGCTTACTTGCTTTGTTTATTATGCATCATATACGTAAACTGTTGCTACTGGGATTCTTTTGAATCTTTCCAAATAACATTTTTAGACAGGGTAAGCGAATCAAGAGGCAAGTAAGTGGATAAGGGCGATTAGGACTGCCGGTGGTGATCTTAGCTAGATACTTTTGGTCTTTGATTGGTTATCATTTTAGATTAATGTATATTTTGAATAGACCATAGAATGATAGTTTTTTGTAATCCCCAGTATGGGAAATTGAGATGGGCAATGAAGCCCTATGCAAACCTTTGGATTAATGTTATTACCCCGAGTGAACATCGAGAAATTTGCTGATACTTTGATATTGTATATGTGACTACCAGACAGGCCTATTGTTTTATGAATGAATGAATGGAGATCTTATTGTGCAATGTTTGTAAAAAGTTTTTAATTATTTCGGATCTCTTATTCATTTAATAAACACGTTTATACACTAATTACGGCCTTGATGGAGGCGGGGGTTACACATACAGCCTGTCAACATGACCAACAATCTCATTTATAACCTCCATCGACCTCTCTCCCATTTCATCATCATGCCATTTAAAATACCCACAGCCCCCTCCCTGAAACCACAAGTACATAACCTAGAAAACATAATTTTGAAGATAACGCATAACTACAAAAACAACCTGGAAATTGTACCTGGCGATAATTTTGGCAACTAAAGAACCTCCTTCCTGGGTTCGCCTCCATCCAGGATGTTCGTAGTCGAGTTTCCAGGCTACAATAGTAAATCTGATTATGACCATTGCTTTCACTTTCTCAACTACGCCTTCTAAGAAACGCAAGCTTCCTCCTTCCTCCAGTCACCGTCAACGCTGTCGACTCATCCATCTTCTCTCTTCTCCACTCAACGCTCCTACTCTCCAACATACATCAGCCAACCCTTTTGACAGAAACAGCCCAGGGTTTTCAAATTAATTCATCAAAATTCTTAGAGTTAATCAACGTGGCTAACTTATGTGTAACAAACTTCCATGCTGTCCAACGTCTGTTGCAATTCCATCCTAGTAGGGTAAAAATGCCCCTTTTCAAAACTTCCAGGGCAAAAAAGCCCCCTCGAGGACTTCTAGACACCCAATGCCTTTGGGCTAAAACTTCCAAGGCATTTTTGCCCTTTAACCCTAAAATATACAGTAAAAGTTCTAGGACCCTATATAATTTTGACAACCATTCAACAAAAATAAGAGACACATAGACATAGCAATAAGAGACTCAGAAATACAAAAATATAGACACAGCATAAGTTGCTCGAGACATGTGCAGAAATTATCTAATATGAATCATAAAATTTGGAAAAGAATTCATTTCATTGTATCAACTGAAGTGGATTAAAACATACATTGTAAACAGTCCTTCCACTATCCATATCAATCCTCACTCCCATTCATCGCCTTTACCCTTTCATCCATCGCCTTCCCTATTCACCGATACACCACTCAAAGACCCAAAACCAACTACATAATCAGTTTTGTTAGTCTTTATCTTCCTATAATGCAACTTACTTAAGTTCTCCAAATACATCCAACACTATGCACTACCATCAGGACCACCTTTCCCACCATCCAATGCCATTAATCCTAACACCCAAATTATCAATCACAAAAAGAAAACTATATTACTAAAAGTAAGATGATTAGAAGACAATGCAATGGCAAAAAAAAGATTAGAAGAAGACAAAGCAATCACTCACAAGGAATTTCACTCCTGACAGTTACTAAGTTACAAAGAAAGATTCCTTACTTGACTGACTTTTTAGGATGAATCTGTTGTTTGTCACCTTCTTCGCACACTCAGACCTCACATGCACCCACTGTGTGAGCTCCATCACTTTCTCTGAATGCTCCGTCGGCTTCTTTGAACTCTCCAACTCTTGCGATCGAAGCCAACCCCACCCACCTCTTAATCTCGTTTGTCCCCTTATTTCTATCTTTCCCTCAGCGCTTTTCTTCCTTTACAA
This sequence comes from Inga oerstediana, assembly GCA_963210345.1. NCBI lineage: Eukaryota > Viridiplantae > Streptophyta > Magnoliopsida > Fabales > Fabaceae > Inga > Inga oerstediana. The sequence goes on along the minus strand of OY723400.1, from coordinate 22,075,379 downwards.
TCACATACCCAATTTTTCTATTGAATAAAACAAAATAACTCTCAATTTCTTTCTGTAATTTCCAACATGGAAGCCACGTCTTCGTTGACACTGCTAATTTTGGCGACACTTGGCACTTAACGTCTCAATTTTAACATCCATTCTAGTGGGGGTAAAAATGCCTCTTTTCAAAACTTCCATGCTTGAAGACTTCTAGACACCTAATGCCCCTAGGTCAAAACTTCCGAGGCATTTTTGCCCTTCAACCCTTGATTGATTAAGCCATCATATTTGAAAATAATTTGATTATTTCTTAAATTTTTTTATAGCCTTTATTTCCTAATTTCCTCAAAACATGATCAATGCTACAGAAGTGATGTCATGTTTGTTTTTGTTTTCTATTCTTTTGTTTCCAAAACAGTTTCATAAAATCAATTAATCAATCATCAATCAACTATATACTATATCCTTTCAAACTTGCAATATTTCATGATTTCATAAATACACAATATTAATGATTATTTCATAATATTTAATTATTTCTTTAGTTTACGTTTGTTCATATTTGATTGATTAAGCAGAGGTTGAATTTGAGTTTAATATAGTTTTAGATTGTTGAGTTTTTCTTTTACTAGCAAGTTTTAATATTTTGATTTTATTGTGCTATATATGACTGTTAACTTTTCCCCCTTCATATCCAAAAACAATTTCAGAGATATTTTTCCACAATCATAATCAAATTAATGCTATTTAACTTTTAGTGCCGATGCAATATGCTTATTACTTGTCAATATAATATATATCTCCACATACACTACTATCATAGTTAACAATTTGAATAATACTCCCTCGTGCAATGCTATAGCTTGTTATCTAAATTGTTAACTACAAAATTTCAGGAAAAAGTATTTTAGGCGAATGAACGGTCCTAGAAAAATACTTCAGAATGTCATATGCATCTTAACCTGATAAGAAAAAAAAAAAGAAAGTTGAAAGATGATTCTCCTTAGCAAAATCTAGCATAACGAGTTTTTAAAATAACATAAGAGAGACATATAAATTAATAATACGCTATTTAATTAGTATAAATTTCTTCTCTATCTATCCAATAAAAATAGTCAAAAAGAGTCATTATAAACATATGTGCCAAATCTATGTTCTTCAAACCGGGAAAGGAATAAGCATTGATATCTCTCTTCATTTTCTCTCTATTTAATATAATTATCTTTAGATTAATATTTAATAGTTGAGATTTATTCTATTTATCATGATAGATTTTTAATATATTTACTGTTATAATAATATTTTTATACATTATTAAATTCTAACAATTAAAACTTGATCTAATTGAGGAGACATTGAATAGAAAGAAGATGAAGAGAGAGATTGATTATGAGGGTGTTTGTTTGGACGTTTCCATGTCCAAACGCGTTTGAACAGTGGCGTAAATGGGTTTGAACAGTGGAAAAGTCAATTATAGGTGTTTGGTTGAACGTTGGGCTTTAAGCAAAAAAAGGAAAAAGTTAGAAAAAGTCATAAGCCTCAAAATGGAGCTTATTGGAGTTTATTGCTATAAAATAATATTGATAGGAGTATTTTCATATTTTTGGGATCAATGAGGTACTCAAAATCACTTCTAATAACAAAAATTCTTTTATGAAAAATGTTCTAAATAATTTTCTCTTTCTTTAGATAGTAATCTTCTACTAATTAGAGAATACTTTGGGATAAGAGTTGAGGCAAATTTTGAGTTTTGTTAATATATAACTGTAGAAATGTAGAGAATAATTAATAATTAATTTTAATCAATTTAGATTTATTATTTAGTTGTTTTATGATTTTATAATCAATTTTTTTATAAACATGTCATAAATTAGTTTCTATATAGTGTTTTTACCCATTAAATTTAGTTTAAATAATTTATTTGGATTATTGGAGGCATTATTGAGATTTTAATCAGTTTATTTTGTTAGATTTTGAGCTATGTGAAAATATGAGTTAGGATTTAATATTTAAATTAGAGTTTGATATAATTTATAAGATTTAAGCTTGAAGTGCATGGTAGAAAAGAATTTTGGAATGTACCAATTTAAATTAGAGTTTGATATAATTTTATTAAAATTGTACCATTACCAAATTTTCAAAGTTAATTTTTGAGAAAATTGTGAAAAAATCCCTCCGTGTGTAGATATCTTCCCAGGTCCCATTGGCAATTAAATTGCCAATGAGGACTTTTTTCACAATTATCCCTTCATTTTTTCATTTTTCATAATTTTATCAATTTTTCTCTCTTAATTAATACAAAAGTCACTTATGCAAAAGTCAAACCAAACATCATTCACTTTTACATAAGTTACTTTAAGTTACTTATCCAATCGTTAATCCAAACACTCATCATTTTACCCAATCTAACTTTTTTTCAATCTTAAAATTCCATAAATTTAAGTAAAAATAAGTTATTTATCCAATCGCCAAAACAAACACACCCTATGACATTCCTAAACCCACCCGATATGTTGCCTTATTCCTCCCTTTGATTTTTCCCATTAATATCCTTCCAGAAAAATAAGACATTTTGATTCAAATTAAAAATGCCATAGCCTCAGATTAGAAGTTTTCCCACCTAACAAGTTGACCTAACGACTGTGAAAATCTCATTAATTATTTCAAACTTTTAGATTCGTCATTAGCTCAAAATTGAATCTTAAATGGTTTTTTAAATAGACAAATTATATATTTAAATATTTAATTAGATAAAGGATACGAAATATCACGTATAAAGCTATTTAAAATAGGAATATTCTAAATAAGTTGTTCAACTCAACAAATCCCTAATTAAGTTATATACCCAATTTGATATTTTAAAATATAGATAAAATGATTTTATTGCACTTTCATAGTTTCATCTACCTCTTTTCTCTTAAAAGAGTTTTATTACTCTTTAACTTAGTTTTCATGTAAGTGTGTGTGTATATATATATTAACATTAATACATTATAAAATAAAATATGATCCCTTTAAATCAAATGAATTTTTGTCTCAAGAAGAATCGTTAAGAATAATTCATGCCAAAAAACTAAAAAGCAAAGCATATAACCCTAATATCAATTAAATATTATGAGTAAAAAAGTTGTTTTTGAATGAACTCAACTTAATTTTTTTTGTCAATAAAAAGAAAACCAAACTTCGTTAATCACACAATTCTCACTCGTGTGATATACAATTTATTTATTTTTGTTAATGAAACTCTTTTTTTAAAACAAACAATTAATGAAAATCTTTGATATGTGGTTTGATGTATCACACAAGTCTTCTTTTTTTTTTTTCTTGTGATTAACATAGTTTAATTTTCTTCTCATCCAAAAAAATTAAGTAAAAACTAAAATTTATTATTCTCAATATTCAACTAAAAATCATTTAATTGATTTTGGGTTATACAAGTCTTCAATAAAACCTAAAATTCTCTCATTTATAAGCGGCGATGGCCTTTATCGGTGAGATTCCTTCTTTGTCTGGGTCGACAACGATGAAGCAGATGGCGATGGATTTAGCCGCACCCTTCATTCCCGATGAAATCATGTACAACATTCTCAAGCGGCTACCGGCGAAATCCCTCAAGCGATTTCAATGTGTCTGTGTAGATTGGAAAAATCTCTTCAACAAACCTTCTTTCATGGCGGATCACTTCCGCCACTCCAGTCATCACAACCCTTCTTTTCTGTTCTTCCAGACTTACGGACTCGATCCTTTGCAGTTAAGTCATCTCGATTGCAAGATGCAAGTCCGTGATCTTCAGAATGCACCTCAGTTCCAGTCCTTGCGGCCCAGGCTCGTTAGCATCATTGGTTCCAGCAATGGCTTGCTCTGTGTCTCAATCCGTAAGACTGAGTTTGCCAGGTATCCTTCTTCCGTTTTACTGTGGAATCCAGCCACTAGAGATGTCAAAGAGGTGCCTAGATTCAGAAGGATCCATTCTGGCTTGTTAAATTATGTGTTAGGATTTGGGTACAATTCATTTGTTAACGACTACAAGATAGTGGCAATTGCTAAAATGAATAATGGGATGGAAGTGGGAGTGTATTCATTAAGCACAGATTCATGGAAAGAAATAAAATTTGAGAACTTTCTAGAGCATTTAACTTTTGTTGGTGAAACTGTTGTCTCCTCTAATCGATCTATCTTTTGGAAAGCGCTAAAGGCAGCCAATAAGCAGGAGGAGGAAGTTATAGTTTCTTTTGACACGGCAACGGAAGTGTTTAGTTTGATACCATGGCCTGGAGTTAGAAAACAAGAGAAGGAAGTTAGAGTTTTATTTGAAACGAGACCATGGCATACAGTTGAAGCTCCCGAGGCTTTCAAGACTTTATTTAGCTTAACTGTGTACATGGACAAACTTGCTATACTTCTTAGGGGAAGTGACGGCTCTCCATATATTAATTTGTGGGTGATGGAGGATGACATTGGTTCACCTAGGGAGAGATGGAGTTGGACTATGAAATTCACTGGCGGCCATTATCGTTGGGCCTTATATTGTGGAGGTGCCGTTTGGAGGAATGAAATTGTCATGTCACACAAAAGGGGTTTATGTCTAGTCAATATCACTACGAATAAACTTAGGATGATTGATATCCATGGATATACCCCTTGTACTTTTCTTAACTATGTGGAAAGTCTTGTACCAATTGTTAACATTAAAGAACTTTAATTTTAAAGGCTCATTATTATATTGCATATTTGCTATGTTTAAATATTTTTGGTAGATATTAACCCATGGTATTTTACTTCATTAGGTACATATAAGGTTTGATGCCATTTAGTGATGTTATCTAGAATGATGAACTCATGTATTTAATACTTTATGTTTCTTATTTTATTTGAATCATTTATACTTCAATCTCTCTGTTTTTATTCTGTTTGCTAATATGGATATATAGAGTACTATTTAAGTACTAGTGTATGAGGACAACTTTTCACACCAAAATTGATTTCCTATGCTTTTGCATGAAGTATCAATAGCTTGTCTTGCATTAGAGGATATAAATACACAGACTGATTTTACTTTGATTCATTTTAGTTTGCATCCGACTACTCTTCTGAAATTTCACTACTTTTCCTTCTATATTTTTTCCTCCATTTTGATTGACTTCACAAGGATATATCTAAATAAAAATCAAGGTTAGCGAATTTGAATATAGGGAAATAATATTAATATAAAATGAGAAAGTTGTTAAAAAAAACCTAGTAGTGTATTATTATGAACAGTGAATAATATGATTCATTTTTAAAGCTTCATACAATATACAGAAGCTGGCTAATTAATTTATGTTTAACAAATTTTATTGCAATATAATCCAAGCCTTATCATTTATAAGACCAATACATCCCATGAAACTTTATGCAGTACAAAGAATAATGATTGTTGGCTCAAAGAGATAACATAGAAATTCAAATTCAAATTAACCCACCATTTTTTTTTTTGGGCGAAATGACAATTCCATTATAATAAAGACTGAGTACAGAAACAGAACAGACCCTGAAATTCAAAAACTGAAACAAAAGCTAGCCAGCAAGCAAGAAGAACAACCAGAACAGATAAAAAAATAAAATAAAATAAAAACTAGGACAAATGCTTAAACCATACGGATTAAAGGTGAGAAGGCTAACTTTCATTCCACCATGATCAAAGGAAAGAAACAATAGAGGGTGGTTGTCCAAGGACATGCTCGCCCAAGCCCACCCCCTGTGATGACAATGCTGCGAAACTAAATGCAGCTTCCAAACACCTTCTACATTAGAAGGGTAACGAAACAAATGGAACTTGAGAACAAATTCCATAGCTCCAGTAATCATGGTAGAATAAAGCCAGTATCCCTCACAGACAAAATTAATCCATGGAGAAAGGCAACAACAAAACCAGATAGACAACCACAATAGACACACAAACAAAACACAAAGCATAACTTTAACAACTGACAGGGGTGACCAAGACTCTAAGTGCAAAACCAGAGGCCCCCTCCACCCCCAGTAGCACCAAGAAGCAATTCTCATGGAACCTTGGTGGCTGTAGGGCAGCCACCAAACATCAGAGAAAAAACCATTGGAGGGTCATCCTGAGCAGTAGACCAGCCTTGCATACCTTCCTTTTTCCTTTTCCTTAGAGCTTCTCCACGCCTCATCCCTGGCATCTTCAGATTCTTTAGAGATTTGGCCGCAACCCACCTTTCAACTCCAATCAGTAGCGCTGAAATCACAGTCCCTTTCACCCTCGGTTGCAGAAATGAAGAGCTGTAGCGTCGATTGGCAAGAGGAAAACCAATGATCCTTGGAGTCGCAACCACCGACCCCTGTTTCGATCCTCCATGAAGATCGCCCTGAACCCCCATAACGCTAACGCCCTTCCTTCCCTCACTTGGTGAAACCCCGTGCAAGGAACCTCAGAAGCCCCTTGCCACCATCGCTGATTGACTGCCCATGGATGACCCGGACGAGGACGGTGCCTCGACAAACCCTAGGAGAAACCCTAGACTTCACACACACAGAGGTGAGTAAATTAACCCACCATTGACAACAAGGTCTTTGCTTGATTTCTTTTATGTCTATATGTCAAGCATATTATTGGTGATATAGTAAACCGCTCAAAGTGCCAGAGGAGAAGCATCAGAATCCAAAAAGAAATAAAACATATCACAATAGAGATGCTGGCAATCCTAGAAATGACCTATGGATTAATGGGCTTATTTGTGCATTTTGAGTTTATATTTGAGAACAACGAAGATTGAAACAAGTTAATCTGATTTGTCATCTGTAGATGACATTAGGGGTAGTAGGTTAAGTGCTTGTTTGGTACAAAGGGAGAGGAGGGAAAATAAGAGAAAGGAAGAATTTTGAGTTTGATTTAAAAAAAAAATTAGAGAAATGGGGTTGAAAGATTTTAATTAGTTTTTGTTACTTTTTATTCTATATTTGTTCTTTATTGAAATTCTGTAACCAACATCTCTAATTTTTTTTAAATTTAATCGATAAAAATTTTCAACCCGTCCCCTCCAATCTCTCTTACCAAACAAACGATTGCAAAGATGAAAACATTTTTAAGTTCAGCCAATATGATGTCATTGAAAAGTATGATGGTCTTGGGCAAATATTTTACAACTTTTCAAAAAAGCTTAATTTGATGAAATTTGGGCTACTTTGTTCTTATTAGATTGAGATTGCAGAGCACTGACATGAAAGCTCTTCTATATTACATAGAGGGCTATGGGTTTGATTCTGTTTAAAATATCATGCAGCTAGTGCATGCACCTTTAATTTCATATGAGAAAAAAAGATTGAGTTGCAGATGATGAAGACAATCTTACTATAGTTATCCGGAAATGTCCACCTTAGATACTCAACGCTTACATGCTGCTATTAGTTTAGATTTGACTATTTATAGAAAAATTGTGAATATATATATATATATATATATATATATATTTATATATTGCTGTATTGCTGTGTGGCACTTGAAAATGATAGGCAAAGATAAGAAAAATAATTATTTGCTTAAAGAGAGGGGCAATATTAGTGAGGCAAGTTAACGTGAAGTAGCTACAACTAGAACTGGGAATTAGGGTCCGCCTTTGACGGGTCAGGGTCTAATAGGGCCAGCCCTAAAAGACTCGGGGTCAGGAAAATTACAGTTTTTCAAAGCCCCGCTTGAGAGCATCAGGGCCAGGGCTGGCCCGCACGGTCAGGAAGTCCTTTTCACAATATTTAACTATTTTTCCTGCGTATTTTCCCTATAGAGATATAATTAGTACATAACAACGATTAAAGTTCTAATGTAATAAATAAATATTGTCAACATTAAGGTTTAAATAACACGTCTCTTGCAACAAACAAACATAGTTACTAATGTACAATTAAAGGTAAAATCATATCCATAAATAACTCACACAAAGGCCAAAGTATAAGAAGGCAATAAGCTAAATACTCTAACCTCTAAACAACATGAGTATGACGACTATCATTTTCACCTTCTTTGCCACTATCATCAATTTCAAGGATATTTGATTGTGTTTCACTTTGAGTAGTAGGTTCAAGTAGTCAAATAATCACAACGTCTATAAAAATCATACTCTATCAGGCAGAATAGTATATAATATGATTTTATTCTAAATAGGCAGAACAATATACTCAAAAATCACAATATGATTTAATTAGACAAGACAATATACTCAAAAATCATATTCTATACAATATGAGGACAGAGTGACATATAGATTCAAAAAGGCAATTAAAAAATGTAACATGGTTCCTTTCCAAGCAAAAAAATAAATAAATAAATAAATGGGCTTAAAGGGCTGGCTCGAGGCCCTCCAGGGCCGGCCCTTTTAGGCCTGACTTCTTTTTAAGGCTACAATTTACAAGCTCGGCCATTGAAGGGCCAGGGCCTAAAAGGGCCGGCCCAACGGGCTCGGCTTGTTTTCCCGGCTCTAGCTACAACATTCCCCCCCGGCGATTACAACAACATTATTTATTCAAAGATTTAATCATATTTTTCCATGTGACACTTTTGTTTATTAAGGTAGTACTATTCAACTCTTGAATATAAAATTCAGTTGACTTTTTTTAAAGAAGTTAAATAAATTATTTAATTATATTATATATTGTGTATCATTGGATTATATATAAATTTGGACTATACTTACATCAAGTTACTTACATCTATTACATCAAGTTCTCCAATCATATACAACCATGTGTTCTATTTTTTGCATTTGGTTTTATAGTTAATTGATAATTATGTAAAAATATGACACATGGTCACATGTGATTGACGAACTTAACGAACTTGATATAAAGAACTTGACCTAAGTATTTTTCTATAAATTTATAAGTTATGTTGGATAAATTGGTCTGAAGGAAAAAGTAAAAGTATAAGTACTTTAAATTTTTTTTTTTTAAGGCTAAGATAAATATCCTCCTATGAGACACCATTAGACGGCTAGACCCAACCCCTTGAAGGTAGAATTCTCCTATAAGTACTGTAAGATAATTTAATTAATTTCTTTAATCTATTAAATAAAAAGTTAACTAAATCTTATAATTTAGACAATAGGTATTATACAAAAGAAAGAAAGAGTACGAAGGTAGCATACCAAATAAAAGAGAGGATCATGGGAAGTATAACACTATGTTCCCAAATCCCAGCCAAGAGGGGAAAATAGCAAAAATATACTAAGATCCCATATATAAGGAAAATAATAGGGAAAATAACTCTTAAGTCCCAAATAAAAAAGATATTATTAAAAAAGTCTCTAGAGGTTATAAAATACACTTAACAGATTGTGAATACATCCTTTTAGGGTTGTAACCAAATATCTTTCTAATAATATCTTGTTTGTTTGGGATTTAAAAGAGATTTTCTCAAAATAATATGAGTATAGTCTCATAGTTTATTAATAATAAATGAAAGAGTAATCATTAATAAATGAACATATAAAATTTTTTTAATATTATTTTTATATATCGGGTGCCTTTCTTTTTCTTTTTCTTTTGTTTTTGTTTTTTGGCCAAATATACGGATATTAATACCATAGGCTCGGCTGCCTTTTCCGCGAGTCTCGAGTCTCGCGTAATACCTAAAATAGCCTTGGCCTTCTTTTTCTTTTTTTGCCAGCACTAAAATAGCCATGCCTAAAACAAAGAAACGCTAAAGACCCACCCAGGCGACAATTCCAGATACAGATATAGCATTGAATCCTCGGCCTCTGCTTTCTCCTGCTTTCCTCTGAGAAATGTCTTCTTTTCCGTCGGATACCATGAAGCAGATGATAGTGGATGGCGAGACGCCATTTCTTCCCGAAGAAATCATCAGAAACATTCTCAAACGACTCCCCGTGAAATCCCTAATCCGATTTCAATGCGTTTGCAAACCATGGAAAAATCTCATCAAGACCCCATCTTTTATCGCCGACCACCTCCACCACTCCACTCATCAAAACCCTCTTCTTCTTTTCCAACAGAACGACAGACATCCTTTGCTCTTACGCTTGCTCGATTGTGAGATGCGAGTCCGTGAAGTTCAAAACACTCCTTTATTTGATTCCTCGTCGTGGGTTAGGATCATTGGTTCCTGCAATGGCTTGCTCTGTGTTGCAATCAATGAGGCCGGTATATATCCTGCTTCCATTTTATTGTGGAATCCTGCCATTAGAGAGTTTAGACAGGTGCCTAGAACCAGAACTGTCGATCGTTTTGAGTGGGATTGCACCGTAGGGTTTGGGTTTAGCCCACTTATTAATGATTATAAGATAGTGAGAACTTATGCTGAGTCTGGTGATGTTATTTCTGGAGTTGAAGTGTATTCATTAAGCACAGGTTCATGGAAAGAAATAGAACTTGGGAACTTAGAGAATGTAAATCTTTATCTCCAAACAGTTTCGGCTAATGGAGCTATCTTTTGGAATGGGATAAAGCAAGGTGTGGAAGAGGAGGGCGAAGATGATACTGACTTGATAGTTTCATTTGAAATAGCAACGGAAGTGTTTACATTGATACAAATGCCTAATTCATTTTCTAAACTTAGTATGTATGATGACCAACTTGCTGTACTTTCTCACACCAGGATTGGAGACTTTCCGAACTATCTATATTCTTTCATTGATTTGTGGGTTCTTGAGGAGGGTATAGGACCATCCACGGAGAGACGGGGTTGGACTAAGAAATGTACTTGCAGCCCCTGCCCATGTGCGTTAGATCTTGGCGACATATGGAGGAATGAAATTCCCTGCGTTGCTTTTGGAATGCCTAGGCATGTTAGTGAAACAAAATGTGAAATCGAGAATGATGAACCAAAAGTTGGCATATTTTTGTTCAATATCATTACTAATGAATTTAAGATGATTGCTATTCCTGGACGTGACCATGGTCGTGGGCTTTTCAATTATGTAGAAAGCCTTGTAACATTTGGTAACAACCATATTGAAGAACCTTGATCCTAAAGGTAAATTATTAGAATACAGATTTCCTTTGGTTTAGTTATTTTTGTTGGAAAAGGAATCCAAGTTTGTTTAGATCATTATGTATCTATAAGGTTTGATGCTCTTTAGAGATGTTATTTAGAAGGATGAATGTAGGTATTCAATGACAGATGCCTCTTGCTTTATTTGGCCTATCTATATTGACTACCTTTTACCCATGCTTGTGTGTATTGATTGTTTGATTTCCTTTAGTGACACATATTTACTGTTGTAATCTGCTATTTACTCTTATACCAAACAACAAAAAATATAATTGTTGTTAGAAGATCGTTGGATGATTGATTCATGTACATATATGCATGTGTGTGCATGTGCTTGCACCTTCCAGGGATATGGTTGCAGCAACCTTTGGACTTGGAACTTATTAGCTGTGAATTGGTTGTGGCATGTACATATATGCTTAGGTGAATGATAAGATTACCACTTAATATATATATATATATTGTATTATTATAATGTGTATATGATATAGTATCTCATGCATATATTATCGACCTGCATTATTATCTGATCAAGAAATATGAATAGAAGAGCAGAGAAGGTAGATCATACTTATCCATACTGTGTGTGTGTCTGTATATTATGTGTGTTTTTCCCTACGTGTATGTATATACATACGGTTGTTTACATGTTCAACATTAGAAGAGATGCAATATATCATGCTCAAAAACCAAGTATATAACTCTGTATATTACTTAGCATCCTGTATTTTCTCAGATATTCCTGGTTCAACGTGAGCCACATATATATGTGCATGAATCAAGCATCTGAGTATGTTTGCGTTTATATCTATTTATTAAACGAACCCTAAAAATAGGTGTGCAATGCTTTTAATTTAGGTTGGCTCCTGTCATAGTTGCTGGGGTGCTGATATTTGAGCTTTTGGGAATTAGTTGATGAAGATGACATCCCAATTGTCCTTGGGTCTTGGCAAGTGCAAATCGTCCTAGTTGCTGCAATGCATATAAAAGGATCAAGGTCAATTCACAAGTGTAAATGTTCTGGGAATCATACAGGTACAGCTTGTAAATATCAAGTACTGTGATTATTATGTTGAAGCCATTTGGTGATTGAACAGTTACATGTCCCATGAAGATTTTACTTCTAAATCTGCTTTGTTAGGTTCGATTGGAAACATAAGAATCTGGAAAGCCATATAAAAGTCATAAAACTTATCACAGTAGAAATTCCAATCCTGGAAGCTACCTTTTTTATGGGCTTATTTGTGCATTTGAATTTGTTGAAGGACGGCGAAGATCAATTATGTCATCAAAAAACTCATCGGGTAGATTGGACGGGCAGAGAATTCCAAACTTGTTCAAAACGTTCAGGTGGATACTGTCTGGATTACTCGGCTATTAGAGTTTTCTGATGATGATGAAGTGACTGTGGCTTCTGTAGCAGCTTCTTTATGGGAGTGTTCAGCTGGGCCTATGTTTCGGTACTATTTTTCTGTAAGGTCACAATCATTCAGGTTTGGCACAGTACTGCTCAATGGTTACATCCTGCCATTAGGTCTGTGTTAGAGTGCCAGATCAGGTTACACGGCCTCTTCTGGTTTATACCAGAAGGAAACTCGTGACAACTAATTAAGGAGTAGAAGAGAAATGGTTAAATTAAGTTATTGGTAGGGGTCAGTTATTATATTTGTGTTGGTTATCATTTAGGTTTAATAGGATAAGGCAGTTATGTTTCACTCAGTGATTGTATTTGGCAATATAAGCCTATCTGTAAGAGTAAGACAATTGAGGCAGGCTTGAATATTACAAACAGATTACGTTACCTCTCCTATCTAGGATTTCAGATTCTGATTTTAGATAACCATCTAACCTGAATGATCTGTAGAAAGCCAAATCTTAACATTCAGCTTTGAGAGATGAAAGTTTTCTGATCAGTGATAAGATGAAACATCTGTTCTATGAGGTATATTGCTTTTGAAGTACTGATCTTATTGGTTATTTCTTGTCTTTCATGTAATCATCTGGCTCTCTGTAACTTGATCTGATTTGGTACTGGTAATTTAGATGCACAATATTAATAGCTTGAATAATGAGGATTTGACTTAATTCAGAATGTCTGCAACACAGTTTGAAGTAATTAATTGGTGATGATGTAGATTACATGCACACTGTACTCTTGAAGGATTGTGGGTGAGAAACTGAGAATGAGAATAGGAGTGAGAATGTGATTGGGAATGAAGCCTTAAAAGTAATTTTTTTTTTTGCTCGAACTTAAAAGTAATATTTGGAGAGAATGCTTACAACAATTTTATTTTATAATGTCATAAACCATGAAAAGACTAATATCTGCATAATTAATAAAAATAAAATATTATAAAAAACACATCTCTACAATGATTTTGATACGCACACATGTTTATCCGATCTTTAATATAAGACATATTACCTAATTTACTTATATTAAAAATGATATTTAAATTGTTTAATAAGATATGTATATTTTAAAACATCCTAGCAATTTTCTTTAATTTTCTTTTTCTCCTTGTTTTATCTTTCTTAATTATTGTTAAGGAAGCATTAATAAGAGTAAATTAGGAAATAAATATGTAAGTTTTATCTTATATTTAAGATTAAGATCACCTATCCAAAAATATCTAATTATTAAATACAGGAGGATTATATGTGAATCAGTGTATGTCTTTATAATCCGAGTAATGCCCATTCCTTCGTACAAAGCAGAGCATATTGGGCTTTTCTTTATGTCAACTCTAATCCCAACCTTCGAAGCCCACATTCTTGACATGTAGCAACTCTGCAATGCATATAAAAAAGATTAGAACATTGGTGGGAGGGAGGGAGGGAGGGAGGGGGAGGGAGGGCGGGGGGGAGGGGGAGAGAGAGAGAGAGAGAGAGAGTATGCAGGCAGTGCATGTAAAGAGGTTAGAGTCAAGCATAGGTGCCCTTGGGAATCACAGAAAGTTCAGCTTCTTCTTGTTTTTCCTTATGTCGAATAATGTTTTCTCCTGTTAATAATATAAAACTTATTTATCCAACTTAATTAGATTAAGGTAATTAATGTTGTATGTTTTTTTTCTAAAATATTCTAATAATCTTTCTTAATTCCCTTAATTTTTTTCTTACTTGATTATAGTTGATAGAGCATTAATAGTAGTCAATTGAGAAAATATTTGCAAATATGTAAAATAGATATTATATTTGAGACCAAGATATACTATACAATTATTAACTTTATACTAGAAATTTTGAAATATCCGCTTAGTAACCCATTTAACTCACAAAGGGGTAAGAAAATCACACCATCAGAATTGTCCATCCGTTATTATTGGGGTTTGACTATAAGAAATGAATCAAATTGAATTTGAAATTATATGTTAAATCATGAATTACACTTATATTAATAATTATATTAATGTGATCCAAGCATGCCAAGGGGCTTCATATTTTGTAATTGTAGAGATCTCCATAACTAGGTTATTAGTGCAATAAATTATATTAAGGTGATCAAATCTAGGGGGTCAAACAATTTACTTTATATTTGGTTGCTAAGGCGGATAATCACACTATCAAAATTGTGCATATGCAATTATTGGGGTTTGAATAAAAGAAAGAGAGTAAACTGAATTTGAAATTAGATGTTCAATCATGAATCACAATTATATTAATAATTATATAATTGTGATCTAGCAAAAAATAATTATATAATTGTGATTCAAGCATGGAAAGGAACTTCATCTTCCATGATTGTAGGAATCTCCATAAATTATATTAATAATTGGGTTATTAGTGCAACAATTTTTAAAAATTATATTCTAATGACAATGATTTGATTTTGAAATACTGATTGCCAATTTTAATTATTGGTAAACGGAAATTATGTCTCCATCAATGGTATTATTTATTAATACCGCAAAGGTGGAAAATGAAGTTTTTGAATATTGATTGATAATTGGGATATTAATACTGCAATAATTACAATTAGGGTATTAATCAAGAAATTAAAAATATTTCAAAATAATATTGTTGACTTTAAAAATAAAGTGGCTTTTGACTTTCGTTAATGATATTAATTAATTAATTATTACATGAGCAACCAATTAGACCTAAAAAAAATTCATTATTTTTTAGATGCATTATAGAGTTTTGGAAATATATAACAGGAATTTTATGGAATATTATCAATTAGTATTTTAATTAGAGTATTAATATGACAATAACTCTTATTTGAACTTTTGATGATAATTAGATATTAATTGAAATATTGATAACTTTAAAATTACATTTTCTTTTGTTTTTCAAGAATGATGGTAATTAACTTTATAAGTAACTAATTGAATTTCTAAATAATAAATTCATAATTTTTTAAATGAATAGAGATTCTTAATAAATGTTGTTTTTATACATCTAAATCAAACAATCAAACAAACAATATTCTGGTATGTCTCACCCGACTAATACTCCTCATGCAACGCACGGGGGAGCTATAGCTTATTAGGTCCTATGTTAAGATCCGGAAGGTACTTATTTTATCTGATAACTCGTTTAAGTGACAATTTTCACTTTTAAAACAAGTTGACCGTTCATCATCTATTTTCATTGCAATTGGCTCCTCTCCATTGAGTATAATGGCAGATTGTGTGGTTAAACTTAAATTTTATGATTCAGATTTGATAGCTAGAAAACAACAAATTAATTTATACGGTTAAATTTTAGAAACAACCACTCATACGAATTGAACGAGTGATTATTATAAGAGCAATTTTATAATCCTTGATCCTAAATATAAAAATGTTGTAGAAATTAAAAAAAAAAATTTGTTAAAATCCTAAATAAGTAAATATCCCTTTAATAATTTGTTTTGGAAATTAGCCCTAATGAAGACGCGTCATTAATAAAAGGGAAAATTGTTATAAAAGACCTCATTAGCCTAATATTTGCTGAATGGGACCTGACCTAATCTGTCATTAATTTCGCAGCAGGAAAAGACCTCAATGCCCTTAATGAGAAAAGAGAGGGAAATGAAAGAAAAAGGAACAGAACCAGTGATGTTGGCCAAAACAGAACGAGCGAATGTTTTTGATTTGGTTGAAGGCGCGCAAAGTTGAAGAGGGAAGGGCGAACTCAGTGGAGAAAATCGGATGAGAGTGTGGGGTGGCGGAGTGTGCGTCTTAGAGGCAGCAGTGCAGGATTGGTCCCTATTGTGGCGGCGAGGCGAGGTCTTAGGGTTGTTGCGACGGTGGGGCGCTGTTAATGCTTTGCTCCTTCCCATTCATATGGTTTGGCTATCTCTTTATTTATTGTGCATTTCTTTGTTTTCTATTTTTTGTTTTAATTGATCCTGTTGTCTTAGTTATGTCATAGATGTTCTCTTTTATTGATGATTTTTAACCTGATGTTGGCCTAATCTTTCTTAATCAATTTCTCCTTCATTGTAGTCGTTATTCAGACCACCCTTCTATACGCCATCAAGGTCCTCCGTCTCAAGGTATTCCATCTCATTTCTCAGATTTTGTTTTTCTTTTCATATTTTTCATCTTATCAAAGAACCCTTATAATCATGATATAAATTGATACACTCTCTTCCAGAACTACGAAGGCATGAAAAACTAGAAGCGATCTTTGAAATCTGTTTTTTAGAAGCTGCACTAAGATGCTAATGCTCATGATGTATCTTTATTAAAGAAGGAAGCAAATTACTTTTGGTATTAAACTAAGTTTGAGGCTATGGAGTTAAAAAGCGCATTTTGTGAGGCTTTATAACTCAAAAAGGAGTAGTCTAGATCTTGGGCAAGAAATTGGCAAGGGACACTACTACAGAATTGAGATATAACCACCCCCAAAGACGTCCCAAATTGAAAATTGGGTGGTTAAAAAGGGAGGCGGTGGCATTTTCGTAATTATATATGTGTAGGGGAACCTTTAGGCGTCCCAAATTTGAATTTGGGACGTCTAAAGTGCTTCCTGGCGCGAAATATAAATTTCATAAATTGTTTTTAGCGCCAAGAGCTGGGTTTAGGCGTCCCAAATTCATTTGGGACGCCTAAAGTCCTGGGACGCCTAAAGTCACCTTTAGGCGTCCCAAATACCATTTGGGACGCCTAAAGGCGTCCCCTGCATGTCAGACACTTGTCTGACATGCGGTCTTCTCATCTATCTATCACACCCTCACC
Organism: Inga oerstediana; assembly: GCA_963210345.1. Taxonomy (NCBI): domain Eukaryota; kingdom Viridiplantae; phylum Streptophyta; class Magnoliopsida; order Fabales; family Fabaceae; genus Inga; species Inga oerstediana. The sequence goes on along the minus strand of OY723400.1, from coordinate 22,058,228 downwards.
TCACATCCTCTCAACAACTTTACTCTTCTTCCTCCTCTCCCCACCCACACCGTCGGCCCTCCTGTGTATTTTTTTTCTTCAACTCCTCCCTCCTCCCTTGTTCAAGCTCTCTCCTCCACCGTCGGCCCTAGCTTGTTGAACTCCTCCCTCCTCCCTTCTTCTTCTTCCTCTTTGTTTCTTCAACGGCTGCAACCGTGTCTGCTGCAACCTCACCTCCTCCACAGTGGGTTTTGCTCTCTCCTCCATTGTTGTGCGTGGGTGGAGCTCCAACGTCTTCTCTACCTCTCAAACATAGTAGCTAGGGGGCGCCTTGATCAGGTTGGTTTATTTTCTTCATTTTTTTTTTGTAACAGAATATGGTTTATTTTGTTTTTGAAAAATAAATTAAATGGTTGAGATTGTGCTTATTATATATTGCTTATATTGAGATAGTTGAGATTAGCCTGATGTGTTTGGTGTGGTTATATTGTTTAAATTGCATTTATTCCGGAATGGTTTATTTTCTTGTTTAAATATAAATTTACTTGTGTATAATAGAAACAAGTCTTCTTAGTTCTCACCCGTTCCATTGTGTTAAATATGAGTAAAGTTTAAAAGTTACTCCCCTGTTTCAATTTGCCTCTCGTTAATTATTGAGTAAACTTTGTTCTTATAAGATAAAATGTTATATTAAATAGGGATGTAGTTAGAAAGGTTTTAAATTTAAAGGTAGAGTTAATGAGATTTAAAGATTTCTTTGACTATTGTGATCATGTTAAAAGTGACTTATAAGAACGATTAGAAGTAGAGTATTAAATTTTAAGACAAAGTTTTTGAACTTTTATTTATTTATTTGTTCAAGTGTAACATAATGAAAGTGGCTCATAAAAGTTTCTTCCAATCATTGATTAGTGTATGCCACATGAAACCAATACAATTCATAGTTGTTCATGAAACCGTTAAAACCTCTCATTAAAATCCTACCATGAATTTGGCGAAACCATTTGTTATCTTTAACCCCGTTTAATTTGAAACCTCATAATAAGCTCAATATGTTAACCCTGTTAATACAAAGCCGTTTCTACGGCTTTTCTAAAAGTATAATAGATCCCTGTTGTTCAGTTTTAGGGAAATCTAGCTTTTATAAGGCAATGGAGATTTATCCATACACACGTAGTGGCACCACCCCATTTCATTGGTCTTGTTCCTGCACCATTAATTAGTATATATAATAAAATAAAATATGATTTATTTAAATTAAAGAAATTCTTGTATTAATTACACACAATTGTTTTGTTAATTCCAAATTCTTGAATTATGAAGAATAATTCAAGCCAAAACTTAAAAAGAAAACGATAACCCCAATATTCATTAAATGATTTTTATCTAAATATTTTCAATAAAACAATTTTATTTTTGGAAGAACTCAACTTAAAATTGTTTTGTTAATATGAAACTCGTTTTGTTTTTAATTCTTCCAAACCTCAAAAAAATTCTTTAATTTAATCTTATTGTATTTATTTTATTATACATTAATTTTATATACATATACTTATTAAAAAAATAAGTTACATAGCACTGAAACCCTTTTAATAGGAGAGATGAGGCTAGGAGGGGGCAATAAAGTTATTAAGCCCATATTTTAAAATCCTAAATTGGGTTGATAACTTAATTAGGCAATCCCATCATATGTCCTTGAGAATTGTACTAAACGTGTGAATGTTATTGGTAATGCTTTAGGTGGTAACAAAATGGATCATAGTTGGATGAATGCTTTGAGAACTAGTGAAGAATATGAGAAAGGGGTGGACGAATTTATTGAATTCGCTAAAAAGAATGCTCCTGCAAGAAATGGGAAGTATTTTTGTCCTTGTGTCAATTGTTTGAATGAGAGTAGACGGGATGTTGATGTCATAAAGGATCACCTACTTTGTGATGGAATAAATCTGCGATACACAAGGTGGATATGGCATGGTGAGGAAGTAACTGATTGTCCGTCACACAAGAAGGAAGCTGTGGATGTCATAGATGAAGATAGAATGGAGAGAATGATTAACGATGTTGAGGCAGAATCCTTTGCGCAGTCGCAGGAGTATGATAGCCTGCGGAGTGATGCAGAGACACCATTGTACAGTGGTAGTAAGTACACGCGGCTGACAGGAACAATACATTTGGTTAACTTAAAGGCAACTTGTGGGTGGACCGATAGTAGTTTCACATTGCTGCTTGAACTATTGTGTGATATGTTTCCGGAGGATAATGTACTTCCAAATCGTATGTATGAGGCCAAGAAAATCCTGTCTACAATGGGTATGGAGTATAAGAAGATACATGTTTGCCCTAATGACTGCGTACTATACAGAAATGAGTACGGAGGTCTTAGTGAGTGTCCTAAGTGTAAAACTGCACGATACAAAGTGAAAAAAGATGGTGGTTGTGGTGATGTGACAAGTAAAAGGCAACCTTTAAAGGTTATGTGGTATCTTCCAATAATACCACGTTTTAAACGTTTGTTTGCGAGTGCAACAAAAGCGAAGAAGTTGAGATGGCACTCTGATGAGAGAATATCTGATGGGAAATATCTTCGGCACCCAGCTGACTCTCCACAATGGAAAAAAATAGATGAAATCTTCCCTCAATTTGGCAGCGAGCCGAGAAACCTATGGCTTGGGCTTTGTACAGACGGCATCAATCCGTATAGAACTCTTACTAGCACACATAGTGCGTGGCCGGTTCTCCTTGTAATATACAACTTGTCTCCCTGGTTATGTATGAAACGTAAGTATATGATGCTATCTATGATGATTTCTGGACCAAAACAGCCAGGGAACGATATTGATGTCTATTTGGCGCCTTTGATTGAGGACTTGAAGAAGTTGTGGGAGGAAGGCGTAGATGTGTTTGATGCTTATAAGAAGGAGTCTTTCAAGCTACGTGCAATGATTTTCACAACGATAAACGACTTCCCTGCGTACGGAAACTTGTCAGGGTACAGCGTGAAGGGTCACAAAGCATGCCCAATATGTGAAGCAGACACACACTTCCAACAACTAAAGCATGGAAGAAAAACTGTCTACCTTGGCCACAGGAGGTTTCTTCATCGGTTCCACCCGTATCGTAGGCTAAGAAAGCGGTTTAACGGCTTACCGGAGCATGAAATGGCTCCAAAGTCACTAACCGGAGAGGAAGTCTACAGTCGAGTGGAACGTATCCATGTCACTTTTGGTAAGAATCAGAGGGTTGCAGCTGAGAAGAACATATGGAAGAAGAGATCCATTTTCTTTGATCTTCCATATTGGCGTTCGCTAGACGTGAGACACAGTATTGATGTGATGCATGTGGAGAAGAATGTTTGTGATAGCCTTATCAGTACGCTTTTGCACATACCAGGGAAGACTAAGGATGGGATTAATGCGAGATTAGACCTTGTCGATATGGGAATAAGAGAACGGTTACATCCACAACTAAGAGATGATGGTAGGAGGGCATACATGGAGCCAGCAGCGCATACACTATCAAAAGCAGAGAAAAGAAGTTTGTGTGGGTGTTTGCATGAAATGAAGGTGCCGCAAGGGTATTCCTCGAATGTGAGAAGATGTGTCTCAATGGACGATTTGAAGTTAGTGGGAATGAAGTCCCATGATTATCATGTGTTGATGCAACAACTATTACCAGTAGCTATTAGAGGCATAATGAAAGATGAAGTACGAAACACAGTGACAAGATTGTGCGTTTTCTTCAATGCTATCTGTAACAAAGTCATTGACACTGAAAAGTTGGATGAACTAGAAAATGAGGGTTACATTATTTTGTCACAACTAGAGATGCACTTTCCGCCTTCATTTTTTGATATAATGGTGCATTTGGTAGTTCATTTAGTGAGGGAGGTAAGGCTATGCGGTCCAGTTTACCTGAGGTGGATGTACCCTTTCGAGCGATACATGAAGATCTTAAAAGGGTATTCTAAAAATCCTTATCGACCAGAAGCCTCAATAGTAGAAAGATATGTAGTTGAGGAGGCTATGGAGTTTTGCAAAGATTATATGTCAGGGAAGAAGGAACAATCTCGGCATGAAGAAGGGAGAAGCAAGGGAACACGAGGACTGAAAGTGAAGAATGTTCCTCGTGAAGAGGTGTTGCAAGCCCACTTGTATATCCTGAATAATATGGAAGAAGTTCAACCTTACATAAATGAACACAGAAACACTTTGAAGAACAAGAATCCAAGGAAGAATGACATGCAGATTGCTATTGAGCAAAACAAGACATTCATGCAGTGGTTCGAGGAAAAGGTTTTGCACGAGATCGGTGTGTCTGAGACAATCGAGTGGCTAGCTTGGGGGCCTTCGTTTCAGGTCATTACTTGGACCGGTTATGATATAAATGGCTATTCTTTCTATACCAAAGAGCAAGATGACAAAAGTACCATGCAAAATAGTGGGGTTATGGTATAAGCTGAATCTATGCACTTTTCCAGTTCGAGAGACAAAAACCCCATATTAGCGTCTATGGCCTATTATGGAGTTATAGAAGAAATATGGGAGATGACGTACAACAAGTTCAAAGTTTCTTTATTTAAATGTAAGTGGGTTAGCAACAATGCCGTGGTAATAGATAAACAATTTGGATTTGTCTCAGTCGATCTTCGAAGAGTTGGCTATAGAGACGAGCCCTTCATTTTAGCAAGCCAGGCGAAACAAGTGTTTTATGTCACCGATCCTGCCAGCAAAAATATGTCCATTGTCCTTAAAAGTAAAAAACAGAAGTATGGTGATCCGACCTTCAACCTTGATGACACACCACCTTTCACAACAACTACACCTCGAACAAATGAAGTAGAATTGGTAGATGATGACGAATATGCTGTAAGAAATGACCATGGTGAAGGACTATGGGAAACAATATAGAGTAAGACCTTAATTTATAAACGAGAACTGTGTTTTTTCTGTTTTACTTCCCGCTTACTATATACATGTGTTTTCATTGCAATTTACTTACGTTTCTGATGATGCTTTTTGTGTTAACAGGAAGATGGACAACGTTAGTGATGACAAGAGGCGTAGAGATGACGAAAGCTCTAGCAATGACGAAAGGCCTAGAGTTGAACCCCCTGCAAGAAGGAGGGTTAGAGGCTGTACAAAGATGGGAGCATTGGTTACACGTCATGAACATCAACAGGAGAGGCTGCATATAGACTTCGATGACAATCTGAATCCAGTTGGTCCTGAGGAAGACCACTTCATTAGCTACATAGGGCTTTTGGCTCGAAGCAAAGTGCGCATTACCTACGATAATTGGAGATTGGTTCCCCCAAAAATGAAAGACATGATTTGGCAGCAACTTTTGGTATGTAAGTTTTGATGCATTGTAGCTTTGTTCTTATTGTTTCAAATATAATAATCTTATGTTTTACCTTGCAGCAAACATACGATGTCCCCGACACCACAGAGATGCATAGGCACTGGATGGATGAGGTTCGTGTACGATGGAAAGGTTTCAAGAACAAGCTAACAAAGCATTACATTCGAGGGGCCCTTAGGGGTAACGATCCATGTGCACAGTATACATATTTATCTCCAGAGGACTGGAGGTTGTTTGCGGCATCACGAGCAGATCCTGAGTTTTTGGTATGATTTCTGTCATGATATAGAACTACTTATATCGTTGATTTCATATACTTTATATCGTTGATTCATTTTTTGTTGTTTTTCATTCATAGAAATTAAGTGCAGCAAATGCCCAGAGGCAAGCAGAAAATAAATATCAACATTTCATGTCTCGCGGTGGATATCGGAAGCTTGAGCCGCAAATGATGGCAGAAGAGTTACAGAAAATGAAGGAAGCAGCGGAATCTGATCCTAGCGTTGTTATCCAGCCACCGGCACCTCCTCCACGTCACAAAAAATGGAAAGCAGGGAGGATTAAGGCTGGGAAGTACATAAATCCGACTGTTGCTGAGGTTGCTGCGAGGATTGTAAGTAGTTATACCATAAGTACCTAATTTTTTACATGTTGCGAGTGGTTTCGATACATTTACGATAAACTGCATGCTACAGGATGACCTGGACGAGCAGAGTAGCCAAGGTTCATTCAATCCAAGTAGACGGATGGACAACTTGTCAACGGCTATTGGGAAGGCAGATGACCTTGGTCGTGTTCGAGGAGAGACACGGGGAGTTAGTGCCGTGAGGTATTTTGGACGAGAGCCACGTTATTCGTCACAAGCTTCGCGACAAGCTCCGACAAGAGCTGTTGCCAGAGCTTCAACTTGAAATGGCAAAGATGTTTGAAGCACAAAGGGCAAGGGACGAGCATAGAACTCAGGAATCCCCGGCCTTCAATAGCACCAGAGGAAGTTACAACCCTCTGGAGCAACCACTTGGCGCCCCTTCTCCCACTCCAGTGTCGGGACCACTTGGCGACCCTTCTCCCACTCCAGTGTCGGGAGACCCTTGCACCCTCTATTTGGATGATCCACTGTTGCGTGTTGTTGCTGATGCTCTCATTCACACACGTGCTACCACCCACCATAATCAGCAAATTCCGGAGGATTTTCGTAGGGTGAATGTGATGAGTGTTAGAAAGGGGGAAGAAGGTACAACCATCCCTATTTCTGATCCAGAGGTTGGCACGTTAGGTCAAGCGATAGGATCTTTCATCCTTTGGCCTCGCAATCTTATTGGTTCAGACGCAACACCTCCAATGGTAGTAATTACCTTACTGTTACTGAAAATCTGTTGGCATCCTAATAACAATTTGTTTTTTGATGTTCTAAAAGGATGACGAAGCTGCGAGAAAATGGCCCTTCTTAGCACGGCTGCAACACATCTACAAGCGCATTAAACAGATTGACTTGAAGATGCCTCCAGGGATTGTGGGCCAAGTGGAGTATCCCTACACGATTGATAATAAAGATCTCAAGCAGTTTATCAGGTTGGAGGAGATAGATGCAGGCTGGGTCAAATTTGCAGTCCGGTAAGTTTTTTTTCAATTTTCCCATAGAATTCATTTAGTGGTTTTTTGTTTTCATACATTCAAGAATTGATTCCTTATTTTAATTCTATTATAGCATCTTCCACGATCTCTGCATAAACATGGAAAGAGGTAATTGGTATGGATTCTTATGTCCTGCGAATACGACAGGGGATACTTGTACTGTGGCGCATAGGACTCACTATGTCGGCTACCAAATGGCACAAACCAAACTTCGTTGTTATCTAGCACCCATTGTCCAACGGTTCGTATTTACATTTTGTCAATTTAAGAAGTTTAATAAATAATTGTCTTCTCACTCATCTAACTTCATTTTAATGTGTACATGTTGTTAAAGTTTCCACTGGACTTTGTGTGTTATATGTCCCCGCCGCAACGTAGTCTATTGGTTTGATCCCTTGAGTAAAAAGCCAGACAGAGATACAAAATCCGTCTTCGACACGTAAGTTATTCTGTTTGTATTTCATTGACAACAAAAATAAATGAATGGTTCTAATTTCTGTTCATTTTGCTTTTCATGATAGTGCTTGTCAAACATATAGAATCCTAGGTGGGTCACGCAAGGGTGCAGTTGTTAAAAAGCCAAAGTGGTTTTATCCCATAGTAAGTACATTCGATCCTACATAATTGTTTCATTGACGGTCCTTTTAGACATACCTTTATTGATTTTAACAACCAATTTCATCCCTTTGATTAAAAGTGCCCTCGGCAACCTGGCAACACTGAATGCGGATATTATGTTATACTTTATATGTATAACATAACTCAAAGTAGAATTACTAGCGATTTTGAAAAGGTAATCGCTTCTTCATTCTCAAATGATAATATTTTTGGTGTTCTAATCGAAATGCTAATTAATTCATTTGCTTGAGATTCATTTCATCAAAGCTTATTACTTTCTAATTTTTAGATTTTTGATAATGAAGATGCCTACCTACGTGAAGACCTTGATTTGATCAGAGATCTTTTGGCTGGACATCTTCTTCAACATATAGAGCAGTAAACTTGTTATTTTATATCAGTTTGTACTTGTGTGATGACAGCGTTTTGACACTTTCTGGTTGTTTTTTGTTGATATATATAGTAGTCGGTTGCATGAAAGGTTATTGTATGTATATATAGTAAAGATTGTAGTGCTGGATGTCCTTACCAGTTTGTAACGGACAGTGTGGTTTATGAATCCATCTTCTATTCTGTTTCTGTAGTTTCAATTCGTTGGGTAATACAGAATGTAAATTATGGTATAAAAAAAAACCTAACTTTTAGACGTCCCAAATTAAGAATTGGGATGTCTAAAGTCCCTCAGGGTGGGACTTTTTAATTTGGGACGCCTAAAGTCCCACCCTGGGGGGACTTTAGGCATCCCAAATTTTAATTTGGGACGCCTAAAGTCAGACTTTAGGCATCCCTATCATTTGGGACGTCTTTTGTTTCAACTTACTACGCCCCCAGCATATACGTCCCCTCGTTTTGGGACGTTAAAGGTGCCAAATTTGGGAGGTTAAAGCCCCTCTTTGTGTTCTTATCCACTCAATCGCGGCATCACTATTGTTTCATTTCTTTTAGAAGTTTAGTAAAACTTCTGGCTTACCAAATTTTTGTAGCTAAATGTGTATTTGACCAAACCTAATACTAGAAAGTAAACAAAGCATCGCTATATGATCATTCTCCATATTGATATAAACACTTTTTTAGCCATGAGCCTTAACGGTTGTTGATTCTATTAATTAAATTCCCCCTTTCAAAATGGTTTTTTTTGTGTACGGTAGAGACATTTTGTTCTAACAAATGTAGAGTCATGATACTTACCTATGTAACCAATGTAGAGTGATGATACTTTCATCTTATGTTAAAATCTGATTCAATGAGATCAAGTTAGAAGGTCTAAAGTTATCCGAATTTAAATTAATTGCAGGTGTTGGTGGCTCTTCAAGCAGCACTTGCCGTTCTGGGTAATGCTACAATGTGCATAGCTGCATATCGTATATACAAATCCTGGGAGGGCACTGAAAATTTTTGAAACTGTGCAGCGTGGGCATCTAGAATTACTATATTAGACTGAGCAGATATCTTCTTTTTCTGCTGTTTGGTAAACTACTGTTCTTAATGTTTTGGCTAATATGAAAGTGAGGAGTCTGATTTATGAAAACCATTAAAATATCAAAGATGATGGTTACTAGAAATCCTTCTTTTCCATATCAGTGTCATCAGCCTTGATTTCCTCTGAATATCCTTATTATGTTTTCTTGCAACAGGATAAACTTGTTGGAAAATTTGTGAGATCAAGATCATATTCAGTAACAGTACGCTTCAATTCTAGAGTTTGGATTCAACTTTCAAGGTCATCTTATATGTGGAGCCTGTGTATGAGGAAGAATCTCTACTGTCCAGCATGAATAATCATCTCCTGTATATTTCTGAACTCCTAATTGTTCAGAATAGTTATCATAGTCATAACTGATAAAGAGTGAGGTATGAGGATCTGACATGTATTTTTTTTAAATTGTTTTCCAGTAATTGGTAATAGCATATATGTTGACATGAAAAAGAGTGACTGTTTGATTGCATATATTATGCTTTAATTGATCGAAGCCACTGTCATTTCATAATGAGTTAATTGTAGCTTGGAAATGTCTATAGTTTGAAGGATTTAGAAGGCCACTGTCCAACTTTCTGATCAAATCAATTTAACATATATGTTTCTTGTGACACTAGATTAAAGCACACTAACTTCTTCTACTGAAGATGAACAACCTTATCCTTCAACTTCTTGTTCTCTAACCTGGGTCTCCAAAAACAGTGTTAGATTCTTTAGCACCATTTCTTCCCCTGCCATCCTTTCACTTCTTCTGTACATATATATTATTAAGACTCTTATGCATTAGTATGCGGTGCGAAATAAATGAAGATATAGGATAGACTATTTTTGTTGTTTCTGGCTTTTTTTTTTTTTATGATTTTTTTATTTTCTCTTGTCGTTCGCTTCATTTTGCTGCTCCTGCCGTTCCTTCATACTATTATTGTCCTTATTGTACATTGTTCTGATCGTTTATAAACATGTGCAGTGATATATGCATGAATGGATGATATTTTTATGGTTTGCTATTTTATTTTTGTGTAGATGGGACTGTGGAATGTATGTGATCTCTTGGTTGCAAAGCTGGGAAAATATTAGAAAGCCTGAGTAAAATGGTTTCACTATGCCTAATGTGAGTAAATTGGTATATTACTTGCTACAATTGCACTTTATTTGACTGCGAACGTGTTTGTGCAGGAAGACATGGATCAAAAGCGGGTTGATATGGTCTGGTGGTTAGTAGCGCATGAGAAGAATAAATATCGGGACATGGTCATGCGTGGCATTAAAGGTTGGAAACCTCAGAAAATAAGGAGAAAGTAGTCGGTGTTGTATTTATTCTGTTTATATTATAGTTTGTCATCATCTTTTGTTGCAATGTAAATGAAACTCAATTATTTATATACAACTGTGAGAACACTAGTACTTGTTTTGTATATTATGAGTGGTCTGCAAACACTCTTCCCTTATGTGCACCACTTATTCCTTACTTACGAAAACATACTTAGGAAAGTCAACTTCTTCAACAGATCTTGTGGGCAAGTAAATTAGAAAATAGGAGGCACAAAGGCCATGTGCCTAACATATAAAAAGAAATAGAATGGCATCCACGGGAAAGATGAGGCACAGTCTTCTCTGTATAAAAAGAAATAGAATCGCAACCCGGCTTGGAATATCATATGCGGTAGGTATAGGAGCTAATTCACATGGGTGAAAATTTACTAAAGAAGATGTTTACCTTGGCTCTATTTACATGCCCTTACAGCATCTTTGAAGGTAGCCAAGGTGCCTATGTGCAAGAACTCTCCCCTATATGCAACAACTTTCCCTACATGCAAAACATGTTCCGTTTGTTCAATATATCTTCCACTTAGGTTCATTTTGTGGTCACAAGTGCCACTGAACCATGTGCGAAAGATCTTCCCTCATGTGCAAGAACTCTTCCCTATGTGCAATTACTCTTTCCTTATGTTCAAGAACTCTTCCCTATGTGCAAGCACTCTTCCCTGTGTGCACCAACTCTTCCCTACGTGCAAAACATGTTCCGTTTGCTCAATTATATTTCTCTTCTACTTAGGTTCATTTAGTCCTCACAAGTGCCACTGAACCATGTGCGAAAGATCTTCCCTCATATGCAAGAACTCTTCCTTATGTGCAAGACATCTTCCCTATGTGCAAGAACTCTTCCCTATGTGCAAGACATCTTCCCTCTGTGTAAGAACGCTCCCCTATGTGCAACAACTCTTCCCTATGTGCAAAACATGTTCCGTTTGTTCAATGTCTCTTACACTTAGGTTCATTTAGTCCTCACAAGTGCCACTGAACCATGTGCGAAAAATCTTCCCTCATGTGCAAGAACTCTTCCTTATGTGCAAGACATCTTCTCTATGTGCAAGAACTCTTTCCTATGTGCAAGACATCTTCCCTCTGTGTAAGAACGCTCCCCTATGTGCAACAACCCTTCCCTATGTGCAAAACATGTTCCGTTTGTTCAATGTCTCTTATACTTAGGTTCATTTAGTCCTCACAAGTGCCACTGAACCATGTGCGAAAGATCTTCCCTCATGTGCAAGAACTCTTCCTTATGTGTAAGACATCTTCCCTCATGTGTAAGAACTCTTCTCTATGTGTAAGACATCTTCCCTATGTGCAAGCACTCTTCCTTGTGTGCACCAACTCTTCCCTATGTGTAAAACATGTTCCGTTTGCTCAATTTCTCTTCCACTTAGGTTCATTTAGTCTCACAAGTGCTACTGAACCATGTGCGAAAGATCTTCCCTATATGCAAGAACTCTTCCCTATGTGCAAGACATCTTCCCTCTGTGCAAGAACGCTCCCCTATGTGCAACAACTCTTCCCTACGTGCAAAACATGTTATGTTTGTTCAATGTCTCTTACACTTAGGTTCATTTAGTCATCATAAATACCACCGAACCATGTGCGAAAGATCTTCCATCATGTGCAATAACTCTTCCCTATGTGCAAGACATCTTCCCTATGTGCAAGCACTCTTCCCTGTGTGCACCAACTCTTCCCTACGTGCAAAACATGTTCCGTTTGCTCAATTTCCCTTCCACTTAGGTTCATTTAGTCCTCACAAGTGCCACTGAACCATGTGCGAAAGATCTTTCCTCATGTACAAGAACTCTTCCCTATGTGCAATCACTCTTCCCTTGTGTTCAAGAACTCTTCCATATGTGCAATTATCTAAACCGAAATGGAAAGCATCTCCCATGGGTTCAAAACATCTTACACTTGGGTTAATAAGTGTTCGTGAGTGTAACATAACCATATGCAACAAATCTTTCCCTACGTGCAAAAACAAGCCTATGTGCAACATGAATGATCAAAAGATGTTCAGAATTAATAGGTTGACAACATGAAATTTAACAGTTATAATTACAAAACGTAGCTCTAGAATAAGGGTCTTCACACAACTCACCTCCCCTTTATTGATATATCGAACCTCCGGCACCATCCACAGTGAACAACGGCCAGAAGGGATGATGTTTATCTGTGCACAACTAAGGACAAGAAGCTAGGGAGGATGTCAATCGCTTGCTCTGTTTCTTACGCGAGTAACTCACTGGTTCTGTTCCTTTTTCTTTCATTTCCCTCTCTTTTCTCATTAAGGGCATTGAGGTCTTTTCCTGCTGCGAAATTAATGACAGATTAGGTCAGGTTCCATTCAGCAAATATTAGGCTAATGAGGTCTTTTATAACAATTTTCCCTTAATAAAAGTGGGCAGGACAGCAGGAACTTTTAAAAAGTATTTGACTGTAATAACATTGAGTATTCTATTCTTTTAATATTGAATTATCTCTAGACACTGGTCCAGAAAAGTTAAAAACTAATTTTTTTTTTGGCATTAAGAAATAAAAATAAAAATACTTAATTCAGCAAATGAAAATAGAAGCATGGATTGTGACGATCTGGGTGTGCGAGTCTCCACTAAAACCCTAGTCCCAAGATACTCTCACCTGTCAGCGACGGTTTAACCTCTTCTGTGTCGACAGCCATGGAGCAAACGGTGATTAATGTCGCGGCACCATACCTTCCCGAAGAAATCATGACCAATATCCTCAAGCGGGTTCCGGTGAAATCCCTTCTGCGATTTCGATGTCTCTGCAAACATTGGAAGAATCTCTTCAAGACCCCATCTTTCATCCAAGAACATCGAAGCCACTCCACTAATCAAGGTCCTTCTCTTCTTATGGTACCGTATTGTAGTAATTTTGGTTTCTTCTTATTTTTGTTCAATTGTAAGATGCAATTTCGTGAGTTTAATAACGCTCCTTTGATCGGTTCCTTACGAGGCTTTGAGTTCGTGGGTTCCAGCAATGGCCTGCTCTGCTTCGTAGATATGAATAAATATCCTCCTGCCCCGTAGTGTGGAATCCGGTGACTAGAGAGGTCAAAGAAGTGCCTTCTGATGAATTTTCGGGTTTGTATTTGGTTGACAATTTTGATGTGTATTTTGGTTGGAGTTTCGGATTTGGGTTTAATCCTATTATTAGCGATTACAAGATAGTGAGATTATCCGGGAGTTCTGTTTCTGAAGCGAAAGTGTATTCATTAAGCACAGGGTCTTGGAGAAACATTCAATTTGACGACATGAATGTTTCTGTCATTAGCCATGGTGTCACTGTTAATGGAGTTACGTTTTGGCATGGGTCAAACAATTACATAATGGGCACACAAGACCGTAGACATGTGATAGTTTCATTTGACTTAGCTCAAATTATGTGTTGGAACCATATGGATGAATCAAATTGTGTGCATGGGAAAGCCTACGTACAGTGAACGTGGAATAAAGAATGCGGAACACCTATATCTTATTGATGTCATTGCTAATGGATGTAAGCGGTTTGATATCCCTAAACCCATATCTGGCGTTGGTGTTAAAGTTTTCAGTTATGTGGAAAGCCTTGTACCCGTTAGCGGCAAGATTCAAATTGAAGAGACTTAATCCTGAAGGTTAATTATTACAGTGCATATTGACGTTGTTCATTTATTTTTTGTAGGAACATATCCCTATGGATTATTTGAGACCTTTTATATGATGTCTGATTAGGCTGCATTCTCTATACAAGGATTTCCTATCAACAAGTCGTGGGCAATATTGATATTGAGTTTATGCAATTCTGGGACAGTTATGAAGAAGCCGTTTAAGAACACTCTATTAACATAAGAACTACTAGTTCCATTCTTTGAAAGAGAAAGTCAGTAGATAGTGGTTTATCTTTTCTTTCTAGAGAGGCACATTTTTGGAGCATAATCATGTGTGTTTGTGTGTGAAAAGGAATGATGTTTTGGTTTTTATCAGAACTGCAATGGTGTTAAATCAACATCAATTATTGATTTATGTAACATACAAAATAGAACAAACTATACTATTTTTAATTTGTGAAACGAATGATTCTTAATTACATAAATCATTTGTTAGATTTTTCATAATGAAGGTGGTTTATGGAGTTGCCTAGTTGGAAAATGAGAGAGGTAAATTTTTCATGAAGTAGATATATTTGGAAGTTCCTTTTTTACACACAACCCTTTACATGTTAATAGCTGAAGTATAGCTCTGTCAAAGTTTGTTGGGAGCTGTTATTTGAGCTCTTGGGAGAATCAATTTAGTGATGATGAAGATTACATTCCGTTGGAATTACGTCTTGACAAGTTGTCGATATCAAGTTGCTCCAACGGTAGCACCTCCCGCGACGTTTAGATGATAGGTGTATGGAGATTGAATTTAGTGCTGACATGTTCTTCATAATTACGATATTTGAAATTTTGAATAATATTATAGGTGTTCACAGTTATGATATTTGATGCATGATTGTAATAATCTGAGCCAAAGCTTGGCTTATTTCCCCTAAATAAGTGCATGATTGCACTAATTTAAATAGTCCCCCCCCCCTAAATAGGGATAGTCTGATTATTATCATATAATAGCACTGTAGCAGTAGAAGTGAGGATAATTAGCTATAAAGTTAAATCTTAATATCTTTATAATAGCATACTCTATATATATATATATATATAAATTTAATTAACTCTACAAAAAAAATTAATTAACCAGATATAGAATAGGGAGAATCTTATATAAATCCAAGCCTACATTTTTCATAAATTCTTAATCAGGCCAAGAGGTCTAATTAGAGATTTTTGTTTGCTAAATCACTTTGTTACCCTCTCAAACCCATCTCTCACTACTAAACATTCTATTACAGACAGAATTACCCACAAAATTATGTTTCTGTCGGAAAAATTTCCGACGGATTGTTGACCCAAAAATCTATCAGTAAATTCCGTCAGAAAATTCCGTCAGAAATTTCCATCGGAAAATTGCTAACGGAAATAGATTCCATCAATAATTACCTCTGAAAAAAATTTCGTCGCTAAGTACTGATGGATTACCCATGAAATTCTGTAATTAATTTTTGTGTGAACATTACCGGTGAAATTCTATGAGTAATCCGTCGATAAAATTTATAATTTTTATTATTATATTTTAATAATTTATATAAAAATAAAAAAAAAATTAAAAATAAAACCATTTAAATATAAGAAAGTTAATATTTAATATAATTTTTTTAAAATATATATTATATTAATAATAAATTATTTAAATGAAATAAAAAATAAAAAATTTTATATTTTATATTATAAAAATAAAATATATAATTATATATTTATATTCATATAATATTTATTTTTTAATTATTATATTATATATATTACTATGTGAATAAATAAAACATGGTCAAAGTAACTCAACTGGCAAAGACATTAGAACACTAGCAAGAGTTCCAAGGTTCGAGTTCCCCCTTCATCCATGTGGACTTTTTTTTAACAAAATAATACTAAATTACCCACAAAGAATTCCATTGGTAATTTCTGACAGATTTTTTCATCAGTAAGGGTAATAAATTCCGTCAGTAATTTTGTTTCCGTTGCTAATCCATTAGAAAACTGAAATTGCGTCAGTAATTTAATGTTTTTTTTAGTGTCTTTTACCCAAATCACCTTTGTTGGCTAATTCTCTCTTTGCTCTTTCGTCTCTCAGCATTTGATCTCTTTGTCTCTACAATTTTGTGGTTAGCAAAGATCGAAAGCCCTAAGATTACCGTTCAACTGAAGTTTTTCGTTATGCAATCGTTGACTTCGCTCTTCAGCCAGCGACAAAGATCACCATTAAGGAGGAAGCTAACCATTTTGTCAATTCATCATTTCTTCTTCTTCCTCCCCACTCGTTCTTCGTCATTCTACCAGCAATTGGTTCAATTCTTATGCCCTTTAATTTCATTGCACAGTTTGAGTTCATTTTCTATCCACATTCTTTATGTTGTCCACTATAATTTGCATCTTTTTTTAAATTTTTCTTATTCATCGAGGTGATTTGAGGCCTATGAGAGAGTTCGCCTACAAGTGGCTTTTACCTATTTTCATCCTTTTAAAAAAGGCTGCTTTTTAATTGTGGCTTTTAGCAGTTTTCATTTATTTATGCTAAATAATTTAATTGGACAATTGGAGTGGCTAAATTAATCCACCCATTGTATTCTTTACTCATTTTAGTCATTTGTATGTTATATTTTATACTGTTGCATTCATATGGCTAGCAAGAATCCATATAATTGTTATAGGGTTAAAGATGCAAATTTATCCGGGAAGTTTTCGTTAAGAAGCAATATTACCCTATAAGTTATTTTAGGTTTAATATTACCCCAAAAGTATTAAATCACTACTACAAAAAGCTACTTAATTTTTCTTTGTAAAAGCATATACAAGTATGGCGCTTATTTAAATAAGTATTACAGCTTCTAGGTTCCCTTATGTGATGTTTGGTCAATCAAGACCAATTGGAATAGTTATATTTGGGTGGCTTGTGTGGCACTTGGTCAACTAAGCGCCACACAAACCACCACTTGGGGTATTAAAAGGCAAGCGTTACGCAGATTAAGAAGAGAAACTACAAGCAAGAGATCACGTGATGGGTGTCAGTGTCTTTTCTTTTCTATTGCTCCATTTGACTGAAAAAGTAGAGTAGGGGCCTTTTTAATTGGGTGCTTGCAAAGAGTAGGTGAAAGGAGGGGCATTTTTTCAAACCTTAAACTTATTTTGTAGGTGGCGTTGGAAGCTTTGTCACCAGAACAGCTAAGCAAGCTCATCTTCGAGATAGAACAACTATCGTCGTATGACACCCCAAGGATGTCCCCACTTTGGAGCTCAACTCTCTTGACCAAGTTTAACTTACAAGAACAGGAAGACCATGCAACCAAGACTTCGGAGGTGCTCAAGCTTCTCATTTTCTCATTGGATTTTAATTTCCAAAGCCACTGTACGATGGTGCCTCCAAGACCACGGTATGTGACCTCCCTCTTTTTACTACTGGTTCGAATAAAGTTGTGTGGAGATAGGAAGACCTTAACCTATCATCCAAAAAGAAAAAGATCTTAACTTTCCCATGTGTTTGAATAAAGGTATCTTGTGGTTAATTAATTGTGCAAAACAAAGTACTGCAATAACTGTTACTACGTTTAATTTTTTTGGAGGATCCCTTGATATCTACCTGCCTATACGTGTCAAATATATTGTGAAATGGAAGAAAACAGTAAAAGAACCTCCAAATGAAGGCTGTCATATGCGACTTGTTAAAGTAATATAAATGTTTATGTATCATTAGGAGTTAATAAATTAAAATGCTTGTAACAGGGGAGCAATTTTTTTTTTAAAAAAAAAATCACTTCCTGTGACATTTCCTCAAGAAAACACCACAGGAAGTCTCCCTTCTTGTAGCCCTTCCTTTACAGAGCGCTGTAGGAGGGGCATTTTGTTTTCAAAAAAATATCAAGTTGTGGTGCTTCTTTTAGTGGCGTCTTAATATATGGTATTTCTTAAGCACCACAACTAGTTCAAAAATAAGTGTCACATCTTCATTTTTTTGTAGTAGTGAATGGAGCAATGTTGCCATTTTTCATTAAAAAGTTAACGGTTAACGTCAATTTTTTAAAGGTCAATGTTAGTTTTTTAATAATATGGGACATCATTGCTATGATTTAAAACTTCCGGGTGACATTAAACCTAAAAAAAGTTTCAGGGTAATATTGCTCTTCATTGAAAACTTTCAGGACAAATTTGTACCTTAACCTATTGTTATATTGTGATTAGGATAAGCTCATATAAATTTAAATAATTTTATAGTATATATATAAATAGTACAGTTTTTAAAAAATAATTTTATATGATATATATAGATAAATATTTATTTGTTTTATAAAAAACAAAAACATAAAACAAAGAAATAAAAAGAAACTAATTTGTTTGACTAATAAACTAATATATAATTAAGTAATTTATTTAGTTTCCTAATCTCTTCAAACAACTCAGCTGAGTCTTATATCAAAGATCGGAGACATTGTAGGAATGGATCTAAATTTTTTTTAAAAAAAAAAAATCCTACTAAAAAAATCTGACGATTGACATGGATGAAAAAGGGTGAGGTGGATTCCATATAAGCATGCCACCTTTGCATATTTGGTCAACAAATGTGGATCATTAGAGCTGGTTAACGGAGGGGCAAAATTGCTCCATTTTTTTAACTTCCAGGGCACATTTGCCCCCTCAAAAACTTTCAGGTACCTAATGCCTATACGCAAAAACTTCCGAGGCATTTAAATCCGTTAACCCTTAAATTTATCTGAAATAATCAATGTAATTAAACCTGGACCGGTCAGTGAACCGGTCGGGGTACTGGGTCAAGGGTCAGTAGGTCAGACCGGAGTCAAACCGGAGCTAAACCGGGACCAAACCGGTGAGAAATGAAATATTTTAGACTTATAGTATGAAATTCTAAAGGAAAAATTTTAAAAAATAATAATAAAAATCTGACCCGGACCGGGTCACCGAACCGGACCGGTTTAGAGGCCGGGTTGCCGGTTTCCGGTCCGGTTCGGCCGGGCCGGTCCGGGTTAGATAACCCTGGAAATAATCTAAGCTGAAACTTGGCCTACATCTATCTTCAATTTTACTTTTTAATTATATAGGGGTGTTATGGTTTTTTAACAATATTTAAAAATTCCTAATTGGGCCTCTTGGCCTAATTAGGAATTTTTTAAAAGTGTAAGCTTGAATTTAGATTATGATATTTCAATAGGATTTATATAAGATTATCCCTATATAATATTTAAAATTTGATTTTTACATATGTAATCAACTATTTGTAGATATTGGATCAAAAATTCTGATCCACTATTAAAAAATGCGATTTCTTCTAGTTAGTTTGGTTTAGCGGTGGTAGATTAAGTGCCTGTTTGGTTAAGCAGTATAAGCTAAAATAAGTCCGATTGAGCTCAAAAAGAGTACTTGTAGAGCTCACTTATCCTGTTTTGGTTTTTTTTTTTTTCAAAATCCCAATTTATCGTGATTTTTCTCTCTAGTGGCGCGTTTAACATAAGTAACCAGGGAGTCACGATCAACTTTCCACCATAAGAAGTTGTCTCATATACCATCAGCTTCTTTCTCCTAAATTCTCTACTGCCCCAGATATTTCGCAAATATTTTTCAACCAAAATTTTCAAATGTTTTTTAAATTCCTTCTTCCATGTTCCATTAAATTATTTTAAATAAAACAATAAAAATAATATTTAAATATTCATGTCATTTAT
Organism: Inga oerstediana; assembly: GCA_963210345.1. Classification (NCBI taxonomy): domain Eukaryota; kingdom Viridiplantae; phylum Streptophyta; class Magnoliopsida; order Fabales; family Fabaceae; genus Inga; species Inga oerstediana. The sequence goes on along the minus strand of OY723400.1, from coordinate 22,038,514 downwards.
CAAAATCATATTTCGTAATAATTATTAAGCATTAAATTATCTTTGTTTTTAAATATAATCATGAAAATGTAAACATCTTTATTAAAGAAATAAACTTGATTATATAATCTGGTGCAATCCTAATAAAAGAATAATTAGCTATCATATTCATCAATTTATTTTTTTTATTTCGATATTAAATTTATGATAGTTATAGATCCCCTAATATGCTCTCTAAAATATACTCCAACATATATAATTTTTCTTTTGGTTGTATATGCACATTGCCATGAAGTTTTATGCCTTTTTTGCCCTCAGTTGCATTTATTTCTTTCGTTGAATATACCTTTATAAAATCCATACCCTTTTTGGTAATTATACATTCATAAGTGCTTTTAATAAATGAATTCCAAACATGATCCCAATTGTTAAAGTAACTTGTGAAAAAAATATCTAAACAGAAAAATGATAAGTGAGGATGTTGGGAGTTAGTTAATCGTGATTTTTGCTTGGATATTTTTTTATAGGAGACTTTGAGAATTTTGATTATGCTTATATTTCATTTATTAAAGTCGCTTATACATGTATAAATAAGTATAATCACCAAAAAGGCTATGAATTCAATAAACCTGTTAACATTTTCATGTTTACATTTTATGATAATGATCATTGAATATTTAATAATTGTTATTAAATATGATTTAATAAACGATACGAATATTTAAATATTATTTTGTTTGATTATTGTTATCATTTGAAATAGTGAACCTTGGGAAACAGATCAAGACTGCCGAAAATAACTCACCAACTAAGTAAAGGTCATCGAACTGAGGCGCTAAGAAAAACCATATCGATGAATATGGTCATCATGGACACATAGAATTCAACCTTATATAGATTGTCAGCAGTTCATTAATAACTAACCGTAATGAAGCTACAATCACCCTGGCATGAAAGAAACAGTCTATTGAATACCTAACAGCGCAGATGACGAGAGCCCGAACATAAGTAAATGAAGATAAGAACATACGAAGTTAGAAGTAGAGAACAAAAACAGTTAAGAAATATAAAGAACAGAGGAGTGAATATACTGTAATGGCGTTGTGTGCCTTTCATATTTTATTGATGTATTTATAGGAGATTTGAATAAACTTGAATCTGTTACAGACGCTGAAGTTGTGACTGTGTGATCCATAAAAATAGGATCTAACTAATTTAGTACTACATACTCGGTCATGACTCAAACAGCATTTAGGACTATGTCAAATGGTAAACATTGCAGGTACTGGGCTTTCTAGTGTGAGGCCCAATCGAAGTTATGGGCTGAGTCTTTACATTCCCCCTCAAACTTGAGTTTGGTGTTCTTACAAGCCCAAGTTTGTGAACAAAGGCCCAGAACTTAGAATGAGGGAGAGCCTTGGTGAATAGATCAGCTATTTGGTCTGATGATGGCAAATATTTGACCAGCAGCTTCCGATTGAGGACACGATCGCGTACGAAGTGAGCATCAAGCTCGATGTGTTTCGACCGAGCGTGGAAGACCGGGTTTGACGCGAGGGCTGCGGCACTGAGGTTGTCACACCAGGCGATGGGCGGCTGACGGAGGTGAAGCCCGAGCTCACCGATAAGAGATTGAATCCAAGCGATTTCAGCTGCGAGGTTGGATAACGCGCGATACTCCGACTCGGCGCTGGACAGCGCCACTACCGGTTGCTTCTTCGCCGACCAGGAGATGAGTGAATCGCCGAAGTAGACGCAATATCCCCCGATGGAGCGCCGATCATCAGGGCACACAGCCCAGTCGGCATCCGAGAAGCCATGGAGGGCCAGGTGAGTCGTCGGCTTGATGTGTAATGCCAGATTCTCAGTTCCTCGCAAGTACCTGAAGATTCGCTTCACAGCCTTCCAATGAACGTTCGTCGGAGATTGGAGAAATTGGCTCAACTTGTTGACGGCGAACATAATATCGGGTCTTGTATTAATAAGGTACTGTAAACCCCCAATTGCTTGTCTGAATAATGTTGGATTTTTCATAGGTTCTCCATCTTCTTTAGAGTAGTATTTATTGATTACCATTGGCGTGGGTACCGGTGAGGATTTGTGCATTCCAAATCGTGCAAGTAGATTCTGAATGTATTTCTCTTGCTTTAAATATAGTCCTGTTGCATCTCGGTAGGCTTCAACACCCAGGAATTGACACAGTTGGCCTAGGTCTTTTAGTGCAAAATGCGAGTTCAACTGTCGTATGAATAGTTCCAATGCTTTTCCTGAGCTTCCTGTTATGATAATATCATCGACGTATATTAACACAAATATAACAAGGAATTTGTTCTTTAGGAAGAAGAGTGTTGTGTCACATTTGGAGTTAATAAAACCCCAATTTATAAGTGTTGTTCTTAGCTTATCAAACCATGCCCGAGGAGCCTGCCGTAAACCATAGAGGGCCTTCTGTAGAAGACAGACATGTCTGGGAAATTTAGTAGAGACAAAGCCTTCTGGTTGTCTCATAAGAACACGTTCCTGGAGATCACCGTTGAGGAAGGCGTTGTTAATGTCAACTTGTCTAAGTGGCCATCCAAAAGTAACAGCCAGAGTGAGTACAAAGCGTAGCGTAGTAGCCTTTAAGACAGGACTGAAGGTTTCATAAAAATCAATGCCGCCAATTTGTTGAAAACCTTTGGCCACTAGTCTCGCCTTGGGTTTGAAGATGGTGTCATCTGCAGTAGGTTTAAGCTTAAAAACCCATTTGCAATCAACTATTTTCTGCTGCCCAGTATTCGGAATTAACTTCCATGTATTGTTATTTATTAGAGCCTTGTACTCATTAAACATAGCTTCTTTCCATGCAGGGTTTTGGAGTGCTTCCTTCACCGATGTGGGTTCTGTTAGTGACAGTGAGGTGCTGGAAACAGTCCCAATAAAGGGAAATTTGGGTTTATAGATTCCAGATTTGCTGCGAGTGATCATTTGGTGCGGTGGATGGTTAGGTTGTGGCTGGGGAATTATGTGGGTGGTTGGAGAGAGGGCGATAGGTGTAGGAGAGGAATTTGTGTGTGGAGTGAGGTGTGGTGAGCGTGGCGGAGTTAAGTCTGATGTGGCATTGGACTGTATAGGACTGGTGGTTATACTTGTTGGATCAGGAGAAGTAGGGTCAGCGGAAGATGTAGGTTCAGTCTGAACAGTTTCAGGACAGATTTGATGGGGTTGGTCATGTCGTAGAAGCCTGAAAAATGCAGCTGGCTGAACAGTCTCTTCAGGTACATTCCTTTTATCTAAAAAACCTGTGGACCATGGAAAATCTGATTCATTAAAAACCACATGTCTGGAAATATATATTTTACCTGCAGAATTTAGGCACTTGTAGCCCTTGTGAGCATTACTGTAGCCTAGGAAGACACATTTGGTAGTCTTGAATTGTAGCTTATTGTCATTGTAAGGTCGAAGGCACGGGTAGCAAGCAGTCCCAAAGATCCTTAGAGCGTTGTAATCTAGTCTTTTTCCCAAGAGTTTGAAATAGGGAGAAACTCCACCAAGTACACCTGTGGGTAACATGTTAATTAACTTTGTAGCAGTGTGAAAGGCTTCCCACCAATAGAAGAGTGGCATTTTAGCTTGAGCGAGCATTGTGATCCCTGTCTCTACAATATGCCTATGTTTTCTTTCAGCTCTACCATTCTGTGCTGAGGTGTGAGGACATGAATGTCTGAATTGTATTCCGGAGTCACCTAGAACCCTAGAGAAACTCCTGTATTCGCCTCCCCAGTCACTTTGGACTGCCTTGATTTTGCTGTCAAACTGATTTTCAACAAGCTTTTTGAAAGTTAGGAAGGTTGGTAGTGCTTCATCCTTAGTTTTTAGGGGATATATCCAAGAGTAACGGCTGTAATCATCTAAAAACAAAATATAATAACGAAAGCCATTTAAAGAGGAGAGTGGTGAGGGCCCCCATAAATCAGTATGTATTAATTCAAGAGGTTTAGAGGCATGTGAGCTTGATATTTTGAAAGGTAAAGAGTGAGATTTGCCAAATCTGCATGACTCACAAAATAGAATTTTATTATTGTCAATGGAAACTTTCAAATTACAACTGCTTATTATTTGATTGAGTACTCGATCATTTGGGTGACCGAGCCTGCAATGCCAAGAAACTTTACTAAAAACATTTTTATTTTCTTGTGTTTCAGCTTTATCAGCAACACAAACAAGAACAGCATCACCACTTGAAGGTTGTTCACAAACCCGGAACATGCCACCACTACTTGGATTTCCCGTGAGTAACGTCTCCCCTGTTTCCTGAGACTTAACAAACACACCATTAGTGTTAAAAACCACATCTGCCTTGTTATCACGGGCAACCTTATAGACACTTAACAGATTTTTCTTGATTTCAGGAGTAAATAGAATTTCCTTGAGTTTGATTTGTTTATTTGGTATATTTGTAAGTGTAGAGGAACCTGTTTTCAAAACATTTATTTTATGTCCATCACCTACAGTAATATTAACCTTACCATGTGTATCCATTGGATTGTCAAGTTTGCTTGCATCATTTGTGACATGGCTGGTTGCTCCACTGTCTAGGTACCAGGCATCATCAGAAATTGTTTCAGGTGTGGCCCAGTAGGCGCTGTCCAACTCAGAATTGTTGGATTCTGAATTTTTCTTACTTCCTGAGTATTGCTTCCTGGATGAAGGCACAAAGGTCCGGTCATACCGATAAAAGCAGGTTTGTGCCATATGTCCATACCTTTTGCATAATTGACATTTTGGGTGCTCCTCATCTTCGCTGTCATTGTTGTAGGATCTGCCCCCACGAGACCAATTTCCACGACCACGCCTGCCTCTATTTGTTCGGCCACCTCTCCAAGTGCCTCTGGAATTTGTGTTGTTTTCTGACCGTACAACGTTGACGAGGTTGTTGTTAATGGACAGCTGATTGAACTGGCTTAATTGTTCCAGCCTTGCTTCAAAGGTAAGCAGGGAAGTTTGGAGGTCAATCCAGGTAAGGGAACCTGCCTGATGTGATAGTTGAACGACCACAGGGTTGTATTCACCATCAAGACCGGCAAGAGCTTGGATGATCAGATCTGGGAGAGGCACCGGGCTTCCTGCAAGGGTAAGTTGTTCTGCTAAACTTTTGATTTTTGCTAAGTAATCACTCACCTTCAGCGCACCCTTCCTGGTGCGTTGGAGTTCTGATCGTAGCATTAATAGACGCGACTTGTTTTGTGCGCCTGCTAGGTTCTTGGCAGCTGCCCATAGTCCAGCGGCGGTGGATACGGCTGTCATTTCGGAGGAGACATCCAATGTCATTGTGTTAAGAAGCCATCCAAAGAGAAGTTGATCAGCGGCTTCCCAGTCTTCAAATTCTGGATTGACCTTGGTTTGGTCTTTTTAAGTGATAAATTGAGGAGGACAAGGCTTGGTGCCATTTAAAAATCCTTCGAGCTTATACCCTTTGATAATGGGTAAGACATGGGTAAGCCAAACTGAGTAGTTGGTTCTGTCCAGCTTGACAGAACAAACTAAGGTGGGAAAATTATTTTTCTCCGAAGCTTTGTTTAATAGTGACGCCGAGGTGTGATGGCTCGTGGCTGAGCTTTGGTCATCATTTGAACTTGTCATGGCGATTTGCCTTAAAATGGCTCGGATACCAAGTTAAGAAATATAAAGAACAGAGGAGTGAATATACTGTAATGGCGTTGTGTGCCTTTCATATTTTATTGATGTATTTATAGGAGATTTGAATAAACTTGAATCTGTTACAGACGCTGAAGTTGTGACTGTGTGATCCATAAAAATAGGATCTAACTAATTTAGTACTACATACTCGGTCATGACTCAAACAGCATTTAGGACTATGTCAAATGGTAAACATTGCAGGTACTGGGCTTTCTAGTGTGAGGCCCAATCGAAGTTATGGGCTGAGTCTTTACAAAAACCTACTCAAAACCTGCTCATCCTGGAAGACCATCTCCATTGAAGAAACCTGCGCATGAGAAAACTTCCTAGGCCAAAGGTGTAATACCCCAACCCTGATACGCCAATTCTGGCGTACAGGATGGATTGCTCGAACTGTATCATACGAAATACGAATCTCATAAACGGGGGTAACAATTTATAGGGGATGAAGAGGCGCACAACATAACTTGCCAAGTCGATATATCTGGTTAGTGTGCAGCCAAAATGATCCATGAGCTAACCGGCATTGAATATGAGAAAGCGACCAGAGAGACGTTACCAATTAATTGGATGGGAGAAGTAACAGTCAGAGGTAACCGGCTTAGTGGAGGAACACATATACCCAATTGACGGGGAACGGACCTCCCACGCGGACGTATCATAGGTGTGGTCGTCCCTCAAAGAGCTCAAGTCGGCGTTATGCCGAAACGATTGATAAATGTTTCAAGCATGGGCGTGGTTGAAGTCCGACCAATATGAACTGAAAATGTCCATATATCGTTATATTAAGAGTAAAATATATTGACTACCCTTCTGTTTTACCTAAATTACACAAACCTCCCCTCTATTTTGAAAATGCATATAGACCTCCCTTAAAATTAAAATGCAAGTTACAGAAACCTCCCTTATGTATTTAATATTTCATTTCCATCCACCCAACCGTTAGTTGACCGTTAAATTTGACTATTAAACATTTACTTTGACCAAAATACCCCTTTTTCAACAAATGAATAAACATTTATATTTGCCTAAAAATAAATTTTTATATAAAAAAATAATTCTAATACATGTATGTTCAAAATTTCCAATATATTATAAAATTTTTTAATTTTTATTATATTATAAATTTTTTTCATTTTTATCATATTTATTGAAACTTATTTATTTAGTATTCTTTTAAATGACTGAAAAATATGCCATTCAAATGAAAGGTAAAAAGAAAAAAAAGAAATATGTCTTATTCACGATATGTTATTAATAATGTAAATTTGATCCAGTACATAACTTATATTAATTTTAGATTTTAATTTTTTTAAATACATTTTTTGCACAAACATTTATAAACATGTTTATTTTAGTATGCATCTATTAATAGGATTAATCATATTTTAATCAAGTTTTCTATGTCTACATTAATTAAATTAATTAAGTATTTATCTTAATATGAAAAAAATTTAACATATAACTATTTTCAAAACTACAAAATAAGTTAAGAAAAAGAAAAAGAAACTCTTAAATTACTTAAACAATTTTAATCAAAATTAGGAATTAGTAACGATGAAGGATAAATTAGTAAATAAAATTTATTTTAATATAAATTTTAATTAAAAAATAAAAATCCTTAACGGAGTTAACGGTTTGGACTTAAGTGTATGTTTTCAAAATAGAGGGGAGGTCCGTGTAATTAAGGCAAAACGCAGGGGAAGTTAGAGTATTTTACTCTTATATTAATTATTCTTCTATTATTCAATTTTATGTAAATTTAAATTTAAAAGCTTAATTTTTGTTTTCAAAAATGTGATAATTAATATGCAAGTATTTATAGTTTCAACCAATTTTTAATTAGATCCCTATAGTTTTATTTCTTTTTATCAAGTCCTTATACTTTCACTCATCTTTTATCAAGTCCTTGTAGTTTTTTTATCCGGTCCTTATAGTTTCACATGATTTCTAATTAGGCCCCTATGATTTTTATTATTTATTTAATAAATTATTAAATTCTAATAATAGTATTCTATAAATAAAAAATATATAATATTATAATGTATACTATTATTAAATATTATTCTATAAATGCTAATATTCTATAAATAATAAATTATTGTGATAATTTTATTTTAATATTCTACTAATTTTTAATTAAGCATATATTTATATTATTTTTTAAATTCTTAATTTTATTTATTTGTATAACTATGAAATTTTAATTATAATTATACATAACTCTAAAATTATAAAATAATTATAATTAATTAATTATATTAATTATTTCTCGAATTATATAATTATTAATTAAAATTTATTCTTTTATAAATTATATTTTCATACGATCCATTTAGTTAATTTTTAGTTAAATTAATAAATTAAAATCTAAAAACCTACAAGGACATGATTAAGAATTTAGTGAAACAATAAAGACCTGATATAAAGGAAAAAAACTATAAGAACCTGATTAACAACATGTGAAAATGTAAAGAACTGATAAAAACGGGAAAAAAAAACTATAGAGGTCTAATTAAAAATTAGTTGAAGCTATAAATATCTGCTAACTAATTATCCCTTTTAAAAAAAATATATAAATGATTAATTTATGAGACTTCTTTAAAGAGATTTATTTGTGGCAATTACCAAATTTAATATTAAATAATTTATATGATATGATTAACATTTGAGATTAATCTATTATCTATTAGTTATATATTTGTTTTATTTTCTACAGAATTTATATTTGAAGATATTTTGCCACTCTTTTTCCATTATCCCTATTTATTTTTTATATACCTGAGACTATTTTATTTCACATATTTATATTATTTTTCACATTTCAAATTTAAGATTCTCAAATATTTAGTAACTACTTCCATATGATCCCTTTGAATTATCTTATATAATTATATGATATAATATTATTTCCTTCATATTATCAGCCGCTCCACGCACAAATAAATTTTAAATTTGAGAACATAGGCGCTTGCTCAACGTGGTGGACTAAGAGGCCGTTTGGTATGATTTTGGGGGGGGGGGGGGGGGGGGGGGGGGGGGCGTGGATTTATAAAAATTAGAGAAGTGGGATTAAGATTTTTTTTAATTCATTTTTCTTACTCTTTTATCTTATCTTCCCTTTATTAAAATTTTATAATCTTATTTCTCCAATTTTTTAAAATTCAACTCATAAAAATTTTCTCTTCCCTCTCCTTTTATCACAAAACACAACAATTATCTTGCAAGAACACGTGCGCCCACTGGCATCCACGTGGCACCCTATTACGCATGAAAAATTCTATTGGTAATTTCTGACAGATTTTTTTGTCGGTAATTTGTCCCCATGGCCTCTTTAAGGGTGCCAAGTGGATTTTTTTTAAGAAAATAATACTACATTACCCATAAAAAATTCCATCAATAATTCCTAAGGGAAAAATCAGTCTGTAACGTTCCGTTGGCAAATCAATTTGTCATATAGTTTTTAGAGACAGAACAAGTTCCGTTAGTAATTTTGTTTGTCACTATAATCCGTTGGAAAACTGAAATTTCGTTGGTAATTTAATGTTTTTTTGTAATATCTTTTACACAAATCACCTTTGCTCTTTAGTCTCTTAGCATTTGATCTCTTTGTCTCTACAAGTTAGTGATTAGCAAAGATCAAAAGCCCTAAAGATTACCGTTCAACTGAATTTTTTTGTTATGCAACCGTTGACTTCGCCCCCTCCAGCTAGCGACAGAGATCACCATTATGGAGGAAACTAACCATTTTGTCAATTCATCATTTCTTCTTCTTCCTCCCCACTCGTTCTTCGTCATTCTACCAGCAATTGGTTCGATTCTTATGCCCTTTCATTGCACAGTTTGGGATCATTTTCTATCCACAGTTTGAGGCCTATGAGAGAGTTTGTAAAAAAAGGCTGCTTTTTAATCGTGGCTTTTAGCAGTTTTCATTTATTTTGTGCGAAATAATTTAATTGGACAATTGGAGTGGCTAAATTAATCCACCCATTGCATTCTTATACTCATTTCAACCAGTCATTTGTATGTTATATTTTATACTGTTCCAATCAGATGGTTAGCGAGAATCCATATAATTGTTATAGAGTTAAGGTACAAATAAATCCGGGAGGTTTTCGTTGAGGAGCAATGTTACCCTGAAAGTTATTTTAAGCTCAATATTGCCCCAAAATGTTAAAATGGAGCAATGTTGCCATTTTCAGTTAAAAAGTTAATAGTTAACGTCAATTTTTTAAAAGTCAATGTTAGTTTTTTAACAGTATGGGGAATCATTGCTACATTTTGAAACTTCTGGGTGACATTGAACCTAAAAAAAGTTCTAGGGTAACATTGCTCTTCAGTGAAAATTTTTGAGACAAATTTGCAACTTAACCTATTGTTATATTGGGATTAGGATAAGCTCATATAAATTTAAATAATTTTATAGTATATATATATATATAAATAGTACAGTTTTTTACAAATAATTTTATATGATATATATAGATAAATATTTATTTGTTTTATAAAAAACAAAAACATAAAAAAAAAACTAATTTGTTTGACTAATAAACTAATATATAATTAAGTAATTTATTTAGCTACTTAATCTCTCCAAATAACTCAACTGAGTCTTATATCAAGGACCGGAGACATTGTAGGAGTGGATCTAAATTTTGTTTTTAAAAAATCATGCTAAAAAAATATGACGATTGACATGGATGAAAAATGGTGAGGTGGATGCCACATAGGCATGCCACCTTTGCATATTTGGTCAATAAATGTAGACTGTTAGAGCTCGTTGTGGAGGGCACAATTGCTCTATTTTTAAAACTTACAGGGCACATTTGCCCCCTCAAAAACTTTCATGTGCCCAATGCCTATACGCAAAAACTTCTAAGGCATTTAAACCCTTTAACCCTTAAATTTATCTAAAATAATCAAAGCTGAAACTTGGCCTACATCTATCTTCAATTTTCTTTTTTAATTATATAGGGGTGTTATGGTCTTTTTAACAATATTTAAAAATTCCTAGTTGGGCCTCTTGGCCTAATTAGGAATTTGTTAAAAGTGTAGACTTTTCAATAGGATTTATATAAGATTCTCCCTAAATAATATTTAAAATTTGATTTTTACATATTTAATAAACTATTTGTAGATATTGGATCAAAAATTCTGATCTACTATTAAAAAATGTGATTTCTTATAGCTAATTTGGTTTACTGGTGGGAGATTAAGTGCCAGTTTTGTTTTGCAGTAGAAGCTAAAATAAGTCCGATTGAGCCCAAAAAGAGTACTTGTGGGCCTCAACTTATCCTGTTTTGGTTTTTTTTTTTTCAAAATCCCAATTTATCGTGATTTTTCTCTCCAGTGGCACGTTTAACATAGGTGACCAGGGAGTCACTTATGCCATTGGGAAATCACATCAACTCCCCACCATAAGAAATTGTCTCATACACCATCAGCTTCTTTCTCCTAAATTCTCTACTGCCCCAGATATTTAGCAAATATTTTTCAACCAAAATTTTCAAGTTTTTTTAAATTCCTTCTTCCATGTTCCATTAAATTATTTTAAATAATACAATAAAAATAATATTTAAATATTCATGTCATTTATCAACATCATATTTAATAATAATTATTAAGCATTACATTATCTTTGTTATTAAATATAATCATGAAAATGTAAACAGCTTTATTAAAGAAATAAACTTGATTATATAATCTGATGTAATCCTAACAATAGTAATTAACTATCATATTTATCAATTTATTTTTCTGTTTAGATATTAAATTTATGATAATGATAGATCCCGTAATATGCTCTTTGAAATATACTTCAATATATATAATTTTTCTTTTGGTTGTATATGCACATTGTCATGAAGTTTTATGCCTTTTTTGCCCTTAGTTGCATTTATTTCTTTCGTTGAATATAACTTTATAAAATTCATACCTATTTGGTAATTATACATTCATAAGTGCTTTTAATAAATGAAGTCCAAACATAATCACAATTGTTCAAGTAACTTGTGAAAAAAATATCTAAACAGAAAATAATAAGTGAGGATGTTGGGTATTAGTTAATCGTGATTTCTGTTTGGATATTTTTTCATAGGAGACTTGAGAATTTTGTTTATGTTTATATTTCATTTATTAATGTCGCTTATACATGTAAAATTACCTAAAAGGCTATGAATTCAATAAACCTATTTACATTTTCATGATTACATTTTCATGATTATATTTTATGACAATGATCATTAAATATTTAATAATTATTATTAAATGTGATTCAATAAACGAAACGAATATTTAAATATTATTTTATTTGATAATTGTTATCATTTGAAATAGTGAACCTTGGGAAACAGATCAAGACTCCCGAAAATAACTCACCAACTAAGCAAAGATCATCGAACTGAGCCGCTAAGAAAAACCATATCGATGAATATGGTCAACATGGACACATAGGTTGAATTGAAAATTCAACCTTATATAGATTGTCAGCAGTTCATTAATAACTAACCGTAATGAAGCCACAATCACCCTGGCATGAAAGAAACAGTCTATTGAACACCTAAAAGCACAGATGACGAGAGCCCGAATATAAGTAAATGAGGATAAGAACATGTGAAGTTAGAAGTAGAGAACAAAAACCTGCTCATCCTGGAAGACCATATCTGTTGAAGAAACCTGCGCATGAGAAAACCTCCTAGGCATCGTCCAAATGTGTAATACCCAGACCCTGAGATGCCAATTCTGGCGTATAGGATGGATTGCTCGAACTGTATCATACGAAATACGAACCTCATAAGCGGGGCAATACTTTATAGGTCCTTGAAGTTTCAACCAATTTTTAATTAGGTTCCTCTAGGTTTATTTCTTTCTTTTCATGTCCTTAAAGTTTCATATGATTTCTAATTAGGCCCTGAGATTTTTATTATTTATTTAATAAATTATTAAATTCTAATAATAATCTTCTATAAATTAAAAATATAATAGGAAAAAAGATACTTAAATATCACTTGAATTTCAAAATCCCAAGTCAGTGGTTTCTCAAAAATCTGAGTTGTCGATTGTTATACTCTTTTTGTCAATCTCATTACTCTTATTGTCAACAAAACCAATTTAGAATTTTAAAGTACAAATGGTATTTAAATGTTTTTTTTTCAATATAATATTATAGTATATAATATTATTAAATATTATTATATAAATACTAATATTCTATAAATAATAAATCATTGTGATAATTTTATTTTAATATTCTACAAATTTTTTAATTTAGTATATATTTATATTATTTTTTTAAAATCTTAATTTTATTTATTTTTAGAATTATGAAATTATAATTATAATTATCATTTTTTCTATAATTATAATTAATTAATTAATATTTTTTAATTAATTATATTAATTATTTTTCAAATTATATAATTAATAATTAAAATTTATTATTATTATTATTCATTTAGTTAATTTTTAGTTGAATTAATAAATTAAAACCCTAAAAACCTACAAGGGCTTGATTAAGAATCCAGTGAAATAATAAGGACCTTATATAAAGGAAAAAAAGCTACAAGGACCTAATTAAAAGATATGAAAGTATAATGACCTGATAAAAAATAATAGGCCTAATTAAAAACTAATTGAAACTATAAGGATTTGCAGACTAATTATCCTTTTTAAAAAAATTATAAATGATTAATGTATGAGACTTCTTTAAAGAGATTTATTTGTGGTAATTACCAAATTTAATATTATATGATTTATATGATATGATTAACATTTGAGATTAATCTATTATCTATTAATTATATATATTTTTTATTTTCTAAATAATTTAATATTTGAAGATACTTTGCCACTCTTTTTCCATTATCTCTATTTATTTTTTATATACCTGAGAGTATTTTATTTCACATATTTGTTTTATTTTTCACATTTCAAATTTAAGATTCTAAAATATTTAGTAACTACTTCCATATGATCCCGTGAAAATCCCATATAAAAACAGTTAAATTACCCAAATTATAATTTGGGTTACTAAACTTAACATATCATTAATTAGTGACTTTTCTTTTCCTCTGTTCTTTGGACCATGGGTTAGGGATATTATCGAACATCAACCAACATTTACATATCTTAAATTGGGTCATTGACCCAGTTTAAGATTTGTGGATTTTACCAACCTTATATAAGATTTCTTTATTTCAACTGTTTTTATATGAGATTTTCCCTATGATCCCTTTGAATTATCTGATATAATTATATGATATAATATTATTTCCTGCTCAAATAAAATTTCAAAGTTGAAAAAGGCTGAAGGAGTTGGGCTAGATTTGAGAACATAGGCACTTGCGCAACCTGGGGGACTAAGAGCATAACCGTAACAAACATGTGGGCACAAAACATGCGATGCAAGCAAGAACATTCTAGATTAGAGATTGACGTGAACATCCTGACAAGCTTGCTTTACGGATTACTTTTTAATATTTATAGATATATAATATAATATTATTATGTATAATGTTATTAAATATTATTCTATAATTTCTAATATTTTATAAATACTAAACTATTACAACAATTTTACTTTACCACTCTTTTTTATGAACTATTTAAATATTCTTCTTAATTTTTTAATTTTTTTGGACCAAATTCTTAATTTTTAATTAAACATATATTTATATTATTATTTTTTAATTCTAATTTTAAATTATTTTTATAATTATAATAATAAAAAATTCTAAAAATAGAATATAATTATAATTAATTAATTAATAATTACTAATTAATTATATTAATTATTTTTATAATGATATAATTATTAATTGAAATTTATTATTAGTAAATTATATTTTTAATATTTTAATTTTCAATTAAATTAATAAATTAATATTAAAAAAACCTACAAAGACCTGATTAAAAATCATTTGAAACAATAAGGACACAATAAAAAGAAAAAAAAATATAAGGACATAAGTAAAAGTGGGTAAAAGTCTAATGATCTGATAATAAGAAAATTAACTATAAGGATCTAATTAGAAATTAACCGAGAGATTAATCATCCCAATATTATGTTATCTAAAGGCCTTTTCTGGCAAAATAAAATCTATAGACATTGGTCCAGAAAAGTAAAAAGAAAAAAACTAAAAATACTTTATTTTCCCTAATAAAATAAAAATAAAAATACTTATTCCGCAAATGGATATAAAAACATGGATTGCGACGATCTGGATATGCAATTCTCCTCCGAAACCTAAAATACGCTCAGCTGGCCGCGGCGGCTTTACCTCTTCTGTGTCGACAATCATGGAGCAAACGGTGATTAATGTCGCAGCACCATTCCTTCCCGAAGAAATCATCACCGACATCCTCAAGCGGCTTCCCGTGAAATCCCTTCTGCGATTTCGATGTGTCTGCAAACATTGGAAGAATCTCTTCAAAACCCCATCTTTCATCCAAGACCATCTCCGCCACTCCTCTCATCAAAACACTTCTCTTCTTATGGCAGCGGAGGATTATGTTGATGGTTTCTACTTATTATTGTTCAACTGTAAGATGCAATTTCGTGACATTGATAACGCACCTTTGAACGGTTCCTTACAAGGCTTTGGCCTCGTGGGTTCCAGCAATGGCCTGCTCTGCTTCGTCGATATGAATAAATATCCTCCTGCCCCTTTAGTGTGGAATCCGGCGACTAGAGAGCTCAAACAAGTGCCTTGTGATGAATTTTCGGGTTTGTATTCGGATAACAATTCTTATGTAGATTTTGATTGGCGTTTAGGATTTGGGTTTAATCCTATTATTAATGATTACAAGATAGTGAGATTATCTGGGATTTTTAATGATATTTCGGAAGCGGCAGTGTATTCATTAAGCACAGGGTCTTGGAGAAACATTGAATTTGACGAGATAGATGTTTGTAATTGTATTACTACATATGGTGTCACTGTTAATGGAGTTACGTTTTGGCTTGCTACAGATGACTCCAGTCATGTAATAGTTTCATTTGACTTAGCAACTGAAGTGGTTGTAGTGATACCATGTGCGGCTTTTATAGATTATTCAGTTAAACTTGTTGGGTATGATGACAAACTCGCAATCATTTCTCATCATAAGACCGGAAACTCTCAATATTCTTCTATTTATTTGGAGGTGATGGAGGTGGGAGGTATTTGTTCATCCGGTCAGAGATGGAGTTCAAATAATAAACTTATTGGCAACCCTAATCTCATATTATGTGATGGAACCATTTGGAGGAATCAAATTGTGTGCATAATGGGGGACATGGAACACCTATATCTTATTGATGTTATTGCTAATGGATGTAAGCGTTTTGAAATCCCTAAACCCAAAACTTGTATTGGTCTTAAAGTTTTCAATTATGTGGAAAGCCTTGTACCCGTTAGCGGCAACATTCAAATTGAAGAGTCTTAATCCTCAAGGTTAATTATTACCGTGCAGATTTACGTTGTTCGTATATTTTTTGTAGGAACATATCCCTATTAGTTTACACTTCAGATCATTCTGTATGCGTAATGTTATTTTTTTTTGGGTATATGTAATGTCATTTAATTGCTGGTCTATGGATTATTTGAGAATTTTTGTATGATATTTGATCAGGTTGCAATCTTTAGAAAGGGATTTCCTATCAACAAGTCGTGGGCAATATTTCGCATTTTCTGAATTTTGTGTGATGCATAAGAAAAAAGTGTTTTGTTATAGAAGATATTATATGACATCGGAATATTAATATTTAGAGTTTATACCTTTAAAGCCGTTTAAGAGTACTCTATTAACATAAGAACTACTAGGTCCATTCTTTGACAGAGAAAGTCAGTAGATAGTGGTTTATCTTTTCTTTCTAAAGAGGTACATTTTTGGAGCATAATCATGTGTGTATGTGTGTGAAAAAGAATGATGTTTTGGATTTTATAAAAACCTCAATGGTGTTTCCTTAGCGAGACTCGCATTTGCTGGTTGGAAAATAGTAAACTCTGTATTATCCAACTAAGATTCAACTATTCCCTTAAAATGTAACAGATCAGAACATCTCCTTACTTAAAAGTGAAGTTCAATCAACATCAATTATTGGTTTATGTAACATACAAAGTAGAACAAACTATGCTATTTTTAATTTGTGAAATTAATTATTCTTAATTACATAACTCACATGTTACATTTTGCACAATGAAGGTGGTTTGTGGAGTTGCATAGTTGGAAAATGAGGGAGGTAATGAAGTATGCATATTTGGAAGTTCCTTTTTACACAACCCTTTACATGTTAACAGCTGATGTACTACTTGTTTCAGGACATTCATGTGGTTAAAAGTTATTTATACCCTTCTTGAGAACTTTTAAGTAAAACCCTCTTGATAATTATGATATTTGAAATTCTGAATAATATTATAGGTGTCCATAGTGATGATATTTGATGCATGATTGCAATAATTTAAGCCATAGTTTGACTTTTTCCCCCTAATAAGATGCATGATTGCAATTGTTTCACTTTTTTCCCCCTAACTAGGGATAATCTAACTTATTATCATATATTCATATAATAGCACTATAGGTGTATAGCAGTAGAAGTGAGGATAAATTAGCGATTGGAGATTAGCTAAAATGTTAAATCTTAATATCTTTATAATAGCATACACTATATATGTATATAAAAATTTAATTAACTCTAGCAAAAAAAATTAATTAACCAGATATAGAATATTTAAATGCGATTTTTACATATTTAATCAATATTTGTAGATATTGGCTCAAAAATTCTGATCTACGGTTAAAAATGCGATTTCTTCTAGTTGGTTTGGTTTGGCGGTGGTAAATTAAATAAGCAAGTTTGTGCCAAAATAAGTGATGACGTTTTTGCTTGGATATTTTTTTATAGGTGACTTTGAAAATTTCGATTACATTTATATTTTATTTATTAAAGTCACTTATATATGTATAATTACCAAAAGGCTATAAATTCAATAAACCTGTATTCATTTTCTTGATTATATCTAATAATAATGATCATTAAATATTTAATAATTACATGAATATTTAAATATTATTTTTATTTTATAATTTTTTTAAATAGTTTCAAAATTCATGTTAAGAATGGGCCAAATAATACGAAAATTATATTTTTGAAGTTGAAAAATAATAGACAAAATATGTGCATAGAATATTCGGAGAGAGAATTTTGGAGAAGAGAGCTGGAGAAATTCTTATGCCATTTGGATTTTCCAATTGCAAAAGCACCCCTTTTAGGATGAAACCACAGTTTATCAAGATTTTATAAAATTACCCAAATAAGATAAACAGGTTTTATAGGCTCAAACTGACTTACCTAAGCTCCCACCGCTAAACCATACACACACTAAATAATGTTGCTTCTGTGTTTGAAAAATCACGATGAAGCTTAAATTATAGTTTACAATAATAATTATCAAATATAATTATGGAAATATAAATACCTTTATTATATCATTTTTGTAATTATACTTACATGAGTGATTTTAATAAATTAAATCTAAACCTAATCAAAGTTTGCCAAGTCACTTGTAAAAAAATAATCTAAGCGATTAACCAAAATCACTCCCAACCTTGACCAAAAAAGAAAAAGAAAAAAGAAAATCACTCCCAACCAATGTCACTAATGAAAACTAGGATTATCTAACATCACGTATTCTCACTAGGAAAGTTAAAGCACAATCATACAAGATCACTACCATGTTAACACAAATTTTTTAACAAATTCATATTTTAATTTTAATTAATATAATAAAAGGTGGCTCAACGCAAAAGGCTCTCAATAATAACATCCAGGACAACAAAGAAAAGAAATTCAGTTTTTCAATAAAGAAAGATTTCTATTCTTCTAGCTTCTTGGCTTCATCTGATTCTATTTGCTCTTGCCTGCACTCAACACTACAAAATGCTATGTGCCCTCTGCACAATTTTAACAAATCGTCATTAGAACAAGAGAGTTGCACAGAATCATAAAATCATGTAATGAAATTGAAATTCAAACCTAATCCCAACCCACACAAACTCTTAATTAACAGAATGATTTCAAATTTTACGATTTAGAATTCTAGATCACAAGAAAAAGTTAAATCAATTACAAAGACTCTTTTGGGTCGCTAACCTGTACATGAAAATGTCTCCATTGTCCCCAAGGGGCTTCTTGCAGAGAAAACAAGACTCAAGGAAGCTCCCATATATTGGGGAAGAAACCAAAAAGGTTTCTAGAGCTGGTTTTATGGATTAATGAGGTGGCATAACCCATGGACCTTGATACAAGGCCGTGTTTCGCAATAGTGGTAGTGACAACTATACCCAGAAGAGCCAGCTTCCATGTCTGAAGCGGAAGCCAAACAACAGTCCTCTTCCACGAAAGAAGGTCTTTTAGTGAATGCATGTAGAAGGATTTCTAATACGACCTAAACTGGGAATCTGGCTAATAAATTGAAAACTAATATGAAATTTAGATCATATAATTACATAGGTTTTTTTAAAAAAAAAAGATTAATCAGTCGTATTTGTTAATTAAGTAATTTAATTATCTAACTTCCTTAATTTATCTAAGTAGATCTTATATTATACTATAGAATATAGATTAGAGAGGTAGAAAGTAAAACTTGTGAAAGAATGACTCAACAACTCTTCTGTTGAGTGTGAGTGATAATGTATTTATAACTGAACCATTACACAAGTTGCACAAATTAGTTACAGAAACTAAATGCCTAACAAGACACGTGCTATACAGCTGTGTAGAACATACTGGAAGATACACTTAATTAATCACAAGATGATGACACGTGTATAATACTTCCTATCCTAACATCCCCCCTCAAGCGAAGGGTGCATCAGCAATACCAAGCTTGGTTCGAAATGACCAGAACCTGGTGTGAGACAGAGACTTGGTCATACAATCTGCTAACTGATCTTTTGAAGGCACATAACCAACAACTACTTTCTTGACTAGAACTTGATCTCGTATGAAATGAGCATCTAACTCGATGTGCTTAGTGCGGGCATGAAATACTGGGTTACTAGCCAAAGCCTGTGCACTCATGTTATCACACCATATTTGAGGAACCCTTGTCAAAGGAAATTTTAATTCTTGCAGCAACGTTGTGAGCCAAGCTAACTCAGCTGCCAAATCAGTTAGAGCCCAGTATTCAGACTCAGTGCTTGACCGAGCCACCACTCTTTGCTTGTGAGAGTTCCATGATACTAAAGTATTTCCAAAAAATACACAATAGCCACCTACAGAACGTCTGTCATCAGGGCAGCAAGCCCAATCAGCATCTGTGTAACCAACAAAGTTGAGATCTCTGCTATGTCTAATATGTAAGCCAAATGTAGCAGTTCCTTTGAGATAACGAAGAAGTCTTTTTACTGCCTTCCAGTGTATGTTAGTTGGGCAATGAAGAAATTGACTTAACCGATTGACTGCAAAAGATATATCAGGCCGAGTTTGGGTTACATATTGTAAGGCACCCACTGCACTGCGGTATGCCGAAGGATCTTTCAGCTTTTTACCTTCAAAAGCTGATAAGGGTTTTCCTGAGATCATAGGAGTAGGACAAGGAGCACAATGCAGCATCCCATATTTTTTGAGTAGATCAGCAATATACTTGGTCTGAGAGAGGTGCAAACCTTCCGCATTTCGTTTCACCTCAATGCCTAGAAAATAGTGTAATGAACCCATATCCTTCAAAGCAAAAGGAGTGTGAAGTGCTTGAGTGAAAGCCTTTACCTTAGAGAGATCATTTCCTGTCACTATAATATCATCAACATACACCAATACCATGATGATGCAATTAGACTTATTAAACCAGAACAAAGAGGTATCACTCTTAGCATTCTGGAATCCCCAATGCAGTAGAGTGTTTTTGAGTTTGTCAAACCATGCTCTAGGTGCCTGTCGAAGACCATAAAGCGCCTTGTCAAGTCTACAAATATAATTTTGCTTGGTGTTGTCTACAAAACCTTCGGGCTGCTGCATATAAACAACATCATTAAGAGTACCATTGAGAAAAGCATTGTTGATGTCTAACTGATTAATGCACCAGCCTTTTGCTACTGCAATAGAGAGAACTAGTCGTACTGTAGATGCTTTTATAACAGGGCTGAACGTTTCATGATAATCAACCCCAGGGCTTTGTTGAAAGCCTTTCGCCACTAGCCTTGCTTTGCGTTGTTTCAAGCTGCCATCAGGGTTAAATTTATTGCGGAATACCCACTTGCAACCAACAACACTTTCTTTTCCAGTATGTGGAACTAGAGTCCAGGTTTTATTTCTCAACAGTGCTTCATATTCAGCCTTCATTGCATTATGCCATTGAGGATCTCGTAAGGCATTTGCAGCAGAGGTCGGTTCAGGATCATCTTCAAGTGCTGGCTTAGTAGGCCGACAAAAGGATACTTTGGTTTGGCAATCCCTGCTTTACTTCTTGTGACCATGGGATGAACATTAGGGAAAGGAGAGCTGTGTGCTTCAGGAGGACTTGCTGAAATAGGAGTCCTGACAATAGGAACAACATCATTGTGAGACTCAATAATAGGATATTGAGAAACTGAATCTGTGGTTGTGGTGTGCACATCTGATGGAGCCGGCATGGAAGCAGAAGTGGGAGGAGCAGCAACAATAGGAGCAACAATAGGTGGTAGATTAAAAAATGATACATCAACCTCACGAGAAGCCTCTGACTGCTTTGTATTAAGAAAACCATCCTTAAAAGGAAACTCAACTTCATTAAACACCATATGTCTGGATACAAAAATTCTACCAGTAGAGCTAAGACATTTGTAACCTTTATGATCACTACTATAACCCAAAAAAAACACACTTCATAGTGCGAAACTGCAACTTATGGGCATTATAGGGGCGCAAACAAGGGAAGCATGCACTACCAAAAACCTTCAAAAAATGCATATCAAGATCAGTATGAAAGAGAGCAGTATAAGGAGAAGAACCTGCTAATACTTCTGAAGGAAGGCGATTTATAAGATAGATGGCACATTGAAAAGCTTCATACCAGTAATACAGAGGCATTGAAGCTTGTGCTAATAGACTTAGACCAAGCTCAACAATGTGTCTATGTTTACGTTCAGCACGCCCATTCTGATTAGATGTATGTGGGCAAGGATGCCGAAATTCAATGCCATTAGTAGAGAGAAAATCAGAGAAGGCACGGTATTCACCACCCCAATCACTTTGGACAGTTTTGATTTTTCTATCAAACTTATTTTCAACAAGAGCTTTAAATTGTAAAAAAAGCATGAAATGCTTCAGACTTCTTTCTAAGTGGATATATATCAAGTAAAACTTGTGAAAGAATGACTCAACAACTCTTCTGTTGAGTGTGAGTGATAATGTATTTATAACTGAACCATTACACAAGTTGCACAAATTAGTTACAGAAACTAAATGCCTAACAAGACACGTGCTATACAGCTGTGTAGAACATACTGGAAGATACACTTAATTAATCACAAGATGATGACACGTGTATAATACTTCCTATCCTAACATAGAAGCTTTCGAATAACTTGTTTTTGATCCCTGAGAAGATTTGAATATCTTTGAATTATAAAATTGTAATTAAAATCTTATTTGATTAAAGAGAATCATGATCTGAAATCATGATACTACCTCTGGTCCTAAATATAAGACAAAGTTGAGTTTTTTTTTGGAGAGATTAAGGAAGCTAAATAAGTTACTTAATCATATCATATGTTATGTATCCTTAGATTATGTATTAATTTATTAGTTAAACTAATTAGTTTGAAGAAAAAAATAAAAATAAAAATACTCTAAAGTAATTTAATTAGCTTCTTTAATTTATCCAAAAAAGTCAACTTTATCTTATAATTAGGACCGGAGAGAGTATATATATTTTTGTATTTACAATTATGATATTTGAAATTCTGAATAGTATTACATTAACTTTTTTTAATGGCCAATGGCAAAAGAAATATTGTGATATTCTTATTATCGAATCAAATTATATCCTAATTAAATGTATTTTGTTTCAAATTTCATTAAATCCCCGCTGGCAGGAAAAAAAAATCCCTCAAGACTTACAAAATATTTATAAAATTAAATGGACTTAGATGAAATAAAGCACCCTATGAAAGATTAGAAAGACGATTCTCCCTAGCAGAATCTACCAAAAACGTTTTTTTTTATAAAATAAGGGAGACATTTAAATTAATACTAATACGTTAATTAATTAGTTAGTATAGATTACTATTAGTATAAATTAGCGATAATGAAGCATATGACCTTGGGAACTAATACATTAATTTGAATAATACTTATCGTGCAACACACGAGAAGATATAGCTTGTTATCTCAATTGTTAAGTGCAAAATTGCATTAAAAAAATACTTTAGTGTGATGAATGCCCTAAAAAAATATTTCAGGGTGTTGAGTGCAAAATAAAATAATTTAGGTTAGTGGATGCAGTTTTAAAAAAATAGTTCACAATACTGGATACACCATAACCCTACAAAAGAACAAAGAAAGTTGAAAGATCAAAAAGATGATTCTCCTTAGCAGAATCTAGCAAAAAAGGTTTTTTCAAGATAAAATAAGAGAGACATTTAAATTAATAATATGCCATTTAATTAGAATAAATTAGTGTTTAAAAATCAACCAGAAAGTTAAATATTTTTACTAGAAGAAAAAAGCCACGAAAAAGTATTTTAAAGTGATGGACGCTCCTTAAAAGAAGTTTCACGATGTTTAGTTCACCATAAAATATTTTAGAGCACTGAATGCATTTAAAAAAATTCTTTAAAATAGTGAATGCACCATAAACCTATGAAAAAAAGAAAGTTGAAAGATCAAAAAGAAGATTCTCCTAAGTAGAATCTAGCAAAAAGTTTTTTAAAATAAAATAAGAGAGACATTTAAATTAATAATACGCTACTTAATTAGTATAAATAAGTGATTAAAAATCAACTAGAAAGTTAAAGATTTTTTACCAGAAAAAAAAAAGTAACGAAATTTAAAGCGTATGATAGTAAAAAAAAAAAAAAAATCTAATAATGTGAGCATGTGACCTATAATTATATCGGACTAAAAAGAGTTTTCTTCTCTATCTATCCTATAAAAAGAGTCAAAAAGAGAAATTATAAATATGTTCTTCAAACCCACCCGAAATATCTATTCCTGATATACTTACTTATCCGGAAAAGATCCTCCTTGATTTTGCACGATTTGTAGCCTTGATCCTCCCTTTGATTATTCCCATTAATTCTTCGGGAAGAAATAAGACGTTTTTATTCAAATTAAAAATGCCATAGACTTTAAGAAGTTTTCCTAAATAATACATTGAATCTAAAAACAATATCAGTAATTATTTCAAATTTTAGATGGGGGATTAGCTAAAAATTGAATCTTAAATGGTTTTTGTGATGGATGAATTATATATTTAAATATTAAATTATATTTATATATTAAATCAAATAAAGGACACACATATTTCAAATGTGGTTTTTTATATTTAACAAAGGATATCGATTTAGTGATATTGATAAACAAATGAACAAGATTAAAATTATTTATGCATAGAATTTAGAAACTTGGGACGCTACTTGTGCTTATTATGCGCGGCTCCAGTAAACCCTAAAATTCTTTTGTTGGATCATCGGTGAGATTCCGATGACATCAAGGAAGCAGATGGCGATGAATGGCGCCGCACCATTCCTTCCCAAAGAAATCATGACCAACATTCTCAAGCGGCTTCCGGTGAAATCCCTAATTCGATTTGGATGTGTCTGTCAAAATTGGAAAAATCTCTTCAAGAACCCTTCTTTCATCACTGATCACGTCCGTCACTCCCGTCATCACAACCCTAATTTTCCCTTCTTTTCAGGGTCTGTTTGGTGTGAGGGATTTGGAGGGAAAGGGAGGGGAGGAAAAATTTTTATGAGTTAAATTTTAAAAGATTGAAGAAGTGGGATAATAAAATTTTAATAAAGAGAATATATAAGATAAAAGAGTAAGAAAAATGAATTAAAAATATTTAACCCAACTTCTCTAATTTTTTTAAATTCAACTCAAAAAAATTTTTCCCTCTACCCACTTTCCCTCCCCTCCCCTCAGACCAAACAAGCCCTCAGTCACGGACTTGCTAAACCCGTGCAGTTAAATTTGCTCACAAGTCCGTGATCTTCAGAAGGCACCTCCATTCAATTCATTGCAATATTTTGACAATATCAGTAATAGAAATTACAAGTTTAGTAATATTTTGACAAGAATTGTAATGGTTTTGATAATTCAATTATAAAATTTCATTATGAAAACATTGATAATATAAATAAAAGGATTTTAATAAATTCAGTAATGAGATTATAAGTTTATTAATGATTTTGATAAAAATTGTAATGGTTTTGATAAAAGCGCTTTGCGCAAAATGCTGATGAAAACATGCAAGTCAAGGTTCATAAGCAAACAGTTTAGTCAACACCATTACGAATTTTGTTATTTCCATTACTGAATTTGTCAAAGCCATTACTGACTTTGCAAAGCTACTACACCTTTATTTATATTATATATATATATTTAATAATACATACATATATATATATATATATATATATATATCAAAGGAGCTTTGCCACCATGCTCCTTTGCTAAAGGGATGATCCCACCCTTGGCCATTCTCAAATAATTTTTTTCAAAAAAAAAAAAAGCACCCCTTCCCCACCAAAAAAACTTTCACTGGCCGGAGCTCCTACTGTCGGTTGCTGGAGCTCCTACCGGCATATATATCAAAGGAGCTTTGCCACCATGCTCCTTTGCTAAAGGGATGATCCCACCCCTTGCCATTCTCAAATAATTTTTTTCAAAAAAAAAAAGCACCCCTTCCCTACCAAAAAAACTTTCACTGGCCGGAGCTCCTATTGCCGGTTGCTGGAGCTCCTACCGCCGGCTGCCGGAGCTACTGTAGTCGGGGTTCCCAGCCGGCTGACCGACGGAGGGGCACCACTCTTATTTTTTAAAAAAAATTGAGGGGTAAAATGGTAAAAGTGTCAAAACTTGAAAAACCTCGATTTGATACTTAGTACATTTATGTCTTTTTAAAGTGTTAATATACTTTTTAGGGTTTTACAATTTCAAATGATATTTAATTGGTATTTTCCTAATTTTTAATGGTTGAGATTTATTCTATTTATCATGATAGATTTTTAATATATTTACTGTTATAATAATATTTTTATCCAGTATTAAATTCTAACAATTATAACTTGATCTAATTGAGGATACATTGAATAGAGAGAAAATGAAGAGAGAGATTGATTATGACATTCCTAAACCCATCCGATATGTGGCCTTATTCCTCCCTTTGATTTTTCCCATTAATATCCTTCCAGAAAAATAAGACATTTTGATTCAAATTAAAAATGCCATAGGCTTAGATTATTAGAAGTTTTCCCACCTAACAAGTTGACCTAACGACCGTGAAAATATCATTAATTATTTCAAACTTTTACATTCGTCATTAGCTAAAAATTAATCTTAAATGGTTTTTTAAAGAGACAAATTATATATTTAAATATTTAATTGGATAAAGGATACGAAAAATCGCATATAAAGCCATTTAAAATAGGAATATTCTAAATCAGGTTGTTCAACTTAACAAATCCCTAATTATGTTATATAACCAGTTTAGGATTTTAAAATATAGGTAAAATGGCTTTATTGCACTCTCATTGTTTCATCTACCTCTTTTCTCTCAAAAGAGTTTTATTGCTCTTTAACTTAGTTTTTATGTAAGTGTGTGTGTGTGTGTATATTAACATCAATACATTATAAAATAAAATATGATCCCTTTAAATCAAATGAATTTTTGTGTCAAGAAGAATCGTTAAGAATAATTAAAGCCAAAAAAATAAAACGGAAAGCATATAACCCCATTATCAATTAAATGTTTTTTATTTAAATATTATGAATAAAAAAGTTATTTTTGAATGAACTCGACTTAATTTTTTTTTTGTCAATAAAAAGAAAACCAAACTTCATTAATCACACAATTCTCACTTGTGTGATATACAATTTGTTTTTTTTTTATGTTAATGAAACTCTTTTTTTAAAACAAACAATTAATGAAAATGTTTGATATGTGGTTTGGTGTATCACACAAATCGTTTTCTTCTTCTTCTTCTTCTTTTTTGTGTGACTAACATAGTTTAATTTTCTTCTCATAAAAAAGAATCAAGTAAAAAATAAAATTTACTATTATCAATATTCAACTAAAAATCATTTAATTAATTTTGGGTTATGCAAGTCTTCAATAAAACCTAAAATTCTCTCATTTATAAGCGGCGACGGCCTTCATCGGTGAGATTCCTTCTTTGTCTGGGTCGACAACCATGAAGCAGATGGCAATGAATTTCGTCGCACCCTTCATTCCCGACGAATTCATGTACAACATTCTCAAGCGGCTACCGGCGAAATCCCTCAAGCGATTTCAATGTGTCTGTGTAGATTGGAAAAATCTCTTCAACAAACCTTCTTTCATGGCCGATCACCTCCGCCACTCCAGTCATCACAACCCTTCTTTTATGTTCTTCCAGACTTACGGACTCGATCCTTTGCAGTTACGTCATCTCGATTGCAAGATGCAAGTCCGTGATCTTTAGAATGCACCTCAGTTCCATTCCTTGCGGCCTAGGCTCGTTAGCATCATTGGTTCCAGCACTACTACAAATAGGATAATTTATGACCCAAATTAACGACCGTTTTCAAATAACAGTAGTAGTAAAGGGAAGAGGAAATCTGGGAAATGTTTCAACGACTGTACTTAAAAAAACAGTCGTTGAAACTTCATATTCAACGACCGTTCTTAAGAACGGTCGTTGAAAGTGCCAAAATTTTGCACAGATGGCGGGCTTGCTGACCACTTTCAACGACTGTTCTTTGTTCCATAAGAACAGTCGTTGAAAGTGGTCAGCATTTTCACTTTCAGAGAAGTTCACATTCCCTTTCCCGCCTCCGTCCGACCTTGCTTACAGGTAGAGCCCTGTCACTCGATCCCTTTGTTTCTATTTGCTGTGTCGCGCATCTCGCTTCTCCTTGGGTCTCTCAGATAGCATTCTCCGGCCCCCTAGCTCTCCGCCCCGTGAGCCTCTGTCTCATCCTGCATCTCCGCCCCAGTTCGCGGCCTTCTCCTCTGTTAGTTCAGGCATGCAACACTCCCTTCTTTTTCCTGGTAATTCCCTGAATCTACTCTGTACGTTCTTGGCCTGGTCTGTTCTGCCTTTGTGATGGAAATTAAAGTTGAATGCTTGCATATATATTGTTCACAGAGTTGAAATTTAGTGTTAACAGACCAGAGATTCACTTACATTAGAATGATTTGTAGAGGGCGAAACTTAAAGACAATAGCTAACTGATGGAATTGTAAGTTTAAGAAGCAAAGATTCAGTTTTGATTTCATTTTTGGTGATGTCTATGTGATGGTCTTGGGTCTGTCTGAAGACTTAAGTTTAAGGCAGATAGGAAGTAAGGCATTTATTCTTAATAACGAGACTTAGAAGATGAGAATATTGTTTATATTTATGTGTGTGTGTGTATTCTAATGATGCATTGATTAGCCTCTTGCTCGCTTTCTATGTGTAAAAGATTGAAGAATAATTTGTCTTCATTGACTAAGTGAATTATACTCTGAATAATTTATGGAAATTTGGTTGAGGTTCTAATGCTTTACGAAGTTGTGGTTATTATTAATTAGAGGAATTTTAATAAATGATATTATGAACTTCATAAGGTTATGAAGAGGAATAACAATGATTCTGTTATGGACTTTAGGAACTTAAAGAATGAATTTAATTTAGGAGCTGATATATGCGAGTAAGTTTTAATACATTTGGGAACTTTGTAGGTGAGTGAATAGCATCCCATTATAATCTTTATAAATGATGTTTTACAAGTTATATTTGTATATTAATTACCATATTTTAAGTATGGTTTTATGAAGAAAAGTTTATTAGGCTTATTTAGTTTCTTATATGAATTAGACCTTCCTGACCTTACAACTATATATATGTGTGTGTGTAATGTATGAACTAACCTATTATCTCTCACCCATACTGCTTTTCTTTCATTCATGTCTCTCTACTTTTGAATTCCCTTTTGGCGTTTCACCATAACTCTCCCTTCTACCAACTCACGTTTATTATAAGTGAGTATAACATGCCATTAAGGGTATGTAGTATGTGTGTATGTGTATAAAATACTCACTTGAACTTTTAAATCAATTAAAACCTATGACAAAAAAATCAATTAAAACTTAATAATAAACTACGCCAAACTTTTAAATTCTCATTGAACTTTAAATTAAGTGCGTATATGCAATTAACAAAACTAATAACAAGAGTTATCTATATATATTTAAGATTTTATGAGGGATTCATTGAAAAATTTAAAAAATGAGAGGGAGGTTAATTAAATTTGTACATGACATATAGTTTAGTAGAGTTGTGTATAAATTAGCTTTACAATTTTTTAGTAGAGGAATTGTTTTTTTTTTTGGATAAAAGAGAAATTGAGGATTCGGTAAAATTAAACTTATTCTTCATTAATAGGAATATTATTAAAAAGATGTGATAATTTTAAAACCTTAAACAAATTTTATTAATTGATCTTGGTATATTGATAACAATTCGGTCCCAGAAGTGTTAAAATATGAGCAACATCAGGCATATGATTGAATAACATCATTTTTAACATCATTTTCTCTGGCCTTACTACAAATTTTGAACAGGTGATCATTTCTTGATTCTCAATTGAATTTCAATTCTTTTCATGTGATTGAATTGTTAGTTATTTCATTCAGTTTATTTATTTATGTTAACATATTCTCCATTTTGTGTACAGATTTTTGGTGATCAGGACCCCTACATAATCGAAGACATTAATTTGATCCGAGACCTGTTGTCAGGACATCTTCTACAAAACATAGAGGGGTGATGATGTGTAGAGGTTTTTTTACATAGTATAGTGGTTTTTTACAGTTCTATTTAAGTTTGCATATTCAAATACTTTGCCTAGTTTCTTATTTATGAGTACTTTGAATTTGTTAAGGCATTATGCTTTACAGAGAACACTTTGGAAAATAATGATGAAGAATAGGGATTTTCATGGAAGCATGTCATCATCTCTTTGGCCATATGCATGTCATGATTTACATTGAAAGTTGAAGTTTGCACATTGAAATGATGTTATGATGATATATGTGCTATATGTCATGATAGAAAAATTAACATGTGATTTTCACTTCCATGAGTATTAGGGGAAGCTAGAGAGTTAATCATGAGAGAATGGTTCATGGATCTGGTTTTTTCTTTCAAAGATAGCAATGTACAGGTTAGAGAACTCGTTAGGATAGGTTCATCTACTAGTATGGAGGCAGCGAAGATGGAGCCGGTGGGAGGGGAGACTTGTAGTAGTATAGAGAACAGTAGTATGGATGCTGTGGTGAAGGGGATGGAGGAGGTGGGGACTTGTAGACACATGGTGGAGGAGAGCAGAGGTGGATGATGTAGAGAGTAAAACGTTGAAATTAAAAAAAAAAAAGGATACAACTACTGTTTTGGGAAAAACAGTCATTGTATCTAACAGATAAAATGACTGTTTTGGGGAAAACGGTCGTTGTATCTGTTAGATACAACGACCGTTTTCCCCAAAACGGTCGTTGTATCTTCCATACTACGACTGATTTTTAACGGTCATCTTTTCCCAAATTTTCAACGACACTGAGATAAACGTCCCCCTGAAAACAGTCGTCTAAAGGGCAAAAAAACGGTCGTTAAAAGTCCCTTCTGTAGTAGTGCAGCAATGGCTTGATCTGTGTCTCAATCCGTAAGAGTGAGTTTGCCAGGTATCCTTCTTCCGTTTTACTGTGGAATCCGGCCACTAGAGATGTCAAAGAGGTGCCTAGATTCAGAAGGATCCATTCTGGCTTGTTAAATTGTGTGTTAGGTTTGGGTACAATTCATTTGTTAACGACTACAAGATAGTGGCAATTGCTAAAATGAATAACGGGATGGAAGTGGGAGTGTATTCATTAAGCACAGATTCATGGAAAGAAATAAAATTTGAGAACTTTCTAGAGCATTTAACTTTTGTTGGCGAAACTGTTGTCTCCTCTAATCGTGCTATCTTTTGGAAAGCGTTAAAGGCAACCAATAAGCAGGAGGACGAAGTTATAGTTTCTTTTGAAACGGCAACGGAAGAAGTGTTTAGTTTGATTCCATGGCCTGGAGTTAGAAAGCAAGAGGAGGAAGTTAGAGTTTTATTTGAAACCTTTGAAACGGGACCGGAAGGGTTTAGTTCGTTTAGTTTGATACCATGGCATACAGTTGAAACTCCCGAGACTTTCAAGATTTTATTTAACTTAACTGTGTACAAGGACAAACTTGCTATACTTCTTAGGGGAAGTGACGGCTCATCACATATTAATTTGTGGGTGATGGAGGATGACATTGGTTCAACTATGAAATTCACTGGCGGCCCTTATCCTTGGGCCTTATGTTGTGGAGGTACTATTTGGAGGAATGAAATTGTCATGTCACACAAAAAAAGGTTTATGTCTAGTCAATATCACTACGAATAAATTTAAGATGATTGATATCCATGAATATACCCCTTGTACTTTTCTTAACTATGTGAAAAGTCTTGTACCAATTGTCAACATTGAAAAACTTCAATTTTAAAGGCTCGTTATTATACTGCATATGTGCTCTGTTTAAATATTTTTGGTAGATATTTATCCATGGTATTTTAGTTCATTAGGCACATATAAGGTTTGATGCCATTTAGTGATGTTATCTAGAATGATGAACTCATGTATTTAGTACTTTATGTTTCTTATTTTATTTGAATAATTTATACTTCAATCGCTCTGTTTTTATTATTTTTGTTAATATGGATATATAGAGGATTATTTAAGTACTAATGTATGAGGACAACTTTTCACACCAAAATTGTTTTCCTGTGCTTTTGCATGACGTATCAATAGCTTGTCTTGCATTAGAGGATATAAATACACAGTCTGATTTTACTTTGATTCATTTTACTTTGCATTCGACTACTCTTCTGAAATTTCACTACTTTTCCTTCTATATTTTTTGCTCAATTTTGATTGACTTCACAAGGATATATCTAAATGACAATCAAGGTTAGAGAATTTGAATATTGGGAAATAATATTAATATAAAATAAGAAAGTTGTTAAAAAAAACCTAGTAGTGTATTATTATGAACAGTGAATAATATGATTCATTTTTAAAGCTTCATACAATATACAGAAGCTGGCTAATTAATTTGTGTTTAACAAATTTTATTGCAATCCAAGCCTTATTATTTATAAGACCAATACATCCCATGAAACTTTATGCAGTACATAGAATAACGATTGTTGGCTCAAAGAGATAACATAGAAATTCAAATTCAAATTAACCCGCCATTGACAACAAGGTCTATGCTTGATTTCTTTTATGTCTATATGTCAAGCATATTATTGGTGATATAGTAACCCGCTCAAATTGCCAGAGGAGAAGCATTAGAATCCAAAAAGAAATAAAACATATCACAATAGAGATGCTGGCAATCCTAGAAACGACCTATGGATTAATGGGCTTATTTGTGCATTTTGAGTTTATATTTGAGAACAACGAAAATTGAAACAAGTTAATCTGATTTGTCATCTATAGACGACTTTAGGGGTAGTAGGTTAAGTGCTTGTTTGGTACAAGGGGAGAGGAGGGAAAGTAAGAGAGAGGAAGAATTTTGAGTTTTATTTTAAAAAAAAAGACTAGAGAAATGAGGTTGAAAGATTTTAATTAGTTTTTGTTACTCTCTTATTCTATATTTGTTCTTTAATGAAATTTTGTAACCCAACATCTCTAATTTTTTTTTAAATTCAATTGATAAAAATTTCCAACCCTTCCCCTCCAATCTCTCTTACCAAACAAATGATTGCAAAGATGAAAACATTTTTAAGTTCAGCCAATATGATGTCATAGAAAAGTATGATGGTGTTGGGCAAATATTTTACAACTTTTCAAAAAAGCTTAATTTGATGAAATTTGGGCTACTTTGTTCTTATTAGATTGAGGTTGTAGAGCACTGACATGAAAGCTCTTCTATATTACATAGAGGGCTATGGGTTTGATTCTGTTTAAAATATCATGCAGCTAGTGCATGCACCTTTAATTTCAGATGAGAAAAAAAGATTGAGTTGCAAATGATGAAGACGATCTTACTATAGTTATCCGAAAATGTCCACCTTAGATACTCAATGCTTACATGCTGCTATTAGTTTAGATTTAACTATTTAAGAGATGTAAGTCACTGACTTGATGAAAACAAATGATATTTTTAATGATTTTTATATTGTAATTATTTGAAAGAAAACACTAAAAAAATTGAAGAGTGAGATTTGATTATTTGTTATTTATTGTAATATGGCACTAAGTGGGAATTTTTAAAAAATATTTTCATATATTGGTTGCTTAAAAAATTGTAAAAATAAAGATAGTGGATTTTTATAGAAACTTTTTTATAGAAAAATTGTAAAATAATTATTTTCTTAAAGAGATGGGCAATATTAATGAGGCAAGTTAATGTGAAGTAGCTATAACATTTTTCCCCCCTGATTACAACAACATTATTTATTCAAAGACTTAATCAGATTTTTCCATGTGACACTTTTGTTTATTAAGGTACTACTGCTTCAACTCTTAAATATAAAATTTAGTTAATTTTTTTAAAGAAATTAAAAAAATTATTTAATTATATTATATATTGTGTATCATTGGATTATATATGAATTTATAAGTTACGTTGGATAAATTGGTTTGAAGGAAAAAGTAAAAATATAAGTACTTTAAATTTTTTTTTTGGCTAAGATAATTATCCTCCTATGAGGCACTGTCAGACCGCTAAATCCAACCCCTTGAAGGTAGAATTCTCTTATAAGTATTTTAAAATAATTTAATTAATTTCTTTAATTTATAAAATAAAAAATTAACTAGATCTTATAATTTAGAAATGTCGTATTATACAAAAAAAAAAAAAAAGAAAGAGTGCGGAGGTAGTATACCAAATAACAAAGAGGATCATGGGAAGTATAACACTATGTTCCCAAATCTCAGCCAAGAGGGAAAAATAGCAAAAATGATATTAAGATCCCATACAGGAAAATAATATCAGTATAGTCTCATAGTTTATCAATAATAAGTGAAAGAGTAACCATCAATAATTGAAAGAACTACATATAAGATTTTTTTAATATTATTTTTATACAACGAATGCCTTTTTATTTTTTTACCAAATATACGGATACTAATACCATAGGCTCGGCTGCCTTTTCCACGAGTCTCGAGTCTCCCGTAATACCTAAAATAGCCTTAGCCTTCCTTTTTTTTTTTGCCAGCACTAAAATAGCCTTGGCCAAAAACAAAGAAACGCTGAAGACCCACCCAGGCGACAATTGCAGATACGGATATAGCATTGAATCCTCGGCCTCTGCTTTCTCCTGCTTTCCTCTGAGAAATGTCTTCTTTTCCGTCGGATACCATGAAGCAGATGAGAGTGGATGGCGAGACGCCATTTCTTCCCGAAGAAATCATCAGAAACATTCTCAAACGACTCCCCGTGAAATCCCTAATCCGATTTCAATGCGTTTGCAAACCTTGGAAAAATCTCATCAAGAGCCCATCTTTCATCGCCGACCACCTCCACCACTCCACTCATCAAAACCCTCTTCTTCTTTTCCAACAGAACGAGAGACATCCTTTGCTCTTACGCTTGCTCGATTGTGATATGCGAGTCCTTGAAGTTCAAAACACTCCTTTATTTGATTCCTCGTCGTGGGTTAGGATCATTGGTTCCTGCAATGGCTTGCTCTGTGTTGCAATCAATGAGGCCGGTATATATCCTGCTTCCATTTTATTGTGGAATCCTGCCATTAGAGAGTTTAGACAGGTGCCTAGAACCAGAACTCTCGATCGTTTTGAGTGGGATTGCACCGTAGGGTTTGGGTTTAGCCCACTTATTAATGATTATAAGATAGTGAGAACTTATGCTGAGTCTGGTGATGTTATTTCTGGAGTTGAAGTGTATTCATTAAGCACAGGTTCATGGAAAGAAATAGAACTTGGGAACTTAGAGAATGTAAATCTTGATCTCCAAACAGTTTCGGCTAATGGAGCTATCTTTTGGAATGGGATAAAGCAAGGTGTGGAAGAGGAGGGCGAAGATGATACTGACTTGATAGTTTCATTTGAAATAGCAACGGAAGTGTTTACATTGATACAAATGCCTAATTCATTTTCTAAACTTAGTGTGTATGATGACCAACTTGCTGTACTTTCTCACACCAGGATTGGAGACTTTCCGAACTATCTATATTCTTTCATTGATTTGTGGGTTCTTGAGGAGGGTATAGGACCATCCACGGAGAGACGGGGTTGGACTAAGAAATGTACTTGCAGCCCCTGCCCATGTGCGTTAGATCTTGGCGTCATATGGAGGAATGAAATTCTCTGCGTTGCTTTTGGAATGCCTAGGCATGTTAGTGAAACAAAATGTGAAATCGAGAATGATGAACCAAAAGCTGGCATATATTTGTTCAATATCATTACTAATGAATTTAAGATGATTGCTATTCCTGGACGTGACCATGGTCGTGGGCTTTTCAATTATGTAGAAAGCCTTGTAACATTTGGTAACAACCATATTGAAGAACCTTGATCCTAAAGGTAAATTATTAGAATACAGATTTCCTTTGGTTTAGTTATTTTTGTTGGAAAAGGAATCCAAGTTTGTTTAGATCATTATGTATCTATAAGGTTTGATGCTCTTTAGAGATGTTATTTAGAAGGATGAATGTAGGTATTCAATGACAGATGCCTCTTGCTTTATGTGGCCTATCTATATTGACTACCTTTTTCCCCATGCTTGTGTGTATTGATTGTTT
Organism: Inga oerstediana; assembly: GCA_963210345.1. Lineage (NCBI taxonomy): Eukaryota > Viridiplantae > Streptophyta > Magnoliopsida > Fabales > Fabaceae > Inga > Inga oerstediana. The sequence goes on along the minus strand of OY723400.1, from coordinate 22,002,867 downwards.
GATTTCTTTTAGTGACACATATTTACTGTTGTAATTTGCTATTTACTCTTATACCAAACAACAAAAAATATAATTGTTGTTAGAAGATCGTTGGATGATTGATTCATGTACATACATGCATGTGTGTGCATGCGCTTGCACCTTCTGGGGATATGGTTGCAGCAACCTTTGGACTTCAAACTTATTAGCTGTGAATTGGTTGTGGTATGTACATATATGCTTAGGTGAATGATAAGATTACCGCTTAATATATATATATATATATATTGTATTTTTATAATGTTTATATGATATAGTATCTCATGCATATATTATCGACCTGCGTTATTATCTGATCAAGAAATATGAATACAAGAGCAGAGAAGGTAGATCATACTTATCCATACTGTGTGTGTGTCTATATATTATGTGTGTTTTTCCCTACGTGTATATATACACGGTTGTTTACATGTTCAACATTAGAAGAGATGCAATATATCATGCTCAAAAACCAAGTATATAACTCTGTATATTACTTAGCAGCCTGTATTTTCTCAGATATTCCTGGTTCAACGTGAGCCACATATATATGTGCATGAATCAAGCATCTCAGTATGTTTGCGTTTATATCTATTTATTAAACGAACCCTAAAAATAGGTGTGCAATGCTTTTAATTTAGGTTGGTTCCTGTCATAGTTGCTGGGGTGCTGATATTTGAGCTCTTGGGAATTAGTTGATGAAGATGACATCCCAATTGTCCTTGGGTCTTGGCAAGTGCAAATCGTCCTAGTTGCTGCAATGCATATAAAAGGATCAAGGTCAAGTCACAAGTGTAAATGTTCTGGGAATCATACAGGTACAGCTTGTAAATATCAAGTACTGTGATTATTATGTTGAAGCCATTTGGTGATTGAACAGTTACATGTCCCATGAAGATTTTACTTCTAAATCTGCTTTGTTAGGTTCGATTGGAAACATAAGAATCTGGAAAGCCATAAAAGTCATAAAACTTATCACAGTAGAAATTCCAATCCTGGAAGCTACTTTTTTATGGGCTTATTTGTGCATTTGAATTTGTTGAAGGACGGCGAAGATCAATTATGTCATCAAAAAACTCACACAGACTCCAAACGGTTGATGAATATTTTAAAAAGCTTGTCCCTTCAAATGATCTAACAGACCCTGCTTCCCCAAGATTGTATGGAAACAAGTTATCAGATTTGTCCTATGCAAATGAATTGAGGAGCAGTAGGATGCATCCCATTGATGACGACAGTTATGACAAAGATGGCTGGGTCCTTCAGTTTGGCCTATCTGATGTCACAGGGAAGTGTGATGGTACTCATCGGGTAGATTGGATGGGCAGAGAATTCCAAACTTGTTCAAAAAGTTCAGGTGGATACTGTCTGGACTACTCGGCTATTAGAGTTTTCTGATGATGATGAAGTGACTGTGGCTGCTGTAGCAGCTTCTTTATGGGAGTGTTCAGCTGGGCCTATATTTCGGTACTATTTTTCTGTAAGGTCACAACCATTCAGGTTTGGCACAGTACTGCTCAATGGTTACATCCTGCCATTAGGTCTGTGTTAGAGTGCCATATCAGGTTACACGGCCTCTTCTGGTTTATACCAGAAGGAAACTCGTGACAACTAATTAAGGAGTAGAAGAGAAATGTTTAAATTAAGTTATTAGTAGGGGTCAGTTATTATATTTGTGTTGGTTATCATTTAGGTTTAATAGGATAAGGCAGTTATGTTTCACTCAGTGATTGTATTTGGCAACATAAGCCTATCTGTAAGACAATTGAGGCAGGCTTGAATATTACAAACAGATTACGTTATCTCTCCTATCTAGGATTTCAGATTCTGATTTTAGATAACCATCTAACCTGAATGATCTGTAGAAAGCCAAATCTTAACATTCAGCTTTGACAGATGAAAGTTTTCTGATCAGTGATAAGATGAAACATCTGTTCTATGAGGTATATTGCTTTTGAAGTACTGATCTTATTGGTTATTGCTTGTCTTTCATGTAATCATCTGGCTCTCTGTAACTTGATCTGATTTGGTACTGGTAATTTAGATGCACAATATTAATAGCTTGAGTAATGAGGATTTGACTTAATTCAGAATGTCTGCAACACAGTTTGAAGTAATTAATTGTTATTTTGAGATTTTACGAGGGATTGGGAGTTTTAAGTATTTTTGTTTTTTTTCTATGTTTATGTTAAAATGCAATTAGTTCTTAAAAATGAACATTAATAAGTTATCTATTGTGGTGATACAGGGGTTTATATATTTTGATGTAATAGATGTCAGAGATTGACTGTTACTTTTGCGCTAAATAATAATACTTGTAACGAGAGATTTTTTTTGTAACAAGAGATTGACTGTTACTTTTTTGTGTGTGTAGATATTGATTATACTTTTCTAATTGAAGTGGCTCTGTCAAAAGTTGCAGGGGCTGTTCTTTGAAGTCTTTTGAGAATCAGTTGGTGATGATGTAGATTACATGCACACTGTACTTGGGCCCAGTCTGGCTTGAAGGATTGTGGGTGAGAAACTGAGAATGAGAATAGGAGTGAGAATGTGATTGGGAATGAAGCCTTAAAAGTAATATATATATATATATATATATATATATATTGCTCGAACTTAAAAGTAATATTTGGAGAGAATGCTTACACTAATTTTATTTTATAATTTGTCATTAACCATGAAAAGACTAATATCTGCATAATTAATAAAAAACACCTCTCTACATTGATTTTGATACGCGCACACATTCTTATCCGATCTTTAATATAAGACATATAATCTAATTTAATTATATTAAAAATATTATTTAAATTGTTTAATAAGACTTATATTTTTTAAATCATCCTAGCAATCTTCTTTAATTTTCTTTTTCTCCTTGTTTTATTTTTCTTGATTATTGTTGGGGAAGCATTAATAGGAGTAAATTAAGAAAAAGATTGACAAATATATAAGTTTTATCTTATATTTAAAACTAAAATCACATATATAAAAATGTCTTATATTAAGTGCAGGAGGATTATAATTATATGTATATGTTTTTATAATCCGAGTTATGCCCATTCCTTCGTACAAAGCAGAGCATATTGGGCTTTTCTTTATGTCAATTCTAATGCCAACCTTCGAAGCCCCATTGCAAATAGGGCCTTGGGTCTTGACAAGTAGCAACTCTGCAATGCATATAAAAAAGTTTAATACATTTGTAGAGAGAGAGAGAGAGAGAGAGAGAGAGAGAGAGATTAGAAAAGCCTAGTAAGTAACATCAATTATTAACTACTCCCTCCGATCTTAATTATAAGATAAAGTTGACTTTTTTGGAGAAATTAAGGAATCCAATTAAATTACTTTAGAGTGTTTATATTTTTAGTATCCTTAGATTATATACTAGTTTATTAGTTAAATTAATTAGTTTGGAGAAAAAAATAAAAATAAAAATACTCTAAAGTAATTTAATTGGTTTCCTTAATTTCTTCAAAAAAATCAATTTTATCTTATAATTAGGACCGGAGGGAGTACCTAGTAAGTAGTAAGTATGCAGTGCATGTAAAGAGGTTAGAGTCAAGCATAGATGCCCTTGGGAATCACAGAAAGTTCAGCTTCTTCTTGTTTTTCCTTATGTCGAACAATGTTTTCTCCTGTTGATAATATAAAATTTATTTATCTAACTTGATTAGATTAAGGTAGTTAATGTTGTATGTTTTTTTTTTCTAAAACATTCTAATAATCTTTCTTAATTCCCTTAATCTTTTCCTTACTTGATTATAGTTGATAAAGCATTAATAGGGGTCAATTGAGAAAATATTGGCAAATATGTGAAATAGATATTATATTTGAGATCAAGATATACTATACAATTATTAACTTTATATTAGAAATTTTGTAATACCCGCTTAATAACCCATTTAACTCATAAAGGGGTCGGAAAATCACACCATTAGAATTGTCCATCCGTTATTATTGGGGTTTGACTATAAAGAATGAATTAAATTGAATTTGAAATTATATGTTAAATCATGAATTAGAATAATATTAATGTGGTCCAAACAGCCAGGAGCTTCATATTTCATAATTGTAGAGATCTCCATAACTAGGTTATTAGTGCAATAAATTATATTAAAAATTATATTAATGTGATCAAATCTAAGGGGTCAAACAATTTACTTCATATTTGGTTGTTAGGGCAGATAATCACACTATCAAAATTGTGCATGCGCAATTATTGGGGTTTGAATAAAAGGAAGGAAGTAAATTGAATTTGAAATTATATGTTCAATCATGAATCATAATTATATAATTGTGATCTAGCAAAAAATAATTATATAATTGTGAATCAAGCATGGAAAGGAACTTCGTCTTCCATGGTTGTAGGAATTTCCATAAATTATATTAATAATTATATTAATAATTGGGTTATTAGTGCAACAATTTTTAAAAATTATGTCCTAATGACAATGATTTGATTTTGAAATAGTGATTGCCACTTTTAATTATTGGTGAATGGAAATTATGTCTCCATCAATGGTATTATTTATTAATACCGCAAAGGTGGAAAATGAAGTTTTTGAATATTGATTAATAATTGGGATATTAATACTGCAATAATTACAATTAGGGTATTAATTGAGAAATTAAAAGTATTTCAAAATAATATTGTTGACTTTAAAAATAAAGTGGCTTTTGACTTTCGTTAATGATATTAATTAATTGATTGATTAATTATTATATGAGCAACCAATTAGACCTAAAAAAAAAGTCATTATTTTTTAGATGCATTATAGAGTTTTGGAACTATATAAAAGGAATTTTATGGAATATTATCAATTAGTATTTTAATTAGAGTACTACTATGACAATAACTCTTATTTCAACTTTTGATGATAATTAGATATTAATTGAAATATTGATAACTTTAAAATTACATTTTCTTTTGTTTTTCAAGAATGATGGTAATTAACTTTATAAGTAATTAATTGAATTTCTAAATAATAAATTCATAATTTTTTAAATGAATAGAAATTCTTAAGAAAGTTTGTTTTTATACATCTAAATCAAACAATCAAACAAACAATATTCTGCTATGTCTCACCCGAGTAATACTCCTCATGTGACACACGGTGGAGATATAGCTTGTTAGGTCCTATGTTAAGATCCGGAAGGTACTTATTTTATCGGATAACTCATTTAAGTGACAATTTTTACTTTTAAAACAAGTTGACCGTTCATCATCTATTTTCATTGCAATTGGCTCCTCTCCATTGGGTATAATGGCAGATTGTGTGGTTAAACTTAAATTTTATGATTCAGATTTGATAACTAGAAAACTACAAATTAATTTATACAGTTAAATTTTAGAAACAAGCAATTGAACGAGTGGTTATTATAAGAGCAATTTTATATTCCTTGATCCTAAATATAAAAACGTTGTAGAAATAAAAAAAATTGTTGAAATCCTAAATATCCCTTTAATAATTTGTTTTGGAAATTAGCCCTAATGAAGACTCCATTAATAAAAGTGGGCAGGACCGCATGAATTTTTAAAAAGTATTTTACTGTACTGACATTGAGTATTCTATTCTTTTAATATTGAATTATCTATAGACATTGGTCCAGAAAAGTTAAACACTAATTTTTTTTTTTTTTTTTTTTGCATTAAGAAATAAAAATAAAAATACTTAATTCAGCAAATGAAAATAAAAGCATGGATTGGGACGATCTGGGTGTGCGAGTCTCCACTGAAACCCTAGTCCCAAGATACTCTCACCTGTCAGCGACGGCTTAACCTCTTCTGAGTCGACAACCATGGAGCAAACGGTGATTAATGTCGCGGCACCATACCTTCCCGAAGAAATCATGACCAACATCCTCAAGCGGCTTCCTGTGAAATCCCTTCTGCGATTTCGATGTGTCTGCAAACATTGGAAGAATCTCTTCAAGACCCCATCTTTCATCCAAGAACATCTCAGCCACTCCACTAATCAAGATCCTTCTCTTCTTATGGTACCGGATTGGAGTAATTTTGGTTTCTTCTTATTTTTGTTCAATTGTAAGATGCAATTTGGTGAGTTTGATAACGCTCCTTTGATCGGTTCCTTACGAGGCTTTGAGCTCGTGGGTTCCAGCAATGGCCTGCTCTGCTTCGTAGATATGAATAAATATCCTCCTGCCCCCTTAGTGTGGAATCCGGCGACTAGAGAGGTCAAACAAGTGCCTTCTGATGAATTTTCGGGTTTGTATTTGGTTGACGATTTTGATGTGTATTTTGGTTGGAGTTTCGGATTTGGGTTTAATCCTATTATTAACGATTACAAGATAGTGAGATTATCCGGGAGTTCTGTTACTGAAGCGAAAGTGTATTCATTAAGCACAGGGTCTTGGAGAAACATTCAATTTGACGAGATGAATGTTTCTGTTATTAGCGATGGTGTCACTGTTAATGGAGTTACGTTTTGGTATGGGTCAAATGACAATTACATAATGGGCGGCCGCAGACATGTGATAGTTTCATTTGACTTAGCAACTGAAGTGTTTACCGTGATACCATGGCCACGTTTAGCAAGTTATTCAGGTCCAGATTTTTTAAGTTATTCAACTGAACTTGCTGTATATGATGACAAACTTGCAGTCATTTCTCATCATGAGACCAAATACTCTCAATATTCTTCTATTTATTTGGAGGTGATGGAGGAGGGAGCTATTGCTTCATTCGAGCAGAGATGGAGTTCAAGTAAAAAATTTATTAACGACTCTAATCTGAAATTATGTTTTGGAACCATATGGAGGAATCAAATTGTGTGCATGGGAAAGCCTACGTACAGTGAACGTGGAATAAAGAATACGGAACACCTATATCTTATTGATGTCATTGCTAATGGATGTAAGCGGTTTGATATCCCTAAACCCACATCTGGCCTTCATGTTAAAGTTTTCAGTTATGTGGAAAGCCTTGTTTCCGTTAGCGGCAACATTCAAATTGAAGAAACTTAATCCTGAAGGTTAATTAATACAGCGCATATTTGCGTTGTTCATATATTTTTTGTAGGAACATATCCCTATGGATTATTTGAGACTTTTTATATGATGTCTGATTAGGTTGCATTCTCTATACAAGGATTTCCTATCAACAAGTCGTGGGCAATATTTCTCATTTTCTGAAGTTTTGTGTGATACATAAGGAAAAAGTGTTTTGTTATAAAAGTAAGATGTTATGTGATATCTGAATATTGATATTGAGTTTATGCAATTCTGGGACGGTTATGAAGAAGCCGTTTAAGAGCACTCTATTAACATAAGAACTACTAGTTCCATTCTTTGAAAGAGAAAGTCAGTAGATAGTGGTTTATCTTTTCTTTCAAGAGAGGCACATTTTTGGAGCATAATCATGTGTGTTTGTGTGTGAAAAGGAATGATGTTTTGGTTTTTATCAGAACTGCAATGGTGTTAAATCAACATCAATTATTGATTTATGTAACATACAAAATAGAACAAACTATACGATTTTTAATTTGTGAAACGAATGATTCTTAATTACATAAATCATTTGTTAGATTTTGCATAATGAAGGTGGTTTATGGAGTTGCCTAGTTGGAAAATGAGAGGTAAATTTTTTATGAAGTAGATATATTTGGAAGTTCTTTTTTTACACACAACCCTTTACATGTTAATAGCTGAAGTATAGCTCTGTCAACGTTTGTTGGGAGCTGTTATCTGAGCTCTTGGGAGAATCAATTTAGTGATGATGAAGATTACATTCCGTTGGAATTACGTCTTGACAAGTTGTCAATGTCAAGTTGCTACAAAAAATAAGTTCGATTGAGCCCAAAAAGAGTACTTGTGGGGCTCACTTATCCTGTTTTGGTGTTTTTTTTTTCAAAATCCCAATTTATTTTTCTCTCCAGTGGCACGTTTAATATAAGTGACCAGGGAGTCACTTATGCCATTGGGAAATGACATCAACTTCCCACCATAAGAAATTCTCATACACCATCAGCTTCTTTCTCCTAGATTCTCTACTGCCCCAGATATTTCGCAAATATTTTTCAACCAAAATTTTCCAAGTGTTTTTAAATTCCTTCTTCCATGTTCCATTAAATTATTTTAAATAATACAATAAAAATAATATTTAAATATTCATGTCATTTATCAATATCATATTTAATAATAATTATTAAGCATTAAATTATCTTTGTTATTAAATATAATCACGAAAATGAAAACAGCTTTATTAAAGAAATAAACTTGATATAATCTGATATAATCCTAACAAAAATAATTAACCATCGTATTTATCAATTTATTTTTCTATTTCATTATTAAATTTATGATAATGATAGATCCCGTAATATGCTCTTTGAAATATACTTCAACATATATAATTTTTCTTTTGGTTGTATATGCACAATGTCATGAATTTTTATGCCTTTTTTGCCCTCAGTTGCATTTGTTTCTCTTGTTGAATATAACTTTATAAAATTCATGCCCTTTTTGATAATTATACATTCATAAGTGCTTTTAATAAATAAAGTCCAAATATAATCGCAATTGTTCAAGTAACTTGTGAAAATAATATCTAAATAGAAAAATAATAAGTGAGGATGTTGGGTGTTAGTTAATCGTGATTTCTGTTTGGATATTTTTTCATACGAGACTTGAGAATTTTGTTTATGTTTATGTTTCATTTATTAAAGTCGTTTATACATGTATAATAACCTAAAAGGCTATGAATTCAATAAACCTATTTACATTTTCATGATTATATTTTATGATAATGATCATTAAATATTTAATAATTATTATTAAATATGATTTAATAAACGACACGAATATTTAAATATTATTTTATTTGATAACTGTTATCATTTGAAATAGTAAACCTAGGGCTTGTTTGATTCTGTTTTCTATTTTTTATTCTCATAAACAGTTTTATAAAACAATTATTGGAAACAAGTTTTAAAAATAAAAAGATAAGAAAATATGTTTGGATATATTATTTTAAAAAATCTGTTTTTGAAGTGACATGACGGTATGGTTGCCAGCGGTGACGTGGTGGTGGTCGTCATTGGTAATATAGTGTCGAAAGTGGGTAAGTGACGATTTCAAAAAATAAAAAATAGGAAAACAAAAACAAGAAAACAACTTAAAACTGTTTTTGGTTTTTAGTTTTAAAAACCAACTTTTTGTTTTTTTGTTTTCAAAAACAATTTTTTTAAAACATTTTACCAAACAAGCTTTATTATTTTATTGTTTAAAAAAAAAAAAGCTTTTAAAAACAAAATCAAACAGCCCCAACTCACCAACCAAATAAAGGTCATCGAACTGAGACGCTAAGAAAAACCATATCGATGAATATGGTCATCATGGACACATAGGTTGAAGCGAATATTCAACCTTATATAGATTGTCAGCAGTTCATTAATAACTAACCGTAATGAAGCCACAATCACCCTGGCACGAAAGAAACAGTCTATTGAACACCAAAAAGGATAGATGACGAGAGCCCGAACATAAGTAAATGAAGATAAGAACATGTGAATTTAGAAGTAGAGAACAAAAACCTGCTCATCCTGGAAGACCATCTCCGTCGAAGAAACCTGCGCATGAGAAAACCTCCTAGGCATCGTCCAAATGTGTAATACCCAGACCCTGAGATGCCAATTCCGGCGTACATGATGGATTGCTCGAACGGTATCATACGAAATACGAACCTCATAAGTGGGGGCAACACTTTATAGTGGATAAAGAGGCGCACAACATAACTTGCCAGGGCGATGTATCTGGTTAGTGTGCAGCAAAGCGATCCATGAGCAAACCAGCTTAGGGGAGGAACACATATACACGTTCGACGGGGAACGTACCTCCCACGCTAACGCATCATAGGTGTGGTCGTCCCTCAAAGAGCTCCAGTACAAGCGTTACAACAAAAGGATAACTGATAAATCGTTATATTAATGGGCGTGATTGAAGTCCATATATCGTTATATTAATTATTCTTCTATGATTCAATTTTCCAAAAATCAGAGTTGTCAGTTTTTATTTTCTTTTTGTTAATATCATTACTCTTATGGTTCACAAAATCAATTTGGGATTTTAAAGTTCAAATGGTACTTAAGTGTCTTTTTTTCAATATAATATGATTGAATATTATTTTATGAATACTAATATTCTATAAATAATAAATTATTGTGATAATTTATTTTAATATTCTACAAATTTTTTAATTAAGCATATATTTTTATTATTTTTTTAAATTATTAATTTTATTTATTTTTATAATTATGAAATTTTAATTACAATTATAAATTTTTATAAAATTATAATATAATTATAATTAATTAATAAATAATTTTTTAATTAATTATATTAATTATTTTTCAAATTATATAATTAATAGATGGTTAATGATGAGACTTCTTTAAAGAGATTTATTTGTGGCAATTACCAAATTTAATATTATATAATTTATATGATATGATTAACATTTGAGATTAATCTATTATCTATTAATTATATATTTGTTTTATTTTCTAAAGAATTTAATATTTGAAGATATTTTGCCACTCTTTTCCATTATCTCTGTTTATTTTTTATATAACTGAGAATATTTTATTTCACATATTTGTTTTATTTTTCACATTTCAAATTCAAGATTCTAAAATATTTAGTAACTACTTCCATATGATCCCTTTGAATTATATGATATAATTATATGATGTAATATTATTTCCTGGTGGACTAAGAGCATAACAGTGACAAAATTAAACATGCAGGCACAAACCATGCGATGCAAGCAAGAACATTCTAAATTAGAGGTTGACGTGAACATCCTGAGAAGCTCGCTTTACGGATTACTTTTTTTATATTTATAGTTATATAATATATTATTATTATGTATAATTTTATTAAATATTATTCTATAATTTCTAATATTTTATAAATACTAAATTATTATAATAATTTTATCTTAACACTCTTTTTTATGAACTATTTAAATATTCTTCTTAATTTTTTTATTTTTTTTGACCGAATTCTTAATTTTTTAATTTAACATATATTTATATTATTTTTTTTAATTCTAATTTTAAATTATTTATATAATTATAATAATAAAATTTGCTAAAAATAGAATATAATTATAATTAATTAATTAATTAATAATTAATTATATTAATTATTTTTATAATGATATAATTATTAATTGAAATTTATTGTTAGTAAATTATATTTTTAATATTTTAATTTTCAATTAAATTAATAAATTAATATTAAAAAAACCTACAAAGACCTGATTAAAAATCTTTTGAAACAATAAGGACACGATAAAAAGAAAAAAAAAATATAAGGACATGAGTAAAAGCGGGTAAAAGTCTAATGATCTAATAATAAGAAAATTAACTATAGGGACCTAATTAGAAATTAGCTGAGAGATTAATGATCCCAATATTATATTATCTAAAGACCTTTTCTGGCAAAATAAAATCTATAGACATTGGTCCAGAAAAGTAAAAAGAAAAAAACTAAAAATACTTTATTTTCCCTAATAAAATAAAAATAAAAATAAAAAGACTTATTCCCCAAATGGATATAAAAACATGGATTGCGACGATCTGGATATGGAATTCTCCTCCGAAACCTAAAATACGCTCAGCTGGTCGCGGCGGCTTTACCTCTTCTGTGTCGACAACCATGGAGCAAACGGTGATTAATGTGGCAGCACCATTCCTTCCCGAAGAAATCATCACCAACATCCTCAAGCGGCTTCCAGTGAAATCCTACTGCGATTTCGATGTGTCTGCAAACATTGGAAGAATCTCTTCAAAACCCTATCTTTCATCCAAGACCATCTCCGCCACTCCTCTCATCATAACACTTTTCTCCTTATGGCAGTGGAGGATTATGGTGATGGTTTCTACTTATTATTGTTCAACTGTAAGACGCAATTTCGTGAGATTGATAACGCACCTTTGAACGGTTCCTTACGAGGCTTTGACCTCGTGGGTTCCAGCGATGGCCTGCTCTGTTTCGTCAATACCAATAAACATCCTCCTGCCCCTTTAGTGTGGAATCCGGCGACTAGAGAGCTTAAACAAGTGCCTTGTGATGAATTTTCGGGTTTGTATTCGGATAACAATTCTTATGTAGATTTTGGTTGGCGTTTAGGATTTGGGTTTAATCCTATTATTAATGATTACAAGATAGTGAGATTATCTGGGATTTTTAATGATATTTCGGAAGCGGCACAGTGTATTCATTAAGCACAGGGTCTTGGAGAAACATTCAATTTGACGAGATAGATGTTTGTAATTGTATTACTACACATGGTGTCACTGTTAATGGAGTTACGTTTTGGCTTGCTACAGATGGCTCCAGTCATGTAATAGTTTCATTTGACTTAGCAACTGAAGTGGTTGTAGTGATACCATGTGCGGCCTTTATAGATTATTCAGTTAACCTTGCTGGGTATGATGACAAACTCGCAATCATTTCTCATCATAAGACCGGAAACTCTCAATATTCTTCTATTTATTTGGAGGTGATGGAGGTGGGAGGTATTTGTTCATCCGGTCAGAGATGGAGTTCAAGTAAAAAACTTGTTGGCAGCTCTAATCTCACAGTATGTGATGGAGCCATTTGGAGGGATCAAATTGTGTGCATAATGGAGTATATGGAACACCTATATCTTATTGATGTCATTGCTAATGGATGTAAGCGTTTTGATATCCCTAAACCCAAAATTGGCATTGGTGTTAAAGTTTTCAATTATGTGGAAAGCCTTGTACCCGTTAGTGGCAACATTCAAATTGAAGAGCCTTAGTCCTCAAGGTTAATTACTACCGTGCAGATTTATGTTGTTCGTATATTTTTTGTAGGAACATATCCCTATTAGTTTACACTTCAGATCATTCTGTATGTGTAATGTTTTTTTTTGGTCTATGTAATGTCATTTAATTGCTGGTCTATGGATTATTTGAGACTTTTTATATGATATTTGATCAGGTTGCAATCTTTATAAAGGGATTTCCTATCAACAAGTCGTGGGCAATATTCCTCTGTTTCTGAAATTTTGTGTGATACATAAGATAAAAGTGTTTTGTTATAGAAGTAAGATGTTATATGATATTTGAATATTAATATTTAGATTTAGAGTTTATACCTTTAAAGCCGTTTAAGATGGTGTTTCCTTATCGAGACTCGCATTTGCTGGTTGGAAAATAGTAGACCGGAACATTTAGACCGGTTATATTGGATAAGGTCTTAAAAATATGACCAGTGGTATTTTTGTAATTATGTTCAAATTTTAAGACCGGTTATCCATACAATCGGTCTTAAAACTACTTTTAAGACTGGTTATAATAAAAACCGATCTTAAAATATATACAATAAAAAAATAAATATATTTAATATATTTCCTAGACCTGTTCTAAATATAATCAGTCTAGCAAATATTATTTGAATTAAAGACAATTAAAAAAATAATTTTTTTTTTATTTTTAAGACCGGTTGTAAATAAAAACCGGTCTTAAATATTAAAAGTTTAAGACCGGTTATTATTAATAACCGGTCTTTAATATTACTTTTAAGATTGTTTTTTAATTACAACCGGTCTTAAAACTGACCTAAATTTGAAAACCCGCCTAATTTTAACTCTAAAATCTGATACTCAAGCACATCAGCAAAACCCCTCCGTCGATTCACGATAGCTCCTCCTTTCCCCTTCTCTCCTCCGTCCTTAACCTTCGTCGCCGTCAACGTAGATCTATGGTTGAATACATTACCGTAAGGCTATCGTCGTTTGTTCCCTCCGATTTGTTTCGTTTTCAACCTTGTTTTTATTTTCAGGTTTATGTTTCAATTGCTAGGCGTTCAATTAAATTAATGGTTTCGTTTTTGGTTATTTCATTGAAATTATGAGATGACTTGGCCTCCATTTTCTTTGTTCAATTCTTGCAGCAAGTCGTCAACCCACTTTTCTGAAGCGTCTATTGCCTCTTAAGAGAGACCTTACTCAATTCGTAAAGTGGCCAAAGAATATTCAAATCCAGAGGAAGAAGAGGATCCTCAAGCAAAGGTTGAAGGTACCATTAATTATTCTGAAGAGTTTTTCTATATGCATGTGTCTGAGGTTAAAGTCCTTATGCTTCTGTAGACTTGAGTTTATTTTGGTTGTGTATGAGAAGGGTTCATTATTGTAAGTTATAGTTCCTTGGACTTTTGTGTTGCTTCTAAGTATGCCTCCTAATGCATTTAGGACTGTTTACTTGTTTATGGTGCTTCATACTATATAAACTCTTGCAGGAATATTTTGATGAATGAAAACTTGCTTGTGTTCATATTGCCTAACTGGATGGCTTGGCTTCAATTCTAATTCTGTATTTTTGCATATATGTTCAATATAGTACAACTCTGGATTCATAGTGATGATATTGCTTGATATTGGTTATCAACTTGTGTATTGCAATTAATTATTTGTTCATGTTTGCATAATTTGGGAATTGCTTTTGAACGATGCCTTTGTAGATGTGCCGTGTTATAGCAATAAGCACCATGTAGCATAATTTCCTTAAATCATCACTAGCTATCCTTAAATAGTGTCCTTAAAGTGAGAATAATGAGACGTCCTAGTGAGGGTACTCCGGATCTAACTAATGTTAATCAAAGCGAGCCTAGCAATGATTCAAGCCAGGAACACAGTGAGCCACGTAACCGGCCTAGACGAAGGGGTAGGAGAGCCACCCGATTGAGAGACATTCCTCTTAATTGGAATACTGGGGAAAAGATTCTGATTGAATTTGATAGATATTGGAAACCAATCGAGCATAATGCAAGCCGGTATAGGAGTTTTGTCGACCTCCTAGCACGCAACAAGCCTAGCATCTTGAAAGAGCAGTGGAGAAATGTGGATAAAAGTGTAAAGCGACATATTTGGGAAACTATCCAGCTCACTTATGACATTCATGAGAGTGAAGTCTTGTATGATAAGACAATGACATATTGTGATGAATGTTGGAGGAAGTTTAAGACAAGTCTAGCCAACAATTACATGCATATCGAGGTGGAAGAAGGTCAGCCTTGTCGAAATCCATGTGACCAGTATTCTTTTATTGACGAACATACTTGGCAAGAATTCAGATGGCTTCAGACTACTCTAGAAGTATTGGTGAGTTGACTTATTTTGCATTTGATTTACTTATGAATTATGAATTGTCTTTATTGATTTACAATGACTTAATTTTGATTTCTTATTTGCAGGAAAAAAGGAAAAAGGACCAAGAGAGTGGTAGAAAGAATGATTGCCCCCATACAATATCTCGTGGGGGTTATGCAAAGGCCAAAAAATACTTGTTGGTAGCCAAACGGAAGAGATTGGAAGAAGCAACTCAATCTGATCCTTCTGTTCTTCTTTCTCCACCATCTCCGATACGTCACGAAGAGAAGTGGTTGTTCGCTCACCAAAAGAGGATCGAGTCTTATACGAGTGAACAATCTCTTATAGTTGGTGAGAAAATTGTAAGTATTGTTGTTATTAATTATTTAGTAAACAAATTTCATTACTAACATTTGTCATTTGTGTCTTATAGGAGGAGCTTCAAAAAAAAAAAAAAACAAGCTGAGGGATTGTTTAGGTTGGATGGGAGAAATTACATCCTGACAGTAGCTACAGGAAAACGTGATCATCTCAGCTGTGTCAGGGGGTTGGAGGAGGGGTAGGCATAAGGGATTACTTTGGAGCACCCCAACACCGTTCCTCAAGTAGTATGGTGACTAGGAAGGAGATGGAGCATATATTGGCTATTGTGAGGGCTGAAGCTAGGACCGAGGTAGAAGCATCATTTAATGCATGATTTGAAGAAAGGTTCAGCAAGATGAAGGAGGAATGGATGATCATGACGAGCACAAGACCAGCAGATACCAGTGCTCCCCAGGCTCATTCCCTAAACCCTAAACAGAGCACTAAAGGGAGTTGTATTGGTCAGTCATCAGAGGGTCATGGAAAAGAAATTGGTGATCCTTGTGACTTATCTGTGGAAGATTCTCTGAGACAATTAGTTGCACAGGGGAGCATGCACAACTTGGGATCAACTGTCCACCACCAAGAAATAAAGGATGATCAAGTCAGAGTGGCAATTGAAGAGGTGATCATTGCAGATACACCTCTCCCTATCCCTGTTGATGACTTCAAGGTTGTGGGCGATGTCCTCAACTCTGTCATCTTGTGGCCAAAGAAAATTGTTTCTGATCGAGCTGAGGAATCCCCGCCACCTCCACCTCCCTCCACTCAAGATGTTTCATGGCCTCCATTGAATGTCATGCAGCAAGTGATTTTGATGGCATATGATACATCCTTTTGAACAAGAGATTGGCCTACTGAGTCAGCTGCTGGCAAGTCAAGGGCGCAATGCTATATTGAGAGGGATGATTTAATGTCCCTGGTAGCTCCTCTACAACAACTTACGATTTCGATTCTCCAACTCTTTTTAATGCAAGTATCTTCTCAAATTGGAAGTTAATATTTTACAAATTACACATTAAACTTTGATTTGTGTGCTTACATTATTGTATTTACATGAATCGTAGGTTGGTTGACTTTGGCAAAACCAATAAATTTGGACTCCTACGCCCACTTCAACTCTACGACAAAGGGACCACTGCTGCTATCAGACACACACACTTATCGTACATGCTTTGTTAAACCCTAATTGAGTGTTTCTTGGCTCCATATTTGTATGGGTAAGACACAAATTTATATTTCATAATATACATAATGTTTTATATTTGTTTAAAAGTCTTTCATTTTTTCAGTGATAATTGGCAATTGGCTATTTTGTGTAAGAAGAGTTATTCTGTCATCCTCTTATGCTCCCTCCACCTCAGCAAGACAACTAGGGAATTGAAGAAGAGCTTGAACTCGTAAGTTTTCTTGCATTATTAATTACCTTTCGTGTGAAAATTTTATGGAATTTGTGTAAAATAAGTAATCTTTGTGATTTTGATGATATAGGGCTATGCGGACATTCCAACACACTGCTTGTGGTAGTCTTATTCGTGAAACAAAAGAGCCTACATGAATCTTGCCAAAGTTTAGTTACATATTGGTTTGTTTTAAGAATGTATTCAATAATAAGCCATGCTTTAATTTTATACTTGTTTTAATAATATCATATTATTTTTCAGACCCATAGGCAACCACCGGGGTCCAACTTGTGTGGGTTGTATGTTCTGAGACACATTTATAATATTATTACCCTAGGCACGACAAAATTTACTGAAGAGGTAAATGTATATATATTTCAAAAATTTTGTATTACTTTTATTGTTTTTAAGTGAAGTTAATTTTTTGCCTAGTTTTGGTGCTTCAAATGTTTGAACTTGTTGACCCATTTCCAGAAGAAGATATTGATCACATTCACAATTGTTGTGTTGAATTCATTTATGAACTTTTACAACAGTGAGTTCTTGTAAAATTGAGAAAGCTTTTGTATATATTGATGACTTGACATGTTGGTTGGTTGCAAATATTGTTGGTTGCATGTTTTGACATATTTGTTGTTTTTTTTATTATGTGCAACCACGCATTTATACATGTGAATCTGTTTGAGCCATGTCATTAGCCTACATATGTTTTAAACAATTATGCATATATATATATATATATGATGGTTTTAAACAACACATTACAATTAATAATGTTATAGCACTTAATAAGTATAGCATTAGAAGTAGCAATTCTAGGATGCGTTCTGGTAACTAACCTAATCTCACACAATTAAAAAAAAAATTATAATACTTTTAAGACGGTTATAAAAATAACCGGTCTTAAAAGTTATTTTAAGACCGGTTTCGCATATAACCGGTCTTAAAATTTAATTTTTAAGACCAGTTTTATATACAACCAGTCTGAAAATTAAAATTTTTAAGACCGGTTATACATGAAACCGGTTTCAAAATAAATTTTAAGACCGGTTATAATTATAACGGTCTTAAAAATGTTCTGTAATTGCCTTATAAAAGAGGTCTTTTAAGACCGGTGCTCATGACAACCGGTCTTAAAATTGTTTACTTTAAGACCGGTTATCAATACAATCGGTCTTAAAAGTGAGACTTTTAAGACCGGTTACCAAACCGGTCTTAAAAGTGACATACTTTTAAGATCGGCTGTATTAAGATCGGATCCAAAACCGGTCTAAAAAGTCAATTTTAACCGGTCTAAAAAGCCATTTTTCCACTAGTGTAGACTTTGTATTATCCAACTAAGATTCAACTGTGATTCCCTTAAAATATAACAGATCAGAACATCTCCTTACCTAAAAGTGGAGTTCAATCAACATCAATTATTGATTTATGTATCATACAAAATAGAACAAACTATGCTATTTTTAATTTGTGAAACGAATGATTCTTAATTACATAACTCATATGTGAGATTTTGCCCAACGAAGGTGGTTTGTGGAGTTGCATAGTTGGAAAACGAGGGAGGTAATAGAGTGGATATATATATTTGGAAGTTCCTTTTTACACATAACCCTTTACACGTTAACAGCTGATGTACTACTTGTTTCAGGACATTCATGTGGTTAAAAGTTATTTATACCCTTCTTGATAACTTTTAAGTAAAACCCTCTTGCTGTAATTAATTGAATTAGTTTTAATTGGTGATAAGCCTAAGAAAACTAACTGTCTGCAATACAAATAGCTTGACTAATGAAGATCTGATTCAGAATATCTGCAATGTATTGCAAGTTTTATGTATTTTTATTCTGGGATTGTACTAGGGATTGAATGTTTTATGCATTTTTATTCTTATATTGATGTTTCAGTTAAAATATCAATTAGTTCCTAAATGAACCTTAATAAATTATCTAATGTTGACGCAGGCATTCGTAAAATGATGTGATCGATGTCAGAAGCGATCCATTTTGCAGTGAAAAATGACATTTGTAACAAGAGATTGACTGTTATTTCTTTTCATATATGTTGATCATATACTTTATAGTTGAAGTATGGATTTGTCGAAGTTTGTTGGGAGCTGTTGTTTGAACTTCTGGGAGAATCAGTATAGTGATGATGAAGATGACGTCCCATTATAAATTTATAACTGCGTTGTCACTGCTCACTGGCAAATAGCTCCAACCGTAGCACCTCCTGCCAGGCTGCCACGCTTAGATGAGGTGTATCAAGATCAAATTTATTGTTGACATGTTCATAATTATGATATATGAAATTCTGAATAATATTATAGGCGTCCATAGTTATGATATTTGATGCATGGTTGCAATAATTTAAGCCATAGTTTGACTTTTCCCCCCAAAATAAGATGCATGATATTTGATGCATGATTGCAATAGTTTCACTTTTTTTTCCTAAATAGGGATAATCTAACTTATTATCATATATTCATATAAGAGCACTATAGCAGTAGAAGTGACGATAAATTAGCGATGGGAGATTAGCTAAAATGTTAAATCGTAATATCTTTATAATAGCATACACTATTATGTATATAAAAAATTTAATATACTCTAGCAAAAAAAAAAAAAAAAACCAGATATAGAATATTTGTGATTTTTAATTATTTAATCAATATTTGTACATATTGGCTCAAAAATTCTGATCTACGGTTAAAAAAATGCTATTTCTTTTAGTTGGTTTGGTTTGGAGGTGGGAAATTAAATAAGCAAGTTTGAGCCAAAATAAGTGATGACGTTTTAGATGGGAAATGGGTGTCTCCATTGACCTCTCTCTCCACTTACTCTCCATTTAATGTCTCAACCATAAGATCAACTTTTAATGGTTGAGATTTAATGATAGATGTAAAAATATTATTATAATTTTAAACTTAATAAAAATCTATCATTAAATCTCAACCATTAAAGATTGATCTAATGGTTGAGACATTAAATGGAGAGTAAGTGGAGAGAGAAGTCAATGGAGACACCCCCTCTCCCCGTTTTAGATTGGATAATTTTTTATAGGGGACTTTGAAAATTTTGATTACGTTTAAATTTTATTTATTAAAGTCACTTATATTTGTACAATTACCAAAAAGGCTATGAATTCAATAAACCTGTATTCATTTTCATGATTATATCTAATAATAATGATCATTAAATATTTAATAATTAATATTAAATATGATTTAATAAACGATATGAATATTTAAATATTATTTTTTATTTTATAATTGTTATTATTTGAAATAGTTTCAAAATTCATGTTAAGTAATGGGCAAAATAATATGAAAATTCTATTATTTATTTATTTGATGTTGAAAAATGATAGACAAAATATGTGCATAGAATATTCAGAGAGAGAATTTTGGAGAAGCGAGCATAAGGTAAACTAGAGAAATTCTTGTGCCCTTGGGATTTTCCAATTGCAAAAGCACCCCCTTTAGGGTGAAACCACAGTTTATCAAGATTTTATAAAATTACCCAAATGAGATAAACAGGTTTTATAGGCTCAAACTGGCTTACCTAAGCTCCCACCGCTAAACCATACATACACTAAAGAACGTTGCTTCTGTGTTTGGAAAATCACAACGAAGCTTAAATTATATTTTACAATAATAACTATCAAATATAATTATGGAAATAAATAACTTTAATATATCATTTTTGTAATTATACTTACATGAGTGATTCTAATAAATGAAATCCAAACCTAATCATAGTTTGCCAAGTCACTTGAAAAAAAAAATTTTAATCTAAATGATTAACCAAAAATTAGGGGAGAGTAATGGGCGGGTTGGACAGCCCGTGGCCAAACTCATAGCCCGCCCATTTAACTTTAGACTGGTATAGGCTAGCTCAAACCCGTACCTCAACCCATATAAATCCTTGTAAACGGGTTAGCACATAAATGGATGGGTTAACACGAGTTACGGGTAACCCATTTACATTGGACTTACTTATTTTTTTGAAAAAGAAAGATAGATAAAAATCACTCCCAACCAATGTCACTAATGAAAACTAGGATTATCTAAAATCACGTATTCTCTCACTGGATGGGAAAGTTAAAGCACAATCAGACTAGATCGCTACCATATTAACACAAATTTTTTGACAAATTCATATTTTAATTTTAATTAATATAAAAAGGGTGGCTCAGTGTGGAAGGCTCTCAAGAATAACATCGAGGACAACAAAGGAAAAAAAATTCAGTTTTTCAATAAAGAAAGGTTTCTATTCTTCTAGATCCTTGGCTTCATCTGATTCTATTTGCTCTTGCCTGCACACAACACTACAAAATGGTATGTGCCCTCCGCACAATTTTAGCAAATCGTCATTAGAACAAGAGAGTTGCACAGAATCATATAATCATGAAATTGAAATTGAAACCTAATCCCAACCCACACAAACTCTTAACAGAATGATTTCAAATTTTACGATTTAGAATTCTAGATCACAAGAAAAAGTTAAATCAATTACAAAGACTCTTTTGTTAGAATTAGTAGGCCCAAATACTGTGTAAATTGGGCTTGGACCGTATATGGTATGTGAATCATTGTCTGGTATTGTTAGGACTGATAGATTAGATTAGGAATATATAAATGTAAATAGAAGGATCATTCTCTCAGTGATCATGATGTACAGATTATTCATTAATGAAGAGAACAGATTTTCTCTCAATTGTTTCTGGTTGCCTCTAGTCAACATGGTACCAGAGCCATTGATTTATCCACATTATTTACTGGCCCAGAATCAAGAAACCTCACAGTGCTGGCCCATCGGACTTTCAAGATCCGAGTCTCATGTCCGTTTGCTTTAATTGGAACCCATCGAACTTTCAAGATCCGAGTCTCATGTCCATTTTCTTGAATCGGAGCTTCGATGCATTCTCTACCCAGACGCGTCCTCTACCCAGAATCATCTCCGTCCTCACCAAATCCCTAAATTGAATATGGCGACAAGCATGGATTGATTTGCTCACCACTCACCGCATCATCGTCACGGTCTCCTCTGGTTTCGCATCCGTCTTGTAGCCCACCATGACGCTCGATGCCGCCTACTCCGTTTCTCCGTTGACGCCTTTCAGCCATGGCCGGTGAGAAATCTTCATCTTCTGCTATTTCCGCAATTGATAGCCTCAGTTTCAACCATCCACTCTACCTCTACCTGTCTGAGACCCAAGGCACCACTATTATTCAACACATCTTGACCGGTTCTGAAAATTATACCATATGGAACAGGGCGATGAGGATTGCGTTGCGTGGGAAAAGAAAGCTGGGTTTCGTGGATGGTTCGTGTACACGTCATTCTCAGGCACCTGACTTGTTGGAACAATGGGAACGGTGCAACGCGGTTGTTCTATCTTGGATTCTGAACTCTATCTCCAAAGATCTCGCCAGTAGCATAATCTTTTATCAAGATGCCCATCAGGTTTGGCTTGAACTCCAAGAACGTTTTGATAAGGTTACTAGGTCCAGGATTTTTTCATTACACCGTGAATTGCATTCCCTTCGTCAACATTCTTCCTCTATCTCCACGGATTATTCTAAACTGAAAGAACTGTGGGAGGAAGAATCATCCCTCTTTCCCATACCATCTTGTACATGTGCTACATCGAAGGCCTATGCTGATATGTCTCAACGACAGAAACTTCTTCAATTCTTAATGGGTTTAAACGAATGTTTTGCTCCTGCCAGAAGCCAAATTTTATTGATGAATCCTTTGCCCACAGTCAATCAAGCATTTGGCATAGTTGTCGAAGATGAGGCCCAAAAATCACTTGCTAATTCCTCCAAGACATCACCCATAGAGGGAATTGCTATGACAGCATCTGGAAGGGGCAGAGGAAGAGGCAGAGGCCATGGAGGTACTCTACCTGAATGCTCTCACTGCTCCAAAAAGGGGCATACTCGTGATACATGCTGGGAACTAGTAGGCTATCCAGCTGACTTCAAAGGAAAGAGGGTGAAATCACCCCATGAAGCTACTGCCAACCAACTAGGTGTAGAAACAATACGTGAAGGCCCAGTGCAAGGCAAAGATGCCACTCTTACCTTCACTTTGGAGCAATATGAACGACTCCTTGAACTACTCAAGAAAGATTCTGAAGCTACTGTACGTGCACTGACCGGTACTGGTTCAGGTTTGCCTCACTCAATCATTCACATGCATATAGTAAATGGGTTCTAGACTCTGGTGCAATGACACACATGGTAGGAGACTTGACCCTTTTAGATAGTTCTAAGGAAAATGATGGCTTGATTAAGACAATTAAAATTCCTAATGGTCAAAGAGTACTAGTCACACGAATAGGGACTGTTAAACTCACAAATGATATCACTTTAAATGATGTGTTATATGCATCCAAATTGAAATTTAACCTCATTTCTATTCCTAGGCTCACTAGAGAACATCACTGCACAGTTCAATTTTTCCCTTATCACTGTTTCATGCAGGACCTTCGGGATGGAAAGAGGAAGGCGATTGGTAGACTAGAAGATGGTTTATATCTGCTAAATACTTTTAGACACTCTGCTGTGTTGAATGTTGTCAATGATAATTCTTTGAAATATGTGGATTTACAATTGTTACATATGCGATTAGGACATGCGCCTATTTCAGTTTTAAAACATTTGAGTTCTGTTGATTCTTCAAATGTATTGCTGGATCGTACTTGTGATATTTGTATTCAATCGAAACAAACAAAGCTTCCCTTTTCGCCTAGTTGCATTAAATCTTAGTCATGTTTTGAGTTACTTCACATGGATGTTTGGGGTCCTTATAGGACTCCTACTCATCAAGGGCAACAATATTTTTTGACGATAGTTGATGATTATTCTCGTGCTACTTGGATATTCTTACTCAAATATAAATCTGAAACAACTACTTGTATCAAATATTTTATTGCTTATGTCCTTACTCAATTTTTTGTTCATGTGAAACGTTTGCGTAGTGATAATGGTAGTGAGTTTGTTAATCACAACCTTAGGCATTTCCTGGGAGACAAGGGCACCATTCATGAAACCACGTGTCCTTATACGCTAGAACAAAATGGGATAGCAAAACGAAAACATAGAACCTTAATGCAAGTTTCTAGGAGCCTTATGCTACAATCTGGGATACCTATTCAATACTGGGGGGAATGTGTAAAAATGGCAGCCCATTTAATCAATAGAATCCCTTCCAAGATCTTAGGTTACCAAACACCATATGAGAGAGTTTATGGGAAACTACCGAATTACGCTGCTTTAAGAATTTTTGGCTCTCTGGCCTATGCAACAGATCTGGTCCAAACAGATAAATTGCGGCCTAGAACAATTCCTTGTGTTTTCTTAGGTTTTCCCAACAATCAAAAGGGGTATGTTTTGTTAGACCTAAGAACTAACACAATTATTGTTAGTAGACATGTCACTTTTCAGGAACACCTATTTCCTTTTAAAAATGCAGTTGGTATTAATCAAGGGGGAGTTAATCCCACCATAAGGGAAATGTTTTTCTTTGATGATGTATCTCCTAACATGCATTCAGGTGCACAGCCACCAACCATGACACATTCCACCAATGACATAGTGATAAATGTAGGTAATATCTCTCCATCAAATCTGCTTTCCTCTTCTAGAGCACATGAGCAGCACACTATTAAATCTCATAGAGATCGTCGACCCCCTATTTGGGCCCAGGATTATGTTTGCAATATGATTTCCATGTATAACAATCTCAGTTTCCATTCCCCTGACTCTGTATGCTTGTATCCAATGCATAACTATCTTACTTACGAACATATTTCTGCTACACACACATGTTTCTTATGCCATTTAGATTCTAATACTGAACCACATAGTTATACTGAGGTGGTTAAACATGATGTGTGGATTCGAGCCATGCGTGATGAGCTAGAGGCTTTAGAGAGCAATAAGACCTGGGAAATAGTTCCTCTTCCAAAGAATAAGAAACCTATAGGATGCAAATGGATATATAAGATAAAGTATAAATTGAATGGTGAGATACAGAGATATAAGGCCCGATTAGTAGCCAAAGGCTACACTCAAAAGGAAGGACTTGACTATCAAGAAACCTTCTCTCAAATAGTTAAAATGATTACTGTTTGAACTGTTCTTAAATTGGCAGCTGTTTGTGATTGGACTTTGTTTCATATGGATGTCCATAATGCTTTTCTGCAGGGTGATTTATATGAGGAGGTCTACATGACCATCCCTCAAGGGTTTGAGTGCCAGGGGGAGCGTATGGTTTGCAAATTAAATAAATCTTTGTATGGCCTCAAACAAGCATCAAGGCAATGGAATTGTAAGCTCACCGCTGCCTTGATGCAAGGAGGTTTCATTCAAAGCAAATATGATTACTCACTTTTCTCTAAACACTTTGATGATGGCGTGGTCCTTGTACTTGTTTATGTTGATGATCTGTTGGTTACAGGGAGTTCAAATGATAGGATTCAAGAGGTAAAGGATTACCTTCATAGCCATTTCAAGATCAAGGATTAAGGAATTATGAAATACTTCCTTGGTATTGAGATGGCTAGATCAAAGAAGGGAATCATATTATCTCAACGTAAATATGTATTGGATTTGTTGGCTGATCTAGGCATGAGTGGATGTAAGCCACTTAGCATGCCAATGTCACAAAATTTAAAACTCTTGGCCTATGAAAAAGGCATTCATAAAGAATCTGATTTGCTGAGTGACCCTGAAAAATATCGAAGGTTGATCGGACGCTTAATATATTTGACTACTACACGTCCTGACATTTCCTTTTCTGTGCAGACTCTAAGCCAATTTATGCAATGTCCTATGAAGGCATACTGGACAGCGGCATTAAATGTAGTCCAGTACCTTAAACAAACTCCCGGACGAGGAATCTTGATTAGCTCCAACTTGGATTTGACGCTTAGTTGCTATTGTGACTCTGATTGGGGTTCATGTAGCACAACGAGACATTCAGTCACCGGTTATTTGTTGAAGTTGGGGGATTCTCTCATCCATTGGAAGACCAAGAAGCAGAATACCGTGTCACGCTCCTCAGCTGAAGCAGAGTATCGAGCTTTGGCCACAGCAGTCTCCAAAATTGTTTGGATGGCAGGATTAATGAAAGAACAAGGGCGGCCTCCCATTGGACCAGTGCCAGTATACTGTGATAGCAAAGCTGCTATACAGATAGCAAATGATCTAGTCTTTCACGAGTGTACGAAACACATCGAGATCGATTGCCATTTCGTACGTGAGAAGCTACAAGAGAATCTCATTGATCTTTGTCATGTTAAATCTTGCAATCAGCAGGCTGATTTGTTAACAAAACCTGTCAGTAGAGATGTTTTACTTAGGTTATTAGGCAAGTTGGGTACTGTTGATATTTTCACTCCCCAACTTGAGGGGGAGTGTTAGAATTAGTAGGCCTAAATAGTAGGCCCAAATACTATGTAAATTGGGCTTGGACCGTATATGGTATGTGAATCATTGCCTGGTATTGTTAGGACTGATAGATTAGATTAGGAATATATAAATGTAAATAGAAGGATCATTCTCTCAGTGATCATGATGTACAGATTATTCATTAATGAAGAGAACAGATTTTCTCTCAATTGTTTCTGGTTGCCTCTAGTCAACATCTTTTGGATCGGTAACCTGTACATGAAGATGTCTCTGTTATCCCCAAGGGGCTTCTTGTAGAGAAAACAAGACTCAAGGAAGCTCCCATATACTGGGGAAGAAACCGAAGGGTTTCTGGAACTGGTTCTATGGAATAATGAGGTGGCATAATCCATGGACCTTGATACAAGGCCGTGTTTGGCAATAGTACTGACTACTATACCTAGAAGAGCCAGCTTCCACGTCTGAAAAGGAAGCCAAACAACAGTCCTCTTCTGAGAAAGAAGGCCTTTTAGTGAATGCATGTAGAAGGATTTCTAATAGAAGCTAAACTGGGAATCTGGCTAATAAATTGATAAACTATTATGAAATTTAGCTCAGATAATTACATAGGGGTATTTTAAAAATATTAATCAGTCATATTTGTTATAATTAAGTAATTTAATTATCCAGCTTACTTAGTTTATCTAAGTAGATCTTATATTATACTATAGAATATAGATTAGAGAGTAGACGATTTTGAATAACTTGTTTTTGGCCCCTGAGAAGATTTGAATAACTTTGAATTATAAAATTATAATTAAAATCTTATTTGATTAAAGAGAATCATGATCTGAAATCATGATAAATATGTTTATATTTACAATTATGATATTTGAAATTCTGAATAATATTACATTAACTTTGTTTTAATGGTCCAGCTTGTGATTATATATTATATTATAGTAGTAGAAGATGTGAAAATAAATTAGCTATTGGAGATTAACTGAAATTAAATCTTAAAGTTAATATAATTTTAGTCCTTATAGTCTATCTCCATTTAGGTTTTGGTCTCTATAGTTTCACATCATAGGTTTTGGTCTCTTAAGTTTATTTTTATATAAAACGTTGGTCCTTATAAGTTAAAACGGACCTTAACGGCATTATATGGCACTAATTATGTTTATGTGGCACTAATGTCATCAATTATGCTGACGTGATAGGAAAAAATCCCTCGTCCATTTGTAAGCTTTCCCTGAATTCACATAACTTGACATCTAAATAGTGATGGCAGAGTCAGAGAAGTGCACAGGAGCCTTCCCGTTAGTGAAACTTAACCTATTAAGAGACTGAAAACACACTTTATCAACTTGAGGGATGAAACTGAATTTTATGTAGGCCAAACAAATACTTTAGCAAAATATTTACAAGTATTCATAAATAAATTTATAAATACATATATGCATTTTAAAAATTAACAATGATGTAAAAATTTACAAGTGCATAGGTGAATTTACAAGCACACATATATTTTGACAAGTAACACTAACAAAATAACAAATGCCCATATGAAGCAATGACATTTTAGGTGATCTGTCTTCAAAATACAATTTAGTTATCAAAATATTTCATAAAATAAAATTATAAAATTTTATAATATAACTAAAATTAATACATTTGATATCATATTATAAAATTTGAAAACATATGTACTATCATTATTTTTTGGTTATATAAATAATTTTTTGGCAAAATACATGTTTAAATAATTCTTACCTTAAAAGAAGGGCATTTTGGTTAGAATGAAGCTTAAGAGTCAAATTTAATTGACAACTAAAAGTTTGGGTGAATATAAATAAACTTTTACATACAAAAGGGAGATTTGTACAATATATATTTTAATTACTTTTCAAAATAGACGAGACTCGAGAGGTTTAATTTGTATATCTAAGACAAAATTGAGGGGTTAGTTAGAGTATTTTACGCATATATTTTTTTATATATATAATACTCCTGTAGTTCTAATGGCAGGAGTTAGTTAGGATGTAATCTTATCTATCATACCCAAAGATATATAATCTAATTAGTTTATATGATTTATCTTCGTTACTTAACATTTTCCCCCAAACTTTTTAATTTGACTTAAACTGATGTGTAGTCTAATATTATACTTGAGCATTTTAGGGAGATCAAAACATATTTGCTATAATTAAGTGATTTATCCCAGGTTATGAAAACCGGACCGGACCGGCCGGTCCGGCCCGGTAACCGGCGAACCGGCCGGAAAACCGGTCCGGTCCGGGTTGGAGTTTTTCATAAAAAAAAAAAAAAAAAAAAAATTTCCTTTAGAATTTCATACTATAAGTCTAAAATTTTCAATTTTTCACCGGTTTGGTCCCGGTTTAGCTCCGGTTTGGTCCCGGTTTGACCCACTGACCCTTAACCCAGTACCCCGACCGGTTCAATGACCGGTCCGAGTTTTAATACCTTGGATTTATCTAGCTTTTTAAATCCAACCCAGTTAATCAATTAGATCTTATATTAAGGATTGAAGAAGTATAAGATTTGGATAACTTTGAATAATAAAATCATAATTAAAATCAGATTTGATTAAACAGAATAATGATAAGAAATCATCATAGACATATTTTGATATTCATAGTTAGTATGATATTTAAAATTTTGAACAATGTTACATTAATTATTTATAGGTATAATATTTAAAAGATCACATTATTGCAATAGTTTAAGTCATAGTCTAACTTATTATTATATAAGAACAGTCGTGGAAGTGCTGAACATATATTAGCTAAAAAAAGTCGTTCGCAAAAAAAAAAAAAAAAGGATTAGCTAAAGAAGTTAAATCTCAATATTTTTATAATAGCATATGCGTACACAATCTATTTAAATATTTAATTGACCTGATAAAGATTATTTAAGATGTAATTTTACAATTTAATAAACTATTGTAGATATTTGAAATCCCCATCGATTTCGGTAGTTTTACTAAGCGCGCGAGATTTCTTCTTCTCAGTCGTCAACCAAAGCACACTAATATAGCTTTCATTCTCAGTCTTTGATTTAGATTTCACCAGCCAAGGGTGGAAAAGAGGCCAAATTGCTTGTCAGGAGCCTATATTTAGCCTGGCATGGCCTGGCCGATTTAATAACAGGAATAGGCTCAGGCCTTTTAAAAGGTCTGTTAAGCTTAAAAGACTAGGCCTAGACTCACTAAAAAGCCTGTTAGGCCTATCAGGTGCCTGGGCCTATTATAAAATATGAAATAAAATAATCATAAAAATTGTTTAGATTATAGATTTATTTTGTTGAAATATAGTGGGATTGAAGTTGAAAAAATTATTGTTTAGTGAAAAGGTATAGGACATGGAGCTCACCTTGTATGTAATAAAATAAAAAAAAGGAAAATTTTAAAAATCTAGTCTAAATAGTGTTCACCTTGTACATGATAAAATAAAAAAAATTAAAAAATGTTGAAAAATAAAAAAAGAAAAGACATTGGTAAAAAATAAAATGTAATGAAAAATAAATAAAAAATAATATAAAATAGAAGTATTATTGTTTTGAAAAAAAAAAAAGCAAGCTTTCTTAAAAGGCTCAGGTTGAAAAAAAAAGCCTTGCTATAACAAGCCATAGGCAAGGGTAAGGCGTACTTGTTTGCATGACAGGCCTGGCTACTAAGAGTCAAGTCTAACCTGACTTGACATGTTTCCACTCTTATTCACAGTCCAGCACTATGGAGCAACTGGATAGCGACCCGCCATATCTTGTTGAAGGGTTCATCTCAGAAATTTTCAAACGACTTCCGGTGAAATCCCTTATTCGGTTTCAAAGTGTGTGCAAACATTAGAAAAATCTCATCATGTGGCCGTGGTTCATCAAAATCCTTTTCTTCTTGTTCAATATAATTACTCACATGAGCCTTTACACCTGCATTTTCTCGATTGCGAGGTGCAACATCGTCAACGTCACAACACACCTAATTTGATTGGTTCCTTGTCTAGGATCGTTGGTTCCATCGATGGCTTGCTCTGTCTTTTAATTTATCTTGAAGGTCTGTCTTTCCTCCATTTTCATGTGGAATGCTGCTACCAAGGAGGTTAGGAAGCTGCCTAGACCCAGAGAACATAACCGATGTGCATGCAAGGGATTTGGGTACAATCAAATCATTAATGATTACAAGATAGTGAGAATTTACCATGAGAATGATTATGGATTTTCTGCGGTGGAAGTGTATTCGGTAAACACAAATTCATGGCAAGAAATTGATCTCGGGGTTTACAGGGTGTACGTCTTCGTCTTTATTGTTTAAATGTCTCTGCTAATGGAAGCATCTTTTTTGTTTGGGGTAAAACAAGGTGAACATGATATTAGGGCTATAGTTT
The DNA here is from genome assembly GCA_963210345.1 of Inga oerstediana. Classification (NCBI taxonomy): domain Eukaryota; kingdom Viridiplantae; phylum Streptophyta; class Magnoliopsida; order Fabales; family Fabaceae; genus Inga; species Inga oerstediana. Next base: position 21,972,147 of record OY723400.1, on the reverse strand, counting down.
CTGTAGAATAAAATTATATAGTATTTATATTTGTGTTAGGGACTGTATTGTAATTGTATAGGCTAGTTAGTTATTGAGTCCCAGCTTGGGACTCACTGCCTCTGTCTATAAATATATGTGTCAAGGCAAGGCAAAGTGTAGTTGACAGATTTTATGTTCAATGAGTTAATAATAGAGTATGTATTATTCAGCATATCTTTTGGGCCTGTGAACATTTTATCATGGTATCAGAGCCTATGGTTATCCCTGACCCAGTTTGTTTCTCTTGGGTTACCTGATTCAGATGTATTGTTTCTTGTTTTACTTGTGCCCATTTATCAATTTTGTAGAGGGTCTAGGGCACGGTAATATGATCGAGCATTTTCCCACTGTTGATCGGCTTCAATCTTATCGATCCAAGGGTGTTTCCCACCGCTGATCGGCATTCTTGTGTTCTCACCGAAGGATCGGTGTTCTTGCAATGTTCTTGCACAGTTCTTGCATTTTTTTTCTAAGCCTCTGGTCTGATCGCCGTAGATCGGTGTTCTTTTGTTCTCACCAAAGGATCGGTGTCCTTTCATCTTTGGTTTATGATCGTTGTTTTCTAGCTTTATCACTGAAGTCCCATCACCGAAGATCGGTGTTAGTATATCTTAGCTTGAATCGAAGATCGACGTGGCTGGTTTTCTCCCTGAAGAATCGAAACTTTGCTTGAGCAGACGTCTCCCGATTTGTGCTTTGACAACCAAGAGGTAAAGAGATTTTCTGTGATCTCACTATCGTCACCTTTGGCTCTCTATTGTTTGCTTGAAATCTTGATCTACCTGTCTTCAGCCTTAGTTCTCTGTTTAGTCAACCAAGTCACTTCTGCTGCACTCTCTCTGCTATTGGTATTGTTTCTTTATTTTTTTGGTTATGGCGGAAGCACAAACACAAAATCTTGATTTTCAACATTCTCTATACTTGCATCCCAGTGACACCATTGCTGTTACGTTGGTATCCCAACCCTTTGTTGGTTCTCAAAATTACCTTACATGGAGTAGAGCCATGAGAATAGCTCTCCATGCCAAGAACAAATTGGGATTTGTGGATGGTTCCTACAAACGTGAGGATTAGAGATCTGATCTCCAAAGTCAATAGGACTGGTGTAACAGTGATGTCTTGTTTTGGTTGATTAATTTAGTAGACAAAGAAATTGCTACTGGTTTGGTATTTTCTCAGAACTCCTATCTTTTCTAGCTAGATCTGAAAGAAAGGTTTGATGTTGTAGATGGTGCAAAAGCCTTTTCTTTATATCGATCAATCAATTCACTCACCCAAGACACTCTTAGTGTATCTGGTTATTACACTAAGCTCAAAGAGCTACGGGATGAACATGCAGCCTTAGTCCCCATTCCCAATTGTCAGTTTAGTACTTCAAAAGACTATGCTAAAACCATTCAAGAACAGCGATTGTTCCAGTTCCTTATGGGGTTAAATGAAGGATTTCATCAAGTTTGCTAGCAAATACTTCTTATGAACGCACTGCCAACATCCAATCAAGCTTGTTTAATGATTGTCCAAGAAGAGACCCAACAAAATATCTCCTTTAGGTCACAGATTGCCCGAACTGATGGTACTGTTATGGCCTGTAATATGTCTAGAGGAGGACGAGGTCATGAAAGAAGCCAATAGGTTGTAAATGGGTGTTCAAAGCTAAGTATAAGGCAGATGGTATTCTAGATAAGTTCAAGGCAAGGATAGTTGCCAAAGGGTACAATCAAAAGGAAGGTATAGATTTTTATGAGACTTTCTCCCCTGTAGTTAAAATAGTAACTATTAGGACTATTTTGAAACTTGCTGTCATTAATGATTGTGCTATACATCAAATGGATGTAGATAATGCATTTTTGCAGGGACATTTACATGAGGAGGTTTACTTGACCATACCTCAAGGTTTTGACAAAAATGGAGAGAAAAATAAGGTTTGCAAACTTGCTAAATCTTTATATGGTTTGAAACAAGCATCAAGACAATGGAATGAAAAATTAACACAATCTTTGATAAAAGGTGGTTTCCAACAAAGTAAACATGACTATGCTCTTTTTCAAAGACAAACTAAAGATGATTTGGTATTTGTGCTTACTTATGTAGATGATATGATGATTACAGGAAGTAGCTTGAAAGCTATTAATGATGTAAAACAGTTTCTTTATACTCAATTTAAAAGTAAAAACTTGGGAACTTTGAAATATTTTCTGGGATTAGAAATCTTATGATCCAAGTGTGGTATTCTCATTAATCAAAGGAAGATGGCACTACTGAATTGATTGATCAGACATGTTTGGATGAGTCAGAAACAGTGATCACACTTATGGAGCAAAACCTTAAATTGATAGCAGCTCCAAATAAGAAAGATAACTGTTTAGAAGATGCTGGAATGTACAGAAGACTAGTGGGTAAGTTGTTGTACTTAACTTTAACAAGGCCTGATATCTCTTTTACTGAGCAGGTCTTAAGCCAATTTATGCAAGAACCTAAGGAGTCACACTTGAAAGCTGCGCTGAGATTAGTTAAGTACCTAAAGGATTCTCCAGGACATGGGATATATATTTTAGCAACAAGCTCTTTGAAGGTGGAATGCTACTGTAATTCTGATCATGGAGCTTGTGCTAACACTAGAAGATCGGTGACAGGTTTTCTAGTGAAGTTAGGAGGCTCCTTGATATGTTGGAAGTCTAATAAACAGTCTATTGTCTTTATTTCTTTAGCAGAAGCCGAGTACAGAGCTTTAAGAATGGCTACAACAGAGTTGACATGGATAGTAGGGTTACTGAAAGAATTGAAAATTCAAAATGTAGAACCAGTTAAGCTTTTCTGTGATAGCAAGTCTGCAATCCATATTGCTATGAATCTTGTGTTTCACGAACGTACGAAACACATAGAAATAGATTGCCATTTTGTAAGAGATAAGTTGTTGGCAGGCATAATTGAATTTGAATATGTAAAATCTGATGAACAGATTGCAGACTTGCTCACTAAAGCTTTGGGTAGTCCACAACATGAGTATCTCCTTGACAAGTTAGGAACATGTGAATATAAAGTTCCTAACTTGAGGGGGAGTGTAGAATAAAATTATATAGTATTTATATTTGTGTTAGGGACTGTATTGTAATTGTATAGGCTAGTTAGTTATTGAGTCCCAGCTTAGGACTCACTGCCTTTGTCTATAAATATACGTGTAAAGGCAAGGTAAAGTGTGGTTGATAGATTTTATGTTCAATGAGTTAATAATAGAGTGTGTATTATTCAGCATATCTTTTGGGCCTATGAACATTTTATCAGTTTCATATGACATAGTGTGAACACCCTATTTTGTCTGGGCCCCACTCAAAAATAATAAAAACCAAAAATAAAAGAAAATCCTCTTATTGATGATGATCAGTGTCCAAATCAGCAATCATCATTAAAAGGAGAAAAAAGAAAATAAGAAAATCCCCTATTGATGATAATCGGTGTCCAAATTGGCAAGCATCATTAAAAGGAAAAACAAAGAAAATAAGAAAACCCCCCATTGATGATGATCGGTGTCTAAATTGGCAATCATCATTAAAAGGAAAAAAAATCCTCTTGTGGATAATGATTATAATCCAAATTGGCAATCATCATCAAAGGAAAAATTAAAAAAGAAAAAAGAAAAAAAAAAGAGTCCTCTCATTGATGATGATTGGTGTCCAAGTTGGCATTGTCATTCATTAAGGGAAAATAAAAAAATGAAAAAAATATCTCTCATTCATAGGTTTAAATTGGGAAATTGTTTGTAGGGAGAATATAAGAAAATAAACAAAAAATGAAAATAAAAAATTAAAAAAATATTCTCATTTATATTGATAGGTTTAAATTAGGAAAGTACTTGTGGGAAAGATGACAAAAAATGAAACAACGAAAATTAAAAAAAAAAAACTCCATTGATGGTGATTGGATCAAATGAGGAAGAGCATTTATGAAAACAACCCTACCTTGAGACTATAAATAGGGGAGCAAGGGTTGAAGCAAGACACATAGGCCCTGTTTGGTATGAAGTACTCGGGGGGTAGGGATTGGGATTGGATCAGGAATTGGGATTGGATCAGAGATTGGGCTAGAATATATCATTTGGTTTGAGGGACTACGGATAGTTAGGGACTGGGAGTACCACGAAAGTGGGATTGCTTCAAAGCCACCCCCGGTATTGTGTTTTCAATCCCGTGATTGCAAATTTTAGAGACAAAAATATCCATGTTTATAATATTTTTTTGACAAAAATACCCTCTATCAATTTTACCCCCTAAATTAGAACTCATTAATTTATTTCATGGCTCATCATTGCTCTCATGGGTGTTTTGGAGTTGGGCTGTCAGAATCACCCCCATCACTGGTGGATAACAGCCGCCGCAGCCGCCACTGGAGAGTCATACATCTTCCATTGTTGGTTCCTATCCTCCAAAACCGTCGCTTCACAACGGTGGTTCCTTGCTTGAATATTGGAAACAGCAAGCAATTTGATACCGTATTATTAATTCAATTTCATTTCGGAACCTTTTCCATAACTTTTTATTATTAATTCAACCCCTCAACCACAAATCCTTTGGCTCATCTTGTCATGCTTTCGTTGACGTGACAGATAATGAATTGATGGAGGTATTATGTGGCTTGACGTCATGAGGTAAATGAGGTTACGGCTATAAAAAAATTCTTAATAAGAATCGTACGGTTCATAAACAATGATAAAATATAGTATTGAAGCTTTAAAGTTTGAAGGATTGGATTGGATTCTGGATCTCAGAGAGAAATTTATCAGAAAGTTTATTAACTCAAAATCTTCCTCCAGAATGCTCACATTTTCCTCAATCGAATCAAAAAGCGATCGATTGATTAAGTTTGGGATTTAAGGTAGGGTTATTTAAGTCTTTTCATAACTAGTGGCTATTTATTGAATAAGATTAATGAAATCATTCCTCCAATTATTATCTCATATCAAATATATTTTTAAAGCATCAATCTTAATTTCAATTACAATCCCAACCCCAATCCATCAAAATTTAGTACCACGTACCAAACAGGGCCATAAGAATTTGAGAAAAATTCCTGAGAAAAAAAAGGCAAGGTGGCTTACAAATGTCAGGATGAATGGTATGTGTTGGCCTCTTTCATATTCTAGGTATTATTGTTGGCATGGATGAGTTGTGTGTGATTGTGTTGTTCTATCCATGTGGTTTCCTCACTTTGTCTCTTTTGTTGCAAGGTTCAAAGCGCCAGAGGTACATGCTCTTACTTTGTCTTTATTGATTTTCTCACCATCTTAGACTCTTTTGAATGATAAGTGAAAAATGCAATTCCTTGTTGGCTTAATGAACTTTTGTTTTTACAAATAAAAAGTTTCAAAATTTAAAAAAAAATGTTCGTTTCTTAGAATAAGCAAATTTGGTTTCATATGATAAAGGCCTTTTTAAAAAAATTAAAAAATACAAACCAAACAAAAAATATTTTTCTTAAATAAATTAAATAAAATTTCTCTAAAAACCACCAACCAAGTGACACGTTTTTCTCCCCCCGAACTACGTGGGCTTTGATCCCTCTAAAGGGTACGTAGGCCCTAGGCTCTCTTCCCAGCTCAAGTCCAACTTTGTAAATAAATATATTTTTTCTGATTTATTTTTGTAAATAAATGTTCATTTTTTTCCCTTTAGTTTTCATTTCATTTATTTTTGTAAATATTCCTTTTTATTTGGGTAATTATCATAAGATTAAAGGCCATATATATTTTTAAATAATTAACTTAGGGTAACCATTCTTATGAATAAGTGTTGTGGAGTGTCTAACACCTTCCCCATACGCAATCGACTCCCGAACCTTAAATGGTTTTTGTAGGCCAGTTCCACTTTAAATTCCAAAATTATGCTATTTCAAAATTTTGGTAGTGGCTCTATATTTTCCAAATTTCGGGTGCTACACATAACAAGGGAAGTGTTTACTATGATACCCTTCCATGCACCAATATTTCATACCAGACTTGCTGTGTAAGATGACAAACTTGCTTTAGTTTCTCTCAACAATAAAGATAGAGTGATTGAATTGTGCGTGTTGGAGAAAGGTATATAACTAGTTAACTGAGGTATTCTCAAAAGTGAAGGCTCCCTCACGACAATGCATATATAAGGATTGGTGTAAATGTTTTGGGAAACACACAAAGTCCGCTTGTTATTAACTGAGGTATTCTTTTTTGGGAAACACACAAAGTCCTATAATCAGATTGTCATACATGATCTAATTTACCCCATTATAAAATATCTTTGATATCAATCAATCTTATCCATTCATAAATTATATTATTTTAAATAATCAGATTGTCTTCCATGATCAGATTTACCCTATTTTAAAATCTTTTTTTTATCCATCGAACCTAATCCATTTATAAATCAGATTATTTTTAAATAATTTAATATCCTTTCATATATAATATCCCAATATCCTTCATTAAATAATCCATTATTTGTTAAACTCATTCATTGAATTAGATTATTCAAATAATCTAATTATCGCCAATATATTCATTTATCCTTAATCATATCCATCATTATCTGTCATTAACCTTTTGGGCTGTTAAGATTAAAATAATATTTTTTGAAGAGTCCTAGTGAGTTAAGAGTTCTAGTTTGAGCTAGTTTATTGGGTTATAAATATCCCTTTTATGTATATCGTTTTGAGAAGAAGTTCAGTTATGGAGTTATGAATAATAATTTCTTTTAACAAGTATTCATACTTGTTGGTTATGTATTCTTGATAGAATATTGAATGGCACAAGAGCTTGATCGACTCTTGTGTATTATACTTGGAGTTCTTGGGCTATGTTTCCTTTGGGTGTTGGGTTTCATATACTCAATTTTTTCTGAAACAAGTGTCTATGAACAAGTGTCTATTGGGTTCCTTGTTTCAAAATCCCTATTTTTATTATGTTTATTGTTTATTGGCTTCCATGTTTTACTAACCTTTCTTTAATTTTTGGGTTTTCTAGGACAGGTTCCTATTGGGTCTGATAAGTAAAATATTTGCATATTTATTTTCCCCTATATGATGATTTTGTGGATGATATTTGAGCTCACTTTAATAAATTTGGGTGTAATTAATAAATAAATAATTATTTTGGAGTAAATTTCTTGAAAAATACTAAATCAGACCCTTTTTCAGTTTTCAGGCAACATCTGAAGCTCTAGATGTCAGTTTGGGACGTTCTTTATATGGATAAAATGCTAAGAAAGAGCTCTACAACTTTTATGTTGGGACCAAAACCCAGTTCTATCTCCAAGGGTTTCAAATTTTGCTTGGAAGTTGAGAGCGGGAATCATCTACCATTCCACCAACCATTTCATCTACCACATTCTAACTACCACTTCATCTTCTTTTTCATCTACCACATTTCATCTATCACTTCATCTACCCTACTTCATTCTTTCCTATATATAGCCATCTTCTCCTTCACATTTTATACAACCATTTCATATCCATTACTTTCCTCTCTGCTCCACATACACCATCTTAGAGTAGTTTAATGCATTGTATTTAATTCTTGCATGCCTCCTATATGGAAGGCTTAGGCAATCCTCCTTTTATGGATGGTATAGGTTGCCACCTACATGGAAGGTTTTACCTTCTAAAGGGATGGCTAGATTTTCTCCATTTTCATGCATCTAGTTGTTGTATATTTATGTTTTAGAATTTAATAATTAAGTTTTATGCAATGTTAATTTATTTTGGTTTTTTTTAATTTCATCATGTGTTAAATTTCTATTTTCCTAGGGTGATGATGTAGCTTACTATTGACGGATTGAATATTAACTTATTGAATATAGTTTTAATTTCTCTTTCATGATTGAGTTTTAATTATTATTCTTAATACTTTTGATTGATTGACTATCTTTTAAATGATTTCAATATGCATGTTGAGACTGGAAGGAGATGCATGTGTGCGGATCATTTAATTAAAACCATGACTTGCATATGAAATAGGAATATATTCATATGAGTTGTGTAGTCTTAATGAGTTCCATAAATCTTAATACATGATTAATTGCTCAAATTCATATAGAAATATATTGGATTAACAATTAATTGTAGAATTGCTTGACCATGGAAGAGGCTAGTAATTAAATTAAGGAAACTTGGCTATCAATCATGTGGAATAAATTGGGCTAGAATAGATAAGTGATTCAATCCGAAATTTGTTAAGTGAAATCTAATCCCTAGGGCATTTTCTCATAGTTGCTTTCATATTATCTGCACTCATATTGAATTGTTTTTTTCTTTTATTCTGTACTCTCAATCACCAAATCGATTGACTAAATACAATTAAAATTACTCATTTTGGTACTTAGTGATCAATCCTTGAGGGAACGATACTCTACTCACTTCTATATTACTTGTTTACAACAGTATATACTTGCACTTTCTAATAGACCATTTACACTCGTAACAAGTTTTTGGCACCGTTGTAGGGGATTGTTATAATTAATATCAATACCAAATAAGTTTAATACTAATTTAGTCTTCATGTTAGAATTTCAAAAAAAAAATTTTAAATAAAAAAAAAAGGATTATTATTCACGGCATTCTTTTGGTTTAATCGGTGATAAATTATCATATCTTAGTTCTTTTTTGAGGAATGCATGTGGATGGAATGAGACAAGAAAATATAAATATTGGTTGGATTGAAAATTCTTCTCCTTATAACTGTTTTTTTGGTGCTCATTGGGGAGAGCATCAATCTTATGAGCATTGTCCATATAGTATTACCAATCATTATATGGGAGATGATTTCACTATGAACGAAACTTGTTTTGATCATTCCTTTTTTCCTGGTGGAATTTTAGAGCAACAAGAGTCTTTGGATCCATATGTCAGGTATTGTCCTAATCCTCCTTTCTACTCTTATCCACATTTTGAAGAACACAACCTTGAGTATAAGGAAAAGTCTGATTTAGAAAGATTATGTGAGGAGTTTGTGGAATCAACAGAGAGATTTAGTAGAGAGCAAAAGGAACTTGTCACTAGAGTTGAGTCAAGTGTCCAAAATATTGGAATATATGTGAGTCAAATTATTTTGTCACTTGAGACTATGAGGCAAGATAATTCTTTAAGCATGATGACCACTTCTTGTGATAATGATGATTATTCTGAGAAAGTTGAGGATGTGGAATTTAATGAAACTTTAGCTCTTGTGGAATGTGATAAGGAATTTGAAATCACCTTTGGAGAGGATAGTAGGTGTAGTCTAGAAGAGGTTTCAATTGTGAAACCTAACTCCTATCATTTTGATATTGAAATTAATGTGGATATTCCAAAAGCTATTGTTCATGTCTCTCCTATTGAAGTATGGACTCTTACTGATGACAGTCAAGTGGATTTTGTGGGATGCTCTAAATTTTTGGAAACTCCTAAATCTGTTTGCAAATACATGCATGTTGTACTTTATTTGAATTCAGTAAATAAGTGTACTCTAAAATTGTCTATGATTGAAGAAGTACAATTAATTACCTTGAATGATCATTGTTGTTGTTTGAAACATTGTTGCTTGAAAAGAAATAAAGACAAGGTAATCATGGTATTTGATACTTTTGATTAGTAGTTTGTGTTTGGGAAGTCTGGTTGAAGATTATAAATTTAGCGCTTCTTGGGTGGCAACCCAAGATTTGGTTGGATGTTTTGTTTTGATTTTCCAGGACTTCTGGTAGACCCTAATAATGTATTTCATTTTGGTGGTTACAATCAAGAACATTCAAAGGATACAATGACAGTGCACTCAACACTTTGAAAACTGGCATCATGTTTGAGGGACCAACATGTAAGTTCTCTTTCTCATAATTTTTTTTAAAAAAAATAAAATAAAATATTAAAAAAGTCAATTGGTTTGGTTTTTGTCTAGCTAAATACGTTAAAGACGGGCGGCTATTTGGGAGGTAACCCAAATTTTCTTTTTCCTTACTCATTTTTCTTCCTTACTGAAACACATTGCACTGCATTAAGAATTTTAGTTTTTATCAGTTTCATTTTAAGTTACCATTAAGGAATCTCTTGTAAAGCTTAAGAACAGGTTCCCCACCCTTCCCGAAGATGTGCTCAGGAAGATCTATAACAGTCGACTTGAAAGGATGAAGATATTCAAGTGTTTAGGCCTTCCTATGGACATCCGCTGGATCATTGAAGCTAAGGTACGTTTAACAGGTGAGATTCATAAATCATTTGTTAAACATTTACCAGGAATGGGAAGAAGTTCTTACTCCAAAAAGAGAAGAGCGAAAAGAATGAATATTTGCTATAAATGTACAAGATGGACATGTGATCAGCGCTGTAGGAGCAAAGGTATGTTTTCCATAAATCAAAAAGATAAAATTAAATTTATAAAGGATGGACTGAGTAAAGAGTCACTGGATGATATCGTTCAAACTCTTGAGATGCACCGAGTAGTGATGTTCATCGTATTGATCTTCTTGATTTAGTGGACATATTCAACAACAAAAAATTGGCACTACTGACTTGGGAATCTGACTTTAAAATACCCTTTTTGCCAGTTTATAAGAAAACCGGATGGGAAGCAAATCTTCGATTCATAGAAAGCGTTTAAGCCGTTACTGGACGTAAAATTAGAGGAAGATGTGAGCCAAAATCACAACTACTGTATATAATCATGCTTTTGTCTAACCTGTCTTATCTTTTTAGCAGCTTTTGTCTAATCTGTTTTATCTTTTCAATAACTTTTGATTTTCTTTCCTCTTTTTGTTATTGGTCATTCTTGTCAGAAATTTTTCAAACTTCTTTGAAAAATGCCTGATTTGCATGATCATATTATTGCTGTTTTAATGTTATATATATGTACTCTTCCACTTGTAAATATATACTCTTCACTTTTAAATATGCACTCTTCCACTTGTAAACACAAATGGTTCCAGAGAAAAGAAGAGAAAAAGAGTATCACACAAAAATGTAGATTTACATCTATATGTATTTTTAGTGAAATTGATTCGGGAAAGGATGGAGAATTTCTAATTGCAACAAATGAACTTGGAAGTGCATTAGCCGCTAGAAAGATCAATTTTGTATACGGGGGAGGTATCCAGGGCCTAAGGGGAAGTGTAGCCATTTCTGCATCCATGAATAGAAACAAGGGTTTGAGCATAAAGGTGAAGGAGTTGGAAGATCACATCTTTTCCTTAGGACAAGAGTTATAGGTTTCAAGCTTGCTTGAACGAATGGGGCAAATGTTCTACCATGCTCAAGCTTTTATTGGTCTACCCTGTGGTTTAGAGATGCTGGATGGGATTTCTAGCATTGCATATTGGGCTAAGTTAAACTATCACAAAAAGCCATTAGGATTGTTAAATGTTAATGATTTTTATGATAATCCGTTTTATCATGCTGTGGAAATAGAAATTATACCCCAAGCGACTCGTCACTCCATAATTTCTGTACCAATTGCTGATCAGCTACTTGATCAACTGCAAACTTATGAACCTAAACCAGATTTAGTCAAGCAAATAGGTGGACAATCTTCATATAGTAGTCAGAAGTAGAATCTAGATACCACTCTTCAGTTGTAACTTTTCTTAATCTCTTTGTTTACTCTTGGCATTTTGGTTTTACTTTATTATGTGTTTATGTTTTAAAAAAAAAAACTTTCTCTAAGCTCTAGAAGACATTGGGGACAATGTCTGATTTAGGTTGGGGGAGGAGAAAAAAAATATATTTAGTTAATTAATAAAACCATTAGATGCATGGGGTGTGGAAAAAATGGTAGAGTATGGAGTTATTCTTAACTTCTGAGACGCATTTTATTGTTGCATATTTTTGTTCCTTCTTAAAAAAGTAATAAAAAAAGAGTAATTTTTTTTTAAAAAAATTCATCCTGCTTAAGTGCATTTTAATGTTCTTAAGAAGTATATAAGTTTTGAATATGTATCAATTGAATTTAGAGATTTCATAGCATGAATGAACAACTAATTGTTGCAATTGGTGAGGAATTTTGAGATTGAATGAGCTGAGTTCGAAAGCCCCTAACCGTGAGCTTTTGAGCCTATAATGATTATTTCTTTTGTGTGTGATATTCACTTATTAGGTTGTCACTCTAGAACTTGCTTTAAATCTGGTTGAGATTATATTTTACATGCACATTCAAAGATGATAAAGGCATTTATTTTATTTAGCCATAGCCAAATATCCAACCTTGCAATTATACCGTTGATAAGCCCATTTGAGCCTAATTGACTGGTTCTTTGTTCTCAACCCATTAATATGTGCTTTAATGATATATCAAGTGTTTTTACCTAATTCGGAAGATTAGCAGAGCATTTGGAATTTTTGTGAAATGAGCTTTTGATAAGTATGGGGGTGTATATATCATCAATTTTAGAGTTGCAAAAGGGAAAAAAAAGTATAAAAAAATGAAAAAAATGAAAAGAAAGAGAAAAAAATTGAGTATTTGAATTGTGGGTTGTTATGAAGAAATAAATTTATTCAGAAGCTGACCCATTTTTCAATTGTTCTATTAATTTCTGAAATTTAGCCCTTCATATCACATTTTACCTTTCTTTTACCTTAACCCCATTACAACCCTTAATAAGTCTTTTTTATTTGAATTATGCATGTAAATTAGATAGTGGAGATTGATATTTTTAGCATGCCTATGATAGTGCAATTTCTTCGGTTAAATTTGAGCGAAACACTTATCCTTAAACACTTGAGGGATTGGGAGAATGAGTCACAATTACAAACTTGGTTTATTCATTTTTAAATAAAATTACTAGTTTATATTTTCGTTGATTCATGAATATTATGATCTCTTTATTTTTCAATTGTGTTCTTGCTTATGACTTGATAATTTTAAATTTTTTAGTACTAATTAGTTACTTCTTGTCCAAGGACGTCCAAGTGTTAAGTGTGGGGGAATTTGATAAGTAAAATATTTGCATATTTATTTTCCTCTATATGATGATTTTGTAGATGATATTTGAGCTCACTTTAGTAAATTTAGGTGTAATTAATAAATAAATAATGATTTTGGTATAGAATAGAATTTCTAGAAAAATACTAAATCAGACTCTTTTTCAGTTTAATATACTAAATAATAATTTTAACATCGTTAAGTCTCAATAATGGAAATTGTTGAGTCAGCAAAGCATGTTTTAATTTTAATTATTTAATATAATAATTTTATATTTTAAATTAAAATAAAGAAAAGAAAGGGTCTTCAACCCTAAGACATTGGTTGCAAATTAAATGGTCTAGGTTCCTATTCAACCAAAGGTCAGCAATACCAACAGGGGAACTATAGAAAAACTCAATCCCTGTGAACAATATTCAAACTTTTGCTATTACATTTCTTTTTAGCAATACACCTTCGTTGTTATGAGTATTTTTGTCATTTGGAGAAGAGAAAGTTTTACTACTGGATTTAATGTTAGGACATTTGATCTTAATAGTCCGGATTTTATCTTGCTCGTCTTTCCCCTTTAAATATTGTTGGCCAAATACTGATTATTTTTCTCAAGACGTAACATATAACCTAGGTTTAGAACCAAAGGGATCATTTGTGTATCTGTGGTTAAAATTGAAAGCATCGTTTGCCCAAAAAGTGTTTTGGATGGATACAATGACGCCACAGGGATTGAAGTTTTTCTAGTTCTCCTGTTTGTACTGCGGGCTTTCTCTGAAACGGGAACCTGGATGGACCATTCAATTTTTTAGCCTTTATTGGGTTATTTGAAAAAGGACAATATTTAAAGTTTTTTTACAAAAAAAAGGATAATATTTAAATTTTTAAAATTTAAACCCTATCATTTTCTGTACAAAAATTTATTTTTTAGCCTAGCCAAATCAAAAAATAAACCCCACAATTAGTGAGGTATGATTCCCAATCCTCTCAATCCCTACTAACTCATTAGATAATTTTTTTTAATTTAAAAAAGGATAATATTTAAACTATGTCATTTTCCGTACAAAAATTAATATTTTGGCCTGATCAAATCAAAAAATAAATCCCGCAATTACTCAAGAGGCCTGGTTTTTTCAAAACCTCTTGTCTTATTTTCTTCTTTGAATCACATCTCTATTGGATTTTACTTCTCTCTCCTTCCTCCACAACCCAATAGTTTTCAAAAACATAAAATTTAAACCATTCATATTTTGATATAAGAGTAAAGGTGAGATTCTTAAAAAAAATAAGAGAAAAATGATTATGAAAGTACCTCTCCCATAATCAAGTTTTTCGTTTTCATTTTTCAATTTTTGAATCAGCTAATTTTGAGCAATTTCCCTTTTTTTACGTCCCTATTATTTTACGGGCAGATGGGGATATAAATTATAAACTCGGGCGCGATCGTGTTCTTCTCCAGCAACCCCACCGCTTCGGCGTGTCTTCTCTAATTGCTAATGATCCCCTTCGATTGTGACGGCTTTCCTCTGTGTTGATTCCTTCTTCTCAGTCGTCAAATACAAAGGCATGTATTTTTCTTTGATTATCTGCCACTGATCTTATTCCTTCTGCTTTACTTTGAGTGCTCTGTATTTCCCAATCTTGCACTATGAAGCAGCCGGCAAGGGATGGCGACACGCCGTTTCTTCCCTCAGAAATTATGATGAGCATCCTCAAACGACTTCCTGTGAAATCCCTGATCCGATTTCAATGTGTGTGCAAAGATTGGAAAAATCTCTTCAAATCCCCACCCTTCATCGCTGACCACCTCAGCCATTCGGCTCATCATAACCCTTATCTTCTTCTCCAACAGAATCTTGAATGTGTGCCTTTGCGCTTAGAATTGCTCGATTTGGATATGCAACTCCGTGAAGTTCAGAACCCACCTTTGATTCGTTCCATGAGTTGCGTTAAGGTGATAGGTTCTAGCAATGGCCTGCTCTGTCTTGAAATTGAGTCTCCTTCTTCACTTTTATTGTGGAATCCTGCCACTAGAGAGATCAGACAGGTGCCTAGAACCAGGGCTACTAGTAATTTTAATTATGATTGCATGGTAGGATTTGGGTACAGTCCAAGTGTTAACGATTACAAGCTGGTGAGAACTTTCGCTGAGCCTAATTTTGTAATTTATGAGGTGGAAGTGTATTCATTAAGCACTGGTTCATGGAAGGAAATAGAGTTGGGCGACTTAGACGGTATACAACTTTTTGATGATGGAGTTTGTGCTAATGGAACTATCTTTTGGCTAGGGCTAAGACTGGTTGTGGAAGAGGATGAAGAAGAAAATGATATGGAGGTGTTAGTTTCATTTGACATAGCAATGGAAGTGTTTACAGTGATACCAATAACTTGTCCGGGACTTAAACTTACGGTATATGAGAACAAACTTGCTGCAATTTCTTCATATAGGATTGGAGGCCGTCCATACTATCATCATTATTTGTTTCAGTTGTGGGTGATGGAGGAAGATTCATCGGAAGAGAGATGGAGTTGGGGGATGAAATATACTAGTCGCAGCCCTTGTCCGTACGATTTACATCCTGGGACCATTTGGAGGAATCAAATTGTCATGTCTGGAATAATTGGCGAAATTGGACGCGGAAAGCAAAATAATGAACTTACATTTGGTTTGCATCTGTTCAATGTTAGTAGTAATGACCGTAAGATGTTTGCTATCCCTAGACATAACCCTATGTGTGGTGTTTTCAATTATGTAGAAAGCCTTGTGTCGGTTGGCAACAACCGCATTAATGAACCTTCATCATGAAGGCCAATTATCGCAATGCATATTTACTTTTGTTTAAATATTTTTGGTGGAATCCATACCAGTTTAGGTTATTCTGCACCTATGAGTTTTGATGCCCTTTCATAGGTGTTACATAGTTGGATGAATGTAGATATTTGATACTAGATATTCCTTACTCTGTTTGATCTATCTATAATATTATGTTGTTCTTTTGCTTTGTTTTTCTTTTTCAAATATAGTTATATAATGTTATGTAATTTCTGTCACATAGATCATTCAGGAACACTTTTATAAGACATCTCATCAGTGTGGGCAAAAAAAAAAAGGACATCTCATCAGATTTCAATCTTTGTGCAAAGATCTCCTCCTATCCATCTTTCATCACAACTCACCTTACATTTTCTTTTCAACTAATTTTTATTGCTCGACTTCCATTAGTGATACATTTAAAGATTCTAAGATTTGTACTTCGTTAGCTTTCTGCTTGAGATCAATATTTTTGAACATTTTTCGTTGATGTAATCAATATATAAGAGAAACCGGCATCGGACAAGGAGATAATACTTAATAGGCATAGGCTGCAGAATTAAAAATGTCTAATCACAGATATGCCAGATCCTGAAACATTATAAGGTATTATAAGTTTGATGACAGCCATTTATCAATCTTATCTTTGTTATGGCGGAGTTCTTTTTTATCTTGGTGGTTCTTGTGACCATGACATTATTTTTTAAGGTTCATTGAAAATTGCACAGTAACATATAATTTTGAAAAGTCTGGCTTATCCTTGGATGTATAAAATTCCCAGTGTATGGCACTGCTATAGCTACACATGAGAATTTTGGATAGTTGAGTTTGGTGGGACCATAGGCAGACACTATTAGCATGAGGTTACAAGCGGGATCCAACTCGTGGCTTCCCAATCAAAGGGAAGCTCTCATACCACTAGATTACACCACTAGATTACAAGACCATCAACGCATAAGCTGCACCTCTGTTGCTTCAAAAGTACCCATTTGTATTATAATGCATCAGATATGATTTTTTGATATTTAGAGGGAAAGAAAAAGAATAGAAGGTGT
The DNA here is from genome assembly GCA_963210345.1 of Inga oerstediana. Taxonomy (NCBI): domain Eukaryota; kingdom Viridiplantae; phylum Streptophyta; class Magnoliopsida; order Fabales; family Fabaceae; genus Inga; species Inga oerstediana. Next base: position 21,955,361 of record OY723400.1, on the reverse strand, counting down.
TGGCATGATAGGGTGAAGAACTAAGAAATATTTACAACGCCATCCCTTTCGTTTGACCAATCCACAGTATGTATAGGTTGTTAACCTTGCTGACAAATGCAAATTTAATCTTTTTTGTAAAAAGGAAATATAGAAAAATATTTTTTTAATCCCCTCCAGTGAAAGGAACACTATATTAAGAGGGTCCAAGTCATATTTAGAGATACTTAAAAGATACTCGTGTCATTGCAGCACAATGCCAATGACATATTTTAAAATATTTATGAATTTTCAATAAGTGCATACATATACACAATAAATCATTATATATAAAATTTAAAATTTTAACTACTATTTACACTCACTAGTATACAAATTTAGTAGTCTATTCTTTTATAGGAGTCTATGTGCAAAGTCCTTTCTAACTCAAAGTTAGTTACTTTTTTTTTCCCCACATGCACTTTCTTATTAGTTTTTTCTTTCTTAAATGGACTTTTAAAAAATATTCTGACATACAACAACAATTATTTGCTAAAAGAACTTTTGGCTTTCCAAAATTCATAAACAAACATACACTTAATGTTGTTAGCTGAGTTCACCAAATGCATCAATACAATGCCCAACCCCAGTTGACTTACCTTGATCTTTAGAAGATACAAAATTTATTTAAATTATTTAGAATATCTTTATTGGTTTTGATTAGTCAAAATAAAAGATTTAGTTGAGAATTATTTTTTAAAATTAATTGTATCGTGTTCGATTTATATTAAAATTATTTACCAAATTTGATTTTCCAAGAACAAACTCATAGGAAGGAAAGATGCAGACCCAGTCGGTTAACCCCCAAAGCCCAAAGTGTGAGCTGTGCGTCTCGGCAAAAAAAAAAAAAAAAAAAAAAAGAAGGATAAAGGACTCAAATATGTGTTGTTGATTGCAACCAATATGTGTGTGTGTGTGTTGTTGATCACAATTTCCCAGCCAACCGGTTTGGGTGCCTATCAAAACTCATATGATATAAACTATATATTCAGATTTTATTTTTTATTTTTACCAACAGGAGTTCGGTCTAGTGGAAGGGGAATGTTTGAATTCTTGCTGGGAGAAAGCTGCTTACATTTAATGTCCGATAATGCCTCGAATATAATTTGCTCCAATAGGGGGAAATATATGCTTAGTAGAAAAAAAAAAGATTTGATTTTTTTTATCAAATGACAAGTTTTAAATAAAAAATTAACTTATGAAAATTACAATTATAATAGTGTTACGTTGTATTAAATCTCACTTATTAAAACATAATCCAATGGTTGAGATATTAAGTGGAGAGAAAATTGATAGAGAAGTTAGTGGAGAGACTACTTTCCTAAAAAAAATAGTAGATCCAAAATTTGCCTTTCTTAGTGGACCAAGTTATAGCCCATGGATTTCGATAGTTTCCCTCCGTGAGATTTCTTCTTCTCAGTCAACAAAGGTATAGCTTTGATTCTCAGCCACTTCCTCTACGTTCCTCTGATTGGGATTTCGCAGTCGAGCACTATGAAGCAAATTTATGGGGATAACAATAAATCATATCTTCCTAAAGAAATCATCACAGAAATTTTCAAAAGACTTCCAATAAAATCCCTAATCCGATTTCAAAGTGTGTCCAAACATTGGAAAAATCTCATTAAGTCCACGTCTTTCATCACCCACCACCTTCACCACCCCCTTGTGTGGCAGAAGCTTAATCATTAAGCACAAATTTGTGGAGGAAAATCAAACTTGGGGACTTAAAGGGTGCACATGTTAATCTCCTTCAACATCCCGTCTTTGCTAATGGAAGCATATTTTTCAGAAAAAGAGGTGAATATGATGATGTGATAGTTTTACATGACATAGCGAGGGAAGTGTTTACATTAATACCATTTCATGTAGAGTGTGTGATGACAAACTTGATCTACTTTCTCACAACAATAAAGATAATTGATTGATTTGACAAAGAAATATATCTGCAGCTTCTATCCGTGCATGTATATCACTCGTGACTTTTTGGAAGAATCAAATTGCCTTCCTTTTACGTGAAAAGGAGAATGATGAACCAAATGTTGCTGATCTTTATATGCTGGATACCACCACTAATGAAGTTCAAAAGTTTGTTATCCCCGAACTAGATGATGCTCATTTTGTTATTAATCATGTGGAAAGTCTCGTACCAACAATTGGCATATCCTAGATGTTCACTTTTAGAATACATATTATTTTCTTTTTGCTTCAATATGACACCATGTTAGTTTTTATATAGGTTGTTTTGTTCGCCTTACTTGACTTCTATTAGAATTGTAACGACAATTTTTTCGCCAGAATAATAGCAATTTACTCATATATCGAGCATCACAAAGAAAATTGTTATATTAGGATATCATTGGACGATTACAGGATTTGACAGAGACTTGTAAAATAAGCCCTACAAATTCATATCAACGCAATAAAATATATCCTAGTAACAATGATACATGTAGAAAGATCAGTGTATACTGTCTATAGTATATATGCTATGGGAAACACATCAATTAAGCTTGTTATTCTTGTGTTGGATGAATGTAGGTATTTGATACTAGATATTCCTTACTTTGTTTGATCATGTTCTTTTGCTTTTTTTTTTTTTTTAAAAATAGTTATATAATTTTATTTAATTGCTGGTGTGTGGATCATTCAAGAATATTTTTACAAGACATCTTGTAACACCTTAATTTCGAAAGCCTTTAGATGGATTTGAACATGTAATGACTTCAAACTTGAAACTAATGTTCATAATTTAAAACCAGTTGAAATCCCAACTTTGTTATAGGGTTGAACTTATATTTGAGTGGGTTTTCAAAAACTTAAAAATATTTTTAAGTGTGGTCTCAATATGATTTGTGATTTCATTATAACTCATCAATTCTTAATTCCTTTTATTAAAATCAGAGCATTCTGAGTCCAAAACCCTCATAGTGGTGGTTAATTTATGGGCTTTTAGTGTTAAGATGCCTGATTCTAATTTACTTATCATGTTTGGATACTAGCATTTGTCGATAATTTAACGCACTAGTTGCAACTAATGTGGTTACTACTACTGCTGCTGGTACTTAATTACATTCGTATATTATATAGTCATCCAAAATAAAAGGTAACTAGATAGTCCATAATTAATAAATCTTTTCCTCATCTGTCTGTATTACTTTCCTTGCCCTTGGAGCTAGACGCCTTTGCTATATATCATTTGTTGAAAAAGGGTGAGATTCAAAAGAATCTCCATAGTACACAGATCACTCATATGATATGCAAAATACTAAGCTTGCAAAGCAATCATCAAAGCAATAACACTTACAGTATGCAGCAAAAGAAAGGACCTAACTAGCCTCTTACCATACTACCACAGTGCTTGGCGATCTCGTTTTGGCAGCCCAGGGCCTCTGCTCCGTACAAGGTGCACCACGGGCTTTCTGGCTCGAGCCTACCTAGCTCAAGACGCCTTTGAGTTAATCCCGATGCAACTTGTACTTACGGGTCTTACTGCCTAAGGACTAACTGTCCCATACATGCACAGATGATAGAGAATACATACAGAACAGTACATATGATATAAGGGATAGCGTACAACCTAGCAGTCTTTCTAAATTGGGTTCTTGTTCCTAATCTCTCAGGTGTCCTGGGTAGATGTCAAATCCTATCAGTTAGAATTTACGGACAGCGAGTTAATACTTGTTCCAATTCTTGATAACTCATAAAACTTAGTTGGTTATCATTTGGATTAGTGCTTAGGCTCACAACCTATTCCCACACAAATTTTCATCTACAATCCATTTATAACCTCAAATTTAGTAAAAACCAATTTCTTCCCTATGAACCAGTCAAGGCTGAAATGCATCACAAGGAAAAACAATGATTTTGCAACCTCCTTTTCACTAAATTTGCTAAACATCATTCCTTCCATACTTAAACCTCTCTTATCATGATTTTCCTGTGCTCATCTCATTAAAATCTTAAGGTTACCTATTAATAAACATTTATGGAATTAGATAATAAGTCAAATTATGGAACCTACGAAATTTAAGGAATCTTAAATTAGACAAAGGGAAAAATTAGGGCCTAGTGTGTGTGTAATTAATAGGATAAAAATATATCTATATGTGTGTATATATATATATATTACAAACACACACAAACACACCCAGACACACCGACACACACACCACACTTGACATTCTATAGGAGCACACCAACAGCCACTACCTTGCATTCATCATTACAATTGCATGAACCATTCACAAACACACACACACACACACTTCACGTAGGAAAAAGAACCAACACCTCACTTCAATCTCTTCCAACCACATAACCCCACACCTTATATTTAATCGAACACCCATCAACTTCAGTTTTTCATTTTCGATTAGCAGCTGAAAACAAAACAGAGGAAGAGAGAGCTTTAGGGAAAAAAAAAAAAACAGAATTGAGAAAGAGAGAGCCAACAAGAGAGAGACGTTGGCCGGAGAAGGGGAAGAAGGAAGCTCCAAATCACACATGCAACCCCATATTCTAGTATAGGTGAGTCTCCTACACATTTATCCTTGTTTTGACGTTGGATTTGATTGGTTTCTATGGTGGTTTTGTGGCTGGAATAAGAGAAAAGTCACAGGAAAAATTCTGTCAACCGAAGAGTTTTAAACCAGTGATTGTGTGACGATTTTGGGGTCCTTTGGTTCTGAAATTTAGTCATTAACCTCAGGACATATGTGTAGGAGAGCATAGAGTTAAAATTCATGAGATTTAGAGTATAAATTCATGGTTACATGTTAGTTTTCTTCACCCTATTTTTCTGTCCAAAAAAACAAAGTACTTACCTGAAAGTTGCAAAAGCTTAAACGGAATCTATAGATAGAGTTTTTGAATGGGTCTTTTCGTATAGAAATTTTAGGATGTGTAGTTGATGATAGAATGATGCAGAGTGCAATTTGGAGTGAAAATGAATGAGTTCTTAATTTTTAAGCTCGGTCTGTCCAAAACTGATGTTTTTGAAGTCATTGAGTTCATGTTGCGTTTTGACTAGACACACCTTATTCAAAATTTATGAAATTTTATAGGAATATAGTAGACATTCATAGCTTTAAAATGACACCAAGAATGCATCATTTTGATACCTATAGAGGAAGTTATGATTTTTGAAATTTAAGTCAGAAACAGTTGAAATTCTAGACGTTCAGATTCTGACAGTTTGGTTGTGTGATGTTTTTTATAATGTAGTCTTGTTCAAAAATCATGAGACTTTCCAGAATAAAAGTATACATGATAAGCTTTAATTTTGGTATATAATAGGTGTAATTTCAGTTTGTAGATTGTGAGATATGAATTTTTGAAGTTAGACATTGAATCCGGAACGTTTTCAAGACCAGTTATGTTGTTTGATAATTATGGGATATTTAGCTCTGTAATTTGAAGTGACTAATATTTGTTTCTTAAAGTATACTTAATGAGAGTCACATAGGACTTTGAATCACTGCAATTTGATTTTTCTAGATTTAGTTATGATTTTTTAAAGTTGTGCTTTGTTTCTGAAATGCAATCTGGAACAGTAGTGGCTAGCCAAATTTCTGGGCAAAATCTGTAATCAATGACTGTCTTTGGGTATTTTTCCATGAAAGTACATTTAAAGAGCTTCATTTATCTTTGGAATCAGTCAATTTGGAATTTTCTAGAATCAGTTGTGAAATTTCAAAGTTGACTAAAAATCTGTTAGTTTCTGGAAAACTGTGAAACTGTCATTTGATAGTTATTTTGTGAAAACCGAGCTTAAAAATGGATTCTACAGGAAAAATTGGTAGGAATAGCCTGGGTCAAAATTTCTGAAAAAGTACAGTCGGACCAGGTACAAAGGGGCTTAGACTGGGTCCCTATAGGTATTTTGGTAATTTTGCAGTTTTAAACTAATATAACCAACAAAAACACTTTGGAAGAGCCTAAAGTAGTATATGAATGGGTATTAACCTAATTCTTGTAAACTTGAATTTTTAGGACCAGTCTGTTATGCTTGAGCCAGATTAAATTAGAAACTGTTTTCTGTTGCAAAAAGGGATACAAGGTAGTAACTCTATCTTTATAAACTATGTGAATGTTTTATATATTTGGGTATGCCATCTTCTGTGATATAATTAATGAACATGGTTTTGCCGAGGAGGGCAATTTGTGTGTGGAGGCACACTTACCTGGTTGTTGAGTAATATCCCAACTGAGGTTGTAATATCCCAATTTTTGATTAAAGGTTAATTGTAATATCCCGAATTTTGGGATTGGAAGCTTTGGAATAAGCATAAACTGAGTGGACTACTAAGCCCCGATTTAGTAGATGTCCCAAATATATTACCTAATGATTCTAATATCTTTGGGGTATTAAGAAAGTAAAATGGTGAATTTTGGAGAATATAATTATGTTTTCGATAAAATCGCCTATGAGGCAGTGAGCTTATCATAAGGTTTTGGAAGAATAAATGATAATTACAAATTATGAAATTTTACAGGATGAAAGTAGACATCCTAAGCTTTAATTTGATAGGTAATATGACTCAATAAGAGCTATACAAAAAAAGATATGAATTTTTACAGTTAGCCCAGAAAAACTGGAAAGTTTCTGAAACAACATGCAAAGAATGAAATTCTGGGAATTTTGTGATTCTATAAAGTAAAATTCTATATTTTTCCTTGAAAATAGACTCAATAAGAGTTCTATAGGCTTTGGAATCACCTCATTTCGATGTTTCTATAATTAGTTATGATTTTTCAAAGTTTGGGCAGAAATCTGCCAGAATTTTGTAAAATCCGAAATTTTTGGAAAATTAGTAAATGAATAAAATAGAATATATAATATGATATAAGCATATTCCTTCTTCTTCCTTCAGCTTAAACTGACGCAAATATCAGCTGAACATAGAGAGAGAGTTTAGAGAGAGAAGGAGAGGAGAAAACTCACGAGATAGGTCGATTTCTTCGGTGAATTCGTACCTAACGTGTATAATCCTTCTCCTAAGCTTCTCTTCTATGTTGTTTGAGGTATTTGAAGCAAGATTCATGGTGTTTTAAGTTAGGGTTTCAGCCAAGTCAAGAAAATCCAGAAGGAGCTTGAGGTAACTTCCAAACCTTCGTATATTGACTATTCTAGCTGCTGTGGGCAATTTAATCGGTGAAATTTCGCCGGATTGCCATTGGTTTTAATTTTTGGAAATGGGTATGTGTTATTCTCTGGAAATTCTTGTATTTCATCACATTTTTCTCATATATTTTTGGTTTTAAACTAAAATTGCGCATAAGTTTTATACATATGAAGAAAAATGTGATGTGTTGAAAATACTTGAAAAAAGTGCAAATTTTGAGCTAAATGTATAGGGTTTTAGATTAAATTGAAGAATTGAAAAGCTCATAAAATCCTTCTCTTTGTAGGAGGATGATGACAAGAAATGGAAGCTTACATGGATTCTTGGAGGTGAAGAAAAGAAGAACAAAAGCTAAAAAGGAAGATCAAAATAGCTTGAAGGTGTCCCCGGTTGCTTTTGCTACGCCACAGCAAAGCAAAAGCGAAAACACATCAAAAATAGGCCCTTCTGACCGCGTACGCTGTGGGTTCACTATAGCGAAGCGAAAGCAAAAACACATAAAAAATAGGCCCTTCTGACCGCGTACGCTTTGGGTTCGCTATAGCGAAGTGAAAGCAAAGTCGCGATACTGCAACTGTGCGTTTTGAAAAACTGATGCTTCAGCTGGCTTTTTAACCTAATGGGGGCGCCGAAATGAAGTCATTCTGCACAAGGAAGAGCTCAAGAACTACAAGGAGGCTTCTTGGAGAGCTTGAGGAGGATTTTGGTGCTTCTTGGAGGAGATTCTTGGAGAAATTCAAGATTTTTCTTCTCTTTTTCTGGTTTTTCCCCTCTTCTCTTCTCATTTGCTGATATGGTCAAGAGTTTTATGTTGAGTTGTTGGTTTGTATTGATTATGAGTGGCTAAAACTCTCATTTAGGATTACTTCTACTCATTGTATGGATTAAAACTACTATATTTTCTTACTTTTGCTAGTTGTTGAGAATATATGTTGATTTTTCTCTATGCTTAATTACTATCTTGTGCTTGATCACCACATGATTAGTTTAGTTCAATTGAATGATGCTTGAGAGAGCTATTTTGGTTGTAGAACTTGAGAAAAATCATGTTAGACTTGAAGTTTAGGGATTAAATGGATGGTTTGTTGTTAGAATAGAGATATATCTAATAACCTAGCATAGTCTAATGAAGAATTGATTTGGGAAAGATGATTTTCATTAATGATAGACAAGAGATTGAACATTGTTAATGAAGATTAAAAATCAATCTTGACTTGAGAGAGCTTGATTGATGATCTTAGAATCTTTGACTAGCATATGGACTCACACAACTAACATAAGTGAATTAATTGCATAGTTTTATGAAATACAATGAGGAAGAAGTAATCCTAAGCTTTTAAACCTTGAAGTAAAATCAATTTTACAATCACCTTTGTTTTACCTTATTGTTTTCCGTAAATTCTCTTAATTAACAAACTCAATTCCAAATGATTCCATTCAACCTAATTGAACATATGGTTACATTAGTTAGCTCACTTTCATCATAGTCCTCGTGGGAACGATCTTTACTTATCACTTTATTACTTGCGACCCGTGCGCTTGCGGAAGCTAAACGGCGAACAGTATGTGGGGCTGTTATGCTGCCCAAATTGGTACTAAATGGTATTTGTAACCTAATGGAATAGTCAATAAAGTGGTTAGGAGTAGAAAGGAACGTGTTTACGGAGCCGAAACCGAAAAACCCCAATTTTCCACTTAAAAACTATATATTTCGGTCAGCATTGTAAATGGGTCTTAGAGTTGGATTTTCAATGATTTGATGATTCCATTGGATTCAGTGGGCGAAAATAGGTGGGGTTATAATTGGGCACTTTTTCGGAAAAGGCCGAGAAAGCATAATTACGAAAATGCCCTTAAAACACTGAAATAAGGGCTGACAAGGGTAATTTCGTCTTTTGGCAGTGAATTTGGTAATTCCGAGTCCGGAAATGGATTCCTTGGGCGAAAATATGTCAACATAGCCCAGGTTAGAATTTCGAGAAAAGTACAGCCAGACCGGGTATGATGGGGCCGGGTTCCCGGGGGTATTTTAGTAATTTTTCAAGATAGACTCATATAACCCCCAGAAACATTATGGAAGTGTCTAAATAGTACATTTGACATTGTAGGATCGAATATGGAGCCCCGAGCTGTTTGCACGTAGATCGAGGCACGCGTTTCGAGGAGAAAACGGGTTAAGGTAGGGGACTTACCTTACTTGCATGTATTTGATATCTTTGCTTGTGTAATGATGTATGTGATTGCTTTACTTGATTATGTAGAGCATATTTGAATAAATGAAGCTCTGTTTCTGTTTTCGCTGTGGCCATAGTCTTGTTGTATGAAACATTGAGCATGCAGAAATGTCATTATGGGGCATACATCTAGATAAAGCTAACATGTCATACACATAGCATCAATCATGCATGCATTATGGTATCTGTTTCCTACTGAGATTCTCTCGAATCTCACCCTCCCTTACCAACAATTTAGACAGGAGAAGACAGAAGATATGCTGAGAACAATGCAGAGAACCATATGAGGGGATTGCAATGGTGGAACGAAGATGAGAAGATGTCTCCATTCCACTGGGACGGGTTTAGATACCCCAGTAGCCTTGTGGGGCTACATTGATGGTTATGATTATGTACGAACCCCTATGGGGAATTTATGTAATCATGCACATATTATCATTATAGTTGTGCTATTTCTGTGTTGCCTACCGAACCGCATGTCGTTTTCCATGAATACTCTGGTAAAGGTGAAATTAAAATAAGGGCGTGACATTAATGACTCCAAAATTGGATGTGATTATCAATAAATAACCCTTTGGAGAGCATGATGTGATTTGAGATTTGAATGTGTTGTGAGCAGTGCCGAAACCCTGTATTTAAGCTCAATTATGGATTAACATCTAAATTGACTTAAAATAGAGGGAGGGCGCATATTGTGGTTAAAAGTAATGATATGATATGTTTGGTGGTGATTCAGGAAGAATTTCTGTAATTAGGGGCAAAACGGTAAAGTTACCAGCCAATTGGTCAGTTATCGAAGAGGAAACTCATTAGTAACTTGAAGATCAATGGTTAGGATTGATTTGTGTAAAGATCAAAGGGAGGAATCCCATGCATATGTGTGTATGTGAGCTCATGGGAGGTGTTTCAAGATGGTGACAAGTGGCACAATATGGGCCATTGGATTTGGTCAAAAGTTCAAACTCTTCCCTCTCTCCTCTCTTCCTTCCAGGTCAGCTAAAGGGAGTATTTGGCACCCCAAAACTGATCTCTTCTCTCTCTCTTTTCTCATCTCCATGGTCGCTATGCTTGGGGAAGGAAAGAGAAAATGAGAAAAGTGAGTTTTGATGTGGTTAATGTCCTCTTTAGCTCAAATACCTTTCTTTAATGTTATTCATAGTGATGAGAGCTTCATCTCTATGGTTTTAGATTTGTGAAAGAAGGTGTTTTGAGAGCTTGAGGAAACATGAAGTTAGAGAATCAAGAAACTAGCTTGAGGAAGAGGAAGAGGTAAGTATTTGTACCCTTTTGATCTAAGTTTTATGATGTTTGGTTAAGTTTTGTGATTTGTGAGATTTGCCCTGATTTTTTGTGACATGTAATTAGGAGAATTGCATGTTGTTTTGAGTTGAAAATAGTGTTTGAATGTGTTTTGGTGTCATTAGGATTGTTTGTGAACATTGGAAGAAAAGTAGTAGAAATTAGGTAATGTGTGTAATAAGTGTGACCAAGGGGGAAAATGTCATTGTGATGTGATTTTGGTTGTTTTGAGGTTTCCAATGGGTTCCTTGTTTGAAATTATATGGGAGTAGCTTTGTGTTAGAGTTTTGGAACCATTGGAAAACATATTGGTTGAGTTGGGAAAATTATGATATCTGTTGTGTTCTGGCTTCTGATAGAGCCTCACTCGAGTGATGAGGGGTCTCACTCGAATGCAGCATCATATGTTCCCTTTCCCTTCATTTTTGGTTGTACTTTCATGTGGAAGAAGCGAGAGTACGTTTCCTCACTTGCGAGTGAAGTGGGTCTTCACTCAAGTGCACTATAGCTCACTCGAGTGAATGTGTGTTTTGTGCTATGAGCCCGCTTCTTGGGAGATCAATCGTAGTGGATTTGTCACGAGTGTATGTTGGCACTCACAAGTGTTCTGCCCTCACTTGAGTGACAGAGTTGGTGCTCGAGTGCACTTTTAGCTCGGGTTTTCTGTTGCTCTCAGGTGGTCACTTCCTATGCCTCATTTGATGGGACTCGGGGTGAGTGTGAGGCCATCACTAGAGTACTAAGTTGGTGCTCAAGTGCTATGATCACTTATGATCTTCATCTGTGCTTTTGGGTCAAGCACTCGTATGAGTGAGCCGTCCTCACTTGGGTATGAGTCGTCCATCACTCGAGTGATGAAGCCAAAAATGGGATTGTGAGGTTTCGAAAGAGATCTTTGGTTAAGTTTCTCCTAACCCTTTAGGCATGTGTTAAGGCTTTGAGTAGCCACCTAAAGGTCGTGAATGATAACCAACTTAAAGTATTTAAAAGTTAAGGAATTGGAAAAGTGATTAACCCTATGTCCTTATTTTGGTTATAGGGGTTTGATATTTGCCCTGGTCGTGAGCAGCTAAAGCTGGAGCTTACGAGGAAAGATTAAGTGTAGGGAACATACCTCTCCTGCATGTATATGATATTTGTGTTAGTGTGTTGGTACATGTTATTGCTTTGCTTGATTATGTGAAATATGTATGAATGATTTGAAGCTATGTTTCAATTTATGTTATGGCCATACATATATTGTTCAAAGCATTGAGCTTGCAGATTTGTCATTATGTGAGCATGAGTTATGTGATGCAAGCATGTCATGCATTAAACATTTATCGTACATGCATATGGTATTGCTTTTCTACTGAGATTCTCTCGAATCTTACCCTCCCCTACCAACATTTTAGATAGGGTAGGTGGATTGAGGATGGAGCAAGCGACCAAAGGCAGCGAGGACTCCTTCGGGTTGTCATTTTGGTAGTTGGTTATCATAGTTGGGAGTATTGTATATTTGGATATTTGTATTTGGATTTGTATATGTATATGTGGATGAGTATATTCTAGATGAGATTTGTGTAATCCCCGTATGAGGGCTTGTATGGGCGAATATGCTCTATAAAGCTTGAGTTAATGAGTGGAACTCGGGATTGTCGGGATTATTATGTTGTGCACTCTGATGTTTATGATTTATCCCCATGAAGTAATTGTATTCGAAAGGTGAATATGAGACCAGGTTATTTAGATTCCGAAATGCATTTTGTGAAAACCCTGTCTGGTAGATGGGTGTGAAAATGAGTTTGATTATTATTGATTTCTATTTCACTTTAATCTCGTATTTCGGATATAATTACGTCAGGGGGTTACAGAGGTTATACGAATAGTGGAGAATTGAGGCCTTAACTCATGTATACATGCCATGATATGATATGTTGTCAATATTTGTATGATTGGTATATGTTACTATTGAGATTCGTTTGAATCTCACCCTTTTTCAAAATTAAAAATATTCCAACAGAAGCTAGTAGCTCAAAGGGCAAAATAGTGAATACAGTCAATTGAGGTGCGCGGATCTGGTCGCCACCGCAAGTGTACGGATCGCGTCAAGTAATAAAGTGATAAGTAAAGTATCGTTCCCACGAGGATTTGTTTAACAAATAAAATTGAACAATAAGCTTAGTGTATTCAATCAAGTTGAGTGAACACAATGTTCTTTGTTTGGTACAAGGTTTGTAAAGAAAGTAAAATCTTTATGTAAAACAATGGAAAATAAATTGTGTAAAATCAAATTTGATATAGAAACTAGGATTATTTATCCTCTTTGTATTTCATAAAAAACTTGATTAGGGTCCTCTCTTCTAATATCTAAACTGAATATATGTGTTAGTCTGGGTTCTAATGTATTTAGTTTAGCTTTCTCAAGTCAGATCCAAGTTTATATACTCACATAATGTACACAAGCTCTAGCTACATGTTTATGAGATTATATAGATTCAACACCAACCCACATTGACAATGCAAGGTTAATGACTATATCTCTATGCCATTAACAATCCATCCATTCATCAACAAGTCAATGTCAAGGCAAGCATGATTTTAACCAAGTTCTTTACTCACATTTAGCTTTCTTAAGTCAAAACAGAGTATACATAACAATCTAAATGATGACTAAGCATTCAGAAGCTTTAAGCATATGAGAAAATCAACACATACATATCATTCATATATGAAAGAAAGGAAGATTCAAGTATTAATCCATACAAAGGTTCAAAATAATCATAGAATAAGAGTTTAGCTACTCATATTTAGGAAATGAATACAAAAATACAAATTAACAAGAACCATATTAGCAAAATGGAGAAGAAATCAACAAAACCAAGGAAAATTAGCTTGAATCTCTTCAAATCTTCAATCTCCACTTGATTTCCCTTGATTTTTGGCATACCCAAGCTTAGAGGACTGTCACAGCTACCTCCCTAGGGTTTCTTGTGTCTCCAAGATATGGTTTTAGTCCTTGCATTCTGAATTTATAAGCCCTGAATGACAAAATGCATAATAGTTGTATTGGACCTTGGTCGCGACTAGTAAGCTTTTGACTATGGGTTGGTAGCAACTAGTGGGAATGCTTGGCTATGGCCAGGCTTCTTCAAAATCCTTGGCCATAGCCAGTGGAATTCTTGGTCGCGGCCAGGCTTCTTCAGTTGCCTCTGCTTCAGCCAAAGTTTGTTTCCTTTCCTTCTTGCATTTCCATGGCACGGTTGATTACTTAAACTCCATTTCACCTTTTTTTTTCTTTGATTGGCCTTTCTCTGACTCCAATTGTTACTGAAATGTTGTCCTATCAACACAAACAGCTCCATAAAAGCTCACAGTTGATAATCATGATAGATATTCATATAATATCACCATATTCTTGCCCTTTTTATGTCAAACATGTGTCATGCACATTTCCTTCACTTTTACAGTCCCAAATACCCATTGGTACACTAAAATGTGAAAGAAATAAGAGGAAATATGCAAGTTTGACAAGAAATTCATAAGGTTAACACACCCTTAAACTTGAACTTTTGCTTGTCCTCGAGTAAAACCAGTTAAGTGACAAAAGAGCTAGATTAATTAATCCCAGAAGTAGTATTCATGCATGATAATTTCCTTATTGAGTACTCATGATATAATGCTCAATAGGAAAACCAACAAAATATAAAGGAATGTCTGGTTCACAATTTAAGGACGAAATTCCAAACATTTTCCAGAGTGTGCATGTGTGAGGAGAGTTGAATAACAATTTTCCTGTAGTTGTTAAGATCAAATGCAATACTTCAACGTGTACAAAAACAACCTCAATGTTTGAGCTTAATCCTTCTGCTTTCTCTTCTCTATTCACTTATAGATCATTCCACGACATTTTAAAATCAATGGGACTTCATGGGCTTGAAATGTGGCCAATGGTTCAGCTTATTAAAAGAATAAGGAAATAGAGAATTTAAAACTCTTACGATAAATGAAAATATTTTTTATAAAGCTTACCCACTCCCCAAACTTATCTCAAATGTCTTGTACTTTTTTTTTGAAAGGCAGACTGCTCAAGATTATGCATCACATTTGCCATGCCCATCTTAACTCAAAAATATATATCTTCTAAAACAAACCAATCCTTTCCATCACTAATCATCACCAAATCTTCATTTATCTCAAGATAAGGGTAGTTCATGGTTTTTCGGGCTATAAAGTTTAAGGCCTGACTTAGGTCTTTGGCAATGCATTAGGCATAATATTTTTTTAATATGGCTCAAAAGGGGTGCAAATGGTTTTAATGTCATTGGTAGGCTTGAAAGGCACAAAGGTATTTAAAAGAATGACCAAATCATGTTTTAAAAGTATGAGAAATGCTAATTCATTTCAAGAAATTCAAATGCCAATTCAAAAGTCCTTCAATGAGAAAAACTCATACACATCAATTTGCTATACAATCTCCTAACAAAAGCATTCAACTCATTTTCCACTCTTGTGCATAATGCGTACTTCAGAAATTATTAGGAAGTAAGTCTTAAAATGAGAACCAAGTATTCATAAATATCTATTATCTTTTTCCTAGAAGACATAAAATCCAAGCATCCATTTCTATCATAGGATCACGTATTCAACTCCATACATAATTAATCAAATCTTAAATATGTAGAAAACATTTTCAAAATTTGAAATTCTTGCCAACATGCATACATGCAATAAAAAATATGCATCATGAAAAACACCCCCAAACTAAAGATAGACAGTGTCCCCACTGTCATAAATGGAAAATTACGGGGTGTATCCAGGCATAAAGGGTACACAAATCACCTCAACGAAATAGATAAAACAGCAAGCCACAGACAAAAAAAAAGGATAGGGACATAGGTGATGAACAATAAGAACAAAACTTGGAATCAGTTATTAACAATAGAAAGGCAAACAATAGGCAAATGTGATAGTGTGAATAGCCACTAAAATAACAACTTAAAATAAAGGAAAACAAAATTCAAAACCTAAAAACAATGAAAAGTTACACTTCTCATCGCCACAATCATCACTAGTATCTGCATCATCATTATCCTCCTCCTTGTCATCATTGTCACCATCATAAGTAGCACCAAAAACGTGTACAACAAATAACTCCTCTAGGCGAGTGAGGCGAGCTCTGTGAACTTGCGGATGGGATAGGAAGTGGGATATATTGGCCTTAGTGCACTGGACAACAGATAAGATCAAGTCTAAGGTCGAGACAAACTGAGAGGAGGACGGGGTACCCGAAGGTTCACCCTGCTTGGAATAAAGCTGAGAGGGACCACCTTGTTCAAACTCTAGTGCAGCAGAAGGGGGTTAAGCGGGTGGAACTCGTTCAGGCCCTCGTGGCTTGATGCTCTTATATTGGAACTTCTGGATGGGCTTGAAGGAAACATCTGTCGGGAGGGCCGCCACACTCACAGAAGTACAAAAGGCAGAAATGGGGTGTGGGAGCATAAGACCACCGATGTGATCATGAATGTGATCTCGGATAAAACTATGAATCAGATGGCCGAGATCTACCGGTTGTTGTTTTATCAAACGGTAGATGAGAAGGGCCTAGTCCTGAGTGAGGCGGTTACGGTTAGAGGAGGGCCAAAAGTAATCTTTATAGAAATAAAGCCAAAGCATGCCTCCACCTACAACAATGTGGCAACAAGTACTTTTGGGTCCCACCTCAAGTCTACCATGTTACCTCGCCTTCATAATCCAGTAACTGTGATATCTTATCTTCAAGGATATCATCCGGGTTATCCATGAGCTACTTATACTTGTAATTCTCTATGGGAGGTATATTGACATACTGCCAAAAGTTAGGTAGTGTGAAGTTGATATTTACTCCTCGAAGGGAAAATCGCCAAACTATCTTAACACATAAATTGGCATAGAATTCATAGACAATTTGGAGATTTCCCTCATTTGTGGGTTCCAAAAGTTTGTTTAAGTTATATGTCTTGGTGCCGAGGTTGTAGAACTCATGAGAGACCGTGAAAGGAAACTCACATTCTTGCAGAAGGGGTTTCTTAATGATTTTTGCCTTTCCTTCAGCAATAGCCCTAGGGCCGATTGGTCGACAACACGTTTGATAGGCATAATCACTATAAATAGATAGACAAAGAAGTTTCACATACTCAGACAAGCAAGACCTAACCTTAAAAGAAAATCAGAAAAATAAAAACTTGTAAAACTAAGGAAAAAGGAAAAAAATGAAAGACATTTCCCCCCAAACTGAGTATCTCACTAGTACCAAATCATCAAACAAATTTCCAGCCTAAATCTTATCCTCACTGCATGGAGACTCTAATAATGTGCCAAGTACATCTAGCTAATACCCAAGCAACAAGCACAATTCTAGCCTAAATCCTATCCCTACTCCATTGAATTCTAATAATGTGCCAAGTACGACTGCATTATATTTACTAAGTTAATTGAGATTGGGCTATGGCTCATTCAAAAAGCAATAAGTTCAAAATAGAAATCAGAGCCAAGTGTAATTTCAAAAAAAGGCTGAATTTAGTCCAGTCATGGCAAAGAAAGTAGTTCAAAAACAGGATTGTCCAAAATGAAACTGAGTTTCAAAAACCATAAGACAAAGCCATAAAGAAATCATGTCATAAAATCATTTTTTTATTTTTCATAGCCCCATTAGTTCACAAATTACATGAAAGTAGTAGTTCACATTGCCATAAACTGATTTTCCAAAACCCACATGACAGCAACAGTTCACAAATCTAATAGTTCACAGCACTAATCTAATTCCATAAATTGATAATGCAATCAACAACCCCTATATTAGTTCAATCCTATCCTTAAAATTGTCTACAAATGTGGATTCAAAATGACCCAAAACTTACACCAAAAAGAGAAAACTTGCATTGAAGAGGGAAAGAAGGAATTGAGTAGCAGAATCGTAGAGATAAACATTCTGAGTAGAGGATGGAAGTGGATGAGATAGAGGGAAGAAATGTGGGATGGAAGTAGAGGAATGAGGGAAAGCAAGTGAGAGAAGGAGAGAAAAGACAAGAAAGAAGAACAGAGAAGTAGCAGTGCTATGGGTAAAAAGAGAAAGTAAGTAAAAAAATAAAAGGGTTTAGGGTTTATAAGATGTGTTATCGGGTTTGGGCAGTGGCCAAGGGAAATTTGGCCGCGGCCCAAAACTCTCTAGGCACTAGTTGGCCATGGCTAACGTTGTCCTAGCTGTGGCCCAAAACCTACTGGATAAGTCCTGACCGTGACCAATATTGCCTTGGCCACAACCAGTGACTTACTGACCTCTCCTAGTAGTGGCCAGTGAAATGCCTTGGCTGTGGGCAAAAGGCTACTCTTTTTTTAGGTCTCTCCTCTCTTAGCCATGGCCCATATCTTTCTGAGCACTCTTGGCTATGGCCAAGAACATCTTGGCTGTAGCCCATAACTTTCTGGATCTTTCTTGGTCATAGCCAAAGGTCTCTTGGCTGCGGCCAACATCCTGTTGTGGCTATTTTCATTTAGAACCAAATCTGTCTGCTCTTTTAAAGATCTAACACGGAAATACTCATGCACAAACTACTATTTTCACAATTTCACAGTGATAAACTTATCAAATATACCATAAATCCACTCATTTTTCAAATCAATTCATCATGAATATATGGCAACAATATGAGTGACTTCCCTACACATTTTCCTCTAACTTTGATGTTCTTGTTCCTTCACTGCGCTATCAGACCAGTCATGCTTCCTTCCTCTCATTTGAGGTTTCACTTTCTCCGACACAAACATAAGACCAATCATAAATCCATAAAAGCACACCAAAATCAAATTAATTCAAGAGATTGAGTTGAGAACTTAGGTTGCCTCCTAAGAAGTGCTTAATTTATAGTCTTTAGCCTAACTCTTCCGATTGATTAGTGGTCATTTGATAAGTAGATGGTGGATACCAGTCGATCCGCATCTCCTCCCCAATAATGCTTTAGTTGTTGACCATTCACCTTGAATCATTCTCCTGTTTCATTCTCAAGCTCTAACATACCAAAACTAGAGGCTTGAACCATTATGAATAGACCGAACCACCTGGATTTCAGCTTCCATGGAAATAATCTCAGCTTTGAATTGTATGGAAAAACTTGTTGACCCAGTACAAAATGCTTAAGAGCTATCTTGCTGTCATGAGTTCTTTTAGTCCCCTCCTTATAGATCCTTGCATTTTCATAAGCCTGGAGGCAAAATTCATCTAACTCATTCAACTACAACAGCATTTTTTCTTTCATAGCTTGAGGATCAAAATTTAACTTTTTAATGGCCCAATAAGCTCCGTTCTTTAATTCAACAGGCAAGTGGCAAACTTTCCCAAACACCAGATGATAAGGTGACATACCAATGAGCGTTTTATATGTCGTTCGATAAACCCATAAAGCATCATTAAACTTGGAAGACCATTCCTTTCATGTGATATTGACCATTTTTTCAAGGATGTTCTTGATCTCCTTATTAGAAATCTCTGCCTAGCCATTGGTTTAAGGATGGTACAGTAATGCCACCTTATGTTTGACACCATATTTCTTCATTAAAGCCTAAAACTGTTGATTATATAAATGAGAACCCCCATCACTGATAAATGCTCTAGGTGTTCCAAACCTGGTGAAAATATGTTTCTTTAGGAACTTCAACACTGTTTTGTCATCATTGGTGGCACATATTATGGCTTCAACCCATTTGGATACATAATCAGCCCTAACCAAAATGTATTCATTATTGAATGACTTAGGGATTGGGCCCATAAAATCGATTCCCCTAACATCAAAGAGTTCCACTTCTAGCATATTGTTCAAAGGCATTTCGTTCTTCCTTATTATGTTCCCTACTCGCTAGCATTGATCACACTACAAAACAAAAGCATATGCATCCTTGAAGAGAGAGGGCCAATAAAACCCACTTTGAATGACTTTTATAGCAGTTTTATCCCCTTAAAAGTGACCACCATACTTAGAAGAGTGACAGCTCTATAAAATAAATTCTTGTTCATTCTCCAATACATATCTTCGAATGAGTTGGTCAGGGCATCTTTAAAACAAGGTTCATTCTAAAAGTATTTGTTTACCTCATGTAAGAATTTACACCTTTAATGGAAATTTAGATTTGGAGGTAAAACTCCACAGACTAAATAGTTGACAAAATCAACATACCATGGTGCAGTTGCATTTTGTACATAGAAAAGTTGCTTATCAGGGAATGATGTCTAGATCATCTCAGAATTATCAAGTTAGAGCTCAGAATTCATCCTCGAAAGATGGTCTGCCACTTGATTTTGGTGCCCTTCCTATCAATAATATTCAAATCAAACTCTTGAAGTAAAAGCACCTAACAAATTAACCGTGCTTTAGACTCCTTCTTAGTGAGTAGGTATTTTAGGGTTGAATAGTCAGTGTAAATGATAACCTTAGTACCTACAATATAAGGCCAAAATTCCTCACAAGCATAAACTATGGTTAATAACTCCTTCTCGGTAGTTGTATAATTAAATTGGGCACCATTAAGAGTCTTGCTTGCATAGTAAATAGGATGGACCACTTTTTCTACTTTTTGCCCAAGAATAACCCCCACAACGTAGTCACTAGTATCGGCCATGATAATAAAAGGCAAACTCCAATCCAGAGCTACCAATATAAGAGTTGAACTGAGGCATTTCTTCAATTACTCAAAGGCTTGTAGACATTCATCATCAAATTTAAATTCCAAATCCTTTTCCAAAAGCTTGGAAAGTGGTTTGGCAATCTTGGAGAAGTCTTTGATAAATCTCCGATAAAATTCTGCATGACCTAGAAAGCTTCATTTACCCTTTATATTTGTAGGTGGAGGTAATTGCTCAATGACAGCAATTTTTGCTCTGCCTACCTCCAAACCTTTCTTCGAAATCCTATGGCCTAGCACAATGCCTTCTTGTACCATGAAGTAATTTTTTCCCAATTTAGAATCAAGTTGGTTTATTCACATCTTGTAAGAACCAAGTCTAGATTATCTAAACATGATTCCAAAGATCGACCAAAAACAAAGAAGTTGTCCATAAGTACCTCAATGGTTTTCTTAATCATATCAGCAAAAATAGACATCATGCAGCATTGAAATGTGGCAGGAGCATTACAGAGTCCAAATGGTATTCTTCTGAAAGCAAATGTGCCATAAGGACACGTAAAGGTAGTTTTCTCCTGATCTTCTAGGGCTATGGCAATTTGGTTGTACCCTGAATATCCATTTAGGAAACAAAAAAATTCTTGATCCATAAGCTTGTTAAGCATTTGGTCAATAAATGGCAGCGGAAAATGATTCTTCTTTGTGGTAGAATTTAGCTTTCAGTAGTCTATATACACTCGCCACCCAGTTATTGTATAAGTAGGAACTAACTCATTTTGGGTGTTAGCCACTACAGTTATGCCACCTTTCTTAAGGACATATTAGATTGGGCTCACCCATGAGTTATCAGATATAGGGTATATAATACCAGCAGAGAGCCATTTGAGAATTTCTTTTTTAACTACCCTTTCATCACTGGATTTAATCGCCTTTAGTGTTCAATAGAGGATTTACGATCATCCTCCAAGAGAATTTTATGCATGCAAATAAAAGAGGTTATTCCCTTGATATAAGCAATAGTCCACCCAATGGCATGCTTGTGTTCTCTCAGTACTCTTAATAATTTATCCACTTGTAATTCAGAAAGAATAGAGGATATAATTACTAGAAGAGTGTTAGAATTCCTAATATAGGCATATTTAAGACGTGAAGGTAATGGTTTCAATTCCAGTACTGGAGGAGCTTCAATAGAAGGCTTCAAAGGAGTACTTAAGGCATCATATACCTCAAGTGGTTAGGTCTAAAGTGTGGAATTGCTTCCATGTGGAAGAACTCTTCAATAACATCCTCCTCAAATTCTTTAATGCTTTTCTCTCCAATTAAAAATGCCTCTAATGGATCTTTGGTTATGGAAATGGATAATTCTTGAGGGACAATTGAGTCCATAAATCAACAAAAGAACATTGAACCGAATCATCATGAAATTTGAGAGCTTTGGGTATGTTGAATATAAATTTCTCATCATCTACCCACAAAGTAATTTCACCTTTTTCGACATCAATAAGAGTTCTTATGGTTGCTAAGAAAGGCTGGCCAAAAATAAGAGGAATTTTCCAGTCAACTTCAAAATCAAGTACTACAAAATCTGCAGGAAAAATAAATTTGTCCACCTTTACTAGGACATCTTCAATGATTCCTTTAGGCTTAGAAATACTACGATCTGTAAATAGGAGGGTGACCGTAGTAGGTCTTGGTTCTCCCAAACCCAACTGATTAAACACTACAAGAGGCATTAGATTAATGTTCGCTCCCAAATCATAAAGAGCTTTGCCATTGAAGTTAGTCCCAATGTTGCAAGGGATATAGAAACTCCTTGGATCTTTACGCTTGGTGGGCAATTTACGTTGAATAATTGCACTGCATTCTTCAGTTAGTGCTACAATTTCAAATTCACTGAACCGCTGCTTCTTAGATAAGACATCTTTCAAGAACTTGGCATACTTAGGCATGCTCTCTAAAGCTTCAGTGAAAGGAATATTGACATGGAGCTGTTTGAACATGTTAAAAAACTTCTTGAACTGCACATCTTCCTCTTTCTTTTTAAACCGCTGAGGAAAAGGTAATAGTGGCATGATATTGGTGATAGTTGGCTTACTCTTATTATTTTTCTTTTTCTCCACCTTCTTGTTTTTACCACCATCCTCATGGTTTTTCTCAGCTGTCCTTCCTCTCTTTACCTCATCTTCATCTACTACTTCCTCTGGATCTGCAGCTTCTTCATCATTATCTTCAACAATTTTTGGGTTAGCTGGTCTTGAATTAGACTTGCTCATATTAGACACACCAGGAAGTACCTTGCAACTTCTCAGATTGATGGCATTGCATTCTTCTTTTCCACTCCTTTTTGGATTAGGAATGGTATCACTAGTAAGAGTGTTTTGGGACATGGCATTTATCTGAGATGCAAGTTGACCCATATGTACTTCAAGATTCTTTATAGCAGTTTTATGTATAGAAAAAGTGGCTTTGTTCTCTACCTTTGAAGATTCAAGTTGAGTTAAGATTTGAGTCAGCATCTTATCAGTTTTTATTCTTCTTTCTTGAAGGAGGTGGCTGATGTTGTGGTTGGAAGCCTAGTTGGTGCATAGGCTTTGTCCCAGAAGTTGACTTATGTTGCTGATTCGGGGTATTACCTTGACTCCAAGAGAAGTTTAGATGAGACTCCAAGAACAATTATAAGTTTATGAGTAAGGATTTCCCTGAGGTTATTGAAATTTTCCCATGTAATTGATAAATTCAGGGGTTATATACAAAGGACAATGATCAAGCATAAGGACATCTTTACACTGTTTGCAAATAATTGGTGTATCATGAACAACACGCACACCTTTAGAAGTATTTTTTTTTTTTTTTTTTGCATTTGGGACTCTAGCACATCGAATCACTTCTTTAAAGCAAATAAAATGGTTGCAATCTGGGAAGAGGAGTCTTCTTTAGCACTGGCCATGGGTTGAGTAGCTCTCCTGTCATTTCCTTTAGTATTATTTACAAACAATTGATCTAGCAATTGAATCACTTTATTAATAGGAACATTCAATACTACAAAAGAGGGATTTAAGGGCACTTATTTTAATGAATACTATGGCGTTTAAAAAACGCCAAAACTTTCAATACCATTAAAAATACCTATGGCACTTTTTGAATTTATAGAAATGCCATAGATTAGTTATCAGAATTAAATTAATAAATAAATACTTATGACGCTTGTAGTAAAAGTGCCGAAGGAGGAATGAGACCTCCTTTGGCGCTTCTTTAACAAGTGCCAAAGGAGGCAAATCTCCTTTGGCACTTGTTCATAAAGCGCCAAAGGAGGCAAACCTCCTTTGGCACTTGTTCATAAAGCGCCAAAGGAGGCAAACCTCCTTTGGCACTTGTTAAAGAAGTGCCAAAGGAGGGTGTCCTCCTTTTTTTAAAAAATAATTTTTAATTATTTTATTTTCTTGATAAAACAGACAAATTAGGATCAAATGAAGGTAGGTTTTTTTTTATATAATTTTTTTTAATTATTTTCTTTTATTGATAAAACAAGAAAATTACAATACGATGGTAAAAAATGTAAAACATTAACTACAATGATTTGTATTACCATAAAATCACTACAATATTATTATATTTGTAAGCTTAAAAATTAAAAAACTAAAAATTTATAGAAATTTTTAGCACACAAAGTTGAAACTTCAAATCAACACCTGAAAAATAAAAAATATGAGCAAATATATATAAGTAATTACAGATTTTAACGAAAAAGAAAAAAAAGAAAACATGGACCAAATGTTTAAAAAACAACGCTTACAAGTTAAGAATCTCTTACTTCTACTTGCTGCCATCAAAGAGAGGAAGGAGTGGGGATAACGAATAAGAAAAGCTAGTTGACTAATGAAGTGGGAGAGTAATGGATCGAACTTATGGAAAATGATAAGCAGGAGAGTGATAATGGCGGGATGACAATAGCGGGGTGTTTAAATTTTGTAAATAGGGGAAGCTTTGGCGCTTCATAAAAGAATGCCATTGCTTCCCATTTTCAAAATAAAATTAAAAAAAATGGAAGCTTTGGTGCTTCTTTAGGAAGCGCCAAAGCTTCTATTGTGTTTTTTATTTTTTATTTTTTTAATATAAAGTTTTGGCACTGTGTTTATGTAATTGGTTAGTTTAACTATATTTTATGTTTTGATTCTTTCCCTAACAATGGTCAAGTATATAATTAAATATCTTACATGAAATGGCTTCTTTATATAGCAACTGCTTTTAGAATGTGGCAGTTTTTTTAAAAAAAATTCTTTTGGAATGTAATTAAATTTCCCCTATTACAATATTTTTTTTAGTTTTTTCTTTTGGAATGTGGAATTTTTAAAAAAAATAAAAAAATACATAGGAAGCTTTGGTGTTTCCTTCCTTTTTTTTCTTTAGTTTTTTCTTTTGGAATGTGGCCTTTTTTTAAAAGAAAATTGATGAACTTCATGGAGCTCACTCAGTTTTATGCTTCATTATAAGTACAAGTTAATACTAGTGACAATAATATATTCAAGCATATAATATTGGATCTATAGAAAGAAAGAGCAAAAAGTATGGCAAACATATCATATAGTGTTACATTGATTGTAACTATTAAACCTTTACCAATAATAAATGTTATGACCCAAATTAAAAAAGAACGCTTAATTTAAATTTTTTAAAAAAAAGCATAATGCAAATACAATAGGCATATTACAATAGTCAGAAAGAAATTAAACTTCTTTTGTCAAACATATGTGTAAGGCTGTAGGAAGATTAAAAAGAAAGAAGAAATAATATATTAAACTTCATATTATATATATATATATATATTAAAAAATATAGGATGTTTTGGCGCTTCCTTAAGCTTTCTATTATATTTTTCTTTTTATGTTTTTGAAAAATATAAGAAGCTTTGGCGCTGCCACATAAAGCGCCAAAGCTTCTTATTGTTTTTTTTTAAAAAAAATATTGATGATATTGTTTGGCGCTTATTCAGGAAAACGTCATACAAGGTTAACATCTACTATGACGCTTATAATTGTAAGCGCCAAAGCTTCAAAATTATAATTACCTTTGGCGCTTTTTTAAAAAAGTGCCACAAGAGTTGCGCCACTAAACCCATTTTTTGTAGTAGTGATTACAATATCCTCCGTTGGTCACATAATCGACCATCGACTTAGATTGAGGATTTAGGAGGGTACAGAAGATTTGAACTACCACCCACTTGTCTACTCCATGACTGGGGCATTACTTCATCAACATCTTATATCTCTCCCAAGCTGCATAGAGATGTTCATCTGGATGTTGTTTAAAGCTCAGGAATTCCTCCCTTGCTTCCAAAGATTTATTATTTAAAAAGAATTGACCTCTAAATTTAGTTTTAAGATCTTCCCAAGAGTTGATTGATCCTTCTGAAAGATTGTTGAACCAATCCCTTGCCTTCCCTTATAAAGAAAAAAGGGAATAATCGTAGCCTCAAGACATCTTGTAGAACTCCATTTTGTTTAAAAGGTCACACACCTTCAGGAAGTACAACAAGTGCTTGTTCATATCTTCATTATAAAGGCCATGAAACATACCATACATTTGCAGCATTGTGATCATCACTGGCTTGATATCAAATATATGTTCCTGCATTTTAGGCATTTGAATGCAAGAACGAGTGCCTCACATATTTCTACTGGCAAAATCATTGACTGTCGCTCTATCATATTCGTCCGCCATTGCTGCAGTTTTAGCTTCAGAATTAGCAACTTTGTTAGATTCAGAAGTGCTTTCAGATTCAGATTCAATCCCAAAATTGTTTTCTATGAGAGGTATTCCGTCAAGCACCACCACCAAATCTTATGGATCTAAAGATTGCATATACCAAAATGGTACCTATGAAAAGAATTACCAAAGCAAGGATTAAAGCAGAACAAGAATAAATAATAAAAACAAAAATTGAATGTATAACTATCAAAAAACTCAATTTAAATTTACTAACACAAGCTTAAAGTCAATTAAAAGATTTGATAAAACAGATCCCCGGCAACAGGGCCAAAAAATTGTTCGCTATTGCAAGTATACGAATCGCGTCAAGTAATAAAGTGATAAGTAAAGTATCATTCCCATGAAGATTTGTTTAAAAAATAAAATTGAACATTAAGCTTAGTGTATTCAATCAAGTTGAGTGAACATAATGTTGTTTGTTTGACACAGGGTTTGTACAGAGAAGTAAAATATTTGTGTAAAATGATGGAAAATAAATTGTATAAAATCAAATCTGATATGGAAACTAGGATTATTTATCCCCTTTGTATTTCATAAAAAACTTCATTAGGGTCCTCTCTTCCAATGTCTTAACTGAATAAATGAGTTAGTCTGGGTTCTAATGTATTTGGTTCATCTTTCTCAAGTTAAATCCAAGTTTATATACTCGCATAATATGCATAATCTCTTGCTACATATTTATGAGAATATATAGATTTAGCACCAACCCACATTGACAATGCAAGGTTAATGCTTATATCTCTATGCCATTAACAATCCATCCATTCAACAAGTCAATGTCAAGGCAAGCATGATTTTAACCAAGTTCTTTACTCACATTTAACTTTCTCAAGTCAAAACAGAGTAAACATAACAAACTAAATGATGGCCAAGCATTCAAAAGCTTTAAGCATAGGAGAAAATCAACACATATATATCATTCATAAATGAAAGATAGGAAGATTCAAGTATTAATCCATACAAAGGTTCAAAATGACTCTAGAATAAGAGTTTAGCTTGTCATATTTAGGAAATGAGTACAAAAATACAAATCAACAATAGCCATATCAGCAAAATGGAGAAGAAAGGGAAAGAAATCAACAAAACCAAGGAAAATCAGCTTGAATCTCTGCAAATCTTCAATCTTCACTTGATTTCCCTTGATTTTTGCCACACCCAAGCTTATAGGACTGTCACAACTGCCTCCTTAGGGTTTCTCGCGTCTCCAGGACGTGGTTTCAGTCCATGCATTCTAAATTTATAGGCCCTGAATGATAGAATGCATAATAGATGTATCGACCGTTAACCACAACCAAAAGATTCCTGGCCGCGGCCAATGAGCTTCTGACCATGGGTTGGTTGTGGCCAATAAGCTTTTGAGGGGTCTTAGCCGCGACGAAGCTTCTTCAAAATCCTTGGTCATGGCCAATGGAATTGCTTGGCCTTAGCCAGGCTTCTTCAATTTCTCTGCTTCAGCTAAAGTCTATTTCCTTTCCTTCTTGCATTTCCATGGCACGATTGATTACTTAAACTCCATTTCATCTTCTTCTTTTTTCTTTGATTGGCCTTTCTCTAACTCCAATTGTTACTGAAATATGGTCCTATCAACACAAACAACTCCGTAAAGGCTCACAGTTGATAATCATGGTAGATATTCATATAATATCACCATATTCATGCTCTTTTTATGTCAAACATGTGTCATGCATATTTCCGTCACTTTTACACTCCCAAATACCCATTAGTGCACTAAAATGTGAATGAAATAAGAGGAAATGTGCAGGTTTGACAAGAAATGTATAAGGTTAACAAGATCCTGAGATTGGAGTTGTTTGGTTATATTTAGTTTATTTGATATTTTGGACAAAAATGTATATATTCTTTCAAATCCTGCAGAAACTCTTATGTGTAAACAAGTATTTTTTTTATCAGTATATTTGAGCTATTTTTGTATGCATATGGAATTGTGCCTTTATCACTTTGCGTATATCAAAGGGGTTTGACATTTTTAGTATCAGAGCATGCAGTTCTGGCAATATCAAAGTATTATATTAATATATGATTATGTGAAATTTTATAGTCAAACATAAAGGTAGCAAGACTAAGAGGTGGACCAAGAGGTGGAGGCCGAAATAGATGTAGAGCTGGGGGTCGATATGGAAATAATAATTAAGAACGTGGTGCTAGACCAGACCTAATCCAGCAATAGATTTTGGGTATATTGACCCAATAGCAGGCTACCATGAATGAGATCTGGGAGGAACTACGAGAGGTGAAACAGAGACAAGATCTGCTGGAGGATCTGGTAAGGGGTAGACATGAAGAAAATCTGCCCGAGGAACCCCAACTAGAGGATATTGTGTCAGATCTAAGGCAGCCATACAGACCTAGTTAGGCAAGTTCAGTAAGCAACAACCTCCTATCTTTTAGGGGAAATTTGATCCACAGATAGTTGAAGACTGGTTGTCGCGCCTAGAGAAGATCTTCAATATGTTGCTATGCCCGGATGAAATCAAAGTTCTATTAGCCATTTATAATTTAGAGGGTGATGTAGACAAATGGTGGAAGACCATTGAACTAATTCACAAGGGGGAATATTCCAATAATGTGGGAATTATTCCTAGAGAATTTAATGAAAAATATTTTCCCCTTTCAGTCAAGCATGAAAAAGAAAAAGAGTTTCTCAGTGTCCAACAGTAAGACCGTGAGAGCTTTGATGATTACCTAGCTCAGTATATTTGATTGTCTCGATATTCGAAATACCTTAAATATCAGGATGATGAAGAATAGAGTGCAGACATGATGATAGAGGGACTGAAGCCAGAAATAAAAGAGAAACTGGTTTCAAGGTGTTACACAGAGTTCAACCAGGCAGTAGAAGAATGATGCGTTGTTGAGAGAAATTTACTAAGTTTGTCTACTAGAAATAACCAAAGTAAGGATACATCTGGTGGTTGTTCATCCCAAAAGTAGAAGGATCAAGGCAAACTATCCAAGGGAGACAATAAGAGGCCAAGCCAGGTGAGAAGTCATGAAAGCCAAAGTTTCTCATGTAATAGAACATGCTGGCGTTGCCATAAACCATTTTACCCTGGTAGAACTTGCAGTGGTACTCCAATGAGGCCAAATCCCACCAGATAGTCTACATGTTATGTATGCAATAAGCTGGGGCACATTGCCAAGGATTACCTATAGAAACATCAGTCGGAGGAGATAAGGCCTAGAGTTTCAGGCAAGGTCTATACTTTAATGCAGGAGGAAGCTAAGAAGTCTCCTGATCTAATACAAGGTACGGTTTCTCTCAATGGCAACTTAGTGCATGTTATGTATGATTCGGGTGCTAGCCACTCATTCATTGCATATGACTGTGTGAGACGGTTAAACTTGAAAGTACATCAATTTTCATACAATATGGTTGTATCTACATCCACGGGTGCTAGAATCGTCATGGCCGATGTTTGTTTAAACTGTGTGGTAAATACCGAAGGGTATGAATCAACCATAGATCTAATTTGTTTTCCATTACAAGGGTTAGAAATAATTCTTAGTAATGACTGATTGATGGCCAACAGTGTGTTGGTCAACTACAAAGGTAAAAGAGTTATATATTCAAATTCGCAGCTACATACGGGTACAGGAATCAATCTTAATATTCTCTCTGTAGCTGAGGTGAGAGATGTTTATGAAAAGGTTATCAAGGGTATATGGTGTTATTCTCTATGTAATTAAAAGCGGGAACAATATTGGAGAATATCCTTGTAGTGAATGAGTTTCCAGATGAATTTCCATAAGGTATCAGTGGACTACCTCCAGACAGGGAAGTGAATTTTCTATTGACCTTAAATATAGAGCAGGCCAATATCTAAAGCCTTATATAGATGGCTCTAAGTGAAATGGCATATTGAAAAAGCAGATAGAGAGCTTTTAGAGAAAGGGTTCATTCGACCTAGTGTCTCACTATGGGGCGCTCCAGTACTCTTTGTCAAAAAGAAAGATGGAAGTCGGTGACTCTGTATAGATTACAGGGAGTTGAATAAGGTAATAGTCAAGAATAAATACCCACTTCCTAAAATTGATGATTTACTCGATCAATTATCTAGTTCCTACGTATTCTTGAAAATTCATTTGCGATCGGGGTACCATCAACTCAGAGTAAATGTAGAAGGTGTGTCAAAAACTGTATTAAGGACCAGATTGGCCATTATGAGTTTCTTGAAATTCGATTTAGACTGAACAATCACTTGCTATGTTCAGGACTATATGAATTGAATGTTCCATCCGTATTTGGACCAGTTCATATTAGTCTTCATTGATAATATTTTGGTATACTCATGGAGTAAAATCAAACACAAACAACATCTGAGAATAGTATTGAACATATTGAGGGATAAGCAACTCTATGCCAAGCTGAATAAGTGTGAATTCTGGCTTTCAGAGGTTAAGTTTTTAGGCCACGTGTCTCATAGTAAAAGATCTCAGTAGATCTTAACAAAGTGGAAACATTATTGAACTAGAAGAGGTTAGAGGATGTCTTTGAAATACACAGTTTTCTGGGTCTTGTCAGGTATTATAGAAGATTTATATAGAATTTCTCCAAAATAGCTTTGCCTTTGACAAAGTTGACATAGAAAACTCAACATTTTGTGTGGGATGATAGTTGTGAAAGAAGCTTCATGGATTTGAAGCAGAGATTAACTACAACACCAGTATTGATGATCCCAGATCCACAGTTTACATATGTTGTTTATACCAATGTCAGTGGGCATGGATTGGGATGTGTGTTGATGTAGCATGGCCGAGTAGTGGCATATGCATCTTGTTAGTTGAAAACCTCATGAAACGAATTATCCCATTCATGATTTTGAGTTGGCGGCTATTGTATTTGCTTTGAAAATTTGAAGGTATTATTTCTATGGTATGACTGTAGAGCTATATTATGACTAAAAGAGCTTGAAATATCTGTATTATCAAAAAGAGCTCAATATGAGACAGGACAGATGGATGGAGTTGCTGAAAGATTACAATCTAGAAATAAAATATCATCCAGGTAAGGCTAATTTATTGCTGACGTATTGAGCCGTAAATCAGTGTAGGTGGCAGCCATGATGATTTGTGAGTAGAAACTGATCGAGGATTTCAGAGATCTCAATATGTCTAGTAAGATTTTAATGAGCAGCAATACTGTCAGCAGGTGTATAATGATTTGAGAGCAACAATTGAAGAAGTACAGTTGCAGGATAGATGAGCATTGTTTATCAAAGATATGATTACTAGAGGAGAAACTCAGGAATATGATTTTGTCACCGAGAGGGTTAGTCAAGTATAAGCAGCAGATATATGTTCCATCATAGATAGAGTTGAAACAACAAATCCTAGAAGAAGCACACAAGAGTAAATACACTTTGCATCCAGGAGCTACCAAAATGTACCATGACTTGAAGTCTATGTATTGGTGGCTAGGAATGGAAAGAGATGTGACTAAATTTGTCGCTCATTGTATTACTTGCTAGAAAGTAAAAGCCGAGCATCAACAACCATTAACACTTCTACAAAATCCTACAATTCCTGAGTGGAAATGGGAGATCGTCACCAAAGATTTCATGACAGGATTACCCAAGGTCCTAAATCATAATGCAATTTGTGTAATAGTAGATCAATTCATGAAGATAGTCTATTTTCCCCTGATCGGTATTCATTACTCTCCCGATAAACTTGCAGAAATCTATATCAAGGAAATTGTACATCTATATGGTACACCAAAGAACATCCTATCTGATAGAGACCCTTGATTTACTTCTAAGTTTTGGAAGGTGGTGCATGAGGCTTTAGGTATCAAGCTCTGATTTAGTATGGCCTATCATCCTCAGACAGACGGACAAACGGAAAGAACAATCCAAATACTAGAGGATATGCTCAGGTTGTGTGTGACAGATTTTAAAGGCAATTGGGATTAATTCCTTCCTTTGGCGGAATTCGAATACAACAACAGTTACCATTCGAGCATTCAAATGGCTCCCTATAAAGCATTGTATAGAAGGAAGTGTTAGTCGCCCTTATATTGGATAGAGTTGTTTGAGAGACAAATGTATAGGTCGGATATAGTCGATCAAATCATGGAGCAGATAAAGCTGATCAAGCAGAGATTGTTGGCTACTCAGAGCAAGCAGAAGAGCTAAACTGACAAGAGGCAGAAACCCCTCGAGTTCAATGTTGGGGATCATGTGTTTATGAAGGTTTCACCTATATAGGCATTGGTAGGGCATTAAAGGTGAAGAAGTTGAGCCCTAGGTACATTGGTCCTTTTGAAATTTTGTCTAAGATTGGGCCAGTAGCCTATCAAATAGCTTTACCCTTTAGTTTAGGCAGGTTGCATGATGTCTTTCACGTCTCACAGTTGCAGAAGTATCAACCTAACCCGGGATATGTGATTGAATACAAGATGGTAGATGTGTAGGACGATTTGATGTATGAGGTCACACCTGACCGAATCTTTGATCGACAGGAGAAACAGCTCAAGCGCACGAGTATTCCATTCATTAAAGTAGTATGGACAGGGTTATCTCCTAGAGAAGCAACCTAGAAAGCTAAAGAAGACATAAAGAGATGTTATCCAGAATTTATGTCTCTAGATGTATCAAATTTTGAGGACGAAATTTATTTTTACCGAGGGAGAATTCACTACTACAGACAACACTTTTAACATCCATTTTTTAGCCCTTTTAACGTCTAAAAATGGAGGGACGTCTATGCCGGGGTCGTGGTAGGTTATGATACGACGTCTGTTAAAAGAGAGACGCCTAAAGTGGGACTTTAGGTGTCCCTTTTTTTAGAAGGGATGCCTAAAGTCCCACTTTAGGGGTCCCTAAAGTCTCAACTATTATGGGACTTTAGGCATCCCTCATCCTAAAAGGGACGCGTAAAGTCACACTTTAGGTGTCCCTTCTCCTATTGGGGACTCTTAAAATGGGACTTTAGAGTTCCCTTATAGAAAAGGGACGCCTAAAGTCCTGCCTAAAATAAATTTAGGCATCCTTATTCTTTGTGGACGTTGAAAGGCATTTTTTTTAAAAACTATTTTCTTATTTTACACTATCCACAAAATAAACAGTACAGAAACAAAATAAAATTAATCATAAAATCATTACATCCAATAGAAATAACCACCACCACAAATAAACCATCTATAGAAACACCAATGCCCAACAAATAAACCACCACTAGCTAATTAAGGAAACATCCAACAGAAACAGTATGGGAAACATCCAGCACTAGCTAATTAAAGTGTTAAGTCCTACTAGCTAATCCTATGTACAATAACCACCACAAAGTGTCAAGAAGTTGTCTACTACACAACTAATAACTAATAGTATACTTCACTGATCTATGTGTTGAAGAAGATGTCCAGCCAAAAGATCTCTAATCAAATTAATGTCTTCATACAAGTAGGCAGCTTCATCATCAAAAATCTACAAATTAGAAAACAAGCTTAGATAAAATCAATCAAGTGAATGAATTAATTTACAATTCAATGAAGAAGCCATTCCCAATAATACTTAAGTTTAGAATTGTCAACGATGGGATTGTCTTTTTTCACTTTTTTAAAAAGAATAAAAAAAACTGGCAGCATTTCCCCTTAAAAGTAAGACATCTCAAAATTTCAATAACAAACCATGTCAATTTAATTCAAACAAAAAAACATACTAAAGCATGAATATGTATAGGATCTTTTTCTCTTTGAACCTATATTAGCATGAATATAGTGAATAATAAATGTTAGGCAAAGTAGTTAATTTTGTTATATATTTTTCATTTCAATGTCTAGTAATGGGTATTTGGAAGGGATAGGAATATTTTTATGAAATTCATTCGAAAGTTCTATGATTTTTGGGTTTACATGCATGCATGCATGCATACATACATATTAAATTTTAAAGAAATTGTATATAAACATTATTATTTTCGGATCATATACTAAAATTCTGTCTAATTCATAATAATCAAACTTCATAGCTCAAATAATTATTTAAATTTTGAAGATTTCAATTAATTAATTCATTTCTCAGTAAAAACAAAAAGGTAAAATTAGTTCATTTTTACTTACCTTTCGTTCTAGTAATTAATATTATCTCCCAAAAATGAAAATCAAGCTCATAATAATATCATCATAAAACAAGTATAAAATGAGTCATACGAACTAATTTAGGTTCCAAATGGTCCATGAATGGCTTCCAAAATTAAATATTTAATTTCAGTTAAGTTAATTAGGAGCTAATAAGATGCTGGCAAAAACAAAAGGGAGATAATAAAATGCCCATAGAAATTATCACATCAAGACCAAATCATGAAGCTTATTTAGTAAAATCGATAAATAATTTAGGGGAATCTTTGGGTGTGACGCTCCTATAAGAATATAACAAAAGGATTTAAGGGTCTATACATAATTAATTTGCAGTACTTTGAACTTATTGAGACCGATACACACATGTTAATTTATTGGTAAGTAAGTGATGGATATACTCAAGTTCGAATCTCAGACTTGGACCACTCAATATATATAGACACTAATGTTATTTATGATATACACTCAAGGTAAGGTGTCAGTTTAATTAGCAAAATATATATAGTTTTTTTTTTGTTTCATTTTTTCAAAATTTACACAATTTAAAATATAAAAATATTATATTTACACATATACACTACGTATGTAATTTCAATAAAGCAAAACAAAAGCTCCAAACAGACATATATACATGTGTAAAAGTTCCAATTAACGCAAACAAAAAGTTCAGAACAAACTCATTGACAAAGCTAGTTTAGTTGTCCTGTATATAGCTAGCTAGACAAGGCATATATATTATTCAGCAAAAAAAAAAAAAAAAAAGACAATGCATTATATTGGAAATAATTAAAAAAACAAAAAAAGCTAACCTTGGAAGGAGGGGGAGGGCTGACAACGGTGTTGATGGTGAAAGGAGGAGAGTGTGAAGACGGTGAGGATGCACAGAGGACGACGGCGAGGATGGAAGGAGGACGACCATGGAGGAGAGTGGAGCTATGAGTGGAGGAAACAAACGGTGGAGATATGAGTGGAAGGAGGAGATAGTGGAGAGAAAGAAAGAAGACAGAGGACGATGGAGGAGAGAAGAGAGTGGTGAGTAAAGTTGAAAAAAGAAAAGGGAAGTGACAGATGAGATGAGAGAGTTGTTGAGTTGAGAATAAAGGATGAAGAGAGAGGGATGGAGGAATGGGCTGTCTGACATGGGGTCCTTTTGAATTTTGGGGATGCCTAAAGTTTCAAAGTCCCTTTAGTCGTCCCAAAACTATAATGCCTCGTTTGGTATAGTGGAAGAGTTTTTGATGGAATTGGAAGTGGAACTAGAAGTGGAAATGGAATTGGAACTAAAGATGGAAGTGGACTTTAAAGTGTATTTGGTATGGTGATGAAATTGATGTATTAATGATATTTTATTTATATATTTATATTATAAAAAGACCAAAATACCCATGAAATTTTTCAAAAAGAAAAAACCCAACTCCAGATATTTCATAACTAAGGGCAATAATGTCCAAAATATTCCACTTCCAAAGAAGTGAGATGACTTCCTTGGGTTAGCCCATGGAACTCACTTCCACCACTTTTGATGGAAGTGACTTCCATGTGGAAGTGCATTCCCACCAACCAAACAACTCAAGGTGTGGAATTCACTTCCACTTCCACTTCTCTTGTCACAATTCTCTGCTACCAAACGTGGCATAAGGGATGCCTAAAGTCTCCCTTGAGGTGTCCCTTTCCCTACGGGAATGCCTAAAGGGATACAGGCGTCCCTTTAAATTACTGCACAAATAGTACTCATAAGTTACTATGCAAAATAGAAATCACTGTGCAAATAGTAAACCACTCTTGTTGAACATGATAGTCACAAAGCTAGAAGTGCATATAGTTGCTCAATAATCTCGTCTCATCATAAGCTTATACAAAATAATCAAAAAAACATGACATGCATTCTCAAAACATATCTTCCTCTTCGAGAATTTGATCATAAAAGCTTGTACATGGTTGAATATATATATATATATATATATAATTGTACTTAATACAATAAATTCCTTTTAGAATGACTTTCACAAATACAAACGGAATTGTAAAGATTCTTGAACATAGCAAATACTTCTCATAATTCATGTTGAATATAAACTTCTAATAACATCATTTTCTTTCTTAAAATATTATTTGTATAAAATCATTAAATGACATAATGCTCATGTAAGATACCGTTGTACGTTCTTCTGTAAATACAATCTTGCTAAACATTAATTTTTAGTTATTAACTAACCTTAACTATTCCATACTTTTATAAAGAAAATAATAAGCTAAACAAATAATTTTACTGTCTATACTTGTTCAGCTCTTCCAAAATACCAATAACACATTTACAAATATACATATATCATTTTATTGAAAGTAACCATTGTTAGGAGCTTATCCACGCACCTGGACTCTGAACTGCATAGCTAGCAATTTTTATAACCATCAAGAATGGAATCTTTAGCTAGCTTGAAATCAACTTCTCTCTTGTACATAAACCATAATATTTGAGATTAGAACACTAGCAACCAACTCTTTAGAACAATCTTCAAATCAAGATATGTCATGAAACTTAGGCACCAAACATTTCTAACCCAATTGGCTACCCAAAACCTCACTTTAATATAAAGCTCAAACATTGAATCAAACTATAAAGCCGAAAATCCATAATCTATATGACACCATAAAAATTGACCTTACTTCACAGGAAAATTGTATTGCAGGTGAAGAATTAATGGCAGGCTAGCTTTAGAGGATATCACAAGTCTTTATGTGAATTTTCTTCTGTCATAAATGTATGATATTGATATCTATCTCCCATTAATTAATTAATAATAGGTTAGACTTAGAAGTATTCATAGAAAAGCTTGGCTTGCGTACACGATTTAGTCTTTTCACTTATGTATAGTGCATGTGTTTCTTTTTTCTTTTTTTAAATGGTAGTCTTTAATACATATACACACAGCGAGTAAAATAGGAAAAATTATGCAGAGGTCTCGAATAAGAGAGTTATTTACAAAAAAAAAAAAAAAAATCATGTGAATTTATGAAAACGTTGAGCACTGTTGACTCACCACTGGTAGTGAGCGTTGAATTAAGAATACTTACTAGGGGAGAAGTTCTAAGCTTATTAATATTTAAACAAAATATTAAATTATTAATGAGTTTTAAAATATTTCTTAAAGCATGTTAGAAGTAACTTATAAATAGGATTAGAATAATGATAGATGGATATTATTGGAAGAAAACAAGGAATGATAGATGGATAGATTAAATGTTACAGGTGAAGAGATTGATATGTATGATATTGATGTCTAACACCCCTTAATTAATTTTTAGGTGTGGAATGACTTGCTTGACTTCTGTTACAAGTGGTGGATGGAATGGATTTCTTCGGGATTGATAGTATATGTTAATTTCCCCCTTTTTTCTCATTACTGGATCAATTTATCCAAATGAATATATTAAGAAAACTGTTTCATTTGGTTAATCTGGTATAATTTTCACGAGTACATTTTCAAATGATGAGGTTATGTTATACCAACTTTTGTTGTGTGTTTTTTTTTAAAAAATTTTTTTATATATATAATTAACCTTTTCTTAAAAATATATGGGACATGAAGATCTCCTTGTCGGAAATGGAGATCCTTGTGAGTATTTTTATCGTACGTGCTAGAAATATTGGGTAGTGTTGGACTTATTAGGGTTCAGCTCTTGATGAGCCGGATTATTTGATTAGGAAATAAGTAGTCTTATCAAATAAAAAATAAATCATAATTAATTATGTATTTGTTACTTGAGAAATAAGTTACTGCATATTAGGAAATTAATTAATTAATTTCCTAATTGTGTCTTAAAAGTAAGAGGAATTAGTTGTCTCCCTAGACCTCTATAAGCAAGATGTGCCTCCATCAATTGAACTTTATCTCTGCTACTGAGCTATCTAGCAATCTCTTCATTCTTATCATTTTTCTTGTTCAGGTGATTTATTGTACCAATTCTATTCAGGCTCTAGTAGTCTATTTAGTTTCCCCTTTTTTTCATTGGCATTTTGGAAAATTATGTTGAAGTATAACATCCCGAACAAAATTAATGTCGGTTTAATTTATACAAATATAGGCCACACTTTATAAGAGTGAGTTTGAATTTTATTGATGATATGCAAATCGTTTTAATAGTTAATCTTTATATACTTTTGTTAATATTATTTGAGCTATGAGATATATTCTAGTCCTAGAACCCGCATCTCAACTAAATTTTTTTAATAGCCGGTGATTCCCTTATGTGCTGTTGTAAATTTTCAAATTGAAATTGTAAATTAAGATCAGTGGTTTGAAAACCGAGCCGGACCGGACGGCCGGACCGTCGGCCGGAGTCTCCACCGGCTCGGATTTATGGGAAAAGCCGTTTTCGCAGTTTAGCCAGATTGGACCAAGAAAAAGCCGCTATAGGGCCGGAAATCGCTTTCAAGCCGGGAATCGGGACGGTTTTTCACTAACCGGACGGCTCCTATCCAAATTTTCCGGCAAGAAAAAAATGAGTACTTGAAGGAGATGAGAAAAATCAAAGAAAGAATAACCAGATGTGCAAAAAACATTTTATTTCTCACCATCATTTATTTCTGTTGAGTATTTTTTTTTCCTGTTATTCCTTGTGAATATGGACTCCTCTTCAACAAAACGTGGACGCGAGTACACGAGCTCGTCGGAAGTAAAATGCTCGCCAGAGGTAAAAATGAAAACACAGATCTGGCTATAAAGACTAAAGAGAGGACAAGTAGGTGAGGAGAGAGAAAATCGTGAGGCTATCAGCTCTTTTCTTTTCGTGTTATGTCTCTTTAGATAACTTTTTCCTTTGTGAAAACTGGCCATATTATTGTCATTTAGTGGGATAGATTAATTATTCATTGAGTTTTGTTTGATATGAAGTTATCCATTAGTTAAAAGCTTCACTCAATGCTCTTCGGGAATAGCTCTCCTCATGGATGGATGAGATTGAATTCTACATTGGATAAGGTCAAAAGCATTTCAAAATTCCAACGTTTATTTATTTTTTAAATAATTTAAAGATTTGAAATGATATTCCTCCACAAATAACGTTGTATATTTTAAATATTTTTCTATTATTTGTATATGATAGATATGATAGATGTCATATCTTTCAGATTCACCTTTAAATTTCTGCGGTAAAAAATTATAATAAAAAGTCCATAATATTATTTATTCTTATTTTTAAATTTTAAGTTATATAAC
The DNA here is from genome assembly GCA_963210345.1 of Inga oerstediana. Lineage (NCBI taxonomy): Eukaryota > Viridiplantae > Streptophyta > Magnoliopsida > Fabales > Fabaceae > Inga > Inga oerstediana. The sequence goes on along the minus strand of OY723400.1, from coordinate 21,915,967 downwards.
ATTTATATCATTATATATATATATATTATTATTTTTTATATAATTATTACGTCATCGGTTCGACCAAACGACTCGACCGTTTCGACCGTTTGCACTATGACCCGCTAACTTTTCTGATTTAATGTCCGGTCCGGCTTTTAAAATATTGATTAAGATGTGAAAAAAAATAAGGGCATCAATTTCTTTTTACCCAAAAATTTAATTTCATTTTAACCTCATACGTACAATGAAATTTTAGAATATGAAATGTGAACTCAAAACCAAGGATTGTGAAGTGTGAATGTGGGCAACCCACAATTCACTCCGTAACTTTCCTCGAAGCTTTTGGGTGGCCCATTCATAATTAAAATGACAAAAAAATGAAGCTTCGAGGAAAGTTACGGAGTGGATTGTGGGTTGCGTTGCGTGTTTATTTGTCAAAGTTGAAAGTTTGGGGGGGGGGGGGGGGGGACGCGTTTTATATGGTGACGTGGATGAGAGAGAGTGGGGCGGTTAGATTTTTCTAGAAGTTGGTTTTGAGTTCACACTTCGCATTCAAACTCGTGGATTTTTTCTAGAAGTTGGTTTTGAGTTCACACTTCACATTTTTTCTAGAATGTGGATATTAATTTTATGGTAGTTATTATATGAAGAAATTTTTTAAATTTTGGGTGGCCCCATTAATAATTAAAATGACAAAAAAATGTTACAGTGCTCTTCAACTGAAATTTTGCCATAAGATTTTTCATATCTCATTCACTTGTCCATATAAATATACGGGGAGGTATGAGTGGTATGGTATGACTTGTCATGAAATATTTTATCGCTTGTTTACTTGTCGATAACACTGGTCCCAAATATTCAAGAAGTAATTCAGTCCTTATATTTTTGAAAATGTATGGACTAAATTTACATAGTAAAAACTATTGAGATAGAGTTACACAAGTTAAAGTTACTAGACTGAGTTTTAACTAAATTAAAACCATAAGGATTGATTTGTGCCAAGTTAAAATTTAAGGACTAAATTTTAACAAAATTATAAGAATCAAATTTACATTAAAATAAGAAAAGTGAATGAGTTCCATGCTGATCAGCGATCAATCAATTAAAATTGTAAGAATAATTGGGTGTATCTGGAGTGCGACCGTTTCTCTCTTATATCCACGCTAATCGTATCACAGTAGTGGAAGCGATTATGATGCACAGCAAATACACCACTATAGGAAAAGGAAAAGAGAAATATAGTAGATGGAATAGGGATTCACAGTGGCAGAGTTTCTGTATGTTAATTCAAGTGTCTACAACTGAAACTCGTGGGTATTATTTGCACAGTGATATAATAGAACTAGAATATGAAGTCCCCAAGTAAAGAGTAAAGGCTACTACAATACATAATATTGTACTAAATCACAAACAACAACAAAAATGCCACTTTCGCAGGGAACGCGATTGCATTTAGCACATGCAACAAGCGTTTTAAACCCCTAGGTTAGCCCCAATGAACGAGTGGAGTCTCATGAGGGTTTCTAGAGACGGCACCCACAAACATTCGTGGCATTTTAATTACATCATAATTTTTGTTGTTTGGTCTCATACTTGAAGTTGAAAGAATTATTGCCACTATAAATGCCGTCATCCATGTTATGGGTAACTTGTTTCCCATTAGTAAGAGTATCACGCTGAGTGTATGAGAAGGGAACGTCACATGAACCCGTTGTTGCTAGCAGACTCACTATCACCATCGTCATTGGTGGCACAGTAACTTTGTACACAGACTCCACTACAGTTGATAATGTCTTAGTTTCTCCCCACTGGTATGCTCCACTAAATTCAGCCAAAATTTCAATTTTTCCTTCTGCGATTAATGGAACGCCGGTTTGGAAGCTAGTTTTGACACCCAGCTTCAATGAAACACTGGCATTCCAAGTACTGCTCTTAGTCTCTGTATAAGAGAGTTTCACTTCTGCATTATTGGCTTCTTGGGTCCTATTAATGGCAACTCCGGTGGCCATTGTGAGGACTCTTTGGCTGTAAATCCTGGCATCCAAGAGACGAAAATTGACATTGTAGATTTGCCTTGAAATAACAAGCTCTTCCACCTCTATTCGGGCCTCTCTAGAAATGGTGGAAACTCCAGCATTAAGACAACTTGTCTTGCCCTCGGTGGTGAGTCTCTTGCAGAAATTATTGTTGCCTAAGTTACGAAGAGCAATGACATTGTTGTCAACTTTTATTGGCCAAAACAACGTGTCGGAGTCGTTATTTGTGGTGTCATTTGAGTCAGCCCATATCCAATTGGGGCCACGCCTCCAGAATTTATCGAAGTAATCGGACTTTACACGGATGCTTCCGTCATGAGTGGTGAAGATCTCGTTCCCAACTGTTGGATCACCTACATCATTTGATGCAAACTGCAGATATTGGTGTTGGCCAAAAAAAAAGAAACATCTCAGACATTGGTGTCGCTTGATCCGGCGGGCACTGAGATATTGGCCATTGTCGCCCTTGAATGCAACATGTTTAGGCATTATCAATAGTGATTCCCAATCGATGATTGTGCAGACTTCGCACGAATCTTGGTCAGTATCTTCTGATCCTGCAAATAAACAGGATTCAAAGGGTGCAGCAGCCCTCCATAAGCATGCATAGTGTCCAAGCTGGACATGCAAAAATCGGACTGTTTTAGCATCAGCATCTAAGTAGATTGGCTTGAACAATGTACATGACCATTTGGATTGGTCTTCCTCAGGTTCATCAGCTCCCGCAACAATCCACCAATGGTTCTGTGACCACCTCACCCAATATTTGTTATTGTAACAACATCTTATATGCACTAGTCCATTCCCACTCTTTGCCATCTCCACTTCGAACTTTGCATATGGGCTCACAACCTCCTCTCCGGAGAATTGGAGAAACCCATGCACCTGCACATCTTCTTGTATATAACGCAAGTATTTGTTGTTGTAGTATGATTGGAGCACCACAAACCTTGGCAATGACATTTTCATATATTGGTGTTGCTCGATCTGGCAGGCACTGAGAAATTGGCAATTGTCGCCCTTGAATGCAACATGTTTAGGCATTATCAATAGTGATTCCCAATCGATGATTGTGCAGACTTCGCACGAATCTTGGTCAGTATCTTCTGATCCTGCAAATAAACAGGATTCAAAGGGTGCAGCAGCCCTCCATAAGCATGCATAGTGTCCAAGCTGGACATGCAAAAATCGGACTGTTTTAGCATCAGCATCTAAGTAGATTGGCTTGAACAATGTACATGACCATTTGGATTGGTCTTCCTCAGGTTCATCAGCTCCCGCAACAATCCACCAATGGTTCTGTGACCACCTCACCCAATATTTGTTATTGTAACAACATCTTATGTGCGCTAGTCCATTCCCACTCTTTGCTATCTCCACTTCGAACTTTGCATATGGGCTCACAACCTCCTCTCCGGAGAATTGGAGAAACCCATGCACCTGCACATCTTCCTCTATATAACGCAAGTATTTGTTGTTGTAGTATGATTGGAGCACCACAAACCTTGGCAATGACATTGTCACTCTTCTCTCTAATCACTTCTAGTCCTTCTTCCAGCCTGCTATTGCTATTATTTATAGCAATATGCAATCACATGTGTCGGGTCCCATATGCCAACATGCTATTGCTATTATTTATAGCACTATGCAATCACATGTGTGGTTTCCCATATGCCAACATGCTATTGCTATTATTTATAGCACTATGCAATCACATGTGTCGGTTCCCTATGCCAACATATGAGGTAACAGGGGAACGTGGCTATTAGTTTTATGGTACTTATTATTTAGAGAAATTTTTTAAATTTGCGTAATTGTATTAGAGAGAATTGTAGAGCTGACATGGCACGCTGTGGTACCTGCTTTCAGTATTGTTCTTAAGAATATAATAGAATAATTGATTCGCAATTAAATTAAAATTCAAAAATAGCCTTTAAGAAATAACCAATAAAAATAGTGGGAGGTTCTTAAGAGGCAATACTAGAATATGGGTATTATTTTTATAATAGTTATTATATGAAGAAATTTTTTAAATTTACATAATTATATTAGAGAGAATTGTAAGGCACAGTGCCTGCTTTCATCTTAGCAACGAAGTAAAAATTGCGGCTTCAGCTGAATGAGACGAGACGAGTTTGACTGTGAAGTGTGAACTCAAAACCTCTCTCTCATCCACATCACCATATAAAACGCGTCTTACCCCCCGCCCTCTCTAGTCACTTCTACTCCTTCTTCCAACCTGGCAACCTGCTATTGCTATTATTTATAGCAATATGCAATCACATGTGTTGGGCCCCCTATGATAATATATGAGGTATTATTGAAATGTGGGTATTAGTTTTATGGTATCTATTATTTAGAGGAATTTTTTAAATTTGTGTAATTGTATTAGAGAGAATTTCAAAGCTAAAATGGCACATTGTTATATCTGTTTTCAGCCTTGTTTTTAAGAATATAATAGAATAATAGATTCCCAATTAAAATAAAATTCAAAAATAGCCTTTAGGGAATAACCAATAAAAATAATTCGAGGTTCTTAGGAAACAATACTAGAATGTGGGTATTAATTTTATGATAGTTATTATATGAAGAAATTTGTTAAATTTATATAATTATATTAGAGAGAATTGTAAGGCTGACCTACACTCTACAGTGCCTGCTTTCATCTTAGCAACGAAGTAAAAATTGCGCCTTCAGCCGAATGAGACGGTACGAGTTTGAATGTGAAGTGTGAACTCAAAACCAACTTCTAGAAAAAATTCAACCGCCCCACTCTCTCTCATCCACGTCACCATATAAAACGCGTCCTCTCTCTCTCGTCCTTTACTTTCAACTTTGACAAATAAACACGCAACCCACAATCCACTCCGTAACTTTCCTCGAAGCTCCATGTTTTTGTCATTTTAATTATTAATGGGCCACCCAAAAGCTTCAAATAAAACCCGACTTTCATTACCGTTAATTCCTCCACTCATCACCCTCCACTGAAACCATGCTTTCTGTGTTTGGGCTCTTAGGAGTAAGATTCAAACACAGTATCACATTATTGACTTAGTCCCTCTTTATTTTTAAGATTTTTTTAATGTATTTATATCATGAGTTTTAAAAAATTAAAAACACGACCCATTCAGCACATAAAAATAGCCTTTAAGGAATAACCAATAAAAATAGTAGGAGATTTTTAGGAGACAATACTGAAATGTGGGTATTAGTTTTATGATAGTTATTATCTAGAGGAATTTTTTAAATTTACTCAATTATATTAGAGAGAATTGCAAGGTTGACGTGGCACGGTATTGTGCATGCTTTCAGCCCTACTAATGTCCCAAACGAACTACTCTTTTCTATGGCTCCATGCATAAATATCCCGAAAATTAATGGGTGGGTGGGTGATATTCTAAAGTGTAATCAAATTCATCCGCAAATTCAATTACATGAACCAAATATTGCAATGTCCAGATATAGTTGCGAACACTGTTTTTATGAGCATTTAAACACGCACGTACAGGCCCACGTTACTTCTTGATGGCATTTTTTAGTATGCCATCAAACCAATAACGTGAAAAATGGGATTGTCGGTTTTTAAATATTGTTAAAATAAAAAATTTGAATAGAACAATGTGACAAAAAATAACGATATATCCAGGGGAGCTGGGGAGGTAGTTGCAAAATTATGCAAAAAGGTTAAATTAAGTGAGTGAAAAATCAAAAAAAGTATTACGAAAACATTTTTCAAATGAAGTCAATCATAAAGAAAGAGAGGTAATGGAGATGTAATTTAATTTTTATGCAATTTAATTTTTATGCTTAAGTGTGGAAATATCTAATTTAATTTAATTTTTATTCTTAAGTAAGGAAATATGTTAGTTCCACGATATTCTCGCTAGTTTAAATTCAAATTTTCAAATTAAATTTTATTAATTTGAGAATTAATAATTAAATAATAATAAGGGAACATGAAGAATAACATGTTTTGCATAGATTGGTCATATCATTATTATCCAGAGGAATTTTTTAAATTTTTGCAATTGTATTTGAGAGAATTGCAGGGCTGACGTGGCACACTGTGATGCCTTCTTTCAGCTATGCTTTTAAGAGTTTAAGAATATAATAGATTCGTAATTAAATTAAAATTCGAAAATAGCCTTTATGGAATAACCAATAAAAATAGTGGGAGCTTTTTAGGAGGCAATATTGGAACGTGGGTATTAGTTTTATGGTAGTTATTTACTGGAGGAATTTTTTAAATTTACGTAATTGTATTAGAGAGAATTACAGGGCTGACGTGGTATATTGTGGTGCCTGCTTTCAACCCTGCTTTTAAGAATATGATAGATTCACAATTAAATTAAAATTCAAAAATAGCCTTTAGGGAATAACCAATAAAAAAAGTGGGAGGTTTTTAGGAGGCAATACTAGAACGTGGGTATTAGTTTTATGGTAGTTATTATCTGGAGGAATTGTTTAAATTTGCGCAATTGTATTAGAGAGAATTGCAGAGCTGACGTGGCATGCTGTGGCGCCTGCTGTCAACCCTGCTTTTAAGAATATAATAGATTCGCAATTAAATTAAAATTCAATAATAACCTTTAAGGAATAACCAATAAAAATAGTGGGAGGTTTTTAGGAGGCAATACTGGAACGTGGATATTAGTTTTATGGTAGTTATTATCTGGAGGAATTTTTTAAATTTGCACGCAATTGTATTAGAGAGAATGGCAGGGCTGACGTGGTATACTGTGGCGCCTGCTTTCAGTCCTGCTTTTAAGAATATAATAGGTTTGCAATTAAATTAAAATTCAAAAATAACCTTTAGGGAATAACCAATAAAAATAGTAGGAGGTTTTTATGAGACAATACTTGAACGTGGGTATTAGTTTTATGGTAGTTATTATCTAGAGGAATTTTTTAAATTTGCACATTGTATTACAGAGAATTGCAGGGCTGACGTGGCATGCTGTGGTGCCTACATAATTACGAAAATGCCCCTGAAAACCTTAAAGCAAGGCTGCCAAAGGTAATTTTATCTTTTGGTAGTGAATTTGGTAATTCAGAGTTCGGAAATGGATTCTTTAGATGTAAATATGTCAAAATAGCCTATTTCAAAATTTTGGAAAAAGTTCAACTGGGTCGGGTACGACAAGGCCGAGGCGGGGTCCCGGGGGCATTTTGGTAAATTTTGACCATAGGCTAATATAACAACAATAAACACTATGGAAGTGTCTAAAATGATACATTGATAGGTTTTAACCTATTTCCTGTACATTTGATATTTTAGGACCAATGTGAGAGCTCAGCCGTTGGCATATTTTACGAGGTGAACCTTTCGAGACGAGAAAAGAGCTAAGATAGGAAACTTACCTCTCTTGTGTGTATTTGATATTTATGCTGGTATATTGATGTATGTTATTACTTTGTTTGATTATGTGAAATTTGTGCTGGTGTATTGATGCATGTTATTGCTTTATTTGATTATGTGAAACATATATGAATGATTAAAGCTCTATTTCTATTTTTGCTATGGTCATAAGTATGTTGGTTGAAACATTGAACACGCAGATATGTCATTGTGTGAGCATGAGTTATGTAATGCAAGCATGTTATGCATTAAGCACTTATCTTGCATGCATATTGATACTATTTTCCTACTGAGATTTTCTCGAATCTCACCCTCCCCTACCAACAATTTAGTTAGGAGGAGACAAAAGATATACTGAGAACAAAAAAGAGGGCATTATAGATGTGGAATGAAAACGGGAAGATGTCTCCGTTTCATTGGGATATGTTCAGATACCCTAGAACCCTATGCGGCTGTAAGGTTTGTAATTATTATGTACGAACCCTTATAGGAAATTTCTGTATAATTATGGATATATTATCAGTACATTTATACTATTTCTTTGTTGGCTACCGACCCACGCATTGATATTCCGCTGCAAGTCAAAATAAGATAAGGGCTTAACAATTTCCCCTCACCCCATACCCATAACACCCCAAAATCCAAAATAGCAACAGCAAATGAGGAAGAGAGAGAGAGAAAGAAAGAGAACGAAGGACTTATTCACTGCAGTTAGCGAATTTGAACAAAGGAGGAGGTAGAATTTGGCCAAGGGACTTTCCAACGGTGAAACAAGCCTCATTAATCACAGCAGCAAATAATCCAAGTCACGAAAATGATTTGAAAGTTTCCCCAAACTAAAGGTCTGCGCGAGAGATGAAAGGACAGTGACAATTCATTGAGCTCTACACTAAAGGTCTGTGCGAGAATGATTTGAAAGTTTCGCCAAACTTTCCTCCCCTTTGTTGGAACAAGCGAGATCCTGAAATACCACAAAAGTGGCAGGTCAACAGTGGCAGGTCCCTTGGCTTGATCTTGATTGGGTATAATGACACTTTTAACAGTTTAACATCATTTAGCCAATAATATCACATTTACATAACATGATTGTCTTTCTATTACGTTAACTTAAAAATAAGTGTTGTGGGGCCAAATTCCACCAGCCGGGCCCAAATTCAATACAGCCATAACAAGCCCAAGAAGGCAAGACCAGCGTGCAAGGCCTGCACCTCATCCAGTCGAGCTACTTGGTCAAACCCACTACCTATTGGTGCCTTGATCCACGAATACAGGAACAACTCCCACAATCTTCTATATCTTCCTTGATTATATCCTAACCCAATCAAATCCTTATAGCCCATTTGGTTTGATTCTATAGGAGAGGATTATATGTAATCCTGATGTAATAGATAGACTATAACGTTTGGTTGGGTTTATGTAATATAAAGATTATTACATTTTGTAATCCTGATTACATCATTTGATATAATCAGGATTACACTGCTAGAACTAATGAATCAGGATGCAAACTTCTTGTAATCGAGTGAAAAATATAATGTTGCCATTATGATATTTTAATTTGATCAAAGCGCCCACCTATAAATATTGTTAAATATTAAATAATTACTACCATTAAATATTTTTAAAAAATTAATTAATAATATAAAAATTTTAAACATATTCACACATCTAAAAAAATTATATTCCACCATTAAAATAATTAAAATATCTCATTTAATAATATTCTTACCATTAAATATTAAAAAAATTACCATGAACTCATCCTGTACACTGCAAAATATTTCCACTATTAAATATTAAAAAACTATTTTAAACCCAACGTGTATACTGCACAAATTAAAAAAATTACTATGAACTCAACGTGTACATTATACACATATGTGTAAATAGGGGTAATTTTGTCTCTTGATATATTATTCACATATATTCTTATGTTTGATGTAATCCAACCAAACGTTTTTATATATGTGCATCATCTTTTCCTTAGCGATAAACCAAATAAATTAATATAATCATTATTACATTACATTCCATTACATTGTATTACATTTCATTACATTACCTCCGATTCCGTGAACCAAATGAGCACTTAAGAATATTGTCAATTGAAAATTAATTTTAGTATTATTAATTTTTTTTGCTAATACTGTTAGAGTTAAATGAATAATAAAACACTTTATAAAACTAAAAGAGAAAACTTTAAATGAAATATTCAAAGGGTTAAACATATACTTGCACTTATTTTTAAAAATGGGCATCATCCATTGTTCCTGCCCTAATTTGCTTCGTTACCTCATTCCATCTTGCCTACCTATGGCAATTTTTTTGCCTACTTTCTGTGGCAATTACTTCCTACATTAGTTTATAATTATTACTCCTCCATCCTTAACCTAAGTCATCTTCTTCTGATCTTTAATATAAAATAATTTTAGAAGTTGATATCTATTATATTCTTAAAAGTAGGGCTGAAAGCAGGCACCACAACATACCATGTCAGCCCTGCAATTCTCTCTAACAACTGCACAATTTTAAAAAATACTTAATTCTTAAAAGTGAGAATAATGTGGAACTAACATATTTCCTCCCACTATTTTTATTGGTTAATCCCTCAATGGTTAATCTATTGGGAAAATCCCTCAAAAAGAACTTTAAAATTAGGAAAAGACTAAAAGGTGATCCGAAATTGCATATTTCCAAATAAGTGCGAGTGCCTGAACTGGAATATTGAAATTTGAGACAAAATGACGTGCGTAGCCCTGGAAGTTTTTAAATTGAAAATGCGGTCGGGACTCTTCATCTTCTTCTGGTGTCGTCGGTGACGTTGGTCGACCCTGATTCCATGGCGTTGGGAGAGGATAGTGGTAGCGACACTGTGGGGCGAATTTGCGATGGATTTGAGGAGGAGCAAAGGTGAGGAAAGGTTGTGGTGAAAGGCATTGGACAGTTGCAGAGGTACCGGTGTTTGGATGCTAATTTGAGCTTCGGTGCTGAAGTTCAGTAAGTGGTTGTGTTTAAAAATGTATTTCATTTTAACTCTCTAGTTGATTAGAATGGCAGTTCAATGTGCATGGGTTAAAATAAGTTTGGGAAATGTGGATAAAACGTAACGGTGACAAAACCTATGAACTATGTTGTGAGAATGTGAATGGGTTAAAATAAGTTTGTGAAATGTGGATAAAACGTAATGAGGAAGGTTGTAAAATAAGTTCTGAAACTCTATTGTTAAGTGGGGAAGTTTGAATTGCAACTTTTGAAATTTCTAAACCGTTGAAACAGCATATGAACGTGTCAATTGGTGAAGTTATGAGACGGTGTTGAGATGTAGGAAATTGTGATTTTATTATTGTGAGAATGTTATACATACAGTTGCGAATGACTTCAGTGAAGTTGTGTAACAAAACCTATAAAAACCCAAAGAAAACTTGCGAAAATTGAATGTTATCCTGTGAAAACATTATCGGAGTTTGTGAAAACCTAATAAAACGTTGGTAAATATATGTAGAGGTCAATTTAGGTGAGGAAATTGTGAAATTCATAGAAGAACTTGTGAATCCTTATGCAGAACTTGTGAATGATTATCCATAAGTTGTGAGACCTTATTTAACTGTGGGGAAATAGATTTTTTCAATTGTTGTGGTTGTGATGGGAAGGTTGTAAAATGGTATGAGAATGCAACTCACTTGACTCTGCTATCATGACCTTCTAAAACATACTTGACCACAGCAGCTATGCCATCAAAAAGATCTGTGTTCATGTAACCCAATGTAAGTACACATTAAACTCGAGATTAATGAGGTGGTTATATTTGATCTTCAGCAGATGATAGTTCTTGGTGATATTCAGATACCCTTTGTGAAGTATGTTGTTTGGTCTAATGATATGGAACGTGTTGCCTTGCTCAGTAAACATGGCATTGTCATAGCTAGCAACAAGCTTGGGCATCAATGTACCCTGCATGAGACAATCCATGTAAAAAGTAGAGGCTGGGATGACAATGGTGTTTTTATTTACACAACTTTAAATCACATCAAATATTGTCTTCCAAACGAAGCTAATGGCTAATAAAAACACTTGATGTCCCAATTTATATTTCAAATATTTCTGGAAATACAATCTTCTGTTTGAATCGTGATGGGAAAAGCAAGGCCATAGTTGTTGATGCTACCGAGTATTTATTCAAACTTTCTCTGCTAAGGAAAATGTATGATCTTGTTATGAATATGATAACAGTCTAATCTAATGAGGTAGAAACAAGATCCTGTTAAAGCACACATTAAACTCAAGTTTGATGGAATTTATACTCAAGTTTTGCTCAACACTGGAGGGTAACCGAAGAGTGATGGTGTGAAGCCGCATCAAACTTGAGGTGTTCAGAAGCTAACTCTAGTGCGTACTTGTATTACTTCCGCATGATGACCCGAGTTGGCTGATATATTACTCGAGTTGTAAAGAACAGACGATAGTGAGGTAGTGTTATGAATCCATGGACAGACTCGAGTTTCTAATCTAAAAACTCAAGTTATCCTGATCACTGTAGGGCAACCGAAGAGTGATGGTGTGTAGAAGAACCAAACTCGAGTTGTACAGAACTCACTCCAGTGCATTCCTGCGTTCAATCCACGTGTGGACTCTAGTTTGCCCATTAGAAACTTGAGGTTTCTGCATCACTGGAGGGTAACCAGAGAGTTATCCTGTCAATATACACAGAACTTAAGTTGTAAATAACACACTCCAGTTAGGTGGTGCTGTCAATCCACGATTGGACTCGAGTTTACCAATTAAAACTCGAGTAAAGATCATCACTAGAGGGTAACTGGAAAGTCAGGAACAAAAAGGGGAAGAAAGACTTGAGTGGATTGACTATAACTCAAGTTAAGTAGCCCTCCACGCTTTAAATCCCTTAATCCCTAAACATTTTTGTTGACTCCACTCGACCTCCAACTTCTATAGCCCTTGAGTAAATTGAAGAAAAACTTACTATTAGTCCATTGTTGTCTGTGCAAGCGTCAAAACCCAATTGTGCCGTAAAAGCTCCATTCCTGGTAACCGTCAATGAATGGAGAAGTAGAGTTTTGACTAGCACTAGCATCACACTCTTTTATCTGACTGACTCTGAAAATTACTCCTGACCATTTCAAATAGCTCGTGTCACTAAAATTTGTCTGTTCTGTCTTATAAGTTATCACCATTATCCTCGTCTTCTTCTTCGCCATCGCCACTAATAACTCCGACTCCATCACCCCCAACAACTCGTCATCTTCTTCTTCATCGTTATCACTGACATGTGCTTCATCATCGAGATGAGTCTTAATTTTCATCATTGACATGAGTCCCAAATCGAGATTAAGCTTTACCAACACAGTGTTACATTTTCACAACATCCTATAAGACTTTCACAGGTTCAATAACTTGAGTTCCACATCTATCACTCGAGTTTCTCATCATCACTTGCTGGTAACCAGCAAGTGCGCACCGTCACTCGAGTGATAAATGTGGAACTCGAGTTATTGAATATGTGAAAGTCTTATAGGATGTTGTGAAAATGTAACACTATGTTGGTAAAGCCTAATCTCCATTTGGGACTCATGTCAATGATGAAGCAGATTTCGATGATAACCGTGAAGAAGATGACGAGTTGTTGGTGGTGATGGTCGGTAGCTGCGATCATTACTAAATTTTCCCAGGAAGTGATTGGGTCAAGACTCAGACAATTCGAGTGATTTCCCTAACTTATTCATTACTTCTTATGATCACTCGAGTGTTCTTAGTAGTTATCTCTTTTCTGTTTATCCCTATTTTTTAGCGCATATAAAGAGAATCCTACAAAACAAGTAATTAAACACCATGATGATTAAGTTAGTAAACAAGCAACTCCTACTCACTCTCTGACCAACTTATGCAGATGTCGGTGATAACAGTAAAGAAGAAGATGGCGAGTTGTTGTGGGTGATAGCATCAGAGTTGTTGGCAACAGAGAAGAAGATGACGAGTGCTCAAGATTTCACTCTATTTTCTTTCTAGTTTGTCTGAGTCTTGACCCAATCACTTCCTGGGAAAATTTAGTAATGATCGCAGCTGCCGACCATCACCGCCAACAACCGTCATCTTCTTCATGGTTATCATCAACATCTGTTTCATCATTGACATGAGTCCCAAATCGAGATTAGGCTTTACCAACACAGTGTTACATTTTCACAACATCCTATAAGACTTTCACAGGTTCAATAACTCGAGTTCCACATCTATCACTCGAGTAACGGTGTGCACTTACTGGTTACCAGCAAGTGATGATGTAGAACTCGAGTGATAGATGTGGAACTCGAGTTATTGAACCTGTGAAAGTCTTATAGGATGTTGTGAAAATGTAACACTGTGTTGGTAAAGCCTAATCTCGATTTGGGACTCATGTCAATGATGAAAATTAAGACTCATATCGATGATGAAGCACATGTCGATGATAACGATGAAGAAGAAGAAGAGTTGTTGGGGGTGATGGAGTCGGAGTTGTTGGCAGTGATGGCGAAGAAAATGTTGCGTCCGAAGACTAATGTTGCGTCCGCACACCAATATCTCTGCAACTGTCGACTCCCTTTCACCACAACCTCTCCCTACCTTCTCTCCTCCTCAAATCCACCCAAAATTCGAAACGAAAACTCCACCCCCTGCTGCATTCGCTACTCCTTATATCCACCTAAAAATTGTACCCAAATGTCGACCGCTACATTGCCTTCGCTCCTCCTCAAATCCACAACATCAACTACTGAGTATTCGCAATGGAGTATAACACCTCCCTCAACGCTTTTCAGTTTAAAAACTCCCAAGGTTACTGGAGTCATTTATTTTCGATTTGTAATATTCCAATTTAGGCATTCGCACTTATGTGGAATATGGAATTTCAGAGCACCTTTTTGTCTTTTCCCAATTTTAAAGTTCTTTTTGAGGCATTTTCCCTAATCTATTTAATTCTTAATTTTCGTGATTACACTACAAAAAAACGTGACTTAGTAGCGGTTAAAAATGGTTATTAGTAGCGGTTTTAACCACTACAAACAACATTAGTAGCCGTTTATAAAACCGCTACAAAATCGTATGTTGCAAGCAGTTTTGTAGCGGTTATTTAAAACCACTACTCAAGAAAAATAAACGCTACTTTTTTTGTAGTAATTCAATCCCACTGCTACAAAATCGCCATAAGCAATAATCATTTTCTGTGATATTTGTAGTGGTTAATATCAAAAAGTGAAATTTTCAAGGTAGGAAAAGAAAAATGAAATTTTTTTGCTATTTTGTAGCGGTTCGTGAACCGCTACTGATATGAATTTCTTTAATTAGTAGCCGTTATATAACCGCTACTAATTTCATCAAAATTCAAAGTTCGCGCCATTAAATTAATTTCAGCTTGAAAAAAGTCGCGTTAATTAGTAACAGTTTAATAAACGCTACAAAAATAAAGAAAATTTGAAAAAAAAAAATTCAATTATTTGTTTCAGCTTTTTTGATATTAAATTAAATAGTTTATTTTTTTAGTAGTTTAGCTAATTTAATTAGCTTATTATTCAATAGTTTATCTCATTTATAAATTAAAAGGAATAATTTAATTTAGTTGGATAAGTATAAAGATTGTATTGATAATATTATTAAGGATGCGTAGGTAACAAGGAACTATTATGTTGTCTACTACAAAGTGATTGTGTATGAAAAATAGATGAAAATGAGATAAATCTCTAAAATATTTGGAAAAAAAAGGTGAAATAAATTTTATGTGAAGGAAAGAAGTATTCAAATAAAAAATTTAAAAACTTGTTACCATATTTGATTGTATTGTTAACCTTCTCAACTCATACAACAAAATTTGTAAATGAGAGAAAATGAAAGAGGGGTAAGATGAAAAGAAATGGGGGAGTGTTTGAAATGAGATGTGGTGGAGGTATTTATCGGGATCCGTGTAGCATTTGTAGCTGTTTTTAATTAGTAGTGGTTATTTTTATTTTTATAGCGGTTTTTCAAATATTATTTTATTTTTTTAAAATATTTTTTTCAGTATTTGTTTAAAGACAAAAACATAATTTGAATTTGATCACTCATCCTCGCCATCCCTACAAAAATTGTGTAGAAAAATTATTGTTAGTGATGTATTATTTTGTTTAAAAAATTTAATTTAAATGATGTGAACTTAAAAAAACGCACCGCAGTAGAGGTAAATTGTCATCACCTTCAGGGAAGAAGTTTTCAAAATTGGCTGGCTGAAATGGCTCACTCTCATAGGCGATGTTATCGCCTTTACCCATGTTGTAAAGGTCTCGTGACTTTAAATGAACGACCATGTGCCAATTCTTGTGCCTCTCATCCTTGACATAATAAACCTGTTGTGCCTCTAACGCAAGAATATACGGCTCATCATCTTGAGAAATACCAGTATGATTTGGAGGTGAGAAATTGACTGATGTGATCCCCAAGTTGTCAGTTGTCAGTCCCCGAGAAGTAGTGGTATTTTCCCACAAACACTTGAATAGCGTCACAGTGAAACGGCCTTGATAATTAAGTTCGACCACAACAAGAAGCTTTCCATAATAAGGGACGCCTCCGAACTGCATGTTGGCGTCATTGCTGCTCACATAACTCCTTGTCCCAAATGTGCCATAAATACCCGAATTTTGAGTTTGGAATCCTTGATCCCGTGAAACTGTGCAAAACTTGAAACTATTGACATTATTACTGTAAACCTTTTTGCATGATCAAGAGGACTGATTGCAAGAGCTCTAAAATTTGGTGAATGTGGGTTGTGGTCATTTAGTATTTTGTGCGTAAAGCAGCTCGGGAATTCTCTGTAGACCTTTTTGTCAGCTTCCGAGGATGTTTGTATACGGATCCTGAGTTGACACTTAGCATGACTTCTGAATTCCCTACAATTAATAATGGAAAGGCGATAGTGAAAAATGTTACGAAAGATATAGAATAACATGTGAGTGTACAATTCTTACTTTATGAAAGGTTTAACTTGAATGCAATTAATCAAGATATGTCTATGTGCTTGCAACTTCTCAATTGCCATTAGTTTGAAGTTCTTAGTTCCTCCAACTGGTTTACCAACATGAGGGATAAATTCTCCTGATGTTGGTGTAGGTTCAAGATCATCAAAGTACCTTAAACAAAAATACAACACCTCATCCCCTATATAGCCTTCAGCTATAGAACCTTCTGGCCATGCCTTATTCCTTACATAAGATTTTAATTTCCCAAGAAACCTACAAAGTAAAGAAGAGAAAATTGATACTAAATGCTGAAAAGGATGACTAGCAAATATAAGAACTAACAATGAAGAACATATTTAAAATGAGTACCTCTTAATTGAATACATCCATCGATACTGTACTGGGCCAGCGAGCTTTGTTTTATGAACGAAGTGGATTGTAAGGTGAACCATCACAGTGAAAAATGACGGATGAAAGATCATCTCTAAATGACAAAGCGTAAGAATGATTTTGGACTGCAGCTGATCGAGCTTCTCAACAATCAAAACCTTAGAACACAACTTTTGAAAGAAAGAACAAAGTTTCACCAAAATGATGGAAACATCGGGAGGAAGTGCATTCTTTATAACCAGAGGGAGTATCTGTTGCATAAGAACATGTGAGTCATGACTCTTTAGGCCAGCAACCTTTCGAGCCTGGAAGTCAACACATCAAGAAATGTTGCTTGAATAGCCATAAGAAACTTTTAATTTCTTCAATGTCACGAGGAAGACTTCCTTGTTCTGTTTTGTGAGGGTAAACTTTGCCTGCTGAAATTTGTCATGCTCATCTGGCCAAGCGTCTTCAGGAACTCCCATGGGGCGTAAATCTTTCCTCCCTTAAAGGTGATCTTTTGTCTTGCCAGGTTCGTTAAGCAGCGTATATAGCACATTATCGCAAACATTCTTTTCAATGTGCATGACATCAAGACTGTGGCAAAGTAAATTAGATCTCTAATATAGAAGAGTGAATAAAATACTTATCTTCTTCTATTGTTGAGGCGCCAAAGTCCTGTGCGTCTTTTGGCTAGTTTTTATTGAATCGTCCCTTTTTCCAAACTCGAAGTCACATGCTCAAGCTGCTGTAAGATATCTGCACTAGATAAAGTCTGAGATGACCCTCTTTTTTTTTTTGTTTCCTATTGAAGCGATTCTGTTGCACTTATGCCTTCCATCAAGAAACCTTTGATGTCCCATGAAGCACCACTTTTGGCTTTGGGGAAGGCGCATTGCGTCAGAGTCAAAATTGCAAGCCGGACACACCAACCCAGTATGCACATTTCAACTAAATAATGTGCTAAAGCTAGGAAAGTCACTAATCATCCACATCAAGGCTGCACACAAGTTAAACAAAGTCTTCCTGTAAGCGTCGTACCTCTCGATGCCGACATTCCACAGGTCTAGCAATTCTGCAATAAGCAGTTAAAGATACATATTGATGTTCTTGCCTGATGCCTTTTTTCCTGGAATGATCATAGACATAATAAAGGAGCTTTGTTTCATACATATCCAGGGGGCAAGTTGTAGGGAACTAAGACTACCGGTCAAATACTGTAACTTGTGCTAAGATTCCTGAATGGATTGAAACCGTTGGTAGCCAAAGCAAGCCGAACATTTATGGGGTCAGCCGTGAAAGATGAAAAGTCATTGTCAAATGTTTTCTAGGCGCCTGCATCCTGGAGATGCCTTACTTTACTGTCTTCATTCTTATCAACGGCATGCCACCTCATGTGCTTCGCCATTTTGGACGACATAAATAATCTTTATAGGCGAGGTTTCAGAGGGAAGTACTTGAGAATATTTGCAGGTTTCTTCTTCTGCTTTTTCCCCTTCCAAATTGTCTTATACCTAGATGTGTGGCATCTCTTACAAGTCTCCCTGTTGGAATCGTCTCCCCAATACAGCATACAATCGTTGGGGCATGTATCAATCTTTTGATAGTTCAACCCCAACCTGTTCATAATCTTCTTGGCCTTGTAGAATGTTGTGGAAATCTTAGCATCAGGGAATGCATCTTGTAATAATTCGAGCAACATCGGCATTCCCTTATCTGTGATTCTACACAAGCACTTGATATGATACAATTTGATCAAGAAATATAATTTAGAATATTTTTGATAACCTTGATATAAAGGACGATCTGCTTCATCCATCAAGTTGGAAAAATCCTGAGCTGCTTTATTCCTTATGAACATCGGCTTAGAACCTTGCACTTCTTCGTTGAAGTTGTCACCTTGAAATCCAAATGCATCACGCACAGCATCATTCACAGGATCATCTTCATCTAGTTGAACATCTACTTGAGAACTTCAAGGAAGAACATCATCATATCTTATGCCGGCCTTCTCACCATGAACTACCCAGAACGTATAGTCCTTCGGGAAAGGCTTCAGAAGCAAATGTTCCTTAACAACATTTCGTTCATGCCACTTCTTGAACTTGCATCTCCGACACGGACAGACGATCTTGCCGTTACAGTTGGCGTGAGTGAATGCAAACTCCAAGAAATTGTTTAATTCGTACAAATATTCCAGAGAATTGCGTGGCAACCTGATCCATGACTTATCCATAGCTACTAGTGAGAGTGAAGAAGATGAGTGAATAGAGAATGACGAATGCTTGGAACCTTATATTTTGAATTTCCAACGTTTAATATTTTGTAGTGGTTTATAGACCGCTACAGTAACCGCTACGGTACTACACATTTGTAGCAATTTTATGTCTAAAATCGCTACTAATTTTCAAGCCGTTGGAAATAAAATTGAAGAATTTGTTTTAAACTTGTAGCGGTTATAAGAAAAATTGCTACTAATATACATTTGTAGCGGTTATACATTAGTAACTGCTACAAATTTGCACAAAGTGGGGGGAAATTCAAAATTGAAATGTTGACTATTTAACCGCTACAAATACTCAACATTTCAATTTTGAATTTCCCTCGCGTATGCCTTTACATTTGTAGCGGTTTTTGTATTAACCGCTACAAATATGGAACTATCTTTCTAGCGGTTTTTGTATTAACCTCTACTAATATGGAACTATATTTGTAGCAGTTTTTATATTAACCGCTACAAATAAAATTTTATTATATTTGTAGCAGTTCTATTATTAAACCGCTACAAATATATAATTAATTTTTTTAGTTTTAGAAATATAAATAATACTGTTACAATTAATTCACAAATTCAACAACGCGGTCTAAGAATATAAATATAACTATGGTAAATGCAATAAGAATTTATGTTCTGAAATAAAAAATTATATATATTTATTTACAAATGTTTCAACAAGAAAAAATATGTCCTAAACTAAGTAGCAGGGGGCTGATAATCTGGTTCTCCCTCAGGTGCTGCTGGATCGGGGCGCTGGGTAGAGTTAACAACACCATCATCATCAGTAGGAGGAGGAGGAGTAGGCTAGACGATAAACCGAGGGATAGGGGGAACCTGTGGATACTGCTCGTCCAGGAACAGGCGACTCCACAACTGCTCGAGCATGCTGTTTGTGATATCACGCCACTACGTCTGCTGAGCATAGATGAAATTGGCCTGCTGCTGCTGCTAAGCCACTGCAGCCTGTGTCCAGGCCAAATTTTCCAGCAGCTGCTCAACAGACTCGTCCCTCGGACGTCTGACCCCTCTGGAGCTACCAGCCTCAAAGGCGGCACTCCTGCCGTAGACCATGCTAGGTCTGGTGCCTATCCCCATCCCCCGTATGCGACCAGGGTGCTCAGCCTGACCCAGACCCGCCTTCAAAGGAGCCATGGGGTCCATTGACCCCTATGACTCCTAGGCTTGGGTCTCTCATAGCTTAGCCTGTGTCTATGTGTTAACCAGCTAAAAGTAATTGATATTATGAAAAGTTACCAGCTCGCTGTAAGTGACAGCAAAGGTCTTCGATCCTGCTGTGTGGTGGATCGTCTGCTGCCCATGGCACCTCGTGTTCCTCTGAGAAAGCGTCTAGAAAAAAAAACAATAATAAATGTATTAAAATAATATAAAACATTTAAAATTAAAAAATTTCAAATTAAAATTAATTAAATTTAAATTATAATTTAATAATTATCAATTACAAAATTATATATAAATAATCTAATAAATACATTACCTGCCCCTCATCGCTCCTCCTGAACTAGACGAAACTCGCCCAATCGTTCAGCGGGACGCCGTCCAGAACGCTCTCGATCAGCTGCTCTAAAGGCATCATCCCATCCTTATCCATACTGTAAAAGAGACGATTCCTCCTGTTCCTCCAGCCGTCACCCATCTTCATTAGCGTGTACCTCTTTCGGTTGGCCCAGACGGCAAACCGTAGCTGTCAAAAAATTATTTAAATATGAATAATTACAAATATTCTATTAAAATATATTAATTAAAAAATATTAATCAAATACTATTAATTACCTACACCACCTCCTCCCATGCTAGGTCCTTCGGCCCCTTCGAAACATGCTTCCACATCCTGAAGTGAAGGGGAAATCGCATCCAATTCGAGCCCAGGTCGTTCAGGAAGCGATTGAACAGGTGACCCCCATTGTCGATGGGCTGGTCCGTGCCCTCATTCCATGGCACAACAACTCATAGTGTTCAGTCCATGCTGTTCAGACCGGCCACGTCTAGCCTCCTCATGGACATGTTCCCCTGCTCATCTGCACAATGTACTGTATGTTAGATAAATTGTAATTCAAATTGAACATTTCGAATTTAAATAAATAATTTATTAAATAAAAAAATTTATTTACCTTGGACCTACATCTCAAACCAGTAGACTGTGAAGACGACCCTTGTGGGTTGTTCTGCTCCCGCACCTCCTCCTCATCAAGGAACTGCTCCATCTCTCTGATCCCAATCAGGATCTCGAAGTCCTCGTTCGGGTTATAGTCATCGATGCTGATATCTCCCTCCCCCAAATTAGGCACCTCTAGTGCGGTCGTCTCCTGTAGGATCATTTACGGTGGCTGTGGTAGGGCCGACTCCTGTGGCTGCTATAGGGGGATGGGCTGAAATGTCGCGATCGCCCTCCCTCAGTGCTGCCCCGTCCCTCTACCCCCTGCTCTACTGCTTCCACCCCACAAAATTGGTTTGGGGACCTTGGGCTCCTTCTCCCTATCCTGTCTTAAAGCCATATCAACTACAAAAATTCAAAAAAAAGTTTAGTCACATTATTATGTAAAAATATAATACAAATAAAATACGTATTGTTCGTACCTCAAGTATAAATAATCAGAAATGCTACAGCAAAAAATCTTCCACAAACGTCTGAACGCTCAAATCTAAAAGAAAACACTCAAATAAACTTTAGGAAACAAAATGGCCAAATGGGAAAATGGAAGGGGACGCGGCTTTATATACTAGCGGAGTTTGTATCGGTTCTTGAAATAACCGCTGCATAAACCGCTACAAATAAGCTAAGGTGGCTAAAATTTGTAGCGGTTCTCTAATAACCACTGCAAATTACAAGGCCTTTGAGTTTGATTGAAGTTAGGAGAGCTGGCAGACTTGACCTTGGGCCGTAGGCAAACAGGTTTATCTACTATTGAGCTCGTCCAGCTCACCGGTTCAAAGAACTAATTTTGGGCCCTACACAATTATCCCTTCTTTTATAAATAATTTTATCTTGTACTCGATGTTGCCTTGTGGCACGCAAGTGGACATTTAACTTTTCATACTAGTCAGTATCCCGCATATTATGTAATTAATAGATTAATAGATAAATAGATGCAATATTTTTTGCCAAATAAGTAAGAGATGTTATGCTGTTTGATTATAGAATTAAATGTGTGGGTTTCAAGCAGCTATTTATTCTCCATTCAATTTTTTAAAAAATAACATATTCACACACCGGTTTCTAAACTACTTGTTTAATAATATCCTAAAGAAGCGTAGCCATCTGTATTCTTAAAATGGGATTGTAACAACCAGCAAAGTTGTTAGTTGAGATAATAATCAGTCTTATCCTATAAGATGGATTGGTCTCCTTAACTGAATCTCAATTATCTAAAATTCCAGAGTCAGAATTAAATATAACTAAAAATATTTTTCGTACTTAAATACTATGACAATAAATATAGGCAAGATTTTATAAGTTGTCACAAATGTATCAATAATTTAGAACGTGTTCGTAAAAACCGGTTGACAGTAAGGCACTCACTGGTACCAAATTCTTTTTCAAATTATTTTTAGATTGTTTTTTTTGGGGTCAACTTTTTTTAGATTGTTTATTGATTTATGGACTACGGAATTTATGTTACGTAAAAACTCAATTGTCCCTACATTTTATTATATATTATTTTATATTTTTAAAATTTGATAAATTTTTAGAAGAATTAGGGATAAGGACGAAAGAAAATGAATATTGATTAACAAGCATCTTAAAAATTATAATTATTTTGAAGGATAAAAATCAAAATATAATTTTTGATGTGACAACTTATAAAATTCCTTACATTTTTTCTTACCCCATCTCATCTATTTGATGTGTTTTAGCTTCTTTATTATGCTAAACAAAACTCTAGATGAATAAATTTTGAATACAATATCATTGAATAAGTTCCAAAAATATAAACTATTGAGTTACAAATATATTTTTTTTTAACAAAAATATGGTTAAAGTATACTTTTAATCTTTTAAGTTTTCTTGTGAGATATGTTTTTTGTCCCTTAACTTTATAAAGTATATTTTTAATCTTATAATTCTGACACTGTTAATGTTGCTAATAAAAAACGCTGATGCAACAAACTCAAGCGATAACTAATAGCATTTAATTACCCAAATTTTAGATATTTTTCAATTTACACATATTTCAAATTTAAGATTAGTAGCATTTATTAATTACTAAGTCATCATTTAAGTTTACACCATCATCAATTGAATTTGTTGCATCACCGCTTTCTGTTAACAACATTAACGGTGTTAAAATTAAAAGACCAAAAGTATACTTTATAAAATTAAGGGATCAAAATTTATAAATTTAAATGACTCAAAGTATACTTTAGCCTAAAAATATACATGGATATGTCAAATTTGATAGTTGAGTGTTGAGGTTAGAGAAAATGTAGGGAGTTTAGAGTTTGATAAGGGTTAATGTCATAATTAAAAATTTATATATTGACTTTTTGTCTTTCAAAATAATTAAAATTTTCAAGATCCTTATTAATAAATATTCCTTTTCCTTAGTTCTTCTCCCTAATTTTCCAATTTTGAATATCTTACAGCTTTGGTTAATACATTTTCGCTCTACACTAATAAATTTATATATAAACTTGGGCATTGCCCTCCTTCTTCTGCTAGTCTTCTGAATTCTCCCTCGATTTCGATTAGTTTTGCTATGCCTTTTCTTCTTCTATTTTCCGGATCAGGGGTGGGTGCTGTGCACCTCCCTGATGCGCAGGTGCTGCGCGCTCTATTTGGGGTTCTTCCCAAATGTATTTTTTATGGTTCCTTATATCATTAGATTCTAGATGAAATGAGCGACATTTTGATATATTATGGTAAAAAAATGGAGTTGTTTTCAATTTTTTATGATTTTCTAAAGATTCAGTGCATTTTTTTTGGAAACATGGTACAGTTTTTTTTTTCAATTTGAGCACTGAATCTTTGAAAAATCATATAAAATTGAAAACAACTCTATTTTTTGCCCATAATATATCAAAATGTCGCCCATTTCATGTAGAATCTAATGATATAAATAACCATAAAAAATACATTTGGGAAGGACCCCAAATGGGGCGCGCAGCAGGCTGCACATCAGGGAGGTGCGCAGCACCCACCCTGATCCCCTATTTTCCTCAACCACTGATTATAGATTCCCAAGTGGAACCCCACGAAGCACATTGGTAATGGATGGCCACACGCCACATCTTCCCGAAGAAATCATCATAGAAATTCTCAAACAACTTCCAGTGAAATCGCTTATGAGATTTCGATGTGTCTGCAAACAATGGAAAAATATCATCAAGTCTCCATCTTTCATCGCCGGCCACCTCCGTCACTCCTCTCAAAACCATCCTTCACCTCTTGTTTGCAAGCTGTATTGCGGATCTTGCTTCCCTCCTCTACCCATTTCCTCCACGGCCTATCCTCCACTTCTTTGTAAACAGTATTGTGGATCCTGCTCCCCTCGTTTACCTATCCCCTCCGCTGCCTATCCTCTGCCATGGAGGCCGGCGACGCCTTTTTCGCTCTAATTATGGTCTCTTCTGGGTAGAAGAGAGGCAATGGAGAGAAAGAGTAGAGGAGAGAAGCCATATCAATAACGGGAAGGGATTGCCGTCCACATTAGAATTTCCTTGGATCATTTGGAGGAATGAAATTGTGCTTGGTTTTTAAGAGGAGATTGAGTAAGAAAACTTTGGTCAATTTTTGATCAATATAAAGACTAATGAGGGTAGGATGGTTGCTATCCCTAGATGACTTGCTTTTGGTAAATGGTAAAGTTTTCAGTTTAGTTTGAGGAACGTTGATCCTAAACGTTAATTATTACTACCAAGTAAATTTAATTTTTGTTGTTTAGACTAATAATATGTTTTGATGAGGAAGGGTCGTAGATTTTCAATACCTGATGTCCCCCCCCCCATATTTCACCTATTAATAATATCATGTTGCTCATCTCTATCACTCTACATTCAAAACAATATTTTCACCCCATGATTTTGCTATTTGCAACAAGTATTTTAATTGGTTGGCTTCCATCATTTTGAATTTGCAAATCTATTTATATATCAAGCAGTAATGAATATAATGTAATTCTTGTTGTTAGAAAATTGCCAAGTTACTCTATTAGTTTTCTTCTTGAGATCCATAATTTTAACTATTAAAATTATACTCCTTCAGTCCTTAATATATTATTTTATTGTAGAGTTAATCGTGGCTTTAAATATGAGATTTATATTTATATTTATCAATTTTTTTCTAATTTAATCATATTAATGCTCCATCAACCATAATTAAGTTAGATAAATGAAAGAAATTAAGGATAATAATTAGCGTATTAAGTCTTAGAAAAAACATGTCCTAATAACAACTTTAATAAACTTCTTGAATCTAATCAAATAAAATAAATAAATTTTATATTAAGAATCAGAGTAAGTCCTAAACTTATTAGTTGTGAATGAGAAACAAAGAACAAAAAATAAAGAAAGGCCCTCCTTCACTGGGGATCGAGGCATCCCATACCCGGATAATTGTTAAGGTATTAAAACTCAGATCGGGCATTGAATCGGTCGGGGTACTGGGTTAAGGGTCAGTAGGTCAAACTGGGGCCAAACCGAAGCTAAACTAGGATCAAACCGGTGAGAAATTGAAAATTTTAGACTTATAGTATGAAATTCTAAAAAAAAATTAAATTTTTATTTTTAAATGTGAACTTGGACCGGACTGGGAACCGGACCGGTTTACAGGCCGATTCGCCGGTTTCCGGGCCGGACTGGCCGGTCCGGTCCGGGTTCAGGAGCACTGATAATTGTTACTAAAGGATAGTGTATGTGTGACGGGCAGGCGCCTTGCCCTTAGCTAAAGTTTTATTTTAAAGAAAAAAGGAAAAGAGGATAAAACCTCAATTCAAATGAATTGCCAGACAACCACAAAATTAAAAACTATTGTTTTTTAAGCAAAAAAAATAAAAATAAAATACTTTCCTCATTTTAAATATAAGATATTCTTACTTCATTTTAAATATATGGTATATATGTTTACTTATCACTTGTACTTAATTAAGAGAAAAAATTGCGTAGCTGAAATTTTTAATTTTTTCAACTATTAGTTGTTCAAGTGCAGCGAAATTGGGTCTTATTATTATTACACTACTACAGAATATACATATAAAATCCCTAAAGGACGTCCCTTTTTCAAAAAGGGACGCCCAAAATATGGGGCGGTGGCATATGGGTAATTATAGATCAAAGTTGAAAAGGTTGGCTCGTAAAAAAAAATTGAATCTCGCGCCTGAATTAGTTTTAGACGTCCCCATGTTCATTAGGGACGTCTAAAGACTGTTTTAGACGTCCCCAACAAACATGGGGACGTCTAAACACTCCAGAAAAGCAGATGAACTTCGGGGAAAAAAAAAAATAACACACTTTAGACGTCCCCAGATGTCCTGGGGACGTCTAAATCTTGAACATTAGACGTCCCCAGCCATCTGGGGACGTCTAAAGATGAACATTAGACGTCCCCAGACCAGCTGGGGACGTCTTAGGCTGGCGCCCAGTGCATGTGAAGGTTTCAGATTTTTCTGTCACTCTCCCTCTCCTTCATCACTTCCGTCCCCTCTCCCCTGCTTCTTGTTTTTTTTTACTTTACTCTTTCACTTCCGTCCCCTCTCCCCTGCTTGTTGCTTTATTCTCCTACCTTCATCACTTCTGAATATGCGAGGCCATTTCTCCTCTCCCCTGTTTCTTCTTGTTCCTTCTTAGCCTCTATTTCATCCAGACCGTTGCATCTTTGCTCTGCTGGTTCTGCACTGTTCTCTATCATTCTCTCCACAGTCGGGCTCCTCTTACCACCGTGGGTCATCTGCTCTAAAGTTCTGTGCTTCAGGTTAGCTAAAACTAAACTTGTGAATGAATTTGTGAATGATTAGGAAAATGCCTTTGTTCTGTGCTGGAATTTAAGTGTGGGTTGAATGAATTTGTGAATGATTAGGAAAAATGCGTTTGTTTTGTGCTGGAATTTAAGTGTGGTTTGAATGAATTTGTGAATGATTAGGAAAATGCCTTTGTTCTGTGCTGGAATTGAAGTGTGGTTTGTGCTTGAACTTTATCTTTGCTATTTTGCTGAATTTAAGACGTACCACATCAAGTTTTAATCTTTTGCTTTTTTCCATTGTTTTGAGAAACATGAAATTCTCATTAACTAAAAAATCAACCCATAAATTATTGAGGCATCTTCAAGCTAGGCCAAGTACTAAGCAAGACCAGACACTAGGCAATGTATACTGCCCTGCGTATTTGGGGCTGCTGAAGTGTATATATAATTTGTATTTAATATATATATATATATATATTCATTATTTGACAAAATTGAATAAGCATATTTACTTATCATTCAATTAGAATATAATAAATAAACATATTTTTTATTTACTTAGTAGATATTCATATTTTTCATAAAGCATATTTAATTAAGAAATTGGTAAATTGAGATCTTAAGAAATAAATTATTATTATTATAATTATTGTTCTTATTGTTGTTGTAGATGTTGTTGTTAAATAGTAAGAAAATAATCTCTAGTGAATTAATTTTCATTGGCTCAAAAATTGAATCTAAATTGAGATCTTAAGAAATAAATTATTATTATTATAATTATTGTTCTTATTGTTGTTGTAGATGTTGTTGTTAAATAGTAAGAAAATAATCTCTAGTGAATTAATTTTCATTGGCTCAAAAATTGAATCTAAACAATAAAATCTAAACAGGATTATTGCATAGAATATGTTTTTGAAATATTAAGCTGAGATGGTTTGTTATTTTGATTTTGGGATGTCTCAATTTTAAGGGGAAATGCTGCCAAAATTTTGAAAAACATGCTTGTAAAAGGCAATTCCCCGTGTTTTCAATTATTCTAAACTTGAGTGTAAATGGAAATGGCATAGGTGGTAATAAAATGGATCATAGTTGGATGAATGCTCTGAGAACAAGTGAAGAATATGAGAATGGGGTTGAAAACTTTATTGAATTTGCTAGGAGGAACGTTCCAGCAAAAAATAGGATGTATTTTTGTCCCTGTGTCAATTGTTTAAATGAGAGAAAACGGGATGTTGAAGTTATAAGGGATCACCTACTTTGTGATGGAATAAATCTTCGATACACAAGGTGGATATGGCATGGTGAGGAAGTAACTGATTGTCCGTCACACAAGAAGGAAGCTGTGGATGTCATAGATGAAGATACAATGGAGAGAATGATTCACGATGTTGAGGTAGAATCGTTTGCGCAGTCGCATGAATATGACAGCCTGCGGAGTGATGCAGAGACACCGTTGTACCCTGGGAGTAAGTACACACGGCTCACAGGAACATTACATTTGGTTAACTTAAAAGCAACTTGTGGGTGGACCGATAGTAGTTTCACATTGCTGCTTGAACTGTTGTGTGATATGTTTCTAGACGATAATGTACTTCCAAATCGTATGTATGAGGCCAAGAAAATCCTATCGACAATGGGTATGGAGTATAAAAAGATACACGCTTGCCCTAATGACTGTGTACTGTACAGAAAGTTGTATGAAGGCCTGAGTGAGTGCCCTAAGTGTCAAACCGCACGATACAAAGTGAAGAAAGATGGTGGTTGTGGCGATGGGAAGACTAAAAGGCAACCTGTAAAAGTTTTATGGTATCTTCCAATAATACCGCGCTTTAAGCGTTTATTTGGCACTGCAAAAAAGGTGAAGAAGTTGAGATGGCATTCGGATGACAGAATATCCGACGGAAAATATCTTCGGCACCCGGCTGACTCTCCACAGTGGAAGAAAATAGATGAAATGTTCCCTGAATTTGGCAGCGAGCCGAGAAACCTTCGGCTTGGGCTCTGTACAGATGGCATCAATCCGTATGGAACTCTTAATAGCACACACAGTGCGTGGCCAGTACTCCTTGTAATATACAACTTGCCTCCCTGGCTTTGTATGAAACGCAAGTATGTGATGCTTTCTATGATGATTTCTGGACCAAAACAGTCAGGAAACGATATCGATGTCTACCTGGCGCCTTTGATTGAGGACTTGAAGAAGTTGTGGGAGGAAGGTGTAGATGTGTTTGATGCGTATAAGAATGAGTCATTCAAGCTACGTGCAATGCTGTTCACCACCATAAATGACTTCCCTGCCTACGGAAACCTCTCAGGGTACAGTGTGAAGGGGCATAAAGCATGTCCGATCTGTGAAGCAGACACTCACTTCCACCAACTGAAACATGGAAGAAAAACGGTCTACCTAGGTCACAGGAGGTTCCTTCCTAGATTCCACCCGTATCGTAGGTTAAGAAAGCGTTTTAACGGCTTGTCGGAGCATGGAATAGCTCCAAAGGCATTAACCGGAGAGGAAGTTTACAGTCGGGTTGAACGTATCAATGTCTTACTCGGTAAGAATCATAAGACTTCGGGTGAGAAGAACATATGGAAGAAGAGATCAATTTTCTTTGATCTTCCATATTGGCGTAGTCTTGACGTGAGGCACAGTATTGATGTAATGCACGTGGAGAAAAACGTTTGTGATAGCCTTGTCAGTACACTTTTGCACATTCCAGGGAAGACCAAGGATGGGATTAATGCGAGACTAGACCTTGTTGATATGGGAATAAGAGAACGGTTACATCCACAGCTAAGAGATGATGGTAGGCAGTTAGAGTTCGTGTCACGAAGTATTTTGGCCCAGCCTCACATCCTTATTCATCACAAGCTGAACCCAGTAGGGAGCTTGTGGCCAAGATTCGTCAGGAAGTCTCACAAGAGCTCGAGGCCAACCTTCGCGACAAGCTCCGACAAGAGCTGTTGCCAGAGCTACGTCTTGAGCTGATGCCTGAGCTACGAGCTGAAATGCAGAAGATGTTTGAATCGCAGATGGCAACTACCGAGCGTAGAACCCATTCATCCCCAGCCTTCCACAGCACCAAAGGAAGTTACAACCCGGCGGAAGAACCACTTGGCGAACCTTCTCATACTCCAGCGCCGGGAGAACCTGCCATCCTCTCTTTGGATGCCCCAGTGCTGCATGTAGTTGCAGATGCTCTCGTTCACATAGAAGCTACTACCCACCATCATCAGCAAATTCCACAGCATTTGCGTAGGGTGACTGTGACGTGTGTTCGAGCGGGGGAAGAAGGTACAGCCATCCCTATTCCTGATGCCGAGGTTGCTCAGGCGAGAGGATCTTTCATCCTTTGGCCTGTACATCTTATTGGCTTGTTACCACAAACACCTCCAATGGTATGGAACTACCTCACTTTTACTTGAGATGTGTTGACATCCTACTAACCGTATGTGTTTTTATGTTCTAAAAGAACGAGCAGGAAGCAGAGAAATGGCCCTTCTTAGCACGATTGCAGCATATCTATAAAGGCATTCGCCAGATTGATTTGCATATGCCTCCAGGGATTGTGGGCCAGAATACAGAGTATCACTTCACAATTGATAAACAAGATCTTAAACAGTTCATGAAGTTCGAGGAGCTAGATATTGGATGGGGCAAATTTGCAATCCTGTAAGTTTTTTATTTCCCATTTTTTGATTCATTTAGTTAAGTTGATTTTAACTAGCTAATACATTCATCATTTTAATTCTATTATAGCTCCTTCCGTCGTATATGCATTGACTCTCAGAAAGTTGATTTATATGGATTCTTGTCTCCTGCACATACGACAAGGGTTGAGAATACATTGAAACGAAGGACGAACTATGTGGGCTTTACATTGTCAGAGGACGAGTATACTTGTTATCTAGCACCGATTGTTCAAGGGTACTCATTTTAATTTTGTGTATTTGAGATTTTTAGTAAATAATTGCCTTGCCATCTAACTTCATTTTAATCTGTATATGTTGTGATAGTTATCACTGGAGTTTGTGTGTTGTCTGTCCTCAGTCACACGTTGTTTACTGGTTTGATTCCTTAAATAGAAGACCAGACAAAGAAACTAAAAGCGTCTTCAACCAGTAAGTTATTTTTTTGTATTTCATTGCTTCTTGATTCTTGACTTAATGAATTATTCTAATTTATGTTGATTTTCATTTTCATGATAGCGCATGCACGACGTATCGAGCGCTTGGCGGGCCACGAGAACGTAGAGGTGGCAAAGATCCAAGATGGTTGTTTCCAAAGGTACGTAGTTTCAAATCAAGTTCTTTTGATTGACGGTCGTTTTAGATATGCCTTTATTGATTTTAACCATTTGCTTTTGATTTATAGTGCCCTCGACAACCTGGCGGCTGGGAATGTGGATATTATGTCTTGCTTTATATGTTTAACATCATTCAGAGTGGCATTACGACAGATTTTGAACAAGTAATCGCTTCTTCATTCTCTGAGGATAATATTCTTGGTGTTGTGATTCAATGGGAATTCATTCACTTCATTCATTATTTCATCTAAGCTTATTTTCTAATTTACAGATTTTTGACAATGAAGATGCCTACTCATATGAAGACTTAAATATGATCAGAGACTTTATGGCTGGACATCTTCTTCAACGTGTACCAGAAGAGTAAAGTCTTTAGTAGTTTGTGTAGGACATACTTTTGTGGTAGTACATATAATTAGCGTTATTGTTGTTGGATATGGATTGGATTTTAGTCTTGGTTATTGTACAAACTGGGGACTTGGATATAGATTGCTGTGTAGTTTGTCTGGTTTGAAAGTTTGTGTGGCATGTAGTAGACTTGGATATAGATTGTTGTGTAGTTTGTGTGGTTTGAAAGTTTGTGTGGCATGTAGTAGCCTTGGGTTGATCACTGTGTTTGTTGTTGTTTTCATTCTGCTGAGCTGCTGTTGTTTTACTCTGTTGTTGGAATTCTATTTCTGCAGTTTACATATTTTCCAGACAGTGCAATATGTATAAAAGGTCCATTTTAAAAAAAAAAAAACTTTCAACGTCCTTAATAAAAAAGGGACGTGGATAGTACTGCTGGCGTCACCTTAGACGTCCCCAGGCTCAACTGGGGACGTCTAAGGTCCACCTTAGACGTCCCCAGTTGAGCCTGGGGACTTCTAAGGTCCTACTTTAGATGTCCCCAGTGAACTGGGGACGTCTAAAGTCTTCCTTCTACGTCTCCTGTTTTACGGACGTTAATGACGTTTTTTTCTACGACTCTCACATAGACGTCCCTCTGTTTTCAGACGTTGAAAGGCCAAAAAAGGGACGTTAAAACCCTTTTTTCTAGTAGTGTTATTAATTTAGGTAAGTAATTTCAATATATTTTTAGTCGCTTATTTGGCATTTTTTGTCAAAAACTTATTATTCCTTTCAGTCACATGAAAGGAAAGAAATGACCATACCTTAGATTTTTTAAAAAAACAAAAACATTTTTACAATATTGATGTCGAAGGAGTATATTGGATGCATTAAGTGTGGTGATTATTTTTTAACATATTTTCATAAGTAACTTTTAATTAAAAAAAATGAATAACTGTACATTATAAAATTAGAGTTATTAAATTTCACCCCAAAAATAGAGTTAAAATCTGACATAGTTAGGATTATGTCGATAAAAATTAAAAACATTGTTACACTCGAATCCAACGCAACTATGGATCAGATTGTGACTAACAGTGGATTGTGGGATATTGCGAAGTGAAGTACTTTCCTCCCAAATTGGGTCCTACAGAAGATCCTTATGGAATGGAAACAACGCTACAACTCCACACTTCCCACTTACGTGCGAGAAGTTAATAATAAGATGAGAGCAAAGGCCGAATATAAGGGGAAAAAGGAGCAAGTGAATTAGAAAACTTATCCACAAAGGTTTTGTTTAGTCTCTCGAATTTCTAAAATATATTTTCAGTCCTCTAATCCTAATACCACCGATAGTTTTAAATAATAATTTTTTTGTAATAATATTTTTTTAAAAATTAAACTCAGTTTGTCAGCATTTAAGAACATCGTCGTAAATTGAAAATTAATTTTAATATCATCAAATTTTTTTGTTAATACTGTTAGAGTTAAATGAATAATTAAACACTTTATAAAACTAAAAGAGAAAACTTTAAATGAAATATTCAAAGGGTTAAACATATACTTTTACTTATTTTTAAAAATGGGAATTGTCCATTGTTCTTAGAGGTGGAAATAGGTTAGGCTAGGTTTTAACTAAATAGACCTGAGCCTGCAACAAAAATTTAAAATATGAGCTTGTATTTAAGCTTTTTTAAGGTCTGGGTCTGGACCTTCAAAAGGCCTAACTAGGCCTCAAACATGTTTAAAAGCCAACTTAAAATATAGGCCTTTAAAACCTATGCATCTATCAATGGGAGTTGGTTCAAGTGGTAAACGGCTTGGTTCCGCTTAAGCAAGGTCTCAGGTTCGAGCCTTGTGTATGCAGAAAATTCCCATTGGGAGTCTCTCCTACCATAGCCAGGTGCGCAACGCGGGTCGGATCCGGATATAGTCGGGGAAAAGCTCCGGTAAACCGGGTGGGCAAAGGGAGCATTTATGAAGAAAACCCTATTTTAAGGCTATAAATAGGGGAGCAAGGGTTGAAGCAAGACACAAGAATTTTAGAAAAACAAGGAGGTAAGGTAGAGAGCTAATTTTATTTTTTCATTTCATTGCTCATACGTAATTCTCATACTGAAGGGTAGTTGACATAAGAGGTAATTTTATTTGGCTCAATGATCTTTATTCGCATGCTCTTCTTTTATTTGTGATTATGTTTAGCCATATGCGCAGACAATGTATTTGACTAACTCTCCCCATCACTATGCTCTTTTATGACTTTGTACTTGTCCTTGTGTACTTACCTTAATGACTCAACATTGCATGAATCACCTACTCTGATCTATGTTGGCCTTGCTAGACGTCTCAAATCTGGGATCAAGAGCTGTGTGGACTTGCTTTCCATTGTCTCATTGAGTTGTCTTATGTATTGTTGTTGGACGTGTGGCATTTGGATCAAGAGGTATGTGCTGCCTTGTCTTCTTATGGTGCTAGGTGTCACGTTTAATAGACATAAGTAATGTGATTGCACTTGCCTCTCGTTTATTATGTAGTTCTATCACCCTATCTTTTGTTGTAGCGGGGTTCAAAGATAAAAGGTACGCATAAATCTCCTCACCTTTGACTTCCTTTTTGTTTAACTTGTGCTACTTTTTTCTTCCTTTTTCTTTATTCCTTTATTAGGTCCTCTTTCAAAAAAGAAAAAAGAAAAAAAATATTTTAACACATTTTTATAAATGAAAATAAAATGGAAAAACTCTCTTTCATTGAAAAAAAAGAAATCGCTTTCATAAATAAAAAATACAAACCAAACAAAAGTTATTTTCTCAAATAAATTAAATAAATATTTTTTCTAAAAAATACCAACAAAGTGACACGCATTTCTATCCCTGAACTACGTGGACTTTGATTCCTCTAAAGGGTATGTAGGCTTTAGGCTCTCTTCATAGGTCAAGTCCAATTTTGTAAATATATATATATATATATATATTCTTATTTTCTTTTATAAATAAATGTTCCTTTTTTTTCTTTATTTTCATTTTAGTTATTTTTGAAAATATTCTTTTTAGTTGGGTAATTATAATAAAATTAA
The DNA here is from genome assembly GCA_963210345.1 of Inga oerstediana. Classification (NCBI taxonomy): domain Eukaryota; kingdom Viridiplantae; phylum Streptophyta; class Magnoliopsida; order Fabales; family Fabaceae; genus Inga; species Inga oerstediana. The sequence goes on along the minus strand of OY723400.1, from coordinate 21,881,349 downwards.
AGGCCATATATATTTTTAAATAATTAACTTAGGGTAACCATTTTTATGAATGGGTGTTGCGGGGTGCCTAACACCTTCCCCATACACAATTGACTCTAGAACCTTAAATGGTTTTTATAGACCAGTTTCCATTTTTAAAAAGGTTTCCAAAATTATCCTTGTTTTAAAATTTTGGTGGCGGCTTTTTGTTTTCCAAATTTCAGGCGCTACAATATATAAATACCTTTATTATTTCATTTTTTGTAATTATATTTACATGAGTGATTTTAATAAATTAAATCCAAGCGTAATCAAAGTTTGCCAAGTCACTTGTAAAAAAATAATCCAAACGATTAACCAAAATCACTCCCAACCTTGACCAAAAGAAAAAAAAAAAAGTTCACTCCCAACCAATTGTCACTAATGAAAACTAGGATTATCTAAAATCACGTATTCTCACTAGGAAAGCTAAAGCACAATCATGCTAGATCGCTACCATGTTTTAACACAAATTTTTAACAAATTCATATTTTAATTTTAATTGATATTATAAAGGGTAGCTCAGTGTAAAAGGCTCTCAATAATAACATGGAGGACAACAAAGAAAAAAATTCAGTTTTTCAATACAGAAAGGTTTCTATTCTTCTAGCTCCTTGGCTTCATCTGATTCTATTTGCTCTTGCCTGCACTCAACACTACAAAATGATATGTACCCTCTGCACAATTTTAACAAATCGTCATTAGAACAAGAGAGTTGCGCGGAATCATATAATCATATAATGAAATTGAAACCAAATCCCAACCCACACAAACTCTTAACAGAATGATTTGAAATTTTACGATTTAGGATTATAGACCACAAGAAAAAGTTAAATCAATTACAAAGACTCTTTTGGATCGCTAACCTGTACATGAAGACGTCTCTATTATTCCCAAGCGGCTTCTTGCAGAGAAAACAAGACTCAAGGAAGCTCCTATATACTGGGGAAGAAACCGAAAGGCTTCTAGAACTGGTTCTATGGAATAATGAGGTGGCATAACCTATGGACCTTGATACAAGGCCGTGTTTGGCAATAGTGGTAGTTACTACTATACCCAGAAGAGCCAGCTTCCATGTCTGAAGCGGAAGCCAAACAACAGTCCTCTTCCAAGAAAGAAGGTCTTTTAGGGAATGCATGTAGAAAGATTTCTAATAGAAGCTACACTGGGAATCTGGCTAATAAATTGATAAACTAATATGAAATTTAGCTCATATAATTACATAGGGGCATTTTAACAAGATTAATTAGTCATATTTGTTATAATTAATTAATTTAATTATCTAGCTTCCTTAACTGATCTAAGTAGATCTTATATTATACTATAGAATATAGATTAGATAGGTAGACGATTTTGAATAACTTGTTTTTGACCCCTGAGAAGATTTGAATAACTTTGAATTATAAAATTATAATTAAAATCTTATTTGATTAAAAAGAATCATGATCTGAAATCATGATAAATATATTTTTGTATGTACAATTATGATATTTGAAATTCTGAATAATATTACATTAACTATTTTTAATGGTCCAGCTTGTGATTATATATTATATTATAGTAGAAGAAGATGTGAAGATAAATTAGTGATCGGAGATTAGCTAAAGTTAAATCTGAGGGTTAATATAATGTTTGATCTTTATAATTTACCTTTATTTTTGTTTTAGTCCCTATAGTTTTAAATCATAAGTTTTTGTCCCTCAAGTTTATTTCTGTCTAAAACATTGGTCCCTGTAATTTATTAAGGACTTTAACGTTGTTAAATATAACTATGCTGATGTGGTTGGAAAGAATCCCTCGTCCATGGGGTAAGCTTTCCCTGAATTCATATAAGTTGACATCTAAAAAGTGATGCAAAGTCAGAGAAGTGAACAGGAGCCTTCTCGTTTTTGAAAGTTAACCTCTTAAGAGACTGAAAACATCCATTGTTAACTCAAGGGATTAAACTGAATTTTATGTAGGCGAAACATATACTCTAGGAAAAATATTTATAAGTACACATATGCATTTTAAAAATTAACAATGATAAAATCCTGATTTATGTAAAAATTTACAAGTATATAGTGTTAGATCCCAAGTTTTGATGATAACAATAATTCAATTATGATTAAAACATGTTTTTAGAAGGTTAAGAAAAGATTCCAAGTTAACCAAATGCATATCGGGTGTTTGCTGATATCTGCTGTAAAAATACACTTGAGTGCTCGAGCATGAAATCTGCACTCGAGCACAAAACACTTCTGTACTCGAGCAGGTGTGAGAGAAAGCCAGGAAGTGAGTACCCGAGAGGCATTCTCCCTTGGTAACCAATGGATCACTCGGAGCACAAAGTATGCACTCGAGCAGAGAAGTCATTCTCACTCGAGCACGTATGCGAGCAGGGCATGCGAGCACTTGGCCGAGAGCAAAGCAATGGTGTGCTTCATATATTCACTCGAGCAAGGGTATGCGAGTGATTGGCCGAGAGCAAGTTAAGGCATGCTTCCATCATTCACTCGAGAAAGGCACTGCGAGCACTTGGCCGAGAGCAAAGCAATGGCATGCTTCCTATATTCACTCGAGCAAGGGATGCGAGTGCTTGGCCGAGAGCAAGTTAAGGCATGCTTCCATCATTCACTCGAGAAAGGCACTGCGAGCACTTGGCCGAGAGTCTTGAAACTCAGAAAAATACAAGTGTGCTCGAGCACACCCATCCATGCTTGAAGTGATCTATCCATGCTTGCGAGTAATATTTCCATCCCTCTCCAGATCAGTTGCGAGTGCTTGTATAAGAGAGCATATTCCTTGAGAATATGCTTCTCACTCGAGCAGAGGTAAGTGTGCTCGAGTGAGGGCCAATATCACCTGCGAGTGAAAATTCCATCCCTCTGGATTTCTGATGCGAGTGATGTTTTAGAGAGCATATTCCTTGAGAATATGCTTCTCACTCGAGCAGAGGTAAGTGTGCTCGAGTGAGGGTCAATATCACCCGCGAGTGAAATTTCTATCCCTCTGGAATTATGGTGCGAGTGATGGTTTAGAAAGCATATTCCCTGAGAATATGCTTCTCACTCGAGCAGAGGTAAGTGTGCTCGAGTGAGGGTCCAGATCACTCGCGAGTGCAAATTCTCACTCTTGTCAAAATGGTATGCGAGTGATGACCCGAGAAGACACTTCCAGTGTAAAGTGCAAGGATCACTCGAGCAGAGAGTTTGTGCTCGAGTGAGACCTCTCTTCACCCGCGAGTGAAGATATTTTCTCTCTGATTCTCCATGCGAGCACAACCCGATAACAGAGGTAAATGAAGGAAAATAGGAGATCACTCGAAGTGAGCTTTTCATGCTCGAGTGATGCCCTGTTTGACCACAGAAAAAGCTGAGTTTCACAACGTGCATTCCAAACATGTATTATTATTATTTATTCATATCATCATTACTCTTTATCTTTGTTTGACATTGTTTTGAATGTTTTAAGAGGATGATACAGGAATATGAACGTTTGAACTGAGCCACATGAGAAAAGTGATACAACGGCAGACAAGATGATTATGAACACGCTGGCACCTACCGCACTCAAACTATTCTAATATGCACGTGTCTGCCAATATTTTCAAATGTCCCGCTCCACAACTGAAGAGAATCCAAACGGGCAAATAAGGAGCAACTATATATATACAGAGACTCACGGAGAAAAGATAACAACATAGAACAAGAATTCACAAGCTCATATCAATTCTCTGTTATTCATCTGATTTCTCTGTATACACTTTTGATCTTCAGTGTTTATTCATTTACTCTGTAAGAGAGTCTTCATTCAAACTCTAAACTCTATGATTGTGTAAACTCAAGGTATTGGGACCTTGAGAGGGTAGTTATTCCTTACGAGAGAAGCAGTTGAGAGAATTCCTTGTAGTATCTTTCACTCATAAGCCTTATAAGATACAAGCAGGAGAGAACGTAGTTATTCATAAGACTTACAGTGGTGTAAGCAGAAGAAAACGTTGCTGCTCATAAGTCTTGTATAAATAAGCAAGTGAGAAGTGTCATAGGTTGTTTCTCTGCACATAAGACTTGTCCTAAGGGGGAGAGAAGTTTCTTGTCGAGAGAATATTTCTGCTCATAGTCCATTCAAGGACGATCGTTGTCTTGTGGCATTCTGAGAGCCCATTGAATCTTGGAGATAGTGTGAAAAGCTCAGTAGGTCTTGACCTCTGAGGACTGGACGTAGGCATTGTTGTTAGGCCGAACCAGTATAACTCTCTGTGTTCAAATCTTCTATTCTCTACTCTATCCACTATATTTACATATCACCATCTCAAATGAAAAATTTATAACATCACCCAATTCACCCCCCTCTTGGGTGAAGCTTGCCGCTTACATTTGGTATCAGAGACTCGTCTTCTCCGAAGAGCCTAACAGCTTGAGAAGGATCCTATCAATGGCAACAATGGGTGAAAATATCCTTCCAGACGGTGCTTCAATCACTAGACCTCCTGGTTTTGCTGGAGAACATTTTTCGTTCTGGAAAGCCAAATTCAGAGTGTTCGTGATGGCCAACGAGTATGGGTTATGGAATGTTATACAAGATGGTGACTATGTTCCAATGAAGAAAATCGAAGATAGAGCAGTCAAAAAGACTCCAGATGAGTTTGACGACAATGACAAGAGGTTAGTAACGTTAAATAGCAAAGCCATTTTAATGATACAGAGTGCCCTTAGTCAAAAAGAATATTTTCGTATATGTACTCTACCTACTGCCAAAGATATGTGGGATGCACTTGAAATTGCTCACGAAGGTACATCTGGAATCAAAGAAAATAGGATCAATACTTTAATAACAGAGTATGATTTATTTCGTATGAAATCTGGAGAGAGTATATCAGAATTTGAACTAAGGTATACTCATCTTGTTAATCAATTATCTGCTCTTGGAAAGTCGTTTGATCAAAATTCCCAAGTAAGAAAGATTCTTAATATTCTTACAAAAGAATGGGAAGCAAAGGTGACAGCCATCGAAGAAGCCAAAGGAGAGTCAATGAGATCCGTAGCTGCTCTCTTTGGTAGTCTTTCCGAATATGAAGGTAAGATGAGATTCAAAAAGGAACTTGAAGAAGTCGATGATAGAAAGAAAAAGGGAGTTGCATTTAAAGCTATTAAAGAAGAAGAAGAAACTTCCGAGAATGAAGATATTCCTGGTGATGATGAAATGGGAATGATCGTGAGAAAGTTCAAGAAATTCTACAGAAGAGGACAAAGGAATTTCAAGAATTATCAAGGTGGACCAAGCAAGAAAGAAAACAAAGAACACCAAATAGTATGCTATGAATGTGGGAAACCAGGACACATCAAATCTGAATGCTTCAGGAACAAAGACAAAAAGAAGCTGAAAAAGAAAGCATATATATCATCTATTTGGGGTGATAGTTCGTCAGACGAAGAAGATGACAACGACGAAGTAGCCAATCTATGTTTGGTAGCTAAGGAAGAAGAATCAGACTCTGAGGTAAGTGACTCTGAACCTTCTTATAATGAATTGCTATCTGAGTATAATGCATTGCATACAGAGTTTATTAAAGTTGCTAAGGAAATGGTTAGTTATAAGAAGAAAGTAAAAGAATTAGAAAGTAATGTCATATCATCACATGAAATGTGTAAAGAGAAAGATAAGAAAATAGAGGACTTAACAAAGATTGTTGAAAAATTTACTAAAGGAAGTGAAACTCTCAAGGTAATCTTAAGTTCTCAGAAAGTTTCTTTTGATAAATCTGGAATTGGATATAACGCTGTACATGATAAGAATAAAAAGAGTAGTAGAGACTATCTTAAATATTTTAGGAATTCTGTGCATACATCAAATCCATTTGTGTCATGCAATTTCTGTAATAGGAAAGGACATTATACTTCATCATGTTATTTCAAAAAGGGAAAGGTTGTTGGAACATATAAATGGGTTCCGAAAGGGACACATATTCCAAATACTAACCACAAAGGACCCAAGAAAGTGTGGGTACCTAAAACTTGATCATCTTATTCTAGGTATGTCTCAAGGCATCTCGAGCGAACAAATGGTATATCGATAGTGGATGTTCGAGACACATGACTGGTGATAAAAATAAGTTCACCATGTTTGAACCTAGAGAAGGAGGAAAAGTGACTTTTGGAGGTAATCAATCCGGACGTATTGCTGGAATTGGTGAGGTTGGAAGGACAGATGGCTTTCAAATCAACGGAGTATATTATGTTGAAGGATTATGCCACAATCTCTTAAGCGTAAGCCAAAGCACTGACAAAGATAACTGGGTGATTTTCGACTCGAAAGAATGCTTGATAGTCAGTAAGAAAGATCTACCTTTAAACAAAGAAACAATCAAGGCAAAAATCCGAGCTCAAAGGGACGGTAACTGTTATACAATTGATTTAAATTCAAGTTCTTCTGAAAATTGTTTTCTGAGTCGATCAGAGGAAAGTTGGTTATGGCATAAGCGTTTGGCTCATGTCAATATGAATCAACTTGACAAATTGATCAGAAAAGATTTAGTTGTTGGCCTTCCCAAGCTAAAATTCAAAGATGACATGATTTGTGAAGCATGTCAAAAAGGCAAACAAACTAAATCTTCTTTTAAAACAAAATATGAAATCTCTACTTCAAAACCTTTACAATTACTTCATATGGATTTAGTAGGACCGGCAAGAGTAAAAAGTTTTGGAGGAAACTTGTATACGTTAGTAATTGTAGATGATTTTACTAGATTTGCTTGGACTATATTCATTGCCTCAAAAGATGAAACTTTTGCTGAATTTATTATGTTTGCCAAAAAGGTTCAAAATGAGAAAGGTGTTTCTATTGTCTCTATTAGAACAGATCATGGAGGAGAATTTGATAATCAATTGTTTGAAGATTACTGCAACAATGAGGGGATAGATCACAACTTCTCAGCTCCAAGAACACCTCAACAAAATGGAGTAGTGGAAAGGAAAAACAGAGTGCTTACAGAAATGGCAAGAGCTTTACTTAATGAAAAAGAAATGTCACAGGTGTTCTGGGCAGATGCAATGAGTACTGCATGCTACATTTCAAACAGAGCATATATTCGCAAATCTCTTGGAAAGACACCATACGAACTCTACAAAGGAAGAAAGCCAAACATTGCTCATCTTCATATCTTCGGGTGTAAGTGTTTCATTCACAACAATGGTAAGGAAAATCTAGGTAAATTTGATTCAAAGTCTGATGAAGGTATCTTTCTAGGATATTCTAATAGAAGTAAAGCTTATAGAGTTTTCAATAAAAGAACATGTACTATTGAAGAATCTATTCATGTTGTGTTTGATGAAATTGAATCTCAGACAAAACTTAATGATGAAGAAGAAATGGATTCAATCAAGAAAAACAAATCTATTTCAAAACAGGATGATTTTGAAACAAATGATTTTCAAAATTTAGAAGATGTTGATGATCATGATCAACCTAAAGCGTGGAGACATATGAAGGATCATCCAATTGATCAAGTTATAGGAGAAATTCATGAAGGTGTCAAAACCAGAAATAGAATCCTCAATGAGGTAACATTTTCTGCTTTTATTTCTGAGATTGAACCTTCTAATATAGAAGAAGCTTTATCTGACAATGATTGGGTGATTGCTATGCAAGAAGAACTAAATCAATTTCAAAGAAATCAAGTCTGGGATTTGGTTCCTCGACCTAAAGACCATACGGTTATAGGGACCAAATGGGTTTTCAAAAACAAACTTGATGAATCTGCAATCATTGTGAGAAATAAAGCAAGATTGGTTGCAAAAGGCTATAATCAAGAAGAAGGTATTGATTATGAGGAAACGTATGCTCCAGTGGCAAGATTGGAAGCAATACGAGTACTCTTAGCCTTTGCTTGCATCAAAAATTTTAAACTTTATCAAATGGATGTAAAAAGTGCTTTTCTAAATGGTTATATTATGGAGGAAGTTTATGTCGAACAGCCTCCTGGTTTTGAAGATGAAACAAAACCTGATTATGTCTTCAAACTTAAGAAAGCATTATATGGTTTGAAACAAGCTCCCAGGGCTTGGTATGAAAGACTAAGCAAATTTCTTCTTGATCAAGGTTTTGTCAGAGGTAAAGTTGACACTACTCTATTCATCAAACATAACAAAAATGATATTCTAATAGTTCAAATTTATGTTGATGATATTATTTTTGGTGCTACTAACGAATCTATGTGTCAAGATTTCTCTAAGATTATGCAGGGAGAATTTGAAATGTCCATGATGGGAGAATTGAACTTCTTTCTTGGACTTCAGATCAAACAAAAGAAGAATGGCATATTTATATCTCAGACGAAGTATTTGAAAGAATTATTGAAGAAATATGGATTAGATAATGCTAATGGAGCCGATACTCCAATGAGCTCTACAACATTGCTAGATGCTGATGTAAAGGGACCGAGCTTCAATATCACAAAGTATAGAGGAATGATTGGTTCATTACTCTATCTTACAGCAAGCAGGCCAGATATTCAATTCAGTGTAGGAATGTGTGCAAGGTACCAATCCAATCCTAAGGTATCTCATGCAGAGACAGTGAAAAGAATTTTCAAATACCTGGGAGATACGTCGGAACTTGGTCTTTGGTATCCAAAGAGAGGGAACGAGTATTTAATAGCATATTCAGATTCAGATCACGGCGGATATAAAACAGACCGAAAGAGTACCAGTGGACAATGTCAATATCTGGGAGGTTCTCTAGTGTCATGGTTCAGCAAAAAGCAGAACACAGTTTCATTATCTTCGACTGAAGCTGAATATATAGCTGTGGCAAGTTGCTGTTCTCAAGTGCTTTGGTTAAAACAACAACTTCAAGATTTGGGAATTTATTTAAAAGAAATCCCAATCTATTGTGATAATACTAGCACGATAAGCTTGGCAAAGAATCCTGTACAACATTCAAGAACCAAGCATATAGACATTCGACATCATTTCATTCGAGATCATGTTCAAAAGAAAGATGTCAAAGTGGAATTTATACCAACTCATCTTCAACTTGCGGATATTTTCACAAAACCAATTGCAAAAGACCAATTTCTTTATATTCGAAGAGAATTGGGAATGGTTAATCCCAATGAGCTGTAAGTTTTCTTGTTAAAATGTTTAATTAAATGTTTGTTTTGATGATAACCATATTAACTTTGGCATCGGAGTGGCCAAAATGTGTTTTTGCAGGACTCTCACTCGAAGCACAGAAGGCACTGCTCGAGTGAGGAGCTGTGTCACTCGAGCACAAGAAGCTCTGCTCGAGCACAGCACTGTTCATGAAGCTCTGTTTTCTTATAGTTAGAACAGAGGTTAACAGAGGAGTCAAGAACACAAAAGGAATATAACATAAACTACAGTGAGAATTGAGCTCACTCGCGAGTGAGGAATTCTCACTCGAGCATGGTATGAACATGCTTGAAGTGAGAAATGCCTGCTCGAGTGAGGAAGAAGAATCTCTGTGCAAGAGCTATCCAAATCAAGGTTACTCAAATGATCTTGGAGGATTTGAGTACAAAGTTGGAAAATATGTCAGGAAATCAACCATCCAGGTACGTTCTACTTGTTTCTTTATTTTCCAGAACATCACTCGAGCACAGTTAGAACACTCGCGAGCACAGTATGAACATCACTCGAGCACTAGGAATCATGCTCGAGCACTGGCACTTATATCAGTTACTGGGGAGCTCAGAACGTCGCACTTCCTCATCTCACTTGAAGTGCTCTCTCACTCGAAAGTCACAACTCTTCATCTTCAACCGTTCTCTCATCATTTAATCACGTCCTTCTGCTTCAAATCGACGTTACAACCTCTCAATCTTCTATAAGAGGTGATTCTTGTTCTCTGCATTCTTCACTTGTGCCCTAATCTCTGCGTCTATTTTTTTTTCTCTTTCTTTCAAAAACAAGTTTCTTGTTTCTCTTCCTTTTGTCAAATGGCAAGAACAAAGTTACCCTCTATTCCTCAAAAGTCTCATTCTCCTTCTTCCACTCACTCTGCTGCCAGTGTTTCTGGAACCCCTGAAATTACTCCTCCATCTCCCAAAAACTCACCCTCACCTTCACCTCCTCCTAAGCACAAAACCAAGAAGAGGACCCTGAAAACACATCCAAAACCTAAAGTTTCCAAGAAAGACCAACCTCCTCAAAAGAAAGCAAAGGGTGTGGTCTTCAAGGAACCCATACTCACCCGGTCCCAATCCAAAGAAGTACAAGGGAAGGGAAAGAAGAAGGATTTAGAGCAACCCCAATCTTCCTCTTCATCTGGGGATACCTTCAGCAAACAACTCAGAGATGCAATAGAAAAATCCAAATTGGACAAGTTAGTTGGGAAAATCACATCTCAGGCAGATGTCTCAAGTTCACATCAAGTCAAGCACCCAAGTGCATCTGCTTCTGGAGCACCTTCTGCCTCTCAAGCACCAGTGGATGACCAACTTACTAGTCCTCCTGAGGGATTTAATGTGACAGAGCTTAAGGCCTTATCACAGCAGGTATATGATGATGAATTCAAACATAGGCATTTCTGTCCTGTAGTATATGTTGACTTGGATTATCTGAAAAAGAATTGTCATTTGGACTTGTACCCTTACCTTCAGTACTATGCTCCCTGGCTAAATATTCATATGCCATATTCCCCCACTGTTGTAAAGACATTTTATTCCAACATGAAAACTCATAATATCATGTCTAGATCCGGTGATTTGATTGAAGAAGCTGTATCCACAACCATTAGAGGGAAATTCATTATGATTTCTGCCAAAATCATTAATGATTTGCTTGGTTATGTAGCACCTCCTACTGATCCACCCTCATTCTCTGCCAATGATACCTTTAACATCTTGAGACCAAAAGACCCAATTGGACCCCTCACTTTCAAGCCTATTGACATGCCTGATAATCACAGAATCCTCCATTACATTTATTCCCGGAGCATAGTCAATAAATCCAGAAATTTTACCCACTTTGCACAAAAAGATTACTATCTTCTGGCTTCATTAGTTGCTGGGCAACAGAGGAATGTAAGGGAGATCATTTTTAGTGAGATGCGAAGGTTTCGATTTTCTTCAACAAGATCCACAACCATACCTTACCCTCAACTTGTTTCTTTTATCTTGATGAAGAACAAAATTTGGTATCTGGAAGGGAAAGAAAGGGTGCTCATCTCAAGGTTTGGAAAGACTCAATTAACACACATGGGTATCAATCTTTCAGTGAGTCGAACCAAAGCCACATCAAAGAGGGAAGCAACACCATCTAGAGGAGATGAGGCACAATCATCTGCACAAGGTCCTATTCCTCCTCCTTCATTTCTCAATGCCTCACTGTCCAATCATCTGTCTGAGGTTATTAATCAAGCTGTATCATCTTTGAAGAAGGAGCTAGTGACTGAGTATGAGAAACTTGTGGAGAAGATGGAAACACAAGTCGTTAAATTGGTAGATCAGGCCAATCTTAACTTTGAACTGATGTTCAAAACACAAGATGAGATGTCACAGAGGATCACTAATATGGAGACCTTCCTGCATTCACATTTTCCCTCCTCATCTTCCGGAGTGCCTCCAGAGACCACTCAGACCTCACCCCCTCATCCAGAGACTCATGTACTTTTCACTGATCCTGAGTCTAATGTAGATGTTACTTTTGTCCCTCAACCATCATCTCCTCCTGATCAGCCCATTGACCCTCTCTCTGCCATGATATCTTTTGTTCCACCTCCAGAACCCCCTTCTGATGTTGACAAAACGGGGGAGAAGGATGTGTGATGTTTTCTGAGCTTTCTGTAGGCTGTAGGGTGTATATGGGTGTTTGGGTAGTTTTCTGTATTGGGTAGGATTTGATATGTATGTCATTTTTCTATTTTGAAGTTATCTTGTATTGTTCAAGTTTGTTAAAGTTAATGATATGGTTTAAGTTTTTCATTATCAAAATTTCAATGTTTCAAGTTATTTGTTAAGTTATATACCTCATACTATACTTATCTTGGCTGTTAAGTGTCCAAAGGAAACATTGCAGGAAAACTTGAATTTGGAACTTAAACTTGATATGCATTTTGGAAACTTTGAAGAAATTTCAAAACTTTTCAATTTCATTCATTTTCTTTTAAACCTTCATCACAAAGAGTTTTGTCACCATCAAAAAGGGGGAGAATGTTAGATCCCAAGTTTTGATGATAACAATAATTCAATTATGATTAAAACATGTTTTTAGAAGGTTAAGAAAAGATTCCAAGTTAACCAAATGCATATCGGGTGTTTGCTGATATCTGCTGTAAAAATACACTTGAGTGCTCGAGCATGAAATCTGCACTCGAGCACAAAACACTTCTGTACTCGAGCAGGTGTGAGAGAAAGCCAGGAAGTGAGTACCCAAGAGGCATTCTCCCTTGGTAACCAATGGATCACTCGGAGCACAAAGTATGCACTCGAGCAGAGAAGTCATTCTCACTCGAGCACGTATGCGAGCAGGGCATGCGAGCACTTGGCCGAGAGCAAAGCAATGGTGTGCTTCATATATTCACTCGAGCAAGGGTATGCGAGTGATTGGCCGAGAGCAAGTTAAGGCATGCTTCCATCATTCACTCGAGAAAGGCACTGCGAGCACTTGGCCGAGAGCAAAGCAATGGCATGCTTCCTATATTCACTCGAGCAAGGGATGCGAGTGCTTGGCCGAGAGCAAGTTAAGGCATGCTTCCATCATTCACTCGAGAAAGGCACTACGAGCACTTGGCCGAGAGTCTTGAAACTCAGAAAAATACAAGTGTGCTCGAGCACACCCATCCATGCTTGAAGTGATCTATCCATGCTTGCGAGTAATATTTCCATCCCTCTCCAGATCAGTTGCGAGTGCTTGTATAAGAGAGCATATTCCTTGAGAATATGCTTCTCACTCGAGCAGAGGTAAGTGTGCTCGAGTGAGGGCCAATATCACCTGCGAGTGAAAATTCCATCCCTCTGGATTTCTGATGCGAGTGATGTTTTAGAGAGCATATTCCTTGAGAATATGCTTCTCACTCGAGCAGAGGTAAGTGTGCTCGAGTGAGGGTCAATATCACCCGCGAGTGAAATTTCTATCCCTCTGGAATTATGGTGCGAGTGATGGTTTAGAAAGCATATTCCCTGAGAATATGCTTCTCACTCGAGCAGAGGTAAGTGTGCTCGAGTGAGGGTCCAGATCACTCGCGAGTGCAAATTCTCACTCTTGTCAAAATGGTATGCGAGTGATGACCCGAGAAGACACTTCCAGTGTAAAGTGCAAGGATCACTCGAGCAGAGAGTTTGTGCTCGAGTGAGACCTCTCTTCACCCGCGAGTGAAGATATTTTCTCTCTGATTCTCCATGCGAGCACAACCCGATAACAGAGGTAAATGAAGGAAAATAGGAGATCACTCGAAGTGAGCTTTTCATGCTCGAGTGATGCCCTGTTTGACCACAGAAAAAGCTGAGTTTCACAACGTGCATTCCAAACATGTATTATTATTATTTATTCATATCATCATTACTCTTTATCTTTGTTTGACATTGTTTTGAATGTTTTAAGAGGATGATACAGGAATATGAACGTTTGAACTGAGCCACATGAGAAAAGTGATACAACGGCAGACAAGATGATTATGAACACGCTGGCACCTACCGCACTCAAACTATTCTAATATGCACGTGTCTGCCAATATTTTCAAATGTCCCGCTCCACAACTGAAGAGAATCCAAACGGGCAAATAAGGAGCAACTATATATATACAGAGACTCACGGAGAAAAGATAACAACATAGAACAAGAATTCACAAGCTCATATCAATTCTCTGTTATTCATCTGATTTCTCTGTATACACTTTTGATCTTCAGTGTTTATTCATTTACTCTGTAAGAGAGTCTTCATTCAAACTCTAAACTCTATGATTGTGTAAACTCAAGGTATTGGGACCTTGAGAGGGTAGTTATTCCTTACGAGAGAAGCAGTTGAGAGAATTCCTTGTAGTATCTTTCACTCATAAGCCTTATAAGATACAAGCAGGAGAGAACGTAGTTATTCATAAGACTTACAGTGGTGTAAGCAGAAGAAAACGTTGCTGCTCATAAGTCTTGTATAAATAAGCAAGTGAGAAGTGTCATAGGTTGTTTCTCTGCACATAAGACTTGTCCTAAGGGGGAGAGAAGTTTCTTGTCGAGAGAATATTTCTGCTCATAGTCCATTCAAGGACGATCGTTGTCTTGTGGCATTCTGAGAGCCCATTGAATCTTGGAGATAGTGTGAAAAGCTCAGTAGGTCTTGACCTCTGAGGACTGGACGTAGGCATTGTTGTTAGGCCGAACCAGTATAACTCTCTGTGTTCAAATCTTCTATTCTCTACTCTATCCACTATATTTACATATCACCATCTCAAACGAAAAATTTATAACATCACCCAATTCACCCCCCTCTTGGGTGAAGCTTGCCGCTTACATATAGGTGAATTTACAAGTGCACATATACATTTTACCAAGTAACACTAAAAAAATAACAAATGCCCATATGAAGCAAGGGCATTTTAGGTTATTTGTCTTCAAAATATAATTTAGTTCTTTAATTTCGAAATATTTCTTAAAATAAAATTATAAAATTTTGTAATATAAATAAAATCAATGCATTTTATATCACATTATAAAATTTGAAAACATATTAACTATCATTATTTTTTGTTTATATAAATATTTTTGGAAAAATAAATGTTTAAATAATTCTTACCTTCAAAGAAGGGCATTTTGGTTAAAATAAAGCTCAAGAGTCAAACTTAACCATTAGCTAAAAGTTTGGGTGGATAGAAATAAAATTTTAAATACAGAAGAGAGGGTTGTACAATATACATTTTAATTACTTTTCAAAATAGATGAGACTTGAGAAGTTTATTTTGTATATGTGCTTGTTTGGATTAACGATAAAAGCTGCTTTTCCAACGTGCTTTACGGTATACAAGGTAAGTATGTGAAAGGAATGTTGTCTTGACTTACGTGAATATGCTTTTTGAATATCAATTCAAACAAGCCCTATGTAACACAAAAGTGAAGGGTAGTTGAAGTATTTTACTCATATATTTTTTATATATGATACTCCTCCATTTCTAATGACAGGTGTTAGTTAGGATGTAATCTTATCTATCATACCCAAAGATATATAATCTAATTAGTTTATATGATTTATCTTCCTTATTTAGCATTTTCCTTAAACATTTTTATTTGACTTATAACTGATGTGTAATTTAATATACATGGGCATTCTAGGGAGATTAAAACATGTTTGTTATAATTAAGTAATTTATCTAGCTTTTTAAATCCAACCCAATTAATCAAGTAAATCTTATATTAAGGATTGAAGAAGTAGAAGATTCGAATAACTTCGAATAATAAAATCATAATTAAAATCAGATTTGATTAAACAGAATAATGATAGGAAATCATCATTAGACATATTTTGATATTCATAGTTATGATATTTAAAATTTTAAACAATATTACATTAATTATTTATTGGTATAATACTTAAAAGATCACATTATTGCAATAGTTTAAGTCATGAGAAATGCTTACATACTCCATGAGTGTCTCATCATTTGTATTTTGATTAATTAAAATACAATAACTCGTCCTATTTTAATTCTACATGGCAGATGAGTTATATGCAGAAATTCAAATTTTATAATTCCAAAGCCTTTAGATGAGTTTGAACATATAATGAAGTCAAACTTGAGACTAATATTCATTTGAAAACAATTGAATTCCCGACTTTAATATAGGGTCAAATATGTACTTGAGTGAGTTTTTGAAAACGTTTAAAAATATTTTAATTATGGTCTCAATACGGTTTGCAATTTCATTATAACTCATCAGTTATTAATTCCTTTTATTACAATCAAAGCGCTCTCAGTCCAAAACCTTGTAGCAGTGGTTAAATTATGGGCTTTTAGTGTTTGACTGCCTTGTTCTAACTTACTTATCGTGTTTGGGTACTAGCACATTTGTCGATAATTTAACATACTGGTTACAACTAGTGTGATTACTGATACTGAAGCTGGTACTTAATTACATTCATATATTATATAGTCATCCAAAAATAAAAGATAACCAAATAGTGTATAATTAATCAGTATTTTCTTCGTCTGTCTGTATTACCTTCCTTGCTCTTGGAGCTAGACGCCTTTGCTGTATATCATTTGTTGAAATAGGGTGAGTTCAAAAGAATCTCAGTATTACACAGATCACTCATATGATATGCAGAATATTAAGCATGTAAAGCAATCATCAAAGCAATAACACTTATAATATGCAGCAAAACAAAATACCACAATGTTCGTCGATCTTGATCTGGCAGCCCAGGGCCTTTGCCCCATACAAGGTGAACTCACGGGCTTTTTGCCTCAAGCCTACCTGACTGAAGATGCCCATGAGTTACTCCTGGTGCAACTAATACATACAGGTCTTACTGCCTGAGGACTAACTGTCTCACACATGCACAAATGATAGAGAATACATATATAGCAGTACATATGATATAAGGGATAGGGTACTACCCCGACAGTCTTTCCAAATTAGGTTCTTGTTCCCAGTCTTTCTAGCATCTCGGGAAGATGCTATATATCCTATCAGTTTAGAATTTATGGACGAAGAGTTAATACTTGTTCCAATTCTTGATAACTCATAATACTTGGTTATCATTTGGGTTAGTGCTTAGGCCCAATTAAGTAATTAATGTGGTTAAACTAGGCCCAAGTACTAATTCTTCATCCTTAAAGTTCACCCTTACTACTTTTAGCCCAAAGCCCATTAAATTCATATGGACTAAAGGTTGGTAGAATTTTTCATCTAACTTTAAAAAATCATAACTAATTCTAGAAAAATCAAAATTGAGTGATTCAAAGTCCTATGTGACCCTCATTAAGTCTACTCTAAGGGAAAAATATTAGACTCTTCCAACTATATGGCTATATATTCTAGAATTATCAAAAAATCATAACTGGTCCAGAAAACATTCTAGATCCAATACCTAATTTCAAAAATTCATATCTCACAATCTACAAACCCAAATGAATCTATTATATATCAAATTAAAGCTTAGGATGTATATTTAAAACTTGGAAAGTTTCGTGGCCATTGAATAAGATTTGATCATTTAAAAGCTCGTCACCAACTAACAGCTACAGATTTCATTCGAGAATCAAGGTCACAATTAGAAAAGTCATAACTAATTCTAGAAAAAATCAAAATTAGTGATTCAAAGTCCTATGTGACTCTCAATAAGTCTACTTTAAGGGACAAATATTAGTCACTTCCAATTATAGTGTTATATGTTTCAAAATTATCAAATATCATAACTGGTCCAAAAAACGTTTTAGATTCAATGCCCAACTTCAAAATTCATATCTCACAATCTACAAACCTAAATGACACCTAGTATATATCAAATTAAAACTTAGGATATATACTTCAAATCTAGAAAGTTTCATGGCCATTGAATAAGATTTACCCATTTATAATCACATCACAACCAATCTATCTCAAAAAAAGTCACTTTGGCAGCACTATACTCAATATTCCAATTTTAATATTTTCATTCCAATGATCCAAAATTTATAACCATACCTTACGCCACACACAATTTTGCATTTAGAATCCATTGGTATCCTCAAATTCATAAAATCACGCTCTTTTACCATGCTCCATTTTGACCAAACAAAACCCTCAAACCAATCAATAGCCAATTTCAAGATACTTGATTTAAAACAAAACTTATACTTACCTCTTGATTTTGCTATCACCCTAACTTGACTTCTCCAATTTCTACACCTTCTTGGCAGCTCTAACCACCTCTCCTCCAGAAACTAAAATCATAGAAGTGTTGCTCTTGCTGAGAGAAATAATGTTTGTGAAGACAGTTTGACCTAGAAATGAAGTTTGGATGGTGAAAATGGCTCCAACTCAAAGCAAGTTGGTCAATTAATGGTGAGGGGTTGTATATTGATTAGCTGTCCACTCCCTCTCTCCTTCCCCTTGGCTGATTCGTGTGAGTGGAGAGAGCAAAAGTGAGCTTAGGTGTTAGCTCTTCATGGCCCCATACAAAAAGAAGATGTATTATTAATTGTGGAGTATATGTGTCATGTAAGGTGAATGTATTTATTTTCCCTCTTTTTCTTTTTCCTTTCCTCTTTTTCCTTATCTTGGCCTCTTGGCTGAATTATGAGTATGTGGATGAGGGAGTTGATGTTTAAATAATTGATCCTCATCTCCTTAAGTGCTTGCCGAAAGTTTAATTGAATTGGGAGTATTTGATGATGTATCACAATTATATGGCTTCTTGAAAAAAGTAAGTTGATTAAATGTGGACCAACTCTCTTTCTTCTTTCTTTGGATGCTTGGCCAAATGCTCAATTAAGGAGGAGCAAAGTATGTTAATGAAATATTCAATGGTAGAGGCTAAAGATATCTAATGGTGGGGGTGCTTGATATGCTTTTGTTAAATGCCAAGATTGCCTCTTCCTTTTTCCTTTGCCTAATTTCAAGCCACTAACTCTAATCAAATTTATATTCCACTAACTCTAATTAAATTTATATTCCACTAACCATCCTTTTCCAAAATGGTACTCATCATTATTATCTTTATATATATATATATATATATATATATATATTTAAAGGCAAATCTTGGCCCTTCATTTTTGTTTCTCAAACCTATCCTTAAGATTAAATTATAAATCCCCTTTTTGCCTTTGCACAAGACAATATTGACTAAATTGCCATTGGGCCTTACTTAGCTTATGTGGTTAAATCTTGCCCAAGTAAAATGACCATGATCATCAAAATCATCCCTTCTTCCAAAACTTTATTTCAACACCATGTAAAATTTTCTTTTCAAAAGATTTAACCTTTTACTACATTTTGGGATGTTATAATTCTCCCCCACCCCCCATACAATAAATTTCATCCCTAGAATTTGTTACATGTCTTGAGATATAAATTCTAGGTAATGTCTCTTTTTGTCTTCTTCAGATTCCCAAGTTGCCTCCCTTAGGGATTGTCCCTTCCAGACCACCTTCATGAACGGTATGCTTCGATATCTTAGCCTTTTTTCTTATCGATCAATAATTTGTTCTAACTCAACCTCGTAGGTAGAATTCTCTTGCACCTCAGTATCCTCATACTCGATCATATGCTTAGGGTCTGGTTGGTACTTCTTCAATTGTGAGACATGAAAGACATAGTGAAGTCTGCTTAGGTTCGGGGGTAGGGCTATTTGGTGCGCTACTGGCCCGATTCTCTCCAATATCTCAAAGGACCAAGGTATTAAGGGCTCAACTTCTTTCTTTTTATTGCCCTGCCAATACTAGTTATAGGTGATATCTTTAAAAATATATGATCCCCGACTTTGAATTTCAGAGGTCTTCTCCTCTTATCAGCGTAGCGTTTCTGTCTACCCTGTGTTGTAAGGAGCCTTTTCTTAATGGTTTTTATCTTCCTTTCTTACAATGCTTCGTACGGAGTCATTTGGAAGCTCGCATGGTAACTATTGTTATAAGCAAACTTAGCTAGTGAAAGGAAATGATTCCAACTTCCCTTGAAATCCATTACACATGATCTTAACATATCTTATAGTGTTTGTATGGTTCTTTCTAATTGTCCATCTGTTTGTTGTTGATAGGTTGTACTGGATTTTAACTTTGTACCTAGAGCTTCATGTAGAGCTTTCCAAAATCCAGATGTAAAGTGAGGATCTTTGTCAGAGATAATGCTCTTCGGAATACCATGGAGTTTGATTATCTCCCTTGTGTATATCTCTGCAAATTTTTTGGGAGAATAGATGGCATTAATGGGTATAAAGTGAGCTGACTTTGTAAAATGATCCACAATTACTCATATTGTATCATAATTTCTTATTTTAGGTAATCCCACTACCAAATCCATAATGACACTTTCCCACTTCCACTCATGAATTTCATGGCTTTGTAAAAGTTCTAGTGGTCGTTGATGCTCGATCTTCACCTTTTGGTAAGTGAGACATCTTGCAACATATTTAGTCACATCTCTTTTTAGTCCTAGCCACTAATATTCAGAATTCAAATTGTGGTACATCTTGATTGCCCCTGGATAGAGAGTATATTTACTCTTATGCGCTTCATCCATGATTTTTAACCTCAATTCTACATTTGGTAGAACATATGTTTGTTTCTTGTATCTGATTAATATGATTGGTGAAAGATCATAATCCTGAGCCTCACCTTTTTTAATCATCTCTCAAATAGACCTTGCTCGCCTATTATATATCTGACCTTCTTCTATTTCAGCTCTCAAACCACTTTCTTCTTGACTAACATGAAAGTTGGTAAGTAATATCTTACTTGACAAGTTCAGATCTCTGAATTCTTCTAACAATTTCTATTCTTGTATCATCATAATTTCCATTTGCACAACCTTCCTACTCAAAGCATCATCAACGATATTTGCTTTATCTGGATGATATTTGATCTCCATATTGTAATCTTTTAACAATTTCATCCATCTTCACTATCTCGTATTCAGTTCTTTCTGACCTTATAAGTACTTAAGACTTTTGTGGTCGTAATACAATTCTATAATGGCACCATACAAGTATTGTCGCCATATTTTCAATGCAAACACAATTGCTGCAAGCTCCAAATCATGAGTGCGATAGTTCATCTCTTAAGGCTTCAGCTATCAAGAGGCATACACCACTACTCTGCCTTGCTACATAAGGACACATCCCAAACCTTGCTTACTAGCATCACTATAGACTACATAGATCTAACTAGGATCTGGGATAATCAGTACTGGTACGGACGCCAACCTCTCCTTCAGCTCTGTGAAGATCCTCTCACATTTGTCATCTCACACATAAGAGTGATTCTTTCTCATGAGCTTCGTCAATGGCATAGCGATTCAGGAGAAATTCTGAATAAATCTCGGGTAGTAACTAGCAAGACCCAGAAAATTGCATATTTTAGTTACAGTTCTGGCCTCTCCAGTTCAGTACTGCTTCCACTTACTAGGATCTACAGAGACCCCTTCCTGTGAGATAACATGGCCTAGGAATCTGACTTCTATAAGCCAAAACTCACACTTACTCAACTTTGCGTAGAGTTGCTTCTCTTTTAGAATGTTTAATACAATTCTCAAATGTTTCTCATGCCTTTCTTTACTCTTAGAGTATATTAAAATATCATCGATGAAGACTACCATGAACTGATCCAAGTATTGGCATAAAATCTGGATCATGTAATCCATAAATACTGCAAGTGTATTGATCAATCTGGAAGGCATAACCAAGAATTCATAATGCCCATACCTAATTCTGAAAGCATTTTTTTGTACATCCTCAGCTCTTACTCATAGCTGATGATATCATGATCTCAGATCGATCTTTGAAAACATTCTAGAACCATAATTGGCCAAGAAGGTCATCAATCTGGGATAGTGGATACTTGTTCTTGACGGTCACCTTATTTAGTTCTCTGTAATCAATACATAACCTGAGGCTCCCATCCTTCTTCTTAACAAACAATACCGGCACTTCCCATGGTGAAACACTGGGTCTTATAAACCTTTTCTCAAGAAAGTTGTCTAAGTTGTTTCTTCAATTCTGCCATTTCATTTGGAGCCATTCTATAGGAGGCTTTGGATATAGATCTAACTCCAGGCACGGTCTCAATCACAAACTCTACTCCTCTTTCTAGAGGTAATCTACTAATGTCTTCTGGAAATACCTCAAGAAACACATTTACCACGGGTATATCCTTAAGTGTTGTTTCTGCTTCTACCTATATGGAGAAGAATATAAAATACCCTTGGCATCCTTTTTGCAGAAATTTCTCAACTTTCACTACTGAAAGAAAATTCAGATTTACACTTGCATTGACATCTTTCTGTGGGTCAAGATATACAAGCCTCTTATTACTGCAATCTAGCAGCACGTTGTTTGTCGTCAACCAATTTAAGCCTATAATGACCTCAAACTCATGGAGTGGTAAACAAATTAAGTCTATAGTAGACT
This sequence comes from Inga oerstediana, assembly GCA_963210345.1. Taxonomy (NCBI): domain Eukaryota; kingdom Viridiplantae; phylum Streptophyta; class Magnoliopsida; order Fabales; family Fabaceae; genus Inga; species Inga oerstediana. The sequence continues at coordinate 21,859,294 of OY723400.1, read as the reverse complement.
CATGCCCTATTACAGTTATCGTACAGTTTAAACAAGCATCGGCGGTAGTAGTCCTGACACCCATAGGCGTTGGCATGATCAAATCATAAGGCAGCTTATGGGTACTTAGTCCTAGGCATCTAGCATAGCCATATGTAATAAAAGAATGACTAGTACCCAAATCAAACAAAGCTTGTAATGTATTACCATGGAAGAGGATAGTACTTTGGATCATTTATGGAAACTTCTGTGTCTCCTTATGGATCATGGCAAAGACTCTGCCTTGGTTCTAATGCCTGGGCTCAGCTGCTCGTTACTTGCTGTTGCTAGCAAAGTGACCTAGTTGTCGACAGGTATAATAGATTACCTATCCTCTGCACGTCTTGTCAGGGTGCATCTGACCATATCAAGCACATGGAGAAGGTGTAAAGGATCTCTGGATCCCATTATTCTCAAGTTGGTAGGGTTTCTTATTGTTTCCCTTGGATGAGGACCCTTGGCCCTTTCATTTCTGGGAAAATTTTCCCCTAATGGGTTCACTGTAGCTACTGGTATTCTTAGACGGATATCTATGCTGTAAATTGTTATCATTTCTATGCGTATGCAATCTCAACAAGTTACTTTCTATCAGCCAATAGACTTTTATTACCTTGTTGAATTCCATGAATTGCCGAGAAACTAATTTCTCTTCCATCTTTGAACCTCATATATAAGGAGTAACAGGATAAGTGGATAAACTGAGACAAGTATTCATCAAAGGTCTATTGTCACCCTACTATATAGTTAAGAACTATTGCTCCTTCTTGAGTCTCACAGACTTTAGGAAGTATTTCTCATTAAAATTTTCTTGAAACAACTCCCAAGTCAATGGAATGTTACATGCCTGCAGAATTATTGTTGTATTCTTCTACCAGTGGTCTGCATCTCCCTCCATTTTATATATGGTCATTCTAGCCTTCATATCTGTAGGACACTCTAGCACTTCAAAGATTTTCTCTAATCGGACCAGCCAGTCCTCAGCAACTTGTGGATCAAATTTTCCTCTGAATACTGGGGGTTGGTATTTGTAAAATCTAGGCATCTAGTACTGGAGATTCTCACCTTCACGAGCCTGAACAGTAGGAGGCCTTGATTCGATTCAAGCAGTTGCGAATGCTCATCATACAGAGGTTGTTCTTCTTCATGATTTACCTCAGTGTTATCATGTTATGGCCTATCTTCATGTTGCTTTTCCTTCACTTCCCAGAGTTTTTCTCTCAGCTCATAGATTATGGCCTGCTACTCAATCAGCATGTTGACGATTTGTTGCATGGGATCAGGTGGATTTCTTTCTCCACCAGTACTTGGTCCTATCCTTCCTCTTCTTAGATTGACTATAATTTCCTTTCATTATCAAGACTAAATTTTATCTTTAATATCATATCTGGTATATATATATATATATATTTGAATATTGACAAAAAAATAGGAACATTAATCCATGTAACTTACAACATATTGGATGCAACATTTATCACAATATCATCACATGAATAGAGAATTCTAGTCTATTGCTAGAATCTTGTTCATATACAAAAATGTAATACCTTAATTTCCAAAGCCTTTAGATGAGTTTGAACATATAATTACTTCAAACTTGAGACTAATATTCATTTGAAAATAGTTGAATTCCAGGCTTCAATATAGGGTTAAACATGTACTTGAGTAGGTTTTCAAAAACTTTTAAAAATATTTTTTAAGTGTTGTCTCAATATGGTTTGCGATTTCATTATAACTCATTAGTTCTTAATTCCTTTTATTAAAATCAGAGCGCTCTTAGTCCAAAACCCTTGTAGTGGTGGTTAACTTATGGGCTTTTAGTGTTTGACTGCCCTATTCTAACTCACTTATCGAGTTTGGATACTAGCGCATTTGTCGATAATTTAACGTATTGGTTACAACTAGTGTGGTTACTGCTACTATAGCTGGTACTTAATTACATTCATATATTATGCAGTCATCCAAAAACAAAAGATAACCAAATAGTCCATAATTAATCAGTCTTTTCTTCATTCGTTTGTATTACCTTCATTGCCCTTGGAGCTAGATGCCTTTGTTGTATATCATTTATTGAAATAGGGTGAGATTCAAAAGAATCTCAGCAATACATAGATCACTCATATGATATGAAGAATGCTAAGCATGTAAAGCAATTATCAAAGCAATAACACTTACAGTATATGCAGCAAAAGAAAGGACCTAATTGGCCTCTTACCATAGTACCACAACGCTTGGTGATCTAGATCTGGCAGCCTAAGGCCTCTGCCCCATACAAGGTGCACTCACTGGCTTTCTGCCTTGAGCCTATCTGGCTCAAGATGCCCTCAGGTTACTCCCGTTTCAACTAGTACTTACGAGTCTTACTTCCTAAGGACTAACTATCCCACACATGCACAGATGACAAAGAATACATACATAGCAGTACATATGATATAAGGGATAGGGTACTACCTGACAGTTTTTCCAAATTGGGTTCTTGTTCTTAGTCTTTCAAGCATCCCGGGTAGATGTTATATCTTATCAGTTTAGAATTTACGGATGGAGAGTTAATACTTGTTCCAATTCTTGATAACTCATAATACTTAGTTGGTTATCATTTGGGTTAGTGTTTAGGCCCAATTAAGTAATTAATCTGGTTACACTAGGCCCAAGTACTAATTCTTTACCCTTAAAGTTAACCCTTACTACTTTTAGCCTAAAGCCCATTAAATTCGCATGGACTATAGGTTGGCAGAATTTTTCATTTAAATTTGAAAAATAATAACTAATTATAGAAAACTCAAAATTGAGTGATTCAAAGTCCTTTGTGACCCTCATTAAGTCTACTTTAAGGGGAAAATATTAGTCACTTCCAACTACAACACTATATATTCAAGAATAATCAAAAAATCATAACTGTTCCAGAAAACATTCTAGATCCAATGCCTAATTTCAAAAATTCATATCTTATAATCTACAAACCCAAATGATACCTATTACATATTAAATTGAAGCTTAGGATGTATATTTCAAATTTGGAAAGTTTCATGGCCATTGAATAAGATTTGATCATTCAAAAGCTCGTCACCAACTGACTGCCACAGATTTCATTCCAGAATCAAGGTCATAATTTGAAAAATCATAACTAATCCTAGAAAAATCAAAATTGAGAGATTCAAAGTCCTATGTGACTCTAATTAAGTATACTTTAAGGGAGAAATATTAGTCACTTCCAATTACAGGGCTATATTTTCCAGATCAAAAATCATAACTGGTCCAAAAAATGTTCCAGATTCAATGCCTAATTTCAAAAATTCATATCTCACAATCTTCAAACCCAAATGACACCTATTATTTATCAAATTAAGGTTTAGGATATATAATTCAAATATAGAAAGTTTCATGGCCATTGATTAAGATTTACCCATTTAAAATCAAATCACAAGCATTCTATCTCAAAAAAAAAAAATCACTTTGGCAGCACTATACTCAATATTCCAATTTTAATATTTTCATTCCAATGATCCAAAATTTATAACCACACCTTAACCCCCACACAATTTTGCATGTATAATTCATTGGTATCCTCAAATTCATCAAAATCACACTCTTTTACCATTTTCCATTTTGACCAAGCAAAACCCTCAAACCAATCAACAACCAATTTCAAGATACTTGATTTAAAACAAAACTTATACTTACCTCTTGATTTTGCTATCACCTTAACTTGACTTCTCCAATTTCCACACCTTCTTGGCAGTTCTAAACACCTCTCCTCCAGAAACTAAAATCATAGAGTGTTGCTCTTGTTGAGAGGAATAATGTTTGTGAAGACACTTTAGCCTAGAAATGAAGTTTGGATGGTGAAAATGGCTCCAAACAAAAGCAAGTTGCTCAAATAATGGAGAGGGATTGTATATTGATTAAGTGTCCACTCCCTCTCTCCTTCCCCTTGGCTGATTCGTATGAGTGGAGAGAGCAAAAGTGAGCTTAGGTGTTAGCTCTTCATGGTCCCATACAAAAAGAAGATGTATAATTGTGGAGTGTATGCGTCATGTTAGGTGAATGTCTTCTTTTTCCCTTATATTGGCCTCTTGGCTGAATTATGGGTGTGTAGATGAGGGAGTTGATGTTTAAATAATTGATCCTCATCTCCTTAAGTGCTTGCCGAAAGTTTAATTGAATTGGGAGTGTTTGATGATGTATCACAATTCTATGGCTTCTTGCAAATAGTAAGTTGATTAAATGTGGACCAACTCTCTTTCTTCTTTCTTTGGATGTATGGCCAAATGCTCAATCAAGGAGGAGCAAAGTATGTTAATTAAATATCCCATGGTAGAGGCTAATGATATCTAATGGTGGGGATGTTGATATGCTTTTATTACATGCCAAGATTGCTTCTTCCTTTTTCCTTTGCCTAATTTCAAGCCACTAACTCTAATCAAATTTATATTCCACTAACTCTAATTAAATTTATATTCCACTAACCATCCTTTGCCAAAATGGTACTCATCACGATTATCTTTATTATATATATATATATATATATTAAGGCAAATCTTAGCGCTTCATTTTTGTTTCTCAAACCTATCCTTGAGATTAGATTATAAATCCCCTTTTTGCCTTTGCAGAAGACAATATTGACTAAATTGCCATTGAGTCTTACTTAGCTTATGTGGTTAAGTCTTCCCTTCCAAAAATTAATTTTAACACCATGTAAAATTTTCTTTTCAAAAGATTTAACCTTTTACTAAATTTTGGATGTTACATAGATAGTGGTCACACGGTACATATTAAAATCAAATAATTAAAAATGGTTGAAAAATAAAAAAGAAAAGACATTGGGAAAAAAAATAAAATGTAATGAAAAAATAAATATTAAATAAATAAAGAATAATATAAAATAAAAGTATTATTTTTTTTAAAAAAATCAGGCTTTCTTAAAATGCAAAGGTTGAATAAAAAGACCAATAATAGGCCATAGGCCAGGCCGAGGCCTCCTTATTGCATGATAGGTTTGGCATGTTAACAGTCAAATATGCCCTATTTTGCACCCCTATTAACAGTCAAGCACTATGAAGCAAGTGGATAGCGACTCGCATATGTTGTCGAAGGACTCATTTCAGAAAATTTCAAACGACTTCCGGTGAAATCCCTTATCCGGTTTCAAAGTGTTTGCAAACATTGGAAAAATCTCATCAAGTCGCTGTGGTTCTTTAAAATCCTTTTCTCGTTCTTCAACATACTTACTCACAAGAGCCTTTGCGCCTGCGTTTGCTTGATTGCGAGATGCAACTTAGTCAACTTCCTCAACTTCACAACACACCTAGTTTGATTGGTTCCTTGACGTCGATTGGGATCGTTGGTTCCACCAATGGCTTGCTCTGTCTGGTAATCTATCAGGAAGGTCTTTTTACTATTTTCTTGTCGAATCCTGCTACCAAGGAGGTAAGAAATCTGCCTAGACCCAGAGAACATAATCGACTTACATGCATGGGATTTGGGTACAGTCCAATCATTAATGATTACAAGATAGTGATAATTTACCATGAGAATTATTATGGATTTTCTGGGGTGGAAGTGTATTCGTTAAACACAAATTCATGGAAAGAAATTTATCTTGGGGTTTTTTTACAGGGTGTACGTCTTCGTCTTTATTGTTTAAATGTCTCTGCTAATGGAAGCGTCTTTTGGTTTGGGGTAAAACAAGGTGAACATGATATTAGTGCTACAGTTACATATGACATAGTAAGGGAAGTGTTTACTTTGATACCCTTCCATACATCAATATCTCATACTGGACTTGCTGTATATGATGACAAACTTGCGTTAGCTCCTCTCAACAATAAAGATAAATTGATTGAATTGTGGGTGTTAGAGAAAGGTATATAACCAGTCAACTGATGTATTCTTAAAAGTGAAGGCTTCCTCACGACAATGCATATATAAGGATTGGTGTAAATGTTTTGGGAAACACACAAAGTCAGCTTGTTCCTAACTGAGGTATTCTGTTTAAGGGAGAATTAACATTTTCAATTGGATCCATAGGAAGAATATACTACATGGCGATATATCAATATATATACATATATTGTAGTATGTATATATATTTGGGTCATTTAGTATGTAATTTTATTAAGGGTTTAAGTTATGTTTTTTTTCTCTCTGTTTTTTTTTTCAATAGCACTGAGTATTATCAAATAAATTTTAGTATAGTTATGTCCTTAAAAATATTTTATTAATAACACTTATAAGACCTCTGAAGTAATTTGTAGTGCAATTTTGCCCTTACAATATTACCCAAAAAAAATATTTGAGGGTACTATTGTTGTCAAGAAAATAGTTGAAAAAGTTGCACTCAAAAAATACTTTTAACTAGAGCTGGGAAATCGGGTTGCGCCTATCAGGCGAGCCCGTTTAGGCCCGAGCCTATCAAGGGCCAAGCTTGTGATTTAGGGCGAAAAAAAGGATGAGGGCCTAAAAGGGCCGGCCCTACTGTAGCCTTATAGGGCTGGCCCTTTTAGGCCCGTTTAACTTTTTTTTTTTTTTTAATTGGGCACAGGGTAGCAAGTAGTGGTCATGGAACAGAGTTAACCTAACCTAACCCTCATATTAGAAATGCTCTCACACTTACTCATACCTCATTTGAAACTTCTCTTCTTTGATTTTCTTTTTTCTTTTTTTGTATGTGTATGCCAAAATCTAAATCCGGTGTTCTATTATTACTGACATTTGAAGCTTGTAGACTTGTTTGATTGTGGCTGTGGACTTGTTTGATTAGTTTTGGACTTTAATTATGGTTTGGATTTAAGTCTTAGTATGTGTTTTATTAAATTTGGATAATAGTTATGTTTTAAATTTGTTTTGATGATATTTTTGTTTTAAATTAGGTATTTTAGTCTTTTAGGAGAATAAGGGAAAAAAAGTCATGGCAAAAAAAAAACGGAAAAAAGTTAAACGGGCCTAAAGCCCGCGGACTTTACATAAACGGGCTGGACCGCAAAATTTATGTACTTTTTTAAACTCGGGCCTAAACGGGCCGGCCCGTTTTCTCAATCCTGCTTTTAGCAATGCGAAGTCTGATTTGATCCTAAACAGATTAATGATTTGTCCAGCCATTCAAATTCCAGCATTCAGGTTTGGCACATCAATGCTCATTAGGAGAATCAATTAGTTCAGCTTTGAGATGTGAAGGTTTTCTGATAAGTGACCGAATGAAACGCCTCTTCTATGAGTTCAATGGTTTCATGTAACATGATAGGATTTGATATGAAATTGTAATAGGAGAATTAATTTCGTATATAAATGAGGGCAAAATTTCATGTAACTTTAAATTTCACCTTGACATGACTCAAATTTCACAATTGTTACTGGGTTATGGTGCAATTTTTCTTCAGATATAACCAGTTAAGAGTGCTAGGTCTAGAAGTTTTTTGAGGAGTAATTTTATAAGTGTTCAAAAGTAAGCAAATCGGCCCTAAGCATTAAAACAAAACTAACATTGATCGTCAAAAAATTAACTTGAGTGATTACTTTCGGGGTAAAATTGCACCTTAACCCATTGTTATTTATTAGTTATATAGTAGGGTTCATAGATAATATTTTTAATTTTACATTATTTTTTATATTTATAAAAATAGATGGAATCTATTTATGTTGAAATATTTTTATTGGTTGTGATTAATCAAAATAAAATTTAGTTGAGGTTCAACTTCCGAACTAATTATATCTTGTTTGAGCCATTTTAAAATCAATTACGGAATTTAATTTTTCAATTAGAAAGAGACCCAAAGTATAGAACTGCAGTTCTGGCAACAAAAACAAACGATAGAACTGCAGTAATTCTTCTTGTAGTATTTAAAGTGACCGTCTACTTTATACAGATCAAGGATAATAGTCCTCCGATTCTGATGGCAGGATCTATCATACCTTTGTCTATCATACCCAAAGATATATAGTCTAATTAGTTTATGTTGGAATATGCCTGGTCCACCCTTGGTAGATCAGGCTCAAGCCGAATTTAGTTGGGGCTATTATAAAATTATGAAAAAGTTTGGGTTTGAATAAGGAATTTTATCCTTATGATCTGAAATTCAAATATGTAACTTCTTGTACGTGAAATATGGGAGTGATAGATTGTGGGATTCAGTAGTTTTCTATTTTTCTCATAAAAACTTCCAAAAAACCTCTCTCGTGGTTCCTCTTCATCTGTATAGTGAATCTGCCATATAATATAATCAGAGTCTAAATTGGTGCTCCGATCTCGTGTGGGTACTCAGTGAGTCAACGGATTCCAAGTACGCCCGAAATCCTACAGTTTATATGATTTATCTGCCATATTTAGCTTTTTGCCAACAGTTTTCTAGTTAACTTATAAACTAATATGTATTCTAATATTATATATGATTATTTTACGGAGATTATGTTAAACTATATTTGTTATAATTAAGTAATTTATCTAACGTTCTAAATGGAAAAATCCTCTATAAAAAGGCACTTGAATTACTAAGGAATTAATTGATAGATAAAAAATTGAGTTCTGTTTTCAATTTTATTATTTTAATAACTAAAGGATATGGATGTAATTTGACCTAAATTTAAAATCATGCATTTAGGTAATTCAACCGCCATGATATGTGATTTTTCCTTCCTAAATCTATTCAAATCTAGATATTATATTAAGAATTATATTGTGAGAAGTTGAAGATTTGAATAACTTTGTACGTATTATAAAATCACAATTAAAATTTGATTTTATTAAACAAAATAATGATAGGAAAGCATTATGGATATATTTTCATATTCATAGTTATGATATTTCAAATTTTGAATAATAATAAATTAATTATTTGGATAGAATAATATCAAATATAAAATTGGCTAGCGCTTTCTTATGCTGGCTTTTGAAATCCCCACGGATTTCAGTAGTCTAGCTCGGCAAGATTTCTTGTTCTCAGTCGCCATCAACTAAAATCACTGTCATATAACTTTGATTCTCAGGGCTTCTGATTTAGATTTCGCCGTCGAGCCCTATGGAGCAGCAGTTAGTGGACGGCGACCCGCCATATCTTGCCGAAGAAATCATCACTGACATTCTCAAACGACTTCCCGTAAAATCCCTAATCCGATTTCAAAGTGTGTGCAAACATTGGAAAAATCTCATCAAGTCGCCGTGGTTCATCAATGACCACCTCCGCTACTCTACTCATCAAAATTCTTGTCTTCTTTTGGAATATAATAATATCTCTTCTCAGCATTTGAAGCTTCGTTTGCTCGATTGGCAGATGCAAATCCATAAAATTCACAATTATAGGACTTTCAATATGATCATCGGTTCCATCAACGGCTTGCTCTGTCTTTATCCTTTCGTTTTGTGGAATCCTGCTACGAGGGAGGTTAGACAGCTGCCTATGCCCAGAAAACAACATAATCCATGTAGATGCTCAACAGGATTTGGGTACAGTCCAATAGTTAATGATTACAAGATAGTTAGAATTTATTCTTATTCTGAGCGTGATGCTTCTTATACACTTTTTGGGGCGGAAGTCTATTCGTTAAGCACAGATTCATGGAAGGATGTTGATCTCGGGGTTTTACGGGGTGTAAAATTGTTTCTTTCCTGTTTTAATAATGTCTCTGCAAACGGAAGCATATTTTGGCTCGGGCTAAATGCAGGTGAACGAGGCAAATATAATAGTACTGCTATTGCTTCATATGACATTGCAACAGAAGTGTTTACATTGATACCATGCCCTGCACCATTTTCTTCCAGGCTTAGTGTGTATGATGATAAACCTGCTTTAGTTTCTGAAAACCATGAATGGATTGAATTGTGGGTGTTGGAGAAGGGTATAGGTTCTTCATCAGAGGCATGGAGTTGGATTAAGAAGCATACCGAAAGATGTCCCTGGGATTCGTTGTTATGGTGGACTGTTCGGAGGAATCACCTAACTGTCTGCGATAGTTATTCGCCAATCCACGGAGGTGTAGTCGCTCTTGATTTAGCTCTAAATTTGTTCAATATCCCTACTAATGAGAAGAAGGTGGGTTTGATTCCCAAAGTTTATGGGAATCAACCTCATTATGCTTTTAATTACGTGGAAAGCCTTGTACCACTTAGACAACATCCACATTGAACACTCTTGATTCTGCATGTTTATTTTTTAATTTAAATTCAGATTTACTTTTGTTTAAATATGACTCTATATTAGTTTAGTTTGGATGAGTATATACTTACCATGCTTGATACTTTTTAGAGATGTTATTTTGAATGACAAATCTAGACATTCAATAATGGATATCTCTTGATTCTTAATATAGGTTGTTCACCTCTATCACTCCTCTGAGCACTATCAACTGTCAATTGCTTGACTTCCATAAGTCACAGTGTTACACACAAACATAGAATTTTTTTTTTTTTTGGCCAATACAAACATAGAATTGAAGTATCAATATTTTTTGTCCGATTAAAAGCAATCAATACTCATATGTCAAACAACCATAAAGGTGACTCTTGTGAGTTGTGAGAAGATCATTGACTGATTCTTTTAACTTCAGGCTGTTGCTAATTTGACACGAGACCTATAATTTGACACAATGATGCATATAGAAGGATTAGTGTCTATTATAAATGGTTCTAGAAACACAAAAGTTCAGCCTGTTGTTTGTTGACTTATTATTGGGGAGGATTTTAGTAAACACTATCTGATTTTATTTAAAATAAGGATTAAGGTATTATGAAATTATACTGTGTTATTTAGGGACTAAAAATTATGCTTTCATAGTAAAATGATGAAAATGTCATTCTTTCATTTTTTTTTTAATAGATGACTTTACAAGTGTGCACACACATTTTAAGCTCTCTAACAATTACAAAATGATAAGTGTATATATAAAAGTTTACAAGTTCCAATGTAGGAACAAAAAATATCAAGCACTCATGGGTGAATTTACAAGTGCATATACGTGTTTTAACAACTAATAAAAATAAAATGACATGTATTCATATGAAAATTCAGACATTCTAATTTACATTAAAACAGCTGATACAAAAATTTACGAGTGCTCATAAATAAATTTTCAAGTGCATAATAAAATGCAGTTACAGTTTCTCATATGTAGAATGGCATTTGGGTCATTTATCATCAAAGTATATTTTCAATTTAGTCCTGTGTAATTTCAGATTATCCCTTCTTTCAATGGCTGGCCATTGTATTTTTATTTTATAACTATTTGAAGATGTTGGCCCAAAATTCTGATTCTACGAACGGGAATATAAGCTTGGTTCGCCCTTTCTTATGCTAGTATTTGAAATCCCATCGATTTCGGTTGTTTTGCTCAGCGAGATCTCTTCTCTGTGGAGAACTAAAAGCATAGTTATATAGTTCTGATTCTCAGCGTTTAAATAATATTACATTAATTTTTATAAATATAATATTTAAAAATCAACTTATTATATATACATATACATATATATTATATATGATAGTAGTAAAAGAAGATAGATTAACGACCGGAGATTGACTGAAAACCTAAATCTTACTATTTTGGGTTAATAAGATATCTATCATGTTTGGAAGAAATACTTACATACTCCAGAGTGCCACGTGATCCGAACTCCATCCTATAAAGAGATAAAAACATAATAGCTCAGGTTATTTTAATCCTAATAGGCTAATGATACATCTATAATTCAAATTTTATGTTGCTTGTTTTTTAAAAAAAATTGGCCATTCATTTTGTTTTTGTTTTATCAAATTAAGGACCAAACATTATATTTTAATTCCCTGGATAGGAGGGGGTAACGAACACTACTGTGTATCTAAGTATTTATTTAACTATTAATCCATGTTGGCGGGAAAAAACTGATTCATGGTTAAAAATGCGTTTATAAACTTCGTCTTAAGCTCCTCCTACTTCTAGTCTTCTGAAATCTCCGTCGATTCAGATAGTTTTCTTCTTCTCAGTCGACAAATGCATGTAGCTCCTCAGATAGAATTCCAAATCGGGATGAGGGTGAACGGCAACAGGTCATATTTCCCATGAAATCATCACAAAAATTTTCAAACAACTTCCGGTGAAAACCCTAAAGAAATATCAAATTTTGTGCAAACATTGGAAAAATCTCATCAATTCACCGTCGTTCATCAATGAACACCTCCGCCACTCCGCCCGTCAAAACCCTTCTTTTCTAAGACAGATGCTTATATGATCGTTTACATTTGTGGTTTCTGAATTCCGAGATGCGAGTCCGTCAAGTTCACGGCACACATTTGATTGATTCATTGTTCTTCATTCGGATCATTGGTTCTACCAATGGCTTGGTCTGTCTTGTAATTATGGAGATATTTTCTCCATCCCTTTTATTGTGGAATCTGCCATTAGGGAAGTCAGACATGTGCCTAGAGCCAGGAATGGTGGGATGGCATTGTAGGATTTGGTTACAGTCCAATTGCTAATTATTACAATATAGTGAGAATTTATGATAAGCCCTCCCCGTGTAATTTCTAGGGCGAAAGTGTAATCATTAAGCACAGATTTATGGAAAGAAACCGAACTTGGGGACTTAAAGGGATTTGTAAAAGATATACACACACGCATACCTAATTCTAGCAACAAGGATTTTTTTCTCTCTTCTGGAACTCGTGCCAAGTAAGTGTTTCTTCTTCATGGATATCCCCAGCGTCCAGGAGAAGCCGTCGGAGGATGTGTCGTGTGAAAAGGACCCGGCTGCTGTAGCTAGGAGCGTGCTCTCCAAAAATGGCATCTCAACACTAGTGCAAAAAGTTAATTTGGCATCAGTTAAAATTACATTTTTGCCACAGTATTTAGGGTGTAGCGGAATTAGCCGTAGCGAAAAATATATATTATGGCGTCACTTGCTTAAGATATATCGCCGTAAATGAATATATTATGGCTTCGCATTGTAACTAAACCGACGCCATAATAAATGTGTGACAAATGAATTTTCAAATCTAATGGATATTTTTTTATTTTAAAATTTTCAAATACCACATGTCACGTCCGTAGGAGGTCACCTCATTGTTGGTTCAGTCACGTGTCTCCTCCTCACGCTACCATATGTCACCTCCTACTGCTGCCATGTGTCCACCCTCCTCGCAGTGCACCAAGTGTCACCTCTGAGAGCTGCCACGTGTCTGCGCCTCTTAAATCTTGAAAATGCCTCCCTTCCTGTTCGAACCTGTGACCTCATGCTCCTGGTGCCTTCAGGATCGAGCTTTTGCCAGTTGCGCTAAGATGAACCTATGTTATTTTATTACATAATGTTATATATATAATATTATCATAATATAAAATTAATAATATATATAATATTATTAAAAATAAAGTAAAATAAATAAAAATTCCAAAAAAAATATTTATGTATTTATGATTAATTAATTTCAAATTCAATAAATTTAAAATATTTAATAAATATTTTTATAGCTATATTTTAATCAATTTTCTAAATTTAAATATATTTTTAATTTAAATTAATTAATAACAAATAATTTAATATTATAAATATTATTTTTAATATAAAATGATAAATATAATATTAATAACTAATAATTTATTTTTAAATAAAATTAAATAATAACTAATATAATAAAATTAAAAATATTATTTTAGTCAAAAATTTTAAATATATTATCAATAAATAATAATAAAATATTCATTAATAATAATATTTTATTTTTAATTAAAATTAATTAATAATTAATTTTATAATATTATTTTTAATATAAAATTTTATAAATTTTAAAATTTTGTGACGGAAAAGTTCCATGGCACTGTGGCAAAAAAATTTTCTGAAAAATTAGCGACGTAATTCCGTGGCTAATTTAGCCGTAGAACTTTTTTGTAGTTAATTCCGTGACAAATTTAGCTACGGAAAAATTCTGTTGAAAAAATTTCCAATGGAATTTCTGACAGATTTTCCACAGAATTTGCCACGGAAAAAATTCCGTGGCAAATTCTGTCAGAAATTGAGTGTTTTTTTGTAGTGCTCTATCTGGAAGCTGCTACGTCAACAGTGATGAAGGGAAGTTGCGAAGTTAGCAGAGCTAGAGCGAAATTCATAAAGAAGCCTTGAAGTTAGCAGAGTAGTGGAGGTTTTTGTTTAAGGCATTAGGGCGTCAGGTGGAGTGAGAATCGACGTAATATTTCCTTTTCTTTAGAAAAAAAATAGTTAATATATTTTTAAGACTTCCTTAGAGCCATATGGGTTATAATTAAGGTCTTGGTTTCCTATAGGACCCGATGCTATAAGTAAGCTCGATAAATAAATTATAAATTATGGGTCAAGTTCCACCCATAAATTGATCATCCATTTTTTTAATAACTACTTAGGTATAGTTAAGTAGTTAAAAGAAGTTCATTAATCTCTATCAGATGGTCCTGAGCTATAAATAACCCACTTAAAAAAAGTTATTTAAAATATAACTATAATATAATTATATTTTGGGAAAAAATATTTTTTAAAATTTATTTACAATATTTAATTATGGTTATGACATGTTATATTTCAAATTTATCTATTTCACAATTAAATTCCAAAACTTTATATGAATTATGGCTTCTGGTGCTTACTAAACTGATTCCATAATTATTATTGTTATAGCATCTTAATTACGGCATCCGTTGAATATACAACCGATGCCATATTGTACATTACTGCGTCAATTACACTTCAAACAGAAGCAAACTTATGTCACATGAATTATCACTTCCGTTCTTTAAGTAACTGATGCTATATTGTACCTTATAGCATCAGTTACATGTAAAACAAAAGCGAAATTATGTTATATGAATTATTACTTCTATTCTTCAAGTAACTAATACAAAATCGTGTAGTTAAATTAGTATTTTGTACTAGTGAATATAATTATATTTTGGAAAGAAATATTTATAGTATTTAATTATAATTATGACAAGTTATATTTTAAATTTATTTATTTCACAAGTAAATTCCAAAACTTTATATTAATTATGGCTTATGGTGCTCAATAAACCGATCCCATAATTATTATTATTATAGCATCTTAATTATGACATCAGTTGACTATACAACTGATGTCATATTGTATATTACGGTGTCAGTTACACTTAAAACAGAAGCGAATGTATGTCACATGAATTATCACTTCTGTTCTTCAAGTAACTGATGTCATATTGTACATTACGGCGTCAGTTACACATAAAACAGAAGCAAAATTATGTCACATGAATTATCACTTCGGTTCTTTAAGTAACTGATGTAAAATCATGTAGCTAAATTAGTATTTTGCACTAGTGCAATTCCCATTGAAGGGGCTGATCATTTGGGGAAACCTTCAGTTAATCTAGAGAGCGTTAGGGTTGATTCCACTCCCAAAACAGGGCATGTCCCCTCATACAAAGACTCCCTCATGGGACTTCAAGGTTCAGATTTAAATAGAGTTGGCCACAGAAATTCTTCCCCAGAGGTTAATGCTCTGCTTCCAAAGCTCCTGAACCAAAACTGGGAATTGCCAAAACCTTCAGAAGACATGAAGTTACTCATGGATATATATCCATTTATGCAAATCACGCAAGAGGAACTCAACCGTTGGGCAAGACCTTGGAACGCCTCCCTAGTTATTACCATCCTTGGTGCCAAAATCAATTTTTTCAGGCTTAAAGAACACCTGCACAAAATTTGGCAGTCAAATGGGTTTGACTTAATTGATCTCCCAAACAACTATTACGTTGTGAAATTTAAAGATCAAGCTAATTGTGAACAACTCTACAAGAAGATCCTTTTTGGTGGTCCCTGGACGGTTGCCCAGCACTCAATTCTTGTTCAGAGATGGTCTCCTTTCTTCGACCCTCTCAAAAACCCTCTAGGTCAGGTGGCTACTTGGGTTCGCATACCCAATGTCCCACTCCTCTGCTATAACAAGGAATGCCTTTGGAGAATGGGAGACATGATTAGAATAACTATCAAAGTTGATATGAACACTATGGAAAATCCTGATGACAAGGAAACTACCATTCACAGGGGACGCTATGCGAGACTCTGTGTAGAAGTAGATTTACAGAAGGAACTCATTTCTAGAATCATCACGGCATCCAATCTTTTTAATATTGAATATGAAGGCTTAGGACTTATCTGCTTTGCTTGTGGTAGATACGGCCACCGCAAAGAGCACTGTAGATTTTCACTTAAACCTGAAGGATTGGCTACTGTGAGGTCTTCATCTCCTGAGAAGGATACGGCACTTGTGCTGAATCTGTGCACCTCCCAAAATCCTTCTTCCTCTTCGATGGTTCCACCGAAGCAACCCCCTCCGACCAAGGATCAGCCCTACGGTCCTTGGATGCTGGTGCGCAAACCCGCCAGAGCACACCCTCCGAGAAGCTCTGTGAATAGGAACAGAGTAGGTGAGCAAACCCATTTCGGCTCTGGTCAAGGTATGGCTGATGGTAGTGTGTCCCAGTCCAGATTTGTAGTCCTATCGGGTTCTGATCATGTAGAAGGCACGACTTCCCATCAGTTTTCAAATTTAGGGAAAGGCTCGGATAAGAAGATTCAACGAGCCGCTGTGATGTCCATGGCCGAAGGTGAGCTTAGGAAGGGAAATAGGGTCAGTTTTGGTCAACACCCTAAAAGCAAGGGGGTCCATGTAGGGAGAAGGAAAATCTGGACAAAAAGGAAAACCGATGAGATGTTTAAACCCAACGCCTTAGCCAGCAAAAAAGGGAAGGAATTGGGCTCCAATTTGAGCCCAAATATTCCGCTTGCCCCTCCCATTATGAAGCCCAAGAAAGGAATTAAACCAAGGACCCACACCTTGGTTAGAGGGAGCTTGACGGACAGGGCTGATCCCAAAAAGGGATCCTTGGACGGTGGCCCAATAAACACCACCGAATGTGGAGAAGTTCATGAAGAAGTGGACCAACCTGATCTCACTTGTGCTTTGAATGATATAAATCACTCCCCAACCCCTCATAATTATGATCACCAGGGAGTTGAGCCCACTCCTCTTTCTGTGGTAATTCCCAGTGAGTCCGTGAGGCTTGAGAAGAGCAATTATTTGGAGTCTGTGCTCATGCCCGTAGCTCCCCTAAAACTTCCAAATCCTATCAGGAATTGCTCGATCATGGGTCCGAGTTGCGCTCTGTATCCCAGCTTGAAGTTATTGTGCAATTGGAAGATAAACCACCAGACAAGTAAGTCTTTTGTGCTTTTCTTCTTTTTTCTTATATCTATGATTATCTCATCTTGGAATTGTCGTGGGGCGGGTGGTAGCTCTTTTCCTAGAGTGTTAAAAGATGTGGTTAATAAATATGGAATCAATGTTATGTGTCTTGTAGAGCCCAGAGTTAGTGGGAATAGAGCAGATAATGTAGTGAGGAGGCTGGGTTTTAATGACTGGTTGCGCATTGAAGCTACCGGCTTCGCTGGGGGTATTTGGGTGCTTTGGAATAACTGGGAGGTTCACCTTGAATATATTGCCTCTAGTACCTAATTGATTCACTGCAAAATCTGTGACAAAAATAATTTGAGTCCGATGTTTGTGACTTTTGTATATGGTGATACTAGTGTGATTAAAAGAAGGGATCTGTGGTCGGCTTTGCATGCCATTTCCTAAACTGTGTCTCTCCCCTGGCTGGTTTTGGGCGACTTCAATGCCTATCTTTCTTCGAGCGATAAACAGGGTGGGGCAAATCCTAATCATAGCTCTATGATGGATTTTCAATCCTGTATTAACCGCTGTAATCTCATTGAGGTACCTTTTGAGGGTGACAGATTCACTTGGGAGAAAACTGGGGTTAAAGAGAGACTAGATTGGGTTTTTTGTAATTTTGAGTGGGAAATTCGCAATCCCCACTCCAAATCTCTCCACCTCCTTAGGTTTAAGTCTTACCATCGCGTTGTTGCTGTTGCGAATCATAGACCTAAAGCTGGTAGTAACAGGGCAAGGAAGTTCCTCTACCAAGCTGCGTGGTGTATTGAAGATGGCTTCAGTGATGTGGTTAAAGAGGCTTGGCAGGGGAAAGACTGGCTCCAAGGCAAATCCCAATTTGCTAAAGATGCATTGGAGTGGAATGATAATGTGGTGGGTAATATTGCAAAGAGGAAAAGAGAAATCCTCCGTAGACTGGATGGCATTGACCAAGCCAGGCTCTGCGAGGGCTCCCGGAATGGTCTCCACAAGATTGAAAAGAAGCTTTGGGACCTGTACTAAAAATTGGCAATGCAGGAAGAGCTAATCTGGTTCCAGAAATCTAGATGCAAATGGCTCAGTGGAGGAGATAGAAATACAAAATACTTCCACGCCAATGTGGTGTCAAGGCGTAAACGGGGTACTTTTGGAGCTCTTCAAGATGATAACGGTAACTGGGTTTCCGAGGAGAATCGTATGAGAGTTATGGCTCTTGAGCATTTCCAAAATCTCTATTCGGCCGATAATGTTTCTTCTCCCTTTTCCCCTTGGGTGGCTCATTTTCCTCCCATGAGTGCTCTTCAGCTTGATCTTCTTCACAAGCGGGTTTCCCCGCTTGAGATCAAGAATGCGGCTTTTGAGATGGGGGCTTTCAAAGCTCCGAGTCCTGATGGTTTGAATCCCCACTTCTTCCAATCTCAGTGGGATTTTATTGGACAAAAGATTTGTGACCTAGTCACTAGGATCTTCGACATCCCGGATGAGGTGAAAGCAATTAACCATACTAATATTGTCCTTGTTCCAAAGGTTGATAATCCGGTCTCCTTTAAAGATTTTAGACCCATCTCTCTTTGCAATGTGAGCTATAAAATTGTCAGTAAAGTTATTGCCAATCGTTTCAAAGGTGTCATGGGCTATCTTGTCGCTGAAAACCAATGCAGCTTCATTGCCGGGAGGCAAAGCGTGGACAATATCATCATTGCTCAAGAGGCTATCCATTCCATGAGGAATAAGAGAGGGAAGAAAGGCTTTATAGCGGTGAAAGTGGACATAGAAAAGGCTTTCGATAAGTTAGACTGGCGCTTCCTAGAATTCACCCTTCAAAGCCTTGGTTTGCGTGGGAACATTATCAAGTTAATTATGAGCTGTGTATCCTCTGCCTCCATGAGCACTATCTGGAATGGAATTCCGTCTGATCCCTTTGCTCCTTCAAGAAGAGTACGACAGGGGGACCCTCTGAGTCCATATCTTTTTGTCTTATGTATGGAGCTTCTTGGCCAACTCATTCACCATGAAGTTGATATTGGGAACTGGAAGCCCCTTCAAATGTGCCCCTCTGGGCCCCGGATTTCTCATCTCTTCTTTGCCGATGACCTTCTTCTTTTTGGTGAAGCCTCGCTTGATCAAATGGAGGAGATTAAAAATGTTATGGATCTTTTTTGTAGGGTCTCCGGACACAAGATTAACCTTAGTAAGTCAAAAATGTTTGTGTCCAAAAATGTTCACTTCAACAGAGCCCTGGAGATGAGTCAGATCGTGGGGGTTGGGCTCACTGCCGATCTTGGGAAGTATCTGGGTGTTCCTCTCCTTTATAAATGTATGGTCAAAATGACCTTTGCCCCACTTCTTCAAAAGGTCAGGTCCAAGTTGTCCAGCTGGAAAGGTAAATTCTTGAGCATGGCTGGTCGAACAGTCCTCATCAAGTCGGTACTATATGCCATTCCTCAATATCAGATGCAATCAACCTTGGTTCCGAAAGGTGTCCTCTCAACAATTGAGAAATTAAGCAGAGATTTTTTTTGGAATCAGCGTGACGAGTCCAGGAAAATGCATCTAGTAGCTTGGGACATTCTCAAAAGGAGGAAGCACGAAGGTGGTTTGGGGATTAAGGACCTGCGCTGCCAAAATAAAGCTTTTCTCATGAAATTGTGTTGGTCTCTTGTCACCAATCCGGAAGCTCTGTGGGTGAAGTACCTTCGTGCTAAATACTCCTGTAGTTCTTCCTCAATTCCTAATGTGCAAAAGTGGCGTAGCCAGTCGGCCGTGTGGAGTAGAATTGTTGCGGTTTGGGAGGATTTCCATAGCGGCCTTGGAAAGAAGCTTAAAAGTGGAAGAACCACACTTGCCTGGCAGGATTGCTGGGCCCCTCTTGATAAACCTCTAAAATTTTTCATAAATAGGAATTTACACCTCGTGGATATGGAAGCTCCGGTTTGCTTTTTCACTTCCCCCTCCGGTCATTGGGACAGAGCACAATGGGAGGCTTTCCTTCCTTCTTGGGTTGTGGATAAAATCATGATGCTCCCCCTCCCTCGGGTTCTGTTGATGACGTGTTTTGCTGGCGCAATGCTCCTGATGGTATCTTCAGCGTGAAATCTGCCTATGAACGTATCTATTATCAGCAGGCCCTCTTTCACCAACCTCTCTGGCGGCAAATCTGGCATTAGGGTGTTCCTGAAAGAATCAAACTCTTTATGTG
This sequence comes from Inga oerstediana, assembly GCA_963210345.1. NCBI lineage: Eukaryota > Viridiplantae > Streptophyta > Magnoliopsida > Fabales > Fabaceae > Inga > Inga oerstediana. Next base: position 21,838,909 of record OY723400.1, on the reverse strand, counting down.
GCAGGTTTTCCATGAGAAACTCCCGACAAATGAGATTAGAGCGAGACACAACCCGAGTACACTAAACACTTGCCCTTTTCAGTGTGAGAGTGAAGAAACCATCCTTCATGTTTTGAGAGACTGTGAGCAGGCCCAGAGAGTGTGGTTTTCTTTAACTAACCATTTATATTCTACTATGTTTGCTTTTGGTAATTTGCAGGACTGACTCACATGGAATTCACAGCATTCCCTTGGAAACAAGAGAGTGGCTAGATGGGCTTGGCAAAAAGTATTCAGCACCACATGCTGGCTCCTCTGGAAGAACCGTTGCTGTCAGGCGTTTGAAGGGAAAGCTGATAAACCAAAGCAGCTTGTTCACAAATGCATATTCCATCTTTCTGAATCGGTGGAGGCTGGTCGCTTTCATCACCAGATCTTTCAAATTCTGGAGAGAGGCCTTCTTAACTGGCGTCCCCCGGAAGAGGGTTATATTAGAATCGACGTAGATGGTTCGATTGCTAGCGACGGCATATCAGCCTATGGAGGAGTCATCCGCGATCATCAAGGTAACTGGGTTTGTGGATTTCAACAGAAGTTAGGACTCTCTTTCCCAACTGCTGCTGAAATCCACGCAATCCATAGAGGGTTACACCTTTGCAAGCAGTTGGGTTTCAAGAAAATCAGACTTTTCACAGACTCGCTTCAGGCCGTCCACTTATTGTCAACACATTGTGGTATTGACCACCCTTTGCACGACGTCATTCTTGATACCAAATCCCTAATTTATGCAGACTGGGACTTGAAGATTTTCCATATACATAGGGAGAATACTCGCTGTGCCGATTACCTTGCACGATCGGCTCACTATAGCAACCTCAGTTATGTCAAATTACGCTCACCTCCGATGGAATGTATTAGTCTTTTTGCGCTAGAACGTGGTTTGCTGCCACAAGAACAATCTTTAGGGCCCTGCCCTTGATCTTGTAACTTTTCAAGCTTTGCTTGCCTTTGTATCTCAAAAAAAAAAAAGATACACACACACACAACTTCTGATGAGATATATACTTTGTGAGTACAATCTCTATGGAGGGGGGAAGAAAGTATAATCTCTTCTCTTAATCCATTTTTTCAAGAAGAATGCCATTTATTGGGTGATTTAAAAAAAACCAATATTGTAATTAAAGCAATAGTTAAACCATATCATTTCCGGTGTAAAAATTGTTTTTGCCTGACCAAATAAAAAACAATAATAAATAAATAAATCCCAGAGTTAGTGAATATGATTTCAAATCCTCTCTAATTCCTACTAACTCATATTATACACACACACACACACATATTTGTTTGAAAAAGGACAATATTTAAATCATATCATTTCCAGTGCAAAAATGCCATTTTTTAAGATGACATTTATTAGGGCAATATTTAAATCATATCATTTCCACAAGTAAATAAATATCTTGTTTGAGATCTACCATTGTTTGGATATGATAAAAACCCTACATTTGCATAACCAATCAATTATGATCCAGATTCATTAGAATAAAATAATCCCATATCATATGTTCCTCGAAGATTTCGGAATAAATGTTTAATTTCATTCCAATGCCTTCTTGTTGGAGAAGAACTAAATCTTACCAATAAATTCATTGCAAATGCAATATCGGGTCGTGTTATATTGACAATATATATTAGTGCACCTATATCACTAAGATATGGTACTTCTGGTCCAAGAAGTTCTTCTGTTTTCTCTTGAGAATGAAAAGGATCCTTCTTCTTATCAAGTGATCTTACAACCATTGGAGTAGATAATGGATGTGCTTTATCCATATAGAATTGCTTTAATATTTTTTCAACATAAGTTGATGGATGAAGGAGAATTCCATTTGTTAGTGTTCAACTTGTAAGCCGAGACAAAACTTTGTTCTTCCAAGATCTTTCATCTCAAATTCTCTCTTTAAACAATCAATAGTTTTTTGAAGCTTTCAGGAGTTCCAATTATATTCAAATGATCTACTTATACAGCAATTATCACAAACTCTTATCCATTTCCTTTTATGAAAACACATGGGCAAATAGGATCATTTTTATAACCTTCTTTTAACAAATATTCACTGAGATGCTTATACCACATTCTTCCAGATTGTTTCAATCCATATAAGGATTTATGCAAACTAATTGCACAATTTTCTCGAGAATTCTTACATCCTTCTAGAAATTTGAATCCTTCAGGATTTTCATATAAATTTCAATATCTAAAGTACCATATAAGTAGGCTGTAACAACATCCATTAGACGCATATCCAATTTTCTGCTCACTGCCAGACTAATTAAATTCCTTAAAGTGATAGCATCTACCACAGGAGAATATGTCTCTTCATAATCAATGCCAGGTCTTTATGAAAATCTTTGTGCTACCAATCTTGCTTTATATCTAACGACCTCATTTTGCTCATTTCATTTTCACACAAATACCCATCTATACCCAATAGGCTTTACATCATTTGGTATTTGGACTATAGGTCCAAAAACTTCACGTTTTGAGAGTGAATTTAACTCTCCTTGAATTGTGTCTTTCCATTTTGGCCAATCATTTCTATTTCTACATTCTTCAACTAACCTAGGTTCAAGATCCTCATTCTGATTAATTATTTCAACTATAACATTATATGAAAATACGTTGTCGACAACCATACTTTCTCGGTTCCATATTTTTCCTGTAGTGACATAACTCATCAAGATCTCTTCAATATTTTCAGGTACCTGGACCTCTTCTAGGACCTTTTGATTAGTTATGTCTACCTCCTCAACTTGACCATCTTGGTTAATCGCTCCCTTTTTCTTTCTAGGAGTTTTATCTTTGGAACCGATTGGGTTACAACACAATTGATGGTTGTCCTACTGGGACATCAATTCTAATTGGAGCATTTTCGGCTGAAATGTGAGATTTGGTAATTCTCTTAAGGTCAGTAAAGGCATCTGGTAGTTGATTTGCAATATCCATGAAATTTCTTTATTCAGCTGCTTATTTTCTCCCCCTAATGTTGGAAAAATTGTCTCATCAAAATAGCAATCATCAAAATGTGCTGTAAATAAATCTCCAGTTTAATACTCTAAATACTTGATTATAGAAGGAGATTCATAGCCAACATATATTCCTGACCTCCTTTGAGATTCCATCTTTGTGTGTTGTGGTGGAGCAATAGGAACAAATACCACACATACAAAAATTCTAAAGATGGGAAATATTTGGCTCCTAACCAAAAGCCAATTGTAATGGGGAGAATTCATGATAACTTGTTGGGTTGATGCATATAATTGCTGCCACATGTAAAATTGCATGCCCCCAAGCTGATATGGGAAGGTTTATTCTCAAAAGCATTGGTCTAACTATCAGTTGGAGGCGTTTAATGAATGATTCTGCTAGACCATTTTGAGTGTGGACATGAGCAACAGAATTTTTTACTGTTATTCCAGTTGCCACGCAATAGTCATTAGAAGCTTGAGATGAAAACTCGCTAGCATTATCAAGATGCATTGTCTTAACTGTATGATCTGGAAATTGTGCTCTTAGCCAAATTATTTGAGTGAGTAATCTAGCAAATGCTAAATTACGTGTTAATAACAAACACACATGTGACTATCTTGTAGATGCATCTATTAAAACCATAAAATATCTAAATGGCCCACATGGTGGATAAATAGGCCCACATATGTCCCCTTGGATATGCTTTAAAAAAAATAGGGGATTCAAGCCCAACTTTTGTCAAAGAAGGTCTTATAATTAATTTTCCTTGAGAACAAACAACACATCATGGGTAATCCTTAAATTGAAGAATCTTCTGGCTCTTCAATAGATGTCCATGTGAATTTTCAATAATTCTTTGCATCATAGTTGATCCGAGATGGCCTAACCGATCATGCCAAACAATAAATATACTTTTATTAGCAAACTTCTAGTTTACTATAGCATTGGTTTCAATTGTACTAATATTTGTATAGTACAAACCAGAAGATGATGTTGGTAATTTTTCTAGGACACATTTTTCACCAAGTCTAACAATTATAATTTGTAAATATTCCATATTCTTCTCATTTATAGTCTCAATATGATATCCATTTTGACGGATATCCTTAAAACTCAATAAATTTCTGAGAGACTTGGGGGAATATAAAGCAAATAACAAATTTCATTCCTTTGGGTAATATTATAATTGCTCTTTCAGAGCCTTCAATCAATTTTGTATTACCCGCTATGATATTGATGCTTGCACTACTTATTGTTGGATGTGAGAAATATTTTTTATCTCTAAGTATGGTGTGTGTTGTAGCACTATCTATGAGACATGTGTCTTTATTCTTGTGTCCAAAGATCGAAACATCCATAATCTTCACCAAAAGAAAAGAAAATGCATTAAAACAAATTCAAAAATACATGATGAGCAATAATACCTTTATTACATATGAAAAGGGAAATGAAAGTAAAGCATAAGTTAGATTCCAAAAAAAAACCATAAATTAAAACATTTTTTATTGTTCTTCCAACCAAACTCATCTAATCATGATTCTCAAAAAAATCAACCACCTCCAAGTGTGCCATAGCATCAAGGCCATTAATACCATCTAGCTCATTGACACCATCATTCTTGCGTGCCTCAACATTATCATCTTGAAAATTTAAATTTGTTTACACATTTTTAGCACTCCTTTTTATGGAGGCTTGATAAAGTTTTGCTAGATGCTCAAGCATACGATAGGTACGTGACCAATGCCCCTTCATACCACACCGATAACATTGATTCTTAACAACTTTTGAAGGATCACTCTTGTCATTTTTCTACCCTTCATTATATTTCTTCTTCTGGTGGGTATTAGTATTTTAATTATTACTTTCACAAGCATGATAACGGTAATTACCACGTCCTCTACCACGACCACGGCCACAACCATGACTGTGACTATGAGCATGGTAATTATTACGTATACTCACATTTGCTTTAGGGAATGGAGTAGATCTAGTGGGACGATTTTCATGATTTTTCATCAATAGCTCATTGTTTTGTTCGGCTACCAAAAGGCATGAGATTAATTCTGAATATTTTTTAAAACCTTTCTCTCGATATTGTTGCTGCAGGAGCATATTTGAAACATGAACGATAGAAAAAGTTTTCTCTAATAAGTCCTCATCTGTTATTTTCTCACCACATAATTTCAACTGAGAACTTATTTTGAAAACCATTGAATTATATTCACTTACAGTCCTAAAATCTTATAGCCTAAGGTGTATCCATTCATAACGAGCTCGAGGAAAAATCACTATTTTTTGGTGATCATAGCTTTCCTTCAAATTAGTCCACAATTCTAGTGGATCTTTTATCATTAGGAATTCAGCTTTCAGTCCTTCGTGGATATGGTGGCGAAGGAAAATCATGGCCTTGGCCTTATCTTGACTAGTTGCTTCATTTCCTGGTAAAATAGCCTTTCCTAGACCCTTAGCATCTAAATGGATTTCATCATCTAAGACCCAGGATAGATAATTCTTTCTCGTGATATTAGGAGCTGTAAACTCGAGTTTGGTGAGGTTGGCCATGATTCAAACTTGTGTCGTGCTAATAACGTGTTATAAAAATGAAAAAATATAAGAGATTGAAAGAAAGAAATGAAGAGAGAACTAGAGAGAAAGATGGAGAATTATCTTATTCATTTGGATGTTATCAAAGTGTAGTACATAGTCCTCTATTTATAGGCCCTCAACCACACCCAAGAGTTACACAAAGTAAATGTCAAATAAATTAAATAATAAAATAAATAAACAAAATGAATATAAATAAGAAACAAACAGAGTAATAAATGTGGTGATGAAATAAAATGAAAAATGTAAAAGGAATAATTTAAAAAACAACACCAATAAATAATAAAATATTAGAAGCAATAAACAAAAATAATAAAATGAAATAATATAACATCAGTAAATGAAAAATAAAATAACAATAAAATGAAATGAATAACGTAAAATAAAGAAATATAAATAATAGAATATAGCATGAAATGTAAATAAAATGAAACATAAATAAATAACTATAAGAAATAAACTGAAAAATGAACTAAAAGAAGCCCATACAAAACAACAAAATGTATGAGAAGAAGATAAACAAATGAAAATAAATAAATGTAAATAACAAAGAGAAACCAAAAAGAATGAAATATTAGAAAGTTGTGCCAATAGAAAATCAAAATGATAAACAAATAAAATATAAATAAAATGAACTAGTATAAATTGTAAATAACAACATAATCCAAAATAAAGGAATACAAATGAAAAAAAAAAAAATCTCCAATCTCAGCCATGGAATCCAATGTATAAATCAATTAGTAAAATGGTCTCTTTAATTCCATACAATGTCTCAGATTATCCCAAATAAATTAAATAGAGATACGGTAAAAGAAGATAGAGGAGATGGTTGGGACAATGGCAAGGAAAAAAATAACCTGATTGGAGCATCGTGCTGATAACGTGTTATAAAAATGGGAAAATACAAGAGATTGAAAGAAAGAAATGAAGAGAGATAAAGAGAGAAATAGAGAGAAAGATGGAGCAATATCTTATTCATTTGGATGCAACCAAAGTGTAGTATATAGTGCTCTATTTATAAGCCCTCAACCACACCCAAGAGTTACATAAAGTAAATGGCAAACTTTAATCCTCATGAAGATACACATTATAACCTTTGAGTTATGGGAATGAAAAGTCCTAAAAACTATTCATTGGAGAGGTTATGGGATGTAGAAAATGAAAGGCCAAGAGTTGAGAGTTTATGGACATTCACTTCAATTAGTATTTTTACAACACCTATCATTTTTTGTACAAAAATTTATTTTTTAGCCTAACCAAATCAAAAAATAAATCCCACAATTGTTGAGATATGATTTCCAATCCTCTCATAATCCCTACTAACTCATTAGATAATTTTTTTTTTTATTTGAAAAAGGATAATATTTATTAAAATAAACCATATCATTTCCCGTACAAAAATTTATATTTGGTCTGACCAAATCAAAAAATAAATCGCGCAATTATTCAAGGAGTTGGATTCTCTCAAAATCTTTTATCTTATTTTCTTTTCAGAATCACATCTCCTTTCGATTTTGCTTCTCTCTCCTTCGGTCCTTCCTCCCTAACCTAATTATTTTTGAAAATATAAAATACGAACCATTCATTTTCTGATCTGATAATGAAGATAAGATTCTTAGAAAAAAGAAAAACAAATAATTATTAAAGAATCCTCTCCCATGATCAAGTTTTTTGTTTTCAATTTTTAAATCAGTTAATTTTGAGCAAATTTCCCTTGTTTTACGTCCCTATTATTTTACGGGCAGATGGGGATATAAATTATAAACACGGGCGCGATCGTGTTCTTCTCCAGCAACCCCACCGCTTCGGCGCGTCTTCTCTAATTGCTAATGATCCCCTTCGATTGTGACGGCTTTCCCCTGTGATGATTCCTTCTTCTCAGTCGTCAAATACGAAGGCATGTATTTTTCTTTGATTATCTGCCACTGATCTTATTCCTTCTGCTTTACTTTGAGTGCTCTGTATTTCCCAGTCTTGCACTATGAAGCAGACGGTAAGGGATGGCGACACGCCGTTTCTTCCCTCAGAAATTATGATGAACATTCTCAAACGACTTCCTGTGAAATCCCTAATCCGATTTCATTGTCTGTGCAAAGACTGGAAAAATCTCTTCAAATGCCCACCCTTCATCGCTGACCACCTCAGCCATTCGGCTCATCATAACCCTTATCTTCTTCTCCAACAGAATCTTGTATGTGTGCCTTTGCGATTAGAATTGCTTGATTGCGATATGCAACTCCGTGAAGTTCAGAATCTTGATTCATATTCAACACCAACATCTCTTATTTCAGTATTAATTGGTCACTTTAATTGGTGTTCTATATGTCTGGAATTTTGGAATTGTGTGATGAAGTTGTTTTGATGAGTGGCAAGTGGCTAATTCCCTCAGTCTTTTGCAGTAAAAGGCAATGACATGAACTTGGAGCTTTAATAGGGGAGTTTTTGCTCTTTCATTTCTATATTTCAACATTGTAATTGTGATTCATGGGTCTTAGGTTGAATTTTATAATGTTGTACTGATTTGTTGTAATGTATTTGAAGATTGGATATGACTTGAACCTTTGTTAGATACTTGACATTGTATTTAATTAGTTTAATTATCATTTCTTTGTGCTAGTTAAACATTGAATTGATGATTTGGTGGACATCTTGCGCTAATTTCAATGTGGCTTGGTTAGTGAATCAATGATGTCTTACGTTAGCATTGGTTAATTGAATATGAATTTATTAATTATGTTTAACATTGGGTTTTAACATTGTTAATTTTGATTTCTCATTTGGGTGGCTATTGTTAAATTAAGATTAATGAGCAAAACAAGCAAGGTGACTCGGTACCTGATTTAGAGAGATTAATATATAAGGTGGCTAGGTATTAATTAATCTAAGTTAGGCTTAATCTAGGGGTGCACCTTCTCAGGACATGGTCAACATCCTCTTCCATTTGTCCACATATTGTACATAAGTTAGAACTAGTCATATGGCGGTGATATCTTTCTGCATTGGTGAGAAGATTTTGTCTCAACGCCAGCCATAACAAGACTTGTACACGTTGCGCTCCTTCCCATCTCCAGCCCACATCCCATTTGCGATCGTCATCCATCTAGCAACTCATATGCTGACCAAACGGAGAATTTCCCATCACCTGTTCTGTCCCAGAAGCATTGTGCATCCCCATCATCATGAGTTAGGGGTTTGGAACCTGCGATGAGAGATAAAATATGATGTGGGAGTTCCCTATAGAGACTCCAGTTCCATGTGCCATCTTTTTCAACAAAATGATTGACCGTCAGTGCTGCCTCCTCCTCAGAAATATCATGGAACGCTGAATTCTTCATAGGCCCCACGTCAACAACCCAATTTTCTGACCAGAACCGAGTACGTGTCCCATCTCCCACTTCGCATTGTGTGCCCATTTCAACGTCCAACAGTACTTTCTTTACACTTCGCCATAAGCAAGGGCAAACGTTGTTCTTCCGATAAGGTCCGTTGAAATCATTCCACCCATACTTACTTCGCAAAACTTGCACCCATACTAAGTTTGGTCTAGTATGCAACTTAAAGGCTATTTTCATAATAAAAGCCTGGTTTTGCTCCTCAACTCTTTTAATACCACGTCCACCCCTCCCGAAAGGTTGACGCATTGCTTCTCAGTTAACCAAACTTACTTTCCATCCTTCCTCCAAGCTTCCCCAGATAAAATTTCGAATCAGCTTCGCGATTCTTGGACACAAACCATTGGGTAATTTAGTAGTTTGCATGGCGTATCTAGGAATGGCCGAGAGGACTGATTTGGCAAGTGTTATACATCCTGCAAGTGAGAGAGTCTTCACCACCCAACCAGATAGTTTCTTTCTTACCCTCTCCTCAACATTCTCATATGTACCTATCCGGACCCGTTTATGTAGGAGGGGGAACACCAGGTACTTGCCTAGGTCATCCGTTCGATTAAAACCCAATTGATCACTAATACACTCTTGAAGATCCTTGGCACATTGTTAGAGAAATACACCTCTGTCTTAGTATTACTTTGTGGCCGGAGCTAGTGCGGAATTCATTCAAGATGTTTTTTATAAGATGGACTTGGCTCGTATTGGTTGAGCTAAATAGTACCAAATCGTCAACCAAAAATAGGTGAGATAATGGTGGTCCTCCTCTCCTCATCCTCACAGGCTTTCTACGGTTCTCCTGGACATGCTATAAATATATATATATATATATATATCTAATTTTTGATAAAATAGATATAATATTTAAAAGATCGCATGATTGCAATACTTCAAGTGCTACTGTACTTATATAATTGTAATAATAGAAGATTTTTTTTTTCTTTACCAAAAAGAAGATAGATTTTCTTTAGGCCAACAATAATCAAAGATAGATTAGATTAGGAAAACTAAAATGTTAAATCTTAATATCTTTATAATGGAAAACATTATTATCTAAATATTTATCAAGATAAAGAACATTTAAAACTTCGTTATAATTGAGATATTGGCCCCAAAAACATTGATTTATCGTTAAAAATACGTTTAAATCAGTCGTCCACTAAACGCGAGTTACATAGCTATTGATTTCTCCTTGCGAGGTCTCTTCTTCACAGTCGACAATGTGTTTGGGATCACATAATTTTAGAGACTAAGTCCTTATTACGCAAGCCGAGATAAAACTCCTCTCACATGCTTACCTTATATACCGTAAATCACGATTTATAAGCACTTATTACTCAAAAATAAGCTATTCCAAACGAGCACTAAAAATGGGGTTATATAGTAACTGATTTTGCCTCTGATAAATTCTTTTACTTTCTTTCCATAGATTTTCAAATCGAGCATTACGAAGAAGTAGATGAAGCAGATGTTAATGGGTCGCGACATGCCATATCTCCCGGAAGAAATTGTCTAAGAAATTCTCAAACGACTTCCGGTGAGATCCCTAATCAGATTTCAATGTGTTTCCAAACATTGGAAAAACCTCATCAAATCCCCATCTCCATCTTTCATCACTGAAAACCTTCGTCACTGCAGTCATCAAAATTAATTACAAAATTTAATTTACCAAACTCAGAATCATTGGAATGAACCAAAAAGTATAAAATCTACATTATATAATTAGAAATAAATATAATTTGGTTAAAGTAATAATGATAGGAAATCATGATTGATACCCTCTCCGGTGCAAAACTATGTCCTATATTTAGGACCGGAGGTAGTATTATATTAATTTTTATAGATACTTTTTAATTTAATTGATATAATATTTAAGAGATCACATGATGTCAATATTTTGAGTCATTCTGAACTTATTTTATAATAATAATAATAATAATAATAATAATAAGCTCTTCTTTTTTTTTTTTTTGCCAACAACGGTAGAAGATAGATTGGCGATGAGAAATTAACTAACAAACTTATATGATAATATCTTTTTAATGGCAACAACTATGTATTTAGATACTTATCTAGATGAAAAAAATATTTGAAACTTCATTAAGATTAAGATATTGGCCCCAAAACTATTGATTGATTAATTATTTAAAAAAAAAAAACGTTTTCACTACTATTCACTGAATTTATATAAACTTGGCTCGCACCTTCCTTCTCCTGCTAGTCTTCTGAAAACCACTTGATTTTCCCACTGCGAGATTTCTTCTTCTCAGTCGATAGCTTTGATTCTCAGCCTCTGATTTCTTCTATTTTCCTCTCATAGATTTCCAAGTCAAGCCCCATAAAGAAGCACATGGAAATGGGGGACGGCACGCCATATCTGCCCGAAGAAATCACCACAGATATTCTCAAACTGCTTCCAGTGAAATCGCTTGTCAGATTTCAATGTGTCTCCAAACAATGGAAAAATCTCATCAAGTCTCCATCTTTCATCGCCAACCACGTCCATCACTCCGCTCAAAACCGGCCTTCACTTTTTCTTTGCAAACAGCGTAGACCATGTGAGCCTCTGCATTTACGTTTGATGGATTGCGAGATGCATGTTCATGAAATTTCGAACCCGCCTTGGATCGGTTCCTTGTTTGGTGTTATGATCATTGGTTCCTGTAATGGCTTGCTTTGTGTTGTAATCAATGAGTATAAGGTTCCTTGGAGAGTTTTGCGCAGTTCCCTTTTATTGTGGAATCCTGCTACTAGAGAGATGAGAGAGATCCCCAAAACCAGAACTTCAGAAATTCCTGACTGGGATTGCACTGGATTTGGGTTCAGTGCAAATGTTAATGATTATAAGATAGTGCAAACATATAATGATGGTAATGAAATCATTAGGGCTGTTGAAGTATTTTCGTTAAACAAAGGTTCATGGAAGGAAATAGAACTTGGACCCTTGGAGGGTGTAGGTTTTAGCACCGGTAATTGTGTTGCATCGAATGGATGTATCTTTTGGGCTGGTTTTTTACTGGAGGGCGAAGATGATGATGCTTTGATAGTTTCATTTGACATAGCTATGGAAGTGTTTACATTGATACCATTGCCTCCTCTGCCGAATATTATGAGTTTTGAGTTGACGGTATATGAGGACAAAGTTTCTATACTTATTCTCTCTAATTGTATTGATTTGTGGGTGCTAGTGGAGGGTGTCGGCTCACCTACGGAGAGATGGAGTTGGACTAAAAAGTTTAGTAGCAATCCCTGCCCGTCCACATTAGAATTTCCAGGGATCATTTGGAGGAATGAAATTGTCATCGGTTCTTTCGGTTAAGTATAGGCGCAGAAATCCAAGTGGTGGCAAAGAAAAAATTGAAGAAGAAAACTTTGGTTAAATTTTGATCAATATCATTACCAATGAGGATAAGATGATTAATATCCCTGGATGTCGCTTTGGTAATGTTTACAATCATGTTGAGAGTCTTGTTCCAATTGGCAACATTCAGTATTGAAGGACAATCGTTACCGTGCAATTTAATTTTGTTCGATTATTCGGTTCAGATATTATATATATATATATATATATCGAATGAAGGTTACATTTTCAGTAACAGATTTTTTTGTGTATTTTACCTATTCAAAATATCATGTTTCTCGCCTCTGCCACCCTGCACATTGAAAAACAATATTTTTTCCATGATTTTTCTATTGGACATATCCATAATATCATGTTCTTTGCATAATGTGAACATCTTTAGGATCATTACAATACAATTGGGCCAAAAAAAATTACAATACAATAATATTGTTGGATTATGATTGGTTCACCCTTGGTAGATTAGTCTAAGTCCATAAAGCCATGGGCTAAAATGCAAATAATATTTCTTCTGGGTGACTAGCTTTGATTTTTTTTCATATTTAATGTGTATGAAGGAAATAATGACATGCATAAAGAAACAACTAAGGGAGTGGATGTGTTACCGATGGAACGAGGCTATTGGCTTTCTCATACTTATAACTCTTAAGTTACTTATGAGATCATAACTCCTAGATTACTTATATGAGATCATAAATCCTATCCTAAGCAACTTATATATGGAGTCATAACTTATGCCATGAGTTACTTAAGACAATAGCTAGTATATATACTAATGTTTTGCTCTTTGTTCAAGCACTTGAGTTTGTCTCCTCCTGAACACAAGTTGGTGTGCTCTCTATTCTCTTTCCATTTGTGGTGCATTTGTTGTGCATTTATAACCGTATCTAACAGTGATCCGGTTTAGTGTGAGTATTCGCTATAGTAGATTGCACTCCAGGTACATTTTATAATCTCACAAATATCAATCTTAATAAAGGTTTAAATTCTTGTATGCTGCGATATGGCAGGAATTATGTTGATGGATAATGAAAATTGAACAGATATGCATTTGTTCGTCCGAGAAAAAGTTTTCTTAGCTGAAAGTAAAGTGCAAAATTTAACGTATTGAAATATGTGAATGTTTAAATATAGATAAATTTCTTTATTAACCCTAGTGTAAAAGGGAGAGCTTAAGTATAATAAGGGTATAAAAATAGAATAATTTTTTTATCATATTTCAAGTTTCAACCAACCGTTTGAGCTCAAGCACCCATCATACTTAAAAATCGTTGAACTCATAATTTCATGGAAGGCACTTAATATCGTTGGGTTAAAAAACCGGACAATAAAAATAGTATAATATGATAAATTAATTTTATACAATGGTTTTGGATTAATTGAGCATTTTACTCTAATTATTATTGTTAATATAAAAAAGGCAGGATATAGGACCATGTTTAATTAGTTTCCATGTTACTTTATCATCTCAATAGTCAAAACTTCCTAGGAACTGCAATTGCATTGCATATAAAATGATCAGTGTCAAGTAGGAGTCTCTTTAGTTTCTTCATACACTTGCCTGTAATTGCTCTCCATTGAGGGTTACATCTCTCGAAGCATTTGCAGGGTGAAAGTAGTTGTGATTTTGAACCTTTAGTCGCCTCGGGTTAAATAAAAATAAAAATAAAATTTTATAGTGAAGGGCACAACTCAAGATCGAATTCTCATAGCAAATCTTCTATCTAATTCATAGGCCAAATTAGATGACAAAAAGGTTGAAATGAGTTTTAACATTGATTTTCTTTATAATGGAAAACAACATAAACTACTACTTTTTTTGAACAAGCAACTTTTTCTTTGATTGCACACAATCTCATTCTCAAATTCAAATCAAAATAATTCCTAACCCGTCAAGAACACAAGGACTCCATGTAACTATGAATAAAGTGCCGAATCAATGGAGGAAGCCAGAGGAAGTTGTTGGTTTAATTGAAGGAGTGGAGAAACTAAGGAGAAACGATGGAAGAGGCAAAAAAGGAGCTGGGAGGCAAATCAACGAAGGACATCGTCAACAACCGTGGTGTTCTCCTTCTCTTTCCCTCCGTTTGAAGGTCTCAGGCCCCCCAACCCCCCCCCCAAAAAAAAACTGTTTTCTGAGTAATGCTGATGAAAGTTGGCTATGGCATAAGAGATTGGCTCATGTTAATATGCATCAATTAGGCAAACTACTCAAAAAGGATTTAGTTCTTGAATTACCCAAAGTATCTTTCAAAAATGACTTGATTTGTGACGCATGTCAAAAGGGTAAACAAACTAAATCATCTTTCAAATTGAAAAATGAGATTTCAACAAATAGACCACTATAATTATTGCATATGGATTTAGTTGGCCCAACAAGAGTAAAGAGTCTTGGTGGTAACTTATATTCATTGGTCATTGTTGATGATTTCTCCAGATTTACATGGGTTATTTTTCTATCATCAAAAGATGAAACCTTTGAAGAATTTATTGTTTTTTCCAAGAAAGTGCAAAATGAGAAAGTTATGACCATTATAGGTATTAGGACCGATCATGGTGGAGAATTTGAAAATCAAGCCTTTGAAGAATATTGTGATACTAATGGCATTGATCACAATTTCTCTGCTCCAAGGACGCCTCAACAAAATGGAGTTGTGGAACGCAAGAATAGAGTGCTTACTAAAATGGCTAGAGCAATGTTAAAAGAAAAGAACGTGTCTCAAGTTTTCTGGGCTGATGCTATGAGTACAGCATGCTATATCTCAAATAGAGCCTATATCAGAACGAAACTTGGAAAAACCCCATACGAGCTGTACAAAGGAAGAAAGCCAAACATTGCTCATCTACACATCTTCGGTTGTAAGTGTTTCATTCATAATAATGGTAAAGATAACTTAGGAAAATTTGATTCTAAAACTGATGAAGGAATTTTCTTAGGATATTCTAACCGAAGTAAAGCATATAGAGTTTTCAATAAAAGAACATGTGTTGTTGAAGAATCAATTCATATTGTATTTGATGAATTTGAATCCTCTGACAAAACCATTGATGAAGAACAGGAAGTTGTTTTAAATCAAGAAAATGGTCAATCTATTTCTAAGCCTCTTATTCTAGAAGTTGATGAAACTAAGGAAGAAGAGCAATCACTAGGTCAACCTAAAGCCTGGAAATACAATAAAAGTCATCCCTTAGATCAAGTCATAGGAGATGTGAATGAAGGGATCAAAACTAAAAATAGAATTTTCAATGAAGTAAGTTTTTCTGCATTCATTTATGAGATTGAACCTTCTAACATTGATGAAGCCCTATCAGACAATGATTGGGTTATAGCAATGCAAGAAGAACTAAATCAATTTGAGAGAAATCAAGTTTGGGATTTGGTACCCCGACCCAAGGATCATCCAATCATTGGAACTAAATGGGTATTCAAGGACAAACCCGATGAATCCGCAATTATTGTCAGAAACAAGGCAAGGTTGGTAGCC
Source organism: Inga oerstediana (assembly GCA_963210345.1). Classification (NCBI taxonomy): domain Eukaryota; kingdom Viridiplantae; phylum Streptophyta; class Magnoliopsida; order Fabales; family Fabaceae; genus Inga; species Inga oerstediana. The sequence goes on along the minus strand of OY723400.1, from coordinate 21,823,066 downwards.
AAAGGCTATAATCAGGAATAAGGGATTGATTATGAGGAAATGTATGCTCCAGTGGCTAGATTGGAAGCTATACGCGTACTCTTAGCCTTTGCATGCATCAAAGGATTCAAACTCTATCAAATGGATGTAAAGAGTGCATTTCTAAATGGATACATCATGGAAGAAGTATATGTAGAACAATCTCCAGGTTTTGAGGATGTTACCAAACCTGACCATGTTTTCAAACTCAAAAAAGCTTTATATGGTTTAAAACAAGCTCCTAGAGCATGGTATGAAAGGCTCAGTAAATTTCTTATTGATCAAGGTTTTGTATGGGGAAAAGTTGATACAACACTTTTTATAAAAAGAGAACGTGATGATATTTTAATTGTTCAAATATATGTTGATAATATTATTTTCGGTGCTACTAATGAATCTCTGTGCAAGGAATTTTCTGAGATAATACAGGGAGAATTTGATATGTCAATTATGGGAGAATTGAATTTCTTTCTTGGTTTGCAAATCAAACAAAGAAAGAATGGAATCTTCATATCTCAAACAAAGTATTTGAAAGAGTTGTTGAAGAAGTATGGAATGGATGAAGCAAATGGCACGGACACGCCTATGAGTTCAACTACGTTGCTTGATGCTGATGTCAAAGGGAAAGACTACAACATCACAAAATATAGAGGAATGATTGGATTATTACTCTATCTTACGGCAAGCAGACCAGACATCCAATTTAGTGTTGGTATATATGCAAGATATCAATCAGCACCAAAGGAATCACATGCTGAAACGGTCAAACGAATTTTTAGATACCTTGCTGACACACCCGAATTGGGTCTGTGGTATCCCAAAGGAAGAAGTGAATATCTTGTTGCATATTCAGATTCAGATCATAGAGGATACAAGACAGACAGAAAGAGCACCAGCGGACAAGGACAATTTCTTGGAGGATCTCTTGTATCATGGTTTAGCAAGAAACAAAATACAGTGTCTCTTTCGTCAACGGAAGCCGAATATGTTGCAGTCTCAAGTTGTTGTGCACAAGTGATATGGTTAAAACAACAACTACAAGATCTTGGTATTTATCTCAAAGAAATACCAATCTATTGTGACAATACTAGTACAATAAGCTTGACAAAAAATCCAGTTCAACATTCTAGAACCAAGCATATCGATGTCAGACATCACTTCATCAGAGATCATGTCCAAAAGAAAGATGTGAAAGTGATATTCATTCCTACTCATCTTCAACTAGCTGATATCTTCACAAAACCCCTTGCAAATGATCAATTTCTATACATTAGAAGAGAATTGGGAATGGTAAATCCCAATGAGTTGTAAGTTATTTCAATTTCTCATAATATTAGATGAAGTCATTTGATAATGTTTTGATGATTATTAATTTAAGCATCGGAGTATATAGAAACTTGTTTTGCAGGAAGGTTGAAACTCTGTTTTGAGAAACAAAAACATAGGTTATCAAAGGACACATTTACTGGAGTACCAACTTGAAGTAATGACTGACAGAGAACCATTACCCGAGGAACAACTTGAAGTCAAGAAGCACTTTACTCGAGTAACTACTCGAGTAATGGTCTTCCAAAACTGGAAGTAACGGATCAAGTTACCTGGAATTTAATTTAAACGGTTCAGTTACTAAGAAATGAACAGTCAGAAGTTGAAAAGACAAGTTACCCGAGGCGAGCCTCCAGTAAACTTGAAGCTTACTCGAGTAAGGACTCGAGTAACTGCGAGAACAGATTTTCAAATTGATGAAAAATGACTCAAATCTGCTCAAAATTGGTTATAAATGATCGAGGGAACATACATGGATAATTACAATATTATTCATGCCAGGTACGCAATTTAAATGAATTATTTTAGAGATTTTCTGTATGATCACTCGAGTAAGGACTCGAGTAAACATGAAGTTTACTCGAGTAAGGCCTCGAGTAATGTTGGGTTTTAGGTCTTTATCTGTCGCAAACTCGGTCATTTCCACAAAATCTCCTCGAGTAAATCACTCTACTCTCTCACAAAAACTTTTCACAATCGATTCCTTGCATCATTTCTGTCAAAACACAACAGATTTCAACTCCAGAAACTTCCTAATCTGCTCAGATTCTCTATGCCCTATCTCGCGACTCATGGCTTTATTTTTTTCTAAGATTCTCAACTTTCACTGATTCAAAATGGTTAGAACCAAAAACCTTACTCCCACAGATTCTTCTGAATCCCAACGACTTTCTGACCCTCTTTCTTCTCCTCCCACAAAGAGAAGGAAACTTACCCCTAGATCAAAAGCCAAAATCCAACCTCAACTGAAACCAAAAGGGGTTGTGATCAAAGAGCCTATAGTTACAAGGGCTCAATCCAAAAAGAGCACCTCTACTAGGAGAGGCAAAAGTGCAAAGTCTCCCTCTCCTACACCCTCTGATTCCTCTACTCCCTCTTTCACACCAAAACCTTCTAAAAAGCCCAAATATGATAAGAATGTGGCTAAGGCAATGGCTAGCATTCTAGATCAAATGGAGAAGGGGTAATCTTCAAAGAAGTCTAAATTGCCAGAAGAGGAGATCACCAACCCTCCAAAGGGGTTCAATGTCAACAAACTGGAGGAGTCCCCAAAGTATCTCACTCAATTCTCTAGGAGGAAAGTGTGTAAAACACAATATGTGGACCTCAAGTTACTTCAGGAGGTATTGAAGCATGATCTCAGTTCCTATTTAGAACCTTTTATGCCTTGGCTTTCAATTAGATTACCTTTTTGCACAAAAGTGATCACACATTTTTATTGCAACCTTGAGATCCTAGATGAACTAAATAGCACCTCAGCTGAGGAAGAGATGACCACCACTGTGAGAGGCCAAAAGATTCTCATTTCACCCTCTAGTTCAACATGTGGTTAGGGATAGAGAACCCCCCAGATGACATTTACTCCCAACTTGATCCAAACCAAATATTTTCTGTCCTTAAACCTGGTGAGCTTGTTGGCCCTTTAAATTTCAAACCGAGTGATATGTGTGATCATCACAGGGTTCTATGGTACATCTACTCTAGATCCCTTGTGAACAAGGCCAACAACTATACCCATTTCTCAGATAAGGACTTTAGATGGTTTGCTTCACTTCTCTTGAAGGAATAAAAAGATTTGAGGGAGTACATTTTCTCCGAGATGAAGAGGTACAGGGTGGATGGGAAGGCTACCACACCGATGCCATATCCTCAGGTTGTGTCACTTATTCTAAAGGAGAATAAGATTTGGTATCTGGAGAACAAGGAACCTATTGAGAGGATTACTCCGGTTGGGAGAAATCAGATTGGCAAGCTCAACATTGACATACCTCTCAAGGGTCCTCTGGAGTCTGGGTCAAAGAAGAAGAAGAAAACTGAGACTAAGACTAGCAAGATGGATGACACTCAGTCGTCGGCTCCAGCTGCCACTACATCATCACCCTCTTTTCTCAATGCCATACTCCAACACTTCATGGAAAATATGCTGAGAGGATTTCATGTGGACATTGCCAACACAAATGCTGAACTGATAACCCACATAAATCACAAGATGGCGAAGTTGGTAGAAAAGATGGATAAGAGGCACGAGGAGTTGCTAGCTGAGCAACGTGCCCAGGGTGAGACATTGAGATTGATTCTGGCACGACTGGACTCCTTGGGTCCCGGACCTTCTGCCAGTCCATCCTCTTCTTCTCCAGAGCATATACCATCTTCTGCACCACCACCACCTCCAGAGAACACTCCTTCTGATATTCCTCACTCTGAGGCTGAGCCTTCTATCCCTCCGGTCTCTAGTCCACATGAACCACAACCCAAAGATATCTTATACTCAATGGATAACCTTGAAACAAATGAGACTATTCACATCATCATTGATGATTCACCACCCAAACCTCAGATTGAACCCGCCACTAAACCTATTCCATCTCCTACCCATACTGAGGAAATATCTCCCTCCTCATCCTCTGATCCTCATACTCCAGAGGTTGAGACCACTCCAGAGGTTGAGACCACTACTATGATCGTCTACCAGTCTCCATCTATTCCTCCCCGAGATGATATCCATATCCCTCCAATTAATCTTCCTGAACCAGTCTCTTCTAGCTCATTTGACTCCTCTGGTTCAGATGACTCTATGGTTCTTCCAATACAGCCTATCTCCATGATCAAGCCTTCTAGTCCTCCACTTGATTGATGAAGACAAAAAGGGGGAGAAGAGCTTGAGTGTGATTTTGTGGAGTGTCTATGTTTATTTTAGGGATATATGGGTGTATATGGGTTTTAGGGAGTTTTTGAGCTTTTAGAAAGTCTTTTGAATTTTAAGCTTTTCATCTTGTCATCTTGTAATGCAGCTTAAGTTTAATGCAAGTTAATTTAAGTTATGATTTCATTTCATGTCCATTTAAGTTTTAAATTATGATACATTGTTGGACTAATGAGTTTGTTGTGTATGCAAGGTGTATATTATGAATTCATTCACTTTACACTTTGAATCTAAACTTAATAAGTTTTTCAAAATAATCTTTGAATACAAGAAGTATTTAATTAAGAATTCAATTTCAAAAACCCTGTTCAAAATCACCAAGTTTTGTCATCATCAAAAAGGGGGAGAATGTTAGATCTCATGTTTTGATGATAACAAAGAATATTATGAAAAAGATTTGATTAATAAATAAGTTTGAACAAAGTAATAACAGGGAAAAGTATCACTTGAAGTAAGCATTGGAGTAATGAAGTAAGGCCAAGAGAAAAAGCTGAGAAACTTGATTAGGAGCAAGTTTTCTAAGGCATTACTCGAGTATGTACTCGAGTAAAGGAACAGAAACTTGAAGTAATCAGAGACACCTTCGAGTAACCTGCCAACGTTACTCGAGTAAGTACTCGAGTAATAGTGTAAAGTCTTCCAGTTGGTCTCGGCCTGCCAATGTTACTCGAGTAACCAGGTAATTCACTTGGAGTTGCTCTCAGCCTGCCAACGTTACTCGAGTAACCATGTAAAAGTCTTCCAGTTGCTCTCGGCCTGCCAATGATACTCGAGTATGTACTCGAGTCCCCTGTTTCAAGAAATATATTGCTCTCGGCATTTTCAACCTTGCCAACGTTACTCGAGGAGCTACTCGAGTAACTCACTGTGGTAAGCAAAAACCTGAAGGTAGTACCCGAATAACTTGATCTATTTTTATTACACTTCACTCGAGGCACTACTCAAGTATGCAGGTATTCAATGACTCATTTAAAGTGGATTACTCGAGTAAGTACTCGAGTATGTAGAATTATTTTTGAAGAAAAACCTCAAGTCATTACTTGAGTAAGCTATGCACATAAATTGAGTTTACTCGAGTAACAAGGTAATCAAACTTGAAGTGCTTTCGGCCTTGAAATCCTGCCAACATTACTGGAGTAAAGCATCGAGTAACTAAAAGTTTATTTGAAGGTTTACTCGAGTTGGTACCCGAGTAACCTATGAAGAAAAGAGTGCATTACTCGAGTAGGTACCCGAGTAAACATGCATTTTCAAAGGTTTGATATTTTGTTTATTCCATGCACTACCCGAGAAATCTTATATTTGTTTGTTGACTTGTAGTTCATCAAAGGTTTCCCGATGATACTCGAGTATGTACTCGAGTAAACTTTAATGAATACTCGAGTAGCTACTCGAGTATGTAAACCCAGAAACTTAGAAATCATTCAAACGTTCATTGATTTGTTTCCTATATGATTAACCCTTCATTGTATTAATATTCCTAGCATATTTACATATAAACAATGAAGAAATCTTATCAAATAAGGAAAGTCAAATGTGAAGTTCAAATGCCACCTACCGCCAACGGATATTTTTCAAATACTGGAAAAGTCAATAGTGGCTGCGCACTCTCCAACGGACGAGAAGAAAATGTTCCAACGGCCATCACCAATATATTTATATAAATGGGAACATCCAAACAAAAATATAACAATAAGAACACACACGAACGTATCATCAAGTTTATTACTCTGTTTTTACTCATTTTAGTAATTATGTACTTCAGTGATTCTTATTCACTCTGAGAGAGAGATATTTCATTCAAACTCAATATTTGTTATTGAGATAACTTAAGGTTGTGGAACCTTGAGTTGGGATTGGATTACAACTTGTAAGGGGGAGCGAGTGTCCAGGTGAAGAAACTTGCTTGTACTGAGGTGCCAAGAACCCACTGAATCTTGGAAGTTATAGTGAAACTCTCAGAGAAGCTCTGAGGACTAAACATAGGTCAAAGTGGTTGTGGCCAAACCAGTATAACTCCTGGTGTACACTTTGGTGATATTTCTCCTTACTCTTTACTGTTTCAATTTCACCGTCAAGTTTTATATTTGCAACGAAATTTTTAGTATCACCCAATTCACCCCTCCTCTTGGGTGAAACGCTTGCTCTAACACCTTATATATTGAAATATTTAATCTACGGAGAATTACACTAAGATCCCAAGGAAGAAGAGAAATGAAAAAATAGTCCCAATAAATTGTAAAATGAAAAAATGGTCCCATGGAGTTGTTAATACAGGCTCCTGAAGTTGTTAACGAGTTGTCAATACAGGCTCATGAAGTTGTTAATGGGACCATTTTTTCATTTTGCAATCTACAGGGATCATTTCTTCATTTTTTTCCTTCCTTGGGACCTCATTGTAATTCTCCCTTTAATCTATTAGGTATATGTTGTGATGCTAAAAATCTGAAATACTTAAAAGACTGGATAACTTTAAATGTATATATGATTTCCATGGCATGATTAGGAGAGGAAATTAGTAAGTCTTAACTTTTTAAGCATCTCAATAAAGCTTGTTACATAGGTGGGCATTGAACTTGTCACACAATCAGCTTACTACTTGTGTCATCACTATTTTTTTGCCAGACAAGTTGTTTGTGCAATAATTCATTGAAAGGGGATCTTTTTGGAAAGGGTCTAGACAACATAGAGATTGATAGGTAAAACAGGAAAATTTCTATAGACGAATAATTGGAAATAAAGAATAGCTTTATTGTGTGTATTAGTCATAAGAATAGTGTGTGAAGAGAAGAGTAAGTAGATGAGCATGATGAGTGAGTTTGATTGAAGTTAGGAGAGCTGGCAGACTTGACCTTGAGCCATAGGCAAACAGGTTTATCTACTATTGAGCTCATCCAGCTCACCGGTTCAAAGAACTAATTTTGGGCCCTACACAATTATCCCTTCTTTTATAAATAATTTTATCTTGTACTCGATGTTGCCTTGTGGCACGCAAGCGGACATTTAACTTATCATACTAGTCAGTGTCCCGCATATTATGTAATTAATAGATTAATAGATAAATAGATGCAATATTTTTTGCCAAATAAGTAAGAGATGTTATGCTGTTTGATTATAGAATTAAATGTGTGGGTTTCAAGTAGCTATTTATTCTCCATTCAATTTTTTAAAAAATAACATATTCACACACCGGTTTCTAAACTACTTGTTTAATAATATCCTAAATAAGCGTAGCCATCTGTATTCTTAAAATGGGATTGTAACAACCAGCAAAGCTGTTAGTTGAGATAATAATCAGTCTTATCCTAAGAGAAGGGATTGGTGTCCTTCAATGAATCTCAATTATCTAAATTTCCGGAGTCAGAATTAAATGAAACTGAAAATATTTTTCGTACTTAAATACTGTAACAATAAATATAGGCAAGATTTTATAAGTAGTCACAAATGTATCAGTAATTTAGAACGTGTGTGTAAAAACCGGTCGACAGTAAGGCACTCACTCGTACCAAATTCTTTTTCAAATTATTTTTAGATTTTTTATTGATTTTTCAACTACAGAATTTATGTTACGTAAAAACTCAATTGTTCCTACATTTTATTATATATTATTTTAGATTTTTAAAATTTGATAAATTTTTTGGAGAATTAGGGAGAAGGACGAAAGAAAATGAATATTGATTAACAAGCATCTTAAAAATTATAATTATTCTAAAGGATTAAAATCAAAAAATAAATTTTAATTACGAAATTAATGCTCACCAAATTCCTTACATTTTTTTCTTACCCCATCTCATCTATTTGATGTTTTTTAGCTTCTTTATTATGCTAAACAAAATTCTAGATGAATAAATTTTGAATACAATATCATTGAATAAGTTCCAAAAATATAAACTATTGAGTTACAAATATATTTTTTTTAACAAAAAAATGGTTAAAGTATACTTTTAATCTTTTAAGTTTTTTTGTGAAATATGCTTTTGGTCCCTTAACTTTATAAAGTATATTTTTAATCTTATAATTCTGACACTGTTAATGTTGCTAATGAAAAACGCTGACGCAGCAAACTCAAGCGATAACTAATAGCGTTTAATTACACAAATTTTAGATATTTTTCAATTTACACATATTTCAAATTTAAGATTAGTAGCATTTATTAATTACTAATTCATCATTTAAGTTTACACCGTCATCAATTGAATTTGTTGCATCACCGCTTTCTGTTAGCAACATTAATGGTGTTAAAATTAAAAGACCAAAAGTATACTTTATAAAATTAAGGGATCAAAATTTATAAATTTAAATGACTCAAAGTATACTTTAGCCTAAAAATATACATGGATATGTCAAATTTGATAGTTGAGTGATGAGGTTAGAGAAAATGTAGGGAGTTTAGAGTTTGATAAGGGTTAATTTCATAATTAAAAATTTATATATTGACTTTTTGTCTTTCAAAATAATTAAAATTTTCAAGATCCTTATTAATAAATATTCCTTTTCCTTAGTTCTTCTCCCTAATTTTCCAATTTTGAATATGTTACAGCTTTGGTTAATACATTTTCACTCTACACTAATAGCTTTATATATAAACTTGGGCATTGCCCTCCTCCTTCTTCTGCTAGTCTTCTGAATTCTCCCTCGATTTATATTAGTTTTGCTATGCCTTTTCTTCTTCTATTTTCCTCAACCACTGATTATAGATTCCCAATTGGAACCCCACGAAGCACATTGGTAATGGATGGCCACACGCCACATCTTCCCGAAGAAATCATCATAGAAATTCTCAAACAACTTCCAGTGAAATCGCTTATGAGATTTCGATGTGTCTGCAAACTGTTAGTTATATGAGCAGGTCAGATGTTGTTAGTAGACTTTGTAAATGGGCCCTGATAATAAGCCCAGTGCGTCTTGCGTCTGTTTACTATGTTCTGTATTTGTAAATACTTGGTCATGTTTGTATATAAATAAGAGAAGTGGGGATCAATACTTTTTGATCCGATTTTTTCAATTATTTGGGCTTCACTAGTTAACATGGCATCAGAGATTAGGTTTAGTTTTGGGCCAGTTTTCTTTTCGGGTCGGATCCCCACTTGGTAAACCAAGATCCGTCTTTCTTGGTTATGTTCTCTTTCTCTTTCGATTTTCGTCTGTATCTCCTCGGTTCTTGAAGTTCCGATACGACGTTCTTCCATCTCCATGACCTTGCGCCGTTGACGCTCACCGTCGCAGCCTCCGGCGAGGATAGGTGTGGATAAGTGTCGATCTCCGAAAAGATCGTCCTGTGGTTCTGTCGAGCCTCGTCAAAGCTCACCGTCGAAATCTCCGGCGAAGCTAAGTCTCCGTCTCAGCAAGAACCTGTTGCGGTGGTCAGTATCTCCACCATCATTTTTCCGCTGTCGGTCAGTATCTCCACCATCGTTCTTCCGCTGTCAAAGATTTGCCGTTGCAATTCGTCATCTGTGCCCTAGATCGATTCGGTGCATTGATCGATTATTCAAGAGATTGTTCAAGATCTGCCGCTGTTTTTAGTTATCTGTGGCATCACGTCCTGTTCCAGATCCTTTGATTACTCCGCAACACCATGTCTTCTCCAACAACAACCGTAGTTGATTCCTCTCATCCCCTTTACTTGCACCCATCTGACATCCAATCGGTAAGCCTAGTCCCTCAAATCTTGACTGGTACTCACAATTACACTGTCTGGAGTCGCTCTATGAAACTGGCACTCCGTGGAAAGAATAAACTAGGGTTTATCGATGGATCACTTAAGAGAGACAGGGACCCCAAATTGATTGACCATTGGGACAGATGCAATGCTGTTGTTCTTTCATGGCTAATCAATTCGGTGGATAATGAAATTGCCAATGGTATGGTTTTCTCCGATAGTGCTCAGCATGTGTGGTCTGATTTGCAAGAACGATTTAACAAGATTGATGGGTCAAGGATTTATTCACTTCACAAGACCATTTCCTCCTTCACACAAGGCACCTTGACTGTGACAAGCTATTTCACCAAACTTAAGGAGCTGTGGGATGAATACAGCCTTCTTGTGCCTTTGCCTTCATGCGAATGTGCTGTCTCCAAGGAATATGTGAACGTAACTCAACAACAGCGCCTCTTTCAATTCCTTATGGGATTGAATGATGTTTATCACCAAGCAAGATCTCAAATCCTCCTGATGTCTCCTTTGCCAACAGTCAATCATGCATACTCAATGATTTGCCAAGATGAAGACAACCGTGTCATAGCATCTCAATCTTCCTTTATTCCTATAGAAGCTGCTACTGCCACTACAAGAGGCAGAGGACGTCAAGGCAGAGGAAGAGGGAGAGGAAGGTCCACTATAGAGTGTACCCACTGTAACCGTAGAGGACACAGTCGAGAAAACTGTTATGAACTAATTGGCTATCCTGCTGATTTTCCAAAATGCAAGGAACAAGGCAATACTCAAGCAGCACTTGGCTCTACCAACAATCCAACACCAATGGGTTCTCAGCCACCACTAACACAACAACAATATGATAAAATTCTTCAGTTGCTCAGTAAGGACACGGAGGAAATTGCTGTTGGTGCAAATCACTTCATTAAGGAAAGCGTACCAGGTTTAGTAAATGCTATTCCTTCTTCGCTATGTCAATCTAATTGGATTTTGGATTCTGGTGCTACATGTCATCTTACTGGAAATTCCACTATGCTAAGTTCTATTAAACCATATACAGGACCCCTTAGGATGATTAAGTTGCCTAATGGACATAAAATCACAGTGACACATGTAGGGACTGTAAATCTTTTCAATAATGTGACATTGACTGATGTTTATTATACACCTCAATGTTGTTTTAACTTGCTGTCCATTTCAAAAATGATTAAGCAACTTAACTGTAGCATTGTATTTTATCCCAACTTTTGCACTTTGCAGGAGATTCCCACTGGGAAATGCCATGTGATTGGTAAACTACATGATGGTTTATATCTGCTTGAAACAAACATAAAGATGGACAGAATAATGAATATGCAAACTGGGCAGCACATCTCAGAATTATGGCATAATAGGCTAGGCCATGCTCCTATTGAAATCCTTAGGCATTTAGAATGTTTACAATCAGAGGTTATAGAATTCCCTAAACAATTTTGTGATGTATGTTCTCAATCCAAACAAACCCAGTTACCCTTTTCTGTTTCTGAAACTGTTAGTGCTTGTTCTTTTGAACTAATACATGTGGATGTTTAGGGTCCCTATAAGGATCCCACTCATCAAGGTCATAGATATTTTTTAACCGTGGTTGATGATTTTTCTCGTTGTACTTGGATTTTTCTAATGATAAATAAAAGTGAGAGTACTTTCTACTTAAAGAATTTTGTTGCATATGTTCACACACAATTTTCTACTACAGTAAAGAAATTACGGACTGATAATGGTTTAGAGTTTGTTAACCATGATTTAAAGACTTTCTTAAATGATAAAGGAATTATACACCAAACAACTTGTCCTTATACACCCCAACAAAATGGCGTAGTAGAAAGGAAACATAGGCACTTATTGAATGTGGCTAGGAGTCTCTTGATCCATTCACATGTTCCAATTAGATTTTGGGGAGAGAGTATCAAAACAGCAACTTTCCTTGTCAATAGAACCCCATCCAAGAGCTTGGGCTACAAAACTCCATATGAAATATTGTACAAACAGCAACCTGATTTATCTTATTTGAAGGTTTTTGGGTGTTTGGGGTTCTCTACTGTACAAAATGAATATGATAAATTCCAATGTAGGGCAGAACCATGTGTTTTTCTAGGATATCCACCCAATCAAAAGGGGTTCCTATTATATAGCCTTAAGGACAGAAAACTAATAGTGAGTAGGCATGTAAATTTTCATGAAGATAGATTCCCCTTCAAAGATTCACATAATGCAGCTCCAACGGAGAGCTCCAAAACTCTGTGGAATTATTTTTCTCTTGATCCTGACCCATGTGTGTCTAGCACTACCCCACAACAGAATGAGCAATCAGAACCTGATGTGCAGTAGTCGACAGAACCTGATTTAGATGATCAGCAACCTGGAAATGAGGTTAATACAGACACAGATCAGCTTATGGACAGACCACAGCGAGCTGTTCGTGACAAAAAATCACCCTCCTGGTTGAATGATTACGTATGTTTAATGGACACAGCTGAAACATCTGATATGAAGGTAAAATGCAGGTATCTCATTCATGAGTATATGTCTTATAACAATATTTCTAATGATTATAAAGAATATATTCTCTCTACTGATACACTTATTGAGCCTTATAGTTACCAGGCAGCAGTTCAGGACCCCAAGTGGGTAGATACGATGCATGAGGAGATGCAGGCACTTGAACACAACAAAACTTAGAAAATTGTGGACCTACCAAAAGGGAAAGTTGCTATAGGGTGTAAGTGGGTCTACAAACTTAAATATGGGGCCAATGGTCAAGTAGAAAGATATAAGGCTAGGTTAGTAGCAAAAGGGTATAGTCAACAAGAAGGAATAGATTACTTTGAAACCTTTTCCCCGGTTGTTAAAATGGTTATTGTGAGATTGATTCTTACCCTTGCTGCAAAACATAATTGGCATCTATTTCCAATGGATGTCAATAATGCTTTCCTTCAAGGAGATTTACATGAAGAAGTATATATGAAAATTCCACAAGGGTTTGATCAACATAGGAATAACAAAGTTTGCAAGTTGATCAAATCATTGTATGGACTCAAACAAGCTTCTCGTCAATGGAATATCAAGCTCACAGAAACTTTAATTCAAGGGGGGTTTAGGCAAAGTAAATATGACTACTCTTTATTCATTAAGAAAAATAAAGGAGATACACTTTTGGTATTAGCTTATGTTGATGATCTTGTCATAGTTGGAAATAACATTAGCCAAATCAATGAATTAAAGTCATATCTGCATCATCACTTTCGAATTAAAGACTTGGGACCACTTAGATATTTCTTAGGATTAGAATTGGCAAGATCACCTAAAGGTATAGTCCTTAGTCAGCGAAAATATATTTTAGACCTCATTTCTGATATGGGATTGAGTGGGGCAAAGCCTCTTCAAGTTCCCATGGAACGCCATATCCGCTTGAATGCAGGAAGCACTACAACCATGAAAGGGAGCAGGTCCAAACAGAAACGAAAATTCAAATATCTCAAACAGGAAGACCCTTTATTGACTGATCCTTCCATGTATCGTCGGTTGGTAGGTAGGTTATTATATGTATCGTCGGTTGGTAGGTAGGTTATGTTTTGCTGTGCAGACGTTAAGTCAATTCATGAGTGCTCCAAGAAGATCTCATATGGCAGCAGCTGTCTGAGTCGTGAGATATCTGAAAGGAAAGCCTGGACTGGGTATCTTTTTGGCTGTCTCAGGAGAAACTCAAATTGAATGCTACACTGATTCTGATTGGGCAACATGCCCGGATTCTAGAAGGTCAGTCACCGGCTATTTCATTCGTTTTGGAGGGTCTCCTATCTGTTGGAAGTCCAAGAAGCAACACACAGTCTCCAAATCTTCTGCAGAGGCAGAATATTGTGCCTTGGGAACAGCAGTGTCTGAACTTGTGTGGCTGACGCGTTTATTAAAGGATTTGGATGTCAAAAACATTGAACCAGCTTCTGTTTTCTGTGATAGTAAGTCAGCTATTTACATTGCTTCTAATCCGGTTTTTCATGAGCGGACGAAGCATATTGAGATAGACTGCCACTTTGTCCGTGCGAAGCTTCAACAGGGTGTCATTAGTTTACAACATGTATCTTCTAAACATCAGCTTGCTGATATTTTACTAAACCACTTGGAAGTGAAGATTATGATCGTTTGCTTTCCAAGTTGGGTACTATGAATTTATTTGAGCCCCCAACTTGAAGGGGGGTGTTAGTTATATGAGTAGGTCAGATGTTGTTAGTAGACTTTGTAAATGGGCCCTGATAATAAGCCCAGTGCGTCTTGCGTCTGTTTACTATGTTCTGTATTTGTAAATACTTGGTCATGTTTGTATATAAATAAGAGAAGTGGGGATCAATACTTTTTGATCCGATTTTTTTCAATTATTTGGGGTTCACTAGTTAACACAAACAATGGAAAAATATCATCAAGTCTCCATCTTTCATCGCCGGCCACCTCCGTCACTCCTCTCAAAACCATCCTTCACCTCTTGTTTGCAAGCTGTATTGCGGATCTTGCTTCCCTCCTCTACCCATTTCCTCCACGGCCTATCCTCCACTTCTTTGCAAACAGTATTGTGGATCCTGCTCCCCTCGCTTACCTATCCCCTCCGCTGCCTATCCTCTGCCATGGTTGCCGGCGACGCCTTTTTCGCTCTAATTACGGTCTCTTTTGGGTAGAAGAGAGGCAATGGAGAGAAAGAGTAGAGGAAAGAAGCCATATCAATAACGGGAAGGGATTGCCGTCCACATTAGAATTTCCTTGGATCATTTGGAGGAATAAAATTGTGCTTGGTTTTTAAGAGGAGATTGAGTAAGAAAACTTTGGTCAATTTTTGATCAATATAAAGACTAATGAGGGTAGGATGGTTGCTATCCCTAGATGACTTGCTTTTGGTAAATGGTAAAGTTTTCAGTTTAGTTTGAGGAACGTTGATCCTAAACGTTAATTATTACCAAGTAAATTTAATTTTTGTTGTTTAGACTAATAATATGTTTTGATGAGGAAGGGTCGTTGATTTTCAATACCTGATGTCCCCCCCCCCCCATATTTCACCTATTAATAATATCATGTTGCTCATCTCTATCACTCTACATTCAAAACAATATTTTCACCCCATGATTTTGCTGTTTGCAACAAGTATTTTAATTGGTTGACTTCCATCATTTTGAATTTGCAAATCTATTTATATATCAAGCAGTAATGAATATAATGTAATTCTTGTTGTTAGAAAATTGCCAAGTTACTCTATTAGTTTTCTTCTTGAGATCCATAATTTTAACTATCAAAATTATACTCCTTCAGTCCTTAATATATTATTTTATTGTAGAGTTAATGTGGTCTTAAATATGAGATCTATATTTATATTTATTAATTTTTTTCTAATTTAATCCTATTAATACTCCATCAACCATAATCAAGTCGATAAATGAAAGAAATTAGGATAATAATTAGTGTATTAAGTCTTAGATAAAACATGTCCTAATAACTACTTTAATAAACTTCTTTAATCTAATGAAATAAAATAAATAAATTTTATATTAAGAATAAGAGGGAGTCTTAAACTTATTAGTTGTGAATGAAAACAAAAAATAAAGAAAGGCCCTCCTTCACTTTCACTGGGGATCGAGGCATCCCATACCCGGATAATTGTTACCAAAGGATAGTGCATGTGTGACGGGTAGGCGCCTTGCCCTTAGCTAAAGTTTTATTTAAAAAAAAAAAGAGGATAAAACCTCAATTCAAATGAATTGCCAGACAACCAAAAAATTCAAAACTATTGTTTTTTAAGCAAAAAAAATAAAAATAAAATACTTTCCTCATATTAAATATAAGATATTCTTACTTCATTTTAAATGTAAGGTATATATGTTTACTTATCACTTGTACTTAATTAAGAGAAAAAATTGCGTAGCTGAAATTTTTAATTCTTTCAACTATTAGTTGTTCAAGTGCAGCGAAATTGGGTCTTATTATTATTAATTTAGGTAAGTAATTTCAATATATTTTTAGTCGCTTATTTGGCATTTTATATCAAAAACTTATTATTCCTTTCAGTCACATGAAAGGAAAGAAATGACCATACCTTAGATTTTTTTAAAAAAACAAAAACATTTTTACAATATTAATGTCGAAGGAGTATATTGGATGCATTAAGTGTGGTGATTATTTTTTAACATATTTTTATAAGTAACTTTTAATAAATAAAAAATGAATAACTGTACATTATAAAATTAGAGTTATTAAATTTCACCCAAAAAATAGAGTTAAAATCTGACATAGTTAGGATTATGTCGATAAAAATTTAAAACAGTGTTACACTCGATCCAACGCAACTATGGATCAGATTGTGACTAACAGTGGATTGTGGGATATAGCGAAGTGAAGTACTTTCCTCCCAAATTGGGCCCTACAGAAGATCCTTATGGAATGGAAACAACGCTACAACTACACACTACCCACTTACGTGCGAGTAGTTAATAATAAGATGAGAACAAAGGCCGAATATAAGGGGAAAAAGGAGCAAGTGAATTAGAAAACTTATCCACGAAGTTTTTGTTTAGTCTCTCAAATTTCTAAAATATATTTTCAGTCCTCTAATCCTAATACCACCGATAGTTTTAAATAATAATTTTTTTGTAATAATATTGTTTTAAAAATTAAACTCAGTCTGTCAGCATTTAAGAACATCATCGTCAATTGAAAATTAATTTCAATATCACCAAATTTTTTTGTTAATACTGTTAGAGTTAAATGAATAAGTAAACACTTTATAAAACTAAAAGAGAAAACTTTAAATGAAATATTCAAAGTGTTAAACATATACTTTTACTTATTTTTAAAAATGGGAATTGTCCATTGTTATTAGAGGTGGAAATAGGTTAGGTTAGGCTTTACCTAAATAGACCTGAGCTTGCAACAAAAATTTAAAATATGAGCTTGTATTTAAGCTTTTTTAAGGTCTGGGTCTGGGCCTTCAAAAGGCCTAACAAGGCCTCAAACATATTTAAAAGCCTACTTAAAATATAGGCCTTTAAATAGCCTTTAAAACCGATGCATCTACCAATGGGAGTTGGTCCAAGTGGTAAGCGGCATGGTTCCGCTTAAGCAAGATCTCGGGTTCGAGCATTGTGTATGCAGAAAATTCCCATTGGGAGACTCTCCCACCATAGCCAGATGCGCGACGCGGGTCGGATCCAAATGTAGTCGGAGAAAAGCTCCGGTAAACCGGGTGGGCAACAAAAAAAAAACCTATGCATCTAAATCATATATAACAGCATTCACGCTTATTTAAAATATTATATTATGTCGTAAAAGCTTATCATCCATTGTCGTTGTAATAAAAAGGATTAGTAAGGAAAAGAAAAGAATCTCTAGTAATAACAATTAATTGAGCAAATAAGAATAAGAAAAACTAATATCTGCTGACTAATAATGAGATATGTTTTCTAATATTGACTAAGCATAATAAGTAACATGTAACACTAGATTTTATCTCTTATACTGTTCCCACATAAATTGGGACAAACTCCTCCTACTATTATTATAATATTTCATTTGGCACTAAAATAAACTCATATAAATTATTATGCTTTAGTGGATAGCGCAAACTAAGGGAAAGGGAGTGAGTTAACATTGTCATCTCAAGCGATCAGAGAAAAGATATGTAGGGGTTAATGATTGATGTGAAAGTAAGTGTTGAGAGTAATAATGATGAAATGTGAAACATAGAATTAAGGTTAAGTTGGTAAATTTATAAATAATTTATACAATTATTTAGATGACATTATATATTCTTATATTATAATATAAATTTAAAAAAAAATTAAATAGGTTAGGTTTATAGGCTTGTAGGCTAAGCCTTATGAAAATAGGTCTGACCTATTTATCTAAATAGGCTTGGCAATAGGGCTGAGTCTGAGTCTAGCCTATTTACTAAATAAGTTAGGTTAGGTTTGATGCAGGTTAGGTCGTAGGCCCTTATTAGGGATCTGACCTATTTCCATTCCTAATTGCTCCTGCCCTAAATTACTTCTTTACCGCATTCCATCTTACCTACGTGTGGCAATTTTTTTGCCTACTTTTTGTGGCAGTTACTTCCTGCATTAGTTTATATTTATTGCTCCCTCATGTCGTTAGTCTAACGCATGTTTCTTTAGTCTTTATATAAAATATATTTTAGGAGTTGATATTAGTTCTAAATATAAGGCATAATTTTTATATTTATCAATATTTTACTAATTTACCTCTATGCCATGTTTGGTATGGTAGAATTGGAGACATGGAATTGGAATTGGAATTGAATTCCATGTGTTGTGCATGTTTGGTACAAAGAAATGCTCATGGAATTTAATTCTATGTGGAAGCCAAATGAGGTCAATTCCACACAAAAAGCTAATGCCCTGTTTGGTATGGTGGAATTGAAGACATGGAATTGGAATTGGAATTCAATTCCATGAGTTGTGCATGTTTGGTAAAAAAAATGCTCATGGAATTTAATTCCATATGGAAGCCAAATAGGGCCAATTCCATCAAACTCAATTCCACCCAAATAGCTAAGATTTGCAATTCCATGTCTTCAATTCCAACCTTGCCCTTTCTGTGGTGAGACCTAGGTTCAGGAACCCGGACCGGCAGGTCCGGTCCGGGTTCCAATTTTTTTTAAAAAAATTTATATTTTTCCTTTAGAATTTCATACTATAAACCTAAAATTTTCAATTTCTTACAAAGGAGAGGGATTTTTTATTTTTTAATTATAAAGGCATTTTGGTCTTTTTACATATAAATTAGGACTCATTTCCATGACATACCAAACATACTTTTAAACCTCATTTCCATTTCTATATCCATATCCATTTCCATTTCCATCAAAATCAATTCCATTGTACCAAATGGGCCCTAAGATTTGTAATTAATTCCATGTCTTCATTTCCAACCTTGCCCTTTGTGCCACCAACGACACTCGACCCTCCTCAACCTCCAAGGATCTGCTCACTCGTTCTACAGGATCTGCTAACTCTTTTTGACTTAATCTTCTTCCTTACTCATCTTCTATAGATCTGGGCAAGAACCTTATACTTCACTTGAGCTTTCAGATTGTAGCAGCGAAAGGTCCTGTGAGTATGGAAGGGGAGGAGGAGGTTCGATGTTGGTGTGTGCCGGACAGAGGGTGGGTGAAATTAAGGGAAGAAAGGGCGAGGATGATTGTCAGACGATGAATCTCCGGCAAAGATGAGCTTCAATTTGCCAGAGCTCGGACGAAGCACCGATGAAGGGGGTTTGGGTTTTGGAATACAAGGTTCTCGCGCCAACTGTGTGTCCACTAAGAAACTCAGCTTCTGTTGGTGGTCATCCAAGTGAGGAAGCCGATTTTACTGGTTCATGAGTGGGTCATTGGTTGTATGAGATGGTTTGCCGAAGGTGGGGTGGCGGAGGGGAGAGGTTGGTGGGGGGGAGAGCTACAAGGGTATTTTGGTCTTTTCACATTAAAATTAGGCTTCATTTTCATGACATACCAAACATACTTTTAAACCTCATTTCCATATCCATCTCCATATCCATCAAAATTAATTCCAACGTACAAACAGGCCCCTATTGATGCTCTATCAACCATAATCAAATAAAAGAGAGAATGGAAGAATTAAGGAAGATCACTATGGTATTTTAGAAAATACATGTTATACTAATTATAAGACATATTTAAAAAGTTGATATTAATCCTAAATATAAGAAATATTTTTCGTATTTATCAATGGTTTTCTAGTTTACCCCTATTGATACTCCTTCAACTATAATCAAAGAGGAGGGGGAATGAGGAAATTAAGGAAGATGACAAATATGTTTTAGAAAATACATGTTATATTGACTAACTTACCAATTTTCTTAATTTAATTAAATTAGGTAAATATGTCTTATATTAATTACCAAATGAGTATTTACCTAATTTAATTAGATTAAAAAATTAGTTGAATCAGTTATTATGATATGTATTTTCTAAAACAAATGTTTAAACATAAATTTAAAATTTTTATTTTCATAATATTAATTAAGTGTCTATTTAAATTAACGTTTAAAAAACATGTTTACCGTCCGGATAAAATTCTTTTCATTTCCTTACCTAGTATACTGAAAATCACGTTGGAATGGAAAAGCAGCTTTCACGCAAAATTCAAACCATAAATAACTATTAGATCAGGTGGGTTAGTAGATCAGGGGCGGCCTGCTGCCTCGAGAGGCCTGCTGGCGTGGAGAGATAATCTCACCCGCTATGGTATTGATGCTTGCACTACTTATTGTTGGATGTGAGAAATATTTTTTATCTCTAAGTATGGTGTGTGTTGTAGCACTATCTATGAGACATATGTCTTTATTCTTGTGTCCAATGATCGAAACATCTATAATCTTCACTAAAAGAAAAGAAAATGCATTAAAACAAATTCAAAAATACATGATGAGCAATAATACCTTTATTACATATGAAAAGGGAAATGAAAGTAAAGCATAAGTTAGATTAAAAAAAAAAACCATAAATTAAAACATTTTTTATTGTTCTTCCAACCAAACTCATCTAATCATGATTCTCAAAAAAATCAACCACCTCCAAGTGTGCCATAACATCAAGGCCATTAATACCATCTAGCTCATTGACACCATCATTCTTGCGTGCCTCAACATTATCATCTTGAAAATTTAAATTTGTTTCCACATTTTTTGCACTCCTTTTTATGGAGGCTTGATAAAGTTTTGCTAGATGCTCAAGCATACGATAGGTACGTGACCAATGCCCCTTCATACCACACCGATAACATTGATTCTTGACAACTTTTGAAGGACCACTCTTGTCATTTTTCTACCCTTCATTATATTTCTTCTTCTAGTGGGTATTAGTATTTTAATTATTACTTTCACAAGCATGATAACGGTAATTACCACGTTCTCTACCACGACCACGGCTACGACCATGACTGTGACTATGAGCATGGTAATTATTATGTATACTCACATTTGCTTTAGGGAATGGAGTAGATCCAGTGGGACGATTTTCATGATTTTTCATCAATAGCTCGTTGTTTTGTTCAGCTACCAAAAGGCATGAGATTAATTCTGAATATTTTTTAAAACCTTTCACTCGATATTGCTACTGCAGAAGCATATTTGAAGCATGAACGGTAGAAAAAGTTTTCTCTAATAAGTCCTCATCTGTTATTTTCTCACCACATAATTTCAACTGAGAACTTATTTTGAAAATCACTGAATTATATTCACTTACAGTCCTAAAATCTTATAGCCTAAGGTGTATCCATTCATAACGAGCTCGAGGCAAAATCACTATTTTTTGGTGAACATACCTTTCCTTCAAATTAGTCCACAATTCTAGTGGATCTTTTATCATTAGGTATTCAGCTTTCAGTCCTTCGTGGATATGGTGGTGAAGGAAAATCATGGCCTTGGCCTTATCTTGACTAGTTGCTTCATTTCCTGGTAAAATAGCCTTTCCTAGACCCTTAGCATCTAGATGGATTTCATCATCTAAGACCCAGGATAGATAATTCTTTCTCGTGATATTAAGAGCTGTAAACTCCAGTTTGGTGAGGTTGGCCATGATTCAAACTTGTGCCGTGCTAATAACGTGTTATAAAAATGTAAAAATATAAGAGATTGAAAGAAAGAAATGAAGAGAGGACTAGAGAGAAAGATGGAGAATTATCTTATTCATTTGGATGCTATCAATGTGTAGGACATAGTGCTCTATTTATAGGCCCTCAACCACACCCAAGAGTTACACAAAGTAAATGTCAAATGAATTAAATAATAAAATAAATAAACAAATGAATATAAATAAGAAACAAACAGAGTAATAAATGTGGTGATGAAATAAAATGAAAAATGTAAAAGGAATAATTTAAAACACAATACCAATAAATAATAAAATATTAGAAGCAATAAACAAACAAAATAAAATGGTTTAATAAAATGAAATAATATAACATCAGTAAATGAAAAATAAAATAACAATAAAATGAAATGAATAACGTAAAATAAATAAATATAAATAATAGAATATAGCATGAAATGTAAATAAAATGAAACATAAATAAATAACTATAAGAAATAAACTGAAAAATGAACTAAAAGAAGCCCATACAAAACAGCAAAATGTATGAGAAGAAGATAAACAAATGAAAATAAATAAATGTAAAAGAAAGAAATATTAGAAAGTTGTGCCAATATAAACAAATAAAATATAAATAAAATGAACTAGTATAAAATGTAAATAACAACATAATCCAAAATAAAGGAATACAAATGAAAAAAAAGAAACAATAATCTCCAATCTTAGCTATGGAATCCAATGTATAAATCAATCAGTAAAATGGTCTCTTTAATTCCATACAATGTCTCAGATTATCCCAAATAAATTAAATAAAGATACGGTAAAAGAAGATAGAGGAAATGGTTGGGACAATGGCAAGGAAAAAAATATCTTGATTGGAGCATTGTGCTGATAACGTGTTATAAAAATGGGAAAATACAAGAGATTGAAAGAAAGAAATGAAGAGAGATGAAGAGAGAAATAGAGATAAAGATGAAGCAATATCTTATTCATTTGGATGCAACCAAAGTGTAGTACATAGTACTCTATTTATAGGCCCTCAACCACACCCAAGAGTTACATAAAGTAAATGGCAAACTTTAATCCTCATGAGGATACACATTCTAACCTTTGAGTTATGGGCATAAAAAGTCCTAAAAACTATTTATTAGAGAGGTTATGGGATGTAGAAAATGAAAGGCCAAGAGTTGGGAGTTTATGAACATTCACCTCAATTAGTATTTTTACAACACCTATCATTTTTTGTACAAAAATTTATTTTTTAGCCTAACCAAATCAAAAAATAAATCCCACAATTGTTGAGATATGATTTCCAATCCTCTCATAATCCCTACTAACTCATTAGATAATTTTTTTTTATTTGAAAAAGGATAATATTTATTAAACCATATCATTCCCCGTACAAAAATTTATATTTGGTCTGACCAAATCAAAAAATAAATCGCGCGATTATTCAAGGAGCTGGATTCTCTCAAACTCTTTTATCTTATTTTCTTTTCAGAATCACATCTCCCTTGGATTTTGCTTCTCTCTCCTTCGGTCCTTCCTCCCTAACCTAATTATTTTTGAAAATATAAAATACGAACCAATCTAATAATGAAGATGAGATTCTTAGAAAAAAGAAAAACAAATAATTATTAAAGAATCCTCTCCCATGATCAAGTTTTTTGTTTTCAATTTTTGAATCAGTTAATTTTGAGCAAATTTCCCTTGTTTTACGTCCCTATTATTTTACGGGCAGATGGGGATATAAATTATAAACACGGGCGCGATCGTGTTCTTCTCCAGCAACCCCACCGCTTCGGCGCGTCTTCTCTAATTGCTAATGATCCCCTTCGATTGTGACGGCTTTCCCCTGTGATGATTCCTTCTTCTCAGTCGTCAAATACGAAGGCATGTATTTTTCTTTGATTATCTGCCACTGATCTTATTCCTTCTGCTTTACTTTGAGTGCTCTGTATTTCCCAGTCTTGCACTATGAAGCAGACGGTAAGGGATGGCGACACGCCGTTTCTTCCCTCAGAAATTATGATGAACATTCTCAAACGACTTCCTGTGAAATCCCTAATCCGATTTCATTGTGTGTGCAAAGACTGGAAAAATCTCTTCAAATCCCCACCCTTCATCGCTGACCACCTCAGCCATTCGGCTCATCATAACCCTTATATTCTTCCCCAACAGAATCTTGTATGTGTGCCTTTGCGATTAGAATTGCTCGATTGCGATATGCAACTCCGTGAAGTTCAGAATCTTGATTCATATTCAACAGTCAACACCAACATCTCTTATTTCAGTATTAATTGGTCACTTTAATTGGTGTTCTATATGTCTGGAATTTTGGAAGTGTGTGGTGAAGTTGTTTTGATGAGTGGCAAGTGGCTAATTCCCTCAGTCTTTTGTAGTAAAACGCAATGGCATGAATTGGGAGTTTTTGCTTTTTCATTTCTCTATTTCAACATTGTAATTGTGATTCATGGGTTTTAGGTTGAATTTTATAATGCTGTACTGATTTATTGTAATGTATTTGAAGATTGGATATGATTTGAACCTTTGTTAGATACTTGACATTGTATTTAATTAGTTTAATTATCATTTCTTTGTGCTAGTTAATCATTGAATTGATGATTTGGTGGACATCTTGTGCTAATTTTAATGTGGTTTGGTTAGTGAATCAATGATGTCTTACGTTAGCATTGGTTAATTGAATATGAATTTATTAATTATGTTTAACATTGGGCTTTAACATTGTTAATTTTGATTTCTCATTTGGGTAGCTATTGTTAAATTAAGATTAATGAGCAAAACAAGTAGTAATTCAAGGTGACTCGGTCATTAGATTAAAAGCTAAATACGATTTTAAAATTCATTTAATTGTTAGAGTACTTAATCAACCTGATTTAAAGAGATTAATATATAAGGTGGCTAGGTATTAATTAATCTAAGTTGGGCTTAGTCTAAGGGGTGGCCCTTAGAATTTCTTTAAGTTAACATGATTAATCTCCCATAATTATTTTAAATGAAGATCGCTTGCACCATTACTATGAGGGCTTGCTTATTCTATTATTAATTTCCTTATTTCTCTCATTTCATTAATTCTATTATCATTCCATTTCATATTTTAAAGAAGAAAATCCCAAAAAGAAATAGCCTAGAACAATTACTCTTTGAATTGAAAAAAGTAGTTTTAAAAGATAAAAATCTTTCCTTTTTAATCATTTCATATCAATCATTACATTTAATTTCTAAATAATTAATAAAAAGCTCTTAAAGAGACTATCAGGAATTGCATCATTTATCTCTTGATCTGCCATTCAAGCTTCAGTAATTGCTACAGCCTCCTGATAAGCCTCATGCATGTTTGCACTTGCTTTATTATTCTCTTATTGCAATAAGCTTAGAGCTCACGTCCATCTTGATACATCTAAGCCCCATTGACCACGCTAATTTGAGACCATCAATCATGGCCCACAGTTCTGGTTGAAGAGAGGAGCACCTTCCAATATGGCAACAACTTCCAACTAACCAAGTACCATGGTGATCCCGAATAACACTTCCCACCCCAACTTCTCCTGAGTGACCCTTCCTCGCACTATCACAGTTCAGAGAGACCCAATTCTGAAGTGGTTTGTGCCAAGCTATATCTCTCTTCTCTGTCAGATATACTCCCTTGCGCCTTTCTAATCTGCCCTACATTCTCTTAATTAAACTCGATCATGTTCTTCACTGCCTGGGCCAGCTTATGAGCCTGCACAAGTTCATTTTGAAAAATCTGCTTGGTTCTAGCCTCCCATAACTTCCAACAAGCAAGTCCAAAGAGTGTGCTCCATCTTCCTCTTTCATTTAAACAATACTCGTGCTTGCTCAGATTTTAGATCAGCCATTCTTTAAAATTGTGCCTTAAGAAATTAGATAGGTGGTTCACCGGCATTAGATGTTTCCATACCTCTTGCGCATGGGTGCACCTTCTCAGGACATGGTCAACATCCTCTTCCATTTGTCCACATATTGTACATAAGTTTGAACTAGTCATATGGCGGTGATATCTTTCTGCATTGGTGAGAAGATTTTGTCTCAACGCCAGCCATAACAAGACTTGTACACGTTGCGCTCCTTCCCATCTCCAGCCCACATCCCATTTGCGATCGTCATCCATCTAGCAACTCATATGCTGACCAAACGGAGAATTTCCCATCACCTGTTCTGTCCCAGAAGCATTGTGCATCCCCATCATCATGAGTTAGGGGTTTGGAACCTGCGATGAGAGATAAAATATGATGTGGGAGTTCCCTATAGAGACTCCAGTTCCATGTGCCATCTTTTTCAACAAAATGATTGACCGTCAGTGCTGCCTCCTCCTCAGAAATATCATGGAACGCTGAATTCTTCATAGGCCCCACGTCAACAACCCAATTTTCTGACCAGAACCGAGTACGTGTCCCATCTCCCACTTCGCATTGTGTGCCCATTTCAACGTCCAACAGTACTTTCTTTACACTTCGCCATAAGCAAGGGCAAACGTTGTTCTTCCGATAAGGTCCGTTGAAATCATTCCACCCATACTTACTTCGCAAAACTTGCACCCATACTAAGTTTGGTCTAGTATGCAACTTAAAGGCTATTTTCATAATAAAAGCCTGGTTTTGCTCCTCAACTCTTTTAATACCACGTCCACCCCTCCCGAAAGGTTGACACATTGCTTCTCAGTTAACCAAACTTACTTTCCATCCTTCC
The DNA here is from genome assembly GCA_963210345.1 of Inga oerstediana. NCBI lineage: Eukaryota > Viridiplantae > Streptophyta > Magnoliopsida > Fabales > Fabaceae > Inga > Inga oerstediana. The sequence goes on along the minus strand of OY723400.1, from coordinate 21,796,771 downwards.
TCCAAGCTTCCCCAGATAAAATTTCGTATCAGCTTCGCGATTCTTGCACACAAACCATTGGGTAATTTAGTAGTTTGCATGGCGTATGTAGGAATGGCCGAGAGGACTGATTTGGCAAGTGTTATACATCCTGCAAGTGAGAGAGTCTTCACCACCCAACCAGATAGTTTCTTTCTTACCCTCTCCTCAACATTCTCATATGTACCTATCCGGACCCGTTTATGTAGGAGGGGGAACACCAGGTACTTGCCTAGGTCATCCGTTCGATTAAAACCCAATTGATCACTAATACACTCTTGAAGATCCTATGGCACATTGTTAGAGAAATACACCTCTGTCTTAGTATTACTTTGTGGCCGGAGCTAGTGCGGAATTCATTCAAATTGTTTTTTATAAGATGGACTTGGCTCGTATTAGTAGAGCTAAATAGTACCAAATCGTCAACCAAAAATAGGTGAGATAAAGGTGGTCCTCCTCTCCTCATCCTCACAGGCTTTCTACGGTTCTCCTGGACATGCTATAAATATATATATATATATATATAATTTTTGATAAAATAGATATAATATTTAAAAGATCGCATGATTGCAATACTTCAAGTGCTACGGAACTTATATAATTGTAATAATAGAAGATTTTTTTTTTTTCTTTACCAAAAAGAAGATAGATTTTCTTTATGCCAACAATAATCAAAGATAGATTAGATTAGGAAAAACTAAAATGTTAAATCTTAATATCTTTATAATGGAAAAAATTATTATCTAAATATTTATCAAGATAAAGAACATTTAAAACTTCGTTATAATGGAGATATTGGCCCCAAAAACATTGATTTATCGTTAAAAATACGTTTCCATCATTCGTCCACTAAACGCGAGTTACATAGCTCTTGATTTCTCCTTGCGAGGTCTCTTCTTCACAGTCGACAATGTGTTTGGGATCACATAATTTTAGAGAATAAGTCTTTATTACGTAAGCCGAGATAAAACTCCTCTCACATACTTACCTCATATACCGTGAATCACGATTTATAAGCATTTATTACTAAAAAATAACCTATTTCAAACGAACACTAAAAGCGGGGTTATATAGTAACTGATTTTGCCTCTGATAAATTCTTTTACTTTCTTTCGATAGATTTCCAAATCGAGCTTTACGAAGAAGTAGATGAAGCAGATGTTAATGGGTCGCGACACGCCATATCTCCCGGGAGAAATTGTCTAAGAAATTCTCAAACGACTTCCGGTGAGATCCCTAATCAGATTTCAATGTGTTTCCAAACATCGGAAATACCTCATCAAGTCCCCATCTCCATCTTTCATCACTGAAAACCTTCGTCACTGCACTCATCAAAATTAATTACAAAATTTAATTTACCAAACTCAGAATCATTGGAATGAACCAAAAAGTATAAAATCTACATTATATAATTAGAAATAAATATAATTTGGTTAAAGTAATAATGATAGGAAATCATGATTGATAGTCTCTCCGGTCCTAAAATAGGACATAGTTTTGCACTACAAACTATGTTCTATATTTAGGACCGGAGGTAGTATTATATTAATTTTTATAGATATTTTTTAATTTAATTGATATAATATTTAAGAGATCACATGATGTCAATATTTTGAGTCATTCTGAACTTATTTTATAATAATAATAATAATAAGCTCTTTTTTTTTTTTGGCCAACAACGGTAGAAGATAGATTGGCGATGAGAAATTAACTAACAAACTTATATGATAATATCTTTTTAATGGGAACAACTATGTATTTAGATACTTATCTAGATGAAAAAAATATTTGAAACTTCATTAAGATTAAGATATTGGCCCCAAAACTATTGATTGATTAATTATTTAAAAAAAAACGTTTTCACTACTATTCACTGAATTTATATAAACTTGGCTCGCACCTTCCTTCTCCTGCTAGTCTTCTGAAAACCACGTGATTTTCCCACTGCGAGATTTCTTCTTCTCAGTCGATAGCTTTGATTCTCAGCCTCTGATTTCTTCTATTTTCCTCTCATAGATTTCCAAGTCAAGCCCAGAAAGAAGCACATGGAAATGGGGGACGCCACGCCATATCTGCCCGAAGAAATCACCACAGATATTCTCAAACTGCTTCCAGTGAAATCGCTTGTCAGATTTCAATGTGTCTCCAAACAATGGAAAAATCTCATCAAGTCTCCATCTTTCATCGCCAACCACGTCCATCACTCCGCTCAAAACCGGCCTTCACTTCTTCTTTGCAAACAGCGTAGACCATGTGAGCCTCTGCATTTACGTTTGATGGATTGCGAGATGCATGTTCATGAAATTTCGAACCCGCCTTGGATCGGTTCCTTGTTTGGTGTTATGATCATTGGTTCCTGTAATGGCTTGCTTTGTGTTGTAATCAATGAGTATAAGGTTCCTTGGAGAGTTTTGCGCAGTTCCCTTTTATTGTGGAATCCTGCTACTAGAGAGATGAGAGAGATCCCCAAAACCAGAACTTCAGAAATTCCTGACTGGGATTGCACTGGATTTGGGTTCAGTGCAAATGTTAATGATTATAAGATAGTGCAAACATATAATGATGGTAATGAAATCATTAGGGCTGTTGAAGTATTTTCGTTAAACAAAGGTTCATGGAAGGAAATAGAACTTGGACCCTTGGAGGGTGTAGGTTTTAGCACCGGTAATTGTGTTGCATCGAATGGATGTATCTTTTGGGCTGGTTTTTTACTGGAGGGCGAAGATGATGATGCTTTGATTGTTTCATTTGACATAGCTATGGAAGTGTTTACATTGATACCATTGCCTCCTCTGCTGAATATTATGAGTTTTGAGTTGACGGTATATGAGGACAAAGTTTCTATACTTATTCTCTCTAATTGTATTGATTTGTGGGTGCTAGTGGAGGGTGTCGGCTCACCTACGGAGAGATGGAGTTGGACTAAAAAGTTTAGTCGCAATCCCTGCCCGTCCACATTAGAATTTCCAGGGATCATTTGGAGGAATGAAATTGTCATCGGTTCTTTTGGTAAGTATAGGCGCAGAAATCCAAGTGGTGGCAAAGAAAAAATTGAAGAAGAAAACTTTGGTCAATATTTGATCAATATCATTACCAATGAGGATAAGATGATTGATATCCCTGGATGTCGCTTTGGTAATGTTTACAATCATGTTGAGAGTCTTGTTCCAATTGGCAACATTCAGTATTGAAGGACAATCGTTACCGTGCAATTTAATTTTGTTCGATTATTCGGTTTAGATATTATATATTATATATATATCGAATGAAGGTTACATTTTCAGTAACAGATTTTTTTGTGTATTTTACCTATTCAAAATATCATGTTTCTCGCCTCTGCCACCCTGCACATTGAAAAACAATATTTTTTCCATGATTTTTCTATTTGACATATCCATAATATCATGTTCTTTGCATAATGTGAACATCTTTAGGATCATTACAATACAATTGGGCAAAAAAAAAATTACAATACAATAATATTGTTGGATTATGATTGGTTCACCCTTGGTAGATTAGTCTAAGTCCATTAAGCCATGGGCTAAAATGCAAATAATATTTCTTCTGGGTGACTAGCTTTGATAATTTTTTTCATATTTAATGTGTATGAAGGGAATAATGACATGCATAAAGAAATAATTAAGGGAGTGGATGTGTTACCGATGGAACGAGGCTATTGGCTTTCTCATACTTATAACTCCTAAATTACTTATACGAGTCATGAGATCATAACTCCTAAATTACTTATATGAGATCATAAATCCTATCCTAAGCAACTTATATATGGAGTCATAACTTATGCCATGAGTTACTTAAGACAAGAGCTAGTATATATACTAATGTTTTGCTCTTTGTTCAAGCACTTGAGTTTGTCTCCTCCAGAACACAAGTTGGTGTGCTCTCTATTCTCTTTCCATTTGTGATGTATTTGTTGTGCATTTATAACCGTATCTAACAGTGATCCGGTTTAGTGTGAGTATTCGCTATAGTAGATTGCACTCCAGGTACATTTTATAATCTCACAAATATCGATCTTAATAATGGTTTAAATTCTTGTATGCTGCGATATGGCAGGAATTTTGTTGATGGATAATGAAAATTGAACAGATATGCATTTGTTCGTCCGAGAAAAAGTTTTCTTAGCTGAAAGTGAAGTGCAAAATTTTTTTTTTTTATGGTTAATGCAATGGACCATTTTTGGCCTTCGGTGCACCCACCTTCCAGGTATCCGGCGTTAACCTGAAGGCCAACGCCGGATTTACTGACATGGGCCCCCGACAACCGACTAGTCCTGGCGCCCCCAATCTGATAGGCCCAACAGGAATTCACCTCTTTGAGGCGCCCCAGGGGAGAGAGCTCCCAACGGAAATTCTCTACACCTTCTGTTTCCTGGGATAGAACCCAGGAACGGATTGGTGTACCCATCTGCGCCAACTAAAGTGAAGTGCAAAATTTAACGTATTGAAATATGTGAATGTTTAAATATAGATAAATTTCTTTATTAACCCTAGTGTAAAAGGGAGAGTTTAAGTATAATAAGGTTATAAAAATAGAATAACTTTTTTTATCATCTTTCAAGTTTCAACCAACCGTTTGAGCTCAAGCACCCATCATACTTAAAAATCGTTTAACTCAATTTCATGGAAGGCACTTAATATCATTGGGTTAGAAAACCCGAAAATAAAAATAGTATAATATGATAAATTAATTTTATACAATGGTTTTGGATTAATTGAGCATTTTACTCCAATTATTATTGTTAATATAAAAAAGGCAGGATATAGGACCATGTTTAATTAGTTTCCTTGTTAATTTATCATCTCAATAGTCAAAACTTCCTAGGAACTGCAATTGCATTGCATATAAAATGATCAGTGTCAAGTAGGAGTCTCTTTAGTTTCTTCATACACTTGCCTCGTAATTGCTCTCCATTGAGGGTTACATCTCTCGAAGCATTTGTAGCGTGAAAGTATTTGTGATTTTGAACCTTTAGTCGCCTCGGGTTAAATAAAAAAAAAAAAAAAATTATATAGTAAAGGGCACAACTCAAGATCGTATTCTCACAGCGAATCTTCTATCTAATTCATAGGCCAAATTAGATGACAAAAAGGTTGAAATGAGTTTTAACATTGATTTTCTTTATAATGGAAAACAACATAAACTACTACTTTTTTTGAACTTTTGATAAAAGTTGAGAATGAAAGTATTCCCTCAAGTCCTATTTATAAGCAACTTTCCCTTTGATTACACACAATCTCATTCTCAAATTCAAATCAAAATAATTCCTAACATAGGAAAATCATCATAGTTCAAGAGAAAATTAATTCAAAAGCAAATATTCCCCTAGTTGAGGCTCTCAAACTTGAGCCATACCATCCAAATCTAAAGAACATAAGAATATTAACCTCGCATGGAGTTAGCAGCAGCCCCAACCCGTCAAGAACACAAGGACTCCATGTAACTATGAATAAAGTGCCGAATCGATGGAGGAAGCCAGAGGAAGTTGTTGGTTTAATTGAAGGAGTGGAGAAACTAAGGAGAAACGATGGAAGAGGCGAAAAAGGAGCTGGGAGGCAAATCAACGAAGGACATCGTCAACAACGGTGGTGTTCTCCTTCTCTTCCCCCCCCCCCCCCCGCCCCCAAAAAAAAAAAAAAAAAACTCCTCCCCTTATTTCTAAGTTGTTCGTGCCTTAAAATGACAAAATCCTTTCCAATTGTATCAGCAGGCCAAAAAATCAGGCTAAGCAGTGAAAAACGCTGGGTTTCGGATTTTAAGTCTTTTTTTTTTTTTAATGTTCAGAAGTTCTGGATATTTTTCTATAATTTTCTCTGGCCATTTTCTGCACTACTATGCATTTTGGTCCTTCGGCAATTTTTTCCTTTCATTGCAGTCCTTCAGAAATTTTTTTTTTTCTGATCCTTGCCCTTGACTTATCCTCAATTATTTTCAGGTCCAACTTTCCTAAAGTGACCTATAATGCAAACTAGCATCAAATGTTCTGAGAAAATCAACCTAATTAATGGCAATGGCAAGCCTTGTCGGAATGTTACCCTTCTAGCTTTATTTTCAGACAATCATTATTAATTATTTAGCCCAAAGTAATAATAAAATTCATAATTCAAACATTAAATATCATGACAAAATAGGGATATTTCAGTTTGGTAATCCTCTATGAATATATTTGTTTAAAATTATTCCCTCAAAATTCATCTGCTAAGTCCTATCGGAGAGAAAACAAGAAGAAATTCATCTGTTAAGCTAAGGATCGTCATGATTTATTTCCATTTAAAACCCATATAAATTAATCAAAAGAGTAACGGAACATTAATCAATGAACTCAAAGGTTAAAATATATTAGTTCGGTTTTAACATAATAGTGCCCGTCTGACATACTCTCAGTATTTCAATATTTTTTTTTTTTTGATAAAGTAAAGTTTAGGTAGGTTCAGCACCAGTCCCCTACCAAGGTCAGGGCATGGCCCCAGGGCTCTTCGAGCGCTTACAAGGGACTTACGAGATCGCCTACCAATGAGGTCTCCCTAAGTATTTCAATATTAAATGCCCGTTTGGTGACCAACCGTGATTTTAGATAATCGTAATTTTCATAAGTGACATTGGTTAATCTTAACTTCAGTTTGGATACTTTTCCTTATAAACTAGCTTCAGAAATTTTATTATATTTGGATTTTATTTATTAAAATCACTTATGGATGCATAATTACAGAAACAAAATAGTATAAATTCAATAAAGTTCTTTATATTTTCATAACTATTATAAAATCTAATTTCAGCCTCATGAGGATTTTCCAAATGCAAAAGCACCCACTTACTTATGAGGAGATTATTAATAATCCCACTAAATAAATTAAACTATATTATTATTAGTATTTTTTTATAGTGATTATTATTAGTATTATTATCATAATACCTACATATATTAATATCTTCTGAGATGTGTCACACTGTGATTATATTATCATAACTTTCTTATTTATTCTTAAAATCTAAAACTAAAAACTCTGAATCCTTATATATTGAAATATTTAATCTATTAGGTATATGTTGTGATGCTAAAAATCTGAAATACTTAAACGACTGGATAACTTTACATGTATATATGATTTCCATGGCATGAATAGGAGAGGAAATTAGTAAGTCTTAACTTTTTAAGCATCTCAATAAAGCTTGTTACATAGGTGGGCATTGAACTTGTCACACAATCAGCTTACTACTTGTGTCACTATTTTTTTGCCAAACAAGTTGTTTGTGCAATAATTCATTGAAGGGGGATCTTTTTGGAAAGGGTCTAGACAACATAGAGATTGATAGGTAAAATAAGAAAATTTCTATACATGAATAATTGGAAATAAAGAATAGCTTTATTGTGAGTATTAGTCATAAGAATAGTGTGTGAAGAGAAGAGTAAGTAGATGAGCATGATGAAATTATGTGTGTCTAGTATATATGGCAGCCTTTATTTATAGTATTTGGACTAACCAAGCTGGTAGGTTAGTTCCACTTTCTATGGCCTTCAGTAGATCTAGGGAGTAGTTGCTATTTTCGTAGATCTAAACAGTTGCTATTTTTGTGGATCTGAACACTTGATTGGTAGTGAGTTTGATTGAAGTTAGGAGAGCTAGCAGACTTGACCTTGGGCCGTAGGCAAACAGGTTTATCTACTATTGAGCTCATCCAGCTCACCGGTTCAAAGAACTAATTTTGGGCCCTACACAATTATCCCTTCTTTTATAAATAATTTTATCTTGTACTCAATGTTGCCTTGTGGCACGCAAGTGGACATTTAACTTATCATACTAGTCAGTGTCCCGCATATTATGTAATTAATAGATTAATAGATAAATAGATGCAATATTTTTTGCCAAATAAGTAAGAGATGTTATGCAGTTTGATTATAGAATTAAATGTGTGGGTTTCAAGTAGCTATTTATTCTCCATTCAATTTTTTAAAAAATAACATATTCACACACCGGTTTCTAAACTACTTGTTTAATAATATCCTAAATAAGGGTAGCCATCTGTATTCTTAAAATGGGATCGTAACAACCAGCAAAGCTGTTAGTTGAGATAATAATCAGTCTTACCCTATGAGAAGGGATTGGTCTCCTTCAATGAATCTCAATTATCTAAATTTCCGGAGTCAGAATTAAATGAAACTGAAAATATTTTTCGTACTTAAATACTGTAACAATAAATATAGGCAAGATTTTATAAGTAGTCACAAATGTATCAGTAATTTAGAACGTGTGCGTAAAAACCGGTCGACAGTAAGGCACTCACTCGTACCAAATTCTTTTTCAAATTATTTTTAGATTTTTTATTGATTTTTCAACTACTGAATTTATGTTACATAAAAACTCAATTGTTCCTACATTTTATTATATATTATTTTAGATTTTTAAAATTTGATAAATTTTTAGGAGAATTAGGGAGAAGGACGAAAGAAAATGAATATTGATTAACAAGCATCTTAAAAATTATAATTATTTTGATGGATTAAAATCAAAAAATAAATTTTAATTACGAAATTAATGCTCACCAAATTCCTTACATTTTTTTCTTACCCCATCTCATCTATTTGATGTTTTTTAGCTTCTTTATTATGCTAAACAAAATTCTAGATGAATAAATTTTGAATACAATATCATTGAATAAGTTCCAAAAATATAATATAAACTATTGAGTTACAAATATATTTTTTTTAACAAAAATATGGTTAAAGTATACTTTTAATCTTTTAAGTTTTTTGTGAGATATGCTTTTGGTCCTTTAACTTTATAAAGTATATTTTTAATCTTATAATTCTGACACTGTTAATGTTGCTAATGAAAAACGCTGACGCAGCAAACTCAAGCGATAACTAATAGCATTTAATTACACAAATTTTAGATATTTTTCAATTTACACATATTTCAAATTTAAGATTAATAGCATTTATTAAATTACTAAGTCATCATTTAAGTTTACACCGTTATCAATTGAATTTGTTGCATCATCGCTGTCTGTTAGCAACATTAACGGTGTTAAAATTAAAAAATCAAAAGTATACTTTATAAAATTAAGGGATCAAAATTTGTAAATTTAAATGACTCAAAGTATACTTTAACCTAAAAATATACATGGATATGTCAAATTTGATAGTTGAGTGATGAGGTTAGAGAAAATGTAGGGAGTTTAGAGTTTGATAAGGGTTAATTTCATAATTAAAAATTTATATATTGACTTTTTGTCTTTCAAAATAATTAAAATTTTCAAGATCCTTATTAATAAATATTCCTTTTCCTTAGTTCTTCTCCCTAATTTTCCAATTTTGAATACGTTACAGCTTTGGTTAATACATTTTCACTCTACACTAATAGCTTTATATATAAACTTGGGCATCGCCCTCCTTCTTCTGCTAGTCTTCTGAATTCTCCCTCGATTTCGATTAGTTTTGCTATGCCTTTTCTTCTTCTATTTTCCTCAACCACTGATTATAGATTTCCAAGTGGAACCCCACGAAGCACATTGGTAATGGATGGCCACACGCCACATCTTCCCGAAGAAATCATCATAGAAATTCTCAAACAACTTCCAGTGAAATCGCTTATGAGATTTCGATGTGTCTGCAAACAATGGAAAAATATCATCAAGTCTCCATCTTTCATCGCCGGCCACCTCCGTCACTCCTCTCAAAACCATCCTTCACCTCTTGTTTGCAAGCTGTATTGCGGATCTTGCTTCCCTCCTCAACCCATTTCCTCCACGGCCTATCCTCCACTTCTTTGCAAACAGTATTGTGGATCCTGCTCCCCTCGTTTACCTATCCCCTCCGCTGCCTATCCTCTGCCATGGAGGCCGGCAACGCCTTTTTCGCTCTAATTACTGTCTCTTCTGGGTAGAAGAGAGGCAATGGAGAGAAAGAGTAGAGGAAAGAAGCCATATCAATAACGGGAAGGGATTGCCGTCCACATTAGAATTTCCTTGGATCATTTCGAGGAATGAAATTGTGCTTGGTTTTTAAGAGGAGATTGAGTAAGAAAACTTTGGTCAATTTTTGATCAATATAAAGACTAATGAGGGTAGGATGGTTGCTATCCCTAGATGACTTGCTTTTGGTAAATGGTAAAGTTTTCAGTTTAGTTTGAGGAACGTTGATCCTAAACGTTAATTATTACCAAGTAAATTTAATTTTTGTTGTTTAGACTAATAATATGTTTTGATGAGGAAGGGGCGTTGATTTTCAATACCTGATGTCCCCCCCCCCCATATTTCACCTATTAATAATATCATGTTGCTCATCTCTATCACTCTACATTCAAAACAATATTTTCACCCCATGATTTTGCTATTTGCAACAAGTATTTTAATTGGTTGACTTCCATCATTTTGAATTTGCAAATCTATTTATATATCAAGCAGTAATGAATATAATGTAATTCTTGTTGTTAGAAAATTGCCAAGTTACTCCATTAGTTTTCTTCTTGAGATCCATAATTTTAACTATCAAAATTATACTCCTTCAGTCCTTAATATATTATTTTATTGTAGAGTTAATTGTGGTCTTAAATATGAGATCTGTATTTATATTTATCAATTTTTTTCTAATTTAATCCTATTAATACTCGATCAACCATAATCAAGTCAGATAAATGAAAGAAATTAAGGATAATAATTAGTGTATTAAGTCTTAGATAAAACATGTCCTAATAACTACTTTAATCTAATCAAATAAAATAAAAAAATTTTATATTAAGAATCAGAGGGAGTCCTAAACTTATTAGTTGTGAATGAGAAACAAAGAACAAAAAATAAAGAAAGGCCCTCCTTCACTGGGGATCGAGGCATCCCATACCCGGATAATTGTTACCAAAGGATAGTGCATGTGTGACGGGTAGGCGCCTTGCCCTTAGCTAAAGTTTTATTTAAAAAAAAAAAAAAAGAGGATAAAACCTCAATTCAAATGAATTGCCAGACAACCAAAAAATTCAAAACTATTGTTTTTTAAGCAAAAAAAATAAAAATAAAATACTTTCCTCATATTAAATATAAGATATTCTTACTTCATTTTAAATATAAGGTATATATGTTTACTTATCACTTGTACTTAATTAAGAGAAAAAATTGCGTAGCTGAAATTTTTAATTCTTTCAACTATTAGTTGTTCAAGTGCAGCGAAATTGGGTCTTATTATTATTAATTTAGGTAAGTAATTTCAATATATTTTTAGTCGCTTATTTGGCATTTTTTATCAAAAACTTATTATTCCTTTCAGTCACATGAAAGGAAAGAAATGACCATACCTTAGATTTTTTTAAAAAAACAAAAACATTTTTACAATATTGATGTCGAAGGAGTATATTGGATGCATTAAGTGTGGTGATTATTTTTTAACATATTTTCATAAGTAACTTTTAATTAAAAAAATGAATAACTGTACATTATAAAATTAGAGTTATTAAATTTCACCCAAAAAATAGAGTTAAAATCTGACATAGTTAGGATTATGTCGATAAAAATTAAAAACACTGTTACACTCGAATCCAACGGAACTATGGATCAGATTGTGACTAACAGTGGATTGTGGGATATAGCGAAGTGAAGTACTTTCCTCCCAAATTGGGTCCTACAGAAGATCCTTATGGAATGGAAACAACGCTACAACTCCACACTTCCCACTTACGTGCGAGAAGTTAATAATAATATGAGAACAAAGGCCGAATATAAGGGGAAAAAGGAGCAGGTGAATTAGAAAACTTATCCACAAAGGTTTTGTTTAGTCTCTCGAATTTCTAAAATATATTTTCAGTCCTCTAATCCTAATACCACCGATAGTTTTAAATAATAATTTTTTTGTAATAATATTTTTTTAAAAATTAAACTCAGTTTGTCAGCATTTAAGAACATCGTCGTAAATTGAAAATTAATTTTAATATCATCAAATTTTTTTGTTAATACTGTTAGAGTTAAATGAATAATTAAACACTTTATAAAACTAAAAGAGAAAACTTTAAATGAAATATTCAAAGGGTTAAACATATACTTTTACTTATTTTTAAAAATGGGAATTGTCCATTGTTCTTAGAGGTGGAAATAGGTTAGGTTAGGTTTTAACTAAATAGACCTGAGCCTGCAACAAAAATTTAAAATATGAGCTTGTATTTAAGCTATTTTAAGGTCTGGGTCTGGACCTTCAAAAGGCCTAACTAGGCCTCAAACATGTTTAAAAGCCAACTTAAAATATAGGCTTTTAAATAGCCTTTAAAACCTATGCATCTATCAATGGGAGTTGGTCCAAGTGGTAAACGGCTTGGTTTCGCTTAAGCAAGGTCTCAGGTTCGAGCCTTGTGTATGCAGAAAATTCCCATTGGGAGACTCTCCTACCATAGCCAGGTGCGCGATGCGGGTCGGATCCGGATATAGTCGGGGAAAAGCTCCGGTAAACCGGGTGGGCAAAGGGAGCATTTATGAAGAAAACCCTATTTTAAGGCTATAAATAGGGGAGCAAGGGTTGAAGCAAGACACAAGAATTTTGGAAAAACAAGGAGGTAAGGTAGAGAGCTAATTTTATTTTTTCATTTCATTGCTCATACGTAATTCTCATACTGAAGGGTAGTTGACATAAGAGGTAATTTTATTTGGCTCAATGATCTTTATTCGCATGCTCTTCTTTTATTTGTGATTATGTTTAGCCATATGCGCAGACAATATATTTGACTAACTCTCCCCATCACTATGCTCTTTTATGACTTTGTACTTGTCCTTGTGTACTTACCTTAATGACTCAATATTGCATGAATCACCTACTCTGATCTATGTTGGCCTTGCTAGACGTCTCAAATCTGGGATCAAGAGCTGTGTGGATTTGCTTTCCATTGTCTCATTGAATTGTCTTATCTATTGTTGTTGGACGTGTGGCATTTGGATCAAGAGGTATGTGATGCCTTGTCTTCTTATAGTGCTAGGTGTCACGTTTAATAGACATAAGTAATGTAATTGCACTTGCCTCTCGTTTATTATGTGGTTCTATCACCCTATCTTTTGTTGTAGCGGGGTTCAAAGATAAAAGGTACGCATAAATCTCCTCACCTTTGACTTCCTTTTTGTTTAACTTGTGCTACTTTTTTCTTCCTTTTTCTTTATTCCTTTATTAGGTCCTCTTTCAAAAAAGAAAAAAGAAAAAAAATATTTTAACACATTTTTATAAATGAAAATAAAATGGAAAAACTCTCTTTCATTGAAAAAAAAGAAATCGCTTTCATAAATAAAAAATACAAACCAAACAAAAGTTATTTTCTCAAATAAATTAAATAAACATTTTTTCTAAAAAATACCAACAAAGTGACACGCATTTCTACTCCTGAACTACGTGGACTTTGATTCCTCTAAAGGGTATGTAGGCTTTAGGCTCTCTTCATAGGTCAAGTCCAATTTTGTAAATAAATAAATAAATATATGTATATATATATATATTCTTATTTTCTTTTATAAATAAATGTTCCTTTTTTTTTTTCTTTTTTTTTCATTTTAGTTATTTTTGAAAATATTCTTTTTAGTTGGGTAATTATAATAAAATTAAAGGCCATATATATTTTTAAATAATTAACTTAGGGTAACCATTTTTATGAATGGGTGTTGTGGGGTGCCTAACACCTTCCCCATACACAATCGACTCTAGAACCCTAAATGGTTTTTATAGACCAGTTTCCATTTTTAAAAAGGTTTCCAAAATTATCCTTGTTTTAAAATTTTGGTGGCGGCTTTTTGTTTTCCAAATTTCAAGCGCTACAATATATAAATACCTTTATTATTTCATTTTTTGTAATTATATTTACATGAGTGATTTTAATAAATTAAATCCAAGCGTAATCAAAGTTTGCCAAGTCACTTGTAAAAAAATAATCCAAACGATTAACCAAAATCACTCCCAACCTTGACCAAAAGAAAAAAAAAAGTTCACTCCCAACCAATTGTCACTAATGAAAACTAGGATTATCTAAAATCACGTATTCTCACTAGGAAAGCTAAAGCACAATCTAGATCGCTACCATGTTTTAACACAAATTTTTTAACAAATTCATATTTTAATTTTAATTGATATTATAAAGGGTAGCTCAGTGTAAAAGGCTCTCAATAATAACATGGAGGACAACAAAGAAAAAAATTCAGTTTTTCAATACAGAAAGGTTTCTATTCTTCTAGCTCCTTGGCTTCATCTGATTCTATTTGCTCTTGCCTGCACTCAACACTACAAAATGATATGTACCCTCTGCACAATTTTAACAAATCGTCATTAGAACAATAGAGTTGCGCGGAATCATATAATCATATAATGAAATTGAAACCAAATCCCAACCCACACAAACTCTTAACAGAATGATTTGATATTTTACGATTTAGGATTATAGACCACAAGAAAAAGTTAAATCAATTACAAAGACTCTTTTGGATCGCTAACCTGTACATGAAGACGTCTCTATTATCCCCAAGCGGCTTCTTGCAGAGAAAACAAGACTCAAGGAAGCTCCTATATACTGGGGAAGAAACCGAAAGGCTTCTAGAACTGGTTCTATGGAATAATGAGGTGGCATAACCTATGGACCTTGATACAAGGCCGTGTTTGGCAATAGTGGTAGTTACTACTATACCCAGAAGAGCCAGCTTCCATGTCTGAAGCGGAAGCCAAACAACAGTCCTCTTCCAAGAAAGAAGGTCTTTTAGGGAATGCATGTAGAAAGATTTCTAATAGAAGCTACACTGGGAATCTGGCTAATAAATTGATAAACTAATATGAAATTTAGCTCATATAATTACATAGGGGCATTTTAACAAGATTAATTAGTCATATTTGTTATAATTAATTAATTTAATTATCTAGCTTCCTTAACTGATCTAAGTAGATCTTATATTATACTATAGAATATAGATTAGATAGGTAGACGATTTTGAATAACTTGTTTTTGACCCCTGAGAAGATTTGAATAACTTTGAATTATAAAATTATAATTAAAATCTTATTTGATTAAAAAGAATCATGATCTGAAATCATGATAAATATATTTTTGTATGTACAATTATGATATTTGAAATTCTGAATAATATTACATTAACTATTTTTAATGGTCCAGCTTGTGATTATATATTATATTATAGTAGAAGAAGATGTGAAGATAAATTAGTGATCGGAGATTAGCTAAAGTTAAATCTTAGGGTTAATATAATGTTTGATCTTTATAGTTTACCTTTATTTTTGTTTTAGTCCCTATAGTTTTAAATCATAAGTTTTTGTCCCTCAAGTTTATTTCTGTCTAAAACATTGGTCCCTGTAATTTATTAAGGACTTTAACGTTGTTAAATATAACTATGCTGATGTGGTTGGAAAGAATCCCTCGTCCATGGGGTAAGCTTTCCCTGAATTCATATAAGTTGACATCTAAAAAGTGATGCAAAGTCAGAGAAGTGAACAGGAGCCTTCTCGTTTTTGAAAGTTAACCTCTTAAGAGACTGAAAACATCCATTGTTAACTCAAGGGATTAAACTGAATTTTATGTAGGCGAAACATATACTCTAGGAAAAATATTTATAAGTACACATGCATTTTAAAAATTAACAATGATAAAATCCTAATTTATGTAAAAATTTACAAGTATATAGGTGAATTTACAAGTGCACATATACATTTTACCAAGTAACACTAAAAAAATAACAAATGCCCATATGAAGCAAGGGCATTTTAGGTTATTTGTCTTCAAAATATAATTTAGTTCTTTAATTTCAAAATATTTCTTAAAATAAAATTATAAAATTTTGTAATATAAATAAAATCAATACATTTTATATCACATTATAAAATTTGAAAACATATTAACTATCATTATTTTTTGTTTATATAAATATTTTTGGCAAAATAAATGTTTAAATAATTCTTACCTTCAAAGAAGGGCATTTTGGTTAAAATAAAGCTTAAGAGTCAAACTTAACCATTAGCTAAAAGTTTGGGTGGATAGAAATAAAATTTTAAATACAGAAGAGAGGTTTGTACAATATACATTTTAATTACTTTTCAAAATAGATGAGACTTGAGAAGTTTATTTTGTATATGTGCTTGTCTGGATTAACGATAAAAGCTGCTTTTCCAACGTGCTTTACGGTATACAAGGTAAATATGTGAAAGGAATGTTGTCTTGACTTACGTGAATATGCTTTTTGAATATCAATTCAAACAAGCCCTATGTAACACAAAAGTGAAGGGTAGTTGAAGTATTTTACTCATATATTTTTTATATATGATACTCCTCCATTTCTAATGACAGGTGTTAGTTAGGATGTAATCTTATCTATCATACCCAAAGATATATAATCTAATTAGTTTATATGATTTATCTTCCTTATTTAGCATTTTCCTTAAACATTTTTATTTGACTTATAAACTGATGTGTAATTTAATATACATGGGCATTCTAGGGAGATTAAAACATGTTTGTTATAATTAAGTAATTTATCTAGCTTTTTAAATCCAACCCAATTAATCAAGTAAATCTTATATTAAGGATTGAAGAAGTAGAAGATTTGAATAACTTCGAATAATAAAATCATAATTAAATCAGATTTGATTAAACAGAATAATGATAGGAAATCATCATTAGACATATTTTGATATTCATAGTTATGATATTTAAAATTTTAAACAATATTACATTAATTATTTATTGGTATAATACTTAAAAGATCACATTATTGCAATAGTTTAAGTCATGAGAAATGCTTACATACTCCATGAGTGTCTCATCATTTGTATTTTGATTAATTAAAATACAATAACTCGTTCTATTTTAATTCTACATGGTAGATGAGTTATATGCAGAAATTCAAATTTTATAATTCCAAAGCCTTTAGATGAGTTTGAACATATAATGAAGTCAAACTTGAGACTAATATTCATTTGAAAACAATTGAATTCCCGACTTTAATATAGGGTCAAATATGTACTTGAGTGAGTTTTTGAAAACGTTTAAAAATATTTTAATTATGGTCTCAATACGGTTTGCAATTTCATTATAACTCATCAGTTATTAATTCCTTTTATTACAATCAAAGCGCTCTCAGTCCAAAACCTTGTAGCAGTGGTTAAATTATGGGCTTTTAGTGTTTGACTGCCTTGTTCTAACTTACTTATCGTGTTTGGGTACTAGCACATTTGTCGATAATTTAACATACTGGTTACAACTAGTGTGATTACTGATACTGAAGCTGGTACTTAATTACATTCATATATTATATAGTTATCCAAAAATAGTCTATAATTAATCAGTATTTTCTTCGTCTGTCTGTATTACCTTCCTTGCTCTTGGAGCTAGACGCCTTTGCTGTATATCATTTGTTGAAATAGGGTGAGTTCAAAAGAATCTCAGTATTACACAGATCACTCATATGATATGCAGAATATTAAGCATGTAAAGCAATCATCAAAGCAATAACACTTATAATATGCAGCAAAACAAAATACCACAATATTCGTCGATCTTGATCTGGCAGCCCAGGGCCTTTGCCCCATACAAGGTGAACTCACGGGCTTTTTGCCTCAAGCCTACCTGACTGAAGATGCCCATGAGTTACTCCTGGTGCAACTAATACATACAGGTCTTACTGCCTGAGGACTAACTGTCTCACACATGCACAAATGATAGAGAATACATATATAGCAGTACATATGATATAAGGGATAGGGTACTACCCCGACAGTCTTTCCAAATTAGGTTCTTGTTCCCAGTCTTTCTGGCATCTCGGGAAGATGCTATATATCCTATCAGTTTAGAATTTATGGACGAAGAGTTAATACTTGTTCCAATTCTTGATAACTCATAATACTTGGTTATCATTTGGGTTAGTGCTTAGGCCCAATTAAGTAATTAATGTGGTTAAACTAGGCCCAAGTACTAATTCTTCATCCTTAAAGTTCACCCTTACTACTTTTAGCCCAAAGCCCATTAAATTCATATGGACTAAAGGTTGGCAGAATTTTTCATCTAACTTTAAAAAATCATAACTAATTCTAGAAAAATCAAAATTGAGTGATTCAAAGTCCTATGTGACCCTCATTAAGTCTACTCTAAGGGAAAAATATTAGACTCTTCCAACTATATGGCTATATATTCTAGAATTATCAAAAATCATAACTGGTCCAGAAAACATTCTAGATCCAATACCTAATTTCAAAAATTCATATCTCACAATCTACAAACCCAAATGAATCTATTATATATCAAATTAAAGCTTAGGATGTATATTTGAAACTTGGAAAGTTTCGTGGCCATTGAATAAGATTTGATCATTTAAAAGCTCGTCACCAACTAACAGCTACAGATTTCATTCGAGAATCAAGGTCACAATTAGAAAAGTCATAACTAATTCTAGAAAAAATCAAAATTAGTGATTCAAAGTCCTATGTGACTCTCAATAAGTCTACTTTAAGGGACAAATATTAGTCACTTCCAATTATAGTGTTATATGTTTCAAAATTATCAAATATCATAACTGGTCCAAAAAAAGTTTTAGATTCAATGCCTATCTTCAAAATTCATATCTCACAATCTACAAACCTAAATGACACCTAGTATATATCAAATTAAAACTTAGGATATATACTTCAAATCTAGAAAGTTTCATGGCCATTGAATAAGATTTACCCATTTATAATCACATCACAACCAATCTATCTCAAAAAAAGTCACTTTGGCAGCACTATACTCAATATTCCAATTTTAATATTTTCATTCCAATGATCCAAAATTTATAACCACACCTTACGCCACACACAATTTTGCATTTAGAATCCATTGGTATCCTCAAATTCATAAAATCATGCTCTTTTACCATGCTCCATTTTGACCAAACAAAACCCTCAAACCAATCAATAGCCAATTTCAAGATACTTGATTTAAAACAAAACTTATACTTACCTCTTGATTTTGCTATCACCCTAACTTGACTTCTCCAATTTCTACACCTTCTTGGCAGCTCTAACCACCTCTCCTCCAGAAACTAAAATCATAGAAGTGTTGCTCTTGCTGAGAGAAATAATGTTTGTGAAGACAGTTTGACCTAGAAATGAAGTTTGGATGGTGAAAATGGCTCCAAACAAAAGCAAGTTGGTCAATTAATGGTGAGGGATTGTATATTGATTAGTTGTCCACTCCCTCTCTCCTTCCCCTTGGCTGATTCGTGTGAGTGGAGAGAGCAAAAGTGAGCTTAGGTGTTAGCTCTTCATGGCCCCATACAAAAAGAAGATGTATTATTAATTGTGGAGTATATGTGTCATGTAAGGTGAATGTCTTTATTTTCCCTCTTTTTCTTTTTCCTTTCCTCTTTTTCCTTATCTTGGCCTCTTGGCTGAATTATGAGTATGTGGATGAGGGAGTTGATGTTTAAATAATTGATCCTCATCTCCTTAAGTGCTTGCCGAAAGTTTAATTGAATTGGGAGTATTTGATGATGTATCACAATTATATGGCTTCTTGCAAAAAGTAAGTTGATTAAATGTGGACCAACTCTCTTTCTTCTTTCTTTGGATGCTTGGCCAAATGCTCAATTAAGGAGGAGCAAAGTATGTTAATGAAATATTCAATGGTAGAGGCTAAAGATATCTAATGGTGGGGGTGCTTGATATGCTTTTGTTAAATGCCAAGATTGCCTCTTCCTTTTTCCTTTGCCTAATTTCAAGCCACTAACTCTAATCAAATTTATATTCCACTAACTCTAATTAAATTTATATTCCACTAACCATCCTTTTCCAAAATGGTACTCATCATTATTATCTTTATATATATATATATATATTTAAAGGCAAATCTTGGCCCTTCATTTTTGTTTCTCAAACCTATCCTTAAGATTAAATTATAAATCCCCTTTTTGCCTTTGCACAAGACAATATTGACTAAATTGCCATTGGGCCTTACTTAGCTTATGTGGTTAAATCTTGCCCAAGTAAAATGACCATGATCATCAAAATCATCCCTTCTTCCAAAACTTTATTTCAACACCATGTAAAATTTTCTTTTCAAAAGATTTAACCTTTTACTACATTTTGGGATGTTATAATTCTCCCCCACCCCCCATACAATAAATTTCATCCCTAGAATTTGTTACATGTCTTGAGATATAAATTCTAGGTAATGTCTCTTTTTGTCTTCTTCAGATTCCCAAGTTGCCTCCCTTAGGGATTGTCCCTTCCAGACCACCTTCATGAACGGTATGCTTCGATATCTTAGCCTTTTTTCTTATCGATCAATAATTTGTTCTAACTCAACCTCGTAGGTAGAATTCTCTTGCACCTCAGTATCCTCATACTCGATCATATGCTTAGGGTCTGGTTGGTACTTCTTCAATTGTGATACATGAAAGACATAGTGAAGTCTGCTTAGGTTCGGGGGTAGGGCTATTTGGTGCGCTACTGGCCCGATTCTCGCCAATATCTCAAAGGACCAAGGTACTAAGGGCTCAACTTCTTTCTTTTTATTGCCCTGCCAATACTAGTTATAGGTGATATCTTCAAAAATATATGATCCCCGACCTTGAATTTCAGAGGTCTTCTCCTCTTATCAGCGTAGCGTTTCTGTCTACCCTATATTGTAAGGAGCCTTTTCTTAATGGTTTTTATCTTCCTTTCTTACAATGCTTCGTACGGAGTCATTTGGAAGCTCACATGGTAACTATTGTTATAAGCAAACTTAGCTAGTGAAAGGAAATGATTCCAACTTCCCTTGAAATCCATTACACATGATCTTAACATATCTTATAGTGTCTGTATGGTTCTTTCTAATTGTCCATCTGTTTGTTGTTGATAGGTTGTACTGAATTTTAACTTTGTACCTAGAGCTTCATGTAGAGCTTTCCAAAATCCAGATGTAAAGTGAGGATCTTTGTCAGAGATAATGCTCTTGGGAATACCATGGAGTTTGATTATCTCCCTTGTGTATATCTCTGCAAATTTTTTGGGAGAATAGATGGCATTAATGGGTATAAAGTGAGCTGACTTTGTAAAATGATCCACAATTACTCATATTGTATCATAATTTCTTATTTTAGGTAATCCCACTACCAAATCCATAGTGACACTTTCCCACTTCCACTCATGAATTTCATGGCTTTGTAAAAGTCCTGGTGGTCGTTGATGCTCGATCTTCACCTTTTGGCAAGTGAGACATCTTGCAACATATTTAGTCACATCTCTTTTTAGTCCTAGCCACTAATATTCAGAATTCAAATTGTGGTACATCTTGATTGCCCCTGGATAGAGAGTATATTTACTCTTATGCGCTTCATCCATGATTTTTAACCTCAATTCTACATTTGGTAGAACATATGTTCATTTCTTGTATCTGACTAATCTAATTGGTGAAAGATCATAATCCTGAGCCTCACCTTTTTTAATCATCTCTCAAATAGACCTTGCTCGCCTATTATATATCTGACCTTCTTCTATTTCAGCTCTCAAACCACTTTCTTCTTGACTAACATGAAAGTTGGTAAGTAATATCTTACTTGACAAGTTCAGATCTCTGAATTCTTCTAACAATTTCTATTCTTGTATCATCATAATTGCCATTTGCACAACCTTCCTACTCAAAGCATCATCAACGATATTTGCTTTATCTGGATGATATTTGATCTCCATATTGTAATCTTTTAACAATTTCATCCATCTTCGCTATCTCATATTCAGTTCTTTCTGACCTTATAAGTACTTAAGACTTTTGTGGTCGCAATACAATTCTATAATGGCACCATACAGGTAGTGTCGCCATATTTTCAATGCAAACACAATTGCTGCAAGCTCTAAATCATGAGTGCGATAGTTCATCTCTTAAGGGTTCAGCTATCGAGAGGCATACACCACTACTCTGCCTTGCTACATAAGGACACATCCCAAACCTTTCTTACTAGCATCACTATAGACTACATAGATCTAACTAGGATCTGGGATAATCAGTACTGGTACGGACGCCAACCTCTCCTTCAGCTCTGTGAAGATCCTCTCACATTTGTCATCTCACACATAAGAGTGATTCTTTCTCATGAGCTTCGTCAATGGCATAGCGATTCAGGAGAAATTCTGAATAAATCTTGGGTAGTAACTAGCAATACCTAGAAAATTGCATATTTTAGTTACAGTTCTGGCCTCTCTAGTTCAATACTGCTTCCACTTACTGGGATCTACAGAGACCCCTTCCTGTGAGATAACATGGCCTAGGAATCTGACTTCTATAAGCCAAAACTCACACTTACTCAACTTTGCGTAGAGTTGCTTCTCTTTTAGAATGTTCAATACAATTCTCAAATATTTCTCATGCCTTTCTTTACTCTTAGAGTATATTAAAATATCATCGATGAAGACTACCATGAACTGATCCAAGTATTGGCATAAAATCTGGATCATGTAATCTATAAATACTGCAAGTGTATTGATCAATCTGGAAGGCATAACCAAGAATTCATAATGCCAATACCTAATTCTGAAAGCAGTTTTTTGTACATCCTCAGCTCTTACTCACAG
This sequence comes from Inga oerstediana, assembly GCA_963210345.1. Taxonomy (NCBI): domain Eukaryota; kingdom Viridiplantae; phylum Streptophyta; class Magnoliopsida; order Fabales; family Fabaceae; genus Inga; species Inga oerstediana. Next base: position 21,774,201 of record OY723400.1, on the reverse strand, counting down.
CTGATGATATCATGATCTCAGATCGATCTTTGAAAACATTCTAGAACCATAATTGGCCAAGAAGGTCATCAATCTGGGATAGTGGATACTTGTTTTTGACGATCACCTTATTTAGTTCTCTGTAATCAATACATAACCTGAGGCTCCCATCTTTCTTCTTAACAAACAATACCGGCACTTCCCATGGTGAAACACTGGGTCTTATAAACCTTTTCTCAAGAAAGTTGTCTAAGTTGTTTCTTCAATTCTGCCATTTCATTTGGAGCCATTCTATAGGGGGCTTTGGATATAGATCTAACTCCAGGCACGATCTCAATCACAAACTCTACTTCTCTTTCTAGAGGTAATCTACTAATGTCTTCTGGAAATACCTCAGGAAACTCATTTACCACGGGTATATCCTTAAGTGTTGTTTCTGCTTCTACCTATATGGAGAAGAATATAAAATACCCTTGGCATCCTTTCTGCAGAAATTTCTCAACTTTCACTACTGAAAGAAAATTCAGATTTACACTTGCATTGACATCTTTCTGTGGGTCAAGATATACAAGCCTCTTATTACCGCAATCTAGCAGCATGTTGTTTGTCGTCAACCAATTTAAGCCTATAATGACCTCAAACTCATGGAGTGGTAAACAAATTAAGTCTATAGTAGACTCATGCCCCATTACAGTTATCATACAGTTTAAACAAGCATCGGCGGTAGTAGTCCTGACACCCATAGGCGTTGGCATGATCAAATCATAAGGCAGCTTATGGGTACTTAGTCCTAGGCATCTAGCATAGCCATATGTAATAAAAGAATGACTAGTACCCAAATCAAACAAAGCTTGTAATGTATTACCATGGAAGAGGATAGTACTTTGGATCATTTATGGAAACTTCTGTGTCTCCTCATGGATCATGGCGAAGACTCTGCCTTGGTTCTAATGCCTGGGCTCAGCTGCTCGTTACTTGCTGTTGCTAGCAAAGTGACCTAGTTGTCGACAGGTATAATAGATTACCTATCCTCTGCACGTCTTGTCAGGGTGCATCTGACCATATCAAGCACATGGAGAAGGTGTAAAGGATCTCTGGATCCCATTATTCTCAAGTCAGTAGGGTTTCTTATTGTTTCCCTTGGATGAGGACCCTTGGCCCTTTCATTTCTGGGAAAATTTTCCCCTAATGGGTTCACTGTAGCTACTGGTATTCTTAGACGGATATCTATGCTGTAAATTGTTATCATTTCTATGCGTGTGCAATCTCAACAAGTTACTTTCTATCAGCCAATAGACTTTTATTACCTTGTTGAATTCCATGAATTGCCGAGAAACTAATTTCTCTTCCATCTTTGAACCTCATATATAAGGAGTAACAGGATAAGTGGATAAATTGAGACAAGTATTCATCAAAGGTCTTATTGTCACCCTACTATATAGTTAAGAACTATTGCTCCTTCTTGAGTCTCACAGACTTTAGGAAGTATTTCTCATTAAAATTTTCTTGAAACAACTCCCAAGTCAATGGAATGTTACATGACTGCAGAATTATTGTTGTATTCTTCTACCAGTGGTCTGCATGTCCCTCCATTTTATATATGGTCATTCTAGCCTTCATCTCTGTAGGACACTCTAGCACTTCAAAGATTTTCTCTAATCGGACCAGCCAGTCCTCAGCAACTTGTGGATCAAATTTTCCTCTGAATACTGGGGGTTGGTATTTGTAAAATCTAGGCATCTAGTACTGGAGATTCTCACCTTCATGAGCCTGAACAGTAGGAGGCCTTGATTCGATTCAAGCAGTTGCGAATGCTCATCATACAGAGGTTGTTCTTCTTCATGATTTACCTCAGTGTTATCATGTTATGGCCTATCTTCATGTTGCTTTTCCTTCACTTCCCAGAGTTTTTCTCTCAGCTCATAGATTATGGCTTGCTACTCAATCAGCATGTTGACGATTTGTTGCATGGGATCAAGTGGATTTCTTTCTCCACCAGTACTTGGTCCTGCCCTTCCTCTTCTTAGATTGACTATAATTTCCTTTCATTATCAAGACTAAATTTTATCTTTAATATCATATCTGGTATATATATATATATATATTTGAATATTGACAAAAAAATAGGAACATTAATCCATGTAACTTACAACATATTGGATGCAACATTTATCACAATATCATCACATGAATAGAGAATTCTAGTCTATTGCTAGAATCTTGTTCATATACAAAAATGTAATACCTTAATTTCCAAAGCCTTTAGATGAGTTTGAACATATAATTACTTCAAACTTGAGACTAATATTCATTTGAAAACAGTTGAATTCCAGGCTTTAATATAGGGTCAAACATGTACTTGAGTAGGTTTTCAAAAACTTTTAAAAATATTTTTTAAGCGTTGTCTCAATATGGTTTGCGATTTCATTATAACTCATTAGTTCTTAATTCCTTTTATTAAAATCAGAGCGCTCTTAGTCCAAAACCCTTGTAGTGGTAGTTAACTTATGGGCTTTTAGTGTTTGACTGCCCTATTCTAACTCACTTATTGAGTTTGGATACTAGCGCGTTTGTCGATAATTTAACGTATTGGTTACAACTAGTGTGGTTACTGCTACTACAGCTGGTACTTAATTACATTCATATATTATACAGTCATCCAAAAACAAAAGATAACCAAATAGTCCATAATTAATCAGTCTTTTCTTCATTCGTTTGTATTACCTTCATTGCCCTTGGAGCTAGATGCCTTTGTTGTATATCATTTGTTGAAATAGGGTGAGATTCAAAAGAATCTCAGCAATATATAGATCACTCATATGATATGAAGAATGCTAAGCATGTAAAGCAATTATCAAAGCAATAACACTTACAGTATATGCAGCAAAAGAAAGGACCTAATTGGCCTCTTACCATAGTACCACAACGCTTGGTGATCTAGATCTGGCAGCCTAAGGCCTCTGCCCCATACAAGGTGCACTCATTGGCTTTTTGCCTTGAGCCTATCTGGCTCAAGATGCCCTCAGGTTACTCCCGTTTCAACTAGTACTTACGAGTCTTACTTCCTAAGGACTAACTATCCCACACATGCACAGATGACAAAGAATACATACATAGTAGTACATATGATATAAGGGATAGGGTACTTCCTGACAGTTTTTCCAAATTGGGTTCTTGTTCTTAGTCTTTCGAGCATCCCGGGCAGATGTTATATCTTATCAGTTTAGAATTTACGGATGGAGAGTTAATACTTGTTCCAATTCTTGATAACTCATAATACTTAGTTGGTTATCATTTGGGTTAGTGTTTAGGCCCAATTAAGTAATTAATCTGGTTACACTAGGCCCAAGTACTAATTCTTTACCCTTAAAGTTAACCCTTACTACTATTAGCCCAAAGCCCATTAAATTCGCATGGACTATAGGTTGGCAGAATTTTTAATCTAAATTTGAAAAATCATAACTAATTATAGAAAACTCAAAATTGAGTGATTCAAAGTCCTTTGTGACCCTCATTAAGTCTACTTTAAGGGGAAAATATTAGTCACTTCCAACTACAACACTATATATTCAAGAATAATCAAAAAATCATAACTGTTCCAGAAAACATTCTAGATCCAATGCCTAATTTCAAAAATTCATATCTCATAATCTACAAACCCAAATGATACCTATTACATATTAAATTGAAGCTTAGGATGTATATTTCAAATTTGGAAAGTTTCATGGCCATTGAATAAGATTTGATCATTCAAAAGCTCGTCACCAACTGACTGCCACAGATTTCATTCCAGAATCAAGGTCATAATTTGAAAAATCATAACTAATCCTAGAAAAATAAAAATTGAGTGATTCAAAGTCCTATGTGACTCTAATTAAGTATACTTTAAGGGAAAAATATTAGTCACTTCCAATTACAGGGCTATATTTTCCAGATCAAAAATCATAACTGGTCCAAAAAATGTTCCAGATTCAATGCCTAATTTCAAAAATTCATATCTCACAATCTTCAAACCCAAATGACACCTATTATTTATCAAATTAAGGTTTAGGATATATAATTCAAATATAGAAAGTTTCATGGCCATTGATTAAGATTTACCCATTTAAAATCAAATCACAAGCATTTTATCTCAAAAAAAAAAAAGTCACTTTGGCAGCACTATACTCAATATTCCAATTTTAATATTTTCATTCCAATGATCCAAAATTTATAACCACACCTTAACCCCCACACAATTTTGCATGTATAATCCATTGGTATCCTCAAATTCATCAAAATCACAATCTTTTACCATGCTCCATTTTGACCAAGCAAAACCCTCAAACCAATCAACAACCAATTTCAAGATACTTGATTTAAAACAAAACTTATACTTACCTCTTGATTTTGCTATCACCCTAACTTGACTTCTCCAATTTCCACACCTTCTTGGCAGTTCTAAACACCTCTCCTCCAGAAACTAAATTCATAGAGTGTTGCTCTTGTTGAGAGGAATAATGTTTGTGAAGACACTTTAGCCTAGAAATGAAGTTTGGATGGTGAAAATGGCTCCAAACAAAAGCAAGTTGCTCAAATAATGGAGAGGGATTGTATATTGATTAAGTGTCCACTCCCTCTCTCCTTCCCCTTGGCTGATTCGTATGAGTGGAGAGAGCAAAAGTGAGCTTAGGTGTTAGCTCTTCATGGCCCCATACAAAAAGAAGATGTATAATTGTGGAGTGTATGCGTCATGTTAGGTGAATGTCTTCTTTTTCCCTTATATTGGCCTCTTGGCTGAATTATGGGTGTGTAGATGAGGGAGTTGATGTTTAAATAATTGATCCTCATCTCCTTAAGTGCTTGCCGAAAGTTTAATTGAATTGGGAGTGTTTGATGATGTATCACAATTCTATGTCTTCTTGCAAATAGTAAGTTGATTAAATGTGGACCAACTCTCTTTCTTCTTTCTTTGGATGTATGGCCAAATGCTCAATCAAAGAGGAGCAAAGTATGTTAATTAAATATCCCATGGTAGAGGCTAATGATATCTAATGGTGGGGATTTTGATATGCTTTTATTACATGCCAAGATTGCTTCTTCCGTTTTCCTTTGCCTAATTTCAAGCCACTAACTCTAATCAAATTTATATTCCACTAACTCTAATTAAATTTATATTCCACTAACCATCCTTTGCCAAAATGGTACTCATCACGATTATCTTTATTATATATATATATATATATTAAGGCAAATCTTAGCCCTTCATTTTTGTTTCTCAAACCTATCCTTGAGATTAGATTATAAATCCCCTTTTTGCCTTTGCAGAAGACAATACTGACTAAATTGCCATGGAGTCTTACTTAGCTTATGTGGTTAAGTCTCCCCTTCCAAAAATTAATTTTAACACCATGTAAAATTTTCTTTTCAAAAGATTTAACCTTTTACTAAATTTTGGGATGTTACATAGATAGTGGTCACACGGTACATATTAAAATCAAATAATTAAAAATGGTTGAAAAATAAAAAAGAAAAGACATTGGGAAAAAAATAAAATGTAATGAAAAAATAAATATTAAATAAATAAAGAATAATATAAAATAAAAGTATTATTTTTTAAAAAAAATCAGGCTTTCTTAAAATGCAAAGGTTGAATAAAAAGACCAATAATAGGCCACAGGCCAGGCCGAGGCCTCCTTATTGCATGATAGGTTTGGCATGTTAACAGTCAAATATGCCCTATTTTGCACCCCTATTAACAGTCAAGCACTATGAAGCAAGTGGATAGCGACTCGCATATGTTGTCGAAGGACTCATTTCAGAAAATTTCAAACGACTTCCGGTGAAATCCCTTATCCGGTTTCAAAGTGTTTGCAAATATTGGAAAAATCTCATCAAGTCGCTGTGGTTCTTTAAAATCCTTTTCTCGTTCTTCAACATACTTACTCACAAGAGCCTTTGCGCCTGCGTTTGCTTGATTGCGAGATGCAACTTAGTCAACTTCCTCAACTTCACAACACACCTAGTTTGATTGGTTCCTTGACGTCGATTGGGATCGTTGGTTCCACCAATGGCTTGCTCTGTCTGGTAATCTATCAGGAAGGTCTTTTTACTATTTTCTTGTCGAATCCTGCTACCAAGGAGGTAAGAAATCTGCCTAGACCCAGAGAACATAATCGACTTACATGCATGGGATTTGGGTACAGTCCAATCATTAATGATTACAAGATAGTGATAATTTACCATGAGAATTATTATGGATTTTCTGGGGTGGAAGTGTATTCGTTAAACACAAATTCATGGAAAGAAATTTATCTTGGGGTTTTTTTACAGGGTGTACGTCTTCGTCTTTATTGTTTAAATGTCTCTGCTAATGGAAGCGTCTTTTGGTTTGGGGTAAAACAAGGTGAACATGATATTAGTGCTATAGTTACATATGACATAGTAAGGGAAGTGTTTACTTTGATACCCTTCCATACATCAATATCTCATACTGGACTTGCTGTATATGATGACAAACTTGCGTTAGCTCCTCTCAACAATAAAGATAAATTGATTGAATTGTGGGTGTTAGAGAAAGGTATATAACCAGTCAACTGATGTATTCTTAAAAGTGAAGGCTTCCTCACGACAATGCATATATAAGGATTGGTGTAAATGTTTTGGGAAACACACAAAGTCAGCTTGTTCCTAACTGAGGTATTCTGTTTAAGGGAGAATTAACATTTTCAATTGGATCCATAGGAAGAATATACTACATGGCGATATATCAATATATATACATATATTGATAGTATGTATATATATTTGGGTCATTTAGTATGTAATTTTATTAAGGGTTTAAGTTATGTTTTTTTTCTCTCTGTTTTTTTTTTTCAATAGCACTGAGTATTATCAAATAAATTTTAGTATAGTTATGTCCTTAAAAATATTTTATTAATAACACTTATAAGACCTCTGAAGTAATTTGTAGTGCAATTTTGCCCTTACAATATTACCCAAAAAAAAATATTTGAGGGTACTATTGTTGTCAAGAAAATAGTTGAAAAAGTTGCACTCAAAAAATACTTTTAACTAGAGCTGGGAAATCGGGTTGCGCCTATCAGGCGAGCCCTTTTAGGCCCGAGCCTATCAAGGGCCGAGCTTGTGATTTAGGGCGAAAAAAAGGAGGAGGGCCTAAAAGGGCCGGCCCTACTGTAGCCTTATAGGGCTGGCCCTTTTAGGCCCGTTTAACTTCTTTTTTTTTTTTTTAATTGGGCACAGGGTAGCAAGTAGTGGTCATGGGACAGAGTTAACCTAACCTAACCCTCATATTAGAAATGCTCTCACACTTACTCATACTTCATTTGAAACTTCTCTTCTTTGATTTTCTTTTTTCTTTTTTTGTATGTGTATGCCAAAATCTAAATCCGGTGTTCTATTATTACTGACATTTGAAGCTTGTAGACTTGTTTGATTGTGGCTGTGGACTTGTTTGATTAGTTTTGGACTTTAATTATGGTTTGGATTTAAGTCTTAGTATGTGTTTTATTAAATTTGGATAATAGTTATGTTTTAAATTAGTTTTGATGATATTTTTGTTTTAAATTAGGTATTTTAGTCTTTTAGGAGAATAAGGGAAAAAAAGTCATGGCAAAAAAAAAAGGAAAAAAGTTAAACGGGCCTAAAGCCCGCGGACTTTACATAAACGGGTTGGACCGCAAAATTTATGTACTTTTTTAAACTCGGGCCTAAACGGGCCGGCCCGTTTTCTTAGTCCTGCTTTTAACAATGCGAAATCTGATTTGATCCTAAACAGATTAATGATTTGTCCAGCCATTCAAATTCCAGCATTCAGGTTTGGCACATCATCAATGCTCATTAGGAGTCTCAATTAGTTCAGCTTTGAGATGTGAAGGTTTTCTGATAAGTGACCGAATGAAACGCCTCTTCTATGAGTTCAATGGTTTCATGTAACATGATAGGATTTGATATGAAATTGTAATAGGAGAATTAATTTCGTATATAAATGAGGGCAAAATTTCATGTAACTTTAAATTTCACCTTGACATGACTCAAATTTCACAATTGTTACTGGGTTATGGTGCAATTTTTCTTCAGATATAACCAGTTAAGAGTGCTAGGTCTAGAAGTTTTTTGAGGAGTAATTTTACCTGGTAAGTGTTCAAAAGTAAGCAAATCGGCCCTAAGCATTAAAACAAAACTAACATTGATCGTCAAAAAATTAACTTGAGTGATAACTTTCGGGGTAAAATTGCACCTTAACCCATTATTATTTATTAGTTATATAGTAGGGTTCATAGATAATATTTTTAATTTTACATTATTTTTTATATTTATAAAAATAGATGGAATCTATTTATGTTGAAATATTTTTATTGGTTGTGATTAATCAAAATAAAATTTAGTTGAGGTTCAACTTCCGAACTAATTATATCTTGTTTGAGCCATTTTAAAATCAATTACGGAATTTAATTTTTCAATTAGAAAGAGACCCAAAGTATAGAACTGCAGTTCTGGCAACAAAAACAAACGATAGAACTGCAGTAATTCTTCTTGTAGTATTTAAAGTGACCGTCTACTTTATACAGATCAAGGATAATAGTCCTCCGATTCTGATGGCAGGATCTATCATACCTTTGTCTATCATACCCAAAGATATATAGTCTAATTAGTTTATGTTGGAATATGCCTGGTCCACCCTTGGTAGATCAGGCTCAAGCCCAATTTAGTTGGGGCTATTATAAAATTATGAAAAAGTTTGGGTTTGAATAAGGAATTTTATCCTTATGATCTGAAATTCAAATATGTAACTTCTTGTACGTGAAATATGGGAGTGACAGATTGTGGGATTCAGTAGTTTTCTATTTTTCTCATAAAAACTTCCAAAAAACCTCTCTCGTGGTTCCTCTTCATCCGTACAGTGAATCTGCCGTATGACATAATCAGAGTCTGAATTGGTGCTCTAATCTCATGTGGGTACTCAGTGAGTCAACGGATTCCAGGTACGCCCAAAATCCTATAGTTTATATGATTTATCTGCCATATTTAGCTTTTTGCCAACAGTTTTCTAGTTAACTTATAAACTAATATGTATTCTAATATTATATATGATTATTTTAGGGAGATTATGTTAAACTATATTTGTTATAATTAAGTAATTTATCTAACATTCTAAATGAAAAAATTCTCTATAAAGACACTTGAATTACTAAGGAATTAATTGATAGATAAAATAATTGAGTTCTGTTTGCAATTTTATTGTTTTAATAACAAGGATATGGATGTAATTTGACCTAAATTTAAAATCATGCATAATATGATACTGCTATATAATTTGTTAAGTTTAGTGATTCCAATTAGAATTTAGGTTATTCAACCACCATGATATGTGATTTTCCCTTACTAAATCTATTCAAATTTAGATATTATATTAAGAATTATATTGTGAGAAGTTGAAGATTTGAATAACTTTGTACGTATTATAAAATCACAATTAAAATCTGAATTGATTAAACAGAATAATGATAGGAAAGCATTATGGATATATTTTCATATTCCTAGTTATGATATTTCAAATTTTGAATAATAATAAATTAATTATTTGGATAGAATAATATCAAATATAAAATTGGCTAGCGCTTTCTTATGCTGGCTTTTGAAATCCCCACGGATTTCAGTAGTCTAGCTCGGCAAGATTTCTTGTTCTCAGTCGCCATCAACTAAAGTCACTGTCATATAACTTTGATTCTCAGGGCTTCTGATTTAGATTTCGCCGTCGAGCACTATGGAGCAGCAGTTAGTGGACGGCGACCCGCCATATCTTGCCGAAGAAATCATCACTGACATTCTCAAACGACTTCCCGTAAAATCCCTAATCCGATTTCAAAGTGTGTGCAAACATTGGAAAAATCTCATCAAGTCGCCGTGGTTCGTCAATGACCACCTCCACTAGACTCATCAAAATTCTTGTCTTCTTTTGGAATATAATAATATCTCTTCTCAGCATTTGAAGCTTCGTTTGCTCGATTGGCAGATGCTAATCCATAAAATTCACAATTATAGGACTTTCAATAGGATCATCGGTTCCATCAACGGCTTGCTCTGTCTTTATCCTTTCGTTTTGTGAAATCCTGCTACGAGGGAGGTTAGACAGCTGCCTATGACCAGAAAACAACATAATCCATGTAGATGCTCAACAGGATTTGGGTACAGTCCAATAGTTAATGATTACAAGATAGTTAGAATTTATTCTTATTCTGAGCGTGATGCTTATACACTTTTTGGGGCGGAAGTCTATTCGTTAAGCACAGATTCATGGAAGGATGTTGATCTCGGGGTTTTACGGGGTGTAAAATTGTTTCTTTCCCATTTTAATAATGTCTCTGCAAATGGAAGCATATTTTGGCTCGGACTAAATGCAGTTGAACGAGGCAAATATAATAGTACTGCTATTGCTTCATATGACATTGCAACAGAAGTGTTTACATTGATACCATGCCCTGCACCATTTTCTTCCAGGCTTAGTGTGTATGATGATAAACCTGCTTTAGTTTCTGAAAATCATAAATGGATTGAATTGTGGGTGCTGGAGAAGGGTATAGATTCTTCATCAGAGGCATGGAGTTGGATTAAGAAGCATACCGAAAGATGTCCCTGGGATTCCTTGTTATGGTGGACTATTTGGAGGAATCACCTAACTGTCTGCGATAGTTATTCGCCAATCCACGGAGGTGTAGTCGCTCTTGATTTACCTATATATTTGTTCAATATCCCTACTAATGAGAAGAAGGAGGGTTTGATTTCCAAAGTTTTTGGGAATCAACCTCATTATGCTTTTAATTACGTGGAAAGCCTTGTACCACTTAGACAACATCCACATTGAACACTCTTGATTCTGCATGTTTATTTTTTAATTTAAACTCAGATTTACTTTTGTTTAAATATGACTCTATATTAGTTTAGTTTGGATGAGTATATACTTACCAGGCTTGATGCTTTTTAGAGATGTTATTTTGAATGACAAATATAGACATTCAATAATGGATGCTTCTTGATTCTTAATATAGGTTGTTCAACTCTATCACTCCTCTGGGCACTATCAACTGTTAATTGCTTGACTTCCATAAGTTACAGTATTACACACAAACATAGAATTGAAGTATCAATATTTTTTGTCCGATTAAAAGCAATCATTACTCATATGTCAAACAACCATAAAGGTGACTCTTGTGAGTTGTGAGAAGATCATTGACTGATTCTTTTAACTTCAGGCTGTTGCTAATTTGACACGAAACCTATAATTTAAACCCTAGTCTTCCTAACGATGATGCATATAGAAGGATTAGTGTCTATTATAAATGGTTCTAGAAACACAAAAGTTCAGCCTGTTGTTTGTTGACTTATTATTGAGAAGGATTTTAGTAAACCCTATCTGATTTTATTTAAAATAAGGATCATGGTATTATGAAATTATACTGTGTTATTTAGAGACTAAAAATTATGCTTTGATAGTAAAATGATGAAAATTTCATTCTTTCATTTTTTTTTAATAGATGAATTTATAAGTGCGCACACACATTTTAAGCTCGAACAATAACAAAATGATAAGTGTATATATAAATATTTACAAGTTCCAATGTAGGTACAAAAATTATCAAGCAATCATTGGTGAATTTACAAGTGCATATACGAATTTTGACAACTAATAATAATAAAATGACATGTATTCATATGAAAATTTAGAAATTCTAATTTATATTAAAACACCTGATACAAAATTTTACAAGTGCTCATAAATAAATTTTCAAATGCATAATAAAATGCAGTTACAGATTCTCATATGTAGAATGGCATTTTGGGTCATTTATCATTAAAGTATATTTTCAATTTAGTCCTGTGTAATTTCAGATTATCCCTTCTTTCAATGGCTGGCCATTGTATTTTTATTTTATAACTATTTGAAGATGTTAGCCCAAAATTCTGATTCTACGAACGGGAATATAAGCTTAATTGGTTGGGAGAATGATGGAAAAGGAACTTGGAAATTGGGAAATGACATATGGGTTTTTTTACCAAAAATTGATTAGAAAATGTTAAAATGTGATAAGGAATTCCCAACCTTTTTCTTGTGAAATGACCCATCTGTCATTTTTCCAATTTCCAGGTTCCTTTTCCATCATTTTCCCTAATTGGTTCGCCCTTTCTTACGCTAGTATTTGAAATCGCATCGATTTCCGTTGTTTTGCTCTGCCAGATCTCTTCTTCTCTGTGGAGAACTAAAAGCATAGTTATATAGTTCTGACATCTGATTCTCAGGGTTTGAATAATATTACATTAATTTTTATAAATATGGTATTTAAAAATCAACTTATTATATATATACACACACATATACATATATATTATATATAATAGTAGTAGAAGAAGATAGATTAGCGACTGGATATTAGCTGAAAACCTAAATCTTACTATTTTGGGTTAATAAGATACCTATCTTGTTTGAAAGAAATACTTACATACTCCAGAGTGCCACAGCCACATGATCCGAACTCCATCCTATAAATTGATACTACCTCCGGTCCTAAATATAGGATAAAGTTTGTAGTACAATTTGCACTACAAACTTTGTCCTATATTTAGGACGGGAGGGAGTAAAAACATAAAAGCTCAGGTTATTTTAATCCTAAAAGGCTAATTATACATCTATAATTCACATTTTATGTCGTTTGTTTTTTTAAAAAATTGGCCATTCATTTTGTTTTTGTTTTATTAAATTAAGAATCAATTATTATATTATAATTCCCTATATTAAGGATAGGAGGGGGTAACGAACACTACTGTGTATCTAAGTATTTATTTAACTATTAATCCATGTTGGCGGAAAAAAACTGATTCATGGTTAAAAATGCGTTTATAAACTTCGTCTTAAGCTCCTCGTACTGCTAGTCTTCTGAAATCTCCGTCGATTCAGATAGTTTTCTTCTTCTCAGTCGACAAATGCATGTAGCTCCTCTGATAGAATTCCAAATCGGGATGAGGGTGAACGGCAACAGGTCATATTTCCCATGAAATCATCACAAAAATTCTCAAACAACTTCCGGTGAAAACCCTAAAGAAATATCAAATTTTGTGCAAACATTCGAAAAATCTCATCAATTCGCCGTCGTTCATCAATGAACACCTCCGCCGCTCCGCCGGTCAAAACCCTTCTCTTCTTTTCCGAGACAGATGCTTATATGATCATTTACATTTGTGGTTGCTGGATTCAGAGATGAGAGTCCGTCAAGTTCACAGCACACATTTGATTGATTCATTGTTCTTCATTCGAATCATTGGTTCTACCAATGGCTTGGTCTGTCTTGTAATTACAGAGATATCTTCTCCTTCCCTTTTATCGTGGAATCCTGCCATTAGGGAAGTGAGACATGTGCCTAGAGCCAGGAATCTTAATCAGTTCAGGTGGGATGGCATTGTAAGATTTGGTTACAGCCCAATTGCTAATGATTACAATATAGTGAGAATTTACTATAAGACCTCCCGGTGTAATTTCTAGGGCGAAAGTGTATTCATTAAGCACAGATCCATGGAAAGATACCGAACTTGGGGACTTAAAGGGATTTGAAAAAGATACACACACACACAACTTCTAATGAGATATATACTTTGTGAGTACAATCTCTATGGAAGAGGGGGGGGGGGGAAGAAAGTATAATCTCTTCTCTTAAACCATTTTTTCAAGAAGAATGCCATTTATTGGGTGATTTGAAAAAACACCAATATTGTAATTAAAACAAGATTTAAACCATATCATTTCCGGTGTAAAATTGTTTTGGCCTGACCAAATAAAAAATAAATAAATCCCACAGTTAGTGGAATATGATGTTAAATCCTCTCTAATCCCCACTAACTCATATTATATATATATATTTGTTTGAAAAAGGACAATATTTAAATCATATCATTTCGAGTACAAAAATGCCGTTTTTTAAGATGACATTTGTTAGGGGCTAGAGTATAGTTTTGTTCATGTAAGTTTGTATTAGGCGTATTTTAGTTCCTTAAGTTTCTAAAGTGTACTTCTAGTTCTTCAATTTTAACACTGTTAAGTCTCAATAATGGGACTTGTTAAGTCAGCATTTAAACACTGACAAAGCATGTTTAATTTTAATTATTTAATATAATAATTTTTATATTTTAAATTAAAATAAAGAAAAGAAAGTGTCTTCAACCCTAAGACATTGGTTGAAATTAAATGGTCCAGCCGTCCAGGTTCCTATATAAGCAAAGGTCAGCAATACCAACAGGAGAATTATAGAAAAACTCAATCCCTGTGAATAAGATTCAAACTTTTGCCATTACATTTCTTTTGAGCAGTACAACTTCGTTGTTATGAGTATTTTTGTCATTTGGAGATGAGAAAGTTTTACTACTATAATGGAATATTTAATGCTAGGGTATTTGATGTTGGTCCTTAATTAGTCCGGAATTTATCTTGCTCATTTTTCCCCTTTTAATATTGTTGGCCAAATACTGATTATTTTTCTGAAGACGTAATATATAACCTGGGTTTAGAACCAAAGGGATCATTTCTGTATCTGTGGTTAAAATTGAAAGCATCGTTTGCCCACAAAGTGTTTTGGATGGATATAATGACGCCACAGGGATTGAAGTTTTTCTGCAGTTCTCCTGTTTGTACTGCGGGCTTTCTCTGAAACAGGAACCTGGACCATTCAACTTTTTAGCCTTTATTAGGTTATTTGAAAAAGGACAATATTTAAAGTTTTTCAACAAAAAAAGGATAATATTTAAAATTTAAAAATTTAAAACCTATTGTTATAAAAATGGGAAAATACAAGGGATTGAAAGAAAGAAATGAAGAGAGAACTAGAGAGAAAGATGGAGTAATATCACGTGTTATAAAAATGGGAAAATATGAGAGATTGAAAGAAAGAAATGAAGAGAGAACTAGAGAGAAATATGGAGCAATATCTTATTCATTTGGATACAACCAAAATGTAGTACATAGTGCTCTATTTATAGGTTCTTAACCACAACCAAGAGTTTCACAAAGTAAATGGCAAACTTTAATTCTCATATGCGCACACATTGTAACCTTTGAGTTATGGGCATGAAAACTCCTAAAGACTATTCATTGGAGAGGTTATGGGATGTAGAAAATGAAAGGCTAAGAGTTGGGAGTTTATGAATATTCACCTCAATTAGTATTTCTACAACACTTCCCCTTGAATGTCTAGAGACAAATATTGTGCCTTATTAAAACTTTACTAGAAAAAACCCATAGGGACAAAAACCTAATGAAGGAAAAAGAGTATACAATATTTACTACTCCTGAATACAACATCACTTTATGTCTTTGAGCCTATGCATTCCAATACCATACACTAACTTCTTAAATGTTCTAGTTGGTAGTGTCTTGGTAAACAAACCTGCAAGGTTGTCACATAAGCGAATTTGCTGAACATCTATGTCACCACTCTTCATAAGATCATGAGTGAAAATGAATTTTGGAGAAATATGTTTTGTTCTATCTCCTTTAATGTACCCTCCTTTCAATTAAGCTATACATGTTGTATTATCTTCATATAGTATTGTTCGAATCTTTTGTTCAGGAAATAGACCACACACTATTTGGATATGTTGAGTTATTGACCTTAGCCAAACACATTCTCGACTTGCCTCATGAACTGCAATTATCTCTGCATGATTTGATGAGGTAGCTACTAAAGTCTGTTTTGTTGATCACCAAGATACAGGTGTACCTCTACAAGTAAATAAATATCCTGTTTGAGATCTACCATTGTTTGGATCTAGTAAAAACCTTGCATCTGCATAACCAATCAATTATGATTCAAATTCGTTAGAATAAAATAATCACATATCATATGTTCCTCAAAGATATCAGAATATATGTTTAATTCCATTCCAATGCCTTCTTGTTGGAGAAGAACTAAATCTTTCCAATAAATTCACAACAAATGCAATATCGGGTCATGTTGTTTTGGCAAGATATATTAATGCACCTATAGCACTAAGATATGATACTTCTGGACCAAGAAGTTCTTCTATTTTCTCTTGAGGATGAAAAGGATCATTTTTCTTATCAAGTGATCTTATAACCATTGGAGTAGATAATGAATGTGCTTTATCCATATAGAATCGCTTTAATATTTTTTCAACAAAAGTTGATTGATGAAGGAGAATTCCATTTGTTGAGAGTTTTACTTGAAAGCCGAGACAAAACTTTGTTCTTCCAAGATCTTTCATCTCAAATTCTCTCTTTAAACAATCAATATATAGCTTTTTGAAGCTCTTCAGGAGTTCCAATTATATTCAAATCATCCACATATACATCAATTATCACAAACTCTGATCCATTTCCTTTTCTTAAAACACATGGGTAAATAGGATCATTTTTATAACCTTTTAACAAATATTCATTGAGATAGCTATACCACATTCTTCTAGATTGTTTCAATCCATATAAGGATTTATGCAAACGAATTGCACAATTTTCTCGAGAATTCTTACTTCCTTTTGGAAATTTTAATCCTTTAGAGATTTTCATATAAATTTTAGTATCTAAAGTACCATATAAGTAGGTTGTAACAACATCCATTAGACGCACATCCAATTTTCTGCTCGCTGCCAGACTAATTAAATACCTTAAAGTGATTGCATCCACCACAGGAGAATATGTCTCTTCATAATCAATGCTAGGTCTTTGTGAAAATCTTTGTGCTACCAATCATGCTTTCTATCTAACAACCTCATTTTGCTTATTATATTTCATTTTTGCACAAATACCCATCTATACCCAACAGGCTTTACACCATTTGGTATTCGAACTACAGGTCCAAAAACTTCACGTTTTGAGAGTGAATATAACTCTGCTTGAATTGTGTCTTTCCATTTTGGCCAATCATTTCTATTTTGTCATTCTTCAACTAACCTTGGTTCAAGATCCTCATTTTGATTAATTATTTCAACCACAACATTATATGAAAATATGTTGTCGACAACTATACTTTCTCAGTTCCATATTTTTCCTATATTGACATAACTCATTGATATCTCTTCAATATTTTCAGGCACCTAGACCTCTTCTAGGGTCTTTTGATTAGTTATGTCTGCCTTCTCAATTTGACCATCTTGGTTAATTGCTCCCTTTTTCTTTCTAGGAGTTTTATCTTTGGAACCAATTGGGCTACCATGCAATTGATGGTTGTCCTATTGGGACATCAATTCTAATTGGTGCATTTTCAGCTGGAATGTGAGATTTGGTAATTCTCTTAAGGTTAATAAATGCATCTAGAGTTGATTTTCAATATTTTGCAAATGAATTATTTTTTGAACTTCAAGCTCACATTGTTGTGTACGAGAATCTATATGTGATAGTGATGATGTTTTCCATGTAATTTCTATATTCAGCTACTTATTATCTCCCCCTAATTTTGGAAAAATTGCCTCATAAAAACATGTTGTAAATAAGTCTTTAGTTTGAGGACTCTAAATCTTGATTATAAAGGGAGATTCATAGCCGACATATATTCCTAACCTCCTTTGAGGTCCCATCTTTGTGCGTTGTGGTGGAGCAATAGGAACAAATACTACACATCCAAAAATTCTAAAGATAGGAAATACTCCTAATCAAAAAGCTAATTGTAATGGGGAGAATTCATGATAAGTTGTTGGCCTAATGCGTATAATTGCTACCGCATGTAAAATTGCATGCCCCCAAGCTAAAATGGGAAGCATTGGTCTAACTATCAGTTGGAGGCGTTTCACCATTCTACTAGACCATTTTGAGTATGGACATGAGCAACATATTTTTCTACTATTATTCCAGTTGCCACGCAATAATCATTAAAATCTTGAGATGAAAAATCGCTAGCATTATCAAGACGAATTGTCTTAATTGTATGATCTGGAAATTGTGCTCTTAACCGTATTATTTGAGCAAGTAATCTAGCAAATGCTAAATCATGTGTTGACAACAAACACACATGTGACCATCTTGTAGATGCATCTATTAAAACTATAAAATATCTAAATGGTCCACATGGTGAATGAATAGGCCCACATATGTCCCTTGGATACGCTCTAAAAAAAGAGGGGATTCAAGCCCAACTTTTGTCAAAGAAGGTCTTGTAATTAATTTGCCTTGAGAACAAGCAACACATGGGAAATCCTTAAATTGAAGAATCTTCTAGCTCTTCAATGGATGTTCGCATGAATTTTCAATAATTCTTCGCATCATAGTTGATCTAGGATTGCCTAACCAATCATGCCAAACAATAAATATATTTTTATTAGCAAACTTCTAGTTTACTATAGCATTTGTTTCAATTGTACTAATATTTGTATAATCCAAACCAGAAGATAAAGTTGGTAATTTTTCTAGGACACATTTTTCACCAAGTCTAACAATTATAATTTGTAAATATTCCATATTCTTATCATTTATAGTCTCAATATGATACTCATTTTGGCGGATATCTTTAAAACTCAATAAATTTTTGAGAGACTTAGGGGAATATAAAGCATTGTTAATAACAAATTTTGTTCCTTTGGATAATATTATAATTGCTCTTTCAGAGCCTTCAATTAATTTTGTATTACCCGCTATGATATTGATGCTTGCACTACTTATTGTTAGATGTGAGAAATATTTTTATCTCTAAGTATGATGTGTGTTGTAGCACTATCTATGAGACATATATCTTTATTCTTGTGTCCAATGATCGAAACATCCATAATCTTCACCAAAAGAAAAGAAAAGTGCATTAAAACAAATTCAAAAATACATGATGAGCAATAATACCTTTATTACATATGAAAAGGGAAATGAAAGTAAAGCATAAATTAGAGTCCAACAAAAAAAGCCATAAATTAAAACATTTTTTATTGTTCTTCCAACCAAACTCATCTAATCATGATTCTCAAAAAAATCAGCCACCTCCAAGTGTGCCATAGCATAAAGGCCATTAATACCATCTAGCTCATTGGAACGATCATTCTTGTGTGCCTCAACATTATCATCTTGAAAAATCAAATTTGTTTCCACATTGTTCACACTCCTTTTCATGGAGGCTTGATAAAGTTTTGTTAGATGCTCAAGCATACGACAAGTACGTAACCAATGCCCCTTCATACCACACTAATAACATTGATTCTTAACAACTTTTGAAGGACCGCTCTTGTCATTTTTTTGCCCTTCATTTATTTCTTCTTCTGGTGGGTATTAGTATTATAATTATTACTTTAACCAGCATTCACACTTGGTTTGAGCATCGTGCTGATAACGTCTTATAAAAATTGGAAAATATGAGAGATTGGAAGAAAGAAATGAAGAGAGATGAAGAGAGAACTAGAGAGAAAGATGGAGAATTATCTTATTCATTTGGATGCAGCTAAACTGTAGTACATAGTGCTCTATTTTAGGCCCTCAACCACACCAAAGAGTTACACAAAGTAAATGGCAAATAAATTAAATAACAAAATAAATAAAAAAATGAATTATAAATAAGAAACAAACAGAATAATAAATGTGGAGATGAAATAAATGAAAAATGTAAAATGAATAATTTAAAACACAATAAAAATAAATAATAAAATATGATAATACAAATAAATAATAAAATATTAGAAACAATAAAAAAACAAAATGAAATGGCTTAATAAAATGAAATAATATAACAACATCAGTAAATGAAAATAAAATAACAATAAAATGAAATGAATAACGTAAAATAAAGGAATATAAATAATAGAATATAGCATGAAATGTAAAAAAAATGAAACATAAATAAATAACTATAAAAAATAAACTGAAAAATGAATTGAAAGAAGCCCATACAAAGCAACAAAATGTATGAGAAGAAGATAAGCAAATGAAAAATAAATAAATGTAAATAACAAAGAAAAACAAAATAGAATGAAACATTAGAAAGTTGTGCCAACAGAAAATCAAAATGATAAACAAAGAAAATATAAATAAAATGAATTAGTATAAAATGTAAATAACAACATAATCCAAAATAAAGAAATATAAATGAAAAAAAAAACAATAATCTTCAATTTCAGCCATGGAACCTGATGTATAAACCAATCGGTAAAATGGTCTCTTTAATTTCATACAATGACTCAGATTATCCCAGATAAATTAAATAGAGATATGGTAAAAGAAGATAGAGGAAATGGTTGGGACAATGGTAAGGAAAAAAATACCTTTATTTGAGCGTCGTGCTGATAACGTGTTATAAAAGTGGAAAAATACAAGAGATTGAAAGAAAGAAATGAAGAGAGAACTAGAGAGAAAGATGGAGCAATATCTTATTCAATTGGATGCAACCAAAGTGTAGTACATAGTGCTCTATTTATAGGCTCTAAACCACACCCAAGAGTTACACAAAGTAAATGGCAAACTTTAATTCTCATGACTATACACATTGTAACCTTTGACTTATGGGCATAAAAACTCCTAAAAACTATTCATTGGAGAGTTTATGTGATGTAGAAAATGAAAGACCAAGAGTTGGGAGTTTATGGACATTCACCTCAATTAGTATTTTTACAACACCTATCATTTTTTGTACAAAAATTTATTTTTTAGCCTAACCAAATCAAAAAATAAATCCCACAATTGTTGAGATATAATTCCAAATCCTCTCATAATCCCTACTAACTCATTAGATAAACTTTTTAATTTGAAAAAGGATAATATTTAAACCATATCATTTCCCGTACAAAAATTTATATTTGGTCTGACCAAATCAAAAAATAAATCTCGCAATTATTCAAGGAGCTGGGTTCTCTCAAAATCTTTTGTCTCATCTTCTTTTTAGAATCATATCTCTATTGGGTTTTGCTTCTCTCTCCTTCCTTCATAACCAAATAATTTTTGAAAATATAAAATACGAACCATTCATTTTCTGATCTGATAGTGAAGATGATAATTTTAGAAGAAAGAAAGAAAAATAATTATTAAAGTATCCTTTCCCATGATCAAGTTTTTTGTTTTCAATTTTTGAATCAGTTAATTTTGAGCAAATTTCCCTTTTTTTTACGGCCCTATTATTTTACGGGCAGATGGGGATATAAATTATAAACATCTTCAAGAAACGAAAAACCGGACCGGTCAATGAATCGGTCACGGCACAGGTTCAAGGGTTAATGGGTCAACTGGGGTTGGACCGGTGGTCGAACCGGCCATATTAAAATATTATATTTTAATTGACAATAACAAAATAATCAACATTCATAACTCATAAGTCATCACCAACATCAAAATAGTTAAAATACCTAGTTAGTTCTTCAAAGCAAACTCATAACTAACATTAAAATATAGTCAAAACATAACAATATCAATCATCATTCATCAAACAAGCCAATAGCATCAAAATAGTCACAAAAATAGCCAATAACATCATCCATCAACCATAACTAAATGAGTAAATCATCACTCAACAAACTCTAAAACTCATCAAGCTGATCTATTGGAGATGAGTCAATAGGTGCTGGATTTGGGAAAGGGTAAGTAGTAGTGACATCATCATTTAAAGCCGGGGGATCAGGATTGTCCCTATCTTCGTCACCTATCCAAATGCACAACAATAATTAATATCAATGATTATGTATAACAAATAATTATATGGATGGATAATAAATTAGTAACAGGATATTAATAGGACATATAATTATATAAACCTTCATTAATCATATCCAGAGTTGATGAAAGTGCAAGGCCTTCATTATTAAGAACACTTTCAAGATTTTCTGCATCTTCATCATTAAATTCTGGAATGGGATCTTCTTCCATCACCCAAAAATCCACCTCATCAATGGACTTATAGTCAATGGGATCATAACTTGGCTTCTTTTTATTCAGTACACTCCTTCAATTTTCCAATGACAAATGATTTCAGTTAAAATTTAAAACTTAATCCATATTAGTTAAAAGCATTTTTTATAATATCTAAAATTACCTATGCTTTAATCGCATGTTATAGTTAGTGTAAACCAAATCATTCAGCCTTTGATGCTGCAATCTATTTCTCCTTTTTGTATGGATGCGCTCAAATAAGCTCCAGTTTCTCTCACAACCAGAAGAAGCAGACATTTGCCAAAGAATACGTGTTGCAACACATTGCAATTCTGGAACTGAATAGCCATAGTACATCCACCATTCATCAACAAAATAAAACATATACATAATATTAGTTACAATCAATTAATATGTTGTTAATTAAATATTAAACAATAAAGATGAATACTTAATTACTTATAAGGATCTAGTTTTTCAGCCCCCTTTTTGCATGTCTCTCTACTAAAAGATTCGTTGCCATCAAGATATAATGTCACTTGCTTCATTACCTTATAGCAATCAACATTTTCATCTGAGTTAGCCTCCACCACATCAATCAAAGCTTGCATTAACCCTCCCTTGTGAACAAAGGCTGGACCATATACAAATGCCGGGTTCAACAAATAGGCAGCTGCATGGAGATTGGTCTTCAAATGTTTTTCCCATCTTGCTTGAATGATACTTGTGTAGGGCTTGTAATGATCCTTATTCCTCTTGAACATCTCCTTAATTCCACTTTTTGCCCTTTGCATGCCTTCATAAACATATGGAAGTGAGAGCTTCTCATCTGAGTCAACAATTGTCAACAATTTTATCAGAGGAGTTACAATCTTCACAATTTGGTAGCACTCATTACAAAACTGGCTATCTAATATGATCGCACTAAAAATTTTTCCTGGAGTAGTCCTAGATAGCCTATGGTCCACAAAGTGTTTATCGACAACAAGGGCTTGCAAGTCATGTTTGTGCATGTAAATGCTGTGCAATGTAATGAAGGTAGTAGCAAACCTTGTAGCACCAGGATGCACAATTTCTCTCCAACCCGTCCTCTTCCTCAACCAAGACAAGAATATCATGTGATTGTAAGCAAATACCGTTATCTTTGATGCCTTTGCTGTAATGTCCGACACATGAGGCATGCTTGCAATGTCTTTCAATACAAGATTTAAACAATAAGTAGCATAAGGAGACCAATAAATATTTTTATATTTCTCCTTAATCAACCTTCCACATGCCATATAGTTGGAAGCATTGTCAGTCACCACATGAACTATATTCTTGGAACCAACCCACTCAATCACTTCAGAAAACAATGTGAACAAAGTTTTAGCATCTTTTACTAAATCTGATGCATCAACAGACTTAACAAACAACATTCCGTGTGTAGAATAAACTAAAAATTTTATCAAAGTCTGTTGTCTCACATCAGTACATCCATCCTCCATAAGTGTGCAGTCGTTTTGCTTCCATTTAGCTCTATGACCATCAATGAGTAACTAGCATTCCTTTTTCCAATCTCTTAACAAATTGGTTTTAAAATCATAAGCACTAGAGGCTTTAAACCCAGACCCTATAGAGCACATTCCATCCACAGCTCTTTGAAATAAAGGGCACTCCAATGCTTTAAATGGAATGCAGTTGACTATAGCCCATTCAGCAATGAGCATTTTCACATTGTGTTGTACTTCTTTTGATGCTAAAGCACTCTTGATGGTTGGTTGAGCACCAAGAGTTGTCCTAGGAGCAAAATATTTATCCATTGTCTTAGGATGTTTCCTCTTCTTAGATACACTATCAACCTCTTCTACTTGAACTTCCTCCTCTCTTATATCTTCAACAGAATTTTTCTTTGAACTTTCTTTTGAAGACTCTACAATCCTATAACCCACATCAGAAGTAACCTTTTTGCAAGAAGCAATTTGACCAGACACACCAGCAAGATGTTGCTTCATTCTGTTTATGCCTCCTCCTCTATAGCTATTACCACAAAAGAGGCATGTGTATACATTTTGTGTCCCCTCTTTTTTTAAGGAAACATGTGCCCATGCTGGATCAATTTTACCATGAATTGTGGTATTGGAAGTAGAAGTAGGATTAGTGTTGGAATTGTAAGTGTGAGGTTTGGTATTAGGAGTATCAGGTTTAGTATTAGCACTAGGAGTGACATTTTCATTTCCTGAACTAGATATATCCATCCTTGCAACAACAAAGAAACAAACTTAAAGTTTCAATAACAAGTTCATTCAAAAAAAAGTTAAAGTAGTTACAAGATTCTATATCACTATATTGGCATGATTCCAAATGTACATGCTTTAGAATGAAGTCCTTGAAGCAAATAAGCAGTAAGGGGAGGTGTAAAAGCTAAGTACTAGAGTACAACATAAGCATAATAGTAGAAACATAATATTAAATCCATGGCAAAATTCTATAACCTAACCACTCAAATCAACTAACTAGTTAACCAAAAAGATAAAATACAAAAAGCATAAAACTTCAGCCATACCATCAATTTTGTTACAAGTCTACACACATGTAAGCAGCAAACGAAATAACAAGGCGTGTTCAAGAACTATACACATTTTATTAGGTCAACACGTCTTCAACAGGATTGATGTCACCACTGAATGGTTTAAAATCACCACCTTCTCATGCTTTTTTCATGAAGAAAAAAGAATTGAAATCCACAATTGCAAATAGTGATTTAAAAGGACCAGAATCATTAAAAGAGGTTTCTCTAGAAATTTCAGGTAACAACATTAAAGAATATATAACATCATCTTGTTTCATTGATAGTATAGATGACCAAACAATTATACAATATCAATATAGGCTGTTTAAAATTTAGAGCTAATTTTGGCATACACTATGTTTGTTGAATTAGAGAATGTTGGAGTGGAACCAAGAGCTAGTTACAAAGAAGGCTATTCCTAGCAAAATGGAAGTCATTCCTTGAGTAACAAGCAAGAACACAAATAGACAACAGCTAGCGGCAAGAATTTTAATGAATTTGATCCAAATAGACAAGAATGAACACAAATAGACAAGCTAGAGCCTTCCACTAACAAGGCAAATTTAATGTTCATAAGTCAGAATAATAGTTACAGAAGCTAAGTTACTACCAATGAATGAAAAATCGCAGCTCATCGGATTCAGAACAGTGACAACAGACTGACAAAGCAAAAGTCTAACAAGAAATGAATCAAAAGTCAAAACTAAAAAAAAATTACCTAAACAAGTTGCAGCTCGCCTTCACGTCTTTGTCAAATAAATATTCAGATCAGTTTTGGAATTTCAGCTATCACAGTTGCAGCTTGCCTCTCACAATCGCAGGTCGGCATCCACCACTCATGCACTCACATCGGCTGATTGACGTCTCAAAAGGTGGCCGTCGATTTCACTTCCAGGTTTCGGCTACCAATCACGGAGAACGGATGAAGAATTTGGTTCTGATTCAGAGTTTCATACCGAGAAGGATGAATCGAGGGAGCATTCTGATTTCTGAGAATTTTAGATTCTCATTCGCGCCTGGTCGGAGTCGAGCCCCAATTCGATTAGGGAAAAAACGTCGGGTCGGGTCAGATCTGGCTTTCGGATCGGGATAGGTTGAGGAGCTTTACCAGCTCCAGATTGACCCAAAACAACGACGTTTTGGGCCCTTTTTCTTTTAAATTCCAACCCGGCCTAACCGCTTCGCCCACCGATTTTGCCTAGTCAAACCAATTCTCCCTAGTTCGACCGGCTCCTCACTGGTTCGACCCCTCCCCCCTCTCCAGCAGTGGACTGGATCGGCCTGGAGACCGGTTCACCAGTTTTCCAGTCCGACCGGCCTGTCCGATCCGATTTTTCACTCATTTCTTCTCCAGTAACCCCACCGCTTCGACGCGCCTTCTCTAATTCCTAATGATCCCCTTCAATTGTGACGACTTTCCCCTGTGTTGATTCCTTCTTCTCACTCGTCAAATACGCAGGCATGTATTTTTCTTTGATTATCTGCCACTGATCTTATTCCTTCTACTTTACTTTGAGTGCTCTGTATTTCCCAGTCTTGCACTATGAAGCAGACGGTAAGGGATGGCGACACGCCATTTCTTCCCTCAGAAATTATGAACATTCTCAAAGGACTTCCTGTGAAATCCCTAATCCGATTTCATTGTGTGTGCAAAGATTGGAAAAATCTCTTCAAATCCCCACCCTTCATCGCTAACCACCTCAACGACACGGCTCATCATAACCCTTATCTTCTTCTCCGATAGAATCTTGAATGTGTGCCTTTGTGCTTAGAATTGCTCGATTGCGATATGCAACTTCGCGAAGTTCAGAACCCACCTTTGGTTTGTTCCTTGAGTTGCGTTAAGGTGATAGGTTCTAGCAATGGCTTGCTCTGTGTTGAAATTGAGTCTCCTTCTTCACTTTTATTGTGGAATCTTGCTGCTAGAGAGATTGGACAGGTACCTAGAACTAGAGCTACTAGTAATTTTAATTATGATTGCATGGTAGGATTTGGGTATAGTTCAACTGTTAATGATTACAAGCTGGTGAGAACTTTTGCTGAGCCTAATTTTGTAATTTATGAGGTGGAAGTGTATTCATTAAGCACTGGTTCATGAAAGGAAATAGAGTTGGGGGACTTAGGGGGTATACAACTTTTTGATGATGGCGTTTGTGCTAATGGAACTATCTTTTGGCTAGGACTAAGACTGGTTGTGGAAGAGGATGAAGAAGAAGAAGATATGGAGGTGTTAGTTTCATTTGATATAGCAATGGAAGTGTTTACAGTGATACCAATAACTTGTCCGGAACTTAAACTTACGGTATATGAGGACAAACTTGCTGCAATTTCTTCATATAGGATTGGAGGCCGTCCATACTATCATCATTGTTTGTTTCAGTTGTGGGTGATGGAGGAAGATTCATCGGAAGAGAGATGGAGTTGGGGGATGAAATACACTAGTCGCAGCCCTTGCCCGTACGGTTTACATCCTGGGACCATTTGGAGGAATCAAATTGTCATGACTGAAATCATTGGCGAAATTGGACGCGGAAAGCAAAATAATGAACTAACATTTGGTTTGCATCTGTTCAATGTTAGTAGTAATGACCGTAAGATGTTTGCTATCCCTAGACATAACCCTATGTGTGGTGTTTTCAATTATGTAGAAAGCCTTGTGCTGGTTTGCAACAACCGCATTAATGAACCTCTTCATCATGAAGGTCAATTAGCTTAATGCATATTTAACTTTGTTTAGATATTTTTGGTGGAATCCATAGCAGTTTAGATAATTCTTTACCAATAAAAGCTTTGATGCCTTTTAGAGATGTTACATAGTTGGATGAATGTAGATATTTGATACTAGATATTCCTTACTTTGTTCGATCTATCTATAATCTTATGTCGTTCTTTTGCTTTGTTTTTCTTTTGCAAATATAGTTATATAATGTTATGTAATTTCTGTCACATGGATCATTCAGGAATACTTTTATAAGACATCTCATCAGATTTCAATCGGTGAGCAAAGATCTCCTCCCATTCATCTTTCATCGCAGCTCACCTTTACAACTGCTTTTGAACGAACTTTTATTGCTTGACTTTCATTAGCGATACATTTAAAGATTCTAAGATTTGTACTTCATTAGATTTCTGCTTGAGATTAATATTTTTAAATATGTTTCATTGATGTAATCAATACTAAGAGAAACCGGCATCGGACAAGGAGATAATAGGCATAGGATGCAGAATTCAAAATGTCTAATCACAGATATGCTAGATCTTGAAACATTATAAGGTATTATAAGTTTGATGAAAGCCATATATAAATCTTATCTTTGTTTTGCCGAAGTTCTCTTTTATCTTAGTGGTTCTTGTGACCATGACTTTATTTTTAAGGTTCATTGTAAATTGCAGAGTAACATATCATTTTGAAAAGTCCGGCTTATCCTTTGAATGTATAAAATTCCCAGTGTATGGCACTGCTATAGCTACACAAGTATAGTATGAGAATTTTTGAAAGTTGAGTTTGGTGGGACCATAGGCAGACACTATCAGTAAGAGGTTACAAGTAGGATAGAACTCTGGCTTCCTACTCAAAGGGGAGCTCTCATACCACTAGGCTACAAGCCCATTGACATATAAGGTGAACCTCTATTGCTTCAAAAGTACCCATTTGTATTATAAAGCATCAAATCTGATTTTTTTTTTTTTATATTTATACGGAAAGAAAAGAATAGAAGGTGTTGGCATGGATAGGGTTGAAGCACTAAAGAAATATTTATAACGCCATCACTTATGTTTGACCAATCCATAGTATATATAGGTTGTTCACCTTGCCTGACAAATGCAAATTTAATCTTTGGGTAGAAAGAAATATAGAAATATATTTTTTAAATCTCCCAGTGAAAGGAAAAACGGTCCAAGTCATATTTAGAGATCCTTAAAAGAAGATACTTGTGTCATTGCAGCACAATTCCAATGACATATTTTAAAATATTTATGAATTTTCAATAAGTGCATACATATACACAATAAATCATATTATATAAAATTTAAAATTTTACCTGCTATTTACACTCACTAGTATACAAATCAAGGAATCTATTTTTTTTTTTATAGGAGTCTATGAGCGAAGTCCTTTCTAACTCAAAGTTAATTACCTTTTTTTCCAAATGGACTTTCTTATTAGGTTTTTCTTTTTTAAACGGACTTTTAAAAAATATTCTGACATATACCAACAATTATTTGGTGAAAGAATTTTTGGCTTTCCAAAATTCATACCAAACATACACTTAATGTTAGGAAGATGATACTTTTATAATTTTTTTTCTTTTTTTCTCAAAATCTCATCTTCACCTTAGATCAAAAAAATGATAGTTCAGATTTAATATTTTCTAAAACTATGATTATAGTGTATAAATTAATTTTTTTATTAATTTCGTTTGTAATGTAGTTATGAATTGTGGAGATCATTTTTAACAATTTAAGTTTACTTATATATGTTTAAAATAATATTTTTATAAAATATTAAATTTGGATCATCTATTTTTTTAAATCTAAGGGTGGATATGGAATTTTAAGAAGAAAAAGAGAAAAAAAGATTTTGAGAGAACTCAATCCCTCCCTAATGTTGTTAGCTAAGTTCACCTAATGCATCAATACACCGCCTAACCCAAGTTTACTTACCTTGATCTTTAAAAGATACAAAATTTATTTAAATTATTTAGAATATCTTTATTGGTTTTAATTAGTCAAAATAAAAGATTTAGCTGAGAATTATTTTTTAAAATTAATTGTATCATGTTCGATTTACATTAAAATTATTTACCAAATTTGATTTTCCAAGAACAGACTCATAGTAAGGAAAGATGCAGACCCAGTCGGTAAACCCCCAAGGCCCAAAGTGTGAGCTGTGTGTCTCGGCAAAGAAAAAACAAGCATAAGCGGACTCAAATATGTGCTGTTGATCACAATTTCCCAACCAGCCGGTTTGGGTGCCTATCAAAACTCATATGATATAAACTATATATTCAGATTTTTTTTTTTTTTACCGATGGGGGTTGGGTCTAACGAAAGGGGAAGATTTGAGCTTCCGCTAGAAGGGAAGTGCTCACATTTAGTGCCCAATAATACCTCGAATATAATTAGCTTCAATAAGAGGATACCCGTGCTTAGCAGGAAAAAAAAAGATTTCGTTTTTTTCTTCAAATGACAAGTTTTAAATAAACAATTAATTTTTGAAAAAATATGTTTAAGAGATTATCTTTATTTTAGATTATTATACCCATTTTGAAATTAAAGATCAAACATTTAAATCTAGATCCAATGAGGTTATGTTGCACATCAAAGCCATAGGCACCTAAACCGGTTTTAGTTCGGAACTGCAAATACATGAGTATATAGGATTAGAGGGAGTAATTATTTGGAATGATCACATGCTGAAATATAAATTTAACAATATTAAATTGTCCCTAACAAACCTTCTGTAAATTAAAATTCCTTCCTTAAAACTCTATTCTTCATACACTAATCAAATCTTTTGATCATGAACAATACTAAGGCATAAAAGAGAAAAGCTTAAACCTGAAGGTCTACCATGGTAGAAAAAATTGCAACTTATCTTTTAAAAGTTAATCATGGTAGAAAAAAAGAGTTCAACGAACTATTTGAAAGTACTACCATAGTAATAAAGGAATTAAATCATTGCAAAGATCTATCCAAGATGGAAAAGAATAAACTAGTCATTTAAAATTTATCATAGATAGTAAAACTCTTCTCATCGCTTCACAAACTAAACTATAATTAATCAACACACTTGGCCCTTGGACTTTTCGAAGTCCATAATATAATCAATCGACTACCAGCCCAATATTAAACTCACTTATCAAAATACTCAAAACAAATAATTTTCTCAAATATCCACTTGAGTTATCTGTCCATGATAAAAAAAACAGTATAACCCAAACCATAATATCACATCAGAGTATGCAGCATGAGCCTTACAGTGGCAATACATAACAATTCATCACATAAATAAAAAAGGAGTAGGCTTTACAAAGATTACCACAATAATCAAGCCTCTAGAGCCCTCCCCAATTGACTAGTAGAAGAACTATTGCCTGAAAAATGTTAAATTAATATGGCGAGACAAAAACCTCATTAACCAGCTAATTCAACTCATTACACATGCTAATATATGCTCATGAGGTGCCAAGTAGAACAATTTGTAAAACTGATTATTAGTGATATAATTCACAAAGTTTCATATCACAAGTTCCATATCGCAAATTCCATATTACAAATTCTGTATTACAATATCACAATTTCAATATCACAAATTCCGTGTCACAATTTCATATTGCAAATTCCATATCAAGAATTTCGTATCACAATTTCTATATATAACACAATTTCAATATCACAAATTATATATCACAATGTCCATATCACAAGTTCAATATCACAAATTCCATCTCACAATTCCATATCACAAATTATGTATCACAATTTCAATATCACAAATTATGTATCACAATGTCCATATCACAAGTTCAATATCACAAATTCTGTGTCATAATTTAATATCACAAATTCCATATCAAAAATTTCTTATCACAATTTCAATATCACAAATTCTGTATCACAATGCCCATATCACAAATTCCATGTGACAATTTCATATCACAAATTCCATATTAGGAATTTTGTATCACAATTTCTATATCACAATTCCCAAGTTGCCATCCATCAATCCAATTGAACCGCCTTATTATCGCTGACTAGACCCATGGGCTAAGTTACTGTCCATGTTACTGGCCTCTCAAAAGCTCACTGGTCTTGTGATGAGGACCAACCAAAATCCACAGAGCACATACCCTAGCGATGGGTTTTTTCCCCTCATTGAACTAGTGGGGTGTCATAGCTCCTCGTTAAACCAGTGAGGTAGTCCCTTATTGAACTAGTAGGACAATAGAAAGCCAACCATAGTACACAATAGAGGCTATACCACGTGGTATAGCAAACTACTCTATCTCATTCGAATCCAATCAACACAATAATTATCAATAAATAGCTCAATGGGTCACTAGTACGAAAAAGCAAAGCTGTAGCACTAGAGAAGTGCTACATATTTGGACGCCACTAAAAGAAGCTGTGGCGTTGGTAAGCGCCACATGTGGCGCTTGTTAGAGCAAGTGCCACAGGAGGTGCTTATTTTTTCTTTTCTTTTCTCTTTTTTTTTTCTTGTTTTTGGGCTCTTCCTGTGGCCCTTATTTAAAAAAGCACCACAAAAACTCTTTTATTTTTTTTAAATTTTTTGTTCGATCATATCTCCCATAATTGTACAATATTTCACACTGCATGGTCTAATAAACATTTTGTATCTATATCCACAGTACTGCAGAATGAAGAAAAGCAAACAACAATAATAGATAACTTCAAAATGATACAAACAGATGATTAATTAGTTAAAGTAGAACATAAAATAATTATACAATATATTATACGTGAATGAATTATATAACAAATACAAATTGATTACATGCATGCATGACACAACAAAGGCCAGCAGCTAGTGATGAATTAAATAGTATAACTACCCATAGATTTGCCTAAAAACATATTCACACCATTCCTCGATCACTTCATCAAGCTGATGGTCAGTCAAAGTGTCACAACATTGATCTTCATAATACTACACATATATACAATTAGCCACAAATTAAAACGAATTAAAATAAGCAAAACGTAATTATCAGGAACTAATTAAATTTAATTAAAACACAATATAGACTGCAAATAAATGACTTACTTTTTGAGGAATAAATGGCTGATCATGCGTAATTACATCCTTCATAAATTTCATGATGTAATATCCACAATCATTGTCATTGGGTTGGAAAGGGCACTGCAAAAATATAATGCAATATTTAACTCTGTTTATGAATAAAAATTGTTTACTAACAAAATTTGAGTAAATTCATATATCAATACTAGTATCTTCTTCCAAGGATAGCTAAAGTGAGGGTCAGTAGTTTTAGAGTAGCTTAACGAGAAAGAGGACCGATACGCAGTTAATGAGCTAACCAAAAAAATAGAAACTGATGACTTTGTATCAATTAAGCAGTCATTGTATAAATGCCTGGTATAAAACAAACAGTGTCATGAAAAACAAAAGAAATGGAACAAGAAATATTAATAACAGTGATAAACGATAATGGTCAAGTACCTTATCCAGAAGTTGATAACTGAAGCACTAACCCAATCACGAGTAAATATGTCGTGCACGACCTCGACAGTAACATAATCAACTAGACTGACAACATTGTAGATATGTCTTTCAAGACGTATTTCCCGTCCTCTTCACCGATCAATTGTGGTGTAATTGATACTAATTGATCACAATATGAGGTAGGTCTCCTTCTGCTCTGTTGGCTAGCCGAAGCTTTAGACTTGGGTTGTGATGTCGAACACTTTGACATCTTGCCCTGCGAAGATAAAAAAATTAAATCATAGTTTTATATGGAAGTATGAAGGAAAAATGCAGGGAATTGTAAATGAACGACCTTTTCATATGGCTTTATAAGACCTATTGGCCAAGCAACATAGCCACCTACAACATCTTTCACCATTATTTGCTCATCCCGAGACGGGATCGGTAAGAGGGCGTCTTCATTCGTGCAGATGTCAACCCTCACTCGGAGTGTGTTGTCAGGCAACGGTGAATTGTGTAGTGTGTCCTTATCAGTGTTGTAGGCAGCACCTATTGCAACCACGTGCTTGGAAGCTTGCTCGGTATATAACTTACATTGGAATACACCCTATAGAAAATAGACTTAATATGTCATAGTTCACTAAATTATAATGTAACATAAAGTTAAGTATAGAAGAAATTAATTACCAAAGGAAAAGGAACTTCAGGCATGGAAGTACAACTATCTTTGACACTTGGACTATCACAGAAGGGAACATTTTGTGTTGGCCTACATTGCACAAACTGTTGTATTTGTGTTGTTAACAACACATTCTGTTCTTGCAACAAATGCATTTGTTCTAAGAATTGTTCTTCTTGTTGTTCCTTATGCACCACAGCTGCGTTTGTGGCAATAGGTGTGGCGCCTGCCTGTGCAAGCGCCACACTTGGTCGTCCAAACTGTGGCCCCTATCCTACTAGGCGCTACAACTGGTCCCCAAAATTTAAAAAATATATATATAAAGAAAAAAAAGGAAGCTGTGGCACTTCTCTGAAGAAGGGCCACAAAATGTGCGCCACCTTTCAACCTTTTTGTAGTAGTGGGTATTTCTCAAGATTTTCGCATTCATATAATGCTATTTAAAGAAACTTCATATACATGTCATAACATTTCAATTTCCAAATCATATATATATAATATATATTTTAGTATTCAAATTATAAGCTTTCACGAGGCAATTTCTATTAAAATACTTATTAACATCATGATAACTTTCTCCATCTCAATAAACATTTCAAAGTACTCATTGAAATATCTTATTAATATCAATATACTATTTCCATTCTCAAACAATTTCACAAATACTCACAAACAACATATCAACACACATAACAAGTGGAAAGTGGTTACCTCTTGTAACCCCCTTCCGTAATTATATCTGAAATACACCATTAAAGTGAAATAGAGACCAATAATTATTAAAGCTCAATTTCAATCCCATCTATCAGATGGGGTTTTCACAAATACCTTTTGAAATCATTTATAACCTAGTCTCACATCCACATTCCGAATACAATTACTACATGAAGATAAATATCATTTGAATATATCAGAGTACGTAATGTAATTCTCGGCCAATCCCGGGTTCCATACATTAATCAAAGACTTACAGGGAACATTCACCCATATACAAATACCCAAATACGGGATTACACAAATCTATCTCATACACATAATCAAATCCTCATCCTCATATACACAACCAAATCAAAATACATACTACTCCTAACTATGATAACTAACAACCAGAATGTATGACAACCCGAAGGAGTCCTCATCGCCCTTGACCGCTTGCTCCATCCTCGATCCATTACCCTATCTAAAAGGTTAGTAGGGGAGGGTGAGATTCAAGAGAATCTCAGTAGGAAAACAATATCAATATGCATGTACGATAAATGTTTAATGTATGACATGCTTGCATCACATAATTTATGCTAACACAATAAACAATTTGTAAGTTCAATGCTTCAAAGAACATAGTGATGGCTATAGCATAAATTGAAACATAGCTTCAAATTACACATAATCATGCACAGTAAAGACATGCACCAACACACTAACACAAATGTCAAATACATGCAGGAGAGCTATGTTCCCTACCCTTTTTCCACATAAGCTCCAGCTTCAACTACTCACGATCAGGGCAATCATCAAACCATATAACCAAAACAAGGACATAGGATTAATCCATTTTCCAATTCCTTAATTTTAAAATATTTAAGTTGGTTATCATCTACGACCTTTAGGTTGCTACCCAAAGCCTAAACACATGCCTAAAGGGTTAGAAGAAACTATACCAAAGTTCTCTTTCAAAACCTCACAATCCTACTTTTGGCTTCATCACTCGAGTGATAGATGGCACACTTAAGTGATGGATGATTGTACCCAAGTGAGGACGGCGTACTCGAGCGAGTGCTTAATTGAAAACATAACCAGAGATAGAAAATACCCTCAGCACTCAAGAATCTAACATAGCACTAGAGTGATAGCCTCACACTCACCCGAGTTCCATTGAGTGAGGCTTAAGAAGTGACAACTCAAGAGCCACAGAAAACCCAGAGCCAGAAGTGCACTCGAGTACTAGCTCTGGCACTTGAGTGATGCCATAACACTTGCGAGTGCTAGCTCACACACTTGACAAACTAAATGTGAGTGACAACCCGAGAAGTGGCTCTTAGTACAGAAGCACATGATCACTAGCGTGAAACCACCTTCACTCGAGTGATAACCCACATCACTCGCAGGTTGAGGAAGTGCACTCTTACTTCTTCCATGAACAAGTGCAACCAAAACTGAAGGGAAAAGGGAGACCCTTGATCACTCGAGGAAGGCTCTATCAGAACCCAAAACATAGCAGATACCAGAATTTTCTCAAACTTAACCAATATGTCTCCAATGGTCCTAAATTCTTACGCAAGGCAATTCCCATATAATTTCACACAAGGAACCTATTAGAACCGAGAAATCACTTCCCTCATTCCCATGGAGCATCATCAACCCCAACACAAATTCAAATATCTTTGCCAGCCTAAGGCACCATGGTCCCCTAGGTCTTAGGGCCTTCAAACACACAAGTCTAGTATGACATCACTACATGTAATATCATACCGCCTAGGGTTTCTCACCCAACATCTAGGTTGGACATGATACCTAGAACTTCAATATCAAATACCTCAGAAACCATTTTCCTCGGTTTTCAAATCAGATGATGAGTCTGATTACCCCCACCACTGGGTCTACACCTCAAATTCTCGGGCGAATCATACTTACTCACCACATACACAACACAAATAATGTAAACACACATTCTTTTAAACTGATATATCCACAAACAGGACGGACTTTAATATGTATACCACAATAAACAAAGTCATTCTCTAAGACTTAAGGCAGAAACTACTGCCATTATCCTAGCAAATCCTATCTTTGCCAAGAACCGTAGCTCAGATACCAAAAATGAAACCCTCTTCGGTAATTATATCCGGAATACGCCATTAAAGTGAAATAGAGACCAATAATTATCAAAGCTCAATTTCAATCCCATCTATCAGATGGGGTTTTCACAAATACCTTTCGAAATCATTTATAACCTGGTCTCACATCCACATTCCGAATACAATTACTATACGAAGATAAATCACATTTGAATATATCAGAGTATGCATGTAATTCCTGATCAATCCCGGGTTCCATACATTAATCAAAGACTTACAGGGCACATTCACCCATATACTAATACCCAAATAGGGGATTACACAAATCTATCTCATACAGATAATCAAATCCTCATCCTCATATACACAACCAAATCAAAATACATACTACTCCCAACTATGATAACTAACAACCAGAATGTATGACAACCCGAAGGAGTCCTCATCGCCCTTGACCGCTTGCTCCATCCTCGATCCATTATCCTATCTAAAAGGTTAGTAAGGGAGGGTGAGATTCAAGATAATCTCAGTGGGAAAACAATATCAATATGCATGTACGATAAATGTTTAATGCATGGCATGCTTGTATCACATAATTTATGCTAACACAATGACCAATTTGTAAGCTTAATGCTTCAAAGAACATAGTGATGGCTATAGCATAAATTGAAACATAGCTTCAAATTACACATAATCATGAAAAGCAAAGACATACACCAACACACTAACACAAATGTCAAATGCATGCAGGAGAGATATGTTCCCTACCCTCTTTCCACATAAGCTCCAACTTCAACTGCTCACGATCAGGGCAATCATCAAACCATATAACCAAAACAAGGACATAGGGTTAGTCCTTTTTCCAATTCCTTAACTTTCAAATACTTAAGTTGGTTATGATCTATGACCTTTAGGTGGCTACCCAAAGCCTAAACACATGCCTTAAGTGTTGGAAGAAACTATACCAAAGTTCTCTTTCAAAACCTCACAAACCCTTTTTTGGCTTCATCACTCTAGTAATGGATGGCGCACTCAAGAGATGGACGACTGTACCCGAGTGAAGATGGCTTACTCGAGCGAGTGCTTAATCAAAAACATAACCAGAGACATTAAATACTCACAGTACTCGAGAATCCAACATAGTACTTAAGTGATAGCCTCACACTCACTCGAATTCCATTGAGTGAGGCTTAAGAAGTAACCACCCGAGAGCCATAGAAAATCCAGAGCCAGAAGTGCACTTGAGTACTAGCTCTGGCACTTGAGTGATGTCATAACACATGCGAGTGCTAGCTCACACTCTTGACAAACCAACTGTGAGTGACAACCTGAGAAGCGGCTCGTAGTGTAGAAGTATATGATCACTAGAGTGAAACCAATTTCACTCGAGTGATAACCCACATCAGTCGCAGGTGAGGAAGTGCACTCTTGCTTCTTCAATGAATAAGTGCAACCAAAACTGAAGGGAAAAGGGAAAACATCACGCTGCACTCTAGTGAGACCCTTATTCACTAGAGGAAGGCTCTATCAGAACCCAG
This sequence comes from Inga oerstediana, assembly GCA_963210345.1. Classification (NCBI taxonomy): domain Eukaryota; kingdom Viridiplantae; phylum Streptophyta; class Magnoliopsida; order Fabales; family Fabaceae; genus Inga; species Inga oerstediana. The sequence continues at coordinate 21,736,645 of OY723400.1, read as the reverse complement.
AACGCAGCAGATACCAGAATTTTCCCAAACTTAACCAATATGTCTCCAATGGTCCTAAATTCTTACACAAGGCTATTCCTACATAATTTCACACAAGGAACCTATTGGAAAACTCAAAACAATGAAAATCACACCACAAAGACATTTTCCCCTTTTTGGTCACACTCCTTACACATATTACCCAATTCAACCACTTTTACTCCCAATGCTCTAAATCAATTCCAATGACACAAAAACACATTATGGCATCATTTCAACCATAATACACCACCATTCCATAATTATACCAAATCAAGGAAGGGCTGGGCGCGGCCAACCCCTGTGTTCCAGCACTTTCAGTTTTTGAAAGGAGACCTCTAACCTATTGTTTTCCAACCTTTTAGGGCTTTTATTAAAGGGATTTGTGGCCTCTTAAGGGTCAATTATGATAACCAAATTTAAGTGTTTCAAGTTAATTAAGTCTTGGAATAGAATATAAATCTTCGTCCCTAATAATGATTCTAGGATACGACATTTGCCCTAGGCGGGAGAGACCGGTGCCAGAGTACGCCCGGAAGGATCAAGGTAGTGATTCTTCTCTCATATTATGTATGATATTTTGGCATGCATAACTTATCGTTGAATTTGTGAAATGTGTGCCATAGTCCATTACGGTGTGAGCAGGTCAGCATGAGCCATGTAGGGATTGACGGTTGTCATCTCTAGGTCAGCCGTTGAACTGCCGTCGTAATTGACAAGGATATTGTGAATCCGACCCGTGGGGCGGCGTTTGTGAATCCAGCCGTGGGCTGTGTGTATCTTGCCTGTATGGCTTGTGTATGAAATACATTATATGAATCCCAACTGTGGTGAAATGTATTGTGTGGATTGTTGTGATGCAATGCAACGTAAGTAATTCAGCGTGAGCAATCGTAAGGGATGACATGTGTCATACTAACCATTGCTTTTGTAATTGCTGTTGTAGTTGCTTGTTGTGATTAATGATTTGCTTACATGCACTATTATTGTACATTATATGATTGATTTGTTACTATGGGGATTCCTTAGAATCTCACTCTCCCAAAAACCATGTTTTAGACAGGGCAGAAGGATCAAAGGGAAAGCGGGCGACGAAGAGCGGATAAAGCTCTAATTTAGATGTATATTTTGGGTTATTGGTTATCATGTATATCTTTTGGATATTTTTGGGAAACAATTGTGTATATTGGGATTGGTAGTATAGTTTTGTGTAATCCCCAAGTTAAGGGTAATGAATTGTGGGCTTTGTGCCTTTGTAAATCCCTTATTAATGAATGGAACCCTAGTGTGTCGGGAATTTGCTTTATACTCTGATATTTGTAAATGAAATCAATTTGTACAGGCCATTTAGTATTGAAATGTGAATATGAGACCGTCATAAACAGATTTTGTAAGCTATGATTTTGGGAAGTTTGAGTTTGTTTAAGTCCCAAAATCATCTAAGGTTTTTAATTCTACATCAATTACGTGTTTATGAACTAAATCTCAGCCTTAATCGTGAAGGGGGTTACATTTGTGGTATCAGAGACTGGTTCCTGGCAAGGTGAGGATTTGCTAGGATAGCTCCTTAGTTGACCTTAATCCTTTGAGTTTAGGGTAGCTTAATGATTGATAAGTGCTTGTTGCGTATACACATGAGTATTTCTACTAATTGTGGATTGAGATGAATTTTATGGATTATGTGTATACATTGGCTAAGGTACTGACGTGGTGAATCATATGTAGTGATAAAGACGAAATGGTTCGCCCTCTCACTAGAGTCAGGCAATAGGACCCAGAGGTGGAGGAACTTAATGACAATCCTCCTGATCCAATGCGAGAGATGATGGATCTCGTACGGGAACAAAGGGACATGATAGCTGAGCTGAGATAAGAACTCAGAGAGGAAAGGGCCAAGCAAAATGAAGGAGGGGCCCAGTCAAGTCATGAGGAGACTCAACCAGAGACTCATCATGAGGAGACAGCTGGGGAGTCCAATGGATCTCACGAATCCCCGCCTCACACGGTGCCTAATCAAGAGTCTCAAGGGGTACCAGTTCATGAGGGAAGAGACTTGCATTCTTGGGTCTCCAAGTTTTGCAAGCATATGCCTCCGGTGTTCAGAGGGAGGTTTGATCCCCAAGCTGCTGAGGACTGGTTGAACCGGTTAGAGAAGATTTTTGAAGTCCTCGAGTGCCCTACAGAGGTGAAGGCAAAACTAGCTGTGTATAAGCTATAATGGGATACAGATCGGTGGTGGAGGAACATCGCCACGTCATTGAAGAACCATAATGTACCATTGACTTAGGAGGTATTTGAAGAACAATTCAACGAGAAGTATTTCCCCAAGTCGGTGAGGCTTGAGAAAGAGTCTGAGTTCCTGGCTATCAAGCAGGGAGATACGGAGAGCTTTGACGAGTATCTTTCCCATTTCACTCGATTGTCACGGTATTCTGCCTATCTTCAGGAAAGAGATAATGAGGAGTGGAGTTCTGCTATGCTAATCCGGGGATTGAGGCGTGAATTGAAGAAGAGGTTAGCTGCTCATCAGTTTACTAACTTCAATAAAGCCGTGGAAGAGTGTAGAATTGTTGAGTATAATCTGAGAGAGTTGTACCCATCTAAGGGTAGTGGTAGCCGTAATGAGCCTAGCAAGGCAAATACTTCCCAGAAGCGGAAGGGGCAAGTATCCTCATATGGGGGTGGTAGCAAGAAGCCTTACCAACCTGGGGGTCGTAGTGATCAGAGACCTCCAGCGGGACCAATGTGTAATCAATCCAGAAAGTACCATCCGGGCAAAACCTATGCTGGAGAGGTGATCTGTTTCAATTGCAAGCAAGTGGGTCACATTTCTTCTAAGTGCCCACGACAGCCGGCAGAGCAAAGGCCTAGGAATCAGGGTCGAGTGTTCGCAATGACACATGAGGAAGCCCGGAAGTCGCCTGAATTGATCCAAGGTAAAATTCTTCTTGGTGATAATGAGTTAGATACTTTGTTTGACTCAGGTGCAAGTCATTTGTTCATAGCTTATGACTGTGTAAAGCGCCTGGGATCGCATGTACATAGATTACCATTTGATTTGGTCATGTCGACGCCGATGGGTGTTAAGGCCGTGGCGGCCGAAGCCTGTTTAAATTGTGTGATAGTTGTTGAGAGTCGTGAGTCTATAGTAGATTTAATCTGTTTGCCACTTCAACAATTGGAAGTTATTTTGGGCTTTGACTGGTTGACAGCAAATGATGTATTGCTTGATTGTGGTAATAAGAGGATTACTTTCCGTAGTGTACAACGGGATAGCAATGTAAATGCCAGTTTGAATTTACTTTCAACGGCTAAAGCTGAGAGATATCTTGAGAAAGGATGTCAAGGGTATATGGTGTTTTTCTCCATTCAAGGAGAGTCAAGTGAAGCTATAGAGAGTATACCTGTGGTAAATGAATTTCCTGAGGTATTTCCAGACGATCTTAGTGGATTGCCTCCGGAAAGGGAAGTGGAATTCCCAATTGAGATTGTGCCTGGAGCTGGTTCGATATCGAAAGCCCCATATCGTATGGCCCTGAATGAAATGTCGGAGTTGAAGAAGCAAATTGAAGAATTGCTTGAGAAAGGATTCATCCGACCCAGTGTATCACCGTGGGGAGCTCCAGTGTTGTTTGTGAAAAAGAAAGATGGGAGTTTGCGATTGTGTATTGATTATCGAGAACTTAACAAGGTAACTGTTAAGAATAAGTATCCACTCCCAACGATTGATGACCTATTAGATCAATTGTCTGGCTCGTGTGTATTCTCCAAAATTGATCTACGGTCGGGATATCATCAGTTGCATGTGAAGGCAGTGGACATTTTGAAGACTGCTTTCAGAATGAGATATGGGCACTATGAGTTCCTTGTGATGCCCTTCGGTTTGACGAATGCACCGGCGGTATTTATGGATCATATGAATCACATCTTCTGACAGTATCTTGACCAGTTCGTGGTTGTGTTTATCGACGACATCTTGATCTACTCCAAGAGTAGGGAGGATCATGATCAACATCTGAGGATCGTGTTGAGAATTCTGCGAGAAAAGCAACTTTATGCCAAACTGAGCAAATGTGAGTTTTGGCTTACAGAAGTGAAGTTCCTTGGCCATGTAATCTCTCGAGACGGGGTATCGATGGATCCCAGTAAGGTGGAAGCAGTACTTGATTGGAAAATACCAGAAATTGTTTATGAGATTCACAGCTTTCTGGGTCTTAATGGTTATTACCGGAGGTTCATTCAGAACTTCTCACGTATTGCATTGCCGATGACCAAGCTCACGAGGAAAGATCAACCATTTTTGTGGGATGAATGTTGTAAGCGGAGTTTCACCGAGCTGAAGGAGAGATTGACTACTGCACCAGTATTGATTATACTTGATCCCAGTGAGGCTTACGTCATGTACAGTGATGCGAGTAAGCAGGGGTTAGGGTGTGTCCTGATGCAGCAGGGACGTGTGGTGGCCTATGCCTCTCGACAGTTGAAACCGCATAAGATGAACTACCCCACTCATGATCTGGAGCTTGTGGCAATTGTGTTTGCATTGAAAATTTGGCATCATTACCTATATGGTGTGACAGTGGAACTGTACTGTGACCATAAAAGTCTCAAATATCTGTATGATCAGAAAGAGTTGAACATGAGACAGCGTCGGTGGATGGAGTTGCTGAAAGACTATAACCTGAAGATCAAATATCATCTGGGTAAGGCTAATGTTGTCGCGGATGCTTTGAGTCAGAAGGCGGTGCTAGTGGCAACAATGATGATCCAGGGATGGAAACTGATAGAGGATTTTCGGGATTTAAATCTCTTGAAGGAAATCCTGTGTGCCAGTTATGGTGTGGTTTAAGGGGAGAATGACTTGAGGACTGAGATTGAAGAGGCTCAAATGCAAGATGCGCAAGCCCAGTCGATCCGAGCTATGATTGAGACAGGAGAGACTTGGGATTATGACTTGTCACCTAGTGGGCTGGTGCGTTATCAGAAGAGAATCTATGTACCACTGAAGGCGGAGTTGAGATTGAGAATTCTTGATGAGGCTCATAAGAGTCAGTATACTTTTCACCCCGGTATGACCAAGATGTATCACACTTTGAAATCTATGTATTGGTGGCCAGTGTTGAAGAGTGATGTGACAAAGTATGTGGCACGGTGTCTTACCTGTCAAAAGGTGAAGATTGAGCACCAGAGACCGCCAGGTTTGCTTCAGAGTCAAGAAATTCCAGAATGGAAGTGGGAGAGTGTGACCATGGATCTAGTGGTGGGTTTGCCCTGGATCAAGAACTATGATGCGATTAGGGTGATTATTGATCAACTCACGAAGTCTGCGCACTTCATACCTATCAATGCTAGCTATTCTCCTGATAGGCTTGTTGAGATTTATATCAAAGACATTGTGAGACTCCATGGTACACCGAAGAATATTATGTCTGATAGAGATCCTCGGTTTACTTCTAGATTTTAGAGGGCTCTGCACGAAGCTATGGGTACTCAATTGAGGTTTAGCACAGCCTACCATCCTCAGACAGACGGATAGTCAGAGAGGACTATTCAGACTTTAGAAGATATGCTAAGAGCGTGTGTCCTAGACTTCAAAGGAAAGTGGGACTACTATCTTCTATTGGCTGAGTTTGCTTATAACAACAGTTACCATGCAAGCATTCAAATGGCTCCATATGAAGCACTGTATGGAAGAAAGTGCCAGTCACCGTTGTGCTGGTCAGAGTTGTCTGAGAGGAAGTTGTATGGGCCAGATCTTGTTGACCAAACTGCTAAGCAGATCTGAGTTATCAGGAAGAGGCTCCTTACAACACATAGTTGTCAGAAGAGTTATGCTGACAAGAGGAGAAGACCTCTTGAGTTTGAAGTGGGGGATCATGTTTTTTTGAGAGTGTCTCCGGTCACAGGCATCGAGAGAGCGATCAAGCGAAAGAAGCTGAGTCCGAGATACATTGGTCCATTTGAGATTCTGGCACGAATCGGACCTGTAGAATGGCTAATGGATGGATTAGAGAAGCTAATTGGGGATTTAGTGAGTAAGAGCCAATGAGGAGTGGACACATGGCAAGCTCACATGTGGGGAGGAATATGAGAAAAGTCAAAAGTATTTTAAAATGTGTTTTCTCTCTCTTCTTCCCTCTTTTTCTGCTGCACAAGCATGGGAGAGGGAAATATAATCATTTTCTCTCTTTCTTCACTCCTCTTCCCTCTCATCTCTCTTATCCTCTCTCTCCATCTCTCACTCTCATCTCTCTCTCTGCTGGGCGCCATTTTTTGCAGCAAAAGGAAGGGAGGAAAGCTTGAAAAATGTAAGGAAAATGGCTTCTATTGCTCAAACTTCCTTCTCTAATATTGATCATTGAGTGATGAGCTTCATTTTGGTGGTTGTAGCTTGTCCATTGGTTGTGGTTTGTGATCACATGAAATTTTGGGAAGTGGTGAATCAAGAACTCCCTTTGCGAAAGTTGATAAGGTGAGTGAGACCTATCTATCTATTTTTGTTTTATGCCAAATGGATTAACTTATAATTTCTGGAATTTTTGGCCCATTTTCGAAAATGAGGGCCATTGGGAGTTTGGTATGTGTTTGGTATAGAATTGGTATGTTTGGAATGCATTTTGGATAGATAGAATTGATTGGGTTTGAAATTGTTAAGTTTGGAGATTTTGAGAGTTTAGTGTTTAATGTTACCCAAAACCAAAGCATGATAATGGAATAGGATTTTGGTGATTTTGACATTTCCATTGGATTCCTTGAGTGGTTTTGTGTGGGAATAAGCTTGGTTGTTGATTTTGGATTCATTTGGATCACTCGGGAAAAGTTGGAAATCTGTCTGGTTTGAGTTCTGTTTTGTGCAGTAAGTTGGGATGAGCGTTTTGAATGACCAATTGGTATTTGAAAATAATGAAACTTTCCAGTCTTAAAGTTCACATCCCAAGCTTCAAAATGGACATATATTTTGTGTCATTTCGTTCAGTATTCTGTGAGATATGGTTGTCCAAAGTTTGGGATTGAAACAGAACTCTGTTTTGGAGTAGTGTTTCGTTTTTGGTGATTCTGTATTTGTGTAGTGATTTCCAGTGATGGGCCATATTTTTCCTTGAAAGATAACTTATATACCTTTAATTTGGCTTTGGAATCACCCCGTTTCGAGTTTTATAGGATTAGTTATGAATTTTGGAAATTCAGCCAAGAATCAGGGGATTTCTTGGCCGCGGCCCAAACCTTTCTGGCCTGATTCTGGCCGTGGCCCATGAGTGGCTGGCCACGGCCAGTGGCCTTCTAACCATATTTTGACCGTGGCCCAAGGAAGGGCTGGCCGTGGCCAACCCCTGTGTTTCAGCACTTTCAGTTTTCGAAAGGAGACCTCTAACCTATTGTTTCCCAACCTTTTAGGGTTTTTATTAGAGGCATTTGTGGCCTCTTAAGGGTCAATTATGATAACCAAATTTAAGTGTTTCAAGTTAATTAAGTCTTGGAATAGAATATAACTCTTCATCCCTAATAATGATTCTAGGATACGACATTTGCCCTAGGCGGGAGAGACCGGTGCCAGAGTACGCCCGGAAGGATCAAGGTAGTGACTCTTCTCTCATATTATGTATGATGTTTTGGCATGCATAACTTATCATTGAATTTGTGAAATGTGTGCCACTGTCCATTATGGCGTAAGTAGGTCAGCGTGAGCTATGTAGGGATTGACGGTGGTCATCTCTAGGTCAGCCATTGAACTGCCGTCGTAATTGACATGGATATTGTGAATCCGACTCATAGGGTGGCGTTTGTGAATCCAGCCGTGGGCTGTGTGTATCTTGCCTATATGGCTTGTGTATGAAATGCATTATATGAATTCCAGCTGTGGTGAAATGTATTGTGTGGATTGTTGTGATGCAATGCAACGTGAGCAATTCAGCGTGAGCAATCGTAAGGGATGACATGTGTCATACTAACCATTGCCGTTGTAGTTGCTTGTTGTGATTAATGATATGCTTACATGCACTATTATTATACATTATATGATTGATTTGTTACTATGGGGATTCCTTAGAATCTCACTCTCCCAAAAACCATGTTTTAGACAGAGCAGAAGGATCAAAGGGAAAGTGGGCGACGAAGAGCGGATAAAGCTCTAATTTAGATGTATATTTTGGGTTATTGGTTATCATGTATATCTTTTGGATATTTTTGGGAAACAATTGTGTATATTGGGATTGGTAGTATAGTTTTGTGTAATCCCCAAGTTAAGGGTAATGAATTGTGGGCTTTGTGCCTTTGTAAAACCCTTATTAATGAATGGAACTCGAGTGTGTCGGGAATTTGCTTTATACTCTGATATTTGTGAATGAAATCAACTTGTATAGGCCATTTAGTATTGAAATGTGAATATGAGACCGTCATGAACAGATTTTGTAAAAGTTTTTGTAAGTCGTGATTTTGGGAAGTTTGATTTTGTTTAAGTCCCAAAATTATCTAAGGTCTATAATTCTACATCAATTACGTATTTTTGAACTAAATATCGGCCTTAAGCGTGAAGGGGGTTACATCTAGCATGATTTTTCTTAAGTTTTACAATCAAAATAGCTTTCTCAAGCATCTTCCAATTGAACAACTCTAATCATGAGGTGATCAAGCACAAGATAGCATTAAGCTCAAAGAAAAATTAACATATATACTCATGAACCAATAAAAGCAAGATAATCCAATAGTTTCAATCTACACAATGGGTAAAAGTAATCCTAATTTAGAGTTCTAGCTACTCATGTTCAAATATAAAGAAATGCTACACATAGTTGTTGAAAGCATAAGAAGCTAAGTGGAAAAAGAGGAGAAAAGAAGAAGAACCAAGGTGGAAATCTCTCCAAAATCCTCTGCTAAGCTCTCCCCTTGCGTGCTCCAACTTCCCAGAGTGTAGACTCCCTATTTTCGGCGTTCTTCCCTAGGTTAAATAGTGTTTTCTCACTTCTGACATGAAAACACGCAGTTGCACTTTTTTAGGACTTGCTATGGCAAGTCTGTCAACTTGCCATAGCCAGTTACACAGAGAGCAATTTCCTTCAGATTCTTGACTTACTACAGCAAGTTTGTCAACTTGCTATGGCCAGTTACACAAAGAGCATACAAAGAGTACTTGCTACTGGAAGTTTGACAACTTGCTGGGGCCAATTACACAAAGAGCAAAAAGAAATGACTTGCCACGGCAAGTTTGTCAACTTGTTGAGGCAAGTTGTAGAGGTTCTTCTATCTTTGCATTGCTTCGCTTCCTTTGTTCTTTCCTTGTTTCTTGGTTCTTATAGAGCTTCAAAACTTGCCTTTATCCTCCTACAAAAGAGAGAGGATTTATAAATTCTCAATTGAACCACAAATATAACCAGAATTTCTTTGATTTTTTGCTTTAACTTTGATATGCACATTTTCTTCTATACACTTCTTTCAATGTACATTTTGAACCCAAAAATAGTGAAAAAAGAGAAGAAAATGTGTTAGGATGTTATGAATTTCTAAGAGTCAACACACCCCCAAACTTAAACATTTGCTTGTCCTCAAGCGAAAACTTGTATCTTCACTAAATTTCTCAAGTATAAGTCATTGATGTATGAATAAATTTGTCCTCATTAGCTGCTCAAAAAGTTATATCAAACAGGAAACCAAGAAAACATGTAAAGATGAATACTTCATAGATTTAAAATATACTTTTCAAGAATTTCTAAGAGTGTGTGTGTGAATGGAGTTAACATGTATTCCTTTTGCACTTGCTAAAGTTTAAAGCAACACTTCAAGTCATATACCCATATTCAAACAATCAATTTCATCATTCTCCAATTCCTTCCTCTTTCTTCTAATTCACTCTACTTAACTTAGAAATCAAAGGGACTTTTTAGCTTGTAATGGGGCCAGGGGTTTAGGTTCTTAAATGAAAAGGTAAAGGATAATCAATAAATACCTCAAGAAGGATGATAATCACTCAAGGGGTTTCTTCCTTTTCTCATTAAACATACTTCCCCAAACTTGAACTAAATTGATCTTTTCCATATCAGCCTTTTTGTACTTTTCCATTTTTTTATTTCTTTTTTCTTTCTTTCTTTTATTTCTTTTTTAAGCTCATTTTTTGCTTGATTTTTATACATTATGTAAACTTTTACTTTCTACACTCCTTTTTCCAATCATTTAAAACTATACACATCACATTCCACAACTCAATCAATTATCATCTATCTCAAAGCAAGGGAATCATAGTTTTTCACATTGGCTAAGGTAGATAGATGCTAGGTTTTTCCAAAAAGAATCATTAATTGGTTTTTCAATTAGGCACAAAATAAGGGTTCAAAATGGGAATAACATCAATTTGGTAAGCTTGAAAGGCTCAAACGCATTTTATAAACTACCTTAATCATTTTTTCTAAATATCATGAAATAAATCAAAAGCTTTGAGGAATTTCAAAGATTATTCTAGAATTAAAAATGTAAAACAAAGGCATATAACTCAATTTGCTACAAAGCCCTTCAACAAGAACATCCAAAATAAAGTCAACTCCAATAGTGGCTTTTTTTTTTTGCTTAAAAATTCCTGAATAACATGATTTATCACTAAAATGCATCCATCAACACACATTAAACAAAATTTCCTATTAAATATAAAAGAGTAAGCAGTAATTTATATCATTGGATCATCCAAACAACCTTAACAAATAACCTAGCAATTCAACTTATTTTTAACATTCTTCACAAACAAACATTTAAGCATGAGAAATCCTAAACATTCCAAATTTTTTTTTAAATTTTCACTATGCATTCGTCAAAGTCTCAAAATTCCAAACATTTTCAAAATTTCAGCAAGTTCTCACCCCCAAACTTACAACTGATAATGTCCTCATTGTAAACTAAAAGGGAGGGAAATAAAAGAGCTAGCATCTATATATAATCACATCCACAACAATAACAGAAAATAAGGCCCTCAATAACCTGAACAAAACCTGTACATGCTTTCACCACTAGCCATCAGTAGCTAGACAATATCAAGAGACAGTTATATGAGCCATCAAACTAGCTATCAGCAGCTAGGAAACTCATATTCTCATGTTAACAAGAGTGTCAAATAACAATAGTCATCAGTAACCATCAAGAACCATAAACAAAAATCCACATCAAAAGGCGATCAGCAGCTTAATCCAGAACAGAGGAGGGGACCCTGATTCATAATGACGAGCAAAAAGACGCATTCATAGCTACAGGTAGCCAGATTAACACAATAAATCTCAGAACCTTCACAAAAGAACACAACACAATCAACATGAAAGAAATCTAATCTAACCTATCCTAAAAAGAAAAGAAAAGATCCCCCAAACTTGAATTCTTTCTAATCCTTTTTGCAATCAATGATTTCAAGCCTACACCTACTCTTCACTACCTCTTTTATTATGACCTCAAATCACCTCAGAACAAAGACTTAGATTTATACAATCAAAGTAAAGTTAATTTCAGCATTGGAGACATTCCAAGATACTTTGCATAATTAGACCATTAAAGCACCTATGCAAGAAAAACTACAAATTTATGTAAAGCTTTGCAATTCCAGAAATTCAATGAGACAATTTTCAATCCTTAGAGTTTAGGTAAAACATGGTGTTCGAAATCAGAAAATTCACCTCCAGGTACACATTATCAGGTAAAGGGAAAGATTGCAAAACCTTTCAAATTAGATCAAATTGCCAAGAAATTTCAAAACTTAGCCAACTGGCCGAATTATGTGTGGAAGTGCTGAATGAGTTTACTATGCAAAACACAATTGTCACCCACCAAGGATGCACAAATCCCCAATCTGTCATGTACATGGATGTTTCAAGAGCAATATTTCCAAATCAAAAACTTTCATTTATAGGATCAGAAAAAAATTTCAAGGCAACCAGCATAGACTAGCTAATCAAGAGAACGAACAAAATCTTGAATAATCATTCAAGTTCAAAAATAAGTCATGAAACCTTTAGAGTACAATCAAAACATGACTTTCCAAAATAGAGAACTCAAGTCCAGCGACAAACGAGTGAGTAAAAGAGCAGATCAACTATTTCAGGACTCAATTACTTAATATAATTACTCACCCAGTGACTAAAAGGTTCATAACTTATCTACATGCCTCAGTTCTTAAAATAACCATTCATGTCCATAATATGCTAGAAAAATTAGGGCAGAAAGACTTACTCATTGCAAAAACTAATGCAAACAATGACAAGATTAGACTATCATCAACAAATGCAAAATAGTTTGATCAAGCACTAGGTTAGATATCTATCAAGTCATGCAACACCACCATATAGTCTAAATCCTTGTTGAATTGGGCGAAATTTGGTACCAAAAACAAGATCTATGCCCAGTTACACCTCAAGATGTAAAAGAAAGTTTTCAGTATTCAAAAATCATGCCACAAGTGCATATTATAGTGCTTGATCAACCTATTATTTCTAAAACAATAGGATTACCAATACAAACACTAAATCCAAGAGCCAGCCTAAACAACCATCAGTAGTTGCTAATAGCTAAAGCTCAAATCACCATTCAGATCCAAGCTTAATTCTTATCAGTCCTAATAATCTTTCAGAGCAGAATTTTCAAGTCCACTAAGCATATGCAAGTAATCAAAAGAATATCAAACATTAGATTCTTAATGATAAATTCCCTTCCAAACCCCCTTTTTTCAAGATTGCTTCAAGTTTTAAACCTTAAAACCTAGGTTTAAAACTTTTTAAGCTAAAAATAGTCATTTCCAAAATAGTAACTAATGTGTCAAAATTTATTCCCAAGTTTCAGAAATCAGTGAATGTTGTAAGTTCTCATGATGACCAATGATAGACAGAGCAATAGAGGAAATGAAAACTCAACTCCTTTCAATGAAGAGACTATAGAACAAGTAATTATCAATAATTGTGATTATCTCTCCTCCAACAAAATACTTCTCATTTAAAAATTAAGTTCTACGATTAGAAATTTTTTTTAAACAAGTAGTAATATATGTTAGTTAGAGAACATAGGGTGCAGTTTCAAAAATGACAGATTCATCATCATTTTTTTTTATTTTTCAAATTTTGAAACAATTAAAAACACAAAGTATAGAATAAAGCACCTCTGGCATAAAATTCAGTATGAAAACTCTAAAGTGCCCATGTTCTTTTTAGAAGCTAGCTTTATGTAATAATTCTCTAATCAACCAGACATGCGCATACATGCTAGAAAATTATAGCCAATAACTTATGCATTGCAGAGACTATAAACACCAGTAATATTCAGTACCCACATCCTCAAATCCAATGACACCATTTCATGCTTAAGTTAATTAAGTGTCAACTCATAATCAGAACCAGAAACTAGTTGATTGCTATTTTAATCAAAGTTTCCCTAGTCTAAAACTAGAAGCCAAAATTACAACAATAAAGGCCACAAAAGTTACCTCAGAAATGATGAACAACACAAAATAAATGCAAAAGGGAGCACAGCAACGCCGTCCAAACCAAAGAAGAACATAGGATCAATGCACGAGGCTATTGTTTTGTTCTTCTTTTGGCAAGATTGATGAAATTGAATCATGGTTAAGTGTGCATCTGAGTGTAAAATGTAGCATAAATTTCCTACCTTTTCTAGATTTTTATGAATCATGGTTTAGTGTGCATCTTTCATATTCCCCTACTATTGTGAGAACATTTTATTGTAATATGAAAGTGCACAACATTGTATCTAGAACCAGAGAAATAATAGAGGAAGGACCCACTACTATTCGAGGTCAACACATTATGATATCCCCCTCTATCATCAACCACATACTTGGCTATGTAGCTCCTCCTAGCAATCCACCCTCACTCTCAGCCAATGAAGCCTTCCAAAGATTAAGACTTGATGACCCAGTTAGACCCCTCACTTTTAAACCCATCGATATGCCTGACTCTCACCGTGCTTTTCACTATATTTATACCTAGATTATGATCAATAAGTCTAAAAACTTAGCCACTTTGCCCAAGGAGATTACTACTTATTGGCTTCCTTTCTAGGAGGCCAACAAAGGGATGTTGGTGAATTGATTTTTAGCGAGATGAGAAGATTTTGATTTTCTTCAGCTAGACCCACCATAATACCATATCCCTAACTTGTCTCTCTCATTCTTTGGCACAACAATGTTTGATGCTTAGAAGGAATTAAGAGAGTAAGGATTTTGAGGTTTGGCCTCACACAGTTAACACACAAGGGGATCACTATTCCATTCAGTAAGACTAAGGCTATATCTCAGAGAGAACCCATACCATCAAGAGGTAATGAGGCTCAGTCTTCAGTATAAGGTCCATCTCCACCTCTATTATTCCTTGGTGCTTCTCTTCAGGGTTATCTGGCCGATGTGATTTATCAAGCTATGGTAGGACTAAAACAGGAATTGCTTAATGAGTATCAGAAACTTATAGACAAGATAGAATCTTAAGTCACTTAGTTGGTCGACAAGGAAAATGTCAACTTTAACTTGATGTCTAAGGCACAGGAAGAACAGTCAAGGAGAATCTGTGATTTAGAGACCTTTTTTTATACTTGACTTCTTACTCCTCAGCTTGATATACCTCTAGTTTCTATGCCTCCTACCATTTCCCTTCCCAAACACAGACCCATATACTCTTCACCTACACTGATCACAAGACTGCTACCTCTATTGATATAATAGTTGATCAGCTATCCCAGCCTGAAGCTTCTGCTCCTCAACCCTCATCTCTACTATTTAAGTCTGATCCTATTGATCCCTCTATTGCCATGGTGTTGTATATTCTGCCTCAGCCATCGGACATCACCTTTCCTTATCCCCCTTCTGATGCTGACAAAATGAGGGAGAAGAACACATGATGATATATTTGAGTTATCTGCTGGACTGATATGGGCTAGGGCTAGATTAAGGGGGAGTGTTTGAGTTTTGATGTACATTTGGGTTCTAGGTTGCTAGTTACTGACTTTTTATGTTTTTGGGATATATGGGTGTATTTGGATATCATTTGGGTACTTTTTGATTTTTTGTTAAGACAGTGATAATGTACTTTTCAAGTTTATCAATAAATCAATACTTATGTTCATGTTCGTTAAGTGTTCAATAAGTTTATTTTTCAATTATTGTGGTATTATGACTTATCTTTGCCTTGAGTAGCTGTTGGAAGTTTTATAGGACCATTGGATGCTTTTTAGGAAGATCTTGACATAAAGTGAAACAATGAGTCAAGCAACTCAAAGTTTTAGTGAATGTGCATTTGAAAATCCTAAAAGTGTTCTAGATATCTTAAGAGTGTTTTCAAATATTTTTCATTTCAATTAAGTCCTTAAATTCATCACAAAGGTTTTGTAATCATCAAAAAGGGGGAAAATGTTAGATTCTAAGTTTTGATGATAACAAATGGTGATTATGTGTTTTGGTAAGAAACTTATGTTTTGAATTCATAAACATTGATTCAATTGATTACCAACTGCATTTCATAAAGTTCAGAGATGGTTGCTATGATTTTAACTGATGCACTTGAGTGATGAAGCCCATACTCGAGTGAGAATCCATTTTGCACTCGAGTCTAGGAAGTGTAAGCCTGAAACTGTTTTATAGAGAGCTACTAAGTTTAGAGAATTTTTAGCAATGCTTAAGTAAGAGGCATTGCACTCAAGTTATGACTATATTTGTACTCAGGTAAGAAGGAACACTCTTGGAAGTTCTTGGCAAAGAGCAAAGTCATAAACAAAAAATGTAAGTTACACTCGAGTACTGACTCAATCTTGTGTGAGAGCCTCAAGCTCATTCAAGCCCTACGAGTGAGTTACAGGAAGTATTTGTCCAAGAGCAAGGAAGAGCCAAAAGTGGGAAGTACACTTGAGTGATGTTCTTGGCACTCGAGTGAGGAACCAAATATTCACGATTGAAAAAACACACTTCCTCTGATTTTAGTGCAAGTGTCAAGCAAAAGATTGGCCAGAAGCAAAGAATTACCATTGCACTCGAGTAAGGATCTTAGTAGTTTATTGAGGCCCCACAATACTCGCCAGTGCAAAAGTTTAACACTAAAATACACTGGTATACTTGAGAGAGACACCTTCACTAGAGTGGGGACCCACATCACCTACAAGTGCAAAATCACATTCTTGAAAAATATGCTGCAAGTATTATCCAAAGATGTGAGTCCATAGTGCAAAATACACATGTACTTGAGTGAGAGAAGATGTACTCGAGTGAGGACCCACAACACTTGCTAGTGACAAAAGGCACTCTTGGAATTTCACTTGGAAGTGATGCACAAAAGCAGAGGAAGATGTAAAGAATTCATGTTGCACTCGAGTAAGGCCTCAGTACACTCTAGTGATGCTCTGTCAGAAGCCAAAATACAACAGACTCGCAGCGTTCAATCCAAATGTGATTTAATGTTATTTATTCATTGTGTTTTCACTCGTTATTATCATTAAACAACATTTAACATATACCTCAAGTGTGAAACAAAAAATTGAATGTTTGAATCAAAAGTGCTTAGAGAAATTCAAAGACGATGGACATAATCATTACATTCAAAATCGATCAATGAAGCACGTACCTACCATGATATCCTGTCCAGAGATTTTAAACATATGCATGACATTCCACAAAGTAATGCTCCATTCCACAACCTATTATTCAACGGACAAGAACAACAGACAAAAAAATACAAAGGATCAGAGATGAGTAAAAAAGAGAGAACATCATACAAAAGCTTACAACAAACATTCATGAGAGTCTTTATTTTAATATCTTTCTTTATATTCATATTGCACTTCAGTGTTTATAATTTATACTTTGTGAGAGAGTCTGTATACACTTCAAAACTATACTTTCATTTTGATCTTAAGGTAGAGGAACCTTGAGAGGGTAGTTATCCTTATGAGAGAAGCAGTTCCTCGAAGGACTTTCTGGTAATAAGACTTACAAGGTACAAGTTGTAGAGAACGTTGCTTCTCGTAAAACGTATAAGGGTGTAAGCAGGAAAGAATGTTGCTATTTATAACACTAGTATACATAAGCAAGAGAGAAAGGTCATAGGATTTTTTATGCACATAAGACTTGTCGTAAGGTGGAGAGAAAATTCTAGTTATTACAATATTTTTGCTTATAGTCCATTCAATGATGATTGTTGTTTTGCAGCGTTCTAAGAGCCCATTGAATCTTGGATGAATAGTGAAAATCTCAGCAGGTCTTAATCTCTAAGGACTGGACGTAGGCTTGGGTTTTTTCCCGAACTGGTATAACTCTTTGTGTACTAATGTTCTCAACTTTACTGAGTCTATAGTTATTTTTATATCACCGTGACTCAGAAAAATTTATCACATCACCCAATTCACCCCCCTCTTGGGTGAAGCTTGTTCTTTCAAATTTTTCATAATCACATTATCAATATCAACTCAAAATCTAACTCCAAGAATCAAACTCTATTTCAAATCTTCATATAACTTCCAAATTGCTCACTTTAATATAATTTTCAAAATTCTCAATTTACTACCATATACACTACTAAAAAAGGAAAATAATGGCGCACATTTTATGGCATTTCTTTAGCTTCTACTTAATTTTTTTTAAAAAAATATATAAGTTGTGGTGCTTGTTTAAGTAGATGTCATATCTTATAGGTCCCCTTATGTAGTGCTTGGTTAGCTAAGTGCCACATAAGACAAACTGGGGGCAGTTGTGGCGCTTCCTCAAGGAAGGGCCACAACTGCTTGGGTGGCTTATGTCGTACTTGGCTAACCAAGTGCCATACAAGGCATATATATTTTTTTGGTTAAAACACAAGGCATATATTTCACTATTTTACTGTCTCTCCCTCTATCTTACTTTTCCGCTTTCTTCTTCTTCTTCTTCTCTCTCTCTCTCTCTCTCTTTCTGTGTCCCCTTCCTTTTTAAACCCCCATGCTTTAACCTCATATTATTAAAGCCCTATTTTCATCTTCCTCTTACTTTTACTTTAATTTCTTGAATTTTAATAACAAAATTATGTAGTAATATGTAGGAGTACTACCATAGGAGGAGCCATGTGCCAGAGTTTGGAAGCTGCTGGGACTAGAACCATAACCTTCCATTTGCTCAGTGCTTTAAGTCTACAACTCAAGCTGGTTTCTTCTACCCAAAAGAAAGGTCCCTCCTCTCTCTCTCTCTCCTCTCTCTCTCTCTCCCTCCATTATTTTCATCTCTATTCTGAAATGAATCTGTCATATGCATTACAACTAGAAGGGACATAAATGTCAATGCCCTTGTAATTTTTCTTGAGACTACAAATAGGGATTTTAACATCCCTATTTTGACACTTTTAACGTCCAAAAAAAGGGGGACGTCTATGTAAGGGGCATAGTATATATAAGAAAAGACGTCCTAAAAAAAGGGACGTCTAATGTCTGAGAAAAGAGATGTCTAAAGTCCCCATGTAGAGGACTTTAGACGTCCCTATTCTAAATAAGGACATCTAAAGTCCTCTACAGGGGGACTTTAGATGTCCCTTTTCTCAATTTGGGACGTCTAAAGTACTTGCTTTAGACATCCCTATTCAGAATAGGGACATCTAAAGTTCCTCCACAGCTTTAGACTTCCCTTTTTCCTATTTGGGACGTTAAAAGGTTTTATTTTTAAAAAAATGATTATTTATATTCTTTATTACTCAACAAATTCAAATTGCAGAAACATAATAGAAGATGAATTTATAAACCATAATGTCCGTTATAAAATGGTAAGGACATCCAACACTACAATCTTTACTATATATATATGTACAATAACAACTCATACAACCTACTACTATATATGTATAATAACAACTAGAAAGTGTCAAAATGTTGTCATCACACAACTATTAACTAATATAAATAAAAAGTTTACTGATCTATATATTGAAGAAGATGTCCATCCAAAAGGTCTCTGATCAAATTAATGTCTTCATGTAGGTAGGCATCTTCATTATCAAAGATCTAAAAAATAGAAAATAATCTTTGATGAAATAAATCAAGCAAATGAATTAATTAGCATTTCAATTGCAACACCAAAAATATTATCATTTGAGAATGAAGAAGCAATTACCTATGCAAAATTGCTAATAATTCCACTTTAAATGATGTTATACATATAAAGTATAACACAATATCCACATTCAGTGTTGCCAGGTTGTCGAGGGCACTTTAAATCAAAGCCAATTGGTTGTTAAAATCAATAAAGGTATATCTAAAATGACCAGAATTAGAATCAAAACTACTTATTTTTGGAAAATACTACTTTGGGTATCTAACAACTTTACCCTCGAATGACCCGCCTAGGACTCTATATGTTTGAGTTGATCTATCGTGAAAATCAAAATCAACAGAAATTAGAACTATTCAATTTTTTAAGAATAAACAAAATAACTTACGTGTTGAAGACTGATTTTGTATCTTTATCTAGCCTTTTACGCAAGAAATCAAACCAATAGACTACGTTGCGATGAGGACATATAACACACAAACTCCAGTGGTAACTATAACAACATGTACATATTAAAATAAAGTTAGATGACAACGTAATTATTTATTAAACATCTTAAATAAACAAAATTAAAATACGTACCCTTGAACAATGGGTGCTAAATAACAATGAAGTTTGGTTTGTCCCATTGTGTAGCCTATATAGTGAATCCTTGCCTCTAAAGTATTGGTATCCCTTACTGTATTTGCAGGCCATAAAAATCCATACAAATCACATCTTTCCATGTCTATGTAGAGGTGGTGGAAGATGCTATAATATAATTAAAATAAGAAATGAATTATTGAATGTATGAAATCAAAAAACCACTACATGAATTATAAGGGAAAATTGAAAAAAAAACTTACCAGATTGCAAATTTTACCTATCATGCATCTATCCCCTCTAACCTGATAAACTCTTTGAGATCTTTATTGTCAATCATGTAGGGATACTCCAACGTAAGGCCCACAATCCCTTAAGGCATGTTCAAGTCAATCTGGCGAATGCCTTTGTAGATCTGTTGTAGTCGTGCTAAGTAGGGCCATTTTCTCAACTCTTTTTCATCATTTTAGAACATAAAAAAATAAATTATTAGTAAGATGCAAACAGATCTTCAGTAATAGTAAGGTAATGCCTACCATTGAAGGTGTTGACCCTGAACCAAAAAGATTGTGAGGCCAAAGGATGAAAGATCTTATCGCCTGACCTAATGTGCCAACCTCTATATTAGGAACAAGGATGGTTATACCTTCTTCCACCTCTCTAACACATGTCACATTCACCCTACGTAAATGCTATGGAATTTGCTTATGATCGTGGGTGGTAGCATATATGTGAATGATGGCATCGGCAACAACATGTAACAGTGGTACATTTAAATACAGGGTGGAAGGTTCTCCCGCCTCTGGAGTGGGAGAAGGGTCACCAAGTGGTTCCTCCAGAGGGTTGTAACTTCCTTTGGTGCTAGGGAAGGCCGGGGATTCTTGAGTTCTATGCTTGTTACTTGCCCTATGCGATTCGAACATCTTTGTCATTTCAAGTTGAACCTCTGGCAACAGCTCTTGTCAGAGCTTGTGGCGAAGTTTGTCCTTGAGCTCTCGTTTGACTTCCTTTTGAATCTTGGCAACAAGGCCCCTACTAGGTTCAGCTTGTGATAAATAATGTGAGTCTCGTCAAAATTGTTAGAACCGGCTATCACCCAAGAGGGGGGTGAATTGGGTGTATAATAAAAACTTTAATACTTTAGAAATCTTTTCGTATCTTAACGAAAGCAATAAGTATGAAGGTTTATAAATCAACAGTTAGATTAAATAATATATGCTGGAAATATAAGAGTTTAGGGAAGAGAATATGCAAACTGTGATTTATCCTGGTTCGGTCCAATCTGTGATAGCCTACGTCCAGTCCCCAGGCTCCTCCTGAGATTTTCAAATCCACTATCTTCTTGTTTAATCCGGGCACAAGAAAAGCCTTTACAATCCCACAAGTTTAGCCGGGTACTTGTGAAACCTATTACAAATCTCTCACTGAAAATACTCCCCTTACGGCAAGTCTTACGAGCAGAGCAATTCCGAAGATCTTCCTCTCCTGCTTACATATGCAAGTCTTACGAGTAGCAACGTTCTCTCCTGCTTACACCCCTGTAAGTCTTATGAGCAGCAACGTTCTCTACTGCTTGCACCTTGTAAGTCTTACAAGCAGAATGTCTTACGGCAATTCTCTCTACTGCTTCTCCGTAAGAAAATCAACCCTCTCAAGGTCCTTCTACCTTGAGATCAACTCAGAAATATAGATGAAAGTGTTTACAGACTCTCTCACAGAGTGGATATAATACTCACTGAAGTACAATACAAATAATCACTCTCTCAATGAAAAGTAATATTGAAACCGCAGAACAGAGAGTGTATGGGTAGAAGCAGAGGATTCACATTTCTATGTAGTTGCTCGCTGTCTCAGATTTTCTCCGTTTTTCTCTGTTTCCTCTATCTTTTTCAGCTTTTTCATCAAAGTTGAATGCTATCTCATTTATAGTTGATGAAGATGATGACCGTTGTGAGCATTCGTCCGTTGGAGTCCCATTGCTTTATTTGAACGTTTAAGCATATTTGAAAAACAAGATCCTGTTCGTTGTGGAGCAATGTGGAGCGTCTAGTTGATCAGCAAAGAAATTCATTTTGAGTTGTACATCACGTTGTGGAGTGTTTTGTGTTTCAGACAATTTCTCATGGTGGGTCATTTGCTTGTCGTGGTTGGTAGCCGCCATTCGGTGTGTAATGATGGAGTTCACTGTAATTGACTTTTATTTGAATCTGCAACCCGAACGTTTAAAATCCTGTTTCACACTGCAAAAATACTTAATCATTAATATGATGAAGTATTAGTCATGGGTATGTTGGATCATTGGTCAAAAACTGAATTTCTGGCTTCTGGGACTCATCACGTTGAGTGAAGAATTTTCATGCGTGACCTCCATTCTTGAAGATGCAACTCAAATATGTAAACTCCTGTTTTACACTTGAAATATATGTTAGATAATGTTTAGAAACAATAACAAGTGAAAACATAATGATTGTATAACGTTTAACCATGTTTGGATTGATGGTTGTGAGGCACTGTTTTGTTTGTGCATTCTACCACGTTCTGTCAGGTCCTCACTTCGAGTGCAATATGCCTCACTCGAGTGCAGTTCATATTTCTACATTCTGACTTCCTCTCGGGAGAGCACTCACTGCACTTCACTCGCATCTGCTCGAGTGAAATTTTTGAATCACTCGAGCACAACCAGTCATGCTCGAGTGAGTTTCATGCTTCCACGTACAAACTTCTTCTCGGGTTATCACTTCCACGTCAAAACTTCCATGTGCTCGAGTGAGAAATCATCCAATGCTCGAGCATGGATCCTAGTGCTCGAGTGATGAAATTTCCTTCACGTTTCAGCTGCTTCTGGACATCACTCGCACAACTTTTTCAGAGAGTCAGTTTTTACACTCGCGGGTGATGTGGGGCCACTTTAGAAAAATTTTATTCATTTGATTCAAATGATGTATCATAAGAATGATCTTGCCATATGCATTCCAATGCAACAAGAATCAGCTCCAAACTCCTTGTATTCTGCAAGTTATGATCGAAAGAGTGTATATTTCGCTAGTCTGCACAAGCATCAACTTCCAGAAGGCATAGCTCCTAGAATATACATTCAAATAAGGCAAATTACCTATCCATGGAAAGCGCTTTGAGTCTACTTTCATTTGGCACTAGTCTCGTCTCAATCCGATGTGTATTTTAGAAGTTATGTGCAAAATACCGAACCTGTGTCGAAAAATGACGGTGATTTCAGTTTCATTTTCGACGAATGATATCTCCTTCATTTGATATTCTTTCAATGTGATCCTGGTGCCAATATTACGTGTTGTGAGTCCTCTTTCATATGCCACCGGTTTATGGTCAATCCGACATGTGGTTTGAGAGATATGATCAAAATACCAGATCTCGCTCAGGATGAACGTAAAACAGAGTAGAACAGAGTATACACCCCGTGCTCGAGTGAATCCATCTGTGCTCGAGAATGTTCTTCCTGTGCTCGAGCATAACACCTTGTGCTCAAGCATAACACCTCTAGAAGTGCCAAAACTCATATATAAGTCATCTTAGCTTCGTATTAACCTATTCCAACCATTATTTGATCATAGAAACCTCCGGAATCATAATAGAAACCTCCAATATCACTTCTAACAACTTGAATCTTGATCTTCTTGTAAGATCTAACAAGTTCTTCATTCTTCAATATCTTTCTTCTTGGTTTTCCTCTTGATAATAATTCTCCATAATCCGAGTAGGCATCTCCTTGAATATCTTCAATTTCTCTTCTTCTTCTTCCTCTTGTTCATTTTCATTAATTCAATCTTCTTCATTCTTTGCTTGACTAATCTACAAAATATGTAACATTAAATATAGTAGTTAGTCAAAGAAATACATTATATAAACTTTTTGCTCTTATCATTTCACATCTATATTTGACATCATCAAAACTAATCATATCTAACAAAAATACCTCACGGCACTAACTCCCCGTGTCTCTCCTCAAACATGACCAGGGTTATATGCCTTCCTAATAGCAGTTGATAAGATGTCCATCCTTTTACTTGGATTGAACGAACCTTGGCTACTATGATCATTCAGTTCATCCTGCAGCATACAGTTTATCATAAATGGAAAGTAAGCATTCTCAATATGAAAAAAATTAGGTAATTATAGTATAACTACTTACAATCCTTGCAGCAACCTCAGCAACAGAAAAATTTATGTACTTCCCACCATTAATCCTCCCTGCTTTCCATTTTTTGTAATGTAGAGGAGGTGCCAGGGCCTGGATAATAGCACTAGGATCTGATCTCACTACTTCCTTTATTTTCTTTAACTCTTTTTGCATTATTTATTCCTCAAGCTTCTGATAACCACCACGAGACATGTAATGCTGATATTTATTTTCTACTTGCCTCTGTGCATTTGCTGCACTTAAATCCTATGAATGAAAAACAAAAAATAATCAATGATATCAAGCATATT
Organism: Inga oerstediana; assembly: GCA_963210345.1. Taxonomy (NCBI): domain Eukaryota; kingdom Viridiplantae; phylum Streptophyta; class Magnoliopsida; order Fabales; family Fabaceae; genus Inga; species Inga oerstediana. The sequence goes on along the minus strand of OY723400.1, from coordinate 21,712,563 downwards.
AAAATCAAAAGCTCTATATCATTATGACAAAAATCTTACCAAAAATTGAGGATCTTCCTGTGATGCCACAAATAACCTCCAATCATCTGGAGACAAATACGAATAATGTTTACATAGATCCTGACCCCTAAGTGGCCCTCAAATGTACCTTACTGTTAGCTTGTTCTTGAAACCTTTCCAGCGTAGATAAACCTCCCCCATCCAGTGCTTATACATCTCCTTCGTGTCTGGGACATCGTATGTATGCTGCAAGGTAAAACATAAGATAATTACATTTAAAGCAATAGGAATAAAGCTACAATTATCATAGATGTATCAAAACTTATATACCAGAAGTTATTGCCAAATCATGTCTTTCATTTTTGGGGGAACCGATCTCCAATTATTATAGGTAATGTGCACTTTACTTCGACCCAAATACCCTAAGTAGCTAATAAAATGGTCTTCCTCAGGACCAACTGGATTCAAATTGGCATCGAAGTCCACATGCAGCCTCTCTTATTGATGTTTATGATGTGCAACCAATGCTTCCATCTTTTTACAGCCTCTAACCCTTTTTACAACTGGTTCATCTCTAGGCCTTTCATCATCTCTAAGCCTGTCATCATCCCCAACACTTTGTGATGAATCACTAGAGTTGTCTATATTCCTGTTAACACAAAAATCATCGTCAGATAGGTAAATAAATTATAATAAAAAAAATAAACTAAGCAAGAGAAAAATAAAACAAGCACACAATTCTATTTTATAAGTTAAGGTCGTACTCTATATTGTTTCCCATATTCCTTCACCATGATCATTTCTTACAGCATATTCTTTATCATTTGCCAATTTTTATTCGCAGGCTCTGCCAATTCTACTTCATTTATTCTAAGTGGATTTATTGTGAAAGGTGGTGTGTCGTCAAGGTTGAAGGTCGGATCACCATACTTATGTTTTTTACTTTTAAGTACAATGGACATTTTTTTATTCGCAGGGTCTATGACATAAACCACTTGTTTCGCCTGGCTTGCTAGAATAAAGGGCTCATTTCTATAGCCAACTCTTCGAAGATCGACCGAGACAAATCCAAATTGTTTGTCTATTACCACAACATTATTACTAACACACTTATTGTTAGCCTCATGAATTTCTTGTCAGAATTGCACATTTCCTCTTATTTCTGCCACATTTTCATGTACTAGTGGGCATTTGAGAGTGCTAAAATAGAGGAAATATGTTCTATACATGCTTGGCATAGAAAAAGTATAAATATGGGGGAAATACGGGACTATCTATTATGCTTACCAAACTGAGATTTTTTTTATGAGTTCTTTGTGTTGAAAGGATAAAGATTCAGTTATAGCTGGACCCAGAGAAAGCCAAATTCAATGAAAAGAAGGTGAAATGAAGTTGAAGCCATCAATCGTGCTAGGGAAGTGCAAGAAGGAATGAGAATAGAGCTTGAAAGAACAAAAATTGGCACTGCAAGGTTACTGGCCGCGGCCAACACATTCACTGGTCGTGGCCCACAGGAGTGCAGAAACATACTGGTCGCGGCCAATCATCTTTGGGCTGCGGCCCAAAAGTGGTTAGTAAGTTACTGGCTGGGGCCAATACACTCACTTACTACAGCTAATAGAAGCACAGAAGCTTACTGGTCGCGGCCCATAGATCCCCTAGCCAGTGCCAACCCCCGATAAAGGTGCTATGCGTTTTGACATTCAAGGGGTATAAAAGAGGAAACCTAAGGCTGAAAGAGGGGGGATCTAATTCAAAAATACCTAGAGAGGTGGCTGTGACACTCTTCTAAGCTTGGGTTCGCCATAAAGCAAGGGAAATTAAGTGGGGATTGAAGATTTGTAGAGATTTAAGCTGGTTTTCCTTGGTTATCCTGATTTCTTTCCCTTTCTTCTTCCTTATGCTGATATGACAGTTCATGTTTTGTATTTATGTATCCATTTCGTGAACATAAGCAGCTAACTTTCAATCTAAGATTGTTTATGAACCTTTGTATGGATTAAACTTGATTCCTTCTATCTTTAAGTATCTAATGGTATATGCATGTTGATTTTACCTTATTTTCACTGCTATTCATGACTAGCCATCACTGTAGATGATTTGTTCATCTAAGTTAAGCTTGAGAGAGTTAACTTATTTGTAGAAATTTGGTAGAATTATGCTAGACTTGAAATTTAAGAACTAAATGAATGGTTTGTTAGTAACATAGAGATATAGTTATTAACCTAGCATTGTCAAATTAAGGTGGTTACTTAATGATTATTTTTCCCTTAACTGTAGCAAGAGATTGTTCATGTTAATGGAGGATATAAATTTTGTTATGACTTGAGAGAGCTTAATCAATTGATTGTGAACCTTAGACTGACATATATATATCCCATGAAAGTATTCTTAGAGAGGAAAGGAATTAAGTTTATGAAATACAAAGGGGATGAACAATCTTAAGGCTTATTATAAATAATTGAATTCACAAGAATTAGAGTTTTGTTTAGTAATTCTTATTTTTTATCAAAATATCTTTTGAAACTTCTTTTTCCCATACAACAACATGTTTTGGGTCAACTTAATTATTTTTAAATGAATCTATTCAACCTAATTGAACACATGATTGCATTCGTTAGTTCGCTTTCATCGTAGTCCTCATAGGAACGATCTTTACTCATCACTTTATTACTTGTGACCCGTATACTTGCGGAAGCTAAATGATGAGCACTTACATTTAAATAAATCAACTTTGAACTTGTTGTATGCAATCTCCCATATTCCTTCTATAACTCCATAATAGGCCATGGATGCTAATATGGGGTTTTTGTCTTTCGAACTGAAAAAGTACATGGCTTCAACTTCTGCCATCACCCCACTATTTTGCATGGTACTTCTATCATCTTGCTCTTTTATATAGAAAGAATATCGTTTATATCATAACCAGTCTAAGTAATGACCTAAAAAGAAGGCCTCCAAGCTAGCCACTCGATTGTCTCAGATACACCAGTCTCGTGCGAAACCTTTTCCTCAAACCACTCTATAAATGTCTTGTTTTGCTCAATAGCAATCTACATGTCATTCTTCCTTGGATTCTTGTTCTTCAAAGTCTTTTTGTGTTCATCTATGTAAGGTTGAACTTCTTCTATATTATTCAGGATAGACAAGTGTGCTTGCAACACCTTTTCACGAGGAACATTCTTCACTTTTAGTCCTTGTGTTCACTTGCTTCTCCCCTCTTCATGCCGAGATTATTTCTTCTTCCCTAACATATAATCTTTACAAAAATTCATAGCCTCTTCAACTACATATCTTTCTACTATTGAGGATTCTGGTCGATAAGGATTTTTAGAATACCCTTTTAAGATCTTCATGTATCGGTCGAAATGGTACATCTTCCTCAGGTAAATTGGACCATAGAGCCTTACCTCCCTTACCAAATGAACTATCAAATACACCATTATATCAAAAAATGAAGGAGGAAAATGTATCTCTAGTTGGGATAAAATAATAAAACTCTCATTTTCTAGTTCATCCAAATTTTCAGTGTCAATGACTTTGTTATGTATAGCATTAAAGAAAATGCATAATCTTGTTACAGTGGTTTGCACTTCATCTTTTATTATGCCTCTAATAGCTACCAGTAATAGTTGTTGCATCAACACATGATAATCATGGGACTTCATTCCCACTAACTTTAAATCGTCCATTGAGATACATCTTCTCACATTAGAGGAATACCCTTACGGCACCTTAATTTAATGCAAACAACCATACAAACTTCTTTTCTCTGCTTTTAATAGTGTATGAGTTGCTGGCTCTATGTATCAACAATGTCAAATTTCACACTAATCTCATCCTTAGTCTTCCCTGGTATATGCAAAAGTGTATTAACAAGGCTATCACAAACGTTCTTTTCCACATGCATCACATCAATACTGTGTCTCATATCAACCCAACGCCAATATGGAAGATCAAAGAAAATGAATCCCTTCTTCCATATGTTCTTCTCACCCACAGTACTCTGATTTTTACCAAATGTGACATTGATACATTTTACCTGACTGTAAAACTTTCTCTCTGGTTAATGCCTTTAGAGCCATTCCATACTCTGTTAAGCCATTAAAATGCTTTCTTAGCCTACGATACGGGTAGAACTGATGAAGAAACCTCCTGTGGTCAAGGTAAACAATTTTTCTTCCATGCTTTAGTTTATGGAAGTGTGTGTCTGCTTTACATATTAGGCATGCTTTATGACCCTTCACATTGTCCCCTGACAAGTTTCCGTACACAAAGAAGTCATTTATCATTGTGAAAATCTTTACATGTAGCTTGAAGGACTCCTTCTTATAAGCAACAAACACATCTATGCCTTCCTCTTACAACTTCTTCAAGTCCTCAATTAAAGGCTCCAAGAAGACATCAATATCATTCCCTGGCTGTTTTGGTTCAGAAATCATCATAGAAAGCATTATATACTTGCATTTCATATACAGCCAGGGAGGCAAGTTGTATATTACAAGGAGAACCAGCCACACACTATATGTGCTAGTAAGAGTTCTATACGGATTAATGCCGTCTGTACAAAGCCCAAGCTGAAGGTTTCTCGGCTCGCTGGCAAATTGATGGAACATTTCATCTATTTCTGCCATTATGGAGATTCAACTAGGTGCCAAAGATATTTTTCATAAGATATTCTCTCATCAGAGTGCCATCTCAACTTCTTCACTTTTATTGCAGTCACAAACAAACGTTTAAAACATGGTATTATTAGAAGATACTACATAACCTTTAAAGGTTGCCATTTAGTTGTCCTATCGCCACAACCATCATCTTTCTTCACTTTGTATCGTGCAGCTTTATACTTTGGACACTCACTAAGACCTTCATACTCATTTCTATATAGTACATAGTTATTAAGGCAAGCATGTATCTTTCTATACTCCATACCCATCGCACACAGGATTTTCTTGGCCTCATACATACAATTTGGAAGTACATTATTGTCTGGAAACATATCACACAATAATTCAAGCAGAAATGTGAAACTACTATCGGTCCACCCACAAGTGGCCTTTAAGTTAACCAAATGCAATGTTCCTATCAGCCACGTGTACTTACTCCCAAGCTACAATGGTGTCTTTGTATCACTCCGCAAGCTGTCATACTCCTACAATTGTTTAAAGGATTCTACCTCAACATCGTGAATCATTTTCTCCATTCTATCTTTATCTATGATATCTGTATCTTCCTTTTTGTGCGACGGACAATCCGTTACTTCCTTACCATACCATATCCACTTTTTTACCATAGATTTATTCTATCACAAAGTAGGTGATCCTTTAAGAGATTAACATCCCATCGACTCTCATTTAAACAATTGACACAAGGACAAAAATACTTCCCAATTTTTGTTGGAGCATTCTTTCTAGCGAATTCAATAAACTCTTCCACCCCTTTATCATATTCTTCACTAGTTCTCAAAGCATTCATCCAACTGTGATCCTTTTTGTTATCACCTAAGCCATTCCCAACTGTGATCCTTTTTGTTGGAGCATTCTTTCTAGCGAATTCAATAAACTCTTCCACCCCTTTATCATATTCTTCACTAGTTCTCAAAGCATTCATCCAACTGTGATCCTTTTTGTTATCACCTAAGCCATTCCCAATAAGACTCACATTTAGAACAATTGTCAATGATATGATAGGATTGCCTTTTTTCACTTTTTTCAACAAAAAATTCAACAGCATTTCCCCTTAAAAGTAAGACATCCCAAAATTTCAAGCAACCCTATATCTCCACTACACTAATAATAATCATACTACTATATTATATTAAGGAAACTACATTAATTATCATACTAATCTAATAAAAAAACCATATTAAAGAAATAAAAATTACCCTGTTTAATTGTTGTTTATTTCATCAAAATCAATAAATAGCTCTGTTTTATTTATAATAATATAGATACATATTTTCCCTCAATTTCCAAGCTCTAAACATATAAAACAAACATTTCCAAGATCCAAACATATAAAAAAACATTAATATTGCATAACTACTAGCTAACAACAAGTTTATGATTTTAGCCAAAAAAATCAATCATAAGGGAAAATCACTCTAGTGCGATAGACACTTTTTCGATCATAACTTGCAGAATACAAGGAGTTTGGAGCTGATTCTTTTTGCATTGAAATGCATATGGCAAGAGCTTTCTTATGATACATCATTAGAATCAAATAAATAAATTGTTTCTAATGTGGCCCACATCACTCACGAGTGAAAAAACGCACTCTTGAAAAGTGTCATGTGAATGTTGTCCAGAAGCAGCTGAATCGTGGAGAAATTTACAACACTCGAGCACTAGGATCCACACTCGAGCATCAGGCTCTTTTACATGCAAGTGTTGACATGAAAGTATTAACCCGAGAAGAAGCATGTACGTGAAAACAAGAGGCACACTAGAGCAGGACTGGTTACACTCGAGTGATGTCTAGAATTGCACTCGAGCAGATGCGAGTGTTGGACAGAAAGTGTTTGCCTGAGAGAAAGCTAGAACATGAAATTGTACATACACTCGAGTGAGGCTTCTTTGCACTCGAGTGAAGTCCTGACAGAAGCAACGCAGAAGTTCAGACTCTCATGGCCATCAATCCAAACATGGTTACATGTTTTTGAATCATTGTGTTCTCACTTGTTATTGTTTCTAAATTTTAACTAACATATATTTCAAGTGTGAAACAGGATATTAAACGTTCTGATTGAAGTTTCAAATAAGAAAGTCAATTATGGTAAACTTCATCATTACACAGTGAATGGCGGCTACCAACCACGACAAGCAACTGACACACCACGAAAGACTGTCAAATATTCAAACATGTTCATACTAAGATGAAAATCAGTCGGATACCCAAACGCTCGCATCCCGCTCCACAACGTGATGTACAGCTTATAATGAGACATATCGCTCCTCAACGGGATGCTTTGCTTTGTAACAGACAGCGGCTAGTTGGTCAAATGCACTCAATGGTCAAATCTTATAATGAAACATCCTGCTCTTCAATGGGACGCTCCAATCTACAACAGATATTTCATAGTGGGTAGATATTCAAATGCGCTCAATGGTCAAAATGAAGTAATGGGACTCCAACAGACGAATGTTCACAACGGTCATGATCTTCATCAACTATAAATAAGAGAGCACTCAAAGTCGATGTGAGAGAGAGAAAACAGAGCAACGACACCAACATGCGAATAACATGAATCCTCTGCTTCTACCCAAACACTCTATGTTCTACAGTTTCTATATTACTTATCATTGAGAGAGTGATTATTTATATTATACTTTAGTGAGCATTATATCCACTCTGTGAGAGAGTTTGTAAACACTTTCAACTATATTTCTGAATTGATCTCAAGGTAGAGGGACCTTAAGAGGGTTGATTTCCTTACGGGGGAAGTGTAGAGAGAATTGCTAGTAAGACATTCTGCTTGTAAGACTTATGAGGTGCAAGCAATAGAGAACGTTGCTGCTCATAAGACTTACAGGGGTGTAAGTAGGAGAGAACATTGCTGCTCGTAAGACTTGCACGAGTAAGCAGAAGAGGAAGATCTTTGGGATTGCTCTGCTCGTAAGACTTACCGTAAGGGGGAGTATTTCAGTGAGCGATTTGTAAAAGGTTTCACAAATACCCGGATAAACTTGTGGGATTTTAAAGGCTTTTCTTGTGCCCGAATTAAACAAGAAGATAGTGGATTTGAAAATCTCAGGAGGAGCCTGGGGACTGGATGTAGGCCATCACATATTGGACCGAACCAGGATAAATCACAGTTTACATATTCTCTTCCCTAAGCTATTATATTTCCAGCATAGATTATTTAATCTAACTGTTGATTTATGATTCATTACCTTTATACTTATTGCTTTTACTAAGATGCGAAAAGATTTTCAAAGTTCTTAAGTTTTTATCTTACATCCAATTCACCCCCCTCTTGGGTGTCAGTCGGTTCTAACAGAACCAACTCAGCCTGTTCAACCTAAGCCCATACCTACTCCCAATGTATCTCCTGCACGCACTGAGGAGGTACTTTAGTCTTCACCGGTTGCAACAGAGGAAATAGAAATTACTTCTCTGGTTCCTTATCCTTCATATCCTCCAGTGAATCCACCAGATGATCTTCAGACACCGCCAGTGAACCTTCCTGAACCTGAATCATCATCTTCAGATCCTTCAAGTACTGATGGTTTATATGAGTCATGGGCTTTTCATGTTACTCCCATCTCAGCCGCCAAGCCACCTACTCCTCCTCATGATTGATTCCACCTTTGTGATGAAGACAAAACGGGGGAGAAGAACTTGAGTAATTTTGTGAAGAATGGCTAAGTCTCTATATTGGGATTTGGGTGCATGGGGTTTTAGGGTGTTTTTGTTTGTTTTTGTTCTTGATTGATTTTAACGATTTTAAGTTTGATTATGTATTGAATTCTTCATTATGCAATTTTTTTCTTTATGACATTTCATTGAAATTATATTGCATTTTGGGACTAATGAGTTTTTGATTATGTATGCAATGTGAACAAGTACATAAGAACAAAAACTTTGAAAATATCTTTAATAAACTATTTCAAAAGAATTTTCAAGGTTAAATTGAACAAAATATGAAAAGTATTTGAGAAGCATATGTTTGAAAACTCAATTTTAAAAACTTTGTTCAAAATCACCAAGTTTTGTCATCATCAAAAAGAGGGAGAATGTTAGATCCCATATGTTTTGATGATAACAAAAATTGGATCAATAATATAAAATGATTTGATAACAAACAAATGAATTTGAACAAAATGGCAAAGCATTGCTTGAAGTAAGCACTGGAAGTAATAAACAAGTTTTGTGAAGGCTCACTCGAGTAGCCACTCGAGTAAGCAAGAAAAATTTCATCCAGTGAAGCACTATCAAAATTTGGAAGAAGTTACTCAAGGAAGTACTAGAGTAATCTACAAAGTTATATAGACCATTACTCGAGTAGCCACTCAGTAACATTATTCTCATAGGTATCACTCGAGCAGCCACTCGAATAACCAGGCCAAAAATCTTCCAGTGACTCTCGGCCATGAAATGCAACATATCACTCGAGTAGCCACTCGAGTAATCAGTAAGAAAAAGCCATTACCCGAGGGACCACCAGAGTAATCTACAGAATTATTTGAAGTATTACTTGAGTAGCAACTCGAGTAACCAGAAAGCAAAGTCTTGGTCAAGAAATTGATGCAATTACTCGAGGGAGTAATCGAGTAATTTGCTAGGTTATTTAAAAGCCACTCAAGTCACCACCCGAATGAGGTATGAAAAAATATGAAGGCCACTCGAGTAACTAGATTACCACAGTCAGCACCCGAGTAAACTGTGAAGTTAGCACTTGGGTTTTCTCTTAACTTTGTAGTGGTTAGATAACCGCTACAAATATCAGACCCTGAAATTTGCAAGGCTAGAAATGAAAAATAAATCCTATGTTACATGTTGTGGTGGTTAATAAACTACTACTAACTTTAATTTTAAAATTGGTGCGACAACTAGTAGCAAATACTAAACCACTCGTAATATCATTGAAATTTAAATTTTGCGCCAAAAAAAATTAATTTTTTTTTAAAATAGTGCCGTTAATTAGTAGCGGTTAAATAACTGCTACAAAATTTAGCAAAATCTTTTAAAAAATACAATCCTTTGTTGCCCTTTTTTAAATATTAAATTTAACTGTTTATTATTTTAGTAGTTTAGCTAATTTAATTAGTTTATTATACAATGGTTTAGCTTATTTATAATTAAAAAGCAATGATTTAATTTAGTTGGAAAAGAATGAAGATTGTATTGAGGATACCTAGGTAACAAAGCACTATTATGTTGTCTACTACAAAATTATTATTATTATTGTATAAGAAAAAAAGGTGCAAATGAGAAAAGCCCTTAAATATCCGTAAAAAAATAGTGAGAATAAATTTTATGAGAAGCAAAAAGGTATTGAAATCAAAAATTTAAAAACTTGTTACCATATTTGATCACCTTATTCAGCTCCGCAACTCATAGAATAAATATTGTGAATGAGATAAAATAAAAGAAGGGTTAGGTGGAAAGAAATGGGGCAGTGTTTGAGTGAGATATAATGGAGGTATTTATAGGGATCTGTACTACACTTGTAGTAGTTAGTGTAGCGAGTTTTTTAGCATTTTTTATTAGTAGTGGCTATTTTATGTTTTTGTAGCGGTTTAATAACCGCTACAAATATTTTATTAATTTTTCTTAAAATTTTTTTTTATTTTTTTAAGACAAAAACATAATTTGTTTAATCATTCATCCTCGCTATCCCTACAGAAATTATGTAGAAAAATTATTAGTGATGTATTATTTTGTTTAAAAACTTTAATTTAAATGATGTGAACTTAAAAAAATACACCGAATGATAGGTAAATTATTATCGCCTTCAGGGAAGAAGTTTTGAAGTTGGCAGGCTGAAATGGTTCACATTCGTAGGCGATGTTATCACCTTTACCCATGTCATAAAGGTTTTGTGGCTTTAAATAAACAACTATGTGACAATCCCTATGCCTCTCGTCCTCGACATAATAAACCTGGTGTGCCTCTAAGGCAAGAATATACGGCTCATCATCTTGTAAATTACCAGTATGAATTAGTCGTGAGAAACTGAGTAATATGATCCCTAAGTCGTCAGTTGTCAATCCTAGGAAGTAGTGGTATTTTCCCATAAACACTTGAATAGCGTCATGGTGAAACGGCCTTGACAATTAAGTTCGACAACATCAAGAAGCTTTCCATAATAAGGAATGCCTCTGAACTGCATGTTGGTGTCACTGCTACTCACATAACTCCTTGTCTCAAATGTGCCATAAACACCCAAATTTTGAGTTTGCAATCCTTGATTATGTGAAATCGTGTAAAACTTGAAACCATTGACATTATATGCTGTAAAACGTTTTACATGATCAAGAGGGCCGATTGCGAGAGCTCTGAAATCTTGTGAGTGTGGGTTGTGGTCATTTAGTATTATGCGCGCAAACTAGCTCGGGAATTCTTTGTGGACCTTTTTGTCAACTTCAGAGGATGTTTGTGTATGGATCTTGAGTTGATGCTTAACATGACTTCTGAATTCCCTGTAATTAATCATGGAAAGGCGATAGTGAAATGAAAGTGAAAAATGTTACGAAAGATATAGAATAACATGTGAGTGTACAATTCTTACTATATGAAAGGTTCAAATTGAGTGCAATTATTCAAGACAGGTCTATGTGCTTGCAACTTCTCAGTTGTCATTAGTTTGAAGTTCTCAGTTCCTCCAACTGGTTCACCAACACGAGGGATAAATTCTCCTGCTGTTGGCACAGGTTCAGGACATTGTCAACACGAGATGGGCAATTTAAAGCCGTCTCAAGGTCATCAAAGTACCTTGAATAAAAATACAGCACCTCATCCCCTATATAGCCTTCAGCTATAGAACCTTTTGTCTACGCCTTATTCCTTACATAAGATTTTAATTTCCCAAGAAACCTATGATGTAAAGAAGGGAAAATGAAAATAAATCCTGAAAAGGGCAACTAACAAACAAAGGAACTAATAATAAAGCACATATTTAAAATGAGTACCTCTCAATTGGATACATCCATCAATATTAAACTGGGCCAGTGAGCTTTGTTTCATGAACGAGGTGGACTGTAAGGTACACCATCACAGTAAAAAAGGATAGAGGAAAGATAATCTTCAAATGACAAAGCGTAAGAATGATTTTCAATTGCAACGATCGAGCTCCCCAATGATCAAAACCTTAGAACACAACTTCAGAAAGAAAGACCAAAGTTCCACCGAAATGATGGACACATTGGGAGGAAGTGCATTCTTTATAGCCAGAGGAAGTAACTATTACATAAGAACATGTGAGTCATGACTCTTCAGGCCAGCAACCTTTTGAGTCTGCAAGTCACATCAAGAAATGTTGCTTGAATACCCATCAGGAACTTTTAATTTGTTCAACGTTGCAAGGAAGACTTACTTGTTTGGTTTTGTGAAGGTAAACTTTGTTGGGTGAAATTTGTCATGCTCATTTGGCCAAACGTCTTTACGAACTCCCATGGCGCGTAAATCTTTCCTCGTTTGAAGATGATCTTTTGTCTTGCTGGGTTCGTTAAGTAGTGTATATAGCACATTATAGCAAACATTTTTTTAATGTTCATGACATCAAGACTGTGGCAAAGTAAATTTGATTTTCAATATGGAAGAGTGAATAAAATACTTATCTTCTTCCATTACTGAGGCACTGAAGTCTTGTGCATCTTTTGGCGAGCTTGTGCTTAATTGTCACTTTTTCTGAACTCAAACTCAACATTCTCAAGCTTTTGTAAGATTTCTATACTAGACAATGTCTGAAGTGGTCCTCTTTTTTCTAGTTTCCCATTGAAGTGATTCCATTGCAATCTGAGCTTATGGCTTCCATCGAGAAACCTCCTATCCCCTTGAAGAACTACTTTCAGCTGTAAGGAAGGCGCACTGTGTCAGAGTCAAAATTACAAGTTGGACAAGCCGACCCAGCATATACATTCCAACCAGATAATGTGCCAAGGCCAGGAAAGTCACTAATCGTCCACATCAAGGCCGCACGCAAGTTGAACAAAGCCTTCGCATAAGCGTCGTACGTCTTGATGCCGACATTCCACAGGTAAAGCAATTCTGCAATAAGCAGTTGAAGATTTATATTGATGTCATTGCCCAGAGCCTTTTTTCCTGGAATAATCATAGACATAATAAAGGAGCTTTGTTTCATACATATCTAGGGGGCAAGTTATAGGTAACTAAGACCACCTGCCAAAAATTGTAACTTGTGCTAAGATTCCCGAATGAATTGAAACTTTTGGTCACCAAAGCAAGCCGAACATTTCTGGGGTTAGCCGAGAAAGATGGAAAGTCATTGTCAAACGTTTTCCATGTATCTGCATCCTGGGGATGTCTTAATTTATCGTCTTCACTCTTATCAATGTCATGCCACCTCATGTGCTCCACCATTCTAGATGACATAAACAATCTTTGTAGGTAAGGTTTTAAAGGGAAGTACTTAAGAATCTTTGTAGGCTTCTTCTTCTACTTTTTCCCCTTCCGAATTGTCTTGTACCTTGATGTGTGACATCTCTTACATGTCTCCCTGCTAGAATCGCCTCCCTAATACAGCATACAATCATTAGGGCATACATCAATCTTTTGATAGTTCAACCCCAACCTGTTGATAATCTTCTTTGCCTCGTAGAACATTATGGGAATCTCCACGTCGGGGAATGCAACTTGTAATAATTCAAGCAACATTGACATTCCCTTATCTGTGATCCCATACAAGCACTTGAAATTATACAACTTGATCAAGAAAGATAATTTAGAATATTTTCGACAACCTTGATATAAAGGACGGTCTGCTTTATCCATCAAGCTGAAAAAATCCTGAGTTACTTTATTCCTCATAAAACACCAGCTCTGAACCGTGCACTTCTTCTTTGAAGTTGTTCACTTGAAATCCAAAAGCATCACGAACAGCTTCATTAACTAGATCATCTTCAACTACTTGAACTCCAACTTGTGAACTTCAAGGAAGAGCATCATCATATCTCACACCGGCCTTCTCACCATGAACTGGCCAGAACGTATAGTCTTCTAGGAAAAGCTTCACAAGCAACTCCGACACAGATAGACAATCTTGCCATTACAGCTGGCATGAGTAAATGAGAAATCCAAGAAATTGTTTATTCCGTACAAATATTCTGGAGAATTATGTGGTAACCTAATCCATGATTTATCCATAACTACTAGTGAGAGAGAAGAAAGTATAGTGAAGAAGATGAGTGAACAGAGAATTACGAATGCCTGGAAGCTTATATAAAAAGTTTCCAACCTTTAACGTTTAGTAGCGGTTATAAAACCACTACCGTAACCGCTACTAAAATAAATGTTTGTAGCAATTTTATGCATGTAACCACTACAAAATATCACTATTGGTAGGTTTGAAAAATTCTGGGTACATTTTGTAGAAACCACTAAAAAGTTTTTTAATGTTGTAACGGTTATCAACATTAAATCGCTACACAAGTTCATGACTGTTGGGAAATTTTGTTGTCACTTTGTAGCGGTTATTAATATAACCACTATAAAGGTAGAATACCGAGCCAGGGAAATTCAAAATTCAAATGTTGAATTTTTGTAGGGTTATTGAGGTAATTGCTACTAATATTCAACATCTGAATTTTGAATTTCCTGCCCAAGATCCTTAAAGCTACAAAAATATTAAAATTTATGTTTTTGAATATTTGAATTTTTTCTAATGGTTTGTAAACTTTAACCCTTATAAAATTGATAAATTTGATTTTTGTTGCGGTTTTATGCATATGACCACTACAAAAATCTTCAAATTTTAATATTTGTAGCGGTTTTACAATAAAACCGCTACAAATAAATTTTAATTTCTTTTTTTTTCTTAGTTTTAGAAATATAAATATAAATGTAACTATTGTAAAACGCAACGTAAATTTAATTTTTGAATATAAAACATCCAGGTTTATTTACAAATGTTTCCAAAAAATATATAAATGTCCTAAACTAACTAGCAGGAGGCTGATTATCTGGTCTTCCCTCAGGTGGGGCTCCCTCTGGTGTAGCTGCATTAGGGCGCTGGGCAAAGTCAACAGCACCATCATCATCAGCAGGAGGAGGAGGAGGAGGAGGAGGCTGGACAACGAACCAAGGGACAGGGAGAACCTGTGGATGTGCCTCGTTTGAGAACAGATGACTCTGTTAGATCCCAAGTTTTGATGATAACAATAATTCAATTATGTGCAAAACATGTTTTTAGAAGGTTAAGAAAAGTTTCCAAAGTTACCAAATGCATATTTGATGCTTTGCTGATATCTGCTGTGAAATTGCACTGGAGTGCTCGAGCAAGGATTTTGCACTCGAGCATAGATCTCCTCTGTGCTCGAGCAGGTGCGAGAGAAAGCCAGAAAGTATGTACCCAAGAGGCATTCTCCCTTTGTGTTCACTAGATCACTTGAGCACTAAGGTATGCACTCGAGCAGAGAAGCTATTCTCACTCGAGCACACATGCGAGTGAGGGTCTGCGAGTGCTTGGCCGAGAGCAAGTAATAGCATGCTTCCATCATTCACTCGAGCAGAGACATCAATGCTCGAGCATGAGCATTCTGTGCTCCAGCAAGGTACTGCGAGTACTTGGCCGAGAGTCATGAAGTTCAAAGAAGTGCAAGTGTGCTCGAGCACACCCATATATGCTCGAGTGACACGTCAATGCTTGCGAGTGAAAATTCTATCCCTCTGAAATCCTGATGCGAGTGATGGTTTTGAGAGCATATTCCTTGAGAATATGCGTCTCACTCGAGCAGAGGTAAGTGTGCTCGAGTGAGGGTCCATATCACTCGCGAGTACAAATTCTCACTCTTGTCAAAATGGTATGCGAGTGATGACCCGAGAAGACATTCCCTGTGGATATTGAAAGATCACTCGAGCAGAGGTTTTGTGCTCGAGTGAGACCCCTCTTCACCCGCGAGTGAAGATTTTGTCTCTCTGATATTCTATGCAAGCACAACCCGATAACAAAGGTATATGAAGGAAAATAGGAGATCACTCGAAGTGAGCCTTTCATGCTCGAGTGATGCCCTGTTTGACCACCGAAAATGCTAAGTATCACAACATTCATTTCGAATATGGTTTATTGTTATTAATTCATATCATCATTACTTTTTATCATTGTTTAACATTGTTTTGATTGTTTTAAAAGTATGATACAGGAATATGAACGTTTGAATTGAACCACATGAGGAAAGTGATACAACGGCAGACAAGATGATTATAAACACGATGGCACCTACCGCACTCAGATTATTCAAACATGCACGTGTCTGCCAATACTTTCAAATGTCCCGCTCCAAAAATGACGAATTTCCAAACGGGCAAAAACTGGAGCAACTATATATATGCAGAGACTCAAAGAGAAACAACAACAACGTATCACAAGAATTCACAAGCTAATACCAAGTCTCTGTTATTCATCATTTTCCTCTGTATACACATTGATCTTCAGTGTTTATTCATTAGCTCTATAAGAAAGTCTTCATACAATTCAAAATTCTATGTGTATTTGATCTCAAGGTATTGGGATCTTGAGAGGGTTGTTTTTCCTTACGAGAGAAGCCGTTGAAAGAATTCCTTGTTGTGTCTTCCACTCTTAAGCCTTATAAGATACAAGCAGAAGAGAACGTTGCTGCTCGTAAGACTTACAGTGGTGTAAGCAGGAGAGAACGTTGCTGCTCATAAGTCTTGTATACATAAGCAAGTGAGAAGAGTCATAGGTTGTTTTTCTGCACGTAAGACTTGTCGTAAGGGGGAGAGAAATTTCTTGTTGAGAGAATATTTCTGCTCGTAGTCCGTTTAAGGATGATTGTTGTTTTGTGGCGTTCTGAGAGCCCATTGAATCTTGGAGAGATAGTGAAAAACTCAGTAGGTCTTGATCTCTGAGGACTGGATGTAGGCATTGTTGTTAGGCCGAACCAGTATAACTCTCTGTGTTCAAATCTTCTCTTTTCTACTCTATCTATTATTCTTTCATATCACCACTCCAAGCGAAAAATTTTATAACATCACCCAATTCACCCCCCTCTTGGGTGAAGCTTGCCTCTTACAGACTCCACGGCCACTCAAGCATGTAGTTCATGATATCGCGCCACTACATGTGCTGGGAGTAGTAGAGATCGACCTGTTGCTATATCTGCTACATATGTTGCTGCTACTAAGCTACTATAGCCTATGTCCTGGCTAAATCTGAGCGCAACTCCTTAACAGACTTGTCCCTTTGACGTCTGACCCCGGACGTCTATGCTTTAGAGCTGCCAGCCTCAAAGGCGGCACTCCTGTAGTAGACCATGCTAGGTCTCATTCGTATCCCCATCCCTGTACTTGTCCAGGGTACTCAACCTAATCCAGACCCGCCTTTAAAGGAGCCATGGGGACTATAGACCCTAATAACTCCTGGGTCTCGGTTTGGGTCTCTTGCAGCTCAGCCTGTGCTACTGTATCCACTCATGCCATTGTATGAAACAATTACATATTATAATTTTTCATAATAAAGTTGATTTTATACAAAATTTAATAATCAATTCACTTACAATGGCCGCCTCTACTTGCTGAGAGGTCGGAGTCCCGTCACGGTGTCTACGCGTAAATCGAACAACTCCCCATAATCCGTTTGACGGTTCTCCAGCTGTGCCTTCCTCTCCTAAGATAATTAAAAAATTCAATTAGTATTATAAAAACAATACTATATTTATAATATGAAATAACTAGCTAAAAGTAACTGATATTGTGAAATGTTACCATCTCGCTATAAGTGACAACAAAGGTCTTCAATCCTGCTATGTAGTGGATCATCTGCTGCCCATGGCACCTCATGTTTCTCTGAGAGAGTGCCTAAAAATAAAATATTAAATGTATTAAAATCATAAAAATAATTAAATTATAATTATAATTATAAAAACATTACCTGTGCCTCAGCGTTCCTCTTGTACTGGACGAAACTCACCCAATTGTGCGATGGGATGCCGTCCGGGACGTTCTCGATTAGCTGTTACAGAGGAATCATCCCATCCTTATCTATATTGTGGAAGAGACAGTTCCTCTAGCCATCACCTATCTTCATTAGCATGTACCTATTCTGGTTATCCCAAACGACAAACCTAAGCTGTAACACCATTGGAAAAAAATATTTAAATATGACTAATTTAATTACAAATAAGACAATTAAAAAAATATTAATTAAATATTATTACTTACAGGAAATATAATATAATTAAATATTTTTAATTACCTACACCACCTTGTCCCACTCCTGGTCCTTCGGTGCCTTCAGGAAGTTCCTCCACATCCTGAAGTAAAAGGAGAACCGCATCCAATTTGAGCTCAGCTCATTCAAGAAGCAGTTGAACAGGTCACCCCCATTGTCGGTGGGCTAGTCCGTGGCCTCATTCCATGGAACTATAACTTGTAGCGTCTGATCCAAGCTGTTTAGACCGGCCACATACAGCATCCTCGTGGACACGTTCCCCTGCTCATCTGCATAATTTATTGCATGTTAGATAAATTACAATTCAAATTTAACATTTTGAATTTAAATATTTAATTTATTAAATACAAAAATATATTTACCTTGGACTCACACCTCAAACCCAGTAGACTGAGAAGACAATCATCGTGGGTTATTCTAGTTCCACGCCTCCTCCACATCCAGGAACCACTCCATCTCTATGATCGGGTACTTATGGTATGGTCGTCTCCTATGGGACCGTCTGTGGTGGCTATAGTGGGGCTGACTCCTATGGCTATTATGGGAAGATGGGCTGAAATGGCTCAGTCACCCTCCCACTGCACTGCCCCTCTCATTGCCCTTCCTCTGCTGCTGCTACCCCGCACTGCCCCTCCTCTGCTGCTACCTCAAAGCCATATCAACTACAAAAATTTAAAAAAACTATTTAGTCATATTTATATGCAAAAGTAAAATAAAAATAAAAATAAAATACGTATTGTCCGTACCTTAAGTGAGAATAACGAAATGCTGCAGCAAAAACTCTTCGACAAACATCTGAATGCTTAAATCTTAAAGAAAACACTCAAAGAAACTTCAGGAAACAAAATGGCTAAATCGGAAACTTTGTAAAACTTTGTAGCAGTTATAAAATAATTGCTATAAATTACATGACCTTTGAGGTTCTGTACCGGTTATGGTAAACAAACCGCTACAAATTTCACGATCTTTGAAGTTCTGTAGCGGTTATGGCAATAAAACCGCTACAAATAGGCAAGTTTGGAATTTTGTAGCAGTTCAATAGGTGAAACCGATACAAATAACCACTACACTATTACCGCGGCTTGGTGGCACCAAGTGGCGTAAACTTTGTAGCGGTTTTTATACAGGAAAAATATAAACCACTACCATCAACAACCACAAAATTATAAAATTTCATGAATTCCCACACTGTTCCAGGTTACATTCCAAAAACAAGGCAAACTTCAAAAATCCATAACTTTCAATTAACTAGTTCAAATAGCTTTTAATACTTATTAAATTAAAGCCCAGGACATCTACTTTAAGGTTGTTAAATTTTATAGCATTTGGACCAGGTTTGACTAATAAAAAACACTTTGCAAGTTCTCTACCTCTAGAAAATGAATTGAGGCATATTTGAACACAACTTCCAAAATCATCATATGAACAAAAAGCCTTAAAAGGCTCCCTCTAGCTAAAATTGAGGGTTTGAACATCTCAATAAATACTTAACAAAATCATAGAATATTCTATTCAAATCAAAGCATACACTTATCGAAACTCAAATCTGTTATCTATTCTTGATTCTGGCAGTACCTCCTCTGAGTAGACAGAATCAAACAGCTCTAATTGAAAAGCAAAAACTATAGAAATGTTGTTTTCCATGAGAGGAAAAATGTTAGAGAAGATTTTGAAAGCTAGAAATGCAGAATCGAGGGTGAAATCGGCTACAGAGCTCAGAAATTTTCACTATTCACTCTTTCTCTTTCCTTCTCTCTTCTTTCATTTTGTAATGTTTTTTCTCATTTTCCCTTCATATTAAGGCAGCTGCTGGACAAAATTTAGAGGAAAGAGGGAGTATTGGATAATTATATCATTAAAACAAAACACTTAGCCCACAATATGCTAAATGTCAAGAGTTTATGATTTCTTCAAAAAGCAAGTAACTAGTTAGTTACCATAATTGGTATGGTTAACCATTCTAGTCTCCCTACTTCAGCCAACATTTATCCCAATTAAAGGAAAAATTAAATGATTGCTTGCTTTATTAGTCAAATGACCATTTTGCCCTTACATTTATTTCTATTTTTGCACTTGCAGGAAAATTGGGCAGAATTTTCATCAAACTTTGAAAATTTGTATCTTTATTTATAGAGATCCAATGGGTGTAATTCTAAAGGCTATATGACCCTTATTAAGTCTATTTTGAAGGAAAAATATAGCCTTTAAGCACTAGAAGCTTACAATTCCCAGAATTATTGTTTTTGGACGATGCCATTAAAAATTGCTGGTTTTACTAGGCTAACTTCAAAAATAAATAACTCTTTGTGTACAGCTCCAAATGACCTATATGACCTATCAAATTAAAGCTTGATAATTCTACTTTTATACTTAAAAATAACATAGACATTGGATATTATTTGCCTATTTAAAAATTCCACACAACTATACTGCCACGCTGAAAAAATACATTAGCAGCAAATCGTTATTCCTGGGACTCTTGCTAAACCGGGGCTTAGCAGCCGACTTGATTTAGGCTTATTCTCAAGCCTATAATCCTAAAATTCAGGATATTACTTTTCTCCCTTTGTTTAATAAACTTTATCCTCGAAATTTGAACATTTACAACTTGGGGATCATTTCTTATCATTCATTCCATCCTTTTATCATGTGCAGGTTCAAAAGCCGTGCAACATAATTATCATATTCAATTTATCTCTTTCATATGCAAGCTCATCGAGCATACAACACAATTATCATATTCTTGTTAAAGATCTTAGAGAGTATTTAGTATTAATCATTCATTCAGTTCACAGTATGTAGCATGCAATTAAACACAGGACCTACTAGTCCATTCCCACAACGTTTGGTTCCTTAGGCCACACAACCTCTTTGGGACTCCTTCCTGATCACACAATCACATCAAGCACTGGACCAAACTCACCAAGAGATCATACTAGGCAAGGACCTAACTCACCTAAGCCACAATCATATCAAGCACTAGACCTAACTTTCCCAGGACACAGTCATATCAAGCGCTTGACCTAACTCGTTCAGGACACACCAAAGTGTTTGGTCACACTGATCTTATTGCCTAGGGAATCACTCCTATGCCAACAGCTTCATGGGACTTACTGCCTCAAGCATTTGCTCATTACCATTCTTAAAACATAACATTCTGTTGGCCTAAGGACATACATATCCATCAAGTCTTATGGCCTAAGCACATACAGTTCATTATCTTTGCTGAATATATATCAAGACTAACAACCTCAAGACATATAGCCCATTAGGTATTACTACTGATGACTCCCTATTTTTAGATAATTTTCAGATATATTTTAATATATTTGGGAGTCATCTATAATAAATAAAAGGGATTTTAGTCATATTTTGATAAGATATTGATTTAAAGGGATTTCATTATAAATATCAAATTTTATGATAAAAATAATGATTTTGATATTAAAGATAAAAAAATGATATTAATAATAAAAATAATAATTTAAGATAAAAAAGAAAAGATATTTCAATTATTATTATTGTTGTTGTTGTTATTGTTGTTATCATCATCATTGTCATTATTTATTAATATCATTATCTATCTTTTTGTTTGATTTTATTTTGCTAGAGAGATATTACATGAGGATCTAAGAACCTGACCAATATATAGGGGGTTAAGCTTCTTTAGGAGGAGGAGAAGAGAACACACGTTTGAGTACGGATGGAAGGAGAGGCGTTCGTGTTCGGTCATCATCTTTATGGGAGGATGAGAGGACTGTGGAGGTGACTGATTTGAAAATTAGTAGCACCACTTGATCAAAGGACGTTATGGAGAATTAGAGGCAATTGAAGCTAAAGAATTAAAGCTTAGAAGAGATTTGAGGCTCAATCTTTTGGTTTTATTAATTTCTTCTCTTTCCTTTCAGTTAACTCTTATTTTGCTGTGTATTATTATTGCTTTGATTTGGTTTTGGTTATGACTATGTGTAGCTAAATTTCTTATTCTAGGATTGCTTTGAACTATTAAATGGATTAAGGCTTTTTTTATTTATTTATTTTATTTATTAATGAAATTTATGTGTTGATTTTATCACGTACTTAATTCTTTTGGGTGATTGGCCACCACGTAGATTGTTGGGTTCAATTGATTGATGCTTGATAAAGCAAATTTAATTGTAGAACTTAGATAAAATCATGCTAGACTTGAAGTTTAGGGGTTAAATGGATGGTTTGTTAATACATTAGAGATATATCTATTAGCCTAACATTGTCTAATTGAGGATAGATCTTAATGAGTGCTTTTGTTAACTGTGACAAGAGATTGCATGAGTTAATTGAGAATATAAAATTGGTTTTGACTTAAGAAAGCTTTATCAATTAATTTTGGACCTCTCACAAGCAAATCTTTTCATTATCAATTTAAGATTTAAGTTAGTCTTATGAAGTATAATAGGAATAAGTAATCCTAGGTTCCACCTGTCATGAAATTCTCAAATACATTCTCTTTTGATCAATTAATTCTAAAATTCATTCATTTCTCTCACTCAACCTTTTTAAGAACATAAGTGTGATAATTAACTCGTTTTTTCCTTTGTTCTCGTGGGAACGATATTATTATACTACTTGTGACAATCCATGCGCTTATGGTTAAGCTAGACGGCTAGTAACTACCCTGTACAAACATCTATGTTGGGGCTTACTACCAACATGAGTAGGTATTTGATTTTGAGAGGCTATAATGTAAAGAGAATTCACCACCATTTTGCCCTACTACACTAAGACTCATCCCAATCTCTATTTATATGTGTCACCACAAACTATATAGGTTGTGTGACTATCGACCATATAGGTCGTGCCATGTAAACCACACTGGTTCACATTATTATACATGATATAATACTGTTGGCCATACTGCTTTAACACACATATTTTACGCCCAGCCTGTCACACCCTTATTTAAATTTCACCTTTACCAAAGTATTCATGAAAAATGATATGCGGTTTAGTGAACAACACAAGAATAGCATAAATATACTGATAATATATGCATGAGTATAGAAATTCCCCATAAGGGTTTGTACATAATAATTACAAACCTTGTAGCCGCACAGGGCTTTAAGGTATCTAAACCCGTCCTTGTGAAACAAAGATATCTTTCCGTCTTCGTTCCACCACTACAATCTACTCGTACAGTTCTCTTCTTTGTTCTCAGCATATCTTCTGTATCTTTTCTGTCTAAATGTTAGTAGGGACGGGTGAAGTTCAAGAGAATCTCAATAGGAAACAGTTACCATAATGCATGCATGATAGATGCTATGTGTATGACTTGTTAGCTTTATCTAGATGCATGCCCCAAATGACATTTTTGCATGCTCAATGTTTCATGTAACAAAACTGTGGCCACAACAAAATAGAAATAGAGCTTCAGTAAGGTAAGTCCCCTATCTTGTGTCCCTTTTGATAAACAGAAATAGTTCCTCGATTTATGTGTAAATAGCTTGGGCTCCATATTCGCTCCTTCAATGCCAAAGGTACCGTTTAGACACTTCCATAATGTTTCTGGGGGTTATATGAGTCTATATTGAAATATTACTACAATGCCCCCGGGGACCCAGCCTGGCCCCGCATACCTTGTCTAACTATACTTTTCCTGAAAGTCTTTCATAGGCTATTCTAACATATTTTTGCCTAAGGAATCCATTTTTGAACTCAGATTTATCAAATTCAATGTCAAATTACAAAATTACACTTGGCACCCCCACTTTAAGGGTTTTAGGGGCGTTTTTGTAATTATGCTTTTTCGGGCTTTTCCAAAAAAACTCAGAAAATCCATCACTAAGGTCCATTTACAGCCCTGGCCGAAATATATGGGTTTTCCGGGAAAAATTGGGGTTTTACGATTTCGGCTCCGTAAATGTGTTACTTTTTACTCCTAACCACTTTATTGCCTATTCCATTAGGTTACAACTACCATTTAGTACCAATTTGGGCAGCATAACAACCCCCACAACCCATTTTCCATTTTTACACACAAAGATAATCCGGCAAAATTTCACCAATTAAATTGTCCACAACAGCGAGAATAGTCAATATAAAATAGTTTAGAAGTTACCTCAAGCTCCCACTAGCTATTCCTCAATGTGGCTAAAACCCTAAGTACTTAATAACATATTTTGATATTCAAAACATTAAATCATAAAGAGGAGTAGCTTAGGGTTGAGTTATTCGTGTTAATAGCTAAATCATCGGAGGAATCGGCTTACCTTTGTAAGAGGCAAGCTTCACCCAAGAGGGGGGTGAATTGGGTGATGTTATAAATTTTCCGCTTGAAGTGGTGATATGTAAATATAGTGGATAGAGTAGAGTAGAGAAGATTTGAACACAGAGAGTTATACTGGTTCGGCCTAACAACAATGCCTACGTCCAGTCCTCAGAGATCAAGATCTACTGAGCTTTTCACTATATCTCCAAGATTCAATGGGCTCTTAGAACGCCACAAAACAACAATCGTCCTTAAACGGACTACGAGCAGAAATATTCTCTCAACAAGAAATTTCTCTCCCACTTACGACAAGTCTTAAGTGCAGAAAAACAACCTATGACTCTTCTCACTTGCTTATGTATACAAGACTTATGAGCAGCAACGTTCTCTCCTGCTTACACCACTGTAAGTCTTACGAGCAGCAACGTTCTCTTCTGCTTGTATCTTATAAGGCTAAAAAGTGGAAGACACAACAGGGAATTCTCTCAATGTCTTCTCTCGTAAGGAAAAACAACCCACTCAAGGTCCCAATACCTTGAGATCAAATACACATAGAATTTTGAATTGAATGAAGACTCTCTTACAGAGCAAATGAATAATCACTGAAGATCAATGTGTATACAGAGGAAAATGATGAATAGCAAAGACTTGGAATGAGCTTCTGAATGTATGTGCTACGTTGTTTTTTCTTTCTCCGTGAGTCTTTGTATATATATAGTTGCTCCAGTTTTTGCCCGTTTGGAAATTCTTCATTTATGGAGCGGGATATTTGAAAGTATTGGCAGACACGTGCATGTTTGAATAATCTGAGTGCGGTAGGTGCCAGCGTGTTTATAATCATCTTGTCTGCCGTTGTATCACTTTCCACATGTGGTTCAATTCAAACGTTCATATTCCTGTATCATACTTTTAAAACAATCAAAACAATATTAAACAGTGATAAAAAGTAATGATGATATGAATTAATAACAATAAACCATATTCGTAATGAACGTTGTGATACTTAGCATTTTCGGTGGTCAAACAGGGCATCACTCGAGCATGAAAGGCTCACCTCGAGTGATCTCCTATTTTCCTTCATATACCTCTGTTATCGGGTTGTGCTTGCATGAAATATCAGAGAGACAAAATCTTTACTTGCGGGTGAAGAGGGGTCTCACTCGAGCACAAAACCTCTGCTCGAGTGATCTTTGCAATTTACACAGGGAATGTCTTCTCGGGTCATCACTCGCATACCATTTTGACAAGAGTGAGAATTTGTACTCGCGAGTGATATGGACCCTCACTCAAGCACACTTACCTCTGCTCGAGTGAGAAGCATATTCTCAAGGAATATGCTCTCAAAACCATCACTCGCATCAGAATTTCAGAGGGATAGAATTTTCACTCGCGAGTGATGTGGGCCCTCACTCGAGCACAAAGACTCCTGCTCAAGTGAGAAGAATATTCTCAAGAATTATACCTTTTGAACAAGTACTCGCAACTGATTTGGAGAGGGATAGAATTTTCACTCGCAAGCACTGATGTGTCACTCGAGCATGGATGGGTGTGCTCGAGAACACTTGCACTTCTCTGAACTTCATGACTCTCGGCCAAGTACTCGCAGTACCTTGCTCGAGCACAGAATGCTCATGCTCGAGCATTGATGTCTCTGCTCGAGTGAATAAAGGAAGCATGCCATTACTTGCTCTCGGCCAAACACTCGCATGCCCTCACTCGCATTTGTGCTCGAGTGAGAATGACTTCTCTGCTCGAGTGCATACCTTCTGCTCGAGTGATCTAGTGAATACAAAGGGAGAATGCCTCTCGGGTACACACTTCCTGGCTTTCTCTCACACCTGCTCGAGCACAGAAGTGATTTGTGCTCGAGTGCAAACTTCTTGCTCGAGCACTCAAGTGCAATTTTACAGCAGATATCAGCAAATCATCAAATATGCATTTGGTAACTTGGAAACTTTTCTTAACCTTCTAAAAACATGTTTTGCACATAATCGAATTATTGTTATCATCAAAACTTGGGATCTAACATTCTCCCCCTTTTTGATGATGACAAAACTTTTTGTGATGAAGATTTAAGAGAATTTGATTGAGATTGAAAAGTTTGAAATTTCTTCAAAGTTTCCAAATGCATATCAAGTTTTCCTGCAATGTTTCCTCTGGACACTTAACAGCCAAGGTAAGTATAGTATGAGGTATATAACTTAATAAGAACTTAATAACTTGAAACATTGTAATTTTAAATCTTGAACCATATCATTAACTTTGGAAAAACTTGAACAACATAACATAACATAATAACTTGTAGTTCCAAATGACATACATATCAAATCAAATCCTACCCAATA
Organism: Inga oerstediana; assembly: GCA_963210345.1. Taxonomy (NCBI): domain Eukaryota; kingdom Viridiplantae; phylum Streptophyta; class Magnoliopsida; order Fabales; family Fabaceae; genus Inga; species Inga oerstediana. The sequence continues at coordinate 21,686,105 of OY723400.1, read as the reverse complement.
CAGAAATCTACCCAAACACCCATATACACCCTACAGAAGCTCAGAAATATCACACATCCTTCTCCCCCATTTTGTCAACATCAGAAGGGGGTCTGGAGGTGGAACAAAGGAAATCATAGCAGAGAGAGGGTCAATGGGCTGATCAGAAGGAGATGGTGGTTGTGGTACAGATGATGAGGGAGGTAGTGAAGGCGACCGATCAAATGTAACATCTACATTGGAATCTAGATCGGTGAAGAGCACATGAGTCTGTGGTACTGAGGGAGGAGTGGTCTCAGGAGGCACCCCGAAAGATGAAGAGGGAAAATGGGAGTGCAAGAAAGTCTCCATATTGGTGATCCTCTGTGACATTTCATCCTGAGTTTTGAACATCAGTTCAAAATTAAGATTGGCCTTGTCTACCAGATTGATGACTTGTGCTTCCATTTTCTCCACAAGCTTCTCATATTCAGTCACTAACTCCTTCTTCAAACTTGATACGGCTTGATTAATTACCTCAGACAGATGATTGGATAGAGAGGCATTGAGAAATGAAGGAGGAGGAATAGGACCTTGTGCAGATGATTGTGCCTCATCTCCTTTGGATGGAGTGGTTTCCCTCTTTGATGTGGCTTTGGTCCGACTCACCAGAAGATTGATACCCATGTGAGTTAACTGAGTCTTACCAAACCGTGAGATGAGTACCCTTTCTTTTCCTTCCAGATACCAAATTTTGTTTTTCATCAAGATGAAGGAAACAAGTTGAGGGTAAGGTATGGTTGTGGATCTTGTTAAAGAAAAACGAAACCGCCTCATCTCATTAAAAATGATCTCCCCTACATTCCTTTGTTGCCCAGCAACCAAAGAAGCCAAGAGATAGTAATCCTTTTGAGCAAAGTAGGTAAAGTTCTTGGATTTATTGACTATGCTCCAGGAATAAATGTAATAAAGGATTCTGTGATTATCAGGCATATCAATAGGCTTGAAAATGAGGGGGCCAATTGGGTCTTTTGGTCTCAAAATTTTAAAGGTTTCATTGGCAGAGAATGATGGTGGATCAGTAGGAGGTGCAACATAACCAAGTAAATCATTTATGATTTTGGCAGAAATCATAATAAATTTCCCTCTAATGGTTGTAATACAGCTTCTTCAATCAACTCACCGGATCTAGACATAATATTATGAGTTTTCATGTTATAGCAGAAAGTTTTCACAACAGTGGGGGAATATGGCAAATGAATATTTAGCCAGGGAGCATAGTATTGAAGGTAAGGGTACAAGTCCAAATGACAATTCTTTTTCAGATAATCCAAATCCACATACACTACAGGGCAGAAATGTCTATGCTTAAATTCATCATCATATACCTTCTGAGATAAGGCCTTAAGCTCTGTCACATTGAATCCCTCAGGAAGACTAGAGAGTTGATCATCCACTGGTGCTTGGGAGGCAGAAGGTGCTCCTGAAGCAGAGGCACTTGGTTGCCTGTCTTGATGTGAACTAGAAACACCGGCTTGAGAAGCGATCTTCCCAACTACCTTGTCCAATTTGGATTTTTCTATTGCTTCCCTGAGTTGTTTACTGAAGGTATCCCCAGAAGAAGAAGATGATTGGGGTTATTCTGAATCCTTCTTCTTTCCCTTTCCTTGAACCTCTTTGGATTGAGACCGGGTGATTATTGGTTCCTTGATTATGGGTTCCCTGAAGACCACACCCTTTGGTTTCTTTTGAGGAGGTTGATCTTTCTTTGAAACTTGAGGCTTTGGGTGAGGTTTCTTAGCCGGAGTCCTCTTTTTGGTTTTTGGTTTAGGAGGGGGTGATGGTGAGGAAGAGATTTTGGGAGATGGAGGAGTAGGCTCAGGAGTTCCAGATTCACTGGCAGCAGAGTGAGTAGGAGAAGGTGAATGAGATCTTTGAGGGATAGAGGGTAGTTTTGTTCTTGCCATTGTCAAGAGAATGGAAGAGAGGCAAAAACTCTTAGTTTTTGAATGAGGAATAAGTGGAGATTAGGGCACAAGTGAAAAATGCAGAAGACAAAAATCACCTCTTATAGAAGATTGAAAGGTTGTAACGGCGATTTGAAGCAGAAAGACGTGATTGAATGATGAGAAAACGGTTGAAGGTGAAGAGTTGTGTCTTTCGAGTGAGAAAGCACTTCGAGTGAGAAGAGGAAGTGCGACGTTCTGAACTCCTCAGTAACTGATATAAGTGACAGTGCTCGAGCATGAACCCTAGTGCTCGAGTGATATTCATACTGTGCTCGAGTGTGTTCTAGTTGTGCTCGAGTGATCTTCTGGAAAAATAAAGAATCATGTAAAACGTACCTGGATTGTGGATTCCTTGACATATTTTGCATCTTTGTACTCAAATCCTCCAAAATCATTTGAGTAACCATGATTTGGATAGCTTCTGCAAAGAGATTCTTCTTCTTCACTCGAGCAGGCATTCCTCACTTCAAGCATGTTCATATCATGCTCGAGTGAGAATTCCTCACTCGCGAGTGAGTTTAATTCTCACTGTTGTTTATGATATATTCCCTTGGTGTTCTCAACTCCTCTGTTAACCTCTGTTTTAACTAACAGAGAACAGAGTATCATGAATAGTGCTGTGCTCGAGCAGAGTTTCTTGTGCTCGAGTGACACAGCTCATCACTCGAGCAGCACCTTCTGTGCTAGAGTGAGACTCCTGCAAAAACAAATTTTGGCCACTCCGATGCTAAAATCAGTATGGTTATCATCAAAATAATCATTTAATTAAACTTTTTAACAAGAAAACTTACAACTCATTGGGATTAACCATTCCCAATTCTCTTCGAATATAGAGAAATTTCTCTTTTGCAATTGGTTTCGTGAAAATATCCGCAAGTTGAAGATGAGTTGGTATGAACTCCACTTTGACATCTTTCTTTTGAACATGATCTTGAATGAAATGATGTCGAATGTCTATATACTTGGTTCTTGAATGTTGTACAGGATTCTTTTCCAAGCTTATCGTGCTAGTATTATCACAATAGATTGGGATTTCTTTTAAATAAATTCCCAAATCTTGAAGTTGTTGTTTTAACCATAGCACTTGAGAACAGCAGCTTGCTACAGCTATATATTCAGCTTCAGTCGAAGATAATGAAACTGTGTTCTGCTTCTTGCTGAACCATGACACTAGAGAACCTCCGAGAAATTGACATTGTCCACTAGTACTCTTTCTGTCAGTTTTATATCCACTGTGATCTGAATCTGAATATGCCATTAAATACTCGTTCCCTCTCTTTGGATACCAAAGTCCAAGCTCTGAAGTATCTCCTAGATATTTGAAAATTCTTTTTACTGTCTCTGCATGAGATACTTTAGGATTGGATTGATACCTTGCACACATTCCTACACTGAACTGAATATCTGGCCTGCTTGCTGTAAGATAGAGTAATGAACCAATCATTCCTCTATACTTTGTGATATTGAAGCTAGGTCCCTTTACATCAGCATCCAGCAATATTGTAGAACTCATTGGAGTATCAGCTCCGTTAGCATTATCTAGTCCATATTTCTTCAGCAACTCTTTCAAATACTTTGTCTGAGATATAAATATGCCATTCTTTTTTTGTTTGATCTGAAGTCCAAGAAAGAAGTTCAATTCTCCCATCATGGACATTTCAAATTCTCCCTGCATAATCTTAGAGAAATCTTGACACATAGATTCGTTAGTAGCACCAAAAATAATATCATCAACATAAATTTGAACTATTAGAATATCATTTTTGTTATGTTTGATGAATAGAGTTGTATCAACTTTACCTCTGACAAAACCTTGATCAAGAAGAAATTTGCTTAGTCTTTCATACCAAGCTCTGGGTGCTTGTTTCAAACCATATAATGCTTTCTTAAGTTTGAAGACATAATCAGGTTTTGTTTCATCTTCAAAACCAGGAGGTTGTTCGACATATACTTCCTCCATAATATAACCATTTAGAAAAGCTCTTTTTACATCCATTTGATAAAGTTTAAAACTTTTGATGCAAGCAAAAGCTAAGAATACTCGTATTGCTTCCAATCTTGCCACTGGAGCATATGTTTCCTCATAATCAATACCTTCTTCTTGATTATAGCCTTTGGCAACCAATCTTGCTTTGTTTCTCACAATGATTGCTGACTCATCAAGTTTGTTTTTGAAAACCCATTTGGTCCCTATAACCGTATGATCTTTAGGTCGAGGAACCAAATCCCAAACTTGATTTCTTTGAAATTGATTTAGTTCTTCTTGCATAGCAATCACCCAATCATTGTCAGATAAAGCTTCTTCTATATTAGAAGGCTCAATTTCAGAAATAAAAGCTGAAAATGTTACCTCATTGAGAATTCTATTTCTGGTTTTGACACCTTCATGAATATCTCCTATAACTTGATCAATTGGATGATCCTTCATATGTCTCCATGCTTTAGGTTGATCATGATCATCAATATCTTCTAAATTTTGAAAATCATTCGTTTCAAAATCATCCTGCTTTGAAATAGATTTGTTTTTCTTGATTGAATCCATTTCTTCTTCATCATTAAGTTTTGTCTGAGATTCAATTTCATCAAACACAACATGAATAGATTCTTCAATAGTACATGTTCTTTTATTGAAAACTCTATAAGCTTTACTTCTATTAGAATATCCTAGAAAAATACCTTCATCAGACTTTGAATCAAATTTACCTAAATTTTCCTTACCATTGTTGTGAATGAAACACTTACACCCGAAGATATGAAGATGAACAATATTTGGCTTTCTTCCTTTATAGAGTTCATATGGTGTCTTTCTAAGAGATTTGCGAATATATGCTCTGTTTGAAATATAGCATGCAGTACTCATTGCATCTGCCCAGAACACTTGTGACATTTCTTTTTCATTAAGTAAAGCTCTTGCCATTTCTGTAAGAACTCTGTTCTTCCTTTCCACTACTCCATTTTATTGAGGTGTTCTAGGAGCTGAGAAGTTGTGATCTATCCCCTCGTTGTTGCAGTAATCTTCAAACAATTGATTATCAAATTCTCCTCCATGATCTGTTCTAATAGAGACAATAGAAATACCTTTCTCATTTTGAACCTTTTTGGCAAACATAATAAATTCAGCAAAAGTTTCATCTTTTGAGGCAATGAATATAGTCCAAGCAAATCTTGTAAAATCATCTACAATTACTAACGTATATAAATTTCCTCTAAAACTTTTTACTCTTGCAGGTCCTACCAAATCCATATGAAGTAATTGTAAAGGTTTTGAAGTAGAAATTTCATATTTTGTTTTAAAAGAAGATTTAGTTTGCTTGCCTTTTTGACATGCTTCACAAATCATGTTATCTTTGAATTTGAGTTTGGGAAGGCCAACAACTAAATCTTTTCTGATCAATTTGTCAAGTTGATTCATATTAACATGAGCCAAACGCTTATGCCATAACCAACTTTCCTCTGATCGACTAAGAAAACAATTTTCAGAAGAATTTGAATTTAAATCAATTGTATAACAATTACCGTCCCTTTGAGCTCAGATTTTTGCCTTGATAGTTTCTTTGTTTAGAAGTAGATCTTTCTTACTTACTATCAAGCATTCTTTCGAGTCGAAAATCACCCAGTTATCTTTGTCAGTGCTTTGGCTTACGCTTAAGAGATTGTGGCATAATCCTTCAACATAATATACTCCGTTGATTTGAAAGCCATCGGTTCTTCCCACTTCACCAATTCCAGCAATACGTCCGGATTGATTTCCTCCAAATGTCACCTTTCCTCCTTCTCTAGGTTCAAACATGGTGAACTTATTTTTGTCACCAGTCATGTGTCTCGAACATCCACTATCAATATACCATTTATTCGCTCGAGATGCTTTGAGACATACCTAGAAAACGATGATCAAGTTTTAGGTACCCACACTTTCTTGGGTCCTTTGTGGTTAGTATTTGGAATATGTGTCCCTTTCGGAACCCATTTATATGTTCCAATAACCTTTCCCTTTTTGAAATAACACGATGAAGTATAATGTCCTTTCCTATTACAAAAATTGCATGACACAAATGGATTTGATGTATGCACAGAATTCCTGAAATATTTAAGATAGTCTCTACTGCTCTTCTTATTCTTATCATACACAGCATTATATCCAATTCCAGATTTATCAAAGGAAACTTTCTGAGAACTTAAGATAAACTTGAGAGTTTCAGTTCCTTTAGTAAATTTTTCAACAATCTTTGTTAAGTCTTCTATTTTCTTATCTTTCTCTTTACACATTTCATATGATGATATGACATTACTTTCTAATTCTTTTACTTTCTTCTTATAACTAACCATTTCTTTAGCAACTTTAATGAACTCTGTATGCAATGCATTATATTCAGATAACAATTCATTATAAGAGGGTTCAGAGTCACTTACCTCAGAGTCTGATTCTTCTTCCTTAGCTACCAAGCATAGATTGGCTACTTCGTCATTGTCATTTTCTTCATCTGACGAACTATCACCCTAAATAGATGATATATATGCTTTCTTTTTCTGCTTCTTTTTGTCTTTGTTTCTGAAGCATTCGGATTTGATGTGTCCTGGTTTTCCACATTCATAGCATACTATTTGGTGTTCCTTGTTTTCTTTCTTGCTTGGTCCACCTTGATAATTCTTGAAATTCCTTTGTCCTCTTCTGTAGAATTTCTTGAACTTTCTCACGATCATTCCCATTTCATCATCACTAGGAACATCTTCATTCTCGGAAGTTCCTTCTTCTTCTTGAATAGCTTTAAATGCAACTCCCTTTTTCTTTTTATCATCGAATTCTTCAAGTTCCTTTTTGAATTTCAACTTACCTTCATATTCAGAAAGGCTTCCAAAGAGAGCAGCTACGGATCTCATAGACTCTCCTTTGGCTTCTTCTATGGCTGTCACCTTTGCTTCCCATTCTTTCGTAAGAATATTAAGAATCTTTCTTACCTGGGAATTTTGATCAAACGACTTTCCAAGAGCAGATAATTGATTAACAAGATGAGTATACCTTAGTTCAAATTCTGATATATTCTCTCCAGATTTCATACGAAATAAATCATACTCTGTAATTAAAGTATTGATCCTATTCTCTTTGATTCCAGATGTACCTTCGTGAGCAATTTCAAGAGCATCCCACATATCTTTGGCAGTAGGTAGAGTACATATACGAAAATATTCTTTTTGACTAAGAGCACTCAGTATCATTAAAATGGCTTTGCTATTTAATGTTACTAACCTCTTGTCATTTTCGTCAAACTCATCTGGACTCTTTTTAACTGCTCTATCTTCGATTTTCTTCATTGGAACATAGTCACCATCTTGTATAACATTCCATAATCCATACTAGTTGGCCATCACGAACACTCTGAATTTGGCTTTCCAGAACGAAAAATGTTCTCCAGCAAAACCAGGAGGTCTAGTGATTGAAGCACCGTCTGGAAGGATATTTCCACCCATTGTTGCCATTTGTTGGATCCTTCTCAAGCTGTTAGGCTCTTCGGAGAAAACGAGGCTCTGATACCAAATGTAAGAGGCAAGCTTCACCCAAGAGGGGGGTGAATTGGGTGATGTTATAAATTTTACGCTTGAAGTGGTGATATGTAAATATAGTGGATAGAGTATAGTAGAGAAGATTTGAACACAGAGAGTTATACTGGTTCGGCCTAACAATAATGCTTACGTCCAGTCCTCAGAGATCAAGACCTACTGAGCTTTTCACTATATCTCCAAGATTCAGTGGGCTCTTAGAACGCCACAAAACAACAATCATCCTTAAACGGACTACGAGCAGAAATATTCTCTCAACAAGAAATTTCTCTCCCCCTTACGACAAGTCTTACGTGCAGAAAAACAACCTATGACTCTTCTCACTTGCTTATGTATACAAGACTTATGAGCAGCAACGTTCTCTCCTGCTTACACCACTGTAAGTCTTACGAGCAGCAACGTTCTCTTCTGCTTGTATCTTATAAGGCTAAAAAGTGGAAGACACAACAGGGAATTCTCTCAATGGCTTCTCTCGTAAGGAAAAACAAACCACTCAAGGTCCCAATACCTTGAGATCAAATACACATAGAATTTTGAATTGAATGAAGACTCTCTTACAGAGCAAATGAATAATCACTGAAGATCAATGTGTATACAGAAGAAAATGATGAATAGCAGAGACTTGGAATGAGCTTATGAATGTATGTGCTACGTTGTTTTTTCTTTCTCCGTGAGTCTCTGTATATATATAGTTGCTCCAGTTTTTGCCCGTTTGGAAATTCTTCATTTGTGGAGCGGGACATTTAAAAGTATTGGCAGACACGTATGTTTGAATAATCTGAGTGCGGTAGGTGCCAGCGTGTTTATAATCATCTTGTCTGCCGTTGTATCACTTTCCTCATGTGGTTCAATTCAAATGTTCATATTTGTGTATCATACTTTTAAAACAATCAAAACAATGTTAAACAATGATAAAAAGTAATGATGATATGAATTAATAACAATAAACCATATTCCTAATGAACGTTGTGATACTTAGCATTTTCGGTGGTCAAATAGGGCATCACTCGAGCATAAAAGGCTTACCTCGAGTGATCTCCTATTTTCCTTCATATACCTCTATTATCGGGTTGTGCTTGCATGAAATATTAGAGAGACAAAATCTTCACTCGAGGGTGAAGAGGGGTCTCACTCGAGCACAAAACCTCTGCTCGAGTGATCTTTGCAATTTACACAGGGAATGTCTTCTCAGGTCATCACTCGCATACCATTTTGACAAGAGTGAGAATTTGTACTCGCGAGTGATATGGACCCTCACTCGAGCACACTTACCTCTGCTCGAGTGAGAAGCATATTCTCAAGGAATATGCTCTCAAAACCATCACTCGCATCAAAATTTCAGAGGGATAGAATTTTCACTCGCGAGTGATGTGGGCCCTCACTCAAGCACAAAGACTCCTGCTCGAGTGAGAAGAATATTCTCAAGAATTATACCTTTTGAACAAGCACTCGCAACTGATTTGGAGAGGGATAGAATTTTCACTCGCAAGCACTGATGTGTCACTCGAGCATGGATGGGTGTGCTCGAGCACACTTGCACTTCTCTGAACTTCATGACTCTCGGCCAAGTACTCGCAGTACCTTGCTCGAGCACATAATGCTCATGCTCGAGCATTGATGTCTCTGCTCGAGTGAATAAAGGAAGCATGCCATTACTTGCTCTCGGCCAAACACTCGCATGCCCTCACTCGTATTTGTGCTCGAGTGAGAATGACTTCTCTGCTCGAGTGCATACCTTCTGCTCGAGTGATCTAGTGAATACAAAGGGAGAATGCCTCTCGGGTACACACTTCCTGGCTTTCTCTCACACCTGCTCGAGCATAGAAGTGATTTGTGCTCGAGTGCAAACTTCATGCTCGAGCACTCAAGTGCAATTTTACAGCAGATATCAGCAAATCATCAAATATGCATTTGGTAACTTGGAAACTTTTCTTAACCTTCTAAAAACATGTTTTGCACATAATCGAATTATTCTTATCATCAAAACTTGGGATCTAACAACCTTGTGAGATTTCTTCCTCTCTCTCTTTCTCTCTCTCTAAAAATATGAACTTCTCTCTCTCTCTCTATTCAGCCCAGGTTCACGTTAGTTATAGCTAAGCAAGAAGAGGATTATGGCTTTTCATGATATATTTTATTGTATGTTATTCATTTGTCCATTTTTCCAAAATTCAGATTAATTGGAAATTCTAGCAGATTTTCTGCCCTAACTTTGAAAAATCATAACTAATTCTAGAAAAATTGAATTGGAGTCATTTCAAAGGCTATAGAGCCCTTATTGAGTCTAGTTTTAAGGGAAAACATAGAATTTAGCAAAAAAGAAGCACAAAAATCCTAGAATTTAAATCTTTGAATGTTGTTACAGAAGCCTTCCAGTTTTTCTAGGCTAATTTCAAAAATTCATAACTTTTTGTATGTAGCTTCAAATGATTCATATGACCTATGAAATTAAATCTTAAGATGTCTACTTTCTCCCTATAAAATTGCATAATTTATACTCATTATTTGGTTACACAAAATCAGATGATAAGATCACTGCCTCACAGGAAATTTCACTAGAAGCATAATCATATTCTCCAAAATTCACCATTTTACTTTCTTAATACCCCAAGGATATAAGAAATATTAGGGAATAGATTTGGGGCACTGCTAAACAAGGGTTTACGAATCTATTTAATCTAGGATTATTCCCAAGCCTTTGATCCCAAAATTTGGGATATTACATAGCCTCTCGACTGCAAGAAACCAGAGCGACACAACACGCCTAGCCATATCGAGGTAAAAGTCACCCGATCATAGACTAATTAGTCACATCTTTAACATGCTCTAATGGCTTGCCTTACTATTCAGGGAAAATCACTATATGCCATACAGGCTATGTCACTATAGACCACATGAGTTTAATCATGATTTGGGATGATCAACACTAATGCAAATGTTAACCTCACTAGTTGTCCTCAAATGTTACACATAAATTCACTATACTTCCACTACCCACTCTAATATTTCATACTGTTAAATAAAATATAAGTGGGGCAGCACTATCTGCTCGTACTTGCCTTACTTCCTCAATTGGATCTCACTTGACCTCCATAGTAACACACAATCATTCATAGAAAATGCGATAATTCATATGCCATACACCATATAATGCAACATACTATAAATAACATTGCATGTGCACATAAGTCGAGGCTACTTCCCCACTATCTATAATCTTCGGTTGGATTCTTGCTCATAACCAGGTAAATATGCCTACTCACATAATGCCCTACTCGGCAATACATTATTTATATTACAAAATATGGCATATACAAAGTTTATAGATAATCACATAGTGTAGGAAAGATAGTGTTATAATATTGGCCTTTTCTAGATGATACTGATTTCTAATTTTCCCTTATCTGTGTTCTACTTTTACTACACCTCTTGCATCTGATTACTATGATCATTGATCATTGTTTAGTGTTTTGATAACATGCCCATGATTGGTTGCATTGGGTCAGGTCTAACTTCTTGACCTTGCCCAGCACTTATACCTCTTAATCTCAGCATCTTTATGTTTCACTACTTGGAAACAAGGAAGATGCATATTCCATATAAACACAAGGGTATATATGTCATTTGACAAAGTCTAGGGTACACAAGTACTCCTAAAATAACATATCATAGACGTTTATAGTTGTTAGAGAAAGCCTGCAATAACCTGCAGCCTCTTAACTACTGCACAATATGTGCTTACCCCTTTTTCATAACATGTCACCATATATACATGTGACTTCCAGAGGGGTCACCCATCCTTGAGAGTTCCCTGGATTGAGAACACTTAACCTTTCTGTACCCAACCAAAATACAGATACTGGCTTTAATCGCTTCCGACCACCGGTAGCCCATAACTGCCCTCATCTCAAAAGGCGTGACTACTACTATCTCTGGGCATCAAAATATTATGTATAGTCTATGTATCAGTGTCTATACATGCACTCAATTATGTACATTGTGATATATTCCCTAAAGTCCACCAAGTTATTATTCGAATCCTGCTCTATATCCTCGTTCTTCCCCTGGACCCCAAAATGCAGTATTTGAGAAAGCATACATTACTGTGCGGGTCCATATGTCATCTTAGTCTCTAAATCCAAAAGACTAAGTTCCTACTATATTAGGATTACATTGTCCAAGTACCCTGTATTCCAATCTATAGGAGTGTCATGCTTTCAGACAACCCACATTGTATACTCTGGATGTCTTCCTATAACACCTGATCCACCCATAACTCTCAATCTAGTTGTAGATCATGCAACATGTGTACCATTCCAGCTCTGGAACCAGTAACAGAATCACGATCTCACTTTGATTCCTCTATTATGATTGACCACTGTTTCCTACTGATAAGCTCATTGTTGATTCTGTTTCATGATGATGCCCACATGCTAGCTTTACTCGTACCCACCACCTCAATGTTTGTGACATCCTTGAATCACCCTGAACTATTAGACCCTTACTTTATATTGTAATACTTATTGCCCCTCGGGTATTCATTATTCCTTCAAGGCTGATTCACATAAGGGAATTATTCACTTCTCTGGTACCCCTTTCTGTGCATATTTCCTTTTACCATATTAGTATACTAAACGCTGGCCAAAACTGCTTGCTCCGCAGAACCGTTAGGACTCTGCTCGACCAGAACCGCCAGCTCTGATACCAAACTGTAAGACCCCACCTTACATACCACTTATTATTGATATTAATTAAAGTAGCAATGGCACAATTTGGTGGGCACACAAAAATAGTATGAAAATACTAATAACAAGTATTTGATTACAAAAATTCCCCACAGGGATTATACATAATAATTATAAATAATGTAGCTGTATTGGTTACTAGTAGTAGACATTTTCTCACCTTCATTCCACCACTGCATTCCTCTCATGTGAGTCTCTTCTTTATTCTCAGCACTCCTCCTATTTCTTCCTGTCTATATTGTTAGTAGAGGGCTGAGATTCCAGAGAATCTCTGTAGGAAATAATTATCATAATGCATGTATGATAGATGACATGTGCATGACATATTAGCTTTAACTAGATGCATGCTTCATAATAACATTTCTGCATACTAAATGTTTTCTGCAATATAACTATTGCCATAGTATGAACAGGAACATTATTCAAATATACTCTACACAATCAGTAAAGCAATCACATATATCACTAAACAAGTAGAAATATCAAATACATGTAAATAAGGTAAGTCTCATACCTCTTGTCTTGAGTCCTCCTCTTCTAACCATTGAAGATGCTCAATCCTTGTCACTTCATGACCCTAGATATATTAATGTCCAAGAAGTTAGGGAGGTTAAACACATCATGTTGGTTATCGTTTGAGCCACTTAGGTAGCCATTGGAAGTCCAAACAAGTACCTATAGGATTAGGAAAGCTAAACCAATCAACACTATTCAAAAATGAGAAATGCTGAAATAAGGGACTTAGCCCTGATAGGCCGTGGCAAAGAGAGGTCAAAACCTTTTAGGCCACGACCAAGCAAATCTCTTACAGCTGCCAAGAATCTTCTGTTCTTGCCTCAAATTCCAAAAATCATAACTAAATCTATAAAAATCCAAATGGAGTGGTTCAAAGTTCTATGGAAAGCTCTTTAAGTCCTCTATACAGGAAAAATATAAGCCAATGTCATCTACAACCACAAAATTACAGAATTCCATGAATTCCCACACTGTTCCATATTACATTCCAAAAAGAGGGCACAACTTCAAAAATCCATAACTTTAAATCCACTTGTCCAAATTGCTTCTAATGTATATCAAATTAAAGCCCATGATGTCTACTTTAAACTTGTAAAATTTCATAGTATATGGACTAGGTTTGACTAATCAAAAACACGCTGCAAGTTCTCTGCCTCCAGAAAATGAATTCAAGCATATTTGAACACAACTTCCAAAATCATTATAAAACCAATTCTAACCTCATAATCATCATCATATGAACATAAAACCTTAAAAGGCTCCCTCTGGTTGAAATTAAGGGTTTGAACATCTCAAGAAATACTCAACAAAATCATAGAATATTCTATTCAAATCAAAGCATACACTTACCAAAACTCGAATCAGTGATATGTTCTTGATTCCGGCAGCACCTCGTCTGAATAGATGGAATCAAACTCCTCTGATTAAAAATCCAAAAACCACAAAAATGTTTCTCTCCATAAAAGGAACAAAGTTAGAGAAGACTCTAGAAGCTGGAGACGCATAATCGGCGGTGAAATCTGCTCCAGAGCTCAGAAATTTCCACTATTCACTCTTTCCCTTTCCTTCTCTCTTTTTTCTATTTTTTGATTTTTATTCTCATTTTTCAATCTATTTTAGGGTAGCTAAATGAAATTTAGAAGAGAGAGGGAGTGTTGGATAATTATCTCATTTAAACAAATTAATTAGCCCATAATGTGCCAAGTATCAAGAACTTATAGTTCCTTCAAAAAGGAAATAACTAATTAGTTACCATAATTGGTTTGGTTAACCATTTTAGTCTCCCTACTTCAGCCAACATTTATCCCAATTAAAGGGAAAAAATAAATGGTTGCTTGCTTTAATAGTCAAATGATCATTTTGCCCTTACATTTATTTCTCTTTTCACACTTGCTGGAAAACTGGGCAGAATTTTTATCAAACTTTGAAAATTCATATATTTATTTTTAGAGTTCCAATTGGTGTGATTAAAAAGGATACTTTTAAGGAAAAATATAGCCTTTAGCCAACTAGAAGGTCACAATTCCCAGAATTATTGTTTTTGGACGCTGCCACTGAAAATTACTAGTTTTACTGGGCTAACTTCAAAAATACATAACTCTTTGCGTGCAGCTTGAAATAACTTGATAAATCTACTTTCATACTGAAAAATATTATAGGCATTAGACATCATTTGCCTATTTAAAACTGCCACATAACTACACTGCCATGCTAGAAAAATACACCAGCAGCAAATCCTCATTCTTAAGACTCTTGCTAAACTGGGGCTTAGCAACCCACTTGATTCAGGCTTATTCCTAAGACTCTAATCCTACATTTTGGGATATTAAATTTTCTTGAATTTCTTGGCACTACCTAAAGTTTTATCTATTAATAAGCTCTTTTGATTTGTGTATTCATTGGGATTATAACAAAGATATTAGGTTGATAAACAAGCCTATGGTAAATGGGTTGCTATAAGTAGAATTGAGTGAGACATAAGCCTTTAATTATATTGAAAGTTGGAGTAAACACGTGTCTTGTGAGGGACATTCTATTGTATTTTATCTTTTCCCAAGTTATTTGCCTTGCTACTTGCATTTTTAGAATGTGGAAAAGAATTCTATAAAGATCTAATTTTTCAGAGTTTAAATTGGTTCTACTTTTATAATGTCTTCTTTAAAATCTTGCTTCTAGTATTTTCTTTTGTGGTTTACAAATTAAATTCTTGAGGACAAGATTTGATACAAGTGTAGGGGTGCGATGACTCCCTATTTTTAGATAATTTTAAGATATATTTGGGAGTCATCTAGGATAAATCAAAGGGATTTTAGTCAAATTTTGGTAAGATATTGATTTAGAGGGATTTCATTATGAATATTAAAATTTAGAATAAAAATAATAATTTTGATATTAAAGATAAAAATAATTATATTAATAATAAAAATAATAAATTAAGATAAAAGGGAAAATTTATTTCAATTATTATTATTATTATTGTTATCATCATCATCATCTCATCATTATATATTATCATTATCATTAATTATTATCATTATCATTATCTATTTTTTAATCTTTTTGTTTGGTTTTATTTTGCTAGAGGGATATTCCACTTTATGGAATGGGGATTTAGGAACCTAACCTATATATAAGGGTTCAGTTTCTTCGAAAAGAGAGGACGATAAGCGTTTTAATACAGAGAGCAAGGAGAGCATTAGAGCTTAGGGCTTGAGAGAGAATATTGAGCAATTGGAGAGCTGGAGCTTGAAGATTTAAAGAAATTGGAGTTTTAATCTTGGTTCTTTCATTTTCTTTTCTTCTTCATTTGGCTTTTATTATGAACCGAATTATCATTTATGGTTTTTGTTTGATTTTGAACATGAGTAGCTAAATTTATTATTCTAGGAATGCTTTGAACTATTAGATAGATTAAGAATTTTTTTATTTATTTATTTTATTTATTAATGAAATTTATGTGTTGATTTTATCTTCTTTTGGGTGATTGGCCACCACTTAAATTGTTGAGTTCAATTGGGTGATGCTTGAGAAAGCTAATTTAATTGTAGAACTTAGATAAAATTATACTAGACTTGAAGTTTAGGGGTTAAATGGATTATTTGTTTATAGAATAGAGATATATTTATTAGCCTAGCATTGTCTAATTGAGGATAGAACTTAATGTAACACCTCAGATTGTATTCACCAATATACATTGTAATTATTTGAAATATTCAATAAAATGGTGAATATTCATGAACTTGAAATTTATGAAGTTAATAAATTTTCATTTTCAAGAAAATTGGGCTAGAACAAGTTATAAAATTAATTCTTGAGTTTTCCAAAAAGCCCAATATTGAGGCCCAAAGTAGAGGAATACAAGAAAATAATATTTGACCCAATATTAATGATAATTTTGGCCAAGGAAAAAAAGAAAAGGAATTAATTCAAAAATGTAATGGCAAAATCATAATTTTGCCAATACGGCACAAAATTAATTATTTTTCAATTAATTGAAGTTAATTTCAGTTAATTAAGGAAATAAGAGGGGAAAATATATGTTGCTCACTTAATTAAGCCAAGTGGCATTATTTCAATCCAAGGGAATAAATATGAAATTATAAAAAGATGAGCACATGATAATTGAATCAAAATGTTACATAGGTGTATATGTAATTAAGCTAATGGAATTGAAGCCCAAGTTGTATGCATGAAGGGTCCTAGGCATTTTTTCATGTAACCAAGGGAAGGAGGATTAGTTCAATCCTAATTGAGGGCTATGACACAAGTTTCATGAAGATAAGCCCAAGTAACAAATGTGTCATAAAAGTCAAATTCTTGGAAAATAAAATTAGGGAAAATATGAGAGATATTTATGAAGCTTTTTGCTTCATCTTTCTCTTCATATTTCTTCCCCCAAGCAACCAAGAGAGTGAGTGAGTGAGTTCAAGGTGATCTAGAGAGAAGGAGGAGAAAAACTCAAGGTAAGCTTGATGTTCTTGGAGATTGGGTTTCTAACTTGTGTAATTCCTTCTTAAAGCTCTTCTTCTCCATGAATCTTTATGTTTAGCAAGCAAAACATCAAGGAAAAGAGAGGGAGGGTGTTCGACTAGAGAGAGAGAAAGGAAGAAAAATCAAAAGGTAACTTCAAAACTCTCAAATCTTTGATGTGTTGTTGTTGTTGGAGTTATTGGTTGGATTTATGGCTTTTTGCTTAGATTTGTAAATTTGGGAAGTGATAACCCTAAGGGGTTATGCTTCCCAAATTTCCTCAAATCTTGTGTATTAAGTGTTTAAAGGGTTGATCAAGTGATTAGGAGTGAAAAGGAACAAGCTTTTGGAGTTGAAAGTCAAAAATCCAATTTTTCCTTTTATTCCTCAATGTTTTGGCCGAGTAGGAATAGACGGGTAGGAGCTGGATTTTCAATAATATGATGATTCCATGGTCTTCTGAAGGGAAAATTATGTGGGGTTGATGTTGACCACTTTGTGAGAAAAGCCCCCGAATGTGAAATTGCAAAAATAGCCATAAAACCCTAAATAGGAGCTGTCAAGGGAAAAAATGTCATTTGGTAGTGAGTTTGTGAAAACCGAGGTCAAAAATAGATTCCTTGGGCAAAAATTTGTAAAAATAGCATTAGTCAAAATTTTTGGAAAAATACTGTCGGACCAGGTACGGTGGGGCCGAGATTGGGTCCCTATGGGCATTCTGGTGATTTTTCATCTTTGGACTAATATAACCAACAAAAATACTTTAGAAGTGTCTAGAGTAGTACATGAATAGGTTTTAACCTAATTCTTATACATTTGGAATTTTAGGACTAGATTGATAGCCCGAGTCGTCAGAATGAAATTCATTGAGCAATTTTCGAACAAAAGGGGTTCAAGGTAGTAACTCTATCTCTCATACACTATATGCATGTTGATATGTTGTATGGTGCTATATTCTTTGCATAAAAACGCAGTGCCTATAGGTACACTAAATAATGTCCAGTATGTGGTCTTAAGCCCAACTAAGGTACACGGATAAGTAGGTGATTCAAACAGTCATTTGGCCCTAAGCATTGTGTACACACATGATACACGAATAATTAGGGGATCTAAATTGTCATTTGGCCCTAAGCATTGTGCATATACTGTAATATCCTAAATTGTAATTAAAGGCTAATGACTTAGAAGGTGATGTAGTTAATGTTAATCAAACACTTTTGAAGAATATGATGTGCATTGTGATATAAATGTGTTTAAGGATGATTTGGTATATGTTGTGATAATCAGGGGAAAAATGGTAAATTTACCGACCAGTTGGTCAGTTACTAAAGAGAAGAGTCATTGGTAACTTGAGATCAATGGTTAGGATTAAGTCCTAAATGATTAATAGGGTAGAATCTAGTGTGGAGGTGTTTATATGAACTTGTGGAAGGAAGAATGGGATTATGACATGTGGCAAGTTGTGAACCGTTGGATGAGGTCAAAGATTCAAAGTTCAATTTTCTCTTCCATCTCTCCCATCAAGTGGGTGAGAGGCATGGGAAAAAGGGAAAAGTTGATCATCTTCTTCACCAACTCATCTTTCTCTCTCCATTCTCCATTTCCGACGGAACTAAGGAAGAAAAAGAAAGGAAGGGCTTGAGTTTAGGTGAGTATTTAATCCTAAATGCTCACTTCACCTTCACTAATATTATTCAAGAGGTTGAAAGTTTTACTTCTATGGTTTCAGAATTTTGATTGGTGGTGTTTGAGAGATTGTGAACTTTGGGAAGTTGGAGAATCAAGGTCTTGGTTTCAGCAAGTTGAAGAGGTGAGCGTATGTAGCATTTTGGCATATATGTTATGATTTTTGGTTAAGTTTTAATATTTTTCAAATTTTTCCCTGATTTTATGAATTGAGAATGGATGAATTAGTTCTAGTAATGTGTAGAAATGGTGTTAGAATTTGGTATAGAGACTTTAGTTTAATTGGGATTTGAAAAGGGAAAAGTTTGGTCATTGGGTGATTTGAGTGTAATGTGCTAATCCTAGACCAAATGAGGTGATTGAGTCAAATTTGAGTTATTTTGAGGTTACCAATAGGTTCCTTAGGAGATTTTATAAGGAAATGAGCTTTGGTATAAGTTTTGGAACTATTGTGATCAGTTTTGGTAAATCTGGAAAACTCTGTCAGTTGCTGCGTTTTTGGGTTCTGATAAGTATCACTCGAGTGAGTGAGGGTCTCACTCAAGTGCAGCAACATAAATTCACTTTTTCTTCTGCATTTTGCTTGGGTTTTCTGGTGGGAAGTGCGAGTGCCCTTCCCAATCCACGAGTGATATAGGTCATCACTTGAGAGAGCATGAGTTCACTCGAGTGCAGGTGTATGTGCATATAAGCGTTACTCTCGGCCAAGCACTCGCAAGCCAAACCCCAAGAGTATGATTCGATACTTGCAAGTGTGGCATGATCACTCGAGTACTTATATTAGTGCTCAAGTGAATCCTTACCTCCAGGATATGATGGTGCTCTTGGGTACACACTTTCTGTGACTCACTCGCTGGGACTCGAGTTTAAGTAGGGGCATCACTCGAGTGAGTCAGCCTAAAATCAGTGTTATTCTTTTGAAAAAGGGATATTTGGGGTTAGTTATCCCAACCCTTTAGGCATGTGTCTAGTCTGCAAATACCTACCTAAAGAGAGTCCAAATGATAACCAACGTTAAAAATGATAAAAGTAAGAATTGGAATAGAGAATTAATCCGCCATTCTTGATTGTGATTATAGGATTCAACCTTTGTCCTGGCCGTGAGTAGCCTCTGCCTGGTCACCATCGGAAGGAACAAGGTAATGACTATTCTCTTATATCTTGTGTAAATGTATTGTATGTGCGTGGATCATTACTTGTGAGAATATTTGATGCTGCTACTTTACAGCTGGTGATAGCTGTCGTTATCCAGCGCGAGCTGGCGTTATACAGCGAAAGCTATTGTTATCCAGCGTAGGCTGGCATTATACAGTGAAAACTGTCGTTTTCCAGTGCAAACTGGTGTTATACAGCGAAAGCTATCATGATTATATATACAGCTGTGAGTGCTGTCATTGTGATGAAAGTCATATATCATTGTGTTACTGCTATTAATGATTGCTTACATGCTATATGTTTATATATCATATAAGTGATTTGTTACTACTAGGATTCTTTAAAATCTTATTCTTTCCATTGTGAAACCTACAGAGAGGGCAAGTGGTTCCTCCGGGAAGCGGCCAACCAAGAGCGGTTAGGAATTTTGGAAGATATAAGATTGTTGGTTATCTGTTTTGGTTTGGGATTACTGTATACATATTGGTTGTGAATATTATTTTTGGATATGTAATCCCCTATTTTGGGAAACTTTACAACCATTATATATATACATGTAACCCAAGGTTGCCGGGATTTCAGTTGGCTACTCTGATATTTATGAATGTGATTTTACTGCACAGGTAATTGTATTCGAATGTAAATGTGAGACCAGATCAATTATATTTTTGAACTACTTTACCAGACACCCCATCTTGAAGCTGAGGGATTATAAATGTTGTTTTTGTCTTATTGGTCATTTTTTCACTTGAATTTCATCAACCAGATATAATTACAGTGAGGGGTTTACACATACATGTTACAATATAGATTTTCATTTTATACTATATAGTGTATTGCATATTTAATTATCGCATTTTATATAATAGATTGTATGTTATTACTGAGATTCATTTGAATTAGAAGCGGTAATTCGGGCCGGGCTGACAGGCGGGGCCCGCCGGCCCATTTAAAAAATCAGGCTCAGGCTGCCAAAATAGCAGCCTATTTGTAATCGGGCTAAACGGGCTGAACCCGTTTAGCTCGCAGGTGAAACGGGTTAGCCCGTTTCGCCCGATAAAAAAAACCTCATACTCTAATTGCATTGCACTTGGTCTCCCCCTCCCACTTGTGTTGTCTCTTCCCTCTTCTTCGAGCGCTCTAAACCTTAACACCCAGGAATGGCAAAGGCCGCATAACCCTCCCCCTCTTCCTCTCTGGTCCAGCGGCTCCGTCACAACATCACTCTTCCTCTCCAACAAATCTGGTATGGGCTCTCCAAGTTTCCCTCTTCCTCCACACCTCCCTGCCTCCGCTGCTCGGTGCTCTCCAAGTCTCCCTCTTCCTCCGATCCTCCACCACTCTATGCTATCCTCAGTTGCTCTCCCTGTCTCCCTCTTCCCCTCGTGTCTCATCATCTCCTTTGCTAGGAGGTTAGAGCTTCAGTCGCGAGTGGACGGTGGTGGCCAATCTGAAACGGTGAAACCAAACCCTCCTCAATCTTATTCTCTTCCTCTCAGTGCTCGTCGACTCTGCTCTTAACTCTCAACACAGTTGAGACTTGTCGTCCTTGAATTCCCTCCAGCGTTAGACAATAAACAGTGTAAGAGGTAATTTTTTTTGTTCTTGTTTGAATTGAAGTAAACTAAAACCTGAAGCAAATCATTGAATTCTAAGTTCCTGAGTCCTGGCATCATGAAATTCGAACTCTATATTTCTGTCTTTGGTTTCATTATGCATTTGCCGGATGTTGACAGTGGATTTGTATTTGCTGGTTAAATGATATATGGTCGGGTTTATATATCAAACTTTTATCCTGCATTAACTTAAAATGATATAAAACTCAATCAATTGATTTTTTGTGCATTTGCTCCATCAACTATGCCAATTGATTTTTGTACTGTGATTGCTGGTTAAGCTCAAATTTGAACTCTGTAGTTTAGCCTTTACTGGATTTGTTTTTCCCATTCTATTTTGTATTGTACTGTGAATTTGTGATTGTGCTTGTTGGTAGATTTTGCTTTCAATAATTCTTTTGTCGTTAAAAAAAGATGATAATACTTTTGTCGTTAAAAAAAGATGGCTACCATGGATGTTGATAATGTGACAACGCAATCCAAACAACCTACTGAACCTGAAGCTACTTCTGTACAAACACAACATAAAGATGCACCTGCTACAAATAAAAGGGTGGGATGTACGTCATCTGATATTTGGAAATACTTTACCAAAATTGGCATAGTTGATGGCAAGGGAAAAGCCAAATGTAATGGGTGTGGGAAGCCATATGCTGTGGGTAGCAAGGATTGTGGGACTTCACATCTTCGACGTCATATTGAAAGTTGTAAAGCACTCCCAAAATACAAAGATGTTGGTGCCATGATGATAGACCAAGCAAGGATTGTTAGAGCTAGAAAGATTGACCACAACAAAGTGCGAGAACTCATTGCCTATGCCATCATTAAACATAATCTTCCATATGCTTTTGTTGAGTATGATGGCATTAGGGAGTTGCTCACATATTTAAATCCTAATTATAGGAGTATTACAAGAAACAATGCTGTGGTGGATGTATGGAATTTTTATCTTTATCAAAAGGACAACCTAAAGGCCAAACTAGCAATGAGTCCAAGTAGAATATGTTTGACTTCTGATTGTTGGACAGCAATAACTACAGAAGGTTATCTTTGCTTGACAGTTCACTTTGTTGATGAGAAATGGAATTTACATAGCAAAATATTTTCCTTTTCCAAGATAGAGCCTCCTCACACGGGATCTAAATTGGCAAAAAGGGCGCATGAGATATTGATAGACTGCGGAATTGACAAGAAGGTTTTCTCTATCACGCTAGACAATGCTTCAGCAAATTTTCATATGCAAATAATACTGAAAGAGAATTTGAATTTAAGTAGTAGCTTGATATGCAATAGGGAGTTCTTCTATGTGAGATGTTCTACCCACATCTTGAATCTAATAGTTCAGGATGGCTTGCGAGTAGCGGAAGTAGCTTTGAATAAGATTAGGAGTAGCATTATGTATGTACGAAAATCAAAGGCTAGGATGATAGAATTCAAGAAAAGAGTTGAACAAGTTGGCGGTATAGACACTTTTGTGGGTTTAAGGTATGATGTTCCGACTAGATGGAATTCGACACATGCAATGCTTGAAAGTGCAATTAAATATCATCGTGCTTTTACGAGCTTATCTTTGAATGACATAAACTACACTCATTGTCCAACAAATGAAGAGTGGTCAAGAGCAAAGGCTATATGTGCATTCTTGAAGCCTTTTGCAGTGATAACAAACTTGATGTCCGGATCATCATATCCCACCGTTAACATGTATTTCACACAAATATCAAAGATTGAGTTGCTACTGAAAGGTCATTTGAAGAATGAGGATTCTATGATTCAGGATATGGCTCAAAGTATGCTTGACAAGTTTGACAACTACTGGACTGAGTATAGTGTTATTCTTGCATTAGCCATTATCCTTGATCCTCGGATGAAGCTTGATATCATAAAGTTTACTTTTATGAAAATAGATCCCATAAACTCTCAAGAGATGATTGAAAATGTAAGGAGAAAGTTGTATTATGTTTTCAATGAGTATAAAAATGTGGGATCATCTTCATCCTGCACTCCAATTGTTGGATCTGCTTTAAACTCAAATGCTAACACGATAGTAATCATAGAACCGATTCTTGGCCGTAAGCCTTTTGAAGAAGTGGATGACTATGATGTTTTTTATGTAAGTTTGAAATGCTACAAATAGTTAATATTTAGATTTTATTTAAATTTTCATTGACCCTTTTATTAATTTTTCAATGTTGCAGGATTTTTTTTCATTCAAGTGTCAAGATGAGTCAACAATTGAAAAGTCTAAATTGGACTATTATTTGGAAGAAGCAACACTTGATAATAGATTGGCTACAAGATTTAATGTTTTGGATTATTGGAAAGCCAACTTAGCTCAATTTCCTTGTCTTTCAAAGATGGCATGTGATATTCTTAGCATTCCAATTACTACCGTTGCTAGTGAATCAGCTTTTAGCATAGGATCTCGGGTTCTCACAAAGTATCGATCTTCTCTTCTTCCAGATAATGTTGAAGCTCTCATTTGCACTCAAAATTGGCTTCTTGGTTTTTCATAGGATGGTAATATTTATAATTATATTTGTTCATTTATCTTTTTTTTTTATATTTCTATTTAATAAATCTTTTATGTTTATGTCATTACGTGTGGTAGAGGATTCTGAGATAGCGAAAAGGGAAACTGCTCCCGTCCCTAGTTTTGTAACTTCAGACAATGCTTCAAATATAATTATTGGCAATTGAAGAATGGAGAAGCAAAATTATAATTTTTTTTGTTGTTTTGAAGAATTAGATCCAAGAAGATTACAACTTTCTTGCTAATTGTTATTATATTATATGACTTGTATCCCTAATCCCTCATTCCCTTTAAATATAATTATGCCATGTCTTGTTTGATAAGTGATGCATGATTATTGATTTGCATGAATAGATAGCCTCAAACTGTCAAACATTGTGAAGTTTATTTATGTGTGAAGAACAAAATTAATTAGTAAACTATGGTAGATTGGTTGTAATTAGTAAGGTTGTTTGTACAAGATGAAATTATATTGAACAAATGAAAGGTCCATTGGTTGGTCTAGTTCGTCCAAACTATTGGGGAAGCAAGCTTTGAATTAAAACAATGGACAATGCATCTATTGGCAAAAGAAAAAAAACAATGGGCAACGTATCATATAGCCCATAATCAGGCTCGGGCTGCCATTGTTGTAAACGGGCTGACTTCAGCCCAGCCCGATTATTTCTAACCCGTGATGGGCCAGCCCGTTGGGCTCGGGCTAGCCCGAATTCCCTATTCTAATTTGAATCTCACCCTTTTCAAAATTCAAACATTTTCCAGCAGAAGCTAGGGGCTCTAAGGGCAAAATGTTAGATACCAGCACCTGAGGTGTCCGAGTCAAGAAGATGAAGTTGTTGGTTATAATTAGTTTACTTTGATATTTTGGACAAAATTGTATTTATTATAAAAACCTACGGGGAGACTCCTGTATTGTAAACAAGTATAAATGTTAGTACATTTCCGCTATTTTTGTATGACTTATGGAACAGCGTGCTTATTACTTTGTGTATATCGAAATGTTAAGGGGTTTAACACTTAATGAGTGTTTTCATTAACTATGACAAGAGATTTCACATATTAATTGAGAAAATAAAATTCGTTTTGACATGAGAAAGCTTTTACCAATTAATTTTGGACCTCGAACAAGCATATCATGTAACACCACTTATTTTGACTTGCAACAAAATATTAATCCGTGACTCAATAGGCAACACAAGGGTAACATAAATATACTGATAATATGTGCTTGAATACAAAAACAAATCCCCATAGGGGTCATACATAATAATTATAATCAATGTAGCTGCATAGAGCTACTTGAGTGTCTAAACATGTCCCAGTGAAACATAGACACCTTCCCTTCTTTATTCCACCACGGCATTCCCCTCATACAGTTCTCTTATTTGTTCACAGCATACCTTCTGTCTTCACCTGTCTAAAGTGTTGGTAAGGAAGGGTGAGATTTGGTAGAATCTCAGTAGGAAAACAGTTACCTTAATGCATGCAAGATATATGCTATATGTATGACATGTTAGCTTTAACTAGATGCATGCTTCATAATGAAATTTCTACATGCTTAATGTTTCATGCAACAAAACTATAGCCACAGTATAAATAGAAACAAAGCTTCATTTATTCAAATATACTCTACCCAATCAAGTAAAGCAATCACATATATCACTACACAAGCAAAGATATTAAATACATGCAAGTAAGGTAAGTCCCCCACCTTAAACCTTTTTCGATTCGAAACTCGTGCCTCGTAATGTGTGCTAACCTCTCGGGCTCTCAACTCAATCCTAAAATGTCAAATGTACAAGAATTAGGTTAAAACCCATTCATGTACCATTTTAGGCACTTCCATAATGCTTATAGTGATTATATAAGCCTATAGTGAAAATTCACCAAAATGCCTTTAAGGACCTGGCCCGGCCTCACCGTACCTGGTCCACCATACTTTTCCTGAAATTTTGACTGGGGCTATTCTAACATATTTTTTCCAAGGAATCCATTTCCAGACTCGGAATTACCAAACCGGAATGTCCTTGGCAACCCTTATTTAAAGGTTTCAGGGGCTTTTTTGTAATTATGCTTTTTTTGGGATTTTCTAAAAAAATGTTCAGCTGTAACCCCACCTAATTTTTCCTCTTGAACACATGGAATCATCAAATCATCAAAAATACAACTCTAACCCCTCCAAACAACACTAGCCAAAACTTACAAAACTCTTGAAAATTTGGGGTTTTTCACTTCTGACTCCGTAAACTTGCTCTTTTCTACTCTCAATCACTTTATTAACTATTTAATTACATCATAACCACCATTTAGACCCAATTTTGGCAATATAACACCTGGGACAACACATTTCCCAAATTTTATAATCAGAGCCAATTAATCAGAAATCCACCGATTAAATTGCTCATAGCAGTCAGAACAATCAATATTTAAAGTTCAAAAGCTACCTTAACTTTTGTCTGGCTTTTCCCTTTGATAACCCAACCCTAGCACCCCCAACCATGAAATTTAGCTTCAATAACACCTTAATTAACATAGAAGAGAAGTTTAGAGGAAGGATTATACATGTTAAAAGTTAATTTACCAAAGAAATCAACTTACCTTGCAAATTCTCTTCCTTCTTCTCTCTACAAAATCTCAAACTCCCTCTCTCCTTCTATGCTTGCTATAGCATCAGTTTTGATGAGAAATATGAAGGAGAAGAGCTTTATGTAATACCTTGCTTATGTCACTTTATATTAGGCTTATGTCATAATTTTCCCTTAATTACTTAAATTTCCAAAATTCACAAATTTGACTTTTTTTTGTGTACATAAAGTTATGTACATGTAATGTTATCCTAAAGCCCAAAAAACATGCAACTAATACTTCCCTTCTCTTGGCCTATCAAAATGACGTCTAGGGGGTTCTTCCATCAATCAAAATGGGCTGATGGGTTGTCCCATAAATTGTCAAATTGTCATCACATATTTTTCCCCATTTTCGGATTTTGTGGCATTTCTAGAAGATATTCTGCCCAAAATTTATAAATAAATTTATAGACATCATATTGGAATAATTCTAAAGGCTATAGAACCCTTATTAAGTCTAGTTTCAAGGAAAAATATAGACTTTTGCCAATTGGAAGCACAAATTCCTAGAATTAAATTCTTTGGATGCTATTCTAGGAAATCCACAGTTTTTCTGAGCTAAGTTCAAACATTCATAAATTTTTGCATATAGCTTAAAATAATTCATATGAACAATTAAATTAAAGCTTAGGATGTCTATTTTCATTCTATAAAATTTCATAATTTTTGCCCATCATTTGGTCATTCAAAACCACATGACAAACTCACTACCTCACAGGAATTTTCACTAGAAGTATAATCACATTCTCCAAAATTCACCATTTTATTCTCTTTACTACCTCAAAGATATAAAAAAACATTACGGAATAGATTTAGGACACCTGCTAAATCGGGGCTTAGCAATCCACTTAATTCAGGCTTATTACACTTCCCACATGATTAATCCAAATTTAGGCAACACCTCCCCTTAGGGTTTGTGTTCCCAAAATAAAAAACGAAGCAAAAACAAGCCACAACCAACAACAACTACCAATAACCAACAAGAGGAGCAAGGTTTATGGTTTACCTTTCCTTTCTCTTCTCCCTCTCAAAATTTCTCCATCTTCTTTCCCTCTTTCTTTTGAGTTTTCTTCTTGCTTTACATGACTTCAAGAAGGATATGAAGATTAGAGAGAGTCTACAAGAGATTGAAGGCAAAAACAAGCAATTACCACTACTACTTACAAAGTTCTTGCCTCTTGGTTCTTCCTCCTCCTTCTTTGTTCTCTATTTTCTCTTGCTATCCTCTCTCTCTATTTACGAAGCTTGGGAACGAAAAATGAAGAAGAGGAAAGAAGATGAAAGCTTAAAATATCTCCTATATCTCTTTTTTAAATTATATTATTTTAACTGATGGCTTATGGAACACTTGGCTTCTTGAACAAGCCAAACTTCCATCTCCTCAGAATTATGTCATAAGGTCTCCATTTAATTTGAACCATAATTTCTCCTCCTTCCTTGGCCCATTTTCACGCCAACTTAGGGTCTAAGTTAGATGCATTGGCTTTTCTCCATAAATTACAATTTTTCCATAGCATATTTTCCCATTTTCGGAATAATGTAAATTATGGCAGATTTTCTGCCTAAACTTTGAAAAATCATAACTAAATTTGTAGACCTTGTATCGGAGTGATTCCAAATGCTATAGAACCCTTATTGAGTTTAGTTTCAAGGAAAAATATAGACTCTTGCCAATTGGAAGCACATCATTTCCATATTCTTAATTTTTTAGAGCTGTTCCAGAAACTTTCTAGTTTTTCTAGGCCGACATCAAAAATTCATAAATGTTTTAGTATATAGCTTCAAATAAGTCATATAACCTATCAATTTAAATCTTAGGATGTCAAGTTTCACCCTGTAAAATATCATAATTTTTGGACTTCATTTGATTATCTAAAACCTCATGACAAATTCACTGCCTCACTTGTACTAATGAAACAGCATGCACTTGCAACTTCAATAAATTCCATTTTTGTATACAATTTTCCATACTCATTAATTCACCATTTTATTCACTTTAATAGCTCAAAGATATAAGAAATGTTACGGAATAGATTTGGAACACCTGTTAAATCAAGGTTTAGCAATCCACTTAATTCAGGCTTATTCTCTAGCCTCCGATCCCAAAATTCAGGATATTGCAGAAATCCAAGAAAAAGCCATGTGTCAATAGGTCATGGCATCTTACAAAAGTCTTGGTTAATTGCCTAACTATAGTTTGATTTAATTAAGTTAGCTTCTCTTTCCTCTTTCCTTCTCTTTTTGACTGAAACTTTGGCCCTTTGAATGAGCATAATGAGTTCTTGAAATATCTCATTCATCACCTCAAATATATTATTTAATTGTAACATAATCACATGTTTTCTTTTTGACTTTTCCTCCTTTCTTTTACTTCGACAAAATGCATCCACATGTCATGTTTCATATCCAAGATTCATTTTCCTTCTTGCTCCCTCTTGTTGGCCAAATTCTTCACCAAGAAAATGGAAAAATATGGGCTTTTGATTTTGTTCGTCAAATGACCAATTTACCCTTACATTTTCTCCAATTTCGCATATTGACTGAAATCTACCATAATTTTCATCAAACTTTGAAAATTCATATCTTTATTTATAGAGATCCATTTGGTGTGATTCCAAAGGCTATATGACCCTTATTAAGTTTATTTTCAAGGAAAAATATAGCATTTAACAAACTAGAAGCTCATAATTCCCAGAATTATTATTTTTGGATGTTGTCACTGAAAATAGCTAGTTTTGCTAGGCTTACTTCAAAAACTCATAACTCTTAGTGTCCAGCTTCAAATAATACATATGACCTATCCAATTAATATTTAGGATGTTTACTTTCATCCTATAAAATTTCACAATTTTTGGACATCATTTACCTATTTAAAAATAAGCCACAAGAAGACTATCATTCTGGAAAAATACATTGGCAGCAAATCCTCATTCTTGAGACTCTTGCTAAACTGGGGCTTAGTAGTACACTTAATTAAGGCATATTCTCAAGCCTCTAATCCCAAAATTCAGGATATTACAATTGGGATGATAAACAAACCTATGGTAGATGGGTTGCTATAAGTGGATATTACAATCTTTATATTTTTTTTATCTTTTTTTTTTGTTTTATTTTGCTAGAGGGATATTGCACTTTATGGAATAAGGATCTAGGAGCCTAACCTAAATATAAGGGTTCAGTTTCTTCAGAAAAGGAGGAGGAGAAGTGTTTTAATATAGAAAGTAAGAAGTGCATTACAGGTTAAGGCTAGAGAGAGAAGATTGAGCAATTGGAGAGCTAGAGTTTGAAGGTTCAAAAGGATTTTGAGCTTTAATCTTGGTTCTTTCATTTTGTTGTCTTCTTCATTTGGCTTTTATTATGAACCGAATTATCATTTATGGTTTTTGTTTGATTTTGAACATGAGTAGCTAAATTTATTATTCTAGGATTGCTTTGAACTATTAGATGGATTAAGAAATTTTTATTTATTAATGAAATTTATGTGTTGATTTTATCTCGTGCTTAATGCTTCTGGGTGATTGGCCACTACTTAGATTGTTGGGTTCAATTGGGTGATGCTTGAGAAAGCTAATTTAATTATGGAACTTAGATAAAATCGTACTAGACTTGAAGTTTAGAGGTTGAATGGATGGTTTTTTAATAGAAAAGAGACATATCTATTAGCCTAGTATTGTCTAATTGAGGATATTGTCTAATTGAGGATAGAGCTTAATGAGTGTTTTCATTAACTGATACAAGAGATTGCGCATGTTAATTGAGAAAATAAAATTGGTTTTGACTTGAAAAAGCTTTATCAATTAATTTTAGACCTCTGACAAGCATATTGTAACACCCCAAATTTTATTCCCCACTATGCCTTATAAGTATTTATGGCATTTAATAAAATGGAAGGGTGAATTTTGGAGGATGTTATTAAGTTGCTAGTGAAATTTCCCTATGGGGCAGTGAGTTTGACATGTGATTTTGGATGAACAAATAATGACTAAAAATTATGAAATTTACAAAGTGAAAGTAGACATCATAAGCTTTAATATGATAGGTCATATGAATCATTTGAAGATATATACAAGGAGTTATGAATTTTTGAAATTAACACAAAAAACTGCCTATTTCTTGAAGCAGCATCCAAAGAATTTAATTCTGGGAATTTTCAGCTTCTAATTGGCTAAAGGCTATATTTTTCCTTGAAACTACACTCAATAAGAGTTTCATAGCCTTTGGAATCACTTTAATATGATGTCTACAAATTTAGTTATGATTTTTCAAAGTTTGGACAGAAAATCTGCTAGAATTGCTGAATAATCAAAAAATGAAGAAAATAATATGATGGCAATTTTGAAACTAAGAGATAAATGGGAAAAAACTACTTGGGCTGATGGAAGGACCCTAGGCATGAATATGGATAGACCAAGAGAGGAAAATATTAGTTAGTATCTAATTGGGCTTATGACGTCCATTTTCATGTAGATAAAGTTATGCCTTAAAAGTCAACAATTCAGGAATTAATTAAGTTAATTAAAGGGCTAAAGGTAAGATATTTAAAACCATTTTTTCTTCCTCTTTCCTCTAAAACCATCAGCCCTTGTTCAAGCACACAGAGAGAGAGAGCTTGTGTGAAATCTAGAGAAAAGGAAGGAAAGATCACAAGGTAAGTTTCTATACTTAGTGATTTGGGTTCCAATTTATTTAATCCTTCCTCTAAGTTGTTCTTCTACATGATTTACGGTGTTTAGGAAGCAAAATCCTACGTTTTGTAGAGGCTAGGGTTTTGGCTAGGAGAGAACATCAAGAAGAAATCAAAGGTAGCTTCCTAAACTTCAAATACTTGTTGTTGCGGTTGTGGTTAGTTTAAGCAGTGGTTTTGTGGTTGATTTGATATGGATTGTAAATTTGGTTAATAATGAACCCTAGCTGTTATGCTACCTAAATTTAGTCTAAATCATGGTTAGGATGCAATTAAATAGTTAATTAAGTGATTAAGAGTAAAAAGGAGTAAGTCTGTGGAGTCAAAATTCAAAGACCCTAAATTTCCCTGGAGTTCAAGTTTCAGCCAAAGCTAGATGGAGGGGTTAGAGTTGAATTGTTGATGATTTGATGGTTCCATTGTGTTCAGGAGGGGTAATTAGCTAGGGTTACAGTACATGAATGGGTTTTAACCTAATTCTTATACATTTGGAATTTTAGGACCCGATTGATAGCCTACCTACGGCATGAAGTTCAAGGAGCCTTTTAAGGATAAAAAGGGGTTAAGGTAGGGAACTTACCTTACTCGCATGTATTGGATATCTTTGCTTGCGTAGTGTTGTATGTGATTGCTTTACTTGACTGTGTAGAGCATATTTGAATAAATGAAGCTCTGTTTCTATTTATATTATGGCAATAGTTTGTTGTATGAAACATTGAGTATGCAAAAATTTCATTATGGGGCATGTATTTAGTTAAAGCTAACATGTCATGCACATAGATTATATTTTGCATGCATTAAGGTAACTATTTTCCTATTGAGATTCTCCCAAATCTCACCCTCCCCTACCAACAATTTAGACAGGTGAATAAAGAAGGTACGTAGAGATCAGAGAAGAGAACTACATGAGAGGATTGCAGTGATGGAATAAAGACAGAAAGATGTCTTTATTTCACTAGGACAAGTTGAGACACCCAAGTAGCCCTGTGCGGCTACATTGACTGTAAATATCATATACAAATCCCTATGGAGAATTTCCGTAATCATGCACATATTATTAGTATATTTATATGATTCTTGTGTTGCCTACCGAACACACATTAATATTCCATTGCAAGTCAAAAAAAGTAAGGGTGTTACACACATCATTTCATTATCAATTTAAGATTTTAGTCATAAGAAGTACAATAGGGATAAGCAATCCGTGAGGTTCCTCCGATCTTGAAGAAAAATCTTAACTTTAGAATTTTCAAATAAATATTTTTTTAAACAAATTAAATTTCAAAATATTCTCACTCAACCTGATTGAGAACATAATTGAGATAATTAATTGGTTTTTGCCTTAGTCCTCGTAGGAGCAATATTATTATACTACTTGTGACGATCTGTGTACTTGCAGTTAAGCTAAACGGCTAACAGATTCTCTCAAAACTAACCCTCCCTTACCCGACCATATAGGTATATTAAGCATAGAAGTGGAATACATAGAGTTGCGTAGCGGAAGATATGATGGAAAATTGAAGAGTGGTTTTTGATAATTTGTTGTATGTAAATTATCGTGAGACATGATTAATTGTATGGGCGGTATAACAAATGGATATTTTTCCCTTGCACGATAATTGAATTGAGAATGGGAAGTAATTTTAGAGCTATCAAATTGTAACTGAAATTCAAAAGGTTAAGTTAATGAGTTAGCTCTTAATGTTTGATAAACTTGAAGTACAATATTTACCAAATGAATAGTGACCCCCTAGATAAATGTGAAAGTTTTGGTTTGGGATAAATAATGATTCTCGTAAGCCATAATAATAACGTTAACACTTTTGAATGTGTAATAAAGGGGTATAAATGATAGGTATTACGGTCGGCAATCTAGATAATAAATGATAAACTGATATGAAACCTAAGCTAATAATATTAAGTAGGGGTATTTTAGAAAGTTTGGGTCATATTTATTATACTCCCTCCGGTCCTAATTATAGGACAACATTTTGAAGTTGATTTTGGTCCTAATTATAGGACAAAGTTTTAATTTTTGTCAATTTCTTCCCAAAATACCCCATTGATACTTTCTCAATAATAATGAAACACAATAATAATATTTTTTTAAAAAATTAAAACAAAATGATCAATCAATATTTTTCATAAAATAAAGATTAAAAAATTCAACATCAGGGAGAGATTGCTTCATGATAATATTTTTGATGACATTTTGCACATTAGTATGCCGCTTCACATTTTATTGCAGTTTCTTTTTTTTTTCCAATATTTTATTACAGTTTCTATTATGCTTCATTGCTGATCCTTAAATTTATATGCGACTGGGAATTCTATTCCACAACGCTAGTTTTGCACATTGCCAGAGTTATATTTTTGTTCATTATGGGTGCATTGAGCATTATTAAATAAGGGCATTTTAGGAAAATAAATAAGATTAACTAATTTAACTACTATTCTTAATTTCTCTAAAGTTAGGTAAATATGTCATGTAATTAGGACCGAAGGGAGTACTTAACTAATTTAATTATCTGGCTTCCTTAATCTCTTGAAGTAGATATTATATTATATGGGCTAAAGCGTACTTTTAGACTTTGGTCCTCTAAGTTTATATCAATTATCAAGTATCAATTTAGTCTCTTATATTTAAAAAAAAAGTGCATTTTCAGTCTTTTAATTTTAACGATGCAATTAAAAGGTGACAAAGCAAGATTTTAATGTAATAAGTTTATATTTTAAAAATTAAAATGAATGATATGAAAAAAAACACGCTTCTTCTACCCCTTTGGCAATTCCTTCTCCTAATCCATTTGTGGCCGTTGCAACCGCCATTTATTTAATTTCTTTGCAATCATTGAGAGATGCTGACTGATTTTTAGGAATCAAGGATGGTCCTTGTATGTAATCATGTTTCCATGTTTTTTATGCCTCAATCAGTTAACAATCATAATCCATTAATCACAAACTTATTAAGCATACTTTTTGATTGGATTACTGAAACATTTCTAATCTGGGTAAAGTTAAAAAAGTGGTTTTCTTTTGCTTTTGTGTAATGACTCCATAATAGGTGGATTTCCTTGAAAGATGGGTCTTATAAAGCCTTGGCTTCCCCAACTCCAATAGTTAGCTTTTGGAGTATAGTTCTCCCAAGGATTTATGCCCATTACCGGGTCAAGCTGGATAGGGAAGAGATGTGACCTAAAGGAAGCATTCTGTGCATCAGACTTTATAGTTGGAATGCTTATCTTTTTTTTAAATTATATAGAAAGTCTTGTACGACTTGACAACATCCAAATTGGGCAAACTTCATTTTTATAACTTGGATTTACTTAAATTTTTCAAATATGACTCATATATTTAACAAGTTTGATGATTTTGAGAGTGTTATTTTGAATGACAAATCCAGATATTCAATGATAGATGTTTTTATGAATGAATCTATAATATATGTTATTCACATCTCTACTTTAAGCTCTAATAAATGTTAATAGGGAAAAGGTCCAATTCTACCCATAAATATTTTCTAAAAGAGCTACCAGCGCAGTAAACATTTTTTAGGTTCAAAAGTACCCATAAATATTAAAAGTAGACTGAAAATGTCAATTCCGTTAACTTTACCTGACAGGATTAATTTTTGGTAAAAACAATAGGTGGGCCCACATGAACAAAAAAGTAATGCCGTGAGCCCAAGGTAACAAAATTGGCATTATAGGTCTACTTTTTAATGTTCATGGTACTTTGCACCCAAAAAATGTTTATTGTGCTGGTTGCTCCTTTGCGAAATGCTTATGGGTAGAATTGCACATTTACCTAATGTTAATGGCTTGACTTCCATTAATTATACATATATAGAATTTTAATTCAATTTTTTTTGTACAAACATCTTTCAAATTTTTCAACGTATGAGGAAAAATAATAGATTTAGGAATAGTGACAAGTAAAGAATTCTCTTTAAGCCCATTGTTCTTGGACAAATGTTGCTTCTGTTGTTGATCAAAATGTATGAGAGGATATAACAACTAGAAGGAAACTCTCTTCGTCTTCCTGGTCAAAAGAGCTATTGCAGTTACTTCTAGCTATATTCTCAGCTTCTACCTTATTATAAGTATCTACACACTCAAGAAGCAAACCCTTTTCCAAAAAAAAGCCACTTGCAAAAGTGGAGTTAGTATCATAAGAAGAAAATGTGTAAACTTGTAAAGCATAAAGAGTTCAATTGATATCGAAATCAAGGCAAGTCATGTCACTACCACAAGTATCAGAAAAAGAATGCATAGAAGGGAGAGATGAAAAAAACTCATCAAAAGCAACTATATCATCATCAAGCTCAAAAGAATTATGTTTAGCATGCATATGGAAACAATAATCATCATGCAAGTTCAATTCATAATAATCTCTAGATTATCAATGGCTAAGTCAATAACTTTAACACTTAACAAGGAATAATCTCATAAGGATGTTTCATGGCCTCATACATATTAAAACAGATTTTATGATCCCCAACTTTCATGGTTATAACACATTCCTTCATATCTATGATGGTGTTTGCAGTTCTAAGGAAGGGCCTACCTAGAATGAGGGTCAAATCATAAGCTAATTCACTAGACACATCTAGAACATAAAAGTCAATGGCGAATACAAGGTCTTTTACTTTGATTAAGATATCCTCTAAAATTCCATTTGGATACCTAATTGACCTGTCAGCTAGCTGTAACACAATACTGGTGGTTGGTTTAATAGCTTTAATTCCTAGGGCAGTG
Organism: Inga oerstediana; assembly: GCA_963210345.1. Classification (NCBI taxonomy): domain Eukaryota; kingdom Viridiplantae; phylum Streptophyta; class Magnoliopsida; order Fabales; family Fabaceae; genus Inga; species Inga oerstediana. The sequence goes on along the minus strand of OY723400.1, from coordinate 21,650,294 downwards.
TAAATAGACTTAGGCATCACATTAATTGCAACCCTTAATTCTAGCAATGCAGTAGCTATGTTCACTGGTCCTATAGTACAAGGAATGGTATAGGCACCTAGGTCATGACATTTTATGGGAAGTTGAGGCTTAAAAATGACTAACACATTAGAACTCAATTGGACTCTTTCATTAGGCCTAAATTTTTTCTTATTTGTAAAAAGATCCTTAAGGAACTTACAATATGTAGGTATTATAATGGATTACTCCCTCCTGGACCTACCCCAGTATTGAGAGCATCCAGCTAACCCATACCTACCAAGGTAATAGCAGGAATTGTCCCCTCCTCTAGAGGATTTAATATGCCTCCCCAAGTCCTCGAACATACGACCTGAGGATAAGTCGTGGCTTAAGAGAGCCTTAGTACCCACTTGCACTACCTTTTTATGTAACAGACTACTCCCTCCCAGACCTACCCTAGTATTGAGAGCATCCGGCCAACCCAGACTGACCCCGATAATGGTAGGAACTGTCCCCTTCTCCAGAGGATTTAATACGCCTCCCTAAGCCCTCAAACATACAACCTAAGGATAAGTTAAGGCTTAAGAGAGACTTGGCACCCACTGGCACCACAAAATGTCAAACCCCTTAACATTTTGATATACACAGAGTAGTAAGAACACAATTCCATAAGGCATACTGAAATAGTGAAAACATACTGACATTAAGTACTTGTTTACAATATAGGAAATTCCCTGTAAGGTTTGAAATATATATACAAATGTACAAAGTGTTCAAAAGAAACTAAATTACAAGCTAGATAACTAACAATAGTCTCCACATGTGCACCAGAACTCTATTGGTCGGTAACCACGGATTTGTTCTTCGAGCCATTACCTTCAGCTGGAATATTTTTAATTTTGAAAAAGGGTGAGATTCAAAAGAATCTCAGTAGTAACATAACCCTAATCATATAATATGCAAAAATTAAATACGTCATGCTCTATATTATGCAATATATTAACAACAGAAACAATCATCACGGCATGTATACATGAGTTAGGGCTACTCCCTCATTATCTATAAACCTCAGTTGGGTTCTTACTCAACAACTAGGTAAAAGTGCATAGTCACACAAATTGCCCTACTCTACAAAACAATGTTCATCACTTATATCATAGAAGATGGCGTACACAAACATATAAAACATTCACATAATTTATGAAAGATTAAGTTACTACCTGTCTCCTTTCTCAATTTTTCAGTCGTCCTAACTTTGATTTTGACTCGGAAAATTTCCAATTCCTATCAAAATTAAAGTTAACAAGTAAATGGTTATTAATTGTACCATTATTGCCTTTAAATCATAGTTTTTTAGTTACCTATCACAGTTTCAACAATTTATGCTCAATACAACTTTGCTCAGTGCAGTTTCACAGTTTTCCAAAAAACTGACAGATTTTAAGTCAAATTTGAAAAACCATAATTAATTCTAGGAAATTCTAAATTGACTGGTTCCAAAGACTAAGTAAAGCTCTTTAATTTTTTTTCATTGAAAAATACCAAGTCTAGCCATTACAACCATAGTATTCCCAGATATTCGCTAAAACCCCTGTTGTTCCATATTGTCCTCCAAAAACATGGTCAAATTTTGAAAAATCATAACTTTCAATCTACTAGGCCAAATTGCTCATATTACATATCTAAATTGAAGCCCAAGATGTCTACTTTTATCTTGTAAAATATCATACAATTTCGATGAGGTTTGACTACTGAAAAACACGCCACTACAATACTAGTTTCTAGCAACAAATCTGGATAGCAACAACCAAACTTCCAAAAAATCTTAAATTATGTATAATCATCCAAAAATCACATCCACATGTGATTCCATATAATTTTTGTGTGTAGAATCTAATGGAATATTCAAAAACATCAAAATCCATCTTCTTCCTCATATTCTATACAGAACTGAACAGAACCCCTTCCCCCAAGAATCCAATTTTGCAAATTAAGCTTCAAGACTTATAATATAACATCATTAAACCTTCTTTAACCCATTTTTCATGATTACAAGACTATTAAGATTCATTTTCATGGTGTTAGAAAATCAGGTAAGTCAAACAAATTCATGAATAATTACTCAAACATTATAATATTTGGCTAAAATTGAAGCTTATGCTTACCTGAGTATGATTCTACAACCAGTTCTTGATTCCAGTAGTACCTACCCTAAGTATATGACATCAAACTCTACCAATCAAAAATATAAAACCATAGAATTGAAGCTCATGGTGAGAAGAAGAAGATTTGTGCCGGACTTTTCGGATGAATGCTGCGATTCGGTAGTGAAATCGGCAAATTTTCTTTAGAGTTTTTACTATTCATCACCTTCTTTCCTCTTTCAATTTTTTTTTCTGATTTTTGGCAATTTTTCCTAATTTTTCTAAGCTTACGGACGTCTTAATGGCTAGAGGAAAGATAATTTTTTCTAATTTCCAAAATTGCCCTTACATTTTGTGACACTTTACTGGAAATCCGGTCGAATTTTCATCAAACTTTGAAAATTTATATCTTTATTTATAGGCATTCAATTAAGGTGCTTCCAAAGGCTACCTAACCCTTATTGAGTCTAGCTTCGAGGAACAATAAAGCCTTTAGCCAACTTAAAACTCAACATTCCCAAAATTTAAATTTTTGGACGTTGTCCCAGAAAGTAGCTAGTTGCATTGGGTAAAATTTAGAAATTCATAACTCCTAGTGTACAAGTCAAAATAATTCATATGACCTATCAAATTAAATCATGGAATTTCTTCTTTCATTTTGGAAAATTTTGCAATTTTTAGACATCATTTGATTAAAACCACATGACAAACTCACTGCCAAAAAGAAAATTTTCATTGGCAGCATAATCAAATTCTTCAAAATTCACCCTTGATTCTATTTGTTGAATAAATATACATTGAATCTTTGGTGTATGAATTTTTGGATATTACAGCTCTCCCCTTAATAAAATTTTGTCCTTGAAATTTGTTACACATATTGATTCATAAATTCTGAGTATTATTGTGCATGTCTTCTTCTGTTTCCCATGTAGCTTCTTTAAGAAACAGTCCCTTCCAGAAAACTTTGATGAATGGGAAACTCCTATGTCTCAGCTGTTTCTCCTACTGATCAATGATCTCTTCAAGTCTAACTTTATACGTCAAATCATCTCGCATATCCAAATATTCATATTCAATTACATGTTCGGGATATATTGATATTTCTTTAACATTGACACTTGGAAAATATCATGCAATCTGCTTAAATTTGGGGGTAAAGCGATTCGGTATGTTGTCGGCCCAATTTTTCCCAATATTTCAAACAAACCAATATACCTAAGGCTTAGCTTCTTAACTTTCAATGCCCTACCAATCCTTATGATAGGTAAAACCTTTATAAAAACATGGTCACCGACCTCAAACTCTTAAAGTTTTTTCTCTTGTCAGCATAGCTTTTTTGCCTGTTCTAGGAAGTTAATAATCTCTATTTGATCAGCTTGATCTTGTCTATTGTTTGATTAACAATATATGGTCCAAATAAATGTCTTTCTAATAACTCTGTCCAACATAAAAGGTGATTGACACTTCCTTCCGTACAATGCCTTATAAGGAACCATTTGTATGCTTGAGTAATAGCTGTTATTGTAGGCAAACTCGATAAATGGAAGGAATTAGTGCAACTACCTTTAAAATCTAGCACACATGCCCTTAGCATATCCTTTAGTGTCTGAATGATTCTTTTCGTCTGGCCATCTGTCTAGGGATGATATGTTATGCTGAACCTGAGCTTAGTACCTAAAGCCTTATGCAACGCCTTCCAAAAATTGGAAGTAAAGCGTAGATCTCTATTTAATATGATGCTCTTTGGTGTATCGTGTAATCTCACAATCTCTTTAATGTAAATCTCTACAAGCCTATTGGGAAAATAATGGATGCTAATTGGTAAGAAATGGGCTATTTTAGTGAATCGATCAATGATTACCCATATAGCATCATGATTTCTGATCTTGGGCAACCCCATCACAAAATCCATCATGATACTTTCCCATTTCTACTCAAGAACCTCAAGATTCTAAAGAAGTCCTGATGGTCGTTGATGCCCAATCTTCACTTTTTGACATGTAAGACAACGATCAACGAACCTTGTCACATCTCTCTTCATGTCTGGACACTAATATGTGGACTTTAAGTTATGATACATTTTGATGGCTCTTAGATGCAAAGTATATCTACTCATGTGAGCCTTCTCCAGGATTTGTTCCTTCAATTCTATCTATAGTGGAACATATAATCGCTTCTTTTATCTGACTAATCCACTGGGTGACAAATCATATTCCTGTGTTTCACCTCTATTAATCATATCTCGGATAGATTGTGCTATTCTATCCTATATTTTATCTTCTTTAAGTTTAGCTCTCAAGTCATTCTCAGACTGGATGATATTGTTGCCACAAATCAATATTTGACTAGACAGATTAAGATCTCTGAAATCCTCAATCAATTTATACTCATGTATTATTAGGGCTGCAACCTGCACTGTTTTATGGCTCAATACATATGTAACTATATTAGCCTTCCCTAGATGGCATTTGATCTCCAAATTGTAATCCTTTAGCAATTCGATCCACCTACGTTATCTCATGTTGAACTCTTTCTGATCATATAGATACTTCAAGCTCTTATGGTCACAGTACAACTCTACAATCACACTATAAAGATAATGTCTCTAGATTTTTAAGGCAAATATGATAGCTGCCAACTCAAGATCATAAGTGGGATAATTCAATTCATGAGGCATCAGCTGACGAGATGCATAAGCGACTACTTAGCCATATTGCATTAAAAACATATCCCAATCTATGCTCACTAGCATCAGTATAAACAACAAAGATAAACTGCGGATCTGGGATCGTCAGTACTGGTATTGTCATTAATATATGTTTCAGCTCCATGAAGCTCCTCTTACAACTATTGTCCCACACAAAATGTTGAGTTTTCTACATCATTTTTGTCAAATTCAAAGCTATTCTAGAGAAATTTTGTATAAAATGCTGATAATAACCATTAAATCCCAAAAAACTACATATCTCCAATATAGTCTCTAGGCTCTTCCAATTTAGTACTGCTTCCACTTTGCTAGGATCGACCAAAACCCCTTGTTGTGACACTACATGGCCCAGAAATTTAACCTTTGAAAACCAAAACTCACACTTGCTCAGATTAGCATAGAGTTGCTTTTTCCTTAAATTGTTCAATATTGTTTTCAGATGTTGTGCATGCTCCGTTCTACTCCGTGAGTATACCAGAATATCATCAATAAAGACTACTATAATTTGGTCCAGGTACGAAAGAAAAATTTGATTCATATAGTCTATGAACACAACAGGTGCATTTGTCAAGCTAAATGCCATTACAAGAAACTTGTAATGGCCATATCTAGTCTAGAAAGCAATTTTTGGTACATCTTCCACTTAACCCTGAGTTGCTGACACCCTGATTGTAGGTCAATATGTGAAAATACACAATAACCAGATAATTGATCGAGTAAATCATCTATTCTATGAAGTGGCATTTGTTCTTGATGGTCACCTTGTTCAACTCCCTGTAATCAATACAAAGTCATAGGCTTCCATCTGTCTTTTTGACAAAGAGCTTTGGGCCTAATAAATCCTTTCTTTAACAAATCTTCAATCTGCTTCGTCAACTCAGCCAGCTCACTTGGAGCCATTCTATAAGGGGTTTTAGAAATTGGTCTTGCTCCTATCTGAGGGTAATCTACTGATATCCTCCAGAAACATGTTAGGAATTTCATTTACCATAAGAATACTCTGTAATGCTTTTCCAGCCTCTGATTGCATAGAGTAAAACACAAGGTACCCCTAACAACCTTTATTAAGCATCTCTCAGCCTCAGCTACAGAGAGAAAATTAAGATTGATTTATATAGAAATATGTGGCTGCTAATTAGGATACATAACCCTTTTGTTTCTACAGTCGAGCAATACATTATTAGCCATCAACTAATCAATACCAAGGATTACCTCTAAGTATTGAAACGGCTGACAAATCAGATCCATGATTGATTCATTCCCCTTGGCATTTACTACACAATTCAAACAAACATCGGCTGTGACAACTCTAACACCCATAGGTGTAGATACAACTAGCTCATATAGGAATTTGTGTACTCTCAAATCTAGCCGTCTCACACAATCATATGCAATGAATGAATGACTAGCACCCAAATCATACATAACTTGTACTAAGTTTCTATTAAGGGAAACCATACCTTGTATCAGTTCAGGAGACTTCTTAACTTCCTCTTACGTTATAGTATAGACTCTGCCTGGAACTCTAGGCCTCATCTCTTCTGGCTGGTGCTTCTGCAGACAATCTCTGGCAAAATGCCTATGTTTATGGCATATATAACAAGTAGGTTGTCTAGCTGGATCTGGCCTTAATAGAGCACCATTACAAGTTCCATTAAGATGGTATAGCTTATGATAACGCCAGCAGGTTCTACTACCTGAAAAACTCTGGCCTTCATGGCCTCCAGCCTGGTCTGGCCTTTTTTCCCCCTCTGTATGGTCCACCCTGTTCCTTGCATCTCTGGGATGAACCCCTATTACTAGATCTACCTTTGTTATTGTTGTTTTTAATAGAATACAAGCTCAACAAGTTGTTCTCAATGATACAGAATTCTTCAACTGCCTTGTTGAACTCAGTAAAATGTTTGGAAACTAGTTCCTTTTTCAACTCTAATTTTAAACCTTGGATCATCATATCTGAACTCTATTCCTCGTCTTCCTAATGTTTAAGATATGCAGAATATCGAGATAGGTGGATGTAACGAGCTAAGTAGTCATTAAAGCTCTCTTTGTCTTGCTGCTGTATATTCAAAAACTCTTTCTCCTTTTCTCATCGGATCGAACGAGGAAAATATTTCTCATTAAATTTCTCCTGGAATAATTCCCAAGTCATTGGAATATTCCTACCTCAAAGAATCAATTTCGTATTCTTCCACCATCTATCTACATCTCGCTCGAGCTTATAAATTGCCAGCAGGACTTTAATTTCATCAGGGCATAATAGGATGTTGAAAATTTTCTCTAACCATACTAGCCAATCCTCCGATTGTTGAGGATCAAACTTCCCTCTGAAAATGGGAGGTTGCTGCTTGCTAAACCTTTATACCCAGATCTGTATATTAGCCTCAAGATCTGGTAAAGGATCTTCTAGTTGAGGTCCCTCAGGCGGATTATCTTCACTATATCTCCTAACCATATCTTCTAAATGATCCTGCCTCTGTTGCTCTTCTCGTAGCTCTTCGCGAATCTCATTCATTGTGGCCTAATGGTGAGTTAACATACCCAGAATCTGTTGTTGTATCGAGTCAAGTCTAGTGCCCGATTCTTCATTATTGTTTCCATATTGACCCCTAGTTCTAACTCCATCTCGGCCTCTACCTCAGCCCCTACCACCTCTTCCTATTTATGCCATCCCTATAATTCACTCTTGATTCCTGTCACAATACAAACAAGACCATATTAGTAACTATTCTGAAAATGCCAAAACCGCTTTAACCTCTGATACCAAAAATCTCAAACCCCTTAATATTTCAATATCAGTAAGGCGTACAGAAATAGCGCAAACATACTGACATTAGGTACTTGTTTACATATAGCAAATTCCCTGTAGCATTTGAAATATATATACAAATGTACAAAGTGTTCAAAAGAAACTAAATAACAAGCTAGATAACCAACAATAGTCTCTACATGTACACCAGAACTCTACTAGCCAGTAACAATGGATTTATTCTTCAAGTCGCTACCTCCAGCTAGAATATTTTAAATTTTGAAAAAGGGTGGGATTTATAGGAATCTCAGTAGCAACATACAACCAATTTATAATATGCAAAAATTAAATAAGTCATGCTCCATGTTATGCAACATATTAACAACACAAACAATCATCACGGTATGTATACATGAGTTAGGGCTACTCTCCCACTATCCGTAAACCTTAGTTGGGTTCTTACTCAACAACCAGGCAAAAGTGCCTACTAGCACAAATTGCCCTACTCGGCAAAATAGTATTCATCAATTATATCACATAAGATAGTGCACACAAACATATAAAACATTCACATAATTTATGAAAGATAGAGTTACTACCTATCTCCTTTCTCAAATTTTCAGTTGTCCTAACTTTGATTTCAGCTCGAAAAATTTCCAATTCCTATCAAAATTAAAGTTAACAAGTAAATGGTTATTACTTGTACCATTACTTCCTTTAAATCATAGTTTGTTGGTTATCTATCACAGTTTCAACAATTTTTGCTCAATGCAACTCTAATAAATCTAGTTTCACAGTTTTTTGGAAAACTGGCAGATTTTTTGCCAATTTTGAAAAATCATAGTTAATTCTAGGAAATTCTAAATTGACTGATTCCAAAGCCTAAGTAAAGCTCTTTAAGTGTATTTTCATGGAAAAATACCCAATTCTAGCCATTACAACTATAGTATTCCCATATATTTTCCAAAACCCTGCTATTCCATATTGTACTCTAGAAACATGGTCAAAATTTGAAAACTCTTAACTTTAAATCTACTAGACCAAATTGCTCATATTACCTATCAAAATCAAATCCTAGGATGTCTACTTTCATCTTATAAATTAAAATATCATGCAATCTGGATCAAGTTTGACTACTGAAAAACACGCCACAACAATATTGGTTTCCAGCAATAACTCAAACTTCCAAAAATTCTTGAATTATGTATAATCATCCAAAAAATCAAATCCACATGTGATTCCCCATACTTTTTTGTGTAGAATCTAATGGAATACTCAAAAACATCAAAATCCACCTTCTTCCCTATATTCTATCCAGAACTGAACAGAACCCCTTTCCCTAAGAATCTAATTTTGCAAATTAAGCTTCAAGAATTATAATATAACATCATTAAACCTTCTTTAACCCATTTCTTATGATTACAAGACTATTAAGCTTCATTTTCATGGTGTTAGAAAATCAGGGCAATCACACAAATTCATGAATAATTACTCAAACATCACAATATTTTGCTCAAATCAAAGCTTATTCTTACCTGAGCACAATTCTACAACCAGTTCTTGATTCCAGCAGTACCTACCCTAAGTAGACGATATCAAACTCCACCAATCAAAAATCTAAAACCATAGAATTGAAGCTTATGGTGAGGAGGAGAAGATTTGTGCAGGACTTTTTGGATGAAAGCTGCGATTCAGTAGTGAAATCGGCAAATTTTTCCTAGAGTTTTTACTATTCATCACCTTCTTTCCTCTTTTGATGTTTTTCTAATTTTTGGCAATTTTTCGTAATTTTTCTAAGCTTCTGGACGATTTAATAGATAGAGGAAAGATAATTTTTTTTAATTTCCAAAATTTCCCTTACATTTTGTGATTTTTACACTTTGCTAGAAATCCGGAAGAATTTTCATCAAACTTTGAAAATTTATATCTTTATTTGTAGACATTCAATTAAGGTGATTCCAAAGACTACCTAACCCTTATTGGGTCTAGTTTCAAGAAAAAAATAAAGCTTTTAGCCAACTGAAAACTCATCATTCCCAAAATTTAAATCTTTAGACGTTGTCCTAATTTTATAACTCCTATTGTACAGGTCTAAATAATTCATATGACTTATCAAATTAAAGCTTGGAATGTCTACTTTAATTTTGTAAAATTTCACAATTTTTGGACATCATATGATCATCCAAAACCACATGACAAACTCACTACCTTATAAGAAATTTTCACTAGCAGCATAATCAAATTCGCCAAAATTCACCGTTTATTCTATTTGTTAAATAAATATACATTGAATCTTTGGTCTATGAATTTTGGGATATTACAAGCATGCTCTTAATCATCTTGAAAAAAAGGCATATTCACTTATAACTTACTAAAGAACTCAAACATTTCCTTTTTAGTTTTATCTTCATGTAACTTCTTGCGTCTAAGGTAAGCTTTAGGGAAAGGAATATCAGGAATTCTTACCTCCCTACCATTTTGCATTAAGGCACCTTGCATGCTTGATTTGCCTTTCTCATGTGTGGTTGAAGCTTCATCATTGACCTCTTCCAAAGGTGGTTGCTTAACTTCCTTGCCTTTCTTCTTCTCTAAGATCTCTTTCTCTTTGACACTTTCAAAATTACCTAATTTCATAGGGCTCAAGGGTGGACTTTCAGCTTCTATTTCTTCATCTACATGGTTTTCATCTTCTCCTAGGAAATGCACCTTCCTGCCACTTCTTAACTCAATGGCATTGACAGATTTGGGGTTGATCACATAGTAGATGGTAGACTGTCCCCATTCCTAGCTTGCAAGTCATTAAAGGTATTGAAGACTTGAGTTAGATGAGATTGCACCATGTTATTCTTCATTTCTAACTCTTCCAATTTCTTGCAGATACTTGCAATTTGGTTACTATCACTTCACATCTGTTGTAGGATTGTGGAAATGGAGGAGAATTGACTACCATTTAAAGCCTTATCTTCCTTTATCAGTTTGTCTATATTAATAAGTTGAGCAGCCATACTCTTCAATAATTGGTTATTTCATCACTATTAGGTTGGGAAAATGAGTTATCTTAGAGCATAATAACCATCATTAAAGATTTTTGAACTGGCTAGAAGAAATACCTGCTCCACTATTCCCTTGTTAAAAAAGATTTTATCTTCTATTATCATTATCTCTCCAACTGAATTTAGGATTTTGCCTTTACCTATCATTATATGTATTAAAGTAGGGATCCCACTTAGGATTGTTAGGTCAGCCTTAATACATGGTAGAGCCCTATTCATAATGAGGTGGACAATTACAAGAGATGTGCACAGATGAGCCACAAAGATCACAATTTAGGGCTACCAATTCCTTACCAATTGAATTGACTGTTAGATATTATTAGTTTTGATGATGTCACATATAGATGCTAAACATTATGAGCAAAAAGTTTACATAATGTATTTATCATATAGATAACTACTATATTTAATATGAAACATATCTCATAGATTAGTCAAGCAAAAATTAGAAGATATCAAATTGGAATATGGAGAATGATCAAAGAGACAAATAAGAAGATATTGAAGAAAAAAGTTATCACATAGGAGGAGAGAAAGTCAAGAGAAGAAAGAATCTTTCAAATTTAATTATGAAGAATAATCAATAAGAAGAGAAGAGATTAAAGAAAGAAGAACTTGTAAAATATAACAGAAATATCAAGATTCAAGTTCTTAGATTTGATATTGGAGGTCTCTATGATCAAATGGAAGTTAGAATGGCTTAATCAGAAGTTAAAGTACCATATATGAAAGTCATATCAACATCACTGAGTTATACTTCATTATCGCTCAAGCTGCACCTCCAGAAGTGATTTCTACATGTTTCACTCAAGTGAGGATAATATTTCAGCATACTTTGCTCAGCTCTATTTTTGTTTAGCATGAGAGAGGTTCGGTAATTTGGTGATATATCTCAAACCACACATCTAATTGAGGTGAAAATTATTTTATATGAAACTAGACTCTAAATGTAGTTTATGGACATCTATTGCATGCTCAAATAGTTTCATATGAAGGAGATATGAGTTTCAAAAGTTTATGCCTAAAAGCAATGCTTTGTTCCAGACTAGTTGCTACTCATTTTATCATAAAGTTTAGAAGACAATGAATTTGGAACTAGTTCTTGTTGCATTGCAAAGAAGAATTAAAGAGTGTTTTGGTGATAGTTTACTTGCCAAATTTGGAGTTACATTCAAAGAGTTATACACAATGGAAGTTGACCTCTATGCCAAATTATCAACCTATAAACATTCAACAAAAATCCTCCTTAATCACTCAAGTGATAATAGATGCACTCAACACTACTACGGAAGGGACTTTTAACGACCGTTTTTTGGCCCTTTACACGACTGTTTTCAGGGGGTCGTCTATCTCAGTGTCGTTGAAAATTTGAGAAAAGATGACCGTTAAAAAACAGTCGTTGTATGGGAGATACAACGACTGTTTTTAAGAAAAAAGTCGTTGTATCCAACAGATACAATGACTGTTTTATGAAAACAGTCCTTGTATCTGTTGGATACAACGACTGTTTTCTTAAAAACAGTCGTTGTATCTGTTGGATACAACGACTGTTTTCTTAAAAACAGTCGTTGTATCTCACAGATACAACGACTGTTTTATGGAAAACAGCCATTGTATCCTTTTTTTTTAAACTCCCTACGTCAACCCCCTCTACTCCTCTACCATATGTGTCTACAAGTCCCCACGTCCTCCCATTCTCTCATGATTAACTCTCTAGCTTCCCCTAATACTCATGGAAGTGAAAATCACATGTTAGTTTTTATATCATGACATATAGCGCATATATCATCATAACATAATTTCAATGTGCAGACTTCAACTTTCAAACTTTCAATGTAAATCATGACATGCATATGGGCAAAGAGATGATGACATGCTTCCATGAAAATCCCTATTTTTCATCATCATTTTCCATAGTGTTCTCTGAATGCATAATGCCTTAACAAATTCAAAGTACTCATAAATAAGAAACTAGGAAAAGTATTCGAATATGCAAACTTGAAATAGCACTGTACAAAACCACTGCACTATGTAAAAAAACCTCTACACATCATCACCCCTCAATGTGTTGTAGAAGATGTCCTGACAATAGGTCTCGGATCAAATTAATGTCTTCGATTGTGTAGGGGTCCTGATCACCAAAAATCTATGCGCAAAATGGAGAATATGTTAACATAAATAAATAAATTGAATGAAATAACTAACAATTGAATCACATGAAAAGAACTGAAATTCAATTAAGAATCAAGAAATGATCACCTATTCAAAATTTGTAGTAAGGCCAGAGAAAATGATGTTATACATATATAGTATAACATAGAAGCCGCACTCAGTTTTTCCTGCTTGCCGTGGACACTATACAACAAAAGCAAACGGTAAAAAAGCCCTAGCCGCCTATGTAAAGCAATCGTCAATCGAAGAACTTGAATGTAAAGAACTTACGTTTGGCTGGAACCACTTTGTATGACCAGCTTTACCTTCACGCTTCCCACCCATTATATAATATGTCTTGAATGCACTGTAATAATTAAAATGATAAACAAAAGACATTAAAACAATTGAGTAAAATCAAAAATCAATGACGGACAAATAAATTTACTTACGTGTTAAAAATGTTTCTGATATCTGCGTCCGGCTTGCGACCGAATGAGTCAAACCAAAAGATGACGTTGATCGAGGGACAAGGAACATAGAGACTCCAATGATAACTATAATCACATGCATATGTAGATTAAAATGAGGTTAGATAACATGATACTGTTTAGCAAAGTGAACGTGTATAAATATAGCAAATAAAGTTACTTGCCCTTCAACAATTGGTGCCAGATAACAAGGCAGCTGAGTCTGGCATATTGTATAGCCTACATAGCTCATCCGTTCTTCCAAAGTCTGGCTATTACGCCGTGACATATTGCCAGGACATAAGAAGCCATATGTACTGCCAAGCCCTCGTTCGGCACACAGTTTGTTGAAGCAGCTACCACATAAATGAAATGAGAAATGACACAGTAAATGTAGAAACCTAAAACCCCTAAATATCAGTGCATTAATTACAATTAAAAATTATAACTAAACTCACATGATTGCAAATGTGACCCATCCTATGTCAATCTCCTCCAAAGATAGGAACTCTCTAATATCTTTGTTATCAAGTCCATAATTATACGAGATTCTGCGACCCACAATATCACAAGGCATATGCAAGTCGACCTTATTTATGCCTTGATGAATATTTTTGCAGTCGTGCTAAAAAGGGAAATTTTGTCGCATCATCTTGTTCCTAGTAACACACAAAAAGATTATAAGTAGAATGTTAAGGATTAAGTAATAGTAAGTTGTTTCCTACCATTGGAGGGACTAGCAAAGTCTGAACAAGATGTCTAAGCCACAAGATGAAAGATCCTGTTGCGTGACCTAGATTGGCAACCTCACCATCAGGGAATGGGACATCTGCACCTTCCTCCCCCAGCCGAACACTTGTCACATTGACCTTAAGTTGATCGTCCCGGATTTGGTTATTATGGTGGGTGGTGGCACGGCTGTATACAACAGCATCAGCAACAGCACGCAGGTACGGGACTTCCAAATACAAAGTGCAGGGTTCTCCAGGCTCTAGTAAAGGACTAGGGTCGCCATGTCCAACCTCTAGCGGATTGTAACTGCCTTTGGTGCTGGGAAAGGCCGGGGATTCCTGAGTAACAGAAATGAAAGAATTAATTAAAATAATGTAAGGAAAAACTCAATATAATGTTAAATGAAATTAGTTACAAACCTCATATCTAGACGCCACATTACACATCCCGCCTTGCATGTGAGACAACACCATCGTACTCATCTCACCACGTAGTTCACTCAACAACTCTTCTTTTAGCTCATCTCGAAGTGAGTGACGCAGCTCTGCTCGGATTTCCTCTCGAACCCTGGCCACAAACTCCTGACTCATTTCACCTCGTCCATAAGCTTGTGAACCTCGTCCAAAGTATTTATAGAGACCAACTCCCCTTGACTCCCCTCTAACTTGACCAGGGTGATCTAGATTACCAACCGCCGTGGCTAAGATGTCAATCCTTCCAGTTTGACTGAAGGAACCCTGACTGCTCTGCTATTCAAGTTCATCCTGTGGCATAAAATGGATAAATAGAAAGTAATTACATGCCACCAACATTAGAAAAATGAAACACATTTAAATATACTTGTTATTAAATACTCACAATCCTTTTAGCGACATCAGCAACGACTAGATTTATATATTTATCTCCCTTTATCCTCCCTGCTTTCCATTTTTTGTGACGCGGGGAAGGAGGTGGCTCCTGCACGACTATACTAGGATCTGCTCGGGCTGCTTCCTCCAATTTTTGCAATTCAGCCTGCATCATCTTCTTTTCGAGCTTTCGATAACCCCCACGTGACATGTAATAAGGATAATTGTTTTTCGCTCGCCTCTCTTTATTTGCTTGACTCAATTTCTATATAAACAAAGAATAATGATAACTGAGTTAGCGATGTCAAGTAAGTTCAACTAAAATGTTTAACACTAAGATGAACACAATGTACTAGGAAATTGGGATCCTGCCGCGATGCGACAAACAACCTCCAGTCATTTGGAGAAAGAAACGGATACTCTTTACAAGGATCCTCATGACTGCTTGGCCCTCGAACGTACTTGGTTGTGAGCGTGGACTTGAAATCTTTCCACCGCTCATGAACTTCCCCCATCCAATGCTTGTACATGTCCTTCGTATTGGGAACATCGTAGGTTTGCTACAAAACAAAATATATAGTAGTCGTTATATATGAACAAATAGAAATAAAAATATAGATACAAATACAATTTTACATACCAAAATTTGTTCCCAAATCATACGCTTCGTGTCCTTTGAAACTTCCCACTAGGTAGGAATTAAAACGCTAACTTTGCTCCGACCCAAAAAGCCAAGGTAGCTAATGAATGTGTCTCCGTCTGGCCCTAGTGGCTTCAAATTAGCATCAAATTCCACGTGAATCCTGCTTGCCTATTGTTCCTTATGACGTGCCACCAACGATCACAACTTCGTGCTTCCTCTAACCTTTTTCTTAACCGGTGAGCTAACAGAGTCGCCTGAATTTGAGCCTGCCATGATCCTGCTAAGAAATAAATGTGACATGATAAGTAAAGTGAAATTACATGCACATTTTAAACAATTCAAAATCTTACTAAAAAATAAATGTGACATATGATAAGTAAATCGAAATTGCATGCATACTTTAAACAATTAAAAATCTTACTTTAAGTGTTTTCCCAAATTCCTTCACAATGATCAACTCTGGTTGCATATTCATCATCATCTACCAATTCCACTTCAGATGGCATAGGCGGATTTGTAGTGAAAGGCGGCATGTCGTCAAGATTCAAACTCGGATCACCATCCTTCTGTTTTTTACTTTGGAGTACAATAGACAATTTTTTATTTGCTGGATCATTGACATAAAACACTTGTTTTGCCTGACTTGCTAGAATGAATGGCTCATCTTTATAACCGACTCTTTCAAGATCAACTGAGGTGAATCCAAATTGATCTATTTCAACAGCATTATTGTTAACCCACTTGCATTTGAATAAAGGAACTCTCAACTTAGTGTAGCTTATCTCCCTATGTCTTCAATAACTCCATAATAGACCATGGATGCCAAAATGGGATTTTTGTCTTTTGAACTAGAAAAGTGCATTGATTCAGCTACCACCATCACCCCACTGTTTTGCATAGTACTTTTGTTCTCCTGGCCATTTGTATAGAAAGAAAACCCGTTTATATCGAAACCACTCCAAGTTATGACCTCAAAAGCAAGCCCCCAAGCTAACTATTTGATTGTCTCAGACACATTGGTCTCGTGCGCTATCTTATCCTTGAACCACTCTATGAAAGTCTTGTTTTGCTCATTAGCTATCTGCATGTCATTTTTCCTTGGATAGATCTCCTTTAAACTCTTTCTGTGTTCGGCTAAGTACGGCTGAACTTCTTCCGTATTATTCAAGATATACAGGTGTGCTTGTAACACCTCTTCACAACGCATACTCTTCACTTTGAGCGCTCGTGTTCCCTTACTTGTACCCTTTTCATGACGAGATTGGGCCTTTGACCTTGATAGATATTCTTTGCAAAAGTTCATAGCCTCTTCAACGACATATCTTTCCACAATTGAGGCTTCAGGTCGATAAGGATTTTTAGAATACCCTTTTAAGTTCTTCATATATCGCTCGAAAGGGTACATCCACCTTAGATAAACCGGGCCGCATAGTCTTACCTCCCTTAACAAATGAACTATTAAATGCACCATTATATCAAAGAATGCGGGAGGAAAATGCATCTCTAGTTGGGATAGAATAGTATAACCCTCATTTTCTAATTCGTCTAACCTTGCAATGTCAACAACCTTGCTACAAATAGCATTGAAGAAACTGCACAACCTTGTTATCGTCCTTCGCACATCATCTTTCATAATGCCTCTAACAGCTACTGGTAATAGTTGTTGCATCAAGACATGACAATCATGAGACTTCATCCCAACTAACTTCAAATCTTCCATTGACACAAGTCGGCTCACATTAGAAGAATACCCTTGTGGCACCTTAATGTCATGCAAACACCCACACAAACTTCTTCTCTCCGCTTTTGACAATGTATGCGCTGCTGGCTCCATATACGCTCTCTTACCATTATCTCTTAGTTATGGATGCAGTCGTTCTCTTATTCCCATTTCAACCAAGTCTAGTCTTGCACTAATCCCATCTTTTGTTTTCCCTGGTATGTGCAAAAGTGTACCAACAAGGCTATCACATACATTTTTTTCCACATGCATCACATCAATACTATGTCTCACATCAAGACTACGCCAATATGGAAGATCAAAGAAAATTGACCTCTTCTTCCATATGTTCTTCTCACCCGTAGTCTTTTGATTTTTACCAAAAGTGACATTGATTCTTTCCACTCGACTATAAACCTCGTCTCCAGTTAATGGCTTCAGAGCCATTTCATTCTCAGGCAAACCGTTAAAAGCCTTCTTTAGCCTACGGTACGGGTGGAATCGAGGAAGAAATCGTCTATGACCAAGGTAGACCGTTTTTCTACCGTGCTTGAGTTGATGGAACTGTGTGCTCGATTCACATATCGGACATGCTTTATGACCCCTAACACTATAACCTGACAAGTTACCATATGCAGGGAAGTTGTTAATTGTGGTGAAAATCATTGCACGTAGCTTAAACGACTGTTGCTTATATGCATCAAACACATCTACACCATCCTCCCACAACTTCTTTAAATCCTCTATCAAAGGTGCCAAGTAAACATCGATATCGTTCCCTGGCTGTTTTAGTCCTGAAATCATCATAGAAAGCATCATATACTTGCGTTTCATACACAACCAGGGAGGTAAGTTGTAAATTACCAGCAGAACGGGCCATGTACTATGTGTACTGCTAAAAGTACCATAGGGATTGATCACGTCTGTGCAAAGCCCTAGCCGAAGGTTTCTTGGCTCGCTGCCAAATCCGGGATACATTTCATCTACTTTCTTCTATTGTGCAGAGTCAGCTGGGTGCCGAAGGAATTTTCCATCACAAACTCTGTCATCATAATGCCATCTCAACTTCTTTGCTTCTTTAGCATTAGCAAACATTCGTTTAAACCGCGGTATGATTGGAAGATACCACAAAACCTTTAAAGGTTGCTTTTTATTTGTCTCATCACCATACCTATTACCTTTCTTCACTTTGTATCTAGAAGTTTTACATTTCGGACACTCACTTAAGCCTTCATACTCATTTCTGTACAATACGCAATCATTAGGGCAAGCATGTATCTTTTTATACTCCATACCCATCGTAGATAATATTTTCTTCGCCTCATACATACGATTTGGAAGTACATTATCCTCTAGAAACATATCACACAACAATTCTAGTAACAATGTGAAACTACTGTCGGTCCACCCACAAGTTGCCTTTAAGTTGACCAAGTGCAAAATGCCTAACAAGCGTGTATACTTTGTACACCCAGGGTACAAAGGTGTCTCTGCATCACTCCGTATGCTATCATATACAGGCGTTTATGCAAAACATTCTACCTCAATATCGTGAATCATGTTCTCCATTCTATTGTCATCTCCAACCTCCAAAACTTCCTTCTCGTGTGACGCCCAAGCTGTTCCTTCCTCACCATGCCATATCCACCTTGTGTACCGAAGATTTATTCCATCACAAAGTGAGTGATCCCTTATATCATCAACATCCCATAGACTCTCATTTAAACAGTTGATACATAGACAAAAATACTTCCCATTTTTACTAGGCGCATTCATTTTAGCAAATTCAATAAAGTTTTCTACCCCATTCTCATATTCTTCACTAATTCTCGAAGCATTCATCCAACGGTGATCCATTTTATTACCACCTAATCTATTTTCACAGACACTCAAGTTTAGAACAGCTATATGAAATACTCATGACACACTGTAAAAACTAACAGTTCAAATTTATCACGCTTACAACAAATAGTACTACCATGATATCCTTAGGTTTAAAAAACTTTCATCAACAAGCAATAACATAACTTACCAGCTAATCCTTAGCTTCCAAGGACACTATGTTTGTGTTTGAGGATTTGGAAGAAGATTCTACAGAGGCAAGGATGTAGTAGGCCGGTAACCTAAGGGAAAACGATGGCAGTAGTGATGCCTGCAGGTTTATGAGAGTTATTTAGACATGAAGGGGTAATATTTAGAACATTTCAGGTCAAATGAATCATCCAAATGTATATGGACAAAGTCTCATATATAAAATATTTAGATTTTTCAATTTTGCATTTACAAAGTTGTATAAAAATATTTAAAAGGACATAAAAAATAAAAAAAAATCCTCAAGTTGTAGAATCATCTCTGAGGTTAG
The DNA here is from genome assembly GCA_963210345.1 of Inga oerstediana. Classification (NCBI taxonomy): domain Eukaryota; kingdom Viridiplantae; phylum Streptophyta; class Magnoliopsida; order Fabales; family Fabaceae; genus Inga; species Inga oerstediana. The sequence goes on along the minus strand of OY723400.1, from coordinate 21,630,715 downwards.
TTAAAACATTTAGGCAAGTTCAAATTTCTAATTGAGAGCAAAACACTTTTTTAACAAAAGAAAACATTTAGAATTGATATGAGATTTTATCTTCAAAGTAAGATCAATTATTTTTCTTAGAAAGCATTATCCATTATACGCTATACAGTTGATTATAAAAACATGTCCTTTGTGTCATTTTCTCTTCGAAAATTTGATAATTTAGACTTGTTTGGTTTACAATTTCAAGATAAAAGAGCTGAATGCAAAATAATTTTGTTTATAAGAATTGATACAAATATGGCACTTCGCCCAAGTGGACCTAATTTTGAAACTAGTACATTAGTTTCAGAATATCACTCAGTTTTTATTAATATAAAGAATAAAATTAATAGCAAAAACTGTTTCCAATTGAGGTTAATTTACGAGGGTAACGTGTATTTTACCTCAATAATGAACCGAAAGTGTGAAGAAATCTGAAGAGCAGATAATGAGTTAATTATTTGCTGACTAGTATATTGATCAACAACATTGATTAATTGTGACTGTGATGCCAAATCCTAAAATCTTACTGACCAAATTAATCAGATCTACAATCATTAAACTAAATGACAAATATTTAGTGACATTATAAGAATTGGGGATGATATGATAATGAATGATGCTCATCAGAAATCGGAGTACTCAATCATAATGTTTGTCATATTTAAATGATGTTCAAAAATCAACCAATCTCAATGACATACTTTTTTTTCAGAACAGCATAACCGAAGTTCAAGATGCCAACTTTTTCCCCAGAACAGCACAAATTGACATCCAAATGTACAAACCAACTAGAAACAGAAAAGGGAAACTTACACACACACCGGAATAGACCAAGATCAGAACCACCAACGTTGTCTTCTTTATGCGAACACCCAGTATGAACTACAGCAGTGAATAATAGAGGCTAAGAAGAGAAAACCAAAAGCAAAAAAATCAGAGCAAGGAAACAGGGCAACCTACTTGCGTTGCTTGCTGCTCGGCCTGAGAAGAGGGAAAGCGAAAATCAGACCTGCATGCGACCGAGAGGGAATGGAGGGCCTGTGAAGACGGTGGACATTGGAGAGGGACAGAGGATAGAATGCAGGAGAAAGAGATAGGCCAAGAAATTTGGGGAATGCAGCTCGCGAGAGACACGAAAATGAGGCTTCAATTAGCGCGGGGAAGAATGACAGAAACGCGCGCTGAAGATTTGGGGAAAATCAGATCACTTTCAACGACTGGTTTATAAAACCAGTCGTTGAATCCAGTTTTCAACGACTGGTTTTAAAACCGGTCGTTGAAACATAGTTTACAACGACCGGTTTTAAAACCGGTCATTGTAACCTATGTTTCAACGACCGGTTTTAAAACCGGTCGTTGTAAACTATGTTTCAACGACCGGATATAAAACTGGTCGTTAAAAATAAAGCTTCAACGACTGTTTTCCTTGAAAACAGTCGTTGAAACTTCAGTTCAGTGCCACCGGTTCCTGGAGTTGCTTTTTTACTACTGGTTTCTCAAAACGGTCATTGTTTGGTGTCGTGGAATCATGTTCTTGTAGTAGTGCAAGTGATGAAGCTTTACTTACAAAATTTTGGCAGTCACTCAATAGTTATCAGATCAAATAATGAGTTCAGAGATAAAATTACTTGAGCAATGTGGTAAGCACTTGAGTGATAAGCATCACTTGCATGTCACTCACAAGTTATCAAAAAGTTTTTGATCTAATGAGAACATATCACTTGAGTGATACAAACCTCTTCCTATGCTTCAAAGTTAAGATCACTCGAGTGATGACCATCACTTGCCAGTGACTCGCAAGTGATTATGAGGTAATGTGATCTTCTATATAGAAATCACTCGAGTGGATGGTAAATCACTAGAGTTGTCCAAGATCACTTGCAAGTCACTCATAAGTAATCAGAAAGTGCTACAATCTTCTAAGGGAAGATCACTCGAGTGATGACCATCACTTGCCAGTGACTCGCAAGTGATTATGAGGTAATGTGATCTTCTATATAGAAATCACTCGAGTGGATGGTAAATCACTAGAGTTGTCCAAGATCACTTGCAAGTCACTCATAAGTAATCAGAAAGTGCTACAATCTTCTAAGGGAAGATCACTCGAGTGATAACTTGAGATTAGAGTGATATAAATCATTTGTAAGTCACTCAGTAGTGATAAAATTCATTTTCAAACACAAATCTACCAAGTCACTCGCTAGTAATTATTAACATGCCTTAACTCAAATCACTCTAACACTCGAGTGACAAAGTAAGCACTCGAGTGATTGTTCATCAGAAACATAGAATCAGCGTCTCAATAATTTTGTTATCTATTGTAAACATCTTAATTAACACCCTAACCTCTTATACTAGTTCTAATTGTTACTAATAATCAAACTTATATATGAGTTTCAGGTGTTTAATCTCTGGATTAGCATTAAAAATTCAAAAAGCAAAATGATGTTAGAAGCATTAAATGTGAAGTAGCCTCAACCAACCCAAACGCTCTCTTTCATCAATAGCTACATTTTTTCTCTAATAGATAGATTTGAATGCTCTCAACAGTCATTGAAATCATTCTACCAATAAATACAAAAGCATTCAAGATGGAGCAACTACCTACAACAAAAACAACTTTGTTACAATAAGTGTGCTATGTTTTCCTGATATTCTCTAATAACTCTGATATTCCTTTTTTCTTCAGTATTCATCTATCAACTCTTTAAGAGAGAGCTAGCACCTTCACCATCGAAATGCCAACACTTTGACTCCAATGTTTATCACATAGTCTTTGCTTTCCTAATGCTTATACTATTTACTTTAAGAGAGACATCATTTGTATTGTGTTTCAGTGATTACCAGTCTTCACTTCTGGGAGAGAAGATTGATTGTAAACATTTATCATCAAGAGAGATTATAACCTTACGGTGTGTAAGGGGGAGTTTTTATCTCGATAAGAAGATTGTAAGTGGCTTAAAAGTAGCTGGATCAACCTTATGGGATTGTAGAAGTTCTTAAGTACCTGATTAAACTTAAGAGAGATAGTGGATTGAAATCTTAGGAGGAGCCTAGGGACTGGACGTAGGTCATCATAGATTGGACCGAACCAAGATAAATCACAATTTGCATCTTCTCTTCCCTAAGCTCTTATATTTCTAGCATATAAGATTTGAATAACTGACTGTGGATTTATGATTCATTACTTTCATACTTATTGATTTCACTAAGATGGGAAAAGATTTTCAAAGTCATTAAACTTTTTAACTTACATCCAATTCACCCTCTATTGAGTATCAGCCAGTTCTAACATTGACTCCTTAAAAGGATGGTCTAGAAGTAATCTAGTCTAACTTAGTCATTAAAGCAGAGATTTGAGTGTTGAAGGTATCAAGCTGAGGAATATGTAGAGGTGAAGAGTTAACATGATAAACTCCTTTAGTTTTCCTCTTTGGCTCCCCATAAGTTTACTTAGCTAAGGCCATTTTCTTGATTAATTCCCAAGCTTCAGGAGTAGTGAAATCAATAATGGCACCACCAGTGGCCACATCAATCTTGTCTTGCTTGATCTTTCTCTTTCAAACCATCATGAAAGTTTAAGCCAACAACTTGTCAGGAATATAGTGATTTGGACACCAAACCATGAGGTCTTCACAACTATTCCAATACTCATATAAAGTCTCATTTGGATCTTGAAGAATTGAATTGATCTCTTTTCTCATAGCAGACGTTTGGGATGAAGGAAAGTACTTCTCAAGAAAAACTTTCTATAGGTTTTGCTAGCTTTGATATGGATAAGCTACATGTCTTGGTAAGCTCATGTACCATTCCTTTGCATTGCCTTCCAATGAGTGGTGAAAAAATTTTCACATGACATCCTTTACAGAAGGTCCAACTGGATTCATACTCGAACAATTCAAGTATAGCTCCCTTAGATATATAGATAAGGATCCTCTGTAGACAACAAGGATGTTAGATCTAACATTAGCAAGATGATTAAGATCAATACTAGAAGTAGTGATTTCCCTAATTGTTTTTTTGCTATGTGGATGACCATTGTTCTCTCCTTCATCTTGATTATGGTTCTCCATATCTAAATTCTGATTAGATTGATCACCTATGTCAGAATGAAGTTCCCTAGAGGCAATAGGTTCTACAGATATGTGATGTTCTAAGGGAATTTTACTACTACCCCTTTTACCTTTTCCTTAACCCTTTTTTTGTTGTTCCTTAAGCTGTTTTAACGTTATGTCAAGATCAGGATTACTAGATACTACTTTTTTACCTTGAGGCATGCACACAAAATTCAACAGTAATGTGCAAATGTATGATATGTGATACAAATGTAAACTAAAACCAATATGATGACTGAATGCAAGAAACTATAACTAACTAACTAGAAGACACACAAAAGATTAACCCAGTCAAAAATTTATTTTTTCTTTCAATTGACACCTAGTTAAACAAGAAGTCAAATAAATTGACTCCTTGGCAATGGCACCATTGATTAAGAACCTTTGGTCACCTCGTGTTAAATCATAATAAACCAAATTATAGTGAAGGGCACAACTCGGGTCATGTTCTCTTGAGGAGCCCTTTATTTAATTCCTAAGCTAAACTAAGTGACAAAAATATTGAGATGGATTTGAAATTGATTTTCTTGTTAATAATGGGAAAAAAAACCTAAACTACTATTTTTTTGGGTTTTTTAGAAATTGTTGAGATAAATAATGAAATTTGATTTAAGCAAATTGATGATAAATGCTTCTTGAAAAATGGAATATAGCTTATGATTGCTCAAAATGATAAAATCAAAAACCAAACCTTAGAAACTCACTAAGTCTAGTGATATTAATTAATAATTACTCCTAGAATTCTAGCTAAATAATCACCCCTTAATACACTATTAAATACCACTTAGTGTACAATTTATGATCGGATTTATGCAACTTGTTCCTTTATGCAATGAACACTTAATCAAAATATTCAAACAAGATTAAAGCAGTCATAATACTCATTCAAACTATAAAAGAATAGCACAGCCACGTTAAACTGAAAAGGGAATATACAAATATAAATCTCAAACCACACAATCCAATCCAAATCACAATTGTTCAATTCAAACTAAGATAAACAACTCGCAATCTCAGTAAATTAAACACATAACATAAATCCTAACTCAGGAAATCCATTATATAGCTAAATCAAATGATTAAAACAAATAATTTCCCTAAATATATCTCTAGAGGTTAAACCCAATCATCCATCCCCAAGAAGCACAAGAGAATTTAGCCTTTCATAGAGTTAATCACAGCCACAACTCCTTCAAAACACAAAGAATCCATGGAATGAGACAATGGAATGAGAAGAAGAAGATGGAGGCAATGGTGGTTGATGGTGGTTAAATGAGACGTTGGTAAAGCTTGATGGTGAAGGCTGTCTTTGTTCTCTTCCTTCATTCAAATTCGTTGCTGCCCAGGATCTGGCTCGTCACTCTTCTCTTGTTGTCCACAGCTGCACTCTTTCATTTTAATTCTCTACCAAAATCCAGCGTCCCATTTTTTCCTTTTTTTTCTTTTTAAATCTTCATTAAATCCTCCTTCTATTTTCAGATGAATCTTTCCTCAATCACAAAATATTTTCCCTAAAATCTGTATCAGCAAGCCCAAAATTTAGTTTCAGTAGGGAAAACGCTAATTTTTGGATTTTAGGACAGTTCTGAAATTATCAAAATTTTGGGGTCCTTTTCTGTAATTTGTGTTGATTCTTTTTTCCCTAAAAATTATAGCTTATATTACAGAAAATGCCCTTCTTTCTGTCAAAATTCCCATCAAGCCACACACAGAATTTCTTCTAGGTTTTAGTCCTTGTGCATCATTACTTTTTGGTCCTTCAGCTCCAACTTTCCCAAAATGACCGACAATTCAAATCAATATATTGTAATATTTGTCATTCAAAATTCAAATATTAAAGAGGAATCACAAAATTATGACAATTATATCTTTTTATGCTTTATTTTCACACAATAATCTTGAATTCAATTTAATAATAATAAATGTTATTTAGCCCAAATTTAAGGTTAAAATCCCTAAATAAGATATCAAAATGATAAAATTGGGATATATCATTGGTATTTTTATAAAAATGGTGAATAAGTGAATGGATTTGAGTTAGAAAATATGAATGATGAAATGAGTCTTGATAGCAAAGTTATAATGGCTTTCCTAGCTTCTTAAAATAATTTGAGAGTTAATTTTTCATCAAGTCAAATTGAAAATATCAAGCAATCGCATTGAGTTCAATTTATCTAATTAATGATTAATCATACGATCGCATTCATAGTTATCTAACAAATCCCTATTTTTATTATATATTTTTATACTTTAATTGGGGATTTTATCATAATCATTGAGCTTAAAATGCCTTTCTTAAGATAAATTGAGATTAAGAATAAATATATTAAATTAGAACTAAAAAGGGCAAAATTATCATAAAAATTGTAATTACTCTTAATTATTGATTTTTCTAAGAATAATTGATGTTAGTTTAATTTTTTAAATTATAGGTACTAGAAAAATGGGATTAAAATTGAAAATGGCAGTTTGGGGTTTAAATTTCAGAAATGATTTAGTCCCACGAATTTGCAGAATGACAGAATGGTCTCACGAAACTACTACATTTTATTCCAGAGTTTTAGGTCAGTTTCAGGGAGAAGGGGCGAGAATTTCAAAAGGAAGAGCAGCCGCTAACACAGAAATCTTGAGACCATCATCATTCTTCTTTACCGACCACCCACTCCGCCACCCACCACCATCTTAGTCAGTGACCTTCCTCCATCTCTTCGCCCTTCACCACCTTCATCTTTCTTCACCTCTGTTTGCAAGTTTTGAAGTAGAAGATCAAAGCCATGTTCAGACAGAGGAGGCATCCATTAATGATTTCTTCAAGCTCCAAGACCATCGTCTTCTTCATTCATCCACCATCTTCACCTTCATCCTCACCTTCACCATCTCTGTCAGCGATCTTTAACTTCCAGAACCAGAGTATGGCACTCCGATTTTATGCTCAAATTCAGCCACAATTCTTCCTTAATTTGGTGCTAATTGGTTAATTTAATCTGTGATTTTATGGCTGGATGTTTGAATCAGAGTGTGATTATGTTTCTTGAAACTTTTTGGAGATAAATTGGAGATGGCTTGAGCTCACATGTGCTTCAAAGAGGTGTTTAAATTACCCATAGCTCATTATATTTGTGATTTCTTAGGTTTAGGAATTCATTTATATATTGAGACTATGATTTTAGTTATGTTTTATTCTATGGATTGAGTTCTTGTGATTTTAAATTTGTAATGAGGATTTGTACTCATCAATATATATAGTTATATATATGTTTGTCTATGATTCTATTGCTTTCTATCTATTTAACATGGTATTATTGGATGGTTTGACTGAAATGGAAATATAGTTGAATCTAATGCATTACTTATTCCATAGTCACTCTCTAAGGAGCTTTAATAATGCTTAAATAAATGGATTCATGAGTTTAAGCATTAGCCTTAAAGGTAATTGAGGTTTTGTATTTTAGGAAATTTGGAGAAACTCATTACACTAAGAGAGCTTAATAGCATTTCAAGGGTAGGGGTTCCTCTCTTATGATGCTAGACTTATTGGTTAATAAGCTTTGGAATATTAGAAGTTTAGTGTATTAACTCTCTAAATATTTTAATGGAGCAAGGATAGCCATTGAAAACCATTTCCAAGAGCATCTTCATCATTTGCATTTCTAACCCATTTCCATTCCTCCTTATTTGAAAATCCCAAAAATATCTTTTTCAATTGCATTCAATGCATAGTTTTGAAAATCAATCAATCATGTTTTACCCTTATCAATTTTGCATTATAATTACTTAGTTTACTAGGAATTAATTTGATAATCAGCTCCTCAAAGTAAACGACCTGAGTTGTACAATATATTGCATTAATTCAGTTTTATTCTTGATAACCCCGAGGCGACAAAAGGGCTATTTCATCATCTCTTAGATAAATTGTTCAAAACCACTTGATATGTGTTTGAAATTTATTTAATACACTTTCTTTCTCTTAAGTTAGAGCACAATCGCGACAACCAATATAAATTAACTCAACAACACACTACAGTAATAAAATACAATGCATAATCTCATTAAAACATATGGAAATAAGTTCAATATATAGTTCAAGAGCATCAAAGCAAAATTCAATACAAATGTTAACCAATAAGGACAAATAAAGTCTTAAACACGTACCAATAAAATTAATCCAAACAAAACATAATAATACATTAATTGAGCCAATGGAAAACTAGTAAACTCCTTTTTGTAACACATTGAAGCTTTAGCCACCTTCTCTACTACCAAAAAGCAAGAGATTAGCCAGTGTCTTTCACAAAGAAGAAGACCCAATGTGCATTTTGACCAAGGATCAATATGAAAAGTTCAAAAGTTCTTGTAGGGGCTAAACTATAACTTTTTGAAACATTTATAGGGCAAAACTATAATTTTCAAAACATCTAGGCACTTTTATGCAATTTTCCCTATCCCTTTTTTCATTGATTTGCAATTTCCAAAAATTTTAGGGATCTTTTCTATAATTTTTTCCAATCCTCAATATTAATTATGACCGTCCAAAATCTCAAATTTTCTTCTTAAACACCTACAATGCAAGATTAAATATAAGATAGCATAAAAAATCAAAGAAATCATTTGGATAAGGATTATTTATCCTCATTGTATTTGATAACATTTAATTAACCTCCTCTCATAGATGTTCTTAATGGAAATATGTGCTAGTCTAGGATTCAAAAAGTACTTGCAAAAGCTCTCTCAAGTCAAGAACAAGTTTTTGATCTAATCAATTTCTCAATCACTTAACACAATTAATAAAATCAAATTAAGCTCCAATCCTAATGTGACTATGTAAGGTTGGCAAGTATATCCCTATCTTGACAACAAAACCATCCATTCATCATGCAAACTTCAAGTTCTTACACAATTTTACCAAGGTTCTACACTTAACCTAGTCCTCTCAAGCATCAATCAAGAGAATAAAACATCTAAATGGTTATCAAACACTTAGAAGCATTAGGCAAAGAGTAAAATAAGCACATATATAGCATTAACAAGAAAAAAGAGAGGAGTATTTAAGTGTTAATCCATACAATAATTCAAAGTAATCCTAAAGCTAAGTGTCTAGCTAACCATTGGCAGCCACAATCTACAAATTCAAAAGAAAACACCAACCATAGCAAAAAATAAGAAGGAAAGAAGAAGAAAATCAGAAAAACCAAGTGAATGTAACTTGAATCTCTTCAAATAATCAATCTTTGGCCTCTAAACCTTCAAGAACCTCAAACACTAGCACACCAACTCCCAATCTTAGCATCCAAGTTGTAGAATGCCAAGTTTCAGTGCCCCTCTTAGGTTAAAAAGCTACCAAAATGTCACTTTTTCAAAACACACAGTATCAATATTGCAACTTTGTTTTTGTTTCGCTATAGCGAATCAACAGCGAATGCAGTCAGAAAGGCCTATTTTTAATGTGTTTTCACTTTTGCTTCACTATAGCGAAACCATAGAAGTGCCTATTTTTTAGGTTTGCTTTATTGTGGCATAGCAACAGCGAATGCGGTCATAAAGGCTTTTTTTAGAGTGTTTTTGCTTTTGTGTTGCTGTGGTGAAGCAAAAGTTACTGAGAGCATCTTCAAGCTACTTCTTTGATCTCCTTTTTGAGTTTTGTTCTTCTTTTTTCCTCTTCCAATGATCCATGTAGGCTTCTACTTCTTGTCCTCATCCTCTTACAAAGAGAAGGAGTTCATGAGCTTTCCAATTTTCTTCAATTTAATCTAAACCTCTATACATTTTGCTCAAAATTTGTAACTTTTCAAAGTATTTCCATCACATCACATTTTCCTTCATATGTATAATTTGAGTTCAAAACCAATAACTATATAAGAAAAATGTGATGAAATACAAGAATTTCTAGAGAATAACATCGCCACCATCAACCTCTTTACGGCTTCACCACCCTCTTTGTTCTCCACCACCACCGTCACCACCCATTCCTACACCTTTACTACTAAGCTACGAGAAAGAGAGCTCAGATGAGGGAGATGTGATTTTGGAGCTCTAGAGGTAGAGATGCGATTGGAACCAATTGCTACATTTGTCACCGGCCATTCCTTTGTCTTCACCACAGTGTTGTCGCCCAACCTCAGTCCAGTAGCCTTCTTCCCTCTCTCTACCATCACCTTTCTCCTTTGCCAAGCAATGTCAACGCAGTCTTATCCTTCCTCTGTGATTTTCGGCAATGTCTATGACTTTCCAACGAGCTTTATGATTTGCCAGTGAGTTCGGTTATTTTTCGACAAGCTTAATTTGCATGGATTTTTAGAGCTCCAAATAAGCTGTTGTCACTACTACTAAAGCTCCAATGAGTGGCTAAACTTTCAACTCTTGAGGATTGTGGATTTGGCTTTAGTTCAAGAGCTTCAATGAGAAGTTTTTCTTAGTCCTTTATGAATTTTATATTATTGCAATTCCTAGCTATGTCCTAAGGTTGTAATTCATAGGATTTTTTTGTAAGTTATTTAGACTCCATATTGTTGAACTAAGATTGCTTATATTGTGTTTGGATTGGAATTATTGTGATTGGATGATTTTTAGTTATGTATTTCCTATTAATTCAATAAGATTATGCTTACTATGTGATTACTAGCTTGTGTAGTTTATTTTGGGTTAATTTGAGTATCACGATTGTGCATTCATAATAGAAGAAACATTTGCATTAATTCAATCCATTTCACAAATTAAGTAGTTCTTGAATAACATTTCTAAGCAATAGCTATGAATGCGATTGTATGAGTAGCTATTGATTAGGAGTGTTAGACCCAACGTGATTACTTGGGGTTTTTAAATTAAGACTTGATGGATTTCAAACTCTTATATCATTTAGTAAGCAAGGATAGCCATTGAACTAATTTCTCAAGAGAATTCACTTTATTCATATTTTATTAACCATTCCATTTTATAAAGAAAAACAAAAAATAGTAGCTTGGAGATTTTAATTAGGTTTTGCACTTACCTATTTTCAAACACAACCCAAAACCAATTTTTCTTTGTTTTCATTGCATTTGCATGGTATTTAGATTGTTATGTAGGAATCAATAAAAGGCTCATCGAGAAGAGAGAACGATCATAGGTTTATCTATACACAATTGTTGGTTAATTTTTTTATTAAGGACCCCAAGGCTAACATACAAAATGTATCCTTCAGCATTGTTCAAAAAGTTAGTTAAAATTAGTTAGGTGCAATAAACATGTGAAAAATGAGTTTTATTTTCAAAAACATGTCCTCATTTATGTACAAGGGAGAGAATATGTTATATTGAATGCTTCACCCTAAGTTTGTCAAACATGAGAATTTAATAAAATAGTAATATGAGCAATTTTTGTAACTAAGTAAGGGTGAAATGGGAACTTTAGTAAAAGCTTTTCAGGCAACCCCTAAATCTATCTTATAAAAAGGAATAGGGCATACCCAACACTTCATCTTATACAAGGAAACTGCATTAAGGAACTAGGATTTCTTCCAGAAAACACCTTATAACATATTAATAGCTCTAGCTACCTTTACGTTAATTCTTCACCAATAAAATTTAATATATCTAAGCTTCTCCCCACTTGCGTACTTCTAGAGTCCTCAAGGTGATATCGCCACCACTTTTCTTCTCATTCCCCCATCTTGGGGTATAAGAACATCTCCACTAACCCCTCTCTCCAGTTCCTTTCTCCTCCATTGAATTGGTTTTTAATGGTTAAGATTTATTTTGTAAAAGTACTATTATCATTTAATGTTTAATATTACAATGATATTTTTAATATAACATAAAATCTCAGTCATTAAACGCCAATCAAATGGTAGAGAAAGTAAGTGGAGAACAAGTGGAGAGAGGGGTTAGTGAGATAGAGGTGGTAATATGGTCCAGCCCACCGGATTTGGGCTAACCCGCCACGGGTTGGGACCATATGGGTTCGAGCTTAAAATGAATGCATCAATATGGGTCAGCATTTAGCTAACCCAACCCATAACCACCGGGTTGGCGGGTTAGCTTGACCAACTCATATTATTATGTTTTGTTCAATATTTTTTTAAACAATATACTAAAATTGTTTTTTCTACAAACCTAAACCATAAAAAAATTAAAAATACATTACAAATTAAATATTCATCACAAGTTTACACATGACAAAATAAACATAAATCCAAAAGCCATCAATAGAACTTAAAAATAATGAATAATTAGTTAATATTAATGGTGTTCTAATTTGAAGCATGATGTGAAGCTGTAAGATTTTCTTGAGCTCGATCACTTTTCTTTTCTATAGGTAAATCCGCCACTACCACAGATAATAAAATGAAGTGAAAGATAATATTATGCTAATTTTAAATAAATATGTAAATGACAATGACATAAATGAGTAAATATAATTAGGAGATAATGACAATGAGGGGTGGAGTGACAGTAGGCTAGGATAGGAAATTGGGTTTGGGACTTTGGGTTTTTTGATTTGGGTCTTGGGTTACATTAAAAAAAAAAAGAGAAAGAAATATGGGCCAACCCGGTGGTCCAACCCACTGTGGATTGCAACCATATGGGTTCGGGCCTAAAAAAACCCCTCCCTAATGGTTCTAGTTTTATAGAACTCAAATTGTTCATTTTATCGGGCTTGGCCCACAGTCTAAACCCATATTACCAATTGTAAGTGGAGACACTCCTTCCCCCATCTTTTGCACTCCATGCACCAATACCCAAATCCTTTTCTTTTTTTCTTTTTTTTTCAATTAAAATTTAGATGAGTCAGTGTCAAAGTGTTACCAAAATTGAACATGCCTTCAAACTCAAAAGAACACATACAAAAATACTTATGATTTATGCACAAACACTAAGAAATGTAATTAATATATTAAAGTTAAAGTACTGATTATATTTCCAAACTTCCCCTAATTAATGTGCCTAATAAATTAAAGTTATCGGAATAAATAAGGGTATGATAAAAAAACACTTTAAAAATTCTTTGGACTCTTAAAAATGAAAATAAACAATTTTTTTTTTAAAAAAAATTATATACTTTCAAATTGAGAGAGAATTTATTATATGCCCTACCCAATTTTTATTTTTATTTTTATAAAATTATATGTTGGAACAACTACAGTTCTCCGCTTTACCAACTGAGCTAAGGTCGGATACCAAATTAGATGAAAATAGTCACACGGATCTCCATTTCCAATAGGGAGATCCTCATGGATGTCCCTTTTTTTTTTTTAGATAAACGTCAATTGCGCTTGCGCGCGCGCACACAAATATAAAAAAATTATACAAGAAAAGATAGTATAAAAGAACCTCATCATTTCAAAATGTACACAAGAAAATTGTACGAGAACAACGAAAAGTAAATTAGATCCTACAATAAGAAAAAGGGGGAAATTAACGTACTATCAATCCCGAAGAAATCCATTCCATCCACCACTTGTAACAGAAGTCAAGCAAGTCATTCCTCACCTAAAAATTAATTAAGGGGTGTTAGACATCAATATCATACATATCAATCTCTCCAGCTAGCCTGGCCTGCCATTAATTCTTCACCTGTAACATTTAATCTATCCATCTATCATTCCTTGTTTTTTTCCAATAATATCCATCTATCATTATTCTAATCCTATTTATAAGTTACTTCTAACATGCTTTAAGAAATATTTTAAAACTCATTAATAATTTAATATTTTTTTTAAATATTAATTTGCTTAGAACTTCTCCCCTAGTAAGTATACTTAATTCAACGCTTACTACCAGTGGTGAGTCAACAGTGCTCAACGTTTTCATAAATTCACATGATTTTTCTTTTCTTTTGTAAATAACTCTCTTATTCGAGACCTCTTCATAATTTTTCCTAATTTTGCTCCCTGTGTGTATATGTATTAAAGACTACCATTTTTATTTTTTTAAAAGAAAACACATGCACTATGCATAAGTTAAAAGACTAAATCGTGTACGCAAGCCAAGCTTTTCTATGAATACTTCTAAGTCTAACCTATTATTAATTAATTAATGGGAGATAGATATCAAAATCATACATTTATGACAGAAGAAAATTCACATAAAGACTTGTGATATCCTCTAAAGCTAGCCTGCCATTAATTCTTCACCTGCAATATTAATATTTCCACCTAACCCTCTCACCAATATGAAATATTCCATCTGATTTAAGATGATGGTTCAGATTTACTCATTTAGAATCAATTATATTTTAATTGGTAAAAAATTTTAATAAAGTTAATCTTATAAATATTACTCTTAAAAAACCATAAATTCATTATTTAAAAATTACCTATTAAAAGGAATTCAGGGGATGGGAATATGTGTATAGAGAGAGAGAGAGAGAGAGAGAGAGAGACGCATGTGTACATACAGACATTATTATAAGGGTTACATATTAAAAACAACATACAAATTTTTCATTTATCTTATAACTGTCACTAATGGGATAGGAATATACTAATTAACTTGACATTGAATTTAAGGATTGTGTTTTGATTGAGTTTCCATCATAATGAGGAATTGGAAAGTGCTTCATTTCTGAACATAGTCAAATTTCATTTTAAAGTCGATCGGGGAAAAAAATTGATCTTAAAGAATATTCGCCATCAAAATATTTACTTGTTGCGATATAGTGCACGGGCATGACCCATTTTCTCCATATTTTTTCAAAAAATATTTTTGGTTTTTTAAATTTTTTGATCTCTGATCAGCATGGAACTCATTCACTTTTCCTATTTTAATGTAAATTTGATTCTTATAATTTTGTTAAAATTTAGTCCTTAAATTTTGACTTGGCACAAGTCAATCCTTGTGGTTTTAATTTAGTTAAAACTCAGTCCGGTAACTTTAACTTGTGTAACTCTATCTCAATAGTTTTTACTATTTAAATTTAGTCCATACATTTTCAAAAATATAAGGACTGAATTACTTCTTGAATATTTGGGACCAGTGTTATCGACAAGTAAACAAGAGATAAAATATTTCATGGCAAGTCATACCATACAACTCATACCTCCCCGTATATTTATATGGACAAGTGAATGAGATATAAAAAAATCTTATGGCAAAATTTCAGTTGAAGAGCACTGTAACAAATTAATTTCTATTTGCTCTCAAAAACTTCCAAAATTTCATTGCACCCCTAAGATCAAAATGAGATTAAATTTTTGGGTGAAAAGATATTGGTGCCCTTATTCTTTTTTGGCATCTTAATTTACAATTTCAATTTGAAAATTTACAACAACACAAAAGGGAATCACCGGCTATTAAAAAAATTTAGTTGAGATGCGGGTTCTAGGACTAGAATATATCTCATAGCTCAAATAATATTAACAAAAGTATATAAAGATTAACTATTAAAACGATTTGCATATCATCAATAAAATTCAAACTCACTCTTATAAAGTGTGGCCTATATTTGTATAAATTAAACCGACATTAATTTTGTTCGGGATGTTATACTTCAACATAATTTTCCAAAATGCCAATGAAAAAAGGGGAAACTAAATAGACTACTAGAGTCTAAATAGAATTGGTACAACAGATCACATGAACAGGAAAGATGGTAGGAGTGAAGAGATTGCTAGATAGCTCAATGGCAGGGATAAGGTTCAATTGATGGAGGTACATCCTAGTTATAGAGGTCTAGGGAGACAACTAATTCCTCTTACTTTTACAACACAATTAGGAATTAATTCTTAATTAATTTCCTAATATACAGTAACTTATTTCTCAAGTAACAAATATGTAATTAATTATGATTTTTTTAATTTAATAAGACTACTTATTTCCTAATCAAATAGTCCAGCTCATCTAGAGCGGACTTGAACTCTAATAAGTCCAACACTACACTACCACATACGATAAAAATGACCCTAATAAGTCCAACACTACCCTACCACATACGATAAAAATACTCACAAGGATCTCCATTTCCGACAAGTAGATCTTCATGTTCCATATATTTTTAAGAAAAGGTCAATTATATATATAAAAATAAAAATAAAAACACAACAAAAGTTGGTATAACATAACCTCATCATTTGAAAATGTACTCGTGAAAATTATACCAGATTAACCAAATGAACAGTTTTCTTAATATATTCATTTCGATAAATTGGAGAAAAAAGGGGGAAATTAACGTACTATCAATCCCGAAGAAATCCATTCCATCCACCACTTGTAACAGAAGTCAGGCAAGTCATTCCTCACCTAAAAATTAATTAAGGGGTGTTAGACATCAATATCATACATATCAATCTCTCCAGCTAGCCTGGCCTGCCATTAATTCTTCACCAATAACATTTAATCTATCCATCTATCATTCCTTGTTTTTTTTTTCCAATAATATCCATCTATCATTATTCTAATCCTATTTATAAGTTACTTCTAACATGCTTTAAGAAATATTTTTAAACTCATTAATAATTTAATATTTTGTTTAAATATTAATAAGCTTAGAACTTCTCCCCTAGTAAGTATACTTAGAGCCCGTTTGGTTCAACCCCATTGTATGCTTGAAATAGTAATTATGATTGCATTATCAAAATAAGAGTGTTTGGTTGCTCTTTAGTATGATAATAAGGTTTACCATGGTAATGATGATTACCAAAAAATTGGTAATCCTCATTCATACCTCCCCCCTATGAATCCTCATTACCATCCCATTGCATGGTTTAAAAAGTCCAATTTACCCTTGAGTTTCCAACGTCTTTATTTTACTTATCTCATTTCACTTGCCGTATCATGCCACAACTGCCACTGCCACTACCTCCTCCGCCGCCGCCGCCGCTGCCACCACCCGCCTGCCTCCGTCGGCACTGTCACAGGCCCGCCGCCGCCACCTCCACTACCTACTCCTCTATCGCCGCCGCAGCCGCCACCACCTCCTCCTGCTCCCTCGCCACCGTCACCCACCCACTGCCATTACCACTACCTCTTCCTCTACCACCACCCCCATCATTGCCACCACCACTACCTCTTCCACCTCCATCTTTGTCGCTGCCGACTCTTAACTTCTTTTTTACAAAGATTATATTAAGGGTAAAATACATTTTGTGCAATATATTAATTTTAAATAATTGTTAAAATATTAACTCAATGCACTTTACTTAAAAATCAAACCAAACACTACCCCAGTAATTAATATTGCATTGCATTACCATTCCATCACATTGCACCGCACTGCAGGGTGTAATGAGATCGAACCAAACGGGCCCTTAATTCAACGCTCACTACCAGTGGTGAGTCAACAGTGCTCAATGTTTTCATAAATTCACATGATTTTTTTTTTGTAAATAACTCTCTTATTCGAGACCTCTTCATAATTTTTCCTATTTTATTCCCTGTGTGTATATGTATTAAAGACTACCATTTTTATTTTTTTAAAAGAAAACACATGCACTATGCATAAGTGAAAAGACTAAATCGTGTACGCAAGCCAAGCTTTTCTATGAATACTTCTAAGTCTAACCTATTATTAGTTAATTAATGGGAGATAGATATCAATATCATACATTTATGACAGAAGAAAATTCACATAAAGACTTGTGATATCCTCTAAAGCTAGCCTGCCATTAATTCTTCACCTGCAATATTAATATTTCCACCTAACCCTCTCACCAATATGAAATATTCCATCTGATTTAAGACGATGGTTCAGATTTACTCATTTAGAATCAATTTTATTTTAATTGGTAAAATTTTTTTAATAAAGTTAATCTTATAAATATTACTCTTAAAAAAACATAAATTCATTATTTAAAAATTACCTATTAAAAGGAATTCAGGGGATGGGAATATGTGTATAGAGAGAGAGAAAGAGAGACGCATGTGTACATATATACACTATTATACGGGTTACATATTAAAAACAACATACAAATTTTTCATTTATCTTATTACTGTCACTAATGGGATA
The DNA here is from genome assembly GCA_963210345.1 of Inga oerstediana. NCBI lineage: Eukaryota > Viridiplantae > Streptophyta > Magnoliopsida > Fabales > Fabaceae > Inga > Inga oerstediana. The sequence goes on along the minus strand of OY723400.1, from coordinate 21,612,656 downwards.
GGAATATACTAATTAACTTGACATTGAATTTAAGGATTGTGTTTTGATTGAGTTTCCATCATAATGAGGAATTGGAAAGTGCTTCATTTCTGAACATAGTCAAATTTCATTTTAAAGTCGACCGGGAAGTTGATTTCAAGCTAGCTAAAGATTCCATTCTTGATGGTTATAAAACTTGCTAACTATGCAGTTCAGAGTCCAGGTGCGTGGATAAGCTCCCAACAATGGTTACTTTCAATAAAATGATATATGTATATTTGTAAATGTGTTATTGGTATTTTGGAAGAGCTGAACAAGAATAGACAGTAAAATTATTTGTTTAGCTTATTATTTTCTTTATAAAAGTATGGAATAGTTAAGGTTAGTTAATAACTAAAAATTAATGTTTAGCAAGATTGTATTTACAGAAGAACGTACAACAGTATCTTACATGAGCATTATGTCATTTAATGATTTTATACAAATCATATTTTAAGAAAGAAAATGATGTTATTAGAAGTTTATATTCAACATGAATTATGAGAAGTATTTGCTATGTTCAAGAATCTTTACAATTCCGTTTGTATTTATGAAAGTCATTCTAAAAGGAATTTATTGTATTAAGTACAATTTAAAATATATATATATATATATATATATTCAACCATGTACAAGCTTTTATGATCAAATGCTCAAAGAGGAAGATATGTTTTGAGAATACATGTCATGTTGTTGTTTTTGATTATTTTGTATAAGCTTATGATGAGACGAGATTATTGAGCAGCTATATGCACTTCTAGCTCTGTGACCATCATGTTCAACAAGAGTGGTTTACTATTTGCACAGTGATTTCTATTTTGCATAGTAACTCATGAGTACTATTTGCGCAGTAATTTACTATTTTGCATAATAACTTGTGGGTATTATTTGCACAGTGATATAATAGAACCAGAATATGAAGTCCCCAAGTAAAGAGTAAAGGCTACTACAATACATATTATTGTACTTAATCACAAACAAAAATAAAAATGCCACTTTCACAGGGAACGCGATTGCATTTAGCACATGCAACAAGCGTTTTAAACCCCTAGGTTAGCCCCAGTGAATGAGTGGAGTCTCGTGAGGGTTTCTAGAGACGGCACCCACAAACATTCGTGGCATGTTAATTACATCATAATTTTTGTTGTTTGGTCTCATATTTGAAGTTGAAAGAATTAATGCCACTATAAATGCCGTCATCCATGTTATGGGTAACTTGTTTCCCATTAGTAAGAGTATCACGCTGAGTGTATGAGAAGGGAACGTCACATGAACCCGTTGTTGCTAGCAGACTCACTGTCACCATCGTCATTGGTGGCACAGTAACTTTGTACACAGTCTCCACTACAGTTGATGATGTCTTAGTTTCTCCCCACTGGTATGCTCCACTAAATTCAGCCGAAATTTCAATTTTTCCTTCTGCGATGAATGGAACGCCGGTTTGGAAGCTAGTTTTGACACCCAGCTTCAATGAAACACTGGCATTCCAAGTACTGCTCTTAGTCTCTGTATAAGAGAGTTTCACTTCTGCATTATTGGCTTCTTGGGTCCTGTTAATGGCAACTCCGGTGGCCATTGTGAGGACTCTCTGGCTGTAAATCCTGGCATCCAAGAGACGAAAATTGACATTGTAGATTTTCCTTGAAATAACAAGCTCTTCCACCTCTATTCGGGCATCTTTAGAAATGGTGGAAACTCCAGCATTAAGACAATTTGTCTTGCCCTCGGAGGTGAGTCTCTTGCAGAAATTGTTGTTGCCTAAGTTACGAAGAGCAATGACATTGTTGCCAACTTTGATTGGCCAAAACAATGTGTCGGAGTCGTTATTGGTGGTGTCATTTGAGTCAGCCCATATCCAATTGGGGCCACGCCTCCAGAATTTACCGAAGTAATCGGACTTTACACGGATGCTTCCGTCATGAGTGGTGAAGATCTCGTTCCCAACTGTTGGATCACCTACATCATTTGATGCAAACTGCAGATATTGGTGTTGGCCAAAAAAAAAAACAAACAAACGTCTTAGACATTGGTGTCGCTCGATCCGGCGGGCACTGAGATATTGGCCATTGTCGCCCTTGAATGCAACATGTTTAGGCATTATCAATAGTGATTCCCAATCGATGATTGTGCAGACATCGCACGAATCTTGGTCAGGATTTTCTGATCCTGCAAATAAACAGGATTCAAAGGGTGCAGCAGCCCTCCATAAGCATGCATAGTGTCCAAGCTGGACGTGCAAAAATCGGATTTTAGCATCGGCATCTAAGTAGATTGGCTTGAACAATGTACATGACCATTTGGATTGGTCTTCCTCAGGCTCATCAGCTTCCGCAACAATCCACCAATGGTTCTGTGACCACCTCACCCAATATTTGTTATTGTAACAGCATCTTATGTGCACTAGTCCATTCCCACTCTTTGCCATCTCCACTTCAAACTTTGCATATGGGCTCACAACCTCCTCTCCGGAGAATTGGAGAAACCCATGCACCTGCACATCTTCCTGTATATAACGCAAGTGTTTGTTGTTGTAGTATGATTGGAGCACCACAAACCTTGGCAATGACATTTTCACTCTTCTCTCTAATCACTTCTACTCCTTCTTCCAACCTGCTATTGCTATTATTTATAGCAATATGCAATCACATGTGTCGGGCATATGAGGTAATACTGGATTGTGGGTATTAGTTTTATAGTAGTTATTATTTGGAGGAATTTTTTAAATGTGCAATTGTATTAGAGAGAATTGTAGAGCTGATGTGGCACGCTGTGATGCCTGCCTTCAGCCCTGTTTTTAAGAATATAATAGAATAACAGATTCGCAATTAAATTAAAATTCGAAAATAGCCTTTAGGAAATAACCAATAAAAATAGTGGAAGATTTTTAGAAGGCAATACTGAAATGTGGGTGTTAGTTTTTTTGTAGTTATTATCTGGAGGAATTTTTTAAATTTGTGTAATTGTATTAGAGAGAATCGCAAGGTTGATGAGGCACGCTATGGTGCCTGCTTTCAGCCCTATTAATGTCCCAAACGAACTACTCTTTTCTATGGCTCCATGGATAAATATCTCAAAAATTAATGGGTAGGTGGGTGATATTCTAAAGTGTAACCAAACTCATCCACGAATTCAATTGCATGAACCAAATATTGCAATATCCAGATATAACTGCAAAGACTGTTTTTATGAGCATATAAACACGCACGTACAGGCCCACGTTACTTCTTGATGGCAGTTTTTAGTATGCCATCAAACCAATAGCGTGAAAAATGGGATTGTCGGTTTTTAAATATTGTTAAAATAAAAAATTTGAATAGAACAATGTGACCAAAAATAACGAAAGATCCAGGAGAGGTAGTTGCAAAATTATCCAAAAATGTTAAATTAAGTGAGTGAAAATCATAAAGAAATAGAGGTAATGGGGATGTAATTTAATTTTAATTTAAGTTTTATGCTTAAGTGAGGAAATATCTTAATTTAATTTAATTTTTATTCTTAAGTGAGGAAATATATTAGTTCCACGATATTCTCACTAGTTTTAAATTCAAATTCGCAAATTAAATTTTATTAATTTGAGAATTGATAATTAAATAATAATAAAGGAATATGAAGAATAACATGTTTTGCATAGATTGGTCATATCATTATTATCTAGAGGAATTTTTTAAATTTGTGCAATTGTATTTGAAAGAATTGCAGGGCTGACGTGGCACACTGTGATACCTGCTTTCAGCCCTACTTTTAAGAATATAATAGATAATAGATAATAGATTCGCAATTAAATTAAAATTCAAAAATAGCCTTTATGGAATAGCCAATAAAAATAGTGGGAGGTTTTTAGGAGGCAATACTGGAACATGGGTATTAGTTTTATGGTAGTTATTATCTGGAGAAATTTTTTAAACTTGCACAATTGTATTGGAAAGAATTACAGGGCTGATGTGGCATGTTGTGGCACCTACTTTCAACCTTGCTTTTAAGAATATAATATATTCGCAATTAAATTAAAATTCAAAAATAGCCTTTAGGGAATAACCAATAAAAATGGTGGGAGGTTTTTAAGAGGCAATACTAGGACGTGGGTATTAATTTTATGGTAGTTATTATCTGGAGGAATTGTTTTAAATTTGCATAATTGTATTAGAGAGAATTGTAGAGCTGATGTGGCACGCTGTGATGCCTGCCTTCAGCCCTGTTTTTAAGAATATAATAGAATAATTGATTCGCAATTAAATTAAAATTCGAAAATAGCCTTTAGACAATAACCAATAAAAATAGTGGGAGGTTCTTAGCACGCAGTACTAGAATGTGGATATTAGTTTTTTTTTTTTGTAGTTATTATATGAATAAATTTTTCAAATTTACATAACTATATTAGAGAGAATTGCAAGTCACAGTGCCTGCTTTCATCTTAGCAACGAAGTAAAAATTGCGCCTTCAGCCGAACGAGACGAGACAAGTTTGAATGCGAAGTGTAAACTCAAAACCAACTTCTAGAAAAAATCCAACCGCCCCACTCTGTCTCATCCACGTCACCATATAAAACGCGTCTTACCCCCTTCCCCCTCTCTAATCACTTCTACTCCTTCCAACCTGCTATTGCTATTATTTATAGTAATATGCAATCACATGTGTCGGGTCTCATATGGTAACAATGAGGTAATATTGGAACGTGGGTATTAATTTTATGGTAGTTATTATTTGAAAGAATTTTTTAAATTTGCGTAATTATATTAGAGAGAATCGTAGAGCTGACGTAATATACTGTGGTATTTATTTTCAACCATGGTTTTAAGAATATAATAGAATAACAGATTCACAATTAAATTAAAATTCGAAAATAGCCTTTAGGAAATAACCAATAAAAATAGTGGAAGATTTTTAGAAGGCAATACTGAAATGTGGGTGTTAGTTTTTTTGTAGTTATTATCTGGAGGAATTTTTTAAATTTGTGTAATTGTATTAGAGAGAATCGCAAGGTTGATGAGGCACGCTATGGTGCCTGCTTTCAGCCCTATTAATGTCCCAAACGAACTACTCTTTTCTATGGCTCCATGGATAAATATCTCAAAAATTAATGGGTAGGTGGGTGATATAAAGTGTAACCAAACTCATCCACGAATTCAATTGCATGAACCAAATATTGCAATATCCAGATATAACTGCAAAGACTGTTTTTATGAGCATATAAACACGCACGTACAGGCCCACGTTACTTCTTGATGGCAGTTTTTAGTATGCCATCAAACCAATAGCGTGAAAAATGGGATTGTCAGTTTTTAAATATTGTTAAAATAAAAAATTTGAATAGAACAATGTGACCAAAAATAACGAAAGATCCAGGAGAGGTAGTTGCAAAATTATCCAAAAATGTTAAATTAAGTGAGTGAAAATCATAAAGACATAGAGGTAATGGGGATGTAATTTAATTTTAATTTAAGTTTTATGCTTAAGTGAGGAAATATCTTAATTTAATTTAATTTTTATTCTTAAGTGAGGAAATATATTAGTTCCACGATATTCTCACTAGTTTTAAATTCAAATTCGCAAATTAAATTTTATTAATTTGAGAATTGATAATTAAATAATAATAAAGGAATATGAAGAATAACATGTTTTGCATAGATTGGTCATATCATTATTATCTAGAGGAATTTTTTAAATTTGTGCAATTGTATTTGAAAGAATTGCAGGGCTGACGTGGCACACTGTGATACCTGCTTTCAGCCCTACTTTTAAGAATATAATAGATAATAGATAATAGATTCGCAATTAAATTAAAATTCAAAAATAGCCTTTATGGAATAGCCAATAAAAATAGTGGGAGGTTTTTAGGAGGCAATACTGGAACATGGATATTAGTTTTATGGTAGTTATTATCTGGAGAAATTTTTTAAACTTGCACAATTGTATTGGAAAGAATTACAGGGCTGACGTGGCATGTTGTGGCACCTACTTTCAACCTTGCTTTTAAGAATATAATATATTCGCAATTAAATTAAAATTCAAAAATAGCCTTTAGGGAATAAACAATAAAAATGGTGGGAGGTTTTTAAGAGGCAATACTAGAACGTGGGTATTAATTTTATGGTAGTTATTATCTGGAGGAATTGTTTTAAATTTGCATAATTGTATTAGAGAGAATTGCAGGGCTAACGTGGCATGCTGTGGCGCCTGCTTGTGGCCCTGCTTTTAAGAATATAATAGATTCGCAATTAAATTAAAATTCAAAAGTAGCCTTTAGGGAATAACCAATAAAAATAGTGGGAGGTTTTTAGGAAGTAATACTAGAATTAGTTTTATGGTAGTTATTATCTGGAGGAATTTTTTAAATTTGCGCAATTGTATTAGTGAGAATTGCAGGTCTGACGTGGCATGTTGTGGCGCCTGCATAATTACAAAAATGCGCCTGAAAACCTTAAAGCGAGGTTGCCAAAGACAATTTTATTTTTTGGTAGTGAATTTGATAATTCAGAGTCCGGAAATGGATTCTATGGATGAAAATATGTCAAAATAGCCCATTTCAAAATTTTGGAAAAAGTATAGCCGGGTCGGATACGACGAAGCCTAGGCCCCCTCGAGGCCATTTTGGTAAATTTTCACCATAGACTAATATAACAACAGTAAACAGTATGGAAGTGTCTAAAATGATACATGGATATATTTTAACATATTTCCTGTACATTTGATATTTTAGGACCAATGTGAGAGCTCAGTTATTGGCACGTTTTACGAAGTGAACCTTTTGATAAGTAAGAAGAGCTAAGGTAGGAAACTTACCTCTCTTGCGTGTATTTGATATTTGTGCTGGTGTATTGATGCATGTTATTGCTTTGCTTGATTATGTGAAACATATATGAATGATTAAAGCTCTGTTTCTATTTATGCTATGGCTATAAGTTTGTTGTTTGAAACATTGAGCATATAGATATGTCATTGTGTAAGCATACATTATATAATGCAAGCATATCATGCATTAAGCACTTATCTTGCATGCATATTGGTACTGATTCTCTCGAATCTCACCTTCCCCTACCAACAATTTAGTCAGGATAAGATAGAAGATATGCTGAGAACAAAGAAGAGGGCATTGTAAATGTGGAATGAAGACGAGAAAATGTCTCCATTTCACTGGGATAAGTTCAAATACCCTAGAGCCCTGTGCGGCTACAATGTTTGTAATTATTATGTACGAACCCTTATAGGGAATTTATGTATAATCATACATATATTATCAGTATATTTATATTATTTCTTTGTTGGCTACCAACTCACGTATTGATATTCCGCTGCAAGTCAAAATAAGATAAGGGTGTAACAATTTCCCCTCACCCGATACCCATAACACCCCCGGATACCCATAACACCCCAAAACCCAAAATAGCAACAGCAAATGAGGAGGGAAAAAAAAAAGAAAGAAAGAAAACGAAGGACTTATTCACTGCAGTTAGCGAATTTGAACTAAGGAGGAGGTAGAATTTGGCCAAGGGACTTTCCAACGGTGAAACAAGCCTCATTAATCACAGATGCAAATAATCCAAGTCACGAAAATGATTTGAAAGTTTCCCCAAACTAAAGGTCTGCGCGAGAAATGAAAGGACAGTGAGAATTCACTGAGCTCTACACTAAAGGTCTGTGTGCGAGAATGATTTGAAAGTTTCCCCAAACTTTCCTCCCCTTTGTTGGAACAAGCGAGATCCTGAAATACCACAAAAGTGGCAGGTCCCTTGGCTTGATCTTGATTGTCTATAATGACACTTTTAACAGTTTAACATCATTTAGCCAATAATATCACATTTACATAACATGATTGTCTTTCTATTACGTTAACTTAAAAATAAGTGTTGTGGGGCCAAATTCCACCAGCCGGGCCCAAATTCAATACAGCCATAACAAGCCCAAGAAGGCAAGACCAGCGTACAAGGCCCACATCTGTGCGAACTCATCCAGTCGAGCTACTTGGTCAAACCAACTACCTATTGGTGCCTTTATCCACGAATATAGGAACAACTCCCACAATCTTCTATATTTTCCTTGATTATATCCTAACCCAATCAAGTGTGTGTTCGGATAAAATCAAAAAAGTGCTTTCGAGGCTAAAACCTTGGTTTTGATAAAAAAGGTGCTGAACACTCAACAATTTTGAATAATCCCCTTTTTTTTTTACAAACCATGGTTTTAAGGTTTGAAACATTGGTCTTAGAAAAGTGACCTTTTTCCACTATTTTCTTCTCTCTCTTGCTTTTAGATCCTTCAATTACACCTGGTACCCCTCTATTCCCTTCGGTGAAATAAAGCATGAAGGAAAAATAGTTATAATCCGATAATTGTACAAAAATAGTTATATTATATAATCTCACCATATCCGATGCAAGTTCAGGATTATTTTGGTGTTTTATAGTAGATTATGTTATATCTTTACTACTTATAAATAATTTTTTTAATATACATACATATATATACACACGTATGTAAGTTTGATCTATTTTTTTATATTATACAATTGACTAAAGTTATAATTTTAAAATTTTTTAATAAATTTATTTCATTTTTTATATTATTATTTAATTTAATGTTAAATAATACTTCAAATATAATCTTATCCTTTATATGTAATTATTACAAAAAATAATGTCATTTTTAGTAATTTAACTATGAAAAAAGCTATTCTAATCATAACATTCAAACACTCTCATTTTATCAAAATCACTTTTTTCCTATAATCTATTCTTCAAAAGCTATTCTTCACTTTTTCTCCAGAAGCTATTCTCAAAAAGTTAATCCTAACACACCCCAAATCCTTATAGCCCATTTGGTTTGATTCTATGAGAGAGGATTATATGTAATCCTGATGTAATAGACGGATTATAGCGTCTGGTTGGGTTTATGTCATGTAAAGATTATTACATTTTGTAATCCCGATTACATCATTTGATATAATTAGGATTATACTGCTAGGACTAATAAATGAGGATGCAAATATCTTGTAATCGAGTGTAAAAGACAATATTGCCATTATAATATTTTAATTTGACCAAAGTGCCCACCTATAAATATTGTTAAATATTAAATAATTACTACCATTAAATATTTTAAAAAAATTAATTAATAATATAATAATTTTAAACATATTCCCACTTCTAAAAAAATTAAAAAAAAATACATTCCACCATTAAAATTATTAAAATATCTCATTAAATAATATTCTTACCATTAAATATTAAGAAATTACCATGAATCCATCCTGTACACTGCAAAATATTTTCACTATTAAATATTAAAAAGTTATTTTAAACCCAACGTGTATATTGCAAAAATTAAAAAAAAAAATACTATGAACCCAATGTGTATATTATACACATATGTGTAGATAGGGGTAATTTTGTTTATTGATATATTATTCACATATATTCTCATATTTGATGTAATCCAACCAAACGTTTTTATGCATGTGTATCATCTTTCCTTAGTGATAAACCAAATAAATTAATGTAATCATCATTACATTACATTTCATTACATTACCTCCGATTCCGTGAACCAAACGGGCACTTAAGAATATTGTCAATTGAAAATTAATTTTAGTATCATAAATTTTTTTTTTGCTAATACTGTTAGAGTTAAATGAATAATAAAACACTTTATAAAACTAAAAGATAAAACTTTAAATGAAATATTCAAAGGGTTAAACATATACTTGCACTTATTTTTAAAAATGGGCATCGTCCATTGTTCCTGCCCTAATTTGCTTTGTTACCGCATTCCATCTTGCCTACCTATGGCAATTTTGTTGCCTACTTTCTGTGGCAATTACTTCCTGCATTAGTTTATAATCATTACTCCTCCGTCCTTAATCTAAGTCATATTCTTCTTATCTTTAATATAAAATAATTTTAGAAGTCGATATCTATTATATTCTTAAAAGTAGGCCTGAAAGCAGGCACCACAACGTGCTACGTCAGCCCTGCAATTCACTCTAACAACTGCACAATTTTAAAAAATACTTAATTCTTAAAAGTGAGAATAATGTGGAACTAAGATATTTCCTCACACTATTTTTATTGGTTAATCCCTCAATGGTTAATCCCACACAAAAAAAACGTGACTTAGTAGCGGTTAAAAATGGTTATTAGTAGCGGTTTTAACCACTACAAATAACATTAGTAGAATCGTATATTGCAAGCGGTTTTGTAGCGGTTGTTTAAAACCGTTACTCAAGAAAAATAACTGCTACTTTTTTTGTAGAGGTTCAATCCCACCGCTACAAAATCGTCATAAGCAAGAATCGTTTTCTGTGATATATGTAGCGGTTATATAACCGCTACAGATATCAAAAAGTGAAATTTTTAAGACGGGAAAAGAAAAATGAACTTTTTTTTGCTATTTTGTAGAGGTTCGTATGAATTTCTTTAATTAGTAGCCATTATATAACCGCTACTAATTTCATCAAAATTTAAAGTTCGCCCCAATAAATTAATTTCAGTTTGAAAAAAAGCGCGTTAATTAGTAGCGGTTTAGTAACCGCTACAAAAATAAGGAAAAGTTTTTTAAAAAAATACAATCATTTGTTTCAGTTTTTTTATATTAAATTAAATAGTTTATTTTTTTAGCAGTTTAGCTAATTTAATTAGCTTATTATTCAATAGTTTAGCTCATTTATAAATTAAAAGGAATAATTTAATTTAGTTGGATAAGTATAAAGATTGTATTGATAATATTATTAAGGATACATAGGTAATAACGAACTATTATGTTATCTACTACAGTGTGATTGTGTATAAAAAATAGATAAAAATGAGATAAAGCTCTGAAATATCTAGAAAAAAAATGGTGAGAATAAATTTTATACGAAGGAAAGAAGTATTCAAATAAAAAATTTAAAAACTTGTTACCATATTTGATCGTATTGTTAAGCTCCTCAGCTCATATAAAAAAATTTGTAAATGAGAGAAAATAAAAGAGGGGTAAGATGAAAAGAAATGGGGGGGAGTGTTTGAAATGAGATGTGGTGGGGATATTTATAGGGATCCACGTAGCATTTGTAGCAGTTAATGTATCCATTTTGTAGCGGTTTTTAATTAGTAGCAATTATTTTTATTTTTGTAGCGGTTTAAAACCGCTACAAATATTACTTTATTTTTTTTCAATTTTTTTTAAAAAACAAAAACATAATTTGAATTTGATCACTCATCCTCGCAATCCTTACAGAAATTGAGTAGAAAAATTATTGTTAGTTATGTATTATTTTGTTTCAAAAATTTAATTTAAATGATGTGAATTTAAAAAAACGCACCGCAGTAGAGGTAAATTGTCATCGCCTTCAGGGATGAAGTTTTCAAAATTGGCTGGCTCAAATGGCTCACTCTTATATGCGATGTTATCGCCTTCACCCATGCCGTAAAGGTCTCATGGCTTTAAATAAACGACCATGTGCCAATCCCTGTGTCTCTCGTCCTCGAGATAATCAACCTGTTATGCCTCAGACACAAGAATATACGGCTCATCATCTTGAGAAATACCAATATGAATTGGCTGTGAGAAATTGACTGATGTGATCCCTAAATCGTCAGTTGTCAGTCCCTGGGAAGTAGTGAAATTTTCCCACAAACACTTGAATAGCGTTACGGTGAAATGGCCTTGATAATTAAGTTCGACGACATCAAAAAGCTTTCAATAATAAGGAACGCCTCAGAACTGCATGCTGGCGCCACTACTGCTCTCATAACTCCTTGTCTCAAATGTGTCATAAACACCAGTATTTTGAGTTTACAATCCTTGATCCCGTTAAACCGTGCAAAACTTGAAACCATTGACATTGTATGTTGTAAACCATTTTGCATGATCAAGAGGGTTGATTGCGAGAGCTCTGAAATCTGGTGAGTGTGGGTTGTGGTCATTTAGTATTCTGCACGCAAACCAACTAGGGAATTCTCTGCGGATCTTTTTGTCAACTTCGGAGGATGCTTGTATACGGATCCTGAGTTGACGCTTAACACGACTTCTGAATTCCCTGCATTTAATAATGGAAAGGCGATAGTGAAATGAAAATGAAAATGTTATGAAAGATATAGAATAACATGTGAGTGTACAATTCTTACTGTATGAAAGGTTCAACTTGAGTGCAATTAATCAAGACATGTCTATGTATTCGACGCGTGCGACTTTTTTCCCTCTGATAGGGTTTACTTTCCCTCCGCGAAGGGGCCAACCGTTGGCTAGAAGCAGAGATGCGCGGGTGGTGGTCACTCCCTTCTCCGTGTAAGGCTTTTCCTCTCCATCCGGTGGAGTGTCTAGGATGGTTTATTATATTGTGGCTGGTGGTTGTACTGACTGGGAAATCATCGATGACAGCGGTGTAGGTGTGCGAGGTTGGAGGGTGGCTGAAGGCGAGGAGGTGTTCCAGCATCACTCTCCCGAGATGATCTCCGACCACGACCTCCGATGGGTGCCTCCGTGGTTTTCGACGGTGAGATTCGTGGTGGAGGAGCAGCGTATGAGACATCTGAGCTTAACAATGCCAACAAAAACCCTAGGTGATTGCAAGGTGATGATGAATAAACTAATAAGGGGTTTACGAGGCTCTTTAGTTGTTCCGAGGAAGCCAATGGCAACGACACAAACGCACCCCCAGAACTAGGGTGCGGCGCTGATGATGGTGGAGAAAAGGTATTTGGATAAGAAGCAGTTGAAACCATCAATGCACAGTATGGGTTTTGAGGTTAGTGAAATTTTTGATCTCTTTAGCCTTTCTATTTATGTTGATTAAAGATTGAAACTATCAGATACTCATTTGGCTCTGATTGGAGTTGGCTTTAATTTATTGAGTTAGGATATCTGTGTAATTGAGTGGATGAGAGACTTGTGGCTTGGTTAATACGGGAACTAAGGGACGATTTATGTTTTAATCTGGTTGGAACTAAGAATAGTCAGTTTGATTCTAGAAAAATCATATCTTGCTATGCCTGTGTTCTGATTGCTGGGAGGAATATTATTCTATTAGTTCTGGATTCCATTGGCTGGCTCTCAGATGGTCACCTAGGGAATTTACATCTCGAATTGGATAGGCAAGTATTTGCTTATAATGTAAATCGACAGTTGATTTTATCAGGCAAAAGCTGTGATTCTCTCCTTGAGAAATGTTTCATCTCAGGGAAATTTATCAAGAACCCTTCTTATGAGTGGTTTCCCAGAGAAGCAGATTTAGTGGTCTTGAGTGCTGCTAAAGCTTTAGCGCATGGGTCTTTCCCTTCAATTTGGGTGTTGCGACCCTTGCTCCGGCTGCAGATATTGCTGTTGAAGGATGATTGGAAGTTGCTCCATTGGCTTTGTTGCTCAGACTTATATCGTTACTATTTTGTTCAATTTGGTTACTTTATTGTGTTGGCATATGTTTTAGCTTATGTTAGTTTTTGTTCTATTTTGTTGTTTCAATTTGCCTATTTAGTTTCTAATTCTTATCGCACAGACTTATGTACTTATGGTTTCGTGATTAATGCATTTCTTGTTGGCAAAAAAAATCAAGACATATCTATGTGCTTGCAACTTCTCAGTTGCTGTTAGTTTGAAGTTCTCAGTTCCTCTAACTGGTTTACCAACACGAGGGAAAAATTCTCCTGATGTTGGCAAAGATTCAGGACAATCGTTAACACGAGGTGGCAGTTGAAAGCCATCTCAAGGTCATCAAAGTACCTTGAACAAAAGTACATCACCTCATCCCCTATATAGCCTTCAGCTATAGAACCTTCTGGCCACGCCTTATTCTTGATATAAGATTTTAATTTCCCAAGAAACCTACAAAGTAAAAAAGAGAAAAATAATACTAAATGCTGAAAAGGACGACTAGCAAACATAGGAACTAAAAATGAAGCACATATTAAAAATAAGTACCTCTTAATCGGATACATTCATCGATATTGTAATGGGCCAGCGAGCTTTGTTTCATGAACGAGGTGGACTGTAAGGTGAACCATCACAATGAAAAAGGACGGAGGAAAGATCATCTCCAAATGACAAAGCATAAGAATGGATTGAAACCGTCAGTCGCCAAAGCAAGTTGAACATTTCTGGGGTCAGCCGCGAAGATAGAAAGTCATTGTCAAACGTGTTCCAGGAGTCTGCATCCCAAGGATGTCTTAATTTACCTTCTTCATTCTTATCAACTACATGCCACCTCATGTGCTCTGCAGTTTTGGATGACATAAATAATCTTTGTAGGCGAGGTTTCAAAGGGAAATACCTGAGAATCTTTGTAGGTTTCTTTTTCTGCTTTTTTCCCTTCCGAATAGTCTTATATATATACCTTGAAGTATAGCATCTCTTACAAGTCTCCCTTCTAGAATCGTCTCCCCAATACAACATACAATCATTGGGGCATGCATCAATCTTTTGATAGTTTAACCCCAACCTGTTGATAATCTTCTTGGTCTCGTAGAACGTTGTGGGAATTTCTGTGTCAGGGAATGCATCTTATAATAATTTGAGCAACATTGACATTCCCTTATCTGTGATTCCACATAAGCAATTGATATGATATAACTTGATCAAGAAAGATAATTTAGAGTATTTTTGACAACCTTGATATAGAGGACGATCTGCTTCATCCATCAAGCTGAAAAAATCCTGAGCTGCTTCATTCCTCATAAACACTGGCTCTGAACCTTGCACTTTTTTGTTGAAGTTGTCACCTTGAAATCCAAAAGCATCATGCACAGCATCATTAACTGGATCATCTTGATCTAGTTGAACTCCTACTTGTGAACTTCGAGGAAAAGCATAATCATATCTCATATCGGCCTTCTCACTCTGAACGGCCCAGAACATATAGTCTTCTGGGAAAGGCTTCACAAGCAAATATTCCTTAACAACTTATTGTGTAGGCCACTTCTTAAACTTACAATTCCTACATGGATAGACGATCTTGCCATTACAACTGGCGTGAGTGAATGCGAAATCCAAGAAATTGTTTAAGTCGTACAAATATTCCAGAGAATTGCATGGCAACCTGATCCATGATTTATCCATAGCTGCTAGCGAGACAGAAGAAAGTATAGTGAAGAAGATGAATGAATTGAGAATTACGAATGCCTGGTAGCTTATGTAAAGGTTGGCCAATGTTTAACATTTTGTAACGGTTCCCAAAACCACTATTCTAACCACTACTGTTTTCAACATTTGTAGCGGTTACACTTAAATAACCACTACAAATTTGTAAACCATTGGGTTGGTCTAAGAAAAATTCATTTCAAACTTTGTAGCGGTTATTACAGAGTAACCGCTACTAAAATATATTTGTAGCGGTTAATGAATTAAAACCGCTACAAATATCGACGCCATTGAAAATTCAAATTTCAAATTAAATTGCATCTTGTAGCAGTTAAAGCAACAAAACCACTACAATTGTTCATTACCGTTGGGAATATTTGGAATGCACTTTATAGTGGTTATTATGAAACCGCTACAGATTGAGAAGAGAAAGGGAGGGAAATTCAAATTCAAAATTTTGAATATTTTGTAGCAACTCTATAAATAACCACTACAAAGTGAACGTGAACATTTGTAGCGATCTTTTTGTTAGAACAGCTACAATATGAAAAAAAATTAAATTTATTTTAAAAATTTTTGTAGTGGTTTTTATATTAAAACCACTACAAATATATTTTATTATAATTTGTTGTTGTTGTTAATTTTAGAAATATAAATGTAACGTTAAATAAATGCAACAAAAATTTACCAAAGCTCCAAAAATATGAATATAACTATTGTAAAATGCAACAAGAATTTAATTTCTGAAAATAAAATATCCAGGTTTATTTACAAATGTTTAAAAAAAATACAAATGTCCTAATCTAACTAGCAGGAGGCTCCTCATCTGGTCCTTTATCAGGTGGGGCTCTCTCTGGTGCCGCTGTATTGGGGCGCTGGGTAGAGTCAACATCACCATCATCATCAACAGAAGGAGGAGGCTGGACGACGAACCGAGGGACAGGGGGAACTTGTAGATGCGCCTCGTTTGAGAACAGGAGACTCCACGACTGCTTGAGCATGACGCTTGTGATTTCGCGCCACTGCGTCTACTGAGCGTAATAAAAGTCGGCCTGCTGCTGCATCTACTGTTGCTGCTGAGCCACTGCAGCCTGGGTCCTGGCCAAATCTGAGCGTAGCTCCTCAACCTACTCGTCCCTCGGATGTCTGAGCCTGAACGTCTGTGCTCTAGAGCTGCCAGCCTCAGAGGCGGCACTCCTACCGTAGACCATACTAGGTCTGGCGCCTATCCCTAGCCCCTGCACACGTCCGGGGTGCTCAACCTGCCCCAGACTCACCTTCAAAGGCATTGTGGGGTCTACAGACCCTTGTGACTCCTAGGTCTGGTCTCTCACAGTTCAGCTTGTGACTGCTGCATCCGCTCCTACCATTTTATGAAACAGTTACTTATAAATTATTTTTCATAATATAGTCGGTTTAATTTT
Source organism: Inga oerstediana (assembly GCA_963210345.1). NCBI lineage: Eukaryota > Viridiplantae > Streptophyta > Magnoliopsida > Fabales > Fabaceae > Inga > Inga oerstediana. Next base: position 21,596,172 of record OY723400.1, on the reverse strand, counting down.
ATAAGCAATATAAGAATAAATTAACTTACAATGGCCGCCTCTACCTGCTGAGAGGTCAAAGTCCCGTCATGGTGTGTATATGTGATAGCACATAACTCCCTGTAGTCCGTCTGATGGTTCTCATGCCGTGCCTTCCTCTCCTAAAATAATTACAAAATTATAAAATTAAATTATTATTATAAACAGAAATTTATTAAATTTATAATATGAAATAAACTACTAAAAGTAATTGATAATGCGGAAAGTTACCAGCTCGTTGTATGTGACAGCAAAGGTCTTCGATCTTGCCGTGTGGTGGATCATCTGTTACCCTCGGCACCTCGTGTTCCTCTGAGAAAGTGCCTGGACAAAAAAAATATTAAAAGTATTAATAATTATTATTTAAATTATAAATTAAAAAATTATATATAATAAACTATTATTAATAAATATTAATATGCATTATAAAATATTAATTAATTATATAATTAATTAATATATATTAATATATTAATTAATTAATTATATAATTAATTAATATATATTAATATATTAATTAATTATATAATTAATTAATATTTTATAATGCATATTAATATTTATTAATAATAGTTTATTATATTAATTTTTTATATAATCTAATCTAAATCTAATAATCGAAATAATCTAATAAATATATTACATACCCCTCTGCACTCCTCTTGAACTGGACAAAACTTGCCCAGTCGTTTAATGGGACGCCGTCCAAGATGTTCATGATCAGCTACTGCAAAGGAATCATCCCATCCTTATTCATACTATGGAAGAGACGATTCCTCCTGTTCCTCTAGCCATCGCTTATATTAATTAAATAAAATTAATTATAGAAAATATAATATAATTAAATATTATTACTTACCCGCACCAGCTCGTCCTATGCATTCAATTCAAGGCCAGCTCATTCAGGAAGTGGTTGAATATGTGACCCCTATTGTCGATAGGCGGGTCTGTGGCCTCATTCCACTGAACTACGACTCGTAGTGTCTAGTCCAAACTGTTCAGACCAGCCACGTCTAGCTTCCTTGTGGACACGTTCCCCTGCTCATCTGCACAATTTGTCGAACGTTAGATAAATTGCAATTCAAATTTATCATTTCAAATTTAAAGTTGTTTTGTCTTCTATAAATTTCAAAAATAATATAAATCACAATTTGTCCTCGTTCTTGTCATAGTCACTGACACTGATCTCTCCCTCCCCAGATCAGGCACCTCTGGTAAGGTTGTCTCTTGTGGGACCGTCTGCGGCGGTTGTTGTAAGGCTGACTCCTATGGCTGCTATGGCGAGATGGGCTGAAATGGCGTAGTCGCTTTCCCACCGCGCTGCCCCCTCCTCTGTTGCTGCTACCCCGCAGAATCGGTTTGGGAACCTCGGGCTCCTTCCCCTTGTCTTGCCTCGAAATCATATAAACTACACAAACTAAAAAAAAGAAAAATTAGGCATATAAATTAGTAAAATTATAATAAAAATTAAAATAAAATAAATATTGTACGTACCTCAAATGAAAATGAGAAATGCTGTAAAATAACTCCTCGATAGACGTCTGAACGCTCAAATCTCAAAGAAACTTCAGAAAATAAAATGGCCAAATAGGAAAAAGGAGGGGACGACGGCTTTTATAATGGAGGATTTAGTAGCGGTTCTTAAAATAACCGCTACAAATGTCAAGACCCTTCAAGTTCTGTAGTGGTTATGAAAACCTAATTGCTACAAATTTGCCGACCTTTGAAATTCTGTAGCGGTTATGAAAACGTAACCGCTACAAGTGTGATGACCTTTCAAGTTCTGTAGCGGTTATGCAACCGAAACCGCTACAAATAGCCAACGTTTGGAAATTTGTAGCGGTTCATTCCCTATGAACCGCTACAAAAAACCAATACACTATTGGAGCGGCTTAGTGGTACCAAGTGGCACGAATTCTGTAGCAGTTTATATGATGTAACTGCTACTGAATAACTGCGACGAATTTTGGTGGGAATTTCATGACATATTTGTAGTTGTTTATTCCTATTAACCGCTAAAAAAATGTTGCAGAGCACTCACGCCACTTGGCGAGTAGTTGCCACTACAATTTTGTAGCGGTTTTTGTTATAACCGCTACACATATCAATATTTGTAGCGGTTAAATATAACCACTACAAATTCACCACTACGAAATGCCTTTTTTTGGTAGTGATATATGTTCACATGCTTCTTTCTTTTTTTATATTCATAAGATTATTTGATGTCAGATTTTTTGAAATAACTAAATGATTTTTTGCTCCATTTTACATAGTTCATGGTTACTTTTGGTCTAAAAAATAATTCATGGTTAGTTTAGCACTTTTTAAAATAGTTCATGGTTATTTAAGCACCTTAACCCTTAAAATAATAAAAACATAAATAAGACATATAACCCTATTTTCCTTTCTATTACTTTTTTTTAATTATTGAATTAATGAAATCTTGATTCCTAGAAAAACTTGAAAATACAGATCCCTTCCGTGTGCCCTGAAGTTTCCAGTGGTTTATGCCAGTTCACTTATTATATGTGCTGTTCAAATGAGATTAAAGCATGAAGCTATCATATAACCACTTTTTACCCTCTTCTTCTTCCATTATCTTGTATTATCGAGCACTTTGCAGACTTATTAATATCATCTTTCATCAATAGATTTTTCCAGCGCTTTTTTCTCACTTTTTTCTTCCCATTAATAGATTGCTCTCCTCCGTCGACTTACTTCATCACCTTTCCTTTGTCCTTTTGGGTTCTTCTCCAGTCCTCTATTCTTTTTTCATCTCTTGTCCTATTATTTACCTATTTCTAGATACACCACTAAGTCAGATTCTCTCCCAATCCACCATTGGCAGGTTCCTCCCACATTCATCTTCAAGTGAGTTATGCATTTAGTTATTGTCTTTTTTTCCTGATTGCTAAAGTATTCTGATTTGAGCAATTTTCTTCTTCTCCATCCGTCACCGAAAATTAATAGAACCATTGTTATCCACTAAAGTAGACATGGGTGACGATTAAGATGTGAATTGGCCTCCACCTGCCCTTTCAAATGTCTCTGAGTGCCTAGAAGAATGTGGAGCAAGCAAGTCAGGTTAGTATCCTTTGTGAACGATTTTCATATGACCTCCATTTTTCATAGACATTTTCTTCAAGATTTCTGCGACCATGTAGTATATTGAATAAGAATCCAAAAGGCAAGCTATTGCAATTCATGACCCCCTTTAAAGAAATTATTGTCTTCAGAGACTTGAATGGTAATCAAATAATCAATGCCTAGAATGAAAGTTTCCAATTAGAATGATAATTTTCTCTTGATTTTGGAATTTTTATTGAAGTTGTGGTCTTGTAAAAACTCTAGCAGGTCCAGGAATTATGCAACGGAAGAAAGTATCCAGAAACCGGTGTTCACGAACATGTATAAATTTGTCCTTCTGAATTTCCACACTCAAATGAAGAAGAAAACAAAAGGAAAACTAAAAATCTCCTTGTAAAAGAACACAAGAAACAGAAGTGAAAATTCCAAAACTAAATGAAAATTAAACTAAGATCAATGTGAAAAGTGCATATAGAACTACTATGACGCAAGAGGATACTCAGAATGCAATAACAAAAAGCTCAGATCATGATCATAAAATGGAGTATAATATATAAATTGTAATGGATGGGAGAGAAAGAGAGGAGAATGGAGAGAGAACATATGCCATATCAGGTGCGACGTTGTGTATTCATTTATTTTTCCTACCTTCGTACCTAGTACAACCATACTCTATTCTATGTGAATCCATTTATGCTTCATGAATTGTGCTTAAGATTCTGATTAGTTAAGAGATTATGATAAAATATGATGTTATGTTCTGTTTTGTCTACTCTGGAGGTTCAAATCCGATACTAGTAAGGGCTCAGAGGTTAGAGATACGCCACCAACAAAGGAAAGAGTCGCTAAAAATTAGAAAGCATGATTATCCTTTAGATAAGGGTGCTGTTCAAAGCAGATACTCCTTTGTTCACTACTGAAGCACTATGATTGATTGTCATTCTATGACCTCACCAAGTATTACATGTCTTACAGAAAATGAACATGCAATTGGACGCTGTTTGAAATCAAAGGGTGTTGCAGTTAATCGACAACCACTAAGTTCACATACTAACAATAAGCCTATTTTCATAAATTATCATCTTCTTCAACAATAATAATTATGTGTCTACCGCCTTATTCTACAGACCTGCTTTATCATCTTCTTCCATTGTTTTTTTTTTCAATTCAGAAGTACTATATTATTATGAACTAGAACTGAATAAGTGTTTTAGTATTATTATAAATATGAATTGAAAACATGAATGCTATAAGCCCAAATAAAACTCAATGTCATTTTCTATTTTGGAAGGCTAAGAATCATTTGATGATGAAAGAAAAATATGATATAATTTGACATTATTTTCTTCCTTAAACTTCTACCTAAAAACTTACTAATGTCATCAATATTCCCAATGGTTGTTATGAAATAATTTAAATGCACTAATAATAATATTGTCATTCAAATATCTTACTTTCTCTTTTTTTCATAACCTTAAGATTTAGTCACTGGGCTTACAACTTTTACATTAAAAAAAACACACTCAAAGTATCTTTGGATTCTCTCTTTTTAATTTTCATATTCATAAGATTATTTGATGTGAGATGTTTTGAAATAACTATATGATTTGATGTCACCCCTTCTTCCTATTTGATTTTAGTGTCTCTTATTGAACATATTTAAATAAAAAAAATAGGTGGATTACAATTAGTGTATGTATGATGAGTATACTTGTGGGATGTTGGAGTACGCAGTTTAATATATAGTTATAAAACATATAATATAATTAATTTTAGTAGCTGCCTTCCAAATTGGATGGGTTTGTCAATATTTTAGTGTCAGGCTGGTGTTAAAGTTGAGAGCCCTCCCATGTGTCACGTGTTTGAATTTGAGATACTCTAAAGAAATTTAAAGATTTTCAAATTTCTTTATTTTTTAAAGTATAACAATCAAGTTTAATGAAATATGTGTGTTTATTAGTTTTGGTATTTATCATATATAATAAACAGGGCTGAAAGTAGGCACCATAGTGTGCCACGTCAGCCCATCAATTCTCTCTAATTCAACTGTGCAATTTTAAAAAATGTCTTCATATAATAACTACAATAATACCAATACCCACGTTCCAGTATTGCCTCCTAAAATCCTTCCACTATTTTTGTTGGTTAATCCCTAAATGCTATTTTTTCATTTAAATTTAATTTAGAATTTAAATTTGAATTTTCAAATTTCAATTTAATTTCCAATTTCTATATTTTTTTTAAAGTATAACAATGAGTTTAATGAAATTTGTGTGTTTAATAGTTTTGTTATCTATCATATATAATAAGTAGTTCTTATATATGACAATCAAATAATAAAAGAATAATTTTAGTAACCATGATCAAAGCTCAATATTAAGTCAACAGTACACATTTTTTTAAAATATGAAATAGATAAAATTATTTCTCTCATCTGGTCATTTATCTTTTTTATATGTTATTAATTCTCACTTTGATTCTCTCTTTTCAATGACCTCAGGAATCTCAATTTAAATCGTTTAGATTCTTTCTTTAAATTTTTTGTCTTTGATTTACAATAAAGAATTAGAGTAAATATTTAAAAAATATTTAAACCAATTTCATATGATGAAACTTCTGAAACTTGTTCCCAATTTATTTGAGCGCCACAATTTTATATGCCTTCCTATTTAAACAAAGGAAAATCGTTAACCCAATATGCAAATTTTACAAATTGTTTCATTAATTAGAAGCTCATAAAATTAGTCAATGAATTATGTAGTTAGGAAACAAAATTTGATATTACTAAGTTGCATAATTGTTGTTGTAGGTCAGACAAAATTTACCTCTTCCACATATGGTGTGTTTTTATTCATATTCATATAAATCATCCAGTTTTGTTCTATTACAATGTTGCCTACATACGTATATAATTTGGACACTTATTCCCCTTATGTGTAGCCACCACTTGTGATCATGATTGTGCTTCTAATAATGATGCTGCCACTACATCTCACACGCGTTTTCAAGGTAAATAACCACAAGTTTTATTCATTATGATACATTGCTTACTGGTACATATACTTTCGACTAATTTAGGAGAGAATTGCTGAATTTATTCTCACCATTGTTGATTGTGGAATGTTGCATTTGTAGGATTCTCAAAATATGAGGATATTGGAGATCAGAATTATGTGTGCCAAGAATGTGGCACAAAAATGTGGTATGGTAAAAGGCTTAAAAAAAACCAAAACGCTCACATACCTAAATTTGGTATGTGTTGTCTTCTCGGTAAAGTGAAGCTAAGTCTCACACAGGATCCTCCTCTTGAATTAAAAGCCTTGCTTTCAAGGGTTTCTCCTCAGAGCAAGCATTTTTTTAGCAACATATGTACATACAACATGATGTTTGCGTTCACTTCAATGGGGGGAAGAATTGACAGGGAAGTGAACAATGTGTAAGAGGCAAGCTTCACCTAAGAGGGGGGTGAATTGGGTGATGTTATAAATTTTTCGCTTGAAGCGGTGATATGTAAATATAGTGGATAGAGAAGAGTAGAGAAGATTTGAACACAGAGAGTTATACTGGTTCGGCTTAATAACAATGCCTACGTCCAGTCCTCAGAGATCAAGACCTACTGAGCTTTTCACTATTTCTCCAAGATTCAATGGGCTCTCAGAACGCCACAAAAACAACAATCGTCCTTAAACGGACTACGAGCAGAAATATTCTCTCAACAAGAAATTTCTCTCCCCCTTACGACAAGTCTTACGTGCAGAAAAACAACCTATGACTCTTCTCACTTGCTTATGTATACAAGACTTATGAGCAGCAATGTTCACTCCTGCTTACACCACTGTAAGTCTTACGAGCAGCAACGTTCTCTTCTGCTTGTATCTTATAAGGCTTAAGAGTGGAAGACACAACAAGGAATTCTCTCAACTGCTTCTCTCGTAAGGAAAAACAACCCACTCAAGGTCCCAATACCTTGAGTTCAAATACACATAGAATTTTGAATTGAATGAGGACTCTCTTACAGAGCAAATGAATGAACACTGAAGATCAATGTGTATACAGAGAAAATTGATGAATAGCAGAAACTTATTATGAGCTTATGAATGCATGTGCTACGTTGTTGTATGTTTCTCCGTGAGTCTCTGTATATATATAGTTGCTCCAGTTTTTGCCCGTTTGGAAATTCTTCATTTGTGGAGCGGGACATTTGAAAGTATTAGCAGACACGTGCATGTTTGAATAATCTGAGTGCGGTAGGTGCCAGCGTGTTTATAATCATCTTGTCTGCCGTTGTATTACTTTCCTTATGTGGTTCAATTCAAACGTTCATATTCCTGTATCATACTTTTAAAACAATCAAAACAATGTTAAACAATGATAAAAAGTAATGATGATATGAATTAATAACAATAAACCATATTCGTAATGAACGTTGTGATACTTAGCATTTTCGGTGGTCAAACAGGGCATCACTCGAGCATGAAAGGCTCACCTCGAGTGATCTCCTATTTTCCTTCATATACCTCTATTATCGGGTTGTGCTTACATGAAATATCAGAGAGACAAAATCTTCACTCGCGGGTGAAGAGGGGTCTCACTCGAGCACAAAACCTCTGCTCGAGTGATCTTTGCAATTTACACAGGGAATGTCTTCTCGGGTCATCACTCGCATACCATTTTGACAAGAGTGAGAATTTGCACTCGCGGGTGATATGGACCCTCACTCGAGCACACTTACCTCTTCTCGAGTGAGAAGCATATTCTCAAGGAATATGCTCTCTAAACCATCACTCGCATCAGAATTTCAAAGGGATAGAATTTTCACTCGCGAGTGATGTGGGCCCTCACTCGAGCACAAAGACTCCTGCTCGAGTGAGAAGAATATTCTCAAGAATTATACCTTTTGTACACGCACTCACAACTAATCTGGAGAGGGATGGAAATATTACTCGCAAGCATGGACGGGTGTGCTCGAGCACACTTGTACTTTTCTGAACCTCAAGACTCTCGGCCAAGTACTCGCAGTGCCTTGCTCGAGTGAATGATGGAAGCATGCTATAACTTGCTCTCGGCCAAGAACTCGCAGTGCCTTGCTCGAGTGAATGATGGAAGCATGCCATTACTTGCTCTCGGCCAAACACTCGCATGCCCTCACTCGCACATGTGCTCGAGTGAGAATGACTTCTCTGCTCGAGTGCATACCTTGTGCTTCGAGTGATCTAGTAAATACAAAGGGAGAATGCCTCTCGGGTACTCACTTCCTGGCTTTCTCTTACACCTGCTCAAGCACAGAAGTGATTTGTGCTCGAGTGCAGATTTAATGCTCGAGCACTCCAGTGCATTTTCACAGCAGATATCAGCAAACTTCAAATATGCATTTGGTAACTTGGAATCTTTTCTTAACCTTCTAAAAACATGTTTTACACATAATTGAATTATTGTTATCATCAAAACTTGGGATCTAACATTCTCCCCCTTTTTGATGATGACAAAACTCTTTGTGATGAAGGTTTAAAAGAAATTGAATGAAATTGAAAAGTTTTGAAATTTCTTCAATGTTTCCAAAATGCATATCAAGGTTAAGTTCCAAATTCAAGTTTTCCTGCAATGTTTCCTCTGGACACTTAACAGCCAAGATAAGTTTAGTATAAGGTATATAACTTAATAAAAACTTAATAACTTGAAACATTGAAATTTTGATAATCAAAAACTTGAACCATTTTATTAACTTTAAGGAAAACAAAAACAAACTTGAACAACACAAGATCAACACAAGATAACTTCAAAATAGCAAAATGACATATCAAATCCTACCCAATACAGAAAACTACCCAAACACCCATATACACCCTACAAAAGCTCAGAAGACATCACACATCCTTCTCCCCCGTTTTGTCAACATCAGAAGAGGGGTCTGGAGGTGGAACAAAAGATATCATGGCAGTGAGAGGGTCAATGGGCTGATCAGAGGGAGATGGTAGTTGAGGTACAGATGATGAGGGAGGAAGTGAAGGCGACCGATCAAATGTGACATCAACATTAGACTCAGGATCAGTGAAAAGTACATGAGTCTGTGGATGAAGTGGTGAGGTATGAGTGGTCTCTGGAGGCACCCCGGATGATGAAGAGTTGTGTCTTTCGAGTGAGAGAGCACTTCGAGTGAGAGGAGGAAGTGCGACGTTCTGAGCTCCCCAGTAACTGATATAAGTGACAGTGCTCGAGCATGAACCCTAGTGCTCGAGTGATGTTCATACTGTGCTCGAGTGTGTTCTATCTGTGCTTGAGTGATGTTCTGGAAAAAATAAAGAAACAAATAAAACGTACCTGGATTGTGAATTCCCTGACATATTTTGCATCTTTGTACTCAAATCCTCAAAGATCATTTGAGTAACCATAATTTGGATAGCTTTTGCACAGAGATTCTTCTTCCTCACTCGAGCAGGCATTCCTCACCTCAAGCATGTTCATATCATGCTCGAGTGAGAATTCCTCACTCGCGAGTGAGCTCAATTCTCACTGTTGTTTCTGATATATTCCCTTGGTATTAATAACTCCTCTGTTAACCTCTGTTTTTCATGTCAAGAAGCAGAGTATCATAAATAGTGCTGTGCTCAAGCAGAGCTTCTTGTGCTCGAGTGACACAGCTCCTCACTCGAGCAGTACCTTCAGTGCTTCGAGTGAGACTCCTGCAAAGACACATTTTGGCCACTCCGATGCTAAAGTCAGTATGGTTATCATCAAAATAAACATTTAATTAAACTTTTTAACAATAAAACTTACAACTCATTGGGATTAACCATTCCCAATTCTCTTCGAATATAAAGGAATTGATCTTTTGCAATAGGTTTTGTGAAAATATCCGCAAGTTGAAGATGAGTTGGTATGAATTCCACTTTGACATCTTTCTTTTGAACATGATCTCGAATGAAGTGATGTCGAATGTCTATATGCTTGGTTCTTGAATGTTGTACAGGATTCTTTGCCAAGCTTATCGTGCTAGTATTATCACAATAGATTGGGATTTCCTTTAAATAAACTCCCAAATCTTGAAGTTGTTGTTTTAACCATAGCACTTGAGAACAGCAGCTTGCTACAGCTATATATTCAGCTTCAGTCGAGGATAATGAAACTGTGTTCTGCTTCTTGCTGAACCATGACACTAGAGAACCTCCGAGAAATTGACATTGTCCACTGGTACTCTTTCTGTCAGTTTTATATCCACCGTGATCTGAATCTGAATATGCCATTAAGTACTCGTTCCCTCTCTTTGGATACCAAAGTCCAAGCTCTGAAGTATCTCCTAGATATTTGAAAATTCTTTTTACTGTCTCTGCATGAGATACTTTAGGATTGGATTGATACCTTGCACACATTCCTACACTGAACTAAATATCTGGCCTGCTTGCTGTAAGATAGAGTAATGAACCAATCATTCCTCTATACTTTGTGATGTTGAAGCTAGGTCCCTTTACATCAGCATCCAGCAATGTTGTAGAACTCATTGGAGTATCAGCTCCGTTAGCATTATCTAGACCATATTTCTTCAGCAATTCTTTCAAATACTTTGTCTGAGATATAAATATGCCATTCTTCTTTTGTTTGATCTGAAGTCTAAGAAAGAAGTTCAAATCTCCCATCATGGACATTTCAAATTCTCCCTGCATAATCTTAGAGAAATCTTGACACATAGATTCGTTAGTAGCACCAAAAATAATATCATCAACATAAATTTGAACAATTAGAATATCATTTTTGTTATGTTTGATGAATAGAGTTGTATCAACTTTACCTCTGACAAAACTTTGATCAAGAAGAAATTTGCTTAGTCTTTCATACCAAGCTCTAGGTGCTTGTTTCAAACCATATAGTGCTTTCTTAAGTTTGAAGACATGGTCAGGTTTTGTTTCATCTTCAAAACCAGGGGGTTGTTCTACATATACTTCCTCCATAATATAACCATTTAGAAAAGCACTTTTCACATCCATTTGATAAAGTTTAAAACCTTTAATGCAAGCAAAGGCTAGGAGTACTCGTATTGCCTCCAATCTTGCCACTGGAGCATATGTTTCCTCATAATCAATACCTTCTTCTTGATTATAGCCTTTGGCAACCAATCTTGCTTTGTTTCTCACAATGATTGCTGATTCATCAAGTTTGTTTTTGAAAACCCATTTGGTTCCTATAACCGTATGGTCTTTAGGTCGTGGAACCAAATCCCAAACTTGATTTCTTTGAAACTGATTTAGTTCTTCTTGCATAGCAATCACCCAATCATTGTCAGATAAAGCTTCTTCAATATTAGAAGGTTCAATTTCAGAAATAAATGCAGAGAAGGTTACCTCATTAAGGATTCTGTTTCTGGTTTTGACACCTTCATGAATATCTCCTATAACTTGATCAATTGGATGATCCTTCATATGTCTCCATGCTTTTGGTTGAGCATGATCATCGACATCTTCTAAATTTTGAAAATCATTTGTTTTAAAATCATCTTGTTTTGAAATAGATTTGTTTTTCTTGATTGAATCCATTTCTTCTTCATCAATAAGTTTTGTCTGAGATTCAATTTCGTCAAACACAACATGAATAGATTCTTCAACAGTACAAGTTCTTTTATTGAAAACTCTATAAGCCTTACTTCTATTAGAATATCCTAGAAATATACCTTCATCAGACTTTGAATCAAATTTACCTAAGTTTTCCTTACCATTGTTGTGAATGAAACACTTACACCCGAAGATATGTAGATGAGCAAGATTTGGCTTTCTTCCTTTGTAAAGTTCATATGGCGTCTTTCCAAGTGATTTGCGAATATATGCTCAGTTTGAGATGTAGCAAGCAGTACTCATTGCATCTGCCCAAAACACTTGTGACATTTCTTTTTCATTAAGTAATGCTCTTGCCATTTCTGTAAGAACTCTGTTCTTTCTTTCCACTACTCCATTTTGTTGAGGTGTTCTAGGAGCAGAGAAGTTATGATCTATTCCTTCGTTGTTGCAGTAGTTTTCAAATAGTTGATTATCAAATTCTCCTCCATGGTCCGTCCTAATAGAAACAATAGAAATACCTTTCTCATTTTGAACCTTTTTGGCAAACATAATAAATTCAGCAAAAGTTTCATCTTTTGAAGCAATAAATATAGTCCATGCAAATCTTGTAAAATCATCAACAATTACTAACGTATATAAATTTCCTCCAAAACGTTTTACTCTTACAGGTCCTACCAAATCCATATGAAGTAATTGTAAAGGTTTTGAAGTAGAAATCTCATACTTTGTTTTAAAAGAGGATTTAGTTTGTTTTCCTTTCTGACATGTGTCACAAACCCTATTATCTTTGAATTTGAGTTTGGGAAGACCAACAACTAAATCTTTTCTAATCAATTTATCAAGTTGATTCATATTGACATGAGCCAGACGCTTATGCCATAACCAACTTTCCTCTGATCGACTAAGAAAACAATTTTCAAGAGAATTTGAATTTAAATCAATAATATAACAATTACCGTCCCTTTGAGCTCGGATCTTTGCTTTGATAGATTCTTTGTTTAGTGGCAGATCTTTCTTGTTCACTATCAAGTATTCTTTTGAGTCAAAAATCACCCAGTTATCTTTGTCAGTGCTTTGACTTACACTCAGAAGATTGTGGCATAATCCCTCAACATAATACACTCCGCTGATTTGAACACCATCGGATTTTCCCACTTCACCAATTCCAGCAATACGTCCAGATTGATTACCTCCAAATGTTACCTTTCCTCCTTCTCTAGTTTCTAGCATGGTGAACTTATTTTTGTCACCAGTCATGTGTCTCGAACATCCACTATCAATATACCATTTGTTCGCTCGAGATGCTTTGAGACAAACCTAGAATAAAATGATCAAGTTTTAGGTACCCACACTTTCTTGGGTCCTTTGTGGTTAGTATGTGTTGTATGTGTCCCTTTAGGAACCCATTTATATGTTCCAACAACTTGTCCCTTTTTGAAATAACAAGATGAAGTATAATGTCCTTTCCTGTTACAATAATTGCATGATGTGAATGGATTTGATGTATGCACAGAATTCCTAAAATATTTAAGATATGCTCTACTATTCCTCTTATATCCTTTATTCTTATCATGAACGGAATTATATCCAATTCCAGATTTATCAAATGAAACTTTCTGAGAATTTAAAATAACCTTAAGAGTTTCACTTCCTTTAGTAAACTTTTCAACAATTTTTGTTAAATCGCCTATTTTCTTATCTTTCTCTTTACACATTTCATATGATGATATGACTGTACTTTCTAATTCTTTTACTTTCTTCTTATAGTTAACCATTCCTTTAGCTACCTTGATGGTTTTTGAAATTCTTTTGTCCTCTTCTGTAGAACCTCTTGAATTTTCTCACGATCATTCCCATTTCATCATCATTAGGGACATCTTCATTTTCAGAAGATTCTTCTTCTTCTTTGATAGCTTTAAGTGCAACTCCCTTTTTCTTTTTATCATCGAATTCTTCAAGTTCCTTTTTGAATCTTAACTTACCTTCATACTCGGAAAGACTTCCAAAGCGAGCAGCTATGGATCTCATAGATTTTCCTTTAGCTTTTTCGATAGCTGTCAGCTTCGCTTCCCATTCTTTCGTAAGAATATTAAGAATCTTTCTTACCTGGGAATTTTGATCAAACGACTTTCCAAGAGCAGATAATTGATTAACAAGGTGAGTATACCTGAGTTCGAATTCTGATATACCTTCTCCAGGTTTCATACAAAATAAATCATATTCTGTAATTAGAGTATTGATTCTATTTTCTTTGATTCCAGATGCACCTTCGTGAGCAATTTCAAGAGCATCCCACATATCTTTGGCAGTTGGTAGAGTACATATACGAAAGTATTCTTTTTGACTAAGAGCACTCTGTATCATTAAAATAGCTTTACTATTTAATGTTACTAACCTTTTATCATTCTCGTCAAACTCCTCTGGACTCTTCTTAATAGCTCTATCTTCGATTTTCTTCATTGGAACATAGTCACCATCTTGTATTACATTCCACAGGCCGTATTCATTAGCCATCACGAACACTCTGAATTTAGCTTTCCAGAACGAAAAATGTTCTCCAGCAAAACCAGGAGGTCTAGAGATTGAAGCTCCATTTGGAAGAATGTTTTCACCCATTGTTGCCATTTATCGGATCCTTCTCAAGCTGTTAGGCTCTTCGGAGAAGACCTTGCTCTGATACCAAATGAAAGAGGCAAGCTACACCCAAGAGGGGGTGAATTGGGTGATGTTATAAATTTTTTGCTTGATGTGGAGATATGAAAAATACAGTAGATAGAGTAGAGTTGAGAAGATTTGAACACAGAGAGTTATACTGGTTCGGCCTAACAACCAGGCCTACGTCCAGTCCTTAGAGATCAAGACCTACTGAGATTTTCACTATACCTCCAAGATTCAATGGGCTCTCAGAACGCCACACAACAACAATTGTCCTTGAAAGGACTATGAGCAGAAATATTCTCTCACTAAGAAATTTCTCTCCCCCTTATGACAAGTCTTACGTGCAGAAAAATAACCTATGACCCTTCTCACTTGCTTATGTATACAAGACTTATGAGCAGCAACGTTCTCTCCTGCTTACACCACTGTAAGTCTTATGAGCAGCAACGTTCTCTTCTGCTTGTATCTTATAAGACTTATGAGTGAAAGGTTTAACAAGGAATTCTCTCAACTGCTTCTCTCGTAAGGAAATCTACCCTCTCAAGGTCCCAATACCTTGAGATCAAATAAGCATAAAGTTTGAGTTGAATGAAGACTCTCTTACAGAGTAAATAAATAAACACTGAAGGACAATAAGTATACAGAGAATAATTTGTGAATAACAGAGACTTGTGAATAAGCTTGTGAATTCTTGTGCTTCGTTGATGTTGATGATCTCTGAATCTCTGTATTTATAGGTGTTCAGATTTTGCCCGTTTGAGTAATCATCATTTGAGGAGCGGGGCTTTGCAACTGTAGAATGGCATGCGTTCGTTTGAAAATTTCTAATGTAGTAGGTGTGTGTTTGTCGTAACGTTGTCAGCCGTGGTTTGACTTTCCTTCATGTCTGTTTATTTCAACGTTCATCCTCCTGTATCACACTTATAATATATTTAAAATGATGTTAGACAATGGTAATAAGTAATGATGATATGTATAATTAACAATAAACCATATTCGGAATGAACGTTGTGAGACTTGGTATTTTGGTGATCTGGCAGAGCATCACTCGAGCATGAAAAGGCTCACTCGAGTGATCTTCCTATTTTCCTCTTTGTGCTTCAGTTATCGGGTTGTGCTTGCATAGAATTTCAGAGAGACAGAATTCTCACTCGCTAGTGATGTGGGGTCTCACTCGAGCACAACTCTTCCTGCTCGAGTGATCTTGCATTTTACACTGGGAATGTCTTCTCGGGTCATCACTCGCATCAAGATTTGAAAGGGATAAATTTATCACTCGCTAGTGATGTGGGTCCTCACTCGAGCACACACACTCCTGCTCGAGTGAGAAGAATATTCTCAGGTAATATACCGTTTATACAAGCACTCGCATCAGAAGTGGAGAGGGATAGATTTTTCACTCGCAACTGCTGATGTGTCACTCGAGCATATGAGGTTGTGCTCGAGCACACTTGCGCTTCTCTGAACTTCATGACTCTCGGCCAAGCACTCGCAGTCTCTTGCTCGAGTACTGAATGCTCATGCTCGAGCATTAATGTCTCTGCTCGAGTACATCAAGGAAGAATTGATAATACTTGCTCTCGGCCAAGCACTCGTGAACCTTCACCCGCATGTGCTCGAGTGAGAATGACTTCTCTGCTTGAGTGCAAACTCCAGTGCTCGAGTGAATCAGTGAACATAACTGTGGGATGCCTCTCGGGTGAACACTTTCTGGCTTTCACTCGCACATGCTCGAGCACAGAAGGGATCTATGCTCGAGTGCAAAGCTCATGCTCGAGCACTCCAGTTCAATTTGACAGCAGATACCAGAAAACACTGCTATATGCATTTGGTAACTTTGTAAACATTTCTTAAACTTATAAAACCATGATTTGTACACAATTGTCTTTTTGTTATCATCAAAACTTGGGATCTAACGGCCATAGCATAAATTGAAACAGGGCTTCAATAATTCATATATGTTTCACATAATCAAGCAAAGTAATAATATGCATCAATACACCAACACAAATATCAAACACATGCAGGAGAGGTAAATTCCCTACCCTTATTCTTTCCACGTGTGCTCCAGCACCGGCTACTCACAATCAGAATGAATATTGAACCCTATAACCAAAGCAAGGACATAGGGTTAACCTCTAATCCAAATCCTTACTTTCATATCACTTAAAATTGGTTATCATTTACAACCTTTAGGTGGCTATAATAAGCTCAACGAAAGCCTAAAGGATTGGGAAGTACTAAGTTGGAAATCACCTTTCAAAATCACAAAGTGCTGAA
The DNA here is from genome assembly GCA_963210345.1 of Inga oerstediana. Taxonomy (NCBI): domain Eukaryota; kingdom Viridiplantae; phylum Streptophyta; class Magnoliopsida; order Fabales; family Fabaceae; genus Inga; species Inga oerstediana. Next base: position 21,579,586 of record OY723400.1, on the reverse strand, counting down.
AACAGGGGTTGGCTGTAGCCAAGAATTCTCTGCCTACGGCCAAAAACAGTACAGAAGGTTTTTGGCTGTAGCCAAGCAGCCAAAAAGTGCATAGAAAGTTTTGGGCTGCAGCCAAGGAAACTTCAAAAAATCATAATTAATTCCAAAAAATCAAAATGAGGTGATCCCAAAGTCTATTGAAAGCTATTTAAGTCCTCTTCACTGGAAAAATATGAATCAAGGCTATCCATAACGACAAAAATATAGAATTACACAAAACTCAACACTGCTCTAAAACATATTCCAGTTTCGACATCAAACTTTGGACAACCATAACTCCTAGCTCACAAAATGAAATGACACAAAGTTATACATCCATTTTGAAGCTTGGAATGTGAACTTTAAGATTGAAAAGTTTCATAATTTTTAGAGACCATTTGCCCATTCAAAACGTCAATACAAACAGACTGCCTAGAACAAAATTCACACTGGACAAAATTTCATGTTTTGCACCAATACTTCCATTGGTTCCAATTTCACATCAAACACCATTCCTACATAAATTTTCACAAGGAATCCATTGGAAACACCAAATCAATCCAATTCACATCACATTGACATGTTATACAATAGCCCTAACATGTCAACACAATTTCACAACAGAAAACCCATATTGCAAATTCTTTCCATTTCACATTCCAAATCAATTCCAGTGACACTAAAACACAATATGACACCATTTTTACCACAATACACTATCCAATTCATCCATTTCAAAATTACATCAAAATCAGGGCAAAATTCATAATTTTCAAAACTCATCTTAAAGTCACAATCAATAGATCAAAAGAGAGCTATTACTCACCTCTTCCTCTTTCCCAAGCTAATTCTTTAATTCCCTATCTTCCAACTTTTCCTCAAGCTCTAAAACACCTTCTTTTACAAATCTAAAACCATAGAGATAAAGCTCTCATCACTATAAACAATATTATAGAATGGTATTTGAGCATTAGAGGACAACTACAAGGCTAAATCTCACCTTTTTCCTTTCTCTTTCCTTCCTTCACTTGGACGACAATGGAGTCTTGAGAGAGAGAGAGTGAAGATAAGCATGAGATTAGTTTTTGGAATGCCTAAAGGCCTTTTGGCCGACTTGGAGAAAGAGAGGAAAGAGGGAAGGAGTTGAATATTTGACCTAAGATCCATGGCTCACATCTTGCCACTTGTCAACATCTTAATCCATCTCCCATGAGCACAAATGAGCGGACACACATGGGATTCTACCCCCTAATCTCATCACAATTAATCACAACTATCTATCTTCAAGTTACCAATGAGTTTCCTCTTCAGTAATTGACCAATTGGTCTGTAACTTTCCCATTTTGCCCCTGATTATGGCAATTCCTCTTGAATCATCACCAAACACATTTTCTCATTTCCTTTCACCAATCGTGTGCCCTCTCCTTCTCCTTTAATGGACTTTAAGCTTTGACACACAATTAAACTTAAATGCAAGATTTAGGCACTAATTGTAACACATTTGAATCCCAGCACATATCGTATTCTCCAAAAGTATTAATTTAATGACAATCACATTCACTTATGGAGTCATAATCCCTTAATCAAATTTTAGGGTGTTACATCTGATACCATGATAAATTGAACAACCCGAAAGGAAGTGGGAAAACTTCCTTCGTACACTCTTTTATGAATTAGAGTCTACAAATAGTCTTCTTTTGTTTTTTTCTGAATTTTCCAAGGAATCCCCAATCTAATATGGGCCTTGAGACTAATCTCTATTGCGGCTTACAGGATAAAGGTTTACGTGCATCTTAATAAATGTGTTTTTTGGGATTTGATTTATGTTCTCTTCCTTGTGTTCCTTGTGTTGGCAAGGTTGTTTGTCTCCTGGAAGGAACCTCAACACACATCATTCTCTACCGGAAAAGTACTATAATATAATAAATTGATTTATACAATTGATTTTTGTTAAGTATTTTAATGGATAATAAACCTTCCTATTTGAAATTATCATTATACTTGTTAAAATTAAAAAGACAGGATTTGATAATAAACCTTCCTAATTGAAATTATCATTAGGAAAACATGATTATATATCTTTATGTTTATAGTGTTAATTATACGGAAATTTTTGGCCAAAAATTATATTTAAACTTCGGATGATATTATATTTTTTATAGATATAATTTTTTTTGATAAAATAGATATAATTTTTAAAAGATCATATGATTACAATACTTCTCCTATTTCTTATTTTTTTTATTTTTTTGCCAACAATATGATTACAAATTTACAATACTTCAGGTGATACTAGTAAATATTATTATTTTATGCCAATGATAATAGAAGATACATTAGCGCGATTAGAAATTAACTAAAAAGGAAAATCGTAATATCATTATAATGTTTATCTAGATAAGGAACATTTAAAACTTTATTAAGATTAAGATATTGGCCTCGACAACACTCACTACAAAAAAAATAGAGAATTAGAGACGAAAATTAGTGACGAAATTAATTCTGTCTCTATTCCGTCAATAAATTTGTCACTAACGTTAGAAACGGAATTAGAGATGGATTAGTGATGGAATTAGAGACAGAATTGTTTTGTCTCTAATTTTCGTCGCTAAATTCATTTAGGGACGGATTAGAGACGAAAAATATTCCGTCTCTAATTTCCATCGTTAATCCATCTCAAAAGCCATCACAAAATTCCATCACAAATTCCTTCGCTATTCCGTCACAAATTCCGTCGCTAATTTTAGGGATAATTTATTCTAGACTTTTGACAAAAAATTAGTGACGGAAAAAAAATTTTGTCGTTATTCAGTCTCTAATCTGTCACTATTTCCATCGCTAATTTGAGAATTTTAAATTTTCATCATTCAAAGGATAAATGATAATATAATCATTTAAAACTTATTAAGACATCAAGGAGATGAATTCTTAGAAAACACATTCGTATATCACTAAAATGGATTGAGCATGTGACTTCGTATTAATATGAAGTAATCTCTTTTAAAAATTAACATAATAAATGAAGAAAGAATAATTGTATGATGAATAATATGCTGATGGAATAAGATATGATAGAAACCATAAATCATCAAATGGATGTAAAGGCATGTATATCCAAGTGAATTGATCGTTAAATTTTTAAAACTTTTTTGTCATTAGTTTCTTCAAATACAAATAAATAGGATCAGAGTGGTAATCAATAGGCCAAAGCAAATAATAAAGTCAGTGATTAATGAATTTTAAAAAGAAAAATCTTCAAATTAATATATATCTGTGTGTGTGTGTGTGTAATTATTTGAATATAACCATTCATTGCACTTAAAATACAACTAGATAGCAGTATTAGTACTAATTTTTTGAAATTCATTGGACTGCTTATCAATTTTTTCGTACACTCTTTTATTAGTTTTACCAATATGATTTCTTTAATGAAATAAAAATACAATAGTTATTTTAGAAGCTATATATAGTTATCAAATCCATAAATAAAAATTCAACAACAATAGAAACAAAGAACAATAATATATAAAAGTTAAAATTCTTAACAACTCATGATACAATTTACAAAATATAAACAGTACAACTTGTTTCTTGAGTTTTATGCAAAACACATGAATTTATTTATAAAATATAAAATTTGTGACAAATTGTAATAATGCATTCTACAATTTCAAACAATACATAAAAACACGTAAATACTTAGAACATATTTAATGAATTAAATATAAGTTAGTAAAAAATGAATTAAAACATATTTAATGAATAAAGAAATAAGAATTAGAATGTAACACCCCAAATTTTATTCACCAAAAATATATTGTAATTATTTGAATAATTCAATAAAATGGTGAATATTCATGAATTTGGATCTTGTGAATTTTGGAATATTCATATTCATAAGGAAATGGGCAAATTAATTCAAAAATTGAATTAAATTACTAAGTGGATAGCAAAATTATAATTTTGCCAATTTAGCCCAAGATTAATTATTTTCCAATTAATTTCAATTAATCAAGGAAAAATACAAGAAAATGCGTAAATGGGATTATTCTTGGTAGAATAAATCAAGAATTTGGGGAATTAGGGGGAATTATACATTAGTCAATTATATGAATTATGGAATATAGGAAAAACATTTTTCTTTCTCCTTTACCTTCCCTAAAATTAGTCCCATACATAGAAAAAGAAGGAAAGAGGAAATGGTTCAATTTTAATTAAATTATATGACATAAGTTTTGGAAGGAGATAAGACCCAAGTACACACATGATCACAAGGTATGGCATAAAGCAAGATATCATGATGGAAGGTAAGGTGTTCATGAAAGGTGGAAAGATCTTAACCATTGATGAGATCAAGGGTTAAGATGAAATATGAAGAGAAGAGGTGAGATATTTTATGAAGCCCATGTGAATAATGCTTTTAATCTCTACACCTGTATGCAATATGGGCAGAAATGAATATTTCTCATTAACACAAAAGTGAAATATTACACTGCCTCTGTTTATATCATCCACTATATATATAATATCCTGTATCCTAACACAACTTAGTGGAACGATGCCGTATTGAGACAATACAATACATCCTAATAACTAACTAATTGTTTATAAAATATTTACAATATTCTAACAAAACTGACTAATTATCTCTCACACTCCCCCTCAAATTGGACTGTACATATCAACACTGCCCAATTTGTTGAGAAGTCTTCTTTGTGTATATCCTGCAACAGCCTTTGTTAACAGATCAGCCTCTTGGTCAATTGATTTTACATGTCTCAGATCTATTATCTTCTACTGCCACTTCTCCCTAATGAAATGACAATCTATTTCTATATGTTTGGTCCTCTCATGGAAGACTGGGTTGGCTGCTATATGTATTGCAGCCTTATTATTGCAGTACACGTCTACTGGATTGCTGTGAGCAACCTTTAGGTCCTTGAGTAAGCCTAAGGTCCAGACGATCTCTGAAATAGCCATACTAAGTGCCCTGTATTCAGCCTCCGTCGAAGAATTTGACACGGTGCTTTGTTTCTTTGTCTTCCACATTACCAAGGTACCTCCAAGTTTAAGCAGATACCCAGTTACCGACCTCCTCGTTATTCCACACAAAGCCCAGTCAGCGTCACAGTAACATTGCAGCTGCAGATTCCCATGTGAACTGATGAATATGCCTTTTCCTGGTGTGCCTTTCAGGTATTTAACAACTCCCATTGCTGCTGCCATATGCATTTTGGTTGGAGTTTGCATGAACTGGCTGAGAGTCTGCACAGAAAAAGAAATATCAGGTCTAGTCATTGTCAAATAAATCAGCTTACCTACAAGTTTACTCTATTTCTCTGGATTGCGCAGTAGTTCTGCTTCCTTGTTCTTCTTCTCATCATATGGCATCAGTTTTAAGTTTGAAGGCATAGGAACCACACGGGGCTTGCAACCACTAAGCCCTGTTTCAGACAATAAATCTAAAGTATATTTTCTTTGAGACAAGGTTATTCCTTTTTCAGATTTGGCTACTTCAATGCCAAGAAAATATTTCAAGAGGCCCAAGTCTTTTATCTTAAAATTGCTGTGCAAATATTGTTTAGCATGTTGTATTCCACTTTCAGAACTCCCAGTTATCAACAAATCATCTACGTAAACTAATATCAACACTAAACCATCATTACATTCTTTAACAAACAAAGAATAATCATTCAAACTCTGTTTAAAGCCTCCTTTAAGTAAGGCAGCTGACAATTTCTCGTTCCATTGTCTAGATGCTTGTTTTAAGCCATATAAAGACTTCTTTAATTTGCACACTAGGTGCTCCCCCTTTTTATCAAATCCCTGTGGGATTTTCATATAGACCTCTTCATGAAGGTCTCCCTGCAAAAATGCATTATGCACATCCATATGGTAAAGGTTCCATTTATATGATGCAGCAAGCTTTAATACAATTCGAATGGTGAGCATCTTAATAACCGGGGAAAAGGTATCATGATAGTCTATCCCTTCCCTCTGATTATAACCTTTTGCTACTAGTCTAGCCTTATACTTATCTATACTACCATCTGAATTGTATTTGATTTTATACACCCATTTGCACCCTATAGCTTTCTTTCCTTTAGGTAAAGAGACCAAATCCCAAGTTTGATTATTTTCTAGAGCTTGCATTTCTAGCCTCATTGCTTTAATCCACTCATCATTACTAATAGCCTCCTCATAACTATTGGGTTCAGTCACAGAATCAATAGCACAAAGAAAACTTAAATAATCTGACGAAATATCATTGTATGCAATGTAATCTTGAATGGGATAAGCACACTTACCTTGCTGCACTTGCAAGGTTTCAGGGGACAAAATAGAGCATACATAGTCACCAGACCAGATTGGAGGTCTCCGCTCCCTCACTGGCCGTATCTGAGATGGCACTTGTGGTGCATCCACATTATCTCTCTCATCCTCGCCAATTTCAGCTGGTTGTGTGTGAGATGACACTTGTGGTGCATCCATTTTGTTGCTGCATTGAGTGGCAGAATCAGTATTGACAGGCATGTTAGATTGCCCAGTGCTTACCTGTATTTGTTCTGGTTTAAACCAGAACATTTCTTTGAGGTGGTAGTTCACTCCCCCTTGCTGATGACTTAGAGTATCTAAGAAGGGAAAATGATCCTCCACAAATTTAACATGCATGCTAACAAATAGTGTCCTGCGATGTAAGTCAAGAAGCAAAAAACCTTTGGTATGATCGGGGTAACCTAGAAACACACATGGGGTAGCCCTAGATTCAAATTTATCAACACTTTTCAAATTGGTAGCATATACTAAGGAACCAAATACCCTAAGGTGGGAGATGTCAGGTTTAGTTCCATAGACTCTTTCATAGGGTGTTTCAAAACCAAGTACTCTAGAAGGGATCCTATTAACTAGGTGGGCGGCCATATGCACATATTCCCCCCAATATGTAATGGGAACCCCAGATTGAAGTAACAAGCCTCTAGTAATTTGCATAATTGTCCTATGTTTACGCTCAACCACCCCATTTTGTTCTGGAGTGTAGGGACATGATGTTTCATGGATCATGCCCTTTTCTTGCAAAAACAATTTTAATTCCGTATTTAAAAATTCAGATCCATTATCACTACGAATACGCTTGATTTGTGTGTGAAACTGTGTCAGAACATAGGCAACAAAACTCTTAATATGTGTAACAGCCTCACTTTTATGGCGCATAAGAAAAATCCAAGTTGCTCGTGAGAAATCATCGACAATAGTAAGACAATAGTGAAAACCTTGATGTGTAGGAGTCCTATAGGGCCCCCAAACATCAAGATGGAACAATTCAAAACATGTACGGGTTTTGATGCAACTAGGGGAAAATGAAAACTTGGTCTGCTTTGACTGAATGCAGATGTCACAGGCTTTATTAATAGAATCAGAATCATCAATTACAAAGTCCAGATAACGCATAATAGAGAGGGGCGCATGCCCAAGTCTTTTATGCCACAAAGATACATCATCAATGCTCAACTTATTATTCCTATCCTGGGTTACATTGACATTAGCAACATGAAAATTCTTATCTAATTTCAGGATGTATAAACCACCAACAAGTTTACCAATTAGCCTTGTTTTCCCACCCTGAAGGTCCTGCAAAAGACAAAGATTAGGGAAAAACGTAGCCATGCATTTGTTTGCCATGGTAAATTTAGCTATAGAAATGAGGTTAAATTGTAGGTCGGGAGCATACAAGATATCATTTAACCAAATATTATCTATGATATTTACACTTCCTATGTGAGTTACTGCTACACGTCTACCATCAGGAATTTTTATGGATTTAATTGGTCCATTATACATCTGATAGTGATCCAAAAGGCCTAAATCTCCTACCATGTGAATAGTTGCTCCTGAATCTAATATCCAATTATCAGATGAAATAGAACAGAGAATAGGAGTGGCCAGTCCTTTACCAGTAAGGGCATGAACAGTTGGCTCAGTGTCTTTCTGCAGCAGTTCCAGGATCTTGTCATACTGTGCTTGGGTGAATGACGGTGTAACTGTGCTGCTAGCATTTGTATGTGCCTCTAGATCATGAGCTGAGTCGATCCCTCCATTAGCAGATTCTCTGGTAGTCTTGCCCTTATTACCACGAAAATTAGGAGGGTATCCAACTAGTTGATAGCAGTGTTCCCGTAGGTGGCCTTTCTTGTTGCAGTGGGTACATTCAAGCCCATTATCAGTTCGTCCCCTTCCTCTGCCTCGACCACGACCACGGGCTGCCATGGCAATACCTTCTGTAGGGTTGGCCCTATCATGATCAACTATGGACTTCTGGGTTTCGTCTTGTACTAACATACCATAGGCCTCATTAACAGTAGGCAGAGAAGTCATCAGCAAAATTTGGCTCCTGGCTTGATGATAGGATTTGTTAAGCCCCATCAAAAATTGGAGTAATTTTTGCTCCTGGACCATACCGACATAGGCAGTGGAAGCTGGACATGTGCAAGCAGGAAGGGTAGTAAGAGCAGACTGCTCTTCCCAAAGTTCCTTCAGCTTGGAGAAATAAGATGAAATAGAGGAAGTCCCTTGTCGAAGAGAGGCAATTTCCCTGTGTAAGGCAAAGATACGAGCCCCATTCTTCTTATCAAATCTCTCTTTCAAGTCAGTCCAGACTTTTTGAGCACTTTGGAAAAATATGACACCATTGGCAAGTTCTTTTGAGACTGAGTTTAATAACCAAGAGAGTACTACAGCATTACACCTTTCCCATTGATTGTGTAAGGCCGTGTCCTGAGACTCCTTTGCACATGTACCAGTCACAAATCCCAACTTGTTTTTACCGAGTAGGGCAATTTTCATGGCACGGCTCCAAACAGTATAGTTCTCAGTGCCAACAAGAACATGAGGAATGATGGATGTCCCCTGAGTGTCTGAAGGATAAAGATGAAGTGGGTGGGAGAAAGGTAGACTCTCGGCAGTAATTTTCTCAGAGGCCATCGCAGATGAAGAGCACACCAGAGAAAAAAAAAACACAAGAGAGGGAAAGGAAAATACCAAAAGTGACAAAACAGATGGCAAGATCGGAGCAAACGACGGTAAGGCGATACTCGGCCTCGTCGAAGTCACCGACAAAGACAAATCCAATGGCAGACAAGAAGAAATCGAAGAATGTGGATGCAAGAAACGTCAGCAAGAAGGAGGAATCCTTCCGTCGAAAAATGAATAAAAAAAAGACAGCCAAAATATTAGGGTTCCGTCACCGTCGCAGACGCAGATCACGCAAGATTGGTCGGAGACAGACGATCACCAAAAATGCAAGATCATCGGAAAAACAAGATCCAATCACCATCGTGTGCAAGAATTACAAATGAGTTCCCAGATACGTCAAGGGAATCTTGATATGCAGCAGAAATGGCCTCAGGACTGTGATGCGTGAAACTCTCGAAATGCCAATCTTTAGGTGCTGTGATCATACGGTCAAAAGAAAATGCCTCAGGTGCTGTACGGTCGAGTGGGCCTAAGTCTTGGGCTATCTTGGCTCAAGTGGACAAGGCCACTGGCTGTGATACCATGAAGAATGCTTTTAATCTCTACACCTGTACGCAATATGGGCAGAAATGAATATTTCTCATTAACACAAAAGTGAAATATTACACTGCCTCTGTTTATATCATCCACTATATATATAATATCCTGTATCCTAACACAACTTAGTGGAACGATGCCGTATTGAGACAATACAATACATCCTAATAACTAACTAATTGTTTATAAAATATTTACAATATTCTAACAAAACTGACTAATTATCTCTCACACCATGCTTCATCTTTCTTGATCATTTTCACATCCAAACAACAAAGATAGAGAGAGAGGGAGAGCTTGGGAGAATCTAGAGAGAAGGAGGAGAAGTCTTAAGGTAAGACCTTGTGAATCCAAGTTTTAAGGCTTCCAATTTGTATAATCTCCTCTCTAATCTCTTCTTCTCCATGAAACACTATGTTTAGCAAGCAAATCTTGAGCTCAAAGAGAAAGAGAGAGGAGGACTTCTAGAGGAAGGAAAAGAACTCAAGAAGGTAACTTCACAAATTTGTTGTTGATGAATATGGTTGGATTTGGTTATTTTGTTAAGTTTGTAAATTTGGAAAGTCCTAATCCTATGGGGTTATGCTGCCCAAATTTCTTTGAATCATGGTTAAGTAGGGGTGTTCAAAGTATCCCGGTCTCGGTTATCCCGGCCCGGTCCCGGATATTTTATCCCGGGAATTTCCCGTCCCGGCCGGGACCGGGACCGGGATGTAAAAACCCGGGACCGGGACCGGGATCACACCTTGTGATCCCGGGAATTCCCGATCCCGGTTTTTTTTTCTTTTTTTTTTCTTTTTTCCTTAAAAAAAAGGTTATTATTTTATTTTTGTATTTTTTACCCCATAAATTAAGTTATCATTTGATAAAATGTATATCACATATTTAGTTAGAGTTAAATTGTATATATCGTGATACAAATCCTAACTATATAATGTATAAAGATAATAACAAAAATGATGAATGTGATAATAATATGTTATTTTTCAATTCTAACTCAATTTATGTGATTTTTATGACCTTATTAGGTGTTAAATAATTACTTTAAACACTAGATTATAAAAAAATTTAACTAATATAATTATATTATTAAGACCAGAAATTCCCGATCCTAGTCCCGGTCCCGGGAATTCCCGGTCCCGGTTGTCCCGGGAATTTCCCGGGACCGGGAATGAGATCCCCGTCCCGGGAATGGGTATTCCCGGTCCCGTCCCGGGATTTGAACACCCTTAGGTTAAGAAGTGTTTAAATGAGTTAATCAAGGGTTAGAAGTGAAAAAGTATAAGTTTTGGAAACTAGAACACAAAACCCCATTTTTTTTCCATTTTCCTTAACATTTCGGCCAGAACCAGAACTGGTACAAGAAATTGGATTTTCATGAAATAAATGGTTCCATTGGACTCAGTGGGCAAAAATAGGTGGGGTTACAGTTGGGCACTTTTTCGGTAGAGGCCGAAAAAGCATAATTATGAAAACGCCACTGAAATCACTAAATAGGGGCTGTCAAGGGTATTTTCATAATTTAAAAGTGAATTTGGTAATTTCGATCCCAGAAATGGATTTCTTGGGCGAAAATAAGTCAGAATAGCCTTATTCAAAATTTTGGAAAAATGTGCCATCGGCCGGGTACGGCGGGGCCAAGCCGGGTTCCCGGGGGCATTTTTGTAAATTTTCACCATAGACTAATATAACCACAATAAACACTATGGAAGAGTATAAAATGATACTTGGATAGGTTATGACCTATTTCTGGTACATTTAATATTTTAGGACTGATTTGGAGGCCGGATATGACACGTTCTTCGAGGCACATTTAAAAGAGGATTATAAAGCTTTGAGGTAGGGACATTATCCTTCATACACTATGCCATAAGTTATGTGATTGTGTGGATGCCATTGTTTTGTAAATGCACTTTATTAATAACATGATTTGCCTAGAGAGAGGCTGTTAGTGCCAGAGGTGCACTTACACTGGGAGTTGGCAGAAGTCCAACCGGTGTAGATTGTGGGGCTGGGCCCTACTCATGTATACATGACGATGATGTGTTTATATTGTTTATTAATTTGTGCATACCTTGGCGCATGTCATATATACTTTTCGCATTTTCTATGAACGATATTATGTCTCTACGGAGATTATTCGGAATCTCACCCTATTTTTAAATAAACACCTCAGCAAGTACCAGTGGTAAAAAGGGCAAAGACGTTGACGCCGAAAAGTGAGTGGCACGTGTCCCGAGGCGAGGATTTGAACGCGGTTATGCTTTAGTCTATGCCTTAATATTTTGGATAATTTGTAAATATTAAAACTTCCGCTGTATTTTTGTTTCCGTCGATGAACAATATTGGTATTGTAAACGAACGACGTTGGGGTTGTAAACGAATATTTTTATCAGTATAATTGTACTTTTTCTGTATGCCCATTGAATTCCGTCGTTATTACTCTTTGATTATCAAAATGGAAACGGGTGTTGACATAGAATCTATCCAACTAATTTGATTTTCAATTGATAATTAATTTATCAATTTTTTGGTTTGAATTAATTTATCATTTTTAACGTTTATTGTTGAATTGATAATGAAAGTTTTATTTCTTTTATTTTTTTCATATATCATGATAAGTTAAATTAATATTTCATTTTTATTGAGTTACTATATTGAAGTTCTACTTTTCCTATTTAAGAAATTTCCTGATTAGCTTTTAATTTTTTTGACTAATGTTAATATATGATATGATTAGATTTGATTAGCCCAACTAAGGGCACCATGGACCAAAAAAAAAGATTTGATTACTGCAATTAGACATAATCATAGGAGTTAATTTAGGAATTAGGATGAAGAGTTATCACATTTAATGCTCTTTAATATTCCTCTTGTATATTTTCTACACAAACCCTTAATTATCTAGTATACAAGTTATTAAGATTATATTTCTCATTATGCTTTCATCATGAAATTAGTCTTTAAATTTAAATATTATAAAATGCTAATTTAAATATATTATTTAGCATGTGAGAAACCATGATTCTTTTTCTTTAGAAACCATTATTCTTTCAAAACATTCACATATTCTCTCTAATTTCCGTCTCTAATACTTTTCGTCTTGTTGGACTTTGGGTCCAAGTCCACCCTTGATGGCCCGAACTATTTGATTAGGAAATAAGTAGCCTAATCAAATAAGAATAAAATCAGCATTGAATGTAGATTGGGGAATAATTCAATAATAATTATGGATTTGTTAATTAAGGAACAAATCACCATAATTAGGGAATTAATTGAGAATCAATTAATGGTTGTCTTGGAAGGCAAGAAGGAGTGCACACATTTCCTAATTAGTGGCCTCCATAAACCACTATAAATAGGGTGTGCCTCCTCAATTACAATTAACCCCGCCATTGAGCTTTCTGGCAAATCTCTTCTCTCCTGCCATCTTTCTGGTTCTGGTGATCTGTTGTGCAAATCACAATTAGGCTCTAGTAGTCTAATAAGTGTGTGGGCACAATTATGGAGCATTGGAATTTTGACCCGAATCCGAACATGGTTTCGCCCCGGTACACCAGTTCTCTCTCCCCCTCTATATTTTTTCTTACACGTCTCTAATCTATCACTAATGCCGTTGCTAAATTGAAAATTTTCAAATTTTGATCATTTGAATTCTTTTTTTTTTGGCCAAATTAGAATTAATGATAATATATGGACTACTCTCATTTAAAAATTAATTTAATAAATGAAGAAGGGATTGTATAATCAACAATATATTGATGGAATAACACACGACAAATGGATGTATAGGCATACACCTCCATTATATGGTCCTTAACCAAGCTAGTGTTGAAGGGAATTTTGAATTTGAATGAACAATTAAATTAAGTCAAAATTAAAACTGAATCAAAAGAATTGGTTCATAACATATAATCTATTCAAATCATTTTATATATTATAGAATAATCATATAAGATCAAGGTTATTAAACCCATAAGTTTAAGTAAACTCACGATAATGACGTAATAGCGTATCGTGATAAGTATTATTAATAAGAAAAATAGGTATTACTACTATATAATTAAATAATTAAAATATAATAAATGACAACAATTTGATTTAAACATGTGTTAAATTCAATTGATTGAAATCAAATCCATCAATATTCACAATTTATCATACTCAACAATTAAATTTCTATAAAATTCATGTAAAAAGCCATTAAGCATTATTAAAATGAAAAAAGTTAGCACATATTTATGAATGAGTTAATACGATTTTGTAATTTAGAAACGTAAAAACGATAAATTCAAAGAATCAACCTACGAGTTTGGCAACAATGTATAAGATCAGGCTTGACAAGAAGCCATAAGCAAGTTAGAGAAGACTGCCATACCCAAAACATGAGATAGGATTATATTTTGACTTATCATTTTGAAGCACCTAAAATGTTAAATGTAATAGTATATATCTATTTTTTGGGGAAATTAGAGAGAACAATATTAAACTTGCAAGATTTTAGTAACGATAAATTAAAATGGAAAACTTAATATAGAAAAATTAATAATTATTTTAACTTGTGAAAAGGAATATAGGTATATAAAATGAAATATGAAAAAAATAATTTACTATTATAAGACCCAATTGACTAATTTGACCAAATTAAAAAAAACTAAATAAATAATTCTCTAAATATATTTAAAATTTAAAATATATTCTAAATCTATTAAAAATGAGGAGAAATAAGTGAAAAAGCTATATATTCTTTTCAAAAAAAAACTATCAAACATTCTTGGTTTCAAAACAAATACCAGTCAATAAATAAATTCCTCACACCTAAAAATTTTGACTCCAATTTTTAACATCTTCGCTATGTCCCCTGATCCAAAAATTTCGCAATTCCCTCCATATCCTGCCTTTTAAAACTAAAAGACCTCATCAAAATTCCTCTCAAGTCTCACCTTACTTCCTAAATCCCTAATTCCTCTCACCGCTCTTGTCCAGGACTCCAAATCCAATCGTTCTCTCCTGCTCTGGCTTTCCTCCGGCAACCATCAGTCCATCACCAGTCACCACCATCATTGATCCCTCTCTTGCCTCACTAATTTAGCTGGTTTAAGTCCTCACCCACTCCACTCAACTTCATAGTGTTCTCCTCTCTATCCCTACGTCTTCAAGTCTGAAGTTTGGACTTCAGATCTTTGATTTATTACCTGTATCTAGTTACAAATTAGCGTGAGAATCTGAATTACTAGTCGCTATTCTTGCTACTTTCAGGTACTTGGAGCTCTTGGTCACTTTCAGGTGCTTCTGTAATCTTCAAACCTATGCACAAGCATGTTGAAAGAGTTGGATTCAGGTTTCATCAAGAATTCCCAGATTGGTTTGTTTCTTTTTAATTTAAATCTTGCCACCGCTTGGTTATCTCTCCGTTTCTGATATTTCCTTTGTCATTTTATTTGCTAGACTACTAAAGTTGATTTTAAGTGTTAGATCCTCATTCAATGCATATGGCCTGCAATTAGTTTATCCAAGTGGAGTAAGATACATATTATTCTGTGAGCTTGGCCTCTTGGGTTGCAGCAATTTGTGACAATGAGAATTTTGTAATGATGTCAGAGTTGTAGAAAGTTTTGAGAAAAAGGATATATGATGGAAATGAACTTTTTTTTTATCGTTGAAAATGAAGATTTATGTGGATTTTTTTTTTTTTTGCTACATAGAATAAACTTCTGCAATCTTTCTGACAATAAGAATGCACTAAAAATATGAAATTTCCTTTCCATGGTATATTGTATTGGAAACTATTATTAGTTTTGGTTTTTTAGGTTACCATTCTGAAATAAGATACACATCTTTCTATTTTGCAGTGAATGAAGGAGGATCTGTCAACCCCTCAATGCTATTGGCTTCCTCATCTATATGATTCGGTGAGCTTTTTTTTTTCTTTATTTAGTTTAGTACAATATATGCTAACATGTTAATTATAACTTATAAAATTATTTGTAGTATTTTCTTTAATTGTTGATTCTTTTCTTATTTTTTGTTGTCTGCATGAAGTGAATATTGAAGAAAGGCAAGGAGTTATTAATATTGTTTTGTACTTTAGTATTTTCAAATTTATTACATCTTTAAAGAGGTAAAAATGTTTTTGGAGCTCTTGACTATGCTGAATAAGGAAAACAAAATAGATGTTAACTTAGGTAAATAAGGACAAGAACCACTCAAGTCTGTTACATAGAATGATACTATTGTGGCTCATTGTTTTCACTGCAAATCCCGGAGAAACGAAAGTTGGGTGACCCAAGAAAGTATAAAAAGAAGTTAGCGTTTTTATGATCTTTAAATTAGATTACATTTGATGGAATTTTTGATGAATTTGAATTTGTAGCAAAATAATTTACTGGATCCTATTACATTTGATGGAGGTTATTGATGCAGCTTTGTTCTTCTGCATAATTTCTGTTGTTGAACTATTATTACTTTCTAGCAGAATATCACCTTAAGCAATAGAGGTTTGTTGTCTGCCAAAAATATATCCTGCTTTGAACACATTTTCTTGAATTGTGATGATTCTCTGTTATTGGTTTTTTAACTTGTGGTTTGAGTCAACACTTCTAGAATATTGAAACCAGTGATCATATTCAATTGGAAACAAGTTTGTGAAGGTATTCATTATTCCTTGGTTTGGCTCTGTGTTCTATTGAAGTTGTTGTTGTTGTTGTTGTAATTAGCATTGTATTGAATTGCTTGGAAACAAAATTGTTGGATTGTGCTATCAAGTGTCATTATTGTCACATTACTGAGCTGATAATTTGTCTCTGTGAGAGTGTACTGAGTTTACTTGTTATTGCTGCTATTACTGGATTAAAATTTCCAGAACTAGTTTTGCTAAATGGTAAAAGTATTGCTGTTATATGTGGTTCATGAACTCTGAAATTTTGCTGAACTTCCGGAACTAGTTTTGCTAAATTGGTATACATAATGTGGTTTTTGACAAAACCCCTTAATGACCCTGTTGATAGCTGTTACTTTTGACTAAATTATGATATTGATATATATTCGAACATCACATTTCTTTTAAGTGTAAACAAGAAATACTAGAATACTAGATGGATTGTTTGGTTTCAATATGTATAAGCTTGCTCTACATGTGCCATTGACGTTTTGCACAAACTTGAAATAACTTTACGCATAAACTGGTATCCATATTGTGGTTTTAGCCTAATTATGATTCTGATTCACAAGATACGAATAGAACATTTTTATTTGAATACCCTGGCATTTCTGTCTGATTGGGCTGTTGACGATGAGGAAAATACTTAAGAAAAGTCCCAGGATGTAACAACTAACAAGTTAAATGGCTTAAACAACTTAGAAAGCAGTGTTCCTTATCATTGAAGAGCGCTTCAAATAAATAAGGTACTATATTATTGGTTTTACTCCATACAACACTTACAGAAAGCATACCTAAATAAGTGGACAAGTACATCTTCTATTAAAAAATAGTATTGGACTCCATAACTTGCAGCTTTTTACTTCACATACCATTAAAAAAATGTTCTCATTTAGACTGAGTTACTTGATTTCTTGAATGCAGTTTGAAAATGATCTAGATGGATCATATAATTAACTGTTAATACACTCCTATTTAACACTATCGATAATTTTTTCAAACAATACATTGTATCTAACAGTATTTGTCTATTAAGTATATGGAATACTTTTGCAGTTCTTTTCTCTAGCTCCTTTCTTATTTTGGATCTAGTGGCTGGTTGCAATTCCTACATCTGCAATATTGTACACATGAACTTATTCTTTAGTTCAATTAAACATTAAAATGTAAAATTTCTCAATGATTCTTTGGGAGTAGGCCTACTTGTGGAGATTTTTGTGAGACCATCATTACTAGTTGACAAGTTTGGAGTAGAGTGGTATCAATATAGCTAGGAAATTAACAAACAAGGAAGAGGAAACTAGACAAAAAAGGTACGTGTGTATATGCTGTTGTATTTTTCATTATGCAAATTTAAATCTTAATATTTATAGTTTTGTTTGAGGTGAAATTTAAAGCTTTTGTTCATAGTCTCTTGGCTTAAGGAAAATGAATTTAATTCATTAGTTCATATAAGTTTCATGCATTTCTTCTTTTGTCATTGATATTTTTGAGTGAGAAATGGCTTATTGATTGCTTGTTATTGTTGTGTTAACTTGAGCGGTCAAATTCATTTTAGTTGTTACATATCATCCTTTATTTTATATTTATTCATATATTTTGACTTTTTGTACTCATTATTTTCTTTAATAGGATCATTACATGAGGATTAAGGCATCTAGAAGTGTTCAAATATAGATTCTCCAAGTGATGTGCAATCAAATCAATTAGATGAAGAAGAAAGAACCTATATTTAGAGGTTGTAGGTGGTACATAATAACAGGAAGGGTTGCATATTTGGCTTAGGGCAGTCAACAATTCAAACATTGAAGCTCATGATGTTGATGATATAGCACACCATAAAATAGGGTGGTTATTAGGTTGTTTGACTACATGAAACATTTGTGTTGTTTGTTTGATACATTATATACATTTTCACTTTAGTACTTTTGCTGTTTTTGTAGTTGTTAAACTTACTATTATTTTATAATTTGGTTTCAAATTGTTTTTATTTGTAATTAATTTAATTCCACTTTCAATTATTTAAACATTATAGGTAGTTAAGTTTGACTTACCGTTAAATTCAAAATAAAAAAAAATATTTTTGAAAAAAAAAATTAAAAAAGATTAGAGACAGATTTGTGATGGAAATTCCGACACAAAATTAAATTGTCTTTTTAAAAAAATTTTATTTTGTGACGGATTAGCAATGAAAATTCTGTAGGTAATCTTGGACAAACTAGCAACGGAATAATCTGTCTCAAAGATTAGCAACGGAATTTCCGTCTCTAATCCGTCTCAAAAATTAGCGGCGGAAATTCCGTTGTTAATCTATCGTAAAAATGTCATTAGACAATTCCACAAATTAGTGACAGAATTTCCATCGCAAATTAGTAAAACCCTTTTTAGGAATGAAACATTTTCCGTCGCTAACAGATTAGAGACGGAATTAGTGACAGAAATTCCGTCGCAAATCGCTAAATTCCGTCTCTAATACCTTTTTTTCTTTTTTTTGTAGTATCGTTATAATACGTTTTCACTTTTCACGGAATGGAAATATAAACTTGCCCATCGATCTTTCCCCTGCGAGGTCTCTTCTCAATCTGACAACTAAAATCGTAGTTATATAGCTTTGATTTTCAGCGTCTGATTTCTTTCACTTTCTTTTGATAGATTTCCAAGTCGAGCATTATGAAGAAGCAGATGTTAATGGGTCGCCACACGCCACATCTTCCCGAAGAAGTCGTCCAAGAAATTCTCCAACGACTTCCAGTGAGATCCCTAATCAGGTTTCATTGCGTATGCAAACATTGGAAAAATCTATCAAGTCCCCATCTTCATCTTTCATCGCTGAAAACCTCCGTCATCAAAGCCCTTCGCTTCTTATTTGGAATCAGTATAGCGCATCGGATTCTTTGCACTTAAGTTTGATGGATTGTGAGATGCATGTCCGTGAACTTCAAAACCCGCCTTTACTAGCTTCCTTATTGGAAACTTGGATCGTGGGTTCTTGCAATGGCTTGGTCCGTGTTGGAATCAATGAGGATGACATATCTGACATTTTATTGTGGAATCCTGCTGCTGGAGAGGTCAGACAGATCCATAGAACCAAAAGTCGCATACTTTCTGAGTGGGATCCCACTGGATTTGGGTTCAGTGCAAGTGTTAATGACTACAACATAGTGCAAGCATATGATGATCCTAATAAAGCGATGGTTAGCACGATTGGAGCATATTCGTTAAGCACAGGTTCGTGGAAGGAAGTTGAATTTGGAAGCTTAGAGGGTGTAAAGCCTTATGGTGATTCTTTTACTGCCAATGGATGTATCTTTTGGGTGGGTCTAAAGTCAAAGGAAGAAGAGGCCGAAAATCTTGGTTATTTGATGGTTTCATTTGACATAGCCAAGGAAGTATTTGCATTAATACCAGGGCCTCCCCGATTGCATAATTCAAGGTGTCTCTTTACTTTGTCCGTTCATGATGATAAGCTTGCTATGCTTTCTCATTCTAAAATTAGTCTCTTTCCAAACTATTTGATCGATTTGTGGGTGTTAGAAGACGGTATTGGTTCACCTACGAAAAGACGGAGTTGGACTAAAAAATATACCTGCCCATCCGTCTCCTATTTTCCTCTTACCATTTGGAGGAATGATATTGTTTGGGGTTGTTTTGCACATTAAAGTGGTGACGAAAGGGAGAATGACGAAGACATAGATTGTCAGTTTTTTATTGATGTCGTTGCTAATGAGGGTAAGATGTTCGCTACTCATGGAGACTATGTTAATGTTTTCAATCATGTGGACAGCCTTATGCCAATAGGCAACAGTCACAAACATTCACTTTGAGGAACCTTGATTTTCAAGGTTAATTATTACAATGCAAATGTACTTTTATTTAAGCCTTTTGATGGAAAATAATCCTCTTATCAGTTTAGACTAATGATAGATTTTGATGTCATGCATTTAGATATATTATGTAATATCAGGTTGCTCACATCTACCACTACGCACAAGAAAATATAATCGTACTCCTCCGTCCCACCCCAAAATGATTAATGATATGTTAATTGCTTGATTATCATAAGTGATATATAATTAGGGTTGTAATTTGCAAAGTTCAATCATAAATGTAACTGTTGTTAGAAGATTGTTGGGTGATTCCAGGAATATTTGTGATCCATGTTTTTTAACTTTGAAAATTACACTAAACTTTTTGTTGTCACTTATGACGAAAGAACAACACAGAAAGAAGGGATAAAACAACTGCTTACATTAATCGCAACACTTTTGCCCACATAAATTTGTCTCGTGGGTGATGTATTCTTTTATAATAAAGGAAACCAACATGAGACAAGAATTAAAAACTATAAGCTAAGATCTGCCAGGTCTTAAAGCAAGTGAGGTATGAGTTTATTGGTAGTCATGTATGAAGCTTAAGTTTCTTATTGCAAAGGTCATATATCTATTTTATTCTTGGGACTAAGAATTCAAAATGAAGAACCCCTGTAAATACTATTGACTCATATTTTTGAAAAAGTTTGACTCATGATTTTGTAGAGTATTTTTTTATTTGTTAGCTTTATCTTAATGGTATGCAACTTTCACAGACTACTAGAAGAATTGTTAGCATGGTATTGGATCATTTCATTGTGTATACTGATATCCTACAAAATGAAATACTATATAAAATAGCTTGCTGGCTCTAGTTTAAAATTATTCAAGAAAAACGTGATGATGTGGACCCGGTTTTGGAATTTTTATCAATTTAATTCGATGTTCTACATATTTTTGGAGTTGCAATTTGCAGACACAGTTTCTGAAAAATTGTGCTCATTAACGGTGATGTATGTGACGCACAGAATTTTTTGAAAATTATTGACAACGTGAAAGAACAACCAATTAAAAAAAAAAAAAAAGAGTGAAGCAACGTAAGCTATTTCATCCAATATTAAATATAGAAGTTTGATAACTAATTTATTTTTTATCAATAGATAACTAATTTATTGATATTTAAAAAATATTAAATTAGTTATTTGTAAAAGGAAAAATTAATATGTCGGTTACTATATATAGTTTCCCTTAATTTTGAACCAGGTTCTTATAATTTTTTTTCAATCCTTATTATTTGCTCAGTTATTGGTGTTAGTCCTTCTGTTAGTCAAAATTGCATTTGTAGTTAATTTAAGTTGACTAGTGGCGAGGTGGCACTGAATCAAATCTGAGTAAGCAACCATCTTCTTCCTCCCATAGTTTCTCTTTCCACTACTACAAAAAGAGGATTTAGTGGTGTACCTCCTGTGGCGGTTCTCTAAAAAAGTGCCAAAGATACTAAATTCTTTTTTTAAAATCAAAAGAATTTGGAAACTTTCGCGCTTACAATCATAAACGTCATAATTCATATTAAGCTTGTATGATACTTCTCTGAACAAGCGCCAAACAAGGCCTTCAATTTTTAGAAAAAGATAAATAAAATCGCAGTTATGGGGATTACTTAGGAAACGCCATAGGTTGCATTTTTGCATTATTGTTTTAAATAAAAATTTGAGTGTCCAAAACAATATGTACATATATTACTTGTGCCTTGGACTCACCAAGTGAAAACAATGTATGATATAATAAAACGTCCAGTGTTATAAATATATATTACTTGGTGTTTTTTTTTTTTTTGCCAACATATATTACTTGGTGTTAACGATGAGGAATTTGGTGTTTGACCTTTATTATATATATAATGCAATGTATATATATTATTTTACTTTTATATATATAATTTTTTTAAAAAAAATAAAGCTTTGGCGCTTCCATAGGAAGCGCCAAAGCTTCTAATATATTTTAAAAAAAAATTAAATAGGAAGTTTTGGCCCTTCCTTAGGAAGCGCCAAAGCTTCCTATTATTTAAAAAAAATAATAAATAGGAAGCATCTACTTAAATTAGTCCCGCAGCTAACATCTACTTTTTATTTGAGCAAATAACTGATATCTACTTAATAGGTTTTTAATATAAATTATTATTAATACTTGATATATATATATATATATATAATTAAATATAACAATTACAATGAAGGTTAAAAAAAAGACAACTAGAATGTTTTTAACCACGGTAAACACATTTCCAACTAAGAGATGTGCTTCTTCCTACATGTCATGATATAATTGACTTGCAGAAAAAGGAAATCCATTATCAACGCAATTCCATGGACCTTTAATATTTATGTGTGTGTTTCATGCATAAGTACTTAGCTTGTCTATTTGCTGGTCTTATAGATATCTATTATCAATCAATATTTAAAAAAGATAGGAAGCTTTGGCGTTTTATAAGAAAGTGCCAAAGCTTCTTATATATTAAAAAAAAAAAGTAGGATCATGTGCATATTTTTTTTTTAAAGATAGGAAGCTTTGGCGTTTTATAAGAAAGTGCCAAAACTTCTTATATATTAAAAAAAAAGAAGAAGGATCGTGCGCAAATTTTTTTTCAAGATAGGAAGCTTTGGCCTTTATAAGGAAGTGCCAAAGCTTCCCATATATTTTTTTTTTAAAAAAAAAGAAGGATCATGTGGAGATTTGTTTTTTTCCATTCATTGAAAAGGCAAGTCAAAAAATGGAGAAGAATCACGTGAAACAAAAGCTTCCACCTACAGATTTGTTTGTTTCATTGACAAGGCAAGTCATATCTATCTTGAATAGTCATCTGTATATTGATAAATCACTTCCCAAACTTTATTACTATCCGACAAGTCCTTAAAGAGCTTGGACATAAATCACTTTTTTGACATTGCATATCGGCTTCTCCAGGTTCCATTTTCCTATCTATCTCTCTCTCACACAAAATCACACACAAACACACACATTGTGCAGATGAGTTTGGTATCTGGGTTATTGAGATGCTGACTATCATTATTTTCTTTCTGCGCATTAAAGAGAGCTTCTCTTATCTATAGTGTATGTGTCCTTGCCCTCACGCTCTTCCTCAGCTCTCTCAACCGTTGAAAGCCATCGTCACCAGCGAGCTCGACAAGGATGGTGGATCAAGCTATTCTATTAAGAAGTAGCACCGGACTGGACTGAGACGGGCTTTAAGATCTGCGCTACGAAGGAGTACACTTTATAAGCCTTTGGAGTACTTTCTAGAAAACCTCCCAATGCTTGTCATGGTCGGAGCTTGCTGTTGGGAAAGAATCACAGGTTGACCATTTACTTGATGAGCATCATGACTTCTTTTACAATGCCTTTATACCTAGTGGATCTCACAATTGTTTTTTTTTTAAATTTCAACTATATTATGATGGTTGGCAATTGGCATTTCTGAAGTATTCAAAGATGCTTGCTCTGATTCCCTGTACACACCCCCACCATTAATTAGTTCCCTCTGATTCCCATTTTGATCCATGTTAGTGATATGAACTATTCATATTTGAAGTGACCAATAAGGAGCCATATGCGGCAGCAGGCCTCATGATAAAAGCACATGTACAACGCCTATTCTAGGTAGTGACAAAATTAAATTAAAGAACCAACCCTGCATTCCTTTGTTTTTGCATCCCATGTATTGCATCCTCGAATCTCTCCCTCCCTCCTAATTCAGATGCAATCGAGTTGTATTGATAAAAGCTAATGAACAACGTGAATCAAAAAGGGCCTGGAAGAAGTGAGTAAGCAGATCGAAATTAGAATGATAATGAAGGTGAAAATTGGACATGTTGTTAAAAAAATTATAATAAAAAAAAATTAGTCAGCTTTAATTTGGCTTTTTTATTTTAATATTTTTTAAAGGAATTTTTGGCTCTTCCTTAGGAAATGCCAAAGGTTTGTTTTTGTTTTATCACATTAATGGCACTTATATAAGAAGTGCCAAAGATAGTGACATCTTTTTTGGCACTTTTTATATAAGCGCCATAAAAGGTAACATAAATATTAAAAATTTTTAACACCCGCCATTATCGCTTTCCTGCTTTTTTTTCTATTGTTCCCACCCCTTTCTCTCTTTGACCAGTGACAAGTAGAAGCTCCTTTGGTCCCCTACTTTCTTTTCTTTTTTTTTTTTTTTTGTCTCCTCGTGCAAATATTTTTAAACATTTGTTCACCACTTTCATGGCAGTATAAAGTTTCATTGCAATACAATGCTTCCTCTCTCACGTGTTCTTTTTCTTCTTGGCTGGTTGCAGTACAAAGCTTCCTCCCTCATGTGTTCTTTTTCTTCTTGGCTGGTTGCAGTACATAGCTTCCTACAGAAGCTCCTGTAAGTGTTGTTTGTTTTTAAACATTTTATTCACGTTTTTTTAGTTAAAATATGTATGCCTGTTATACATTTGCTTATACTTTTTCATAGAAGTACATGTTGTCAACAGTGAAAAAGTTGTGAATGCCCCTATTGAAATGGTCAAATTGAGTAGAAGTGATATAAATGCCGCTAGTAGTTTAATCAATGATTATTTTGGAACCAATTAATTTAATAAACGCAGGGTTGTATTTTTGTTGGCTTGTTATAGACCAAATTATTTTAATTATGACATGTAGTAGTATTGGACAATATGATTTATTTGGTTGTGAGTTGTGAAAAATTATTTAGATGCTGTGGGATTAATTAATTGGTTGATTATTTGTGATTTAAGGAGAGTGTTTATTTTTCTAGTTGTTTTGTTTCATGAATTACAATCTAACATAGTCTATGTGGTTTTTTTTTGTTACAGTCTATCTTCATTATCGATGACGACAAAGACAAATTCGTGCTCACAAAATGTGGCAAACTTTTAAGATGTTTTTGTTCCAATCTTATCAAATTCTACTCACGATACAACAATGACAATATCATTCATACGCCACCGGAGTTGTACGATGGAATAATAACCCAAGAGCAGTGGGATGAGTTTTTGAGCACACATACTACTGCGGAGTTTCTGGTAATATAATATTAGTTGTTACAGTTGGCTTGCAATGTAATTGTAATTAATATTTATTGATATGAATCATTTGTATTTAAACAGGAATGAAGTGATAAAAATCATGAAAGCGCAAGCAACATGCAATACCGGTACATAAAAGGACCATTATTGTATGCAAAGTTGGAGCAACAAATGGTAAGAACTTATAATCATTTCATATGAATATAATTTATATGACTAATTTTTAACAACAACTAACTTTAATATGAAGATCCAATAATCACATTCTGATGTCACACACATACCTCGCCATGATTTGTGGCTGGCCAGCTGCACTAATAAACAAGGAGAAATTCCCAACGAACAAGCAAGACAAGTTACAGAATATTGTGTAAGTGATGGATTATTCGTAAATATTTAGCTTTGATTAAATGATTTTATTTTATAATAACTAATATTATTGCAATTGTTTTTGTAGTAGCACAAAATGACGCAGGACCAACCAGAGTTGGTGAATTATGCTGGTCGTGATGATTTACTTAGCAGAGTTCTTGGAGCTCCTGAGTATGGAGGTCGTCTTCGGGGTACTGGTTTTGCAGTTACTCAAACATCGTACTTTGGATGCCAAAAGTAGCCCAACAAAAATGACTTTATGTAACTAAAGGAGGAGATTTGTGATTATAAGCAGCAACTGAAACAGCAGATGAGTGGCTACAAGAATCAAGTAGATGAGTAGATGAGTGTCTACAAACACCAAATAGAACAATTTAACAATCATATGCGCTTGATGGAAGAGCAAAATACATTACTGAAGGCTCACTTTACTATTGTCTCGGCCAGCACTAAGCCCAATGTGTGACAGCACAAGTGTGAGGGATAGTTGCCCCTCCATGGCTAAAGTCCCAATTCCTTTAGTAATTAATTTCTTCTCTTGTTAAATTTTTGTTATGTTTTAAATTAATGTACCTTAATATATTGACTCCATATTTCATAGGGTGAATCGGCGTGCAAGTTGCACGTCGATGAATCTTTCAAGCATGCAGTTGCTGTAGGAGTTGTCTACAACACCGACACTAATATCCTTCATGGTTCACCGTTGCTCGAGAATACACTCAGAGTCAAGGATGACATATGCACGAATGTAGATGCCCTCCTACCAATCCCTTCTCTAGATGAACAAACAATGGTGAAAGATGTTGTTGGTGGTTATGTTGCATGGCCAATAGGTCTGATTGAGCCATATCAAAAGGTGGTTTAATTTAAAATTCCTTCTACTTATTCTATATACACTTCTATTTAAAACTACATGATTAAATTTTAATGATTTTTGTAGGTTGCTACTAGTCATAAAGGAAAAAAAAAATTGAAGGGTATAGGAAGAACTGATACTGTTCAGCAACCCAAAAAAAGTCCCAACCTTCTACTAGCAAACGAAACAACAAACCAGTGGCCTCGTATCGCCAACAGTTGGCATCAATGGTACAATTGATCCTCTAAGGAAGTCAGGAAATACCTTTCCATATTGACATCTATACTGCAGATGTAACTGATCATGTCGATGGTGATGTAGTGAATGACGTGCTTACTCATGGATGGATTGGTGTTACAACTATCAACTTATGGATTAGATATTCGTCTATCATTGTTATTATTATTTATCATTCAATTTTTTTTTTGTGTAAATGACATTTTTTGTTTGATATAAAGGCATTTGTACCACGATGAGATAGTAGGCACGGATAGGATGCAAAGATTCGTCTTTGTTAGCCCACACCTCCTTAGCCAGCATAGGGGGAGAGATTTGGAAGCACAATCTAATGAACTTAAAGACTGCTTTATACTTAGAGCAACCCCTAACAAGCTCTTTTTTGTGCCATACAATGTAGGGTAAGTGATTTGTGACAATATTTGAATGTATGTTTTTATATTTTTTCACTTTTCCTATGAGATGATTGTCCAAATATTTTTAAAATGTGTTTTTAGGGAACATTGGATATTAATTGTTGTCCATCCAGCGGCAACAGAAGGCCCTCGCATTTACTATTTGGATCCTATAGCAACTGCTTATCCAGAGAACCGCCCTGATATGCAAATTATCTTCAATAAGTAAGTGTATGGGTGTATGTGTAAATATTTTCGTACGTGATTATTGAATAACCAAAATTAATTAGGCACTTCTTGTTTTATTAGTGCATTAACTACATATAGAGAAAAAGCTGAATTGACCTACTCTAGATGCAATGACCCAGCCAATAGTTATGTGTGGAGGAAGATTACGGCACTTATATATGAATTTACTCCAATCTTGTTAGTAAAAAAAATTTATTCAAAAATTGACATAACTATTTTTTCATTGTATTGTGGCAGTGTCCATTCCAACCGAATAATAATGATTGTGGTTATTATGTTAGAAATTTATGAAGGATGTAGTTACTCATCGCCACCTTGTAATTCCTACGAGAGTAAGTTCCCTTTAGTTGCAATTGATATTGTGTTTTAAATTGACAAAGTGTCCAAAAGTGATTTTCATTCTCTGTATACATGATTGTTTATGTAGTATTATGAAGACCAACGTTGTGCTGAGTTGACTGACCATCAAATGGATGAAATCATTGAAGTTTGGTGTGAATATATGGTCAGACAATTAGCTAATTTAGGCATGTAGCTTCTTTCTTATCTATTCTTATTTTGTTTAATCATTTTTAAAGTTAGTTGTACACTATATATTCGTTGTTAATACAATACATTTTGTAGTTGTTAAACATTATATAATTATTTATTGTAGTTATTTAAGACTATCATCGTTTTGTATTGTAATTTTGCTTACTAGACAAAATATATGATCATTTTGCTTACTATAAAAAATATACATGGTCATCAAGCATTTTGTTAAAGCATTATACTGTATAGGAAAAAAAATATTTTAAAAAAGTATTTAAAAAAATTAAACCCTCATTTGACGCTTATTATAAAAACGCTAAAGGAAGAATCCCTCCTTTAGCGTTTGTAGAAATAAACGCTAAAGGAGGTCCAAACCTCCTTTGGCGTTTATATCTACAAACGCCCTCCTTTGGCATTTAAATAAAAAAACGTCAAAGGAGGGCTCACCCCTCCTTTGGCGCTTAATCCCTCCTTTGACATTCCCACAATAAACGTTATATGTAATTTATTTATTTATTTAATTTAATAAAGTAACGTATAGTGTTTTTGTAAATTGAAAAGTACCAAAGATATTTTTAATGCCGTCAAAAATTTTGGTGTTTTTTAAACGCCAAAGTACTTTTTAAAATAAGTGACATTACATTGGTTTTTTGTAGTAGTGTTCTCCTTCCCCAGAGAACACTACTATTAATTATCTCTCTCACACACAGTTCACACTCTCTTACCTCAACCATTATAGTCTTTATCTCCTCTTGCAGAAGCTTCATTGTGTTTCATATGATGGTGGAGATAAAAAATGAAGTTGATTTTCTTAAAATACCAACTTTATTCATTTGCATTAAAAAGTTCTTTCTTGATGAAAGATTCCTGTAATACATGCCATTAATTAGGAAGGATTAGGAAAAAATATTATAAATTTAAAAGTTAAGGTATGCTTTTAGTTATTTAAGTTTGTATGAAGTATATTTTTTGTTCCTTAACTTTATAAAGTATACTTTTAATCTTATAATTCTAGTACCGTTAATGTTAATAACGGAAAATGCTGACAAAGCAAACTCAAATAATGACTTTGTAAACTTAATTGATGATTGTGTAATTAACTACTATTAATCTTAATTTTAAAATATGTGTAAATCGAAAAATATCTAAAACCCTTATGAAGCATTCCATATCAAAACCTTGATTGTATTAAGAATTTTTAGTTTAATAATATAAATATCGAAACCTCAATTTCATTTACAACGATATGACGGTTTATTTTAGTTTAATAATCTAACCATGTTGTATAAAAAAATTAAAACTTAAATTTGCTTTGTCAGCTATACAATCATCACTTGAGTTTACTATGTAAACAATTTTCATTAGAAATATAGGACCAAAAATACACTTTAAAAAGTTAAGGGATCAATAGTATACCTCATATAAAATTTAAAAGACTAAAAGTATACGTTAGTCAACTTAAATTATAAAGTGAATGAGTTTTTGTATATACATTTTGAACCAAAGCAAATCCTTTTTTTTTTTTTTTGCCAAGCAAAGCAAATCCTATTACTACCTCTAATCTTTAATATATGATCCACTTGACTTTTGTTTAGAGATTAAAAAAGTTAAATAAATTACTTTAAAGTATTTATATTAATAATTTTTATACCAAAATAACTAGTCTAACTTATAAACTAATATATAATTTAATAATATACAATATATATTATAATTAAATTACTTATTTAACTTTCTTAATCTTTTTTTTAAAAAAACCAATTGAGTCATGTATTAAGGACGGTAGAGAGTACAATATTAAGGATGGGCAGAAAGGAGTACAGTACAATTGAAATTATAAAGTCCTCAATATCAATTAATATAGATTATGGATATAAATATAATTAACATCAATTAATATATGATTGCAATAAAATATCAACTAATACATCAATATATACTTGGAATTATTTTACCGTTGATAAATAGCTGATAAAATTAATTTCCGAAACTCAGAATCACAGGAATGAAACCCAAAAGTATAGAATTATAACCGTAATCTTCTATACAGAATCTCACTTTGAATAATATTATATTATTTTTTTATAGATATCATTTTTGATAAAATAGATATAATATTTAAAAGATCACATGATTACAATACTTGAGTGATACTGAACTTATATGATCGTAATATTTTTTTTCAAACGTTAATAAAAGATAGCTTAGCGCTCAGAAAACAACTAAGAAGTAAAATTTTAATATCTTTATAATGGAAAACATTAAGTATTTAAATATTTATCGAGATAAAGAACATTTAAAACTTCATTAACATATTGGCCCCGAAAACACTTATTTACCGATAAAAATACGTATTCACTCTATCCCCAAAAAAAAAACGTATTCACTCGTCACTGAATGGATATATAAACTTGACTCGCGCCCTCCTTACTCTGCAAGTCTTCTGAAAACTCGTCGATTTTTCCTCTGCGAAGTCTCTTCTTCTCTGTCGAAAACTAAAAGCGTAGTTATATGGCTTTTGACTTTCGGCCTCTGATAATTTACTTTACTTTCTCTTGATAGATTTCCAAGTCCAACATTAATTATGAAGCAGATGTTAATGGGTCGCGACAGGCCATATCTTCCTGAAGAAATCGTCCAAGAAATTCTCAAACGACTTCCAAAAATGGAATATACCAACAGCATTAATATAAACAACTATTTTTTAAAAAACAATCGATCACGGAACAGTTTTTAACTGCATTTCTACGAGCATTATAGAAGATATAGTTATAGATACAGATAGGGAAAAAATTATAAACTTACGGTGTAAAGTGAATGAGTTTTTATATATAGTTTGAACCAACGCAAATGTTTTTCCTATATTAAAGATAGAAAGGAGTATAATTGAAATTATAAAATGGGAAACAACAAAAACTAAAGAAGACAGAAAGGCTGCAATAAGCGAATTATTGCAGGGAACCAAAACAACAGCTTGAACAGGGGGGAAAAAAAAAAGCAAAGCTTGGCAGGTGATTAGCAGTTTGTTTCTTAAATAAGTAAGATGATGCTTGCAAGAAAAAATAAAGAGGACGTGAAAATTGAGAAAGACAAAAGGGAGGTGGAATTAATGTCATTGTTTAATTCCCCTGTCTCACATCCATGAGTAGAGTAACGTCAGAGAAGAGAGGGGGTGATAAAATGTACA
Source organism: Inga oerstediana (assembly GCA_963210345.1). Taxonomy (NCBI): domain Eukaryota; kingdom Viridiplantae; phylum Streptophyta; class Magnoliopsida; order Fabales; family Fabaceae; genus Inga; species Inga oerstediana. The sequence goes on along the minus strand of OY723400.1, from coordinate 21,548,635 downwards.
AGCCAATGGATGAGGCTGGTGGGGTTGAGCTATAGGTACAAGCATAAGAGAAACACAAACGTTTTAGAAAAAGGAGCATGCGAAGAGCTTCAATGGCAGATTCCCAAATTGATCAAAGATATTCGTGCCAAGCGTGCTTGGGAAAAACTTAGTTGTGAAAATTCCACCTTCACCTTATCAATTAATATATGATCGGCAAAAAATATCAATTAATATAAATGGTCAATCAATATATATTTGAAATTATTTTGCCGTTGATAAATAGCTTATTATGAAATTAATTTCCCAAAATCAGAATCATAGGAATGAAAGCCAAAGGTATAGAATCATAACGGTAGTCCCCTTTTATAGTCTTATATAGATTCAGCCGTATAAATTAGAATTAAAATCTTATTTGATCAAAGATAATTCATGATTGATATGTGTGTGTTCTGGTTTTGAATGGGTACTTCAGCAAGTCATTTGGACTCCAAGTACAACCAAAATTCTTATAGAACTTGTCAAACTTTGGGATCAAATTCGCCTTTGATGGGCAGGATTATTTAAATAGGAAACAAGTAGCCCTCAATCAGAATTAATTATAAATTTGTTAATTGAGAAACAAATAATTGTATATTAGAAAATTAATCAAGAATTAATTTTATGATTGTTTCTTAGAAGGAAAGTAGGAGTACATATAACTTCCTAATTAGTGGTCTCCCTAAACCTCTATAAATAGGATGTGCTTTCCCTGACTCACCCTTGCCAATAATTTATTTGGCATTATTTTGTTTGAGCTATAGAACATTGGAACTTTTAACAGGATCATCCTCCGGTACGCAAGTCTCTTCTTTCTCCTAATAATCTTCCTTCAAAACCCAATTCCCAATTATGCGTCATAGAGCTGGTTGTCATGTAGCAAACCATTTCGCTTGTCCCAAATAACAAGAGTTAAGAAAATCCCTTTGGTAAATCTCACTTCATCCTCGTGCCCACAATTTACTGGCTCTTGGAATCATCACTGACTGTTGCTATTTCATAAGCTTTTGGGAATCATCACTGCGTGTTGCTATTTCATAAGCTTTCCTAACCAAATACACCGGCCATCAACACAAGGAGACCAAACCAACTCATCTTGTAAATTCCTACGAGACACGGACAGATAAGATCTTTTCACACATCGAAGGAGAGTATAACCGGCACACTAACTGCTCATTCCACCCCTCATCATTATGCTTTAAAATATATAACACCATTCGAATTCCACATGGCGGAGAAGATGGCATAGGCCACCATAAATGGTGGTTGATTGAGATTGACTTGCCGGAATCTACTTTCCAACATATAGTGGTTCCACCAAAATAATTTCCTTTAGTACCCCCCCTCCAAATAGCTGAAAGGCCTGTCACTGAGGCAAAGATACTTCCTTCCACTATCTCTTATAGTAAGGAGGGAAGGAAGTATATTTTCTTATCAAAAGAAGGAAGTGTATTTTCTTATCAAAAGAAGGAAGTATATTTGAAACTAAAAATCATGCTACCTCTTATCCTTAATATGAGATATCCACCTTAAGTAAGAGTTTGAGCTACAAAGTGGATCTTATATAACTAAGAGGAGGTAGCCTAAATTTGTCTTGTTTTACATATGTGAACATCTTTAGGATCATTACAATGCAATAATAACAAACAAATGGTTTTGAATTCTCATACCCTGCAGTAGAGCTGGAATTATGTTGTCCTTGACTACAACCAGTTGATGAATGAAAATTGAACAGATATGTAAAGGTTGGAGAAACTTTTTTCTTAGCTGAATAATTAATCAGATGGGAAGAGTTATGAATTTTTTTTATTGTTGATAAATAGTTGATAAAATTAATTTCACAAATTCAGGATCATAGGAGTGAAACCAGAAGTAAAAATAAACCCAAAATTACAGAAGTATAGCCGTAATCATTTTTATATAGATTCTACCTTATAAAGTTAGTTTCCCAAACTCAGCGTCATAGAAATGAAACCCAAAAGGTACAGAATTATAGCGGTAATTTCCTTTTGTATAGATTCTACCTTAAAAAATTAATTTCCCAAACTCAAAAATCAAAGGAATGAAAATCAAAAGTATAGAAGTATAGCCGTAATGTCCTTTTTATATAGATTCTACCTTAAAAAATTAATTTCCCAAACTCAAAACTCAAAGGAATGAAACTCATAAGTATAGAAATATAGCCGTAATGTCCTTTTTATATAGATTCTACCTTAAAAAATTAATTTCCCAAACTCAAGATCGAAGGAATGAAGGGAACCCAAAAGTATGGAGTTATAGCCGTAATGTCCTTTTATATAAATTCTACCTTATAAAATCAGAATTAAAATCTAACTTGATTAAATATAATAATGATAGGAAATCATGATTGATGTAAATTTGTATTTATAGTTATTAGATTATTATATTTAAATTTTGAATAATATTATATTGATTTTTTTATAACATATTATATTGATTTTTTGTAATTTTTTTTCTCAATTTACAAGGGAATGATCATTGAGGATTAAATAGAGCAATTGCACATACCGCCAACACTAAAAAAAAAAATAGAGAATTAGAGATGGAAATTAGTGACGGAATTAATTATGTCGCTATTTCATCTCTAAACCGTCAATAAATCCGTCGCTAACTTTAGAGACTGCTACATTGCATTCGAACTGGCAAAAAGAAAAAATAATGTGTGTATATTTTTTGCTCTTATTTGTGCATCCAAATTTAGGGGTGACCGCCTATCTTGAGGTATGGCCAGTTTGAGAGAAAAGGGTTGGAATGGATCTTTTTGACCATATTACAATGCAACATGGGAATTTCTTAAAGATATCCTTATTGCAAGTTGGCATTGTTTAATGTTTTGTTTTTGTCATCTTTTCCTTACATGAACCAATCCATGCTCAGGAAGTGGTATATTCATATGGCTTTGGCAATCTATTTGAATAAAAAGGAAAATGTTCTTTTTTTTCTTTTGTTTTGCCATAAAAAAATGATCTATTCTGGACAATGTTTTTATTCTTCTCAAGTTATTGGAAAATTTGAAGTACGTATTTGAAATTTTAGAACAACAATGGAATTTATCCTGCTATTCTGGACAGTTTTTATTCCTCTCAAGTTGTTTCCAATTGAAGTAGCTTTGTTCTTTTGCATAATTTCTATTGTTGAACCATTATTGCTTTTTGGCAGAATTTCACCTTAAGCAATAGAAATTTGTTGTCTGGCAAAAATATATCATTACCAATTCACAAGTTTGGAGCATAGTGGGTATCAATATAGCTAGGGAATTAACAGAAAAGGAAGAGGAAACTAGACAAAGAAGGTACGTGTGTGTATAGTATCTTCTATTCTACAATGTTTAAATCATTTTAGAGGCTGATTTCATTTATCTTCTATTAACTAGGTTGGAAGCACTTGGCCAAAAACTCTTTGGGGCTGTCAACAATTCAAACCCTGAAGCTCATGACACTGATGATAGCACACCATAAGATAGGGTGATTACTAGGTTGTTTGACTACATTAAAAATTTATGTGGTTTGTTTGACACATTATATATATTTTCACCTACATCCTTCTATTGTTTTGTGTTTGTAAACTTACTATCATTTTATAATTTGGTTTAAATTTGTCTTTATTTATAATCCATTTAATTCCGCTTTCAATTTTTTGCCATTATTAACGTTGACTTATAGTTAAATTCAAAATAAAAGAAAATTTTTAATTGGAAAGAAAATATTAAAATAGATTAGAGACATATTTATGATGGAGATTCCATCACAACATTATTTTAAAAAAAACAAAAAATTAAGTTGGTGATGGATTAGTAATGGAATAATGACATATTAGTGATAAAAGTTTCATATCTAATCCTTGACAAAACTAGTGATGGAAATTATATTCCAAAGCAGTCGCAAATTAGCCATGGAAAGTCGGTCACAATTCTGTCTCAAAAATGGAACGGAAATTAGTGACGGAATTTCCGTCTCTAATCTGTCACAAAATTGGAATATGCTATTCCACAAATTAACGACGGAATTTGTCATTAAGGACGGAAATTCCGTCACAGATTAGAGACAGAAATTCCGTTGCTAATTCATCTCTAAATTTGTGACAGAATTTTTCATCCCTAATCTGTCACAAAATTGGAATAGGCTATTCCACAAATTAGCAACGGAATTTGTCATTAGAGACGGAAATTCCATCCTAGATTAGAGACAGAAATTCCATCGCTAATCCATCTCTAAATTTACGACAGAATTGAAAATTCCGTCACAAACTGAATTAGTAACTTCTTTTTTAGAGATGGAATATTGTTCGTCACTAATCTGTCTCTAACATATTAGCGACGGAAATTCCGTATCTAATTAGATTAATGATGGAATTTCTGTCACTAAGTTCCATCTCTAATATCCTTTTTTTTTTTTTTGTAGTGCAATACCCTGCGACTCTTCCTATTGTATTTGTTGTAACTCATGCAGCGGATCTTCCATCAAGTAATAGCCCAGAGGTCGCCTTAATGCAAACGATGCCAAAAAATTAGCACTTCTGTTACCCTCACTTCAGACATGAGATGAGTTGTGACAAATCTCTATTTTTATTACATATTTTTATATTTTATTTTGGGGTTTGTCATAATAATTGAGCTTAAAGAGTTTCTTTTGTGATTAAGGTTGAAAATGGGCAAAAATATCATATATTTTATGATTTATTAATTTTTACAATATTAGGTATTACATTTTGGTTTATTTGCTATGCATATTTTAGAGAAAATTACAGCAAAGGGCCCAAATAGTTTGAAAATTTTAGTTAACCCACAAAAGTTTTCAAGACTCGCAGTTTAGTTCGTCCTAAAAGCTTTCATACTTTACATTTTAGTCCCTTGGTCAAAACGCGGATCCGGTTTGCAATGTGACCCGACTCGGTGGTCATTCCTCTTCTTGGATGCTGAGAGTTGAGGGTCGGGTGAGAGAGGGCGCGACATTGAGGAAAGGAGAGAGTTGAAGAAAATGGAAGGAAGAAGCTGAGAGGGGATCAGAGAGTGAGGAGCTGAGAGCTTCATCTGTCATCCACCACCACCACCACCACCGTCCTTGACTGAAGCTTCTTCTTCTTCTTCCTTGGACTACACAGATGCCGCGAAGCTCAGTGGTAAGCTTGAGCAACAAACCTCCAATGACCTTCACTTCCCCTCAACCACTGTCTCATCTCGTCTTCCATTACTTCTGGCAGCCTTCATCATCCAAAACCAAGGAGCACAGCCCCTAGATAAGAGCCACAACTTCCAAACCAGAGCTCAGACACACAGAATCTTGCGAGAAGGCTGTGGAGAAAGGAAAGATTGTTGATTGTAACCCCATGCCTTAATAACTAAATTTATAGTTGGAGAATGCGTAAGTTGAAATAAAGACCAACGGTTAATTTAAAACTTTTTCAAAACTTGTTTAGTGCGGTCTCACGTTCACATCTCGAATATAATTGGTCTGTTCAATTCGGCTTCATTCATACATATCAAAGTGCAACAAAAAATTCCCTACAACGCTCAAGTTTCGTTACTTAATAAAGGGTTTACAACACTTAGTTTCCCATACAAGGGATTACACAATACTATTCAATATATACAACATGTGCAACTAATCCCCAACAAAATATGAAAACCAACTACCAAAATTAAAACTCCTAGCTAGGAGCTCTAACCGCCCTTCGTCACCTGCTTTTCCTTTGAACCGCTTGCCCTTGGTGTAGGTTAGTCATTGGAAAGAATGAGATTGAAAAGAATCCCAGTAGTAACAATTCACTTATAAAATTTACAATTACAAAGCATGTAAGAAACTCACAACAACAACAACAACACAACGGCATTTTTGCGACAGCTTTTGCTGCATTCACAAAGGCATGTTTCACAATAGCACAACAACGGCATTTCACAACGGCAATGTTACATCACGGCATATTCAATGAAATGACATACATGCAAGGCATCATACACATAAGAGAAAGAGTCACTACCTTATTCTTTCCGCTCGTGCACTGGCACTGGTTTATCATGTGCAGGGCAGATGTCAAATCCTATAATTAGAATTTCAACGACAGGTTATTACTTAATCCAATTCTTTAATTCAAACACTAAAGTTGGTTATCATTAGGGACATTTAATCAAATCAACTAAGGATTTAAAGTGGTCAATTAACCTAAAGACCAATTCCTAACCTCAAAGTTCAACAATACAACATTATGCCATTACATCTTCAATTTTCACATAACGGACCAAATCTGCCAGAATTTTCTCCAGACTTTGAAAACTCATAACTAATTCAACAAAAATTGAAATGAGGTGAACCCAAGTCCTATGAAAATCTATTGAAGTCCTCTTCATAGGAAAAATATGAATCATTACCGAAGATCACCACACAATTCCAGAATTACACAAAATCCCACACTGCTCCAGAATTAAGTCCAGTTTCGACATCAAACTTTGGGCAACCATAACTCCCAACTCAAAAAACGAAATGACACAAATTATGTATCCATTTTGAATCTTGGAATGTGAACTTTAAGACTGAAAAGTTTCATAATTTTTAGAGATCATTTGGTTATCCAAAAACACCATACAAGTAGAGTACCTCGTTAGAATTTTGTTCAGGCTGAAAACCCAGATTTACATTTTGAGTTTCAATGACCCAAAATTCACAACCTGGGGCTATTCCCACATAATTTTTCATGTAGAACACAATGGTAACATCAAAATTAACAAATTCCCACTTGTTCTCCATGTCCTCTTTTGGCAGAAAATTCAAAATAAATTCCAACAATTACCAACTTTCAATTTCAGCATCAAACTTATGTCAAATGGTTTCCAATCATCATAAACCACTAATAACATAACCAAAACATCATGACTTACCCAAACCCTTGTTTGGCCAAAATCAAGGCAGATTTACACATGCCAAAACACTCATTCAACCAACACAACCAATAGCTCAAATTGATGCTACTACTCACCTAGTGCTCCTCCTTAAGTTCTTTCTTTAATTCTTCAGCTTTTGTTCTTGCAAGGTAGCTGAAAACTCCTCTTCTTCAAAAACAAAAACCATAGAAATGAAGCTAAGGAAGAGAGGAACAAGTTTCATGAAGGACACTTGAGCCATAGATGAGGTTAAAGAGGTGAAAATCAAGGTGGAAAGTCTCACCTTTTCCCTGCTCTTTTTTCTCTTTTGTTGGAGCTGCAGCAACCGACTTGGAGAGTGAGAGAGAGAATGATGAATAATCAGATTTTTGGCTTCCATTATCCCTTAAGAGCTGACCGAAAAGTTGGACCAAATGGAGAGAAAATTGTGGCTAATATTAATTCCTTGATCATAGATTTTTTTTTGTAACTTGTCTAGGTGTAATTGACACAAGAAGAGTGAGCTTTTCTCTTTCCTTCTTTCTTCTTTCTTGAAATGCTTGACCGACTTATGCTTGGGCAAAAAGGTGAGAATATCCTTTGATTAACTTCTCTTTCTCTTTCCCTTATGATTCAACGTCCAACATATGCAAAAGGTCAAGAAATTATATTGATTAAATTCTAGCCACTTTTGTTGACTTTAAGTGTAAGAATATATCAATTAAATTCTCTTCTTTTCCTTTCTCAAAGCTTGGACGAAATATTGCATAAGAATAGAGCAAGGAGGGGACGGTTTTCTTGTAGAAAAAGGGAAGAGAGTGTGTTGACTTGGTCTTGCATGTGCCTTGTGTCCACATAAGAGGAAAAGATAAGGAAATTGCTTTAATTATCTTCCTCATTACTTCTACTTTATAAGAGCAATCTTGGCCCTTCATTTTGTGTCCCAAATCTATCCTCAAGATCAAGTAGCAATTAACTCTTGATCATGGTAAAATTAATTAGAGTGCCATTAAACCCTTTTATTTCACTATCTATTACATTTAGCCCTTTGAATGTATTTTCAGATATTACATTGATCACCAAGAATCCTCTATTCTTCCGGTGAGTCTCACCCTTCCACGCCTTCATTGTTCCAGACCGTAGCTTCCTCTGTTTCTGAAATCACCACAGGCTGTGGCTTCTGTCTCTTTATTCAACACCAACATCTCTTATTTCAGTATTAATTGGTCACTTTAATTGGTTTTCTATATGTCTGGAATTTTGGAAGTGTGTGGTGAAGTTGTTTTGATGAGTGGCAAGTGGCTAATTCCCTCAGTCTTTTGTAGTAAAAGGCAATGGCATGAACTTGGAACTTCAATAGAGGAGTTTTTGCTCTTTCATTTCTCTTTTTCCACATTGTAATTGTCATTCATGGGTCTTAAGATGAATTTTATAATATTGTACTGATTTATTGCGATGTATTTGAAGATTGGATATGGCTTGAACCTTTGTTAGATACTTGACATTGTCTTTAATTAGTTTAATTATAATTTCTTTATGCTAGTTAGTCATTGAATTGATGATTTGGTGGACATCTTGTGCTAATTTCAATGTGGCTTGGTTAGTGGATCAATGATGTCTTACGTTAGCATTGGTTAATTGAAAATGAATTTATTAATTATGTTTAACATTGGGTTTTAACATTGTTAATCTTGATTTTGGGTGGCTATTGTTAAATTAAGATTAATGAGCAAAACAAGTAGTAATTCAAGGTGGCTCGATCATTAGATTAAAAGCTAAATATGATTTTAAAATTCATTTAATTGTTAGAGTACTTAATCAACCTGATTTAGAGAAATTAATATACAAGGTGGCTAGGTATTAATTAATCTAAGTTGGGCTTAGTCTAAGGGGTGGCCCTTAGAATCTCTTTAAGTTAACATGATTAATCTCCCATAATTATTTTAAATAAGGATCGCTTGCACCATTGCTATGAGGGCTTGCTTATTCCATTGTTGATTTCCTTATTTCTCTCATTTCATTAATTCTATCATCATTCCATTTCATATTTTAAAGAAGAAAATCCCAAAAAGAAATAGCCTAGAACAATTACTCTTTGAATTGAAAAAAGTAGTTTTAAAAGATAAAAATCTTCCCCTTTGAATCATTGCATTTAGTTTCTAAATAATTAATAAAAATCTCTTGAAGAGACGATCAGGAATTGCACCATTTAGCTCTTGATCTGCCATTCAAGCTTTAGTAATTGCTACACCCTCCTGATAAGCCTCATGCATGTTTGCACTTGCTTTATTATTCTCTTATTGCAATAAGCTTAGAGCTAACAAACAATCCACGTCCATCTTGATACATCTAAGCCCCATTGACCACGCTAATTTGAGACCATCAATCATGGCCCACAGTTCTGGTTGAAGAGAGGAGCACCTTCCAATATGGCAACAACTTCCAACTAACCAAGTACCATGGTGATCCCGAATAACACTTCCCACCCCAACTTCTCCTGAGTGACCCTTCCTCGCACTATCACAGTTCAGAGAGACCCAGTTCTGAAGTGGTTTGTGCCAAGCTATATCTCTCTTCTCTGTCAGATATACTCCCTTGCGCCTTTCTAATCTGCCCTACAGTCTCTTAATTAAACTCGATCATGTTCTTCACTTCCTGGGCCAGCTTATGCGCCTGCACAAGTTCATTTTGAAAAATCTGCTTGGTTCTAGCCTCCCAAAACTTCCAACAAGCAAGTCCAAAGAGTGTGCTCCATCTTCCTCTTCCATTTAAACAATACTCGTGCTTGCTCAGATTTTAGATCAGCCATTCTTTAAAATTGTGCCTTAAGAAATTAGATAGGCGGTTCACCGGCATTAGATGTTTCCATACCTCTTGCGCATGGGTGCACCTTCTCAGGACATGGTCAACATCCTCTTCCATTTGTCCACATATTGTACATAAGTTAGAACTAGTCATATGGCGGTGATATCTTTCTGCATTGGTGAGAAGATTTTGTCTCAACGCCAGCCATAAGAAGACTTGTACACGTTGCGCTCCTTCCCATCTCCAGCCCACATCCCATTTGCGATCGTCATCCATCTAGCAACTCATATGCTGACCAAACGGAGAATTTCCCATCACCTGTACTGTCCCAGAAGCATTGTCCATCCCCATCAGCATGAGTTAGAGGTTTGGAACCTGCGATGAGAGATAAAATATGATGTGGGAGTTCCCTATAGAGACTCCAGTTCCATGTGCCATCTGTTTCAACAAAATGATTGACCGTCAGTGCTGCCTCCTCCTCCGAAATATCATGGAACGCTGAATTCTTCATAGGCCCCACATCAACAACCGAACTTTCTGACCAGAACCGAGTACGTGTCCCATCTCCCACTTCGCATTGTGTGCCCATTTCAACGTCCAACCGTACTTTCTTTACACTTCGCCATAAGTAAAGGGCAAACGTTGTTCTTCCGATAAGGCCCGTTGAAATCATTCCACCCATACTTCGCAAAACTTGCACCCATACTAAGTTTGGTCTAGTATGCAACTTAAAGGCTATTTTCATAATAAAAGCCTGGTTTTGCTCCTCAACTCTTTTAATACCACGTCCACCCCTCCCGAAAGGTTGACACATTGCTTCTCAGTTAACCAAACTTACTTTCCATCCTTCCTCCAAGCTTCCCCAGATAAAATTTCGTATCAGCTTCGCGATTCTTGTACACAAACCATTGGGTAATTTAGTAGTTTGCATGGCGTATGTAGGAATGGCCGAGAGGACTGATTTGGCAAGTGTTATACATCCTGCAAGTGAGAGAGTCTTCACCACCCAACCAGATAGTTTCTTTCTTACCCTCTCCTCAACATTCTCATATGTACCTATCCGGACCCGTTTATGTAGGAGGGGGAACACCAGGTACTTGCCTAGGTCATCCGTTCGATTAAAACCCAATTGATCACTAATACACTCTTGAAGATCCTATGGTACATTGTTAGAGAAATACACCTCTTTCTTAGTATTACTTTGTGGCCGGAGCTAGTGCGGGATTCATTCAAGATGTTTTTTATAAGATGGACTTGGCTCGTATTGGTTGAGCTAAAGAGTACCAAATCGTCAACCAAAAATAGGTGAGATAAAGGTGGTCCTGCTCTCCTCATCCTCACAGGCTTTCTACGGTTCTTCTGGACATGCTAGAAATATATATATATATATATATATAATTTTTGATAAAATAGATATAATATTTAAAAGATCGCATGATTGCAATACTTCAAGTGCTACTGAACTTATATAATTGTAATAATAGAATATTTTTTTTTTCTTTACCAAAAAGAAGATAGATTTTCTTTATGCCAACAATAATCAAAGATAGATTAGATTAGGAAAAACTAAAATGTTAAATCTTAATATCTTTATATTGGAAAACATTATTATCTAAATATTTATCAAGATAAAGAACATTTAAAACTTCGTTAAAATTTAGATATTGGCCCCAAAAACATTGATTTAACGTTAAAAATACGTTTCCATCAGTCGTCCACTAAACGTGAGTTACATAGCTATTGATTTCTCCCTGCGAGGTCTCTTCTTCACAGTCAGACAATGTGTTTGGGATCACATAATTTTAGAGAATAAGTCCTTATTACATAAGCCGAGATAAAACTCCTCTCACTTACTTACCTCATATACCGTGAATCACGATTTATAAACATTTATTACTCAAAAATAAGCTATTCCAAACGAGCACGCGGGGTTATATAGTAACTGATTTTGCCTCTGATAAATTCTTTTACTTTCTTTCGATAGATTTCCAAATCGAGCATTATGAAGAAGTAGATGAAGAAGATGTTAATGGGTCGCGACAGGCCATATCTCCCGGAAGAAATTGTCTAAGAAATTCTCAAACGACTTCCGGTGAGATCCCTAATCAGATTTCAATGTGTTTCCAAACATCGGAAAAACCTCATCAAGTCCCCATCTCCATCTTTCATCACTGAAAACCTTCGTCACTGCACTCATCAAAATTAATTACAAAATTTAATTTACCAAACTCAGAATCATTGGAATGAACCAAAAGGTATAAAATCTACATTATATAATTAGAAATAAATATAATTTGGTTAAAGTAATAATGATAGGAAATCATGATTGATACTCTCTCCGGTCCTAAATATAGAACATAGTTTTGTACTACAAACTATGTCCTATATTTAGGACCAAAGGTAATATTATATTAATTTTTATAGATATTTTTTAATTTAATTGATATAATATTTAAGAGATCACATGATGTCAATATTTTGAGTCATTCTGAACTTATTTTATAATAATAATAATAATAATAATAAGCTCTCTTTTTTTTGGCCAACAACGGTAGAAGATAGATTGGCGATGAGAAATTAACTAACAAACTTATATGATAATATCTTTTTAATGGCAACAACTATGTATTTAGATACTTATCTAGATGAAAAAAATATTTGAAACTTCATTAAGATTAAGATATTGGCCCCAAAACTATTGATTGATTAATTATTTTAAAAAAAAAACGTTTTCACTACTATTCACTGAATTTATATAAACTTGGCTCGCACCTTCCTTCTCCTGCTAGTCTTCTGAAAACCACTTGATTTTCCCACTGCGAGATTTCTTCTTCTCAGTCGATAGCTTTGATTCTCAGCCTCTGATTTCTTCTATTTTCATCTCATAGATTTCCAAGTCAAGCCCCATAAAGAAGCACATGGAAATGGGGGACGGCACGCCATATCTGCCCGAAGAAATCACCACAGATATTCTCAAACTGCTTCCAGTGAAATCGCTTGTCAGATTTCAATGTGTCTCCAAACAATGGAAAAATCTCATCAAGTCTCCATCTTTCATCGCCAACCACGTCCATCACTCCGCTCAAAACCGGCCTTCACTTCTTCTTTGCAAACAGAATAGACCATGTGAGCCTCTGCATTTACGTTTGATGGATTGCGAGATGCATGTTCATGAAATTTCGAACCCACCTTGGATCGGTTCCTTGTTCGGTGTTATGATCATTGGTTCCTGTAATGGCTTGCTTTGTGTTGTAATCAATGAGTATAAGGTTCCTTGGAGAGTTTTGCGCAGTTCCCTTTTATTGTGGAATCCTGCTACTAGAGAGATGAGAGAGATCCCCAAAACCAGAACTTCAGAAATTCCTGACTGGGATTGCACTGGATTTGGGTTCAGTGCAATTGTTAATGATTATAAGATAGTGCAAACATATAATGATGGTAATGAAATCATTAGGGCTGTTGAAGTATTTTCGTTAAACAAAGGTTCATGGAAGGAAATAGAACTTGGACCCTTGGAGGGTGTAGGTTTTAGCACCGGTAATTGTGTTGCATCGAATGGATGTATCTTTTGGGCTGGTTTTTTACTGGAGGGCGAAGATGATGATGCTTTGATAGTTTCATTTGACATAGCTATGGAAGTGTTTACATTGATACCATTGCCTCCTCTGCCAAATATTATGAGTTTTGAGTTGACGGTATATGAGAACAAAGTTTCTATACTTATTCTCTCTAGTTGTATTGATTTGTGGGTGCTAGAGGAGGGTGTCGGCTCACCTACGGAGAGATGGAGTTGGACTAAAAAGTTTAGTCGCAATCCCTGCCCGTCCACATTAGAATTTCCAGGGATCATTTGGAGGAATGAAATTGTCATCGGTTCTTTTGGTAAGTATAGGCGCAGAAATCCAAGTGGTGGCAAAGAAAAAATTGAAGAAGAAAACTTTGGTCAATATTTGATCAATATCATTACCAATGAGGATAAGATGATTGATATCCCTGGATGTCGCTTTGGTAATGTTTACAATCATGTTGAGAGTCTTGTTCCAATTGGCAACATTCAGTATTGAAGGACAATCGTTACCGTGCAATTTAATTTTGTTCGATTATTCGGTTTAGATATTATATATTATATATATATCGAATGAAGGTTACATTTTCAGTAACAGATTTTTTTGTGTATTTTACCTATTCAAAATATCATGTTTCTCGCCTCTGCCACCCTGCACATTGAAAAAAAATATTTTTTCCATGATTTTTCTATTTGACATATCCATAATATCATGTTCTTTGCATAATGTGAACATCTTTAGGATCATTACAATACAATTGGGCAAAAAAAAATTACAATACAATAATATTGTTGGATTATGATTGGTCCACCCTTGGTAGATTAGTCTATAAGTCCATTAAACCATGGGCTAAAATGCAAATAATATTTCTTCTGGGTCACTAGCTTTGATATTTTTTTCATATTTAATGTGTATGAAGGGAATAATGACATGCATAAAGAAATAATTAAGGGAGTGGATGTGTTACCGATGGAACGAGGCTATTGGCTTTCTCATACTTATAACTCTTAAGTTACTTATGAGACCATAACTCCTAAATTACTTATATGAGTCATGAGATCATAAATCCTATCCTAAGCAACTTATATATGGAGTCATAACTTATGCCATGAGTTACTTAAGACAAGAGCTAGTATATATACTAATGTTTTGCTCTTTGTTCAAGCACTTGAGTTTGTCTCCTCCAGAACACAAGTTGGTGTGCTCTCTATTCTCTTTCCATTTGTGGTGTATTTGTTGTGCATTTATAACCGTATCTAACAGTGATCCGGTTTAGTGTGAGTATTCGCTATAGTAGATTGCACTCCAGGTACATTTTATAATATCACAAATATCAATCTTAATAATGGTTTAAATTCTTGTATGCTGCGATATGGCAGGAATTATGTTGATGGATAATGAAAATTGAACAGATATGCATTTGTTCGTCCGAGAAAAAGTTTTCTTAGCTGAAAGTGAAGTGCAAAATTTTTTTTTTTGATGGTTAATGCAATGGACCATTTTTGGCCTTCAGTGCACCCACCTTCCAGGTATCCGGCGTTAACCTGAAGGCCAACGCCGGATTTACTGACATGGGCCCCCGACAACCGACTAGTCCTGGCGCCCCCAATCTGATAAGCCCAACAGGAATTCACCTCTTTGAGGCGCCCCAGGGGAGAGAGCTCCCAACGGAAATTCTCTACACCTTCCGTTTCCTGGGATAGAACCCAAGAACGAATTGGTGTGGTGCAGATGCCTACCCATCTGCGCCAACTAAAGTGAAGTGCAAAATTTAACGTATTGAAATATGTGAATGTTTAAATATAGATAAATTTCTTTATTAACCCTAGTGTAAAAGGGAGAGTTTAAGTATAATAAGGTTATAAAAATAGAATAACTTTTTTTATCATCTTTCAAGTTTCAACCAACCGTTTGAGCTCAAGCACCCATCATACTTAAAAATCGTTTAACTCAATTTCATGGAAGGCACTTAATATCATTGGGTTAGAAAACCCGAAAATAAAAATAGTATAATATGATAAATTAATTTTATACAATGGTTTTGGATTAATTGAGCATTTTACTCCAATTATTATTGTTAATATTAAAAAGGCAGGATATAGGACCATGTTTAATTAGTTTCCATGTTAATTTATCATCTCAATAGTCAAAACTTCCTAGGAACTGCAATTGCATTGCATATAAAATGATCAGTGTCAAGTAGGAGTCTCTTTAGTTTCTTCATACACTTGCCTCGTAATTGCTCTCCATTGAGGGTTACATCTCTCGAAGCATTTGTAGGGTGAAAGTATTTGTGATTTTGAATCTTTAGTCGCCTCGGGTTAAATAAAAATAAAAAAAAATTATATAGTAAAGGGCACAACTCAAGATCGTATTCTCACAGCGAATCTTCTATCTAATTCATAGGCCTAATTAGATGACAAAAAGGTTGAAATGAGTTTTAACATTGATTTTCTTTATAATGGAAAACAACATAAACTACTACTTTTTTTGAACTTTTGATAAAAGTTGAGAATGAAAGTACTCCCTCAAGTCCTATTTATAAGCAACTTTCCTTTTGATTACACACAATCTCATTCTCAAATTCAAATCAAAATAATTCCTAACATAGGAAAATCATCATAGTTCAAGAGAAAATTAATTCAAAAGCAAATATTCCCCTAGTTGAGGCTCTCAAACTTGAGCCATACCATCCAAATCTAAAGAACATAAGAATATTAACCTCGCATGGAGTTAGCAGCAGCCCCAACCCGTCAAGAACACAAGGACTCCATGTAACTATGAATAAAGTGCCGAATCAATGGAGGAAGCCAGAGGAAGTTGTTGGTTTAATTGAAGGAGTGGAGAAACTAAGGAGAAACGATGGAAGAGGCGAAAAAGGAGCTGGGAGGCAAATCAACGAAGGACATCGTCAACAACGGTGGTGTTCTCCTTCTCTTCCCCCCCGCCCCCAAAAAAAAAAAAAAAAACTCCTCCCCTTATTTCTAAGTTGTTCGTGCCTTAAAATGACAAAATCCTTTCCAATTGTATCAGCAGGCCAAAAAATCAGGCTAAGCAGTGAAAAACGCTGGGTTTCGGATTTTAAGTCTTTTTTTTTTTTTAATGTTCAGAAGTTCTGGATATTTTTCTATAATTTTCTCTGGCCATTTTCTGCACTACTATGCATTTTGGTCCTTCGGCAATTTTTTCCTTTCATTGCAGTCCTTCAGAAATTATTTTTTTTCTGATCCTTGCCCTTGACTTATTCTCTATTATTTTCAGCTCCAACTTTCCTAAAGTGACCTATAATGCAAACTAGCATCAAATGTTCTGAGAAAATCAACCTAATTAATGGCAATGGCAAGCCTTGTCGGAATGTTACCCTTCTAGCTTTATTTTCAGACAATCATTATTAATTATTTAGCCCAAAGTAATAATAAAATTCATAATTCAAACATTAAATATCATGACAAAATAGGGATATTTCAGTTTGGTAATCCTCTATGAATATATTTGTTTAAAATTATTCCCTCAAAATTCATCTGTTAAGTCCTACCGGAGAGAAAAGAAGATGAAATTCATCTGTTAAGCTAAGGATCGTCATGATTTATTCCAATTTAAAACCCATATAAATTAATCAAAAGAGTAACGGAACATTAATCAATGAACTCAAAGGTTAAAATATATTAGTTGGGTTTTAACATAATAGTGCCCGTCTGACATACTCTCAGTATTTCAATATTAAATGCCTGTTTGGTGACCAACCGTGATTTTAGATAATCGTAATTTTCATAAGTGACATTGGTTAATCTTAACTTCAGTTTGGATACTTTTCCTTATAAACTACCTTCAGAAATTTTATTATATTTGGATTTCATTTATTAAAATCGCTTATGGATGCATAATTACAGAAACAAAATAGTATAAATTTAATAAAGTTCTTTATATTTTCATAACTATTATAAAATATAATTTCAGCCTCATGAGGATTTTCCAAATGCAAAAGCACCCACTTACTTATGAGGAGATTATTAATAATCCCACTAAATAAATTAAACTATATTATTATTAGTATTTTTTTATAGTGATTATTATTAGTATTATTATCATAATACCTACATATATTAATATCTTCTGAGATGTGTCACACTGTGATTATATTATCATAACTTTCTTATTTATTCTTAAAATCTAAAACTAAAAACTCTGAATCCTTATATATTGAAATATTTAATCTATTAGGTATATGTTGTGATGCTAAAAATCTGAAATACTTAAAAGACTGGATAACTTTACATGTATATATGATTTCCATGGCATGAATAGGAGAGGAAATTAGTAAGTCTTAACTTTTTAAGCATCTCAATAAAGCTTGTTACATAGGTGAGCATTGAACTTGTCACACAATCAGCTTACTACTTGTGTCACTATTTTTTTGCCAAACAAGTTGTTTGTGCAATAATTCATTGAAGGGGGATCTTTTTGGAAAGGGTCTAGACAACATAGAGATTGATAGGTAAAATAAGAAAATTTCTATAGACGAATAATTGGAAATAAAGAATAGCTTTATTGTGAGTATTAGTCATAAGAATAGTGTGTGAAGAGAAGAGTAAGTAGATGAGCATGATGAAATTGTGTGTGTCTAGTATATACGGCAGCCTTTATTTATAGTATTTGGACCAACCAAGCTGGTAGGTTAGTTCCACTTTCTATGGCCTTCAGTAGATCTAGGGAGTAGTTGCTATTTTCGTAGATCTAAACAGTTGCTATTTTCGTGGATCTGAACACTTGATTGGTAGTGAGTTTGATTGAAGTTTGGAGAGCTGGCAGACTTGACCTTGGGCCGTAGGCAAACAGGTTTATCTACTATTGAGCTCGTCCAGCTCACCGGTTCAAAGAACTAATTTTGGGCCCTACACAATTATCCCTTCTTTTATAAATAATTTTATCTTGGATTTCGGTTTTAGTAAGTAATTAGCCTCCCCCGGAGTGACTACGATGACTTTGGTTCTCACAGGGAAAGCTAAGTCACAGGTTCCTCCGTCGTCTCAAGAGGAGGAAGACTTGTTAGTGCGAAGCTCAAAGAAGATCAAGAATGCTCCCATAGGAAATGGGGATTGTATAGTGCAAGAACAGTGGCCAAAGCTGGGTTCAAAAGGTTTGGAGTTCTTAAATGGAGGACCTTCCTTTGTAGATAAACTCAAAGGCATAGACAGACAGAGTATTATTTTGGAGGATGAGTTTGAAGATGATGATAAGGCGCTGTCTGAGGATAATATGTCAAAGGCATCAGAGGAGCTAGAGCCTCTTTGCCAAACCATTGAGGATCCGACAAGGAACTTTCCCACTTTCTCCTTCTCGGGCAAGATGAAGAAGAAACTATACAGGTCCTGGAGAAGAGCAGTAATAGTGAAGTTACTGGACAGAGGGATTGGATTCAAAGCTCTTTATGCTAGATTATAGGAATGGTGGGCAAAAAGAGGAGTGATTAGTTTAATCAATATTGCGTTTGGATATTTTGTGGTTAAATTATCCAACAGAGAGGACTATTTTAATGCTCTAACTGGGGGTCCATGGATGATCTACGATCATTATCTAACAGTTAGACCATGGGAACCCAATTTTAGACCAGCAGGAGCAAAGATTGATAAGGTGGCAGTTTGGGTGAGAATGCCTAAAGTGTCGCTGGAATATTACAACAAGGAAGCACTCACTTTCATCGGTGATAGGATAGGTGAAACCATAAAGGTTGATGTGAATACCTCATGCCAATTACGTGGTCACTACGCTAGAATTTGCGTTCTTGTAGACTTGAGCAAACAACTTATGTCAGGATTTACCTTGGATAATGAAGATTTTTATCTGGAGTATAAGGGCCTTCATTTGTTGTGTTCTCAATGTGGAGTTTATGGCCATAGGGGGGAAGGTTGTCCACAAGCGAAGAATTCACCAGAGCAAAATGAGATTACACAGATGGACGAGACAAGTAAACAGGGGGCGGATAGCAAAAAGGATAAGGCAGAGGTTGAGCAATTTGATCAATGGAGAGTGGTGTAGAAAATGCGCCGGCAACAGAAACCAAAGGAACACGACGAACCACCCAAACCAGAAAACAGAGGATCACGGTTTGCAGCGCTGGCTGACGTGGAGGAGCATGCACAATTCTCTGACACGGTCAGTGCGAGGCTGAAGAATTTCGGATAGTCTGGGGTGCCTCAACAACCTCAATATCAGCGCAATATGGGAGTTCGGAGAACCAAGGAAAGAGCAAAGTTTGTCGGGAAAGGAAGGGAAGAATATTTCGAAATAGCGGAGATTTCATCAACCAAGGAAGACAGTGAGTTAGCAAAAAAAGTGGAGGGTCAGAAAAGAATCGAGAAAAGAAGAAGGGAGGCACTACGAGACAAATCAAAAAAGGCAGATCCACGCATGGCACAGACGGAGGAAACTCATGAGGCAGAAATAGAGAACAACCAATCAGGGAATGAGATAACGCATGGAAATGGGGATGCTGATGGAGAGGATTATATTGGGCTGGTTCAAGCCCATAACTCATACACAAATAATCCACAGCTCATGCAAAGCCAAGGGGAGAATAGGAGGGAAGACTTAGACCCTAGAGATAAAGATATTGGGCCTCTCTCCAATAGCCCAATAGTTGCTGAGAATGAACAAACGAGAATGATTGTGGAGACGGTTGTACAAGAGACCCAATTTTAGTGGGTTTTATTGGGCTGTACGTGTTTTCTAATATTTTAATCGGTTGCCTATGGATAATATCATATACTGGAATGTACGGGGGGCCTGTGGGAAGAGGTTCCTCAGATATTTTAAAACGGTGTGTAGTGACCCAAAACCAAGTATGGTAATTCTAGCTGAGACGAAGTACAGCAACGCAAATAATTTCCTTGCTCTGCAACAGATGGGTTTTGATAACCAAAAATTGATACCCAGCGTTGGGCGCTCAGGTGGATTAGTAGTAGCATGGAAAAACAGCAAAATCCGGGTGATAGCGATTGAAGAGGATCGTCAATTTTTACACATGCAGTGTGATATTCCGGGGAAGCCTACCTTTCTTTTATCAGCAATTTATGCTGTCCCTCACTCTAATCTTAGAGAGGTCTTGTGGGATAAATTGAAGATAATTTCATCGGCAGTTTCTCTACCTTGGGTAGTGTATGGAGATCTAAATGATATCATGTCTCCGTCGGAAAGAGTTGGTGGAGGATCAGTGAATGTAAACCGTATTAACTGGTTCAGAGACCGTGTGGAAGAATGTGGTTTAACGGACTTGGGAGCTAAAGGTCCTAAGTTCACATGGAAAGGACCAAAGATCATGGGGTTCGCCAGACTTTATGAAAGGCTCGACCGTGCTTTGGGGAATAATCAATTTCTGACTCTCCTCCCAGATTGTTGGGTAAAGGTACTTCCCCGTAATAATTTCTCTGATCATAATCCTCTATCTTTGAGAATTGCTGATAGTTTACCTCTTCGAAGAATTACCCCGTTTCGTTTTGAATCTATGTGGTTAACTCATAATAACTTCAAAGATTGCCTCAATTCCAACTGGGAAGACAACAATGACCTTAATAGTTTGTTAGAAAAGCTTCGTGACTCTCTGCTAATCTGGAATAAAGAAGTCTTTGGATATGTAGAACAAAAGAAAAGAAGGATTTTGTTGAGACTAGGGGGAATTCAAAGCTCACCTGCGTATCCGTTTTCTAGGTTCTTATGCAACTTAGAAAAAAATTTACAAACTGAACTTGAGGAAATACTTAAATTGGAAGAGATGAAATGGTTTCAAAAATCTCAGACAGAGTGGATTACTAAGGGGGATAGGAATACTAGATATTATCATCTAAAAACAACAATGAGGAGAAGGAAAAATAGAGTGTTGACTCTTAAGGATGATTTTGGTAATTGGATTGATGAGGAGAACGATCTAAAGGCTCTGGTTATTAGCTACTTCAAGAATTTATTTTTGGAAGATGCAGATATGCCTTGTAATTTGCAAACCACAACCACATTTCCTTGTCTAGACAATGATCAGTTTCAGCTTTCAAGCCTGGGTATTTTACCTTCTGATGAGGAAGTCAAAAATGCTCTCTTTTCTATGGGTGCACACAAAGCTCCAGGGGTTGATGGTTTTTCTCCAATTTTCTATCAATCAAATTGGGATACGGTTGGTGATTCCCTTTGCAGATTTGTCAAACAAGCCTTTGAGCAGAAGAGTGTTACAGAAGATGCCAACAAAACTCTAATTTCCCTCATTCCTAAGAAGGATTGCCCTGAAATTGTAGGTCATTTCAGACCTATATCATTATGCACAGTTCATTATAAGTGCATCACCAAAGTAATTACTGCAAGATTGAGGGGTGTTATGGATGACCTAGTTTCACCTTTTCAAGCTAGTTTCATCAAAGGTAGGAATATACAAGATAATATCATTGTGGGTCAGGAAATAATGCACACCATGAAGAAAACCAGAGGAAAGAAAGGATTAATGGCCTGGAAGATTGATCTAGAAAAGGCATATAATAGAATTCGATGGGATTTTCTACATCAAGTCTTATTAGATACTGGTATTGCAGATGACCTTGTCAAATTAATTATGTCTTGTGTGACTACAACTTCATGTAATGTTCTATGGAATGGGAGCAAAACTGAATTTTTTTCCCCTAAGCGTGGACTTCGGCAGGGTGACCCTATTTCTCCTCTTTTGTTTGTATTGTGTATGGATAGATTGTCTCATGTGATAAGCGATGCAGTAGATGAAGGGAAATGGAAGCCTATCAGAGTTTCCAGAGAGGGCCCATCACTTTCCCATCTTATGTTTGCAGATGACCTCCTTCTTTTTGGAGTAGCTACTGATCAACAAGCTACTTGTATGATGGAATGCTTAAACAGATTTTGTGATGCATCGGGAGAAAGGATTAGTCTTAGCAAATCCTCTATGTTTTTCTCTCCAAAGGTCCCAAGTGCAGTAAAAGGTAGAATCAAGAATATTTCTAGCATGAATATAACTGCAGGGATTGCTAGATATCTTGGGTTTCCAATTAGCAGGAAAAGGAAATCAACTGACACTTTCCATTACATTGTGGAGAGAGTTAAATCTAAATTGGCAATCTGGAAAGAGAACTGTCTTTCGATGGCTGGACGGGTTACTCTTGCTAAGTCAGTACTTAGTACTATTCCCTTGTATCCTATGCAAGTTGCTAAACTTCCCGCAACTATTTTGGAAGAAGTGGAGAGAATACAGAGGAACTTCATATGGGGAAAAAGTCAACAACCTCACGGTTTTCACCCAATTAGGTGGCAACAAATTACTCTGCCGAAGAATTATGGCGGCCTTGGTTTTAAGAAGCTCTCTAGCCTTAATTGGGCTTGTGGGGCTAAATTAACATGGAGGCTTATTTCTGGTTCAAAAGGGCTATGGGCTGAAGTTTTGCTAAAAAAGTACATGCTTAGAAATGAAGAGAATCTGATTCATTACCAAAATGGTGACTCACCACTTTGGAAATTTATCACTCAGTAAAACGAGATTATAGAGTTGGGGACCAAGTGGAATGTCAGAAATGGTTGCTCAGTTCTATTCTTCAAGGATATCTGGTTGTTTCCTGATAAAACTATAGCAGATGTGTGCTAATTAAGACCACTTACTAGAGAGGAAGAAGAGAGCAAGGTTGCTGACTGGGTTGCTTATAATACATGGGATTTTCACAAATTGGCATCTGTTGTACCCAGCAATGTGTTCCAGAGATTAATAGCAAGGTTGCCACCTATGCAAGATGCTGGAGAGGACATTATGACTTGGAGTGCTACGAATAATGGTCTTTTTTCCATTAAAAGTGCTTATTATCTTCTGGAAAGGAATCCACCTAATTCTTACAGTACAATGTATAAACCTCTATGGGCGTGGAAGGGTGCTGAAAGAATTAAAATATTTATGTGGATAGCATTCAATAACCATCTCCCAACAAATGCCTGGAGAAGTAAGTGGTCCTCATGCTCTCCTTTATGCACTTACTGTGATACTATGATAGAAGATGTGATGCACATCCTTAGAGACTGTGTGTATGCCCGATCATTTTGGATGCATCTAGTTCACCCAAGACATCACCCTCAATTCTTCGTAGCAACTTTACGTGATTGGTTTGCCTTAAATTTGAAAAGGGATCTTGGATTTGCAGCAGATGGTAGCTGGAACCTTATTTGGGGAGTCTCAATTTGGAAATTATGGAGCTGGAGAAATAGTTGTGTTTTTTACCATGATTTTTCAAAACCAATGCAACCAGTGGCGTTCATTATGCAGTCTTGGAAAAGCTTTGTTCAAATTACTGATTCTGCAGAAATGTCTAATTTGCCTAGCTCAAGTAATAGAAAATGGAATGCTCCTCCACAAGGCTGGGTGAAACTGAATGTGGATGGTGCTATGACAGCTTCTACAAGTAAGGCTGGGTGTGGAGGGGTAGCTAGAGATCATGAGGGGAAATGGATAACAGGTTTTACAGTTTCTCTTGGCTGCTGCAGTGCTTTT
Organism: Inga oerstediana; assembly: GCA_963210345.1. Taxonomy (NCBI): domain Eukaryota; kingdom Viridiplantae; phylum Streptophyta; class Magnoliopsida; order Fabales; family Fabaceae; genus Inga; species Inga oerstediana. The sequence continues at coordinate 21,524,856 of OY723400.1, read as the reverse complement.
GAGGCTGAGGAATGGGCCATTATACATGGGTTACAACATGCATGGGATCTGGGATTTAGAAGAGTAATTATGGAATCTGACGCAAAGACTCTTATACATATGCTCAATACTGACGTGACAGGAAGAGATAGCAGCTTATTGTTTCTTCAAATTCAAAAGCTCATGAGTTATCCCTGGGAGCTTTCAATAGCGTTCATTTACAGAGATCAGAACCAATTGGCAGACGCACTGGTAAAAACGGGATTGTCCAAGTCTTCTTTGTTGGTCACATGCCCAGATCAACTTAGGAACGTGTTTGAGAATGATCGCCTGGGAAGTTATTCCCCTCTAGTTTAATCTACTTGTTTGGGCTCTTGCCCTCCAATGTAACAAAAAAAATTTTATCTTGTACTCGATGCTGCCTTGTGGCACGCAAGTGGACATTTAACTTATCATACTAGTCATTGTCTCGCATATTATGTAATTAATAGATTAATAGATAAATAGATGCAATATTTTTTGCCAAATAAGCAAGAGATGTTATGCTGTTTGATTATAGAATTAAATGTGTGGGTTTCAAGTAGCTATTTATTCTCCATTCAATTTTTTAAAAAATAACATATTCACACACCGGTTTCTAAACTACTTGTTTAATAATATCCTAAATAAGCGTAGCCATCTGTATTCTTAAAATGGGATCATAACAACCAGCAAAGTTGTTAGTTGAGATAATAATCAGTCTTACCCTATAAGACGGATTGGTCTCCTTAAATGAATCTCAATTATCTAAAATTCCAGAGTCAGAATTAAATATAACTAAAAATATTTTTCGTACTTAAATACTATGACAATAAATATAGGCAAGATTTTATAAGTTGTCACAAATGTATCAATAATTTAGAACGTGTTCGTAAAAACCGGTTGACAGTAAGGCACTCACTGGTACCAAATTCTTCTTCAAATTATTTTTAGATTTTTTTTTTTTGGTCAACTATTTTTAGATTGTTTATTGATTTATGGACTGCTGAATTTATGTTACGTAAAAACTCAATTGTTCCTACATTTTATTATATATTATTTTATATTTTTAAAATTTGATAAATTTTTAGAAGAATTAGGGATAAGGACGAAAGAAAATGAATATTGATTAACAAGCATCTTAAAAATTATAATTATTTTGAAGGATAAAAATCAAAATATAATTTTTGATGTGACAACTTATAAAATTCCTTACATTTTTTCTTACCCCATCTCATCTATTTGATGTGTTTTAGCTTCTTTATTATGCTAAACAAAATTCTAGATGAATAAATTTTGAATACAATATCATTGAATAAGTTCCAAAAATATAAACTATTGAGTTACAAATATATTTTTTTAACAAAAATATGGTTAAAGTATACTTTTAATCTTTTAAGTTTTTTGTGAGATATGTTTTTGGTCCCTTAACTTTATAAAGTAAATTTTTAATCGTATAATTCTGACACTGTTAATGTTGCTAATGAAAAATGCTGATGCAACAAACTCAAGCGATAACTAATAGCATTTAATTACACAAATTTTAGATATTTTTCAATTTACACATATTTCAATTGAATTTGTTGCATCACCGCTTTATGTTAACAACATTAACGGTGTTAAAATTAAAAGACCAAAAGTATACTTTATAAAATTAAGGGATCAAAATTTGTAAATTTAAATGACTCATAGTATACTTTAGCCTAAAAATATACATGGATATGTCAAATTTGATAGTTGAGTGATGAGGTTAGAGAAAATGTAGGGAGTTTAGAGTTTGATAAGGGTTAATTTTATAATTAAAAATTTATATATTGACTTTTTGTCTTTCAAAATAATTAAAATTTTCAAGATCATTATTAATAAATATTCCTTTTCCTTAGTTCTTCTCCCTAATTTTCCAATTTTGAATATGTTACAGCTTTGGTTAATACATTTTCACTCTACACTAATAAATTTATATATAAACTTGGGCATTGCCCTCCTTCTTCTGCTAGTCTTCTGAATTCTCCCTCGATTTCGATTAGTTTTGCTATGCCTTTTCTTCTTCTATTTTCCTCAACCACTGATTATAGATTCCCAAGTGGATCCCCACGAAGCACATTGGTAATGGATGGCCACACGCCACATCTTCCCGAAGAAATCATCATAGAAATTCTCAAACAACTTCCAGTGAAATCGCTTATGAGATTTCGATGTGTCTGCAAACAATGGAAAAATATCATCAAGTCTCCATCTTTCATCGCCGGCCACCTCCATCACTCCTCTCAAAACCATCCTTCACCTCTTGTTTTCAAGCTGTATTGCAGATCTTGCTTCCCTCCTCTACCCATTTCCTCCACGGCCTATCCTCCACTTCTTTGCAAACAGTATTGTGGATCCTGCTCCCCTCGTTTACCTATCCCCTCCGCTGCCTATCCTCTGCCATGGCAGCCGGCGCCGCCTTTTTCGCTCTAATTACGGTCTCTTCTGGGTAGAAGAGAGGCAATGGAGAGAAAGAGTAGAGGAAAGAAGCCATATCAATAACGGGAAGGGATTGCCGTCCACATTAGAATTTCCTTGGATCATTTGGAGGAATAAAATTGTGCTTGGTTTTTAAGAGGAGATTGAGTAAGAAAACTTTGGTCAATTTTTGATCAATATAAAGACTAATGAGGGTAGGATGGTTGCTATCCCTAGATGACTTGCTTTTGGTAAATGGTAAAGTTTTCAGTTTAGTTTGAGGAACGTTGATCCTAAACGTTAATTATTACCAAGTAAATTTAATTTTTGTTGTTTAGACTAATAATATGTTTTGATGAGGAAGGGTCGTTGATTTTCAATACCTGATGTCCCCCCCCCCCCCATATTTCACCTATTAATAATATCATGTTGCTCATCTCTATCACTCTGTACATTCAAAACAATATTTTCACCCCATGATTTTGCTATTTGCAACAAGTATTTTAATTGGTTGACTTCCATCATTTTGAATTTGCAAATCTATTTATATATCAAGCAGTAACGAATATAATGTAATTCTTGTTGTTAGAAAATTGCCAAGTTACTCTATTAGTTTTCTTCTTGAGATCCATAATTTTAACTATCAAAATTATACTCCTTCAGTCCTTAATATATTATCTTATTGTAGAGTTAATCATGGTCTTAAATATGAGATCTATATTTATATTTATCAATTTTTTTCTAATTTAATCATATTAATGCTCCATCAACCATAATCAAGTTAGATAAATGAAAGAAATTAAGGATGACAATTAGTATATTAAGTCTTAGATAAAACATGTCCTAATAACTACTTTAATAAACTTTTTTAATCTAATCAAATAAAATAAATAAATTTTATATTAAGAATCGGAGGGAGTCCTAAACTTATTAGTTGTGAATGAGAAACAAAGAACAAAAAATAAAGAAAGGCCCTCCTTCACTGGGGATCGAGGCATCCCATACCCGGATAATTGTTACCAAAGGATAGTGCATGTGTGACGGGTAGGCGCCTTGCCCTTAGCTAAAGTTTTATTAAAAAAAAAAAAAAAGAGGATAAAACCTCAATTCAAATGAATTGCCATACAACCAAAAAATTCAAAACTATTGTTTTTTAAGCAAAAAAAATAAAAAAAAATACTTTCCTCATTTTAAATATAAGATATTCTTACTTCATTTTAAATATATGGTATATATCACTTGTACTTAATTAAGAGAAAAAATTGCGTAGCTGAAATTTTTAATTCTTTCAACTATTAGTTGTTCAAGTGCAGCGAAATTGGGTCTTATTATTATTAATTTAGGTAAGTAATTTCAATATATTTTTAGTCGCTTATTTGGCATTTTTTATCAAAAACTTATTATTCCTTTCAGTCACATGAAAGGAAAGAAATGACCATACCTTAGATTTTTTTTAAAAAAAACAAAAACATTTTTACAATATTGATGTCGAAGGAGTATATTGGATGCATTAAGTGTGGTGATTATTTTTTAACATATTTTCATAAGTAACTTTTAATTAAAAAAATGAATAACTGTACATTATAAAATTAGAGTTATTAAATTTCACCCCAAAAATAGAGTTAAAATCTGACATAGTTAGGATTATGTCGATAAAAATTAAAAACACTGTTACACTCGAATCCAACGCAACTATGGATCAGATTGTGACTAACAGTGGATTGTGGGATATAGCGAAGTGAAGTACTTTCCTCCCAAATTGGGTCCTACAGAAGATCCTTATGGAATGGAAACAACGCTACAACTCCACACTACCCACTTACGTGCGAGAAGTTAATAATAAGATGAGAACAAGGCCGAATATAAGGGGGAAAAGGAGCAAGTGAATTAGAAAACTTATCCACAAAGTTTTTGTTTAGTCTATCAAATTTCTAAAATATATTTTCAGTCCTTTAATCCTAATACCACCGATAGTTTTAAATAATAATTTTTTTGTAATAATATTGTTTTAAAAATTAAACTCAGTTTGTCAGCATTTAAGAACATCGTCGTCAATTGAAAATTAATTTTAATATCATCAAATTTTTTTGTTAATACTGTTAGAGTTAAATGAATAATTAAACACTTTATAAAACTAAAAGAGAAAACTTTAAATGAAATATTCAAAGGGTTAAACATATACTTTTACTTATTTTTAAAAATGGGAATTGTCCATTGTTCTTAGAGGTGAAAATAGGTTAGGCTAGGCTTTACCTAAATAGACCTAAGCCTGCAACAAAATTTTAAAATATGAGCTTGTATTTAAGCTTTTTTAAGGTCTGGGTCTGGGCCTTCAAAAGGCCTAATTAAGCCTCAAACATGTTTAAAAGCCTACTTAAAATATAGGACTTTAAATAGCCTTTTAAAACCTATGCATCTACCAATGGGAGTTGGTCCAAGTGGTAAGCGGCTTGGTTCCGCTTAAGCAAAGTCTCGGGTTCAAGCCTTGTGTATGCAGAAAATTCCCATTGGGAGACTCTCTCTCACCATAGCCAGGTGCGCGACGCGAGTCGGATCCGGATGTGGTCGGGGAAAAAGACTAGTAAGGAAAAGAAAAGAATCTCTAGTAATAACAATTAATTGAGTAAACAAGAATAAGAAAAACTACTATCTGCTTACTAATGAGATATGTTTTCTAAAATTGACTAAGCATAATAAGTAACATGTAAAACTAGATTTTATCTCTTCTATTGTTCCCACATAAATTGGAACAAACTCCTCCTACTATGATTATAATATTTCATTTGGCACTAAAATAAACTCATATAAATTATTATGCTTTAGTGGATAGCGCAAACTAAGGGAAAGGGAGTGAGTTAACATTGTCATCTCAAGCGATCAGAGAAAAGAGATGTAGGGGTTAATGATTGATGTGAAAGTAAGTGTTGAGAGTAATAATGATGAAATGTGAAACTTAGAATTAAGGTTAAGTTGGTAAATTTATAAATAATTTATACAATTATTTAGATGACATTATATATTCTTATATTATAGTATAAATTAAAAAAAAATTAAATAGGTTAGGTCTATAGGCTTGTAGGCTAAGCCTTATGAAAATATGTCTGACCTATTTATCTAAATAGGCTTGGCCATAGGGCTGAGTCTGAGTCTAGCCTATTTACTAAATAAGTTAGACTAGGCTTTATGCAGGTTAGGTCGTAGGCCCTTATTAGGAGTCTGACCTATTTCCATTCCTAATTGCTCCTGCCCTAAATTACTTCTTTACCACATTCCATTTTACCTACGTGTGGCAATTTTTTGCCTACTTTTTGTGGCAGTTACTTCCTGCATTAGTTTATAATTATTACCCCCTCCTGTCGTTAGTCTAACGCATATTCCTCTAGTCTTTAATATAAAATATATTTTAGGAGTTGATATTAGTTCTAAATATAAGACATAATTTTTATATTTGTCAATATTTTACTAATTTACCTCTATGCCATGTTTGGTATGGTAGAATTGGAGACATGGAATTAGAATTGGAATTGAATTCCATGTGTTGTGCATGTTTGGTATAAAGAAATGCTCATGAAATTTAATTCGATGTGGAATCCAAATGAGGTCAATTCCACACAAAAAGCTAAGATTTGTAATTTCATATCTTCATTTCCAACCTTGCCCTTTGTGCCACCAGCGACACTCGACCCTCCTCAACCTTCAAGGATCTGCTCACTCATTCTACAGGATCTGCTAACTCTTTTCGCCTTCATCTTCTTCCTTACTCATCTTCTATAGATTTGGGCAAGAACCTTATACTTCACTTGAGCTTTCAGATTGTAGTAGCGAAAGGTCCTGTGAGTATGGAAGGGGAGGAGGAGGTTCGATGTTGGTGTGTGACGGACAGAGGGTGGGTCAAATTAAGGGAAGTAAGGGCAAGGATGATTGTTGGACGGCGAATCTCCGACGAAGATGAGCTTCAATTTGCTGGAGCTCGGATGAAGCACCAATGAAGGGGGTTTGGGTTTTGGAAGACAAGGTTCTCGCGCCAACTGTGTGTCCACTAAGAAACTCAACTTCTGTTGGTGGTCATCCGAGTGGGAAGCCGGTTTTACTGGTTCATGAGTGGGTCATTGGTTGTATGAGATGGGTTGCCGAAGGTGGGGTGGCGGAGGGGAGAGGTTGGTGGGGGGGAGCTACAAGGGTATTTTGATCTTTTCACATTAAAATTAGGCCTCATTTCCATGACATACCAAAAATACTTTTAAACTTCATTTCCATCTCCATATCCATCAAAATCAATTCCAACGTACAAAACGGGCCCCTATTGATGCTATATCAACCATAATCAAATAAGAGAGAGAATGGAGGAATTAAGGAAGATCATTATGGTATTTTAGAAAATACATGTTATACTAATTATAAGACATATTTAGAAAGTTGATATTGATCCTAAATATAAGAAATATTTTTCGTATTTATCAATGGTTTTCTAGTTTACCCCTATTGATGTTCCTTCAACTATAATCAAAGAGGAGGGGGAATGAGGAAATTAAGGAAGATGACAAATGTGTTTTAGAAAATACATGTTATATTGACTAACTTAACCAATTTGTTTAATTTAATTAAATTAGGTAAATATGTCTTATATTAATGACCAGATGAGTATTTACCTAATTTGATTAGATTAAAAAAATTAGTTAAATTAATTACTATGATATGTATTTTCTAAAACATCGTACTCATTTTAATTAATTATCCTATTCCCCCTCCTCTTCAAATATTGTTGAGAGGGGTAAACTAGGAAAATATAGATAAATATGAAAATCAACTTTCTAAATATATCTTATATTAAGGACCGAGAATATTTTAACATAAATTTAAAATTTTTATTTTCATAATATTAATTAAGTGTCTATTTAAATTAACGTTTAAAAAACATGTTTACCGTCCGGATAAAATTCTTTTCATTTCCTTACCTAGAGCCTGTTTGGGTAAGCGGCTGCAAGTCCGAAACGCGCGGTCATTGCCTAAAAGCACAGTGGGGTGAAGAAATCTTGTTTGGGTAAGTATTTGGCTCCACTGTGCTTCTCCACCAAATGTGGCTTTTGGAAGAAGCCCAGAAAATGTGCTTTTTCTCTGAGGCGCGGCTTCACGATGAAGCAGGGAGGTGACTCTTACAGCATCTTCCCCAACTGTCTTCCGAGAACCCATGTCACCCTCTTCTCTTCTGGCGTCGATTCGGTGTTGGTTGTGGTCCTTGGTGTTAAGCTCATCGTGAGTTGTCGTCGGCCGTGGGTTGTTCACGGGTGGGAATTCGTGGTTCTCAAAGCTGTGCCTTATTCCCTAGCTATCGCCCGAGGTCGTCGGCGGGGTCATCTCTGGCGGAGAAGCACCATCACAGCGGTGGCTAAAGTATCGGAGGAAGGGAGAGCGAAGGAAGGCCTAGCACTGAGGATACGGGAAGCAAGAGAATCTGAGCAAAAGGATTGCAGAGAAAGAGGGAGAGGGTGAGGAGGCTAGGTGGTGAATGAAGAGAGAGAGAGAGAGAGAGATAATATTACAGGATAATTATCTAATTAGAGATGAAATATTTGAATGATCACAGATATCATCAAAATTTTTTATTTTTCATTATTAATAAAATATCAAATTTCAATGGTAATAATGTGATGAATATAATGATATAATTGCATATCATACAAATCACATCCTTACTGGCGACAATTACATGTTTTTTTGAAAAATACAAATCTAAGTTTGTTAATATCTGCAAATAATATCACCACATTTCTTATTTTTTTTCATGATATTAAGGAAAGAGAACTGATAAAGATAATAATGATCCAGTTGATATAGCATCTATATCAATTATCCATAGATTATCTTCAACACAAATGAGTCATATTCGTGACACAATCAGAGACCAACTTATTAGCGGTAGATGATTCAATCATGATCCACTTCATGTATGCATTGTAATATAAATATAAATTTATCCATTTTCAATGAAGTACTTTGGTGTCTATTTTTTTTAATAATAATTGAAGTTTTTTAATCAAATTTTATTTATGTTTTTTCACTTCAAGTATCTCAATATATACAAATAATATATATATATATATATATATATATGTAGTATTCAATAACATCCATGCCCTTTTCAGTCATTTTGCATCTAAACGGGCTTTTTAAACTCTAATCCAAACAAGTTCAAGGTTAGAAAAAAAAGTCACTTCTGCCACCGCTAATTCAAACACAAATCACATTTACATTTTCACTTTTAATCCTACCTTACTTTTCTAAAAGTCAAATAATAAAAAAAAAGCACTTCTCCATCGCTAATCCAAACGGGAACCTATTATACTGAAAATCACGTTGGAATGGAAAAGCAGCTTTCACGCAAAATTCAAACCATAAATAACCGTTAGATCAGGTGGGTTAGTAGATCAGGGGCGGCCTGCGTCTCGAGAGGCCTGCTAGCGTGGAGAGATAATGGGTGTGTTTGTTTTGGCGATTGGATAAGTAACTTATTTTTACTTAAACTTATGGAATCTTAAGATGGGAAAAAAGTTAGATTGGGTAAAATGATGAGTGTTTGGATTAACGATTGGATAAGTAACTTATGTAAAAGTTAGGATGTTTGGTTTGACTTTTGCATAAGTGACTTATGTATTAATTAAGAGGAAAAAAAATGGAAAAATTTTGAAAATTGAAAAAATGAAGAACTAATTGTGGGAAAAACAAATAATTGACAATTTAAATGGCAAATGGGACCTGAGAAGATATCTGTATTTATTAAGGTGGCATTCTTGGTAATAAATTGATCCAAACCATCTAATGGCGACAGTGTTACCACAAGGCACATTCTCAAAAGTTTGATGACGTTAACCCATTCAGATAACAGTTCTTTGCACACTCTTCACTCACAAATCTTTCTTTTCTCCCGGGACATAATTGGGTCCGATATTTGTAAATTTCAAACCAGTAGAGACCTTACCAAAAAAATACAAGGCAAAAGACATAAAACCGTTCTTTGCAGACTGTAGCATAAAAATCTTCCTTAGTTTCATATATATTAGGAAATTATAAAATACATAATGTTGCGCTTCACTCATACACATGAAACAGCAGAAATTTCGAACGACAGAGCATTGTGATGGATGATGTTTGCCAATGATAATTTTATAATAAAATTACAATTATAATGCGAATAATTTAGAAATTGTACAATGTTATAGTTTTTGAAGAAATAAAATATAACATAACTAATCAAATCAGAGGTCCCGTACAATTTGGTCCCTGATGGCGTCACGAACATGATGCATTTGGGTTGAATACGTCCGAACATCATCTGTTAACGATGGGTCTTGATCTTGACTATTATCTAAAGGAACTACATTATTCTCATTCTCTGCTTCCCTAAAGTCCAGATCAGTTTGGGAATTTCTTCTAATGAAATTATGTATAGCCATTGTGGCACAGACAATACGAACTTGCGTGTCGAAGCTGTACTTACGCATATGTTGTAAGATTTCAAACCTATTTTTCCAGACGCCAAAAGTCCTTTCTATTGTGCACCTCAAGCTTGAATGATAAAAATTGAAAGCTTCGTTAGGATTCCGAAACGCCCAGTGATTTCTGAATTCTGGGAGGTGATAACGTTCACATCTGTACGGACCAAGATACCCAACTGTTGTTGGGTAGCCGGAATCGACCAAATAATATTTGCCTAACATGTGTTAAAATCATTGTAAATGTGAGATTAAGTTAAGCGTTAAAAGTAGACAAAGAAACGTAATTGAAGTGTACAAAATATTTACCTTGTGGTGGATGTGGGAAATTCATGGTTGGATCTGAGACAGCAGAGTGAAAAACACGAGCATCATGTGCTGAACCTTCCCATCCTGCTAACTGGAACGTGAAGCACATATCCCAATCACAAACAGCCATAACATTCTGTGTGGGATATCCTTTTCTCCAAATAAACCTATCTCGGCCCGGTCCAGTGATAACACACCTGATGTGAGTACCATCAATAGCTCCAATGGCATCCTTAAAATATGGGTAATATCGATTATCGGCTGCTATTTTTGGATGACATTGACCAAATTCTGGATCGCGTGGCCTAATAATTTCCGTTGCAAATTTAAGGCAGGCCGTTAAAACCTTGTGTAGAATCCTACTTACAGTTTCGCCCGAATGTTTAAATATTTCTTGTACTAGCCTATTTCCTACTCCGTGTCCAATAGTGAGCAAAAACATGGCAACCATTTCTTCAACACCGGTATTCCTAGTTTCTGTTAAACCATGCTCACACAACTTAATGCACAAATTATAAAAAACATGTTTTTCCATTCTAAACATCTGATGACATTTTGAACCTTGATTTGCCAACAATTCTTGTACCCAATAGTGACCTGTTCCCTGACTCGCTCTACGCGGTTGTCTGCACACATATGGCGCTAAATATTGGCAAAGTAACACGCATAATTGTTGATGATGTTCCAACTCAGCGTCAAAAATTGAGGCGCCATCACAATCTTCATTTGCATCTTCATTTTCATCTTCATCTTCATCTTCATCCATCCCCTACAACCTGTTTCGGTTGTTACGATTTGCCATTGAGTACCTGTGATTGTGGTGAGATTGTGGTGTGAGCAGGATGATTAACAAACATTAACAAACATAACATAAATGCCAACATAATAAAACTATTCCAAATGACAGGTCAAGTCATACGTTTTGGAAACAAAAAACTAAAAATGTCTACATTGAAATATCCATACATCAAATGCATACTACAACTAGTTCTCATCTACAAGAGAACGCAAATAAGAAATCAGGAACTCGGGATGTGGTTTCAATGTCACAAATACATCCCGACGTGTCTTGCTTTCCAGAGCTCGCATGCACCGGACTCCAAAGGCGTTGTCCGACTTCACCTCGTCAAGTTCCAGTAGGTGTTTCACAACCTCAGACATGCTATTTTCTTGAGGTGTCGTTAAAGCCGTTGTTCAATCCATAGTCACTTCGGCAATAACACTGACGGCATCAGCTATTTGCTTGGCAGCTGGAAGCTTCTGTTTTTTGCTTCTACTAGACCCTTCACCTCTCTTCCTTTTGGGCTCACCTCCAGATGCAGTGGGACCAGTGCTCGATGGCCTCTCCATTGTTATTCCAATGCTTGCCATTTCATCGGTCACTCCGGTACTAACTGCAGGGTCAACACCGAAATGCTCATCCTCACTGTCCCCAGAGCCTTCCTCTTCATGCATCGTGGGTCTGTAAACATCATCCTCCTCCTCTTCCTCATTTGTCTGTGGTTGTATGCGAGAGGATGAGAATCTGTGGTCACCGGACGCCATTCCATCTTTGAATATTATTCTTAACTCACTTTCATTCTTTAGGCATGAGTTCCGGAATTTCTTATAATCGGAATGTGTCTGTAAGCATTCAAGTTAGACGAGTCAAAATGGATAGTTAAATGAATTACATACCAAAAATTGCACAAATGAAACATGTAAATTGCACTTAATATTTGTTTACCTGTAACTTCTCCGTCCACCAGTCGTCCGAGGCAATGACATTGTTTGTCACAGGGTCTCTGCCCACACCGGTCTCTTTGATTAAACAATCCCATATCTTCATATCTTTCTTTAAGACATCCAATCTATTTTTCAATTGTTTCTTCCCGTAGTGTTTCCCAGTCTTATCAGTGAATGTCTGAATAATAGCCTGCCATGCTTTCGGTGTGAATGATTGCAATCTACGTTCTTTTTTGTATATTTGGTCTACGCATGCGTTGACAAATATCTCTGTCGACTGTACATCTCATACAGCTTTTGTGTCCATATTTCTATACCAAAAACTGACATATAACAAACACATGACATAACAGAAATCCAAAATACACCAAGCTACATATTCTGATAAGTTTCCATTAAAACAAACAAGTGCTCTATGTATTTAAGATCCCCAAGCAACACAAACGTACACCCATAAAAACCTTACTGTCTGCTTGGCGTGCTAAGATTCTGATTTATCCCAAGGAAAACGAACTTTTGCAACGTCCCAAGATCTCTGGATTGCATTATGATATCTTAGAAACTTAATGAAAATTCATCATGATGCATTGGAAATTTACATATAATAATTTCACACTCAAATTTATCTCTTTTCCTTTCAGCAGTTCAAATAATACCTCTGTTATGGCCAACAACATTTGAAACCATACTCAAGCACTTCAAATTTTGTCATATACTACAATATCGTTGTAAATACTAAATATATGTAACCAACATCTCCTGTTAGTGCTTAACGCAACCATCACAATATTTCTTTATCCTAAGATGCATTTTCTGATCTAATCAAGCTTATGTTTCTTTGCAATGGTTAAGTTCAGTAGAGAATTAAGGTATCATCTTTTCTTAACCTAAACCACCAAGTTCAGTATTAAGAATGAGAAGAAAACAACCACACTAATTAAATTGGATTAATTCTCAAGTACACACACACACACACACACACAGAACAACTAAAACAAGCATGTTACAAGTCCACATAAACAGAGCCAAAGAACATGTGAGGTTTGGTGTATTATACATTAATTCAAAGTAAGTTGATGAGGTGCAATAAAATTGAGAAAGGTGGAGAGAATAATTTGGATTTATATAAGTGATTAATAAGATTCCTCATCTAACAAAAAACTCAAACACATGAAGACAAAAGCACCTCATCTCATTCTCTTTAATACAGAAATCACCAGTAGCTTTCAGTGACAGCTCTGTCATAACCTCCACTCTAAATTTGCTTAGCTTCTCAGGATTCAAGCACAAGCAAAGAAATTGGATGAATAATGATCTTTCAGAGCATTGGTATGAACTTAGTTCATGATAGCAATACACGTTATTGGGAAAAAGTCTTTCAGGGGAAGAATCAAAGAACAAATACTATAAATAGCGATAAAAGTCTCTAAAACTGACCCCTCTGCCCAATTTTTCAAATGCATTTCCAATATTTTTGCAGACAGAGGTCATAACAGAGCAATGGAGCAACCAACAAATATGAACAATGCTTTTGAGCTATAGCAGCGATACTTTTGAGCTTTTGTAGGTGAGGGAAGATGGAATACGAACAAAACGCAACAGAGCAACGGCTTGTTCCAACGAAACTAACAGATCAAACACAGCAACCAAACGTATCACAGATCAACCACGACAGAGCAAACAATGGTGGTTCATTGAAATGGCTCAAAATGCAACCATTGCCTGTGAAACATTAGATAAAGGGAGAGAGCTGCGTGAAGTTAAGTTTGAAACCTTACCAACGAAAGAGAGACACGCGACTGAGCAGATCGGCGACGACCTTCAACGGTAGCTCGACACTTCAACGCCGGGCAAGCTCATAGGCTCTTGCTTGTACAGATCCGCCGCCCCTGACTCCAAACCGCAGCACAACAAACCGTCACACTTCAACGCCACTTGCCGGACTTTGAACGCCCACACACACGGAGCCAGAGAAGAAAACACAGGCAAAACCGCACAATAGCGACGGAGCTCAAAACCACGCCGAAAACGACCTTTGACTGCCAAAACCAGACGGATCCATGCCGCCGCTCGCCGTCGCTTGTGGTCCGCTTCTGTGCTTTGCGCGGAGAAGAGAATGGATAGAATAATTGCAAATAATTGCGACAAGAGAGAGAAAACTGAGCCGGTTAGAGTAGGTGTAGAATTTAAAATGTATTAAATGCTACCCTAACTGTCATTTGGGCTTATTTAAGTAGAAAAAAGCTTCAATTCTCAGCTTAAAGGGATGGGCGACTTATACTTATTTCGACTCAACCGAGAACGCTGAAACAAACACCAAGAATTGCAATTGTCACTGTTTTGGACCGATTGGGCACCATTGAAACCCGATTCAGAGCCCAATCGGTCAAACAAACACACAGAATCTCAGCCGCAGCGTCGCCTGTTCGAAACGTAGCACCGAGTGAGAGCGAGAGATCATAGATCCGAACAGGGGCGAGGCCGCAAGAGGGAAGAGAGAACGGGAAAGAATCCAACATTTTGCAGATAAAAACGCAAAGAAGCTTCTTTTGACACGAAAATAAAGCAATCCACATCACTTATTCACTTTCACCACTTATGCCGTCTATTCTCACACTGTGGACGCCCATTGCGTATTATTCTCCGAGAAGAATCCCTTTACCCTTTTGAAGCATCCCATTCTTTAATCTTCACCTTCCTCTGGTAATTCCTTTTTCTTTTCTCATACACTTTTCTGGAATGTCTCATTGATAATCAACTAGAAAATTCCTTTCGCTTAGAAGTTCGGAGTCATAGTTTCTAGTTGTAAGACTGAGAATGCTTCTTGTTTATGTCCTCTTATTGCTTCTTATTCTCGGTGCTAATTATGCTTTTATGTTTCCATGTTTCTGGAATTTACTTAGGAATTGGATTTTCCTTAGTTATGGGTGGCTGGTTTGTATCTGTTTTCATTCTGTACACGACTGATTTTTACCTGAATTATCGATGCGCATGAAGTTATATTTTCCGTGCTGTGTTTTATTTTTCGTATTAATTTGAACACGGGACAATATTTCGTTGTGTGGTGTTCTCGCCAAGGGAGAGGGGGGTCTTTAAAAAAATATGCTTGTCATTTTATATGCTTGTAGAGGTGTACGAATTATTAGTCATTTTAATTTAGTTTTCTTTCACTCTTTCTACTTATTATCGTTTGTCTAATTTGTGCGCTATCTGAAGTAGCATACTAACACATTTTTCTGTTTGACTTGCAGCATTAATTGGTGATAATCCTGGGAAAACTTGCTGTTGTTTGGCAAATATTAATCACCGTGATTAGCGCTGTTGAAACCATTCATTGATTGAAGAGTGACAAGTCCAGTGAAGATTGTACTTCAAAATCTACCTTGATAAGTATGATTGGTTTGTCCATAGGTGAAGATAAAATGAGTGACAAAGTGAACAACTTAAATTCCCAGGGGAAACATCAGAATCCAGAAAGCTATAGAACTAATCACAGTAGAGATCCCAATCCTGGAAATGACCTTTGGACTGATGGGCTTATTTGTGCATTAGAATTTGTTCGAAGTCGACACAGATCAATTAAGACAAAGCACTCATCAAAGACATCGGATAGATTACAACTGGATGGTGAAAATTCAAAAATGTTTGACCCTGCAAATGATCTGACAGGTGCTGCTTCCCCAATATTATACAGAAACAAGTTATCAGAGTTGTCATCTGCAAATGAATTGAGGGGCAGTAGGTTACATGCCATTGATGATGAAAAAGACAGCAAGGTCCTTCAGTTTAGTCAATCTGATGCCACAGATAAATATGATGGTAGTCATTGGGCACCGATTGGATGGGAAAGGATTTCAGAACTTGTCCAAAATGTTCAGGTGGATGCAGTCTGGTCCTCTCATCAGTTTGAGTTTGCTGATGATGAAGATGATCGCACTGTGGCTGATCTGGCAGCTCCTTATTGGGAGCGTCCAGCTGGGCCTATATGGTGGTGCCATGTTTCTGCAGGTCACCCAAACATTGAGGCTTGGCTCAGCAATGCTCAATGGTTACATCCTGCCATTAGTTTAGCTTTGAGAAATGAAAGTCGGCTGATAAGTGATCGGATGAAACATCTCTTGTATGAGGTATGCTACTTTTTAATTACTTATCCTCTATGTGATTGCTAGTCTTACATCTAATCACCTTGCAATCTATCTATCACTTGATCTGATTTGGTACTGATCATTTAGATGCACAATGGTAGCTTAAGTAATTATTTGTTGATACAGAATGTCTGCAACACAGTTCAGGGACTTTGTGAGGGGTTGAAAATTTTCTATACTTTTATTTTCTATCAAAGTTTATGTTAAAATGGAAATTAATGCCTAAATAAATCTCAATAAATGATCTATAGTGATTATTATGGGTGTTTATCAATTTTGATATTATAGATGGCAGAATGGATCCTTTTCAATTTCAAATATGTGCATCAATCTGTAATTCTAGGTGAATGATATTTGAAACATGGCATTGCAATGACTGTTCCTTCTACTTTCATACATTTTCCCCTAGATATTAATTATAATTTTAATTGAAGTAGGTCCCTGTCAGAGTTGCTGGGGGGCTGTTATTTGAGCTCTTGGGACAATCAGTTGGTGACCCTCTTGTTGATGAAGATGACATCCCCATTGTACTGAGGTGTTGGCAAGCTCAAAACTTCCTAGTAACTGCAATGCATATAAAAGGATCAGTGTCAAGTGTAAATGTTCTGGGAATCACAGAAGTTCAGGTTGTTCTTGGTTGGCATATTCTTTTAAGAGCTAGTAATTTGTTTGATTTCATAACTTCAATGCTTTGCTTTGATTAGGAGCTTCTTTCTGCGGGAGGGTACAATGTGCCCAGAACAGTCCATGAAGTTATAGCACAGCTTGCATGCCGCCTTACTCGATGGGATGACAGGTATGAACATTTCTTTTACATATACATATGTGCTTCTTTTAATTCCTTTAAGCATCTTCTTTTTCCTTCAACAGTTGTATACGTGTTGTTATGTAGAGCGCTTGACTGAAAATTTCTCTTTGAATACAAGTTGACCCCTCACCATCCATCTTCATTGGTGCTATTCTTATTTCTTCACATTGAGATATATATATATATATATTGGGTTTCATTTTATTGATAACCAGTGGAAAACTATGTTATACCTTATACATAAACTTAATGGATGAATGAAATTTCAACATATTTGTAAAGAGAATGAAAATAATTTTCTTTGCTAAAGAGAATGGCAACTTAATCAAATATAAGTTGGGGGAGAGTTATGTAAGATGATTTCAACATATATCGAATATAAATTTAAATGTCAGCGGGGTATGTGATCTGTATGTGAAAACAGTTACAAGCATATGACAGAGAACAAAATGCTCAAACTAGTTTCTGGATCTTAAATCCTTCACCTTTTCTCATATGTGTTTGATGTCTTAAAGATAAGTGTTGCGAAAAAAATATGGGTGATAGGTTTGTAGTGTGCTACACTTTTTTCTGCACTTAAAGTTCTTTCAACTTCTTTCATCTGATGCATGGATTGTATTGGTGGACTGTATCTTATGCTGCCCTTTAGAAAAGCAGTACTCAGAGTTGTGAAATTGGTCTTATGCTTCAATTGCTTGAGTTGTAACTCAAGTGTAGGCTTGCTATTAATTTCATTATAACTTTCAAGTTTTATTACTTTGGTTTGACTTTTTCTTTAGTTCTCCAGGCTATTCCGTAAATCTATATTTGGTGCAGCGGACGAGGTTGAATTGAAGTTTGTGAACAGGTTCCCAAATATACTTTATGTCATGAATTCAAGTCGTTATGTCACTTTGACTGAGCTTTATACTCCAACTGACACTTTTAAATTTCTCTAGGCGAAACCATGAAGATATGAATCTTTTTAGAGTAATTCTTAATCAAGAAATCAGAAGATTATCGAGACAGGTATGTTGACTTTTGCTGGCTTGAAGATACCTTTTTGGAGGATTTGCTATTTCCTGTTTGATCAAGTTAACACTTACTAATGTTTCTGATTAGTTGATTAGGTAAGAAGAATGCATTGCAAATAATAATTTATCTATTTGTCTGTAGAAACATGTGAGAAAATATGATAAAAGAGCATATTTGTCTGGAAATGCGAATTGGACTTAGTTGTTTGAAACATTTTTGTTGAAATGGTAATGATGGTAGGAGTGTTACTAGAAGCGGGGTGAAATTTGTTGGAATTGCCATTGTGAAAGAAAATATACATTTCTTCAATGAGCAGTAAAGGTTGGATTTGGTAGAGAATGACTAAAGTGGCTGTAAATGAGGCATTGGAGGTTATGTCAACTATAATTGGTTATAGTAGGTTGGACAGCTTGGTTTTTTATTTTTATTTTTTGGCCAATGCTTCAACAGTTCAGTTTGAGTGTATTATGTGTCAAATTAAAGAAGGGCAAATGACCTAACACATAGAAGTATCAAATGTTGCTAAGTTAATTGATTCTTACACAAGCTTTGAGAGTCTAGTTCAAGCCAAGTTTATTTAGTCAGGATTCAGCTTGTACTGTTTATATATCTTTAAAATGGAAAATGAGGCTATTATGACTTTTCTCAAGGATTAAAGGGGAGCCATTGTAGTTTTTTAGTGGATTAACTTCAGCTTTTATCTATGGTATACTGTCAACTAGAGACTCAGTAGTAAGCAAAGGAGAAGATGTAGTGGGCTATGGGGCATCTTTCTTCTAAAGGCTGTGGGCTCCATTGCAATTTTTTTTTTTTTTTTTTTTATGAAAAATCGAACTGAGATGCAAATTGGTATGATCATAGTTGTTAGTGAAATTTCAATTAATATTGGCTGTTGTGTTGGGTTCAAGTGAGAGTGAGAAAAAGATCAATATTGAACAGAATTGAACTAGAACATGATTTTGCAAGTAGAAAGAACATATAGACATAATGACACGAGGTTTAAAATAACTTGTAGTGTCAAGTCCATGAGTATATGCTCAAAAAGTTCAATGAAGATTTTTCCCAAGTCTTAGGATTCTCAAGTCTTAACAAAGGTGTCAAAGTAGAGCAACCTTGGAAACGGGAAAAGAGGGAATGGACTCCCTTTTGAGGTAAAGGCCAGATTCAAGTGAGAGTTAGAGTTGAAAGAAATCTTAGGCCCATATCCAAACATTTTGGCATGGACTGGCTGATTTTATTCTGATAGATGTGTGTGTGTGTGTGTGTGTTCTTTCTTTGAAGCACCTGACAACTGATCATATTTATTAGGAGTCTAATGCTACCAGACTCTCTCTTTTGGAATAATGTAAAACTTTTCATGAATGACAAATATGGAGTGCTTAAAATTTCCATGCTTTGTTTCCCAAACTATCACTTGCTTACAAAATATATTGAGGACTCATTGCCATGTGACTCTCACTTGCTGCCAGTATTTTTCTTGTTTCCCAATCTATTACCTGCTTATAATGTATATTGGGAACTCATTGCCGTGTGATACTGTCAGAATTTGCCTTATGAAGAATTTTTATGCCTCTTACTTGCTGCCAGTAGTTTTATGTATTTGTCTGATGATGAAGTCATCTTTAGTATTATTGTATATTTACTGCAGGTTATCAGAGTGAAGTGGTCACTCCATGCAAGAGAGGAGATTATCTTTGAGCTTCTCCAACATCTGAGAGGAAGTGCAGTGAAAAATTTGTTGGACGGAGTGAAGAAGAGCACAAGGGAAATGATTGAAGAGCAAGAAGCAGTTCGTGGCCGCTTATTCACCATTCAAGATGTCATGCAGAGCAATGTTCGTGCATGGTTGCAGGTATTAGTCTTAGTAAACCTACATTTTAGGAATGCCTAGTCATCTTTTAGAATGCATAAACATTGAAAACCAGCATGCGACATAGGCACAGACACGGCAACACCATAAAATGACTGTCGAGTCCAATTTAAGTGTAACTTATGTCCAATCAAAAGTGAGACCTTTTGAATAATAATTTATCCAAATATTTGGTTGTTGACAAAGCACCATAGTGCTTTTAGATAGCAATTTATCCAAATATTTGGTTATTTACAGGCCGTTATATTCCCTCTAGAGGTTAACATGAGAAGTGTTTTTGTGTCTTGTGTATGTTACTTCAGGATCGAAGTCTTCGTGTGACGCATAATTTAGCTGTATTCGGTGGTTGTGGCCTTGTCCTAACCATCATTACCGGCTTATTTGGAATCAATGTCGATGGAATACCTGGTGGGACAAACACGCCGTATGCATTTGGTGTGTTCACAGCAATCTTGTTCTTCTTGGGACTAGTGCTGATCATAGTAGGTCTGGTTTACCTAGGGCTGAAAAATCCCATCCCTGAGGATCAAGTCGAAGTTAGGAAGCTGGAGCTACAAGAGTTAGTGAAGATGTTTCAACATGAAGCCGAGACTCATGCCCAAGTCCACCATCGGAACGTTTCTAGGAACAACTTACCTCCTACTGCTGCTGATAATCTGCAGAATGATGGAGACTACTTTGTCATACAACAATAGAAGATATGATGCTACTTAATTGTTTTTTATTATCTTGCGATACTTCACACCTGCTATATCTATAGAGGTTCAAACTCACAACCTCATGCGTAAGAAAGAAGAAAGAATTAAGAGAAGAGCTTAATGTGATTGGGCTACAAGGTCTCGACATAATGCTTCTTATTTGTCAACCTTATGAAACTGTATTTCATTCAATATATAATTGTCATCTCAAAGTATTTATTGTTGTGTTGATAAATTTCTATATTTACATAGTTTTCTGCATCTGATCTTAAGCTTTTAGTATGTGAATTGATCTGAAGTTGATTATGTAGGTTCAAATTGTGTTAAAGGTTGATTGAGAGAATTAACGGATTTAATCACGATTTAATTTTCTTAAGTGTTTTATCCTTTTTGATTGCAGAGTATTACATTTGTATGGCTTAATTTGCATGTGTGCATCTTCTCCATGTTATTTTCTTATTTGGTCATGGCATCAACATGACATTAAGGCCAAGTGCGATGAGTAATTTAAACGTTTTGATTAAAATACTATACATGAACTCTTTCTGCATAATTTTTATTAATAATGTTTTAGCTGAAAAATTAAAAATGTTTAAAATAATTTTTAGTATAAATTCTTATTCTTATTTCAACGAAAGTATGAACAACAAATTATACAAGGCTAGATTATGCAAACCTTTTCTAAATTTGGAACCATATACTGAGAATCTCTTTAATTTTTAAAAACTTAATAATAAATCTCTTAAACTTTCAAGTCTAATGCTAAAAAAATCAAATGATCCCATGCGGTATTGAATACCTACTTTTCATCATTAACATATCTAAACCGCAACAAAACTCATGAATAATATAAGTTGAGAAGGATTAATTTCCACCAAAATAATCTAACAAAAGAAAATATGCATGGTAATAATTAACCTTTATAGGATCAAGTTTTTCAAACTAAACGTTGGTATGAGACTTTCAACATGATTGAATGTGTGTTTGGGATAGCGGTAGGAAAAATAACTTATTATGATTCTGACTTATTAAAAATGACTTAATAGAAAAGCCAGTTTTTGTAATATGATTTATATTTGAATGAGCGATTGAATAAGTGATTTTTCATAAGTCAAAACTTGTTTGGATTGGCGATTGTATAAGTGCTTTTTTAAAAATAAAAACTTATTTGGATTGGCGATTACATTAGTATTTTTGTGTTAATTGTAACAAAATAAGACATTTAAAATTAAAAATTAGTGAAAAAATTGAAGTTAGAAAATGTGATGCCAAAACACATAATTTCACATAAAAATATTACATACCTAATTGGATTACATGTCGCGTACAAGTTGATCTCTAATCATGTCACAAATGTGATTCATACGGGTTGAAAATGTCCTAGCATCATTGGACGAGGAAGCCACATCGTCTATACTATTATTATCATTATGAGTTACATTGGCAGTTTCTGCTGCACCAAAATTAACATCACTTTAAGAATTTCTCCTAATAAAGTTATGAATAGCCATAGTTGCGCAAACTAACCGGATTTGCAACATTATCAATTTGCACTCTTTGCAAATGTTACAAATCGATTCTCTAGACGCCCTTCAGCTTCAACGAATGGCCACTGAGACTGTGGCGAAGTCCATGACACGGAAGGAGCTGGGAATCGGATCTCTCACAGAGGGAAGATGGAGCCAAGAGAGGGAAGACGATGGAGATGCCTTGAGAAGGAAGACAGAAGACACAGGTTGAACGGCCAAGCGACCATGGCCACCGACACACAAAGAGCGATCGGAATCAGAGCAGCGAGAGGCACGAGACTGAAGAAGACCATGTGCAAAGATTCCCTTGAGCCAAACGAAGAGTAGCTTTGGTGTAGGGAAAAGAGACAAAATTAAAAATGGTTGGTGATAATTATTAACCCCTTAACGGTAACAAAACGCGATAAGTATTTGCAATAAGGTGGGTCCTATGGCTTTTTCAATGAGGCATTATTTTTAGCCAAAACCCAACCCAAATAAGCCCAACCAAACACTCAAGATGTTGATATCAGTTTTATATCAGGCTTATTTGGGCAAAATAAACCCAACTAAAGACTCACTTAGTTATACCATTTCATGCGTGTTTCTAAAAACTAAAGAAACATAATCTCAGTATTATAACTTCCTACATAACCCTTCACATAAAGACACGACTTTATAAAAAACACATCTATTCATTTTAAAATATTTCAACAGGGGCACATTACAAAACAGCTATTATAATTTTTTTTGGATACAAGTAACAGACAGAGCCCTGAAATTTAAAGAGAGTAGCCTAATGGGGAATTCAATCCCAAATAAACGTTATTAACTAAGGTCCTAAGATAATCATGACACATATCCAAAAGAGTGAAGCAAGTCAAACCCTTTTTTGACAATGGATCTGCCACTTTGTTTTGTTCTCTGGAAATATAAGATATTTGGAGATCCCAATCAAACCTCATCATGCTTTGTATTTTAAAGACCACCAAGCTATATATCTTATTTCTTAGAGTTATCTTTAAGAAGATTAATCAAATTCTTTGCATCCGATTCTAAGATTACCTTCCAGAAACCAAAATCCCTAACAAGTTTAAGACCCTTAAATATTGCCAATTCCTTAGCTTCTAAAGCACTGCAGCACCCCAAATCATGAGTAAATCCAACAATCCAGCAACCTTCATAATCTCTTATGACTCAGCTATTATAAATTGATTTGCACTAATATGGCGTAGTACAGAAATTGGTCATTTTTTGGGTTAGAAGTTGGGTCAGAAGCTATTTTGAGATGGGCATATTCCGCAATTGGAGATCATTTTTGTTTTCAGTAGAATCCATGTGGTGTCTACCAGGCAATGGCTAGAAAACAATTGGAGATCATTGAATAGAAAGCAATGAAATCATGTGAAAAAGTTGGGCCGACGCATGAATCAAGAGTGACCCCATGCTTGACTCTATTTCATATTAGGGAAAACTCAATCCAAACCACCCCAATTGATGTGACAAGACTTTACACCTACTAGGCTTCACATAAAATCAGTTTGGTTTGGTTTGGTTTCGTTTAGTTTATGGAGAGTTTGATTTTTCCTAAGAAAGGAGTGATTTTAGTTTGAAGGGCCTTCCCCCCAATTAAAATCACATTTTATTTTTTAACAAATTGACCCTTAGTTTTAGTAATGTTAAAATATTTTTTTTTCAGAAGAATATTGTTATTTTAACAAATTAGATTTAAATTCATATTCTGTTTTTAAATAAAATTGACATTCATAAAATACAAATTTATACTCACAAAATAGCTAGTTAGAGAGTAAATAGTTAAAAGCATTATATTTTTAAAAAATGACAAAAAAAATTGATTTAAAATTTTCAATACATTTGATTTAAGTTCCAGAAACAATTTAAACTTTTATGATTAATTTCATGTCAAATAATACTTTGAGAGAGCTAATACATTTGGAATTGGGGTTCATATAATATGAATCATACATATCGATGAGGGTTAAAAATTAAAGACAGATAAAAGGGGTAAGAATGGTTTGGCTTACTTTAAAGTAAAGCATATGAAGGTCTCTCTTGCTTGTTTTCTTTTGGATGAGTTCTATCAGTTTTGTTGGGTTATGAGCGCAATTAGATCATCAAGATGAGAAAGAGTACATGAATTAATAATATTAATTAAAATATTAATATAATAATAATCAAGTTAATCAGTGATGCTGTTGCCGAAGAATTAGCGGAATGTATATATGTTTGGACTTAGTACATGAAATGACAATAAATTTATGACTGCTTACATGTGACTTTTTAGTGATTACACTTGAAAACCTCACTGTGAATTTTCATATCTTGTGCAATATGAGAAGAGGGAGATGTAATTATCTGTTACAAGCGGGGTTAAAATTTCCAGATACATCAATAAAATAGGCGTGATATACATACAGTATTGTATTATCTCCAATCTTTAATATAAGAGCTTTTTCGTAGTGTAATTTATACTATGGATCAGCTCTTATATTCTAGATTGAAGATAGTATGTCACCATAATCAACGTTGTCTAGCTAACCCCACCTAATAGTATAGCTGGGAATACGGGCCAACCCGCGGGTTGCTGGCTGGCCCGCACCAACCTGCGGCCCACGCGATGCGGGCCTGTGCAACCCGCACTTCTGCGGGCTGACAAAATGTCAACCCTAACCCGTAGTGTGTGGGTTGCGGGCCAGTCTGCGCGGCCCGCATTTTTTTTTTTTTGAAAAAAAAAAATTCATATTTTTTAAAGAGGATTGAAAATATGAGACACATATATACGAGTAATTAAATTTACCTTCCTAGTATCAATCATTACTTTTATAAAAATTTAAAAACATAATCTAAAATTTAAGAGATAAAGTTATTAAATTTGTTAAAGTTTATAAACAAAACATAAACTCATCCTCAAGCAACCAAGATATAATAATTTTGTTTAAAGAAGAAGGGAAGAAGCTAAGATTTTTTCTCTTTGGATTGGGAGGTACCAAGATAAGAGTGGAAAACTTATAAGTTTTGTAAAATTATTATATATAAATAAAAAATAAAAATTTTGCGGGTCAGCCCGCGGCCCGCCAACCGGCGGGCTGACCCGCATTAACCCGCGAGTTATACGGTGCGGGCCTGTGCAGCTCACATTTTTGCGCGTTGAGATTTTCCCAACCCTAACCCGTCAAAACCTGTGGGCTCACTGGTTGAGCCCATATTACCGGCTCTACCTAATAGAATAAGGATATGTTGTAATAGTAGTATTCAAATTTGTTTTTAATTAACTATATATATAGCTCAAAAAAAAGATCAAAAGTGTGCGTATTAGAATATGTGTGTGTGTGTGTATGCATACACACACGATTATAAACAACCATAAAATATTAATAGCGTGGTATTATTAATGGGCGCGTTCCGGTGTTAGGTGTAGTGAAGTAAAATTAAGAAAGAGATAGCTTTAACTTCAATAAATGTAGAAAAAACTAATTTGATGATCAGTTAATTTCGATTAACAAGGATGTTTTGTACAATTAATCTACATAGCACTCTCAGCAGCAGCAACGAGGTGGAGAAAAACGTTTTTCTCGAGTGGTCCCTTTACCTATAAAAATTTTTAATTAGGATGCAAAAAGTTTCGTTTGTGTAGCCACCTAATACCACTTGCATTCTTAATGAATAATTTAAGTTCCTTTCTGATCTCTACTCCCTATAAATTATAATAATGAGTTGTTTGACCGCCCAAGAAACGCATGATAAATGTGTGCTTGTTGTCTTTTTAATCTGCGGGCGAGTCTTTAAATATTCTTGTGTCACAAATGAATCACTACAGATCAGACCTGTGCGAATTGACAGCATCATATATCCTACTCGCTGTGGTTTACAATATATAGGATACTTCAACTAATTTACGGGAAACAAGAAATGACAGTTAACACAATAAATATATCCTCAATTGAAACTTTTTTCCACCTTTATCTTTATTGGGAAATGTGTTTGAAAATTTATTGAGTGGGCAAATTGGATATGGGCATTTATTACAGGGATAAAACTGGAAAATAAGCATTAATTATCTTACAAATGACTTATATTATAGATCAAACTATTTTTCTCTAAGTGCCTTATATTGTGGACCATCCACTTGTCTATGTGCAGAAAGGGACAGGCAAGGATATAATGATAATTTGCTCACACAGTCGTATATCCTACATATATATGTCCCTATATTCTATAACTAATTATAGCTCATTAAAAGCATGAACAAAATATATGAATGGGTTGACGAAGATCTAGATCTAAAAGTCCTCATATCCCTTTTCCTAGTGAAATACCTTTCCTTCCTGCTCTGGGGGTAATTATAATAAATGAACGCAAAAACACTAAAATGCCATTTTAATAAATCATTTTTCAGAATAGATAACAGGTAGTAGTTATATAAGTTGAGAAAAGTTTTTCAGGAAAACGCGAAAAATTTATTTAGAAAACATTGTTCATAGCATGGTTTTTCAGGATAGGGAGAACGTTTTTTAAAATATAAAGGGTTTGATCCGAGGCCCTCATGAAGGTGTACAAACTTTTCTCAGGAAAAGGTGACAATTTTATTCGAATATTGACTATCATAATTTACCTCCAATAATAACTATTAATGATTTTATGATTTGTTGAAGCTAATTGCATATTATTAATGAAATAAGGGAAGGCAATTGAAGCTAGCTAATAACTCCTGAATTTGTTTATCCTCCCTCTTCTAATAAACATCGAAAATTTCTGGAGACTAGTGAAGACTCTTGAAGAATAATGAAGATATAATTAATGTTCTATTTTAAAAAAGTTAGGGCACATGAGGCAGATATCAATATAAATATTTTATATTTTTGTTGAAATTCTATTCTAAACCGTGCCCAGGAACAAGTAAAAGTTTAAATTCTTTTTAATATTTTACAATAGGACCGGGGCTACCTTATTCTGGCCTTATAAATTGCTAAAACCCCCCCCCCCCCCCCCTCTCTATGTTATAACATTACTTTTAGTTTTTAATATAAGAATTTTAATATAAGAATGAGTTAACTTTTTTTTAAAAATATTAAAGAAGTTAAATAAATTGTATTAAAATATTTATATATATATATATTTTTTCAATGTAATTTTTCTGACTTATATGATAGACTTCTTCTAATTTTTATTATAAGGTATCAACTAACAAGTGTTTTTAGATCTATGTAGAGCATGTGACTAACTTTTCTTGAAAGGAGTTTTTTTTTTTCCCTTTTTTTATGAGTAACAAGATTAGACATTAACGGTCTAAGCTACAAATAGGTTCAAACCTATGAGTTTTCATTTATTGGTGAGCATCTATACTGCTAGCTAGGTTATAAGGCCGTTTGGTCCCTTGAAAGAGGTCTCGGTGTAGTATGATATTGGCGCCTCAAACATGGGTCATTTTATATGCAGAATGATTGAAAACTCTGGGGACTGCACCAAAACCAGAGAGACAGCATGGATTGAATTATTAATACTATATATGTATATAAAAGCACAATTTGGAGGGTGGGCCATATAGGATTAGGCACCATGATGATCACTGGTGGCCCTCACAAGATCAAAGTACAGGAGCTTTATGTGCCCGTCCCTCTATAAAGGAAGCTCTCAAGCCCCATTGGTTTGCACACAGAGACAGAGAGTATGGGGGAGGAGAAAGAAATTGGAGAGTTTGATGGAGAAAAAGAAGCAGAAGCAGAAATATACAAGTACATATTCGGGTTCGCAGAGATGGCAGTGGTGAAATGCGCCATAGAACTGAACATAGCAGAGGCCATAGAGAGCCACCACGACACTGCCATCACGCTTTCCCAACTCTCCTCAGCCCTCAACTGCGAGGCCTCCATGCTGCACCGCATCATGCGCTTCCTCACTCGCCGCAACATCTTCAAACAAGTCTCCTCCACCACCACCCACAACGGCGCGCCAGCCTACGCCAACACCCCTCTTTCCCTCCTTCTCATAAAGAAAAGCGAAGGCAGCATGGCGGCCTTAGTCATGCTGGAGAGCAGCCCCGTGATGCTGGCGTCCTGGTACAACTTAAGCGCCAGGGTTCGGGCCAACGGGACGTCGTCGTTCGAGAAGGCTCACGGTAAGGATGTGTGGGGCTACGCGCAGGCAAACGCGGAGCACAGCGAGCTCATAAACGAGGCGATGGCGTGCGATGCCCGGAGAGCGATGAGGGAGATAGCGGAGCACTGTAGGGAGGTGTTCGAGGGGGTGGGGTCGGTGGTGGACGTGGGCGGAGGCAATGGAACCGCCATGAGGGTGCTGGCCGCGGCATGTCCCTGGCTGAGATGCATCAACTTTGATGTTCCATACGTAGTGTCGGGGGCTCCCAAGATCGACGGCGTCGAACACGTCGGAGGAGACATGTTTGTGAGCGTCCCCAAAGCAGACGCTGCCTTTCTCATGGTATGTACTCGCTAGCTCCATCTGTTGCAATTAATAATGAACGAATGAGTGAGTGAATATGATGGATGGTGCAGTGGGTGCTGCACGACTGGGGAGATGAGGAGTGCATACGGATCCTGAAGAGGTGCAGGGAAGCGGTGGGAGAGAAGGGGAGGTTGATAATTGCAGAGGCGGTGATAGAAGAAGGACAAGGGACGAAGCTGAAGGACGTGGGGGTGGCGATGGACATGGCGATGATGGCCCACACAAACATTGGCAAAGAGAGGACAGAGAGAGAGTGGGAGTATGTCATCAAAGAGGCCGGCTTCACCACCCTCTCCCTCCGCCACATCCCTTCTTCCATCAAGTCCCTCATCATCGCCTTCCCTTGATCACACGAAACGCAAAGCATCCTGTATGTCATATGCATATCCAGTGTTCTCACTCCTCTTCACACACTATTAGTATAATATAATCCTCCTTTGTTGTATCAAATAATCAACATGCAGATGCAGTTGCACTGTTGGTTTCTTTTTATCTCCTCCTTTCGACTTTATTCCATTATGTGTTGCCTTCTTAATAAATTCATGTTACGTGGGGGCGCTGGCCATTATTATCAGTGGTCACTATCATTGCTGGATGGAGCCATCGACCGATTAATAATATTAACTTTGCTCTTAATCAAGGTATTAAAATCCAGACCCAGACCGGGTATTGAATCGGTTGGGGTACTGGGTTAAGGGTCAGTGGGTTAGACCAGGACCAAACCGGAGCTAAACCAGGACCAAACCGATGAAAAATTGAAAATTTTAGACTTATAATATGAAATTATAAAGGAAAAATTAAAAAAAAAAATTTAAATAGTAACCCGGACTGGACCGGGAACCGAATCGATTTACCTGCACTACTACAAAAAAGTAAAGCTGTGGCGCTTATAATTGCATTAACTGTGGCGCTAGAGAAGTGCCACATATCTAGACGTCACTAAAAAAGGCTGTGGCGCTTGGAAGCGCCACAACATTTTAAATTTTTTTTTTAAAAAAATACCCTCCTGTGGCGCTTGTTTGAGGAAGTGCCATAGGAGGGGGGCCTACTGTGGCGCTTGCTGGAGTAAGCGCCACAGTAGGGTCGCTTTTTTTTTCTTTCTTCTTCTTCTTTTTCTTTTTTTTTCCTGTGGCTCTTTTTTATGCTTCCTGATTGTGAAGCTTTAGATAAAATGAGTGGCTTTCGTGTTTATCATTTCCACAAATTGTCAATCTTTCTATTTTATATTTTAACCTATTATATATATATATATATATATAATTTTCACATTTAAAATTCAAGTTCCCCAACAATAATGTTCTTACATTAATACTCTCTAAAACTAACATAAAAAATATCACAATACAAGAACTTGATATGTGAACATAGTACATCAACAACTAATTAAGTAAATTAAAAGATTACTAAAAAACGCAAGCTTGTTGGCAAAAAAATTTAAACAAAGCAAGCTAGAATGAAATAGTCTTCTTCTTACAAATCTATTAATTGACCAGCGCAAGGAGTGGGAGACCACGTTGGTGATGCTAGCTTGAGTGACGAGTGAGCGTGTGGGTGTGTTTTTTAGTGTGAAGATGATAGGAAATGGAGGGAGGGGGCCGACGGATCCACTAAGAAGATGAGAAAGGGAAAGTAATTTAATAGAAGAGAGAGTAGTTAAATAATTAAAGTGGAGTGGTAGTCAAAAAGAAAAGGAATGGGGGGCAGACACAGGACCACTACGCGGGAAATGAAATAATTAAGAGATACACTATCCATTTGAAATTTTTTTTTTTTTTAAAAAAGGGGCAAGTGTGGCGCCTAAATAATTAGGCGCCACAAATTGCCCCATTTCAGCTGTAATTAGGAATTAGGATGTGTGGCGCCTATTTATTTAGGCGCCACACATGCCTAGTTTAAAAAAAAAAAAAAAAAAGTAATGTTGCAGCTGTGGCGCTTGGTGGGTTAGGCGCCACAGCTGCTTTCCTGACCCCAAGTGTGGCGCCTGCGTAGGTAGGCGCCACATTAGGTCTCCTCAATTGTGACACTTAATCTATTAGGCGCCACAGCTGGTACCCAAAATTTTAAAAAAAAAATTATAGAGGTAAAAAAAAAAAAAAAGAAGAAGCTGTGGCACTTGTTTAAAGAAGTGCCACAAAATGTGCGCCACTTTTTATCCTTTTTGTAGTAGTGCTGCCGGTTCACCGGTTTCCGGGCCGGCCTGGCCGGTCCAGGTTACATAACCCTACTCTTAATTATAAGATAAAATTAACTTTTTTTAAAGAAATTAAGGAAACTAAATAAATTACTTAATCACATCATATGTTATGTATCCTTAGATTATATATTAATTTATTAGTCAAACTAATTAGTTTAAAAAAATATATATAAATACTCTAAAATAATTTAATTAGCTTCCTTAATTTCTAAAAAAAGTCAACTTTGTCTTATAATTAAGACTGGAAGGAGTATTTTTTTTTTTTTTTTTGATGTTTTATTATTTTAGCAAGGAATGAAAAGGACGGTCGTAGAATTGTGTTGAAAGGCATAAATATAGAGTTGAAAGAATTGAGTTAAAACGTACGCAGTTGTGCTGGGGTTGGCGCTTGTTTCTTTCTTTCTTTCTTTCTTTGTTTGTTTTTCTTTTTTTAAAGATTTGAACGGCAGGCATAGAACCTGATGAAGAGTTAGGGATCAAAACCCAGGCCTGATGCCACTAAAAGCACATCTTGTGCCACCAGACCAAATGGTCTTGGGCTTGGCGCTTGTTTCTTGTACAAAGACAACCGAGGGGCCCTAATGCCCCTGATCAGAGTAAATAACTTCATATGAGAACAGAAGCTTTTTGTCTTTTTAAACAAACTAAATAAAACGAAAGCAGTGTACAAGAGAAAATCACTAGCTATGACAAATTCCTTTCAGACAGGCAATTAAATCAACCCCTACCTGGCCTTAATTAGCTTTCTTTTTCAACAAACTTGCCAACTTCGTCTGATTTTCTTACAATCCATTATATATATATATATATATATATATCTGTAAGTTCTTAACTATAGAAAATTTTAAAAATGTATCGTGAAAGAAATGTATACATTTGATGTCAAAGTTACTTTTCAACCATACTCAACCTTTTAAGATATTTACACGTGTATTCTTTATCAACTTATAGATGACCTACCTTTCTGCGTATGGAATTGTCCACTTGGGGAATTTGCCAGGACAAACTCCCCAACCTTTGCCAGCGGCAAATTATCTGTCACTCGGTGATTTCAGATGCAGCGTCACGGGCTTATAGGCTGCTAACACCACAGAAACCTTACATGCAAGAAACCCCATCATTCCAACTATGACTTCCTTTGGGGTCAAGCTCACTTGCAAATCTCCAGAACCATACCTCACCGCAAATAAAGCAAAGCCTATTGCCAACGCCACGCTCCATATTGGGCCCTTCAATCCCCCCAACAATGGACAGCTTTCCCTCCTGTCTCTAGTGATTGATTCTGGAACTGGCAATTCATCCACAGATCTCTGCAATAATAGCAGATACAAAAAGCCACCAATCCCACCGAGCAAGAAAGCACAGCCTTCATTTTTCCCAACTGAGAGGGAAACAAACGATGTGCCAAAGAACACCAGCATAGCATCATATAATAGCAATGAGAATTTCAAATCTGCATATTCCCTCATGCTCTCCTCATTTGATATCTTAGGATATTGAGGCAGGGTATTATCAGAAGCGATTTTGCTTAAATAGACGAAGGGATCATCCCCACTTAACTCAGTTACAAGGCTTGGCCTCATTTCCAGCATGGACAGATCGCTTCCTTCCCCAAGCAAAACATCTTCATTCTGAAAGTCATACTGGAAGCCGGTGTACTCATATATCTCCCCTTCTTCTAATGATGAATGAACTCACAACTAAGAACCGTTATCTACACACTTTCAAGTCGCCATTGACCTGACCTTAGAAGATAAATAAGACAGAACAATTAGAAGGTTCTGAAAGAAGTAAATCTATATCAAATTGCAAATATAATAAGAATCATCACTCGGGGTACAATATATTAAAGAAATGGCATGTAAGCCTAAGAAGCAATTACAAATAC